>JARWLC010000002.1:83752024-85136524 GCA_033318265.1 Phyllotis vaccarum
TCTTCACAATCAGACCTGAGACAAAGAAGAATGATTCCATGTTAGGGGGTCATTTGTCAACATTACATGGCAGGACACAGAGACAACAATACTTCCAAAGAGAACTGGAAAGATCCAGGGGCCATCAGCTTACATACACATCCCTCATCATCCAACCTTTGACCTCCCTGGGCATCCTAAGGAACATGTTGATGAAGAGCTGAGGCTCATCCACTTGGTCTTAGGAAAACAAACACTCAGGAGGTACTGACTTAGCTCCCATGTTAGAGAGCAGAAATGGGGTTTGGCAGAGGCCCGCTGCCTAGGACACCTCCAAGGCTGTATCCTAGAGACAAACACTGAAAGAGGCAGCATCTGCTCAAAACAGACTCAAGAATAGAGTAGCCCAAGGTCATCGGCAGAACTGAACGGAGGCAGGAATGAATTTCAGAGCATCTACAGAGGTGCCCATGGGACAGATGCTATGAGCCTCAGCAAACACAGCAATGGGTAAGAGCCAAAGGGCAGAGGACACTGAGAAAGCAAGGCCCAGCTATCTTTAGGCACATCCTACTGCTGGCAATGGGAGTCCCAAGGCAGCTAGCTTTCCCTCCCACAGACAGACTGGCCTGGCTGGCCAGCAGAGAGCGGGGCCTGGAAGCTCAGCTGGGACAGGGATTGCGAGACCTTGTGATTCACACTTCTCTGTCCTGCCCACATGGGTCCCCCATCTCTCCTGCCTATCTAGCTTTTCCAGGGTCACTACAGAAACAGCCATGGACTGTTCAGGGGGATTCACGTGGCTCAGAATCTCCACAGCAGGAGGAGGCAGAGCCATACCCTACATCTTACCTGAGCCTAAACAATCTAAGACGTCTCAGAGGAAAGGTCAGGTCCTCTTTGGGTCTTAACACAGAATCCACTCTATTGAGTACACAGGGAGTATGATCTTCCATCTGTGTACCTCCTTGAGAACCCTGATTTCAGATTGGCTCGGGTACACTTTGAACAGCTTTATCTGTTCAAAGCCATTCCAACAGGTGGGGGTGAATCTAGAACAGGCCTGAGGGGCTGGGCCAAGGACTGGTGTCTGAAGGCTTTGAACAGAGCTAGAGAAAGGATCTGAACTCTCCTCTCACAATCTGTTCCCCAGGACCAGAGCCCTTGAACCACAGAAATCTGAGAGACAGAGTTGATTTGGAGAGGGCTCAGGAGAGACCTCAAGCCAATCATCCTTTCACTGAATAAAGAAAGCAGTAGAAAGCACAGGTGGGGTGGGGCTGGTGAAGGGAGAGCTATCTTTTGTAACTTCTCAGTTTGACCCCTCCTTGGAATAAGATTCCAGAGGAAGACATACACACTAGCACTCGGGATCTACAGTTTCCTTCTGTCCCCTGCATCGGGTGCCAACCGGCCTTCCTCACCAGTGAATCTCACCTCTGCTTTAAGAACGTGGCCCAGGATCAAGCATGGCTGCACATGTTCAGACCCATTGTGAAAGAAACAGGCAAGAGGAATCAGGAGGAGTCAGGGATCGGGAGCTGGAGGTTCTGGACTGGGCTAGAGAAAGGATCTGAGCTTCTTTCTACTAGCATTTGGGAGGCAGAGGCAGGTAGCTCTCATCTATATGGTGAGTCTCAGAAAAACATCCGGAGCTGGACAGTGAGATGCTAGCTCAAAAAGGTGGGGGTGGGAAACTTAACCCAGGCTCTCATTTACTGAAGAGCCTCACAACACCTTTCCTGAGGTCAAGAGCAAAGGAGGGACTGTGGCTAGGGACATGGAGGAGTTATCTGAAAAGCTAGCAAGGCATTTGTTAACTCCTGTGGCAAGAAGGCCCCAGAGAAATGGGGGAAACTAGACAGGTCTGAGCATGCCCAGGATTGGGTGGGCATGGGGTACAGTGACAGGGGTCCTGCTGTCCTCTCAACAGGACAACCTGTGTCCACTCTGCCGTCTCTCTTATGAGCAGGATTGGACAGATGCCCTCTGCTCCTTGGCAGGGCTTTGCTGGGCCTATGGTAAAACCAGCCCAGCAGTGGGCTTAGAGCCTGGTGCTGTCTAACCTGTTGGGTAGGGGCTACCTGCCCTGGCCTGGGGTAACCCTGTCACTTGGGAGTCAGGGTAGTGCCAACCCTGGCCCTGTGGAACCTCTTAGTCAAGCAGCTGGCAAGAGACCTCACAGGGCAGTATTTATGATACCCCTTCCTCCCTAAAGCCCCTGTACTCACCAACATCCCTTTGGCACCTTTTCCTACCATGATGGCAGTGGGGTGGGTGGCTGATCTGGAGACCTGGATCACACTCGCAGTCTCTGCTTTCAGTGTCTTTCAGACAAGGGGCCTCAAGAGCTGTAGAGAAAACAGAGTGAGGTAAACCTCTAGACCAGGCAGACCCTCTGGGCTCTCCTTAACAAGTGAAATGTTAAAAGCTTTATTTATTTGTTTGTTTGTTTATTTGTTTATTTATTGTTTTGGGGGGCAGGGGGTACAGAGGACACAAAGAGGGATTACCAGGGAGTAAGAAGTTTATTACAAAGGTTGCTAATGCCATGGACAGACATACAGAAAGGTAAAGACAATTCAGGTTCGGGCACTGGAGACAAGCAGCATGGCAGGGTGTCTGAAGACAGGAATCAGAGCCTGCACGGAGTGGGAACATCTCTGTAAAGCTTTTTGAGGAAGGAGATGGTCTCACTGTCCAAGTCATTCTCAGGCAGGAGGCAGGAAAGGGCAAGGAGTGTGACACAGTACCAATACCCACAGTGGACTCCCCAGGGGGAAGGTAAGGAGTGTGACACAGTACCAATACCCACAGTGGACTCCCCAGGGGGAAGGGAAGGAGTGTGACACAGTACCAATACCCACAGTGGACTCCCCAGGGGGAAGGGAAGGAGTGTGACACAGTACCAATACCCACAGTGGACTCCCCAGGTGAGAGATCCTGGTCACATGTCTGTTAGCTAGGGACTCACGTGTCCCAGTATGGAGCCTGTAGGTATCTGTGAGAGGAGGCCAGTCAAGATACTGTGGTCTGAGCAGAGATTGGATTCTAATATAATATTCTTATGATACAGAGCCCACATCAACAGCTAATGCCCCTCTCTCCATACCCACTACCTCTGCTTCCCACTCCCTTCTGAGTGACTCTGGGATCCAGCCCTTTCCTAGCTGCCTTCTCAACCCCTCCTCCCCCATCCCTTATTCTCTAGGCTTCCTGTCCCAATGGGCAAAGGTCTATTTTTGACTTTCCAGATGCCCAATCCTATAAAAGATAAAAAATGAACACAGAACTGGGAAAGGGTCCAAGTCCTTCATCATCTGTGTGAATGGCTGCAACCTTTCCCCAGAAGGGGAGGGGTGTCAGCTTGGATGGGTGGGTGCTCTCCAAACAGACAACCACAATGCCCCCACACACACCCAGTACCACTCAGCTTGGGCTCCAGGGTGGCCAGGCTTGTTACTATGTCACTGGTCATGCAGGACACACCATATGTAGCCACATCTCCTGCTTTTACAACACGGTCCCCCAGTTGTACAAAGTTAAATTTGGCAAGTCCTTTAGGACTGGGCCTAAATCTCACCTCTTCTCAGTAGCCCCTGCCCAACACTGACCCAGCAGAAGGGGCAACAGTTTCTTCCTTTCTACTTTGTAAAAACTTGTACTAGTTCCCTTATCATTTCATGTCACACACACTTGGTTCTAAGCCTTGCGACCCCAAGTCAGTGGTAACCGGAGAGCTTGGGACTGAGTTTCCTTTACCCCTTTGGGTTTCAGTCCTGGCACAGTGGTCAGCTAACAAGCAGAGGCTGAGCTACAATAAAGGGGAACCGGTGAGGCAGAGGTCCTAGAATGGAGTTCTTGTCAACCTGGATTTGTATAGGACACATTGAAGAACCATGTGGTGGGCAGGTGAGCTGGAGAGGGGGAGGGGGAATGGGAAGAGCTACATGGCAAAGCTCACACATCAGTGCCAGATGGAAACAGAACAGGCCCAGAATAGCCTTGTTCAGAGGGCCTTAAAGTCATGGGAGGGAAACCTAGAGTTAGACTAACTATGTGCTTCAAGCTTCATGGGGCCCGATCTTAGAGAAGATATGACCCTCCCGCTGATAATTTCCACTCTCCAACTACTGGAAGTCAAAGTCTGGAGAAAAGGTAACCACTGTTTACTTATACAAATCAGCCCTTGATTCATTGGTTCTTTTATTTCCTCTTCTTTGGGCAGGGATGAAGAAGGAAGTAACCGGTGACCAGGGCTGGATTCAGCCTCTCGAAGGTGTTCTCTTAAAGAAGCCCTGCTCATGGCTTTGGTCTTTTGATGACAGTCACAAGAGGACAGTGCCTTCAAAAGGCAGTCATACCTTCACCCTCTTCAGTCACTGAACCCTCCAGCGGGTAGGTCTGACTTCTCAAAGTTGCCTCTTTCCCATCAAGACAATCATGGCAGGTGATATTATTATGAGTCACCTCCTGGGCTGGAACTTAGGTCCTCTGGGCAACTCAGTAAACAGAGAAGAACATCCTATGTCTGCATTGATAGAGGATTCTCCCCAGGACACACTGAAGCTTCTCTTGGGGTTTACAGAGAGGCCAGAGTCTAGCCTGGAAAGCTTTTACAAGAGACAACTCTGATCACAGCCAGGCAGTCACTGGAGTACTGAGTACCAATTTTGCAGAACCAGTCCCTGCCCCTGGGTAGCATATGAACTAATAAGGATTAGACTGTTTAGCATCTGCACCAGAAGAATGAGGTGGTGTGAAGGTTGGTGGCTTCCCCTGCCTTTACCATTTCTGGGGAATGACACTATCCATCCATTCAAAAGGAATCAAGGAATCAATGGTAGTGCTTGACTAGCAGGCTGGGGGCCCTCGGTTGGATCCATAGCACCAGATGCCATCAAATGCCTATAGTATGCCAAGTCCTCAACTAGGTCCAGAGATCTGAACTACCCAGACCCCAGACCTGCTCCAGCCCATACATAGAGCAGTACTAACAAGCACCAGGTGACAGTCACCAGTTTAGTGAAGACTGCAGCTCTGGGATCCGATAGGCCTGGGCTGGATTTGGCCTCAGGTACTCACAACTTCTGATTCTGAGTGTTATCTGGCCTCCTTGAGTCTGACTTTTCTCAAGCTGGTGAATGTGGTTAGTTATAACTCTCTTGCTAAGCCCAGAGGTCTCCATCCAATTTCTGTGTCTATTACAAGTTCTTCATATTCTTCCCAACCATTAATCCTCCTAAACCCCTAATGCTTCAGTTCCTTTACACAGCCAACAGGATATGGCCTGAACTGTTTAGCGGGCATTTTAAACTTGGCTACAATTACATTCGTTTGTTCGACAAATATTTATTGCAGGTCCACTCTGGGCCAGACCTGTGCTAGGAACCAAGAACACAAAGGTCTCTTTGCCTTCCTTGCATCTTAGATGGTAGAGTGGCAGGAGTGGGGGTGGGGGAAATGTCAAACTGAATCATTACAGATGGAGATAAACAGTGTGCTGGAGAAAACTGTATATGCACTCTATAGCAGGTGACAATCTAGGAGGCTTCTCTGGGCAGAAGGACAGCTGGCAATGGTAAGGAAGGGAAGAAGAGGTCAGAGGTGGCTGGAAAAATGAAACTGGCAAAGCTCTGGTAGCAAAAGAGAAAAGCAAAATGGGTAGATAAGCAGGGCAAGTACCTTTGGGGTCTGGATGTGCATCTTAGTCCTGAGGTCATCGGTGGCTATTAAAGGCTTTTAAGCACTAGATCAAGTAGGAGGAGGATGGATCGCCGGAAAGCACTGTGAAAGCACCACTCCTTGGGTGTAGTGGTGCCTGCCTACAGTCTCAGGTACTCAGGAAGCTAAGAACATGAGACTGCCTGGGCAACATAGAAGACACTATTTGAAGATAAACACAAGGGGCAGCTGGATGTGGTAGCGCACACCTTTCATCCCAGCACTCGGGATAGAGGCAGGTCGACCTCTTGAGTTTGAGGCCAGCCTGGTCTACAAAGTGAGCTCCAGGACAGCCAGGGATGCACAAAGAAAGCCTGTTTTGAAAAACCCAACCCAACCAAACAAACAAAAAACCCAAATAGCAACAACAACAATAAACCGAGGGGCTGGAGACATGATTCAGTGGTTAAGAGCACTGGCTGCTCAATCAAAGGACCAGAGTTTGACTCCCAGTTACAGGTGCATCTGTAACTCCAGTCCCAGGGATGCGACACCCTCTTCTCACCTCCCTGGGCACTGTACCCAGGTGGTACACAGACACATACTCAGGTACACACACATACACATAAAACTAAGTATGAAAAATAGGGAAGGGATATGAATCGCTAGATATAGCGTAGAGAAAACACTGACGCAATTGTGGGAGAGAGATTATCAACCAGGATGATCCTTCGGGTGGGGAGGGAAAAAATGAGAGGGTCTCTACTTACTACTGGTGCAAGATTGGAAGCCACAGCAGTCCCAGAGCCAAGATCATGGTGATCCTGCAGGGCTGGGGAGGGAAGAAGTCTGAAGTGGACAAACTTGGCTGAGCCACTGAGGCCAGTACTAAGAGGGTCATAGAGCCCTTTACTGCTTGTGACTTTCTCTTCCCCAAATGGGGTTGTGGAATGGACTTTTATGTATTTACTTGTTTGTTTGTATGTTTTAGGAGGAAAGGGTCTGTTTTTACACATGGTTTCAGAGGCTGTAGTCAAAGATCCACTCATTAATATGCTCCTAATTTCATGATCACCAGGAAATAGTCAGGTGGACCAATTAAAAATATGTTTATTTTTATTCTTAATTATGTGCATGTATGTGAGTATATGCACATGGGTACAGGGAAGAAGTCAGATCCCCTAGAGGTGCAGTTGCAGATAGCTGTAAGCACCATAACATGGGTTCTCGGAACCTTTGAGTTCTCTATAAGAGCAGTATACAGGTTTGGTTTGGTTTTTTTTTGAAAGATTTATTTTAATTTGTTTTGTTTTTTGAGACAGAGTTTCTTTGTATAGCCCTGGCTGACCTGGAACTTATTCTGTAGACTACATTGGCCTCAAAAGAGATCCGTCTGCCTCTGCCTTCTGAGTGCTGGAATTAAAGGTGTGTGCCACCATTGCCTGGTTTATTTTTATGTGTGCAAGTGCACCCACACAGGGCTGGAGTAGAGACAGGGTGTATGTGCCTATAGGAGATATCATATTCCCTGGAGATGGAGTTACAAGTAATTGTGTGTGTGTACCCTGACATGGGCTCTGAGAATGAGGCTTGAGACTTCTGGAAGAGCAGCCAGAGCTCTAAATCATCTCTCTAGGCCTAGATGCACTCTTAATTACTAAACCATTGTTCTGGCCCCTGGGTAGACTAATTTTGGGGGTCCATCTGAAACAAGTCCTCACTAGTACCTGGAGGCAACAGGTCTCCCTGGCCGCAAGGACTTCACAGTTTGGATGGAGGAAGTGTGGTCCCTATTCCGTAGCAGGGAGGAAGTGACAGGACAGTGTTGGGTGCATAAGTATCCTGCTTGGGACTCCAAGCTAGCCACTTGCTTCCATCTGCTTAACATGAAGCTCTTCAGCCTTCTCAGGAGCTTTTGCCTCCCTGCCTTTACTCAGGCAATAGTTCTCTCTTTAAGGCTCTCAGTTCCCAGTTTTCACCTGTACACAGCCTACCTACTTCAGAAGCAGCCCCCAGGCCACTGTCTTCAAGAAGCCTTCCTCCCCCCTCTGCTGCTGTCAACCTTTCCAGAGTACCCCTCATGAATGCAGGCTATTGATTAGCATGCTGGTCACAAGAGCAGCATGCTTGTGTCCAAGTGAGTCCCCCCCCCTAGATGAAGAGCTCTGCCAGAGCAAAGGTATGAGTCTTCCTGCATCCGGAAGCAATACCATTGTAGTCCAGCTGAACTTGAGTAAGAGGGCATTTTATCTGAGGTCTTTGAAAATACTTTGGGCATGATCTGCGTTCACCACTGATCTTTAGAACCAGTCTTATCACCCCCTACCCTCTAACCACCTTTTGCCTCTCACATCTCTAAGCTCTTTTTGCCCACTCTTTGCCCCTTATCCTTTATCTTCTAGAGGTCATAGCCTCAGACTTGCTTCAGTTAAGAAATAAAATAGGCAGTGGTGGAGCATGCCTTATATCCCAGCAACCCGGAGGTAGAAGCAGGCAGATCTCTGAGTTCAAGACCAGCCTGGTCTACAGAGCAAGTTCCAGAACAGTCAGGGCTACATAGAGAAACCTTGTCTCGAAAAACCAAAAAAGAATAAGAGAAAGAAAAATAGAATAGGCTTTGTGAGGGAGCTGTCAGAGCGCTATGTGGGTATGCAGCTCCTTTAAGAGGGATTCGTGAGGGGCGTGGCCTAAGAAAGCAGGCCTAAGAGGGGGTGCGGTTCCTTTAAGTAGCGGCTGGGCCACGGCTCCCAGGCCCGCGGCTGGCGGGCAGCGTGGGGTGCGGTCGCTTTTGGAGTCTCGGCACCACCCAGAGAGCCTGCTTCCTCGAAATAACACCGGTCCCCTTTAATTAGGGTGCAAGGTGTGTTGGGGGGCGGGCGTTTCATCAGCCACCACGTGTGCACCTCTCAGCTGGCGTAGAGGAGGCCGCCCCACCCCCCGCGGTGGAAAAGTACCGGGGTGCCTAGGGCCCCGCCCCCTTGCCCCGCCCCCGCCTGTCCTCGGCCCCTCCCGGGTCTGCGGGCGAGCCCCCTCCCGGCTCGCCGGCCTCCACTCCCGCCGTGCGTGGCTGCCTGCTGCGGGGGTGCAAGCTGGGGGTGGGCGCCCCGGAGCTGCGGGAACCTAGGCCTCACCTGTGGCCACCCGCACTCACTCCCGGCGCGCCCAGAAGGAAGGCTAGAGTGGCAGGGGTCGGCGCCGACACCCCCCCCCCAGTAACAGCCCCCGAAACTACTCCCCGCCCGCTGTCTGTTCCCACTGCCGCAGCCACGCGAGTCGCGGACAAAAGAGAGCCGAGGGCGCTGGGTTCTTCCTTCGCTGCTTCCCAAGAACCACGGACGCGCGGGAACCAGCACCCGGCGGGCGAGTGGGCGGGCAGATTAGAGAGGCCGCCGGCTGGGGCCGCTAGATAGGACAGCAGGGAGACGAGATGGGGCGAGTGGCCGCACGCGGGACGTAGACCCTGCCGCCAGCTCCCCGCCGCAGACCCACTGGCGCCCCAGACAGACCGAAGACACTCTTCTGTTCCGGCGCTGCGCGCACAGCCCCGCACCAGCCGCCCCCGACCGAGCTGGCGTCGGCACGCAGCTCCCCCCTTCCAAAAGCACTGCCCCCCCTTTCCCGTCTGCTTTAGCTCCTTGGTGACAGCGATGACACACAGACTCGCGCACCTACCCCGACCTTCGCGGCGAGACAGACATCCCTCTTAGCCACAGATGCCCGAAAGCATTCGCTACCGCATCCATGCACCGCACACACATCCACACGCTGGTCCTGGGGTTCAGCCTCCCAGAGTCACAGAAACGCCCAGAATCGCGACAGGACAGACCAAGGCGCGGGCTGCAAAACCCCCGTTCCCCCTAGCTCTTACCATACTGCAGCCCCCAGCCCAGGCTTGCTGGGTCCGCACCGCGGTGCGCCCAGGTGGCTTTCTTAAAGGGAAAGTTGCATCAGCCTCCCGAGGCTCTCTGCAGCCGCCAGTCCACCCGCCCCGCCTCGTTGCTTGCTGCTCCTCCAGAGCTTGTTGTGTTTTGGTTTCGGGGAGGCGGGGGCTAAGAGTTTGGTGAAAGTTTGGAGAGTGAAGAAGGCTTGAGAAACCTAGCCAAGTCCCTCCCCTCCCTGAGCGGCTCCCCTGGCCGCCCTCCCCCGCCCTGGTCCCATCCCCTCCCTCCCGCGTGCCGACTACTCTGGCTCCTCCTACCAGGGAATAAAATTACAAGTGGCTCTAGCTTTCAGATGATTGATCTCCACGAGCCTCTGGGAGTGGGGCTCAGAGAAGGAATCTCCTTCCTCCCCCTTGACTCTCTGCCCTTCAGTTGGGACCCTTGAAGGAAGCAGATGTCCTTCTCTTCGGGGTAGGCTTGGAACGAAGCCAAAAGGCCTGGGGCTCTTTGGGGGGCTGGAGTTGACGTTAGTCCTGTAGGCCCCTGGCCTTCTGCGCCTGCGTTCCCCCTAGAGAGTAGTCAAGAGCAAATTCCGTTCCCTTTGGAGAAGCGCCGCCACTAGAGACTGGGCACAGCTGAGTAAGGCCTGGGACCCATTCCTTGGAATTGCAAGGCAGGAGAGCCCTTTCTCTAGGAACTTTCCAGCACTGATTTGATCTCCCTACCCAGGTGTTAATATGGTAATACTACAGGAGTGCCTGTTTCCTCAGGTGGGGAGACAGAACCTAGATTGCAGTCTCTGCCAAAAGGTGCTTTGCTGAGCCTCCGGTTTTCTCCTCTGCAAGATGGAGAGGATGAGTTAAAGAATGTGTACCCACGTGAAACGCACTGCTCTAGACTGGCAGTGGGGCCTGGCGTCGGGAATGGGCTTCCACATTTGCTTACCGTGAGTGACCACCAACTTCTCCTCTAAGCAGGCAGTACTGATTGCCAGAGGAACCTGGGCTAAGTGAAGGCCCCAGTCTGGAGGGACACGCTGCACCCTGAGTTCTCATCATTGTCCAGCCAGGAAACGTCTGTTTGTTTATTGATATTCAGGCTCCAGAAAGCAGGTGCACCCATGTCAAAGTTGCACAAGACTAACTGATGTGGAGAATCCACCTTGTTAATTTATAATCACTGAAAAGGACAGCAGGTGTCCAGCCAGAAGACCCCCTTCAGTTCTGTCTCTAGCACATGGTGCATCTTTAGCCCTTTGTCAGAACCTGCTCTATATACTGTTCTCTGCGGTCATGGAACTCACATCTGACCATATTGGAAATTTGAGAAGACCTCAGAAGACTCTTACGGCCCTTTTGAGTTTGCCCTTGAACACAGCAAATACAGCCTGTTTGGTGTTTATAGTCGCCTACAAACTCATTACAGGCGGTTTGTAGAGAATAAGGAAGGAACACACACACACAGTTCTACCTAGGCAATATGTTGTGTCTGTGGCCTTTGACTATGCTTGTGCAAAAGCCTCTGAAGAGTAGCTGTGGGTCCTGAAGCAAGTTGTGTAGTTGTGTGCGTGCTCAAGTCTTGGGTCTGGACAGACAATGTCTCACCTTTCCTACCAGGAGTTACTCCTCTACAAATTGTTTCTGGTCTCTCTACTCTGCTTCCTTTCTAGAGTGTCCTAAAAGGACTCCTTCGCAAGACAAATGGATTGGAGGCTGTTGGAAGAAGACAGAGGGAGGGTTGGGGGAGAGGCCTCCTTACTTCTTATAGGGATAAGATGAACCTAAAAGGCAGTAAGAGGTTTCTAAGAAAAAAATTTAAAATTTATATGCATTTTTTTTTTGAGACAGGGTCTCATTATGTAGTCCTTGCTGTCCTGGTATAGCTGGCCTCAGAGATCCACCTGACTCTGCCTCTCCAGTGCTGGGATTAAAAGCATGTGCCAGCCACTATGCTGGGCTTTGTGTGCAATTTTGAAATAGTGATCCACTACGTATGTAGCTCTGCCTGGCATGGAATCTGCTATGTGCTCCTGGCCAGCCTTGAACTTCTGACAGTCCCCTTGTCTCTGCCTCTAGTAGGTCTCTCTAAGGAAACTATGTGAAGGGAAGCTGACACTAAGCTAGCCACCCAGGCTACACACCAGACTGGGGCTGTGGCCTAGGCAGGCATGCAGAGTTACTACTACCAGAGAGTTTGGGATTTCAGAAGCAACCCAGTGCTTAAGCTCAAGGTATGGGGGTAAAGATTATCTTTGGGGATGCTGACAGTGAGGTTTTTGCTAGGTTAACAGTGACACAGCACAAAGTATATTTGTATACAAAGATTAATGAATGTGTGTATGTTAACCAAATGATTCATAAAAAGCTTCAGACAGCCACACAGTTGCTCACAATGGGTCTTGAGGTGAGGCTTGAGAGAGACTCTCTGGTGAAAAGCTGTCTCCGTGAGACTGGAACTAGGGTGTTTTGTTTTGTTTTTGCAATCAGAATAAAGTCCCAGGGGAGACAGGTCTAGGCCTAGCCTAGGTCAGAGCTAGGATGGCCTTTACGCCTGGCCGGGAGGTCCCCACCCTGGGCATCTGGTCCACAGAAAGAAAAGACATGAGTGAGCATTTAGTGGGAGAAAGGAGCAATCAGGTCTGAGGATAGACAGGAGGAAGGATAGGGTCAGATCCCAGTGACCTGCTACCTGAGGACAGGACCGCAATGGGCAGGCAGCACTGTGCCACACCCACTGTGGGCTGAGGTGCGTCTCAGGAACCTGTAGTTACAGACAGAGTTATTTCCTGGGCGGGCTGGGCCCAGCGTCAGATCCCCCAGTGTTGGCTGGGTGCCCATTTGTTTTCACCAACAAGCCAGCAGGATTAAGTCTTGTGTCTGAGAGGACCAGTCAGAATCAGCAAAGGTACAGGAAGATAGATATCAGACTTAAACCACTTTTAGAGGCACCTTGATGGAGTGCTGAGCACCCTGCTGTAAAATTTGAGATGGGCTTTATCTTAAATTTGAGTGTGGCTAATGGTCCCTACCTCCTCAGAGTCCCAGCCTCAGGCTAGGAAGCTTTGTTAGAAGGACCCAGCCCTGGCTTTGCTCTCAGAGTCTTAAGAGCCTCATCTTCTCTTGAAGTCCAGTTGCTATTACCATGACTCCTTCCCTGCCCTGACCCAATTCAGAACAGCTGCTTAGACCCATGAGTTTCTCTGGCTCCATGTACCTCTTCGGCCATCTTATACCACACACACATCCCGGCAGCTTAAGTCAATCCAGGTTGGACCTCAGTGGCTCTGAATGGAATCAGGGGTACAGACAGGAAGCATTGATTTCAGCCCCATCCAGGTAACCCTTCAAATTTCCATAGCAGTCAATGCCCAGATTCTTAAATACCTTTAACAGAGCTTTACAGTGCCAAGGAAGCCAGCATTCCCAATTCTGTAGAGGACTCAAACTCCATGGCCAGAATGCTGAACAGCAAACTATACCACCAAATGTTCCTAACACCCAAATTGCAGAGTACCAATGTCCTAGCTCACTAAAGAGAAGGGGTGGCCCTATGTGACTGGGGTAAGCTGAGGAGTAGCTTGATTGAAGTGGGCTGGAGGTATCCACGACAATAGCAGTGATGCTTCACTCATGCTCCCACCAAGATTCTGGAGCATGAAGAATAGCTTCCGTCAGGCCCCACCCAACTCCAATCACAAGATCTGTAAAATTCAGGGACCACTTAACCAAATATTTGTGAGCATCTAGTGTGTGCTGGGAATCTTGTCACCCTTCAGGAGTGTGACTCTGAGAAAGAAGGGGCTCCCACCTCCACACATGGGGTGCTTGATGTGTATCTTTGTTGGACTGCTGGTGTGGGGTTCAGCATGTGTGCATCTGGAGTCCATGTGTGGCCAAGGGTATGGCTATGAAATGAGAGGCTATTGGCCGGCAATGGTTCTGTTCTGTCCCAAGAGCAGTACCCACAAGATACTGTGTGTGGCCATTGGTCAGTGGTGCTGTGTCCATCTGACTGGCCATGATCCCTCCCTCCTCAGCGCTGTTCCAAGAGATGGGATGGTCCCTTTCCCTCAGACTCCTGGTTTTCAAGTCTCTGGTCTTCCTTGAGGTGGACAGAGCTGGCTCCAGTTCTGAGGCTGATACCCAGTACTTCCCTGTGGTTAGATAAGTTTCTCCCTATGTCCCTGCCCCCACCAAATCCAGAACCTCTGTGGATTGGGAAGACAGGAAGAGGACTGGCTGACTACACATGAAGCAGTCAACACCAAAATAATTCTGCACCCTGGGGAAGGACACTGTGACACCACCCCCTGCTTCCAGTCCAGCTGCTGACCTGGTGCCTGGCGGGGGAAGAGACCTCCTTTCTGAACCTGCTTTCCTGCCTTCTTTTTGTGTAATTCTCATGGACGTGAATGAAGGACAAAGCTTCACAAGTGACATATAGTAAGTGAAGGCATTGGGAAGAGCATCGTTGGGGGCTGGAGACACTGGCCTGTTGCATAGGTGGGTGGGGTTCCTTTTGCTGGCAGCTTCCTACAGGTCCAAACAGCTGGGAAGGCAGGGTTGGATAAGACCTTTGGCCTTCAGGGGGGCCTGTCTTATCTGTTCCCCACACATGTCCGATAAACCCTTTACCGGGGCTTGGCCCCGGAGAGCAGGCTTGGAGCAAGCTGGAAGAGGGGAAAAAGCCAGCTGGTCCGGGCTGAATATTAGGGAAGACAGCGGGGTCAGGAAGTTCTGACACCACCCAGGAAAGGGAAATGAGGGAGTTTCTGTAAGGCGTATGGATTGGTGGTCAGATCCTGCTTCTCAGCATTGGCACCCAGGTTCTTTATTGTTGCCTGAGTGACTTGGAGCCCCATGTCCTCAGGCATCCTCTGTTCTGGTAGCAGTGACTAAAGCCTGGATGTGTTAGATTAAAGGATTTGTCCAGTGTAAGAGTGGGAGACTGAGTCTGGTGTATGGGAGCTGAGCATGTCCCCTGCCATGGCGGGGATCTTCCCCCAGAGTCTGGCCTGCATGTCCAGAAATGTTCTGGGGCCCTAGCTGGCCTTACCAGAACATTCTCAGCCTCAATACACCTCTACATCTCCCTAGTCTGTACATATCCCCAGACTCCAGGAATTCCAACCTTCCTGGGTTATTTTGCTTCCAAAAAATTCCACAGACACCTTGGAGCCCTGGTGCCCCCTGGTGACTAAAGCCACACATGGCAGTTACAGTGACTCCTCAGGTCACACCGGGTCAGACAATCTACAATATTTGTCCCTGTTATTTTCTGTCTTCCTCACATCAGAATTTATAAGGTAAGAATAATCTCCGTTTTCTAGAACAAGGATAATTCAGGTTAAATAATTATACAATTAATCAGTGGTGGAGATTGAACTTGAGCCCAGGCTGGCGCTTCTCCAAAGTGTGTGCTATCACAGTCTGCACAGACTGCTTAGGGTGTGTGTACATGGATACTCAGGCTGTAGGTGTTTAACATATGAGGCCACATTGGTCGTCTGAGTGTCATTGAGGTTCTCTGTTCTCTGGCTGTGACCATCAAACTGTAAGAATTGGCTTGGGCACTGTAAGGTTGGCTGTTGGCTATTGGACTTTTTTCTGTGCTTCTTATGGACTGTAACATACACTTGGTTTAGCTTGTTACTTACGTTGTGTGAGAGTATCCATGGCAGCGTGTGTGTGTGTGTGTGTGTGTGTGTGTGTGAGTGTGTGTGTGTGTGTGTGTGTGTGTGTGTGTGAGAGAGAGAGAGAGAGAGAGAGAGAGAGAGACAGAGACAGAGACAGAGACAGAGAGAAACAGAGAGACAGAGAACATGATTATGTGACTGTGCTTTGGACGTTCTGTGGCTAGTTGGGATTGTGGGAAGAGAGAAGGGTGACGGAGGGCCCGGAGTTCCCAGCACCATTTGGCTTCTCGTCCCAGGACTGAGTTGGCTCACCATGACACACAAGATGGATGGCTTCACATGCCTGATATGTTCCCCTGGGGCTGAATTCTCATTCTCTCCCTTCCCCCTACTCTTTCTTTCTCTCTCTCTTTCTTTCTTTTCTTTTTTGAGGAAATAAAGCAAATATTACCACAGATGGAGTTGGTCTTCATTTTTTTCCCGGTGAGATATTTGTAAAAACATTTTACATGCCTTAGGGTAATTTTTTTTTTTTAAGAGTCACTTAGTCACTTAAAAAGAAAAGTGAATGGACCAGGGAATTGACAGTGTGGGTAAAAGTGCCTGGCGAACTGGCCTGACGATGAATTTAGAACTAGGTAAAAGTCACAGTTGGGATCTGTAATCTCAGCACACCTATGGTGAGTAGGGCACAGAGACTAGAGAAGCCACAGATGTCTGCAGGCAAGCAAGAGATCCTGCCTCAAACAAAGTGAAAAGGACAGGATGAACACCCGAGACTGTGCTCTGACCTACACACACACACACACACACACACACACACACACACGCAATTTTAAAATTAAATTAAATTAAAAGTAAATACAGCTATTGTGATTTTTTTTTTATCCAGGCTGAGACTGGAGCTGACTATGTAGCCCAGGCTGGCCTCAAACCTCACATGGAGCAACCTATCTCAGTCTGGGATTGCAGTATTGAGATAGAAGATCTCAGTGTTGGAGTTATAAGTATGTGCCACCATGCCTGGCTTAGCTATTGTAGGTTTTTTTTTTTTAAATTTGAACAATTCTTGAGTCCTTCATAGATACCCTGTAAGCACAAAGATCCTTTCATGGTGTCCACAGGCACAAATCATTTGCCAACAATCCAATACATTGCTATCTGTCACCTTGGCTCACAGCCTCACTTAGGATACAAGAGTGACTGACTGAGTAAAAGTGCTGGCCTGTAAGCAGGAATCAAGGCACTTGGCAACTGGACTAGAGGCTTTGGATTTCCGCTGCCACTAGGCACTGGATTTTTTTTTTTTTTTCCAAAGGATGGGAAGACTAGTTTTGTTTAAAGATGTCCTAGATGTAGTAGTAAAATTACTAGCTTTTTTTTTTTTTTTTAAAAAAAATAAGGTTTATCTTTATATGTGTTTTGCCTGCCTGTGTGTGTGTTGTGTGTGTGCGCACCTGATGACTGCAGCATTTGAAGATGGCATTGGATCCCTGGACCTGGAATTACAGGTGGTTGGGAATCACCATGAGGGTACTGGAAATCAAGCCAGTGACCTCCACAAGGGAAAATGTGCTCTTAACCATGAGCCATCTCTCCAGTCCCAGGTAACTTGTTTTGTAAACCAAAATCCTAGTTGTCACTCAGCCTCCCAAGTACAGGGATTATAACTGTGTGCCTCCATACCCTGCTCGATGACCGGCTCTATCAACTCTAACCCTTTAGTCCATGGCTTTTAATATTGTATATAATAAAATGAAAAGTATGCTTTATTTACAGGAAGTATTGGGCAGTTGGCCCACAGAGAAAGCTAAGTTCCCACCTACCAGAGTGGGAATCCCTGCATAGTGGGCAGATCCTGAGATGTTCTCAAGGCCTGATGGCTGGGAGCTCATGAGCTCGATTCTCAAACATGATGAGCTGTAATTCTCAGACAGGGGTATTTGTCATACTGTTTCTCTGAGTGTGTTTGTTCAAGAAATGAAGTATTAGTGTTTGCTGCCAAAGATGAAATTGGAGCTTCCATGTAAAAACTAGAATTGGTAAAAGTTTTATCTGCTGCTATAAATTTGAAGCTTCCCAGGCCCAATGAGACTGGTGATTTTGATACTGTATAATGAGATGTGTTAATGTTTAGATGTGCAGGCCAGGCATGGTGATTCATGCATGTGATTCTAAATTTGGATGGCTGAGGCAGGAGGATTTCTACTCAAACCTGAGATAGGCTAGTCTGGGCTATACTGTGAGACCCTGCCTCAAAAAATGAGCATGATGACACATAGCTGTAATCCCAATGCTTGGGATGTTGGAGGAGGGAGATCAGGAGTTCAGAGTATCCTTGCCTTCATAGTGAATTTCAAACCAACCTGAGAAATTTTTTTGTAAACAAAATGAGGGAGAGAGAGTGAGAATTGTATAAATTGGTCAAGCAATACTTTTCAAATAATTTAATGCCTCTTACAAAAATCATGCTGTTCAAAGTACAAGGAAGATGAATGGATATTTCCAGAGACAGAGTTTTGCTTTCGAGTTACTCATTCTAACATTGAGCTCCCGATTCTCACTGCACAAGGATAGACCTTAATGTAATAAGATAGGAAAAGTCTTAATTGCCATTAATCTTTAGGAAGCTACCATATTTCCTGGAACACGAAAGAATAGGCACAATTAGTTGGTACTGGTCATGTAGCAATTTCTCCTAAGATGAAACAGTCCATCTTAAGTCACAAGATGTGCTAAAGCAGTGGTTCCCAACCTGTGGGTTAAAAGCCTTTTACCAACCCTCTATCTAAAAGAAAATTTACATTATGATTTATAACAGTAGCAAAATTACAGTTATGAAGTAGCAACGAAATATTTAAATAAGGAACTGTATTAAATAAAGGGCTGCAGCATTAGGAAGGTTGAAAACCACTGTTCTAAAAGGAGGTGAAGCACTCCATTCCTCAGGGAAGCTCCTTAAACTCGGGAAGTAAACAACTCAAAAGTTTCAGGAAATCCCCGAAACTGACCAGATTGACAAGGTTCCTCCCTTCCCAAATTTATATAAGCAGTAAGGACTTCTGAGAGATACTCTCAAACCAGCTGAGCTGCCAGAAAGAGACATCCATCATTAAAGAGATATTGTCAAACTGCCTAGAAGAGACATTCTCCATCCTGTTGAGCTGTCTGCAGGCTGTGCAGTGAGTCCCAGCTTTCATGACCACTTCACTGGTGCTGAGTTAAGCTTTGTGATACAGCTGTCATTCAGTCATTCCTGATCCTGTGAGTAACCAACCCCTCACCCATATTCCTATAAGTGATGACAGTAAGTTCATTGGTTTATCAGGTTGGACTTTGGTGTTAGCCTTGCGTTGATCTGCCACAGGTTCCCTATTGGGTGTGAGCAGATGCTTGTTTACATTTCTGCAGGAATGGTATGGTATAACACAATGTTGCCCAAGCAGGGACTGATTGAACCGAAGATAAGGAGGAGGAGTCACTGCATGGTCCTGGCTATGGGCAGCAGGGCATGCAACTGAGACTGAACCCTATGGGCATTCTGGGATGGTGGTGGTGGTTACCTTTCCCTATATGGTATGGGATAGTGTGCTGTGAGCAGTCCCAAAGGAGCAGTCTGGGAGAGGAGTTCATCAGGGAAACCCATGAGATTATCTTTCTCCACGTGGTCTGCATGCTTGATGAATGGGGTCTGCCCAGTGTGTGAGTATGGAGTTGTCCTAAAAAGGGTTCAAGGATTAAAACAAGATTTTCAGGTCTCCACAGTAACACCAGGTTGCCTGGGGTTGCATGGCCACACCTACCTGTAGTTAAAAAAAAAAAAAAATGTGCCAGCTGGATGGTGGTAGTGGTAGCAGTGGCACACACCTTTAATCCCAGTGCTGGGGGGGGGGGGGGCAGAGGCAAGTGGATCTCTGTGAGTTCAAGGCCAGTCTGGTCTACAGAGAGAGTTCAGACAGGCTCCAAAGCTACAGAGAAACCTGTCTCAAAAACCAAAACAAACAAAACATGCCTAAGGTCAAGATGGCCGTCAGTGGGGAGTAGCTAGATACAAAGTATGTCTTGCTGATCTTACAGCTAACAAGGCACTCAGAAAAGACAGTGAAGGATTTCTGCTAAAGAGCTCTTCATGGAATCCAAAACCTTAGAACCCACAGGAAGATTCAGAGTCAGGAGACATTTCTTCCTCATAGTGGAAGAAATAAAAGATCCTGTCTCTGTTAGAGTTTTGACAACTAGACACAAGCTAGAGCCGCTTTGGAGGAGGGGACCCTCAACCAAGAAAATGTTCCCACCAGACTGGCCTGGAGGCAAGCCTGTGGTACATCTTCCTGATGACTGATGCGGAAGGGCCCAGCTCACCCTAGACTGGTGGTCCTAGATGCTGTAAGAAAGCAGACTGAGCTGAGCAATCATGGTGAGCACCTTTAATCCCAGCACTGAGGAAGCAGAGGTGATGATCTCTGAGTTCAGGACAGCCAGGGCTGCACAGAAAAACCTTGTCTCAGAAGGGAAAAAAAAAGAAAAAAGAAAAAAAAAAAGTCTGTTGCTAAAGGTATCACATGCTTTGGTTGCAAGACTAATGCCCAAAATCCCCTTTCTGTAGCCTAGCTTTTATAGTACCAGAAGGAACTTTAAGGTTTCTGGAGAGAATTGTGGCCCAAAGTCTAGTCATCTGCGGCTTCTTCATGCTTCAGATGGAGTGCTATGCAAGATGTGCTAGCTAGCTCAATATGGCATGAGTGATTTATACATAGAACCAACTTTCTTTTTTTAATGGTTTATTTATTTTTATTTGCATGCATTTCTGTCTGTATGAGGGAGTCAAATCACTTGGAGCTAGATTACAGACAGTTTGTGAGCTGCCATGTGGGAGCTGGGAATTGAACCTGGGTCCTCTGGAAGAACAGTCAGTGCTCTTAACTGCTGAGGCATCTCTTCAGCCCCAGAACCAACTTTCTGATTGGACTTAAGGCCCACTCCACAGGGATATTCACATCTGGTACTGGAAACTGGAGACACAAACCTGTACCCAGGGAAGTCACAGACCTCAGTGGAAAGGCAGCTGCTGCTGTTTTGTGTATGAAGATGCTCTACCCATTGAGGAACTTCCCAGCCTTGTGTGTATGACTACGGATTGTGACTGCAGACAACCTTCCACCATATGGGCCCCAGGAACTGGACAAAGGTCCTCTCAGGGTTGGTGGCAAGCTATCTCCCAGGCCCTCAGCTTTCATATATCTTCCCAGGGGTGGAACCACCCACAGTGGGCTTGGCTTTCCACATCTATCATTAATTAAGAAAATGCCTCACAGACTTGTCTACAGGCCAGTTTGATGAAAGTGATTCTTTAACTGTGATTCCCTCCTCTTCCCAGGAACTCAGTTTGGGATGCTGCCTGGTACAAACATGCCCAGAGAAATGTGTGCTTCACATACAGACTGGTAGATAGATGGACCATCAATGGGACAGAACACTCAACGTGCAAGCTGAGTTCAATCCCTACAAGTGCATAATGTAACACACAGATAGCTATATAGACATTATTTTTTTAAAGATTTATTTATTATGTATATAGTATTCTGCCTGCACAACAGAAGAGGGCAACAGATCTCATTGTAGATGGTTGTGAGCCACCATGTGGTTGCTGGGAATTGAACTCAGGACCTCTGGAAGAGCAGTCAGTGCTCTTAACCTCTGAGCATCTCTCCAGCCCTTATTTTTTTGTTAACCATTCATAATGTTGATGTTATTTTGAATGAATATATATTTAAATTTTCATTTTAATTTTGAATAAATCAAGTATAGATAAAGTTTACTTAAATAAAACTCCTTGTATTTTTAATTATTTTTAAAGTACAGATGGAGTTGTACTGGAGAGGCAGAGGCAGGTGGATTTCTGTGACTTCAAGGCCAGCTTGGTCTACAGAGAAAGTTTCAGGACAGCCAAAGCTACACAGATAAACCCTGTCTTGAAAACCCCAAACTGAAACCAAGCAAAATGCAGACTGGCTTCAGTGTTACAGCAATCCTACCTCGGCCTCCCAAGTACTAGAGTTACAGGGCTGAACCACCATGAAGGGCTTAGATAATTACTTTCAAAACAAACAAGAGCCTGGCATTATAGCAGATGCCAGTAATTCCTGCCCTTGTGAGGTAGAGGTGAGAGAGTCAGAGGTTCAAGGTCATCCTTTGCTACAAAGTGAACTCCAAGTCAGCATGGGCTACATGAGACCCTGTCTCAAAACAAGAAAGAAACAAATAAATAAATAAATAAAAATAAAAAAAGGCTGAAGAGGTGGTTCAGTGGCTAACTGCTCCGGAAGACCCTGTTTGGTTCCCAGCACCCATGTAAGGCAGGGCCCAGACACATCCAAGTCCAAATCCAGGAGATCTGAGGCCCTCTTCTGGACTCTGAGGCCACCTGCACTGACATGCATATAAGTAAAAATAAATCTGAAAACAAAGACAGGCAGTGGTGTCCCACAGCTTTGATGCGAGCAATCGGGAGGCAGAGGCAGGAGGAGCTCTGGGTTTGAGGCCAGCCTGCTCTACAGAGTGAGTTCCAGGACAGCCAGGGCTACCCGGAGAAACCCTGTCTCCAAAAACCAAACCAAACCAAAAAATAAAACAAAACAAAAAGACAAAATCTTGGGCTCAAGAGTATATCATTTGCCTGGAATATGATGCCCTCCACAACTAGCAACCCCTAAAACCAAAAAGCCCTTATTTTATTTTTTGGCCTTAGAACTTCATTATTATTAGAGCGGTATTAAAGAATATGGGGTGAGGCAGCACTGGAGAGGTGATTCAGCTGTTAAGGGCATTTGCTCTGGCCCTTTTCCTTCTCTCCCTCAGAGGCCACCTGGGCACCCCTCCCCCCAATAAACCTCCCACATAAAAAGAGAGAGCACTCACTGCTTTTCCAGAGAACCCAGGTTTGAATCCCAGCACCCATACAGAGGCTCCCGGTCCTTTGTAACTCTAACTCTAGAGGACCTGACACCCTCTTCTGACCTCCCCTTATACCAAGCAGGCAAAACACTCGTACACATAAAATAAATAAAATAAAAAATATTTTCTATTTTATTTCTCTTTCAATTTATTTAATTAATTAGTTTTTGAGAGAGTTTTGGTCTGTAGCCCAGGTTGGCCCTATTTTTGGGCTTTACTTTCCTGAATGCAAGAATTACTGCTTACATTACGCAGCAGATGAGTTCCAAATTTTTAGCTTGTTCCTAGTGTGCTTGGCAGAGTTCCCCTCCCTTTTGGAATGTGTGTGCTGTCACCTCCCCACATGGTCCAGTTCCTTGTTTTCATCTTTAAGGAGGAAGAAAATTATGCCTCTCATAGCTACTGTCTCCAGGACAGATATGGCTGCAAGAGCTACCCAGTTCCTAGGGATCTTAATTCTCTCTAAGTCCCACTTTTTAAAAAGCCAGTATTTGTGGAGCACTTTCCATGTTAAGAATCTTGCATTCATTTTCTCCTAAGAAAGATTCTGTGAGCTAGACGCTGTTACTATCCATTATACAGATAGGAAAATCCAACCTCAGCACGAGGGGGCATCAAATCCTCTTTAATGCCAAAGTAAAATGCAAAGATGACCTTACATTCTATTAAACATATACACTAAAAAGTTATTCATCAGAGTCTGGAGAGGTGGCTCAGCAAGAACATTTGTTTTATAGCGGACTCTGCTTCCATTCCCAGCACCCCATATGGTCAAGAAGAATGTCTCTAACGGCAGTGGCAGTGAATCTGATGCCCTCTTCTGGCCTCATCGGGCACTGCATGCACATGGTACATAGACATATATACAAGCAAAACACCATACACATAAAATAAAAGTAACATTTTAGATCCTTACCTGACTTTCCCCAGGTCCTCTATAGCTGAATCTCCGAGCCCTACCTTCTGGGCCTGACTGCCAGCCCCGATGAAGCTAAATGCTATGTTTATGGCCAATAAATTTGAACCTCTTAACAGTGATATTTTGCCTGGCATTTTATTTTTCTAGGACTTTGGAGCCTTCACACCATCCTCTGCATCAGAACCTCCTGATCCCTCCCTATAAGGCCATCTGTTTCCCCTGTCTGCCTCTGCTCACCTGCGCCACTGTAGCCCTCACAGGAGGCCGACTGGGATGCTGGCCGCTGGGAGTGGAGGTTAGGGGGGAGTGAGGGGCAGTGACAGCGGCTTGAAGTGTGGAACTGGAGTGGGGAAGAATTCAGCCCCAGCCATCTTCCCAAAAGGAATGTTCCCAGACACCACTGACCTCTCACCCCAACCCGCCTCAGTGTGAAGATCCACTGCCTCTGCTATCCCCACTTCAAGGACCAGCAGCCGCCTCTGGAGTATCTGGGGCATCGTCATGGCAACCATGCCAGGCAAGCTTGAGGTGGGCTCTTTAAAGTCTTTTATTGCCTACCCCCAACACAGCCTGATTCTCTTGGTAACACTGAGCAAACTGGAGAGTCCAGAAGAGGAGGGACCATTGTCCCTTATGGCATCTCTCAAGTTAGGGAAGACTGTGTCTCTGGTAATAGAGCTTTACCCAAGCTCTTTGTCCCTGTACCCTCACAGCCCTTGCTGACACTCTAGACACTGGTGAACATCTCTTATCTCCTCTTTACATGGGGAAGAAGGAGGAATTTGGGGAGGCTCTGGACTCCCTCCTCTAGCCACCTGGTCTGTGGGCCTGGTGATGTCCAGCTTTACTGAGTGGGTGTGGGGACGCTCAGGGCTTGGTGACCTAGGCAGAGACCTTGTGTGGGTGATTAGCTGTCACGTTGGGTGTAAGCTCCTTACTCTCCCAATCTAGTTTCCCATCCCCAGATGTAATCCACAGGTAGGGGGATGGGATTTGAAAGCACTAGCAGGGCTTAGCAGGCTTGGTGCATCTGCACCACCATTACTGCTTCCTGTCTGTCTCTCCTGTCTCTGAATATTTGTGGCTTTGCTTCCTGTTGTCTACCCAGGCATTGGGTCATGAGTCTCCATGACAGGATCGTGGTTGGGGGTAGGACATGGGGACACAGACTTGCAGACCATGTGGGTATTAGGCAACACAGGGTTTAAGTGGCTTGTGTGTGTGACTGACCCAGGGTTTGAGGAACACTGGGTCATTTGTATTTGACACAGATCGGGTGGTTTAGAATTGTAGCTAATACAAGATTACCCCGATGGCAGCAATTCAAAAAGAATTTGGGGAGCAGCAGAATTTGACTGAGACAGTTTGAGCCCCCACGCCATGGATGCTTGCTTGTAACTGGACACATTTTCACTTGGAGAACCCTGGGGGTAGAATGTGTGTGAATCTAACAGGAAGTGGCGTGGGTGCTGCCCACAATCCTACAATGTTAGGACAGGCCATGCCAGAACAAAAGCCCTGGCTTTCTACCCTGTGACCACAAGCAAGTGGTCACAAGCAAGTTTCTTCACCCCTTGCTAAGGTTATTGGATTACCCGTGAAGTGCCTGCCATTTGTGGCTCATACCGGAGCGAATGTGAGTAGATCTGGATGTAGGGACTTATACCTTCTCCCCTTTTCTCCTTTCAGCTGCCTTCCTCCACCGTGAAAGGCTGTTGGTGATACCTGGGAAAACTGATAAGCCCTTTCTTGTAATACAACCCAAAGAAGGGCTTGGATTGGTTAAGGTGCATCATGGGAGCCTGGAGCTCTCAGGGGTCAAGATTTCTACCAGAACCACCTGATTGGAGGAGGGTGGTTCCCATTAGATGGCAGCTGAGCTGGCAATGTGTCCCTACCTGAGGGTTGTGGGGAATCGGGTGATCTCAGAACCACCCAGTTCTGCTGATCACTCCCTCCCCTTTCTAGGTTCTTTTTTTTTATATTTATATTTATTTTATATGGATTGGAATTTTGTCTCTCTATATATGTCTGTGTGAGAGTACCAGATCCCCTGGAACTGGGGTTATAGACAGTTGTAAGCTGCCATGTGGATGCCGGGAATTGAACTCAGGACCTCTTAACCTCTGAGCCATCTCTCCAGCTCCCTTTCTATGTTCTTAACAAGTAGGTCTCTGAATCTCCCCATCCCTCCTCACCCCTCCCCACTCCTCTCACACCACTCCTCTGGCTTCTGCTCATCCTCCAAGCATGGAAATGTTGATATGTTCAAAACTCAGTCTCTAGACCAGCATGGTGGTACACACTTTTAATCCCAGAATTTAGGAAGCAGAGGCATGTGGATCCCTGGTCTACAATAGAGAGTTCTAGGATCGCCAGAACCATGTAGAGACCCAGTCTCAAAAAGAAACTAAACAAAACAAAAATCTCACCACCACCAACACAGACACCATCAGTCCTTCCCGACCCTCCATGCGGCCTGTGATTTCCTCTTGGCAGCTTGAAGTCTCAGTAGAAACATTAATACAATAAAACTGGAAATGTTACAAATCAGGCTTCTTCCTTCCATCCCTCCTACCCTCCCTCCCTTTCCCCAAGATAACAGGCAGTCACCAACACATCACTCTCTGATATCATTGTCACAGAAAACCTGGTTTTACCTAAACCTTGTCTTCCGCCAAAACTTAGATCAGACTAAAGAGTTCTCAGCACATTTTTACATAACACCTGCTGTGATTTCAAGTGATTCTATCTCCAGTTTAGTTCATCTTGAGCCTTTTTTCATCCAGACTGGGTCTCCCATAGTCCTTTAGCTCCTGTCCTTCAGACCATCACCAACCAAAAGTCACCAGTAGTGTCATGTGACCTGCTCTTGGCCTATGGATGGAATTTCTTATCCTGTTTGCTTTTTGTTTTTCCCGATACAGGGCTTCTCTTTGTGACAGTCCTGGTTGTCCTGGAACTCACTCTGTAGACCAGACAGGCCTGGAACTCCTGGAGATCTGCCTGCTTCTACCTCTCCAGTGCTGGGATTAGGGGCATGTACTACTACCAGTCCATAATTTCTTATTTAGGATGATCTTTCCTTGGAATAAAAAAAGAAAAAAAGAAAAAAGGGTATCAGGTGCCAGTTTGAATTTTCTACAAAATTTGATGAAAGGCAATACCAACCTGATCTGTGATGGGTACTTACTAACATCAGATCAGTTCTAAGCTTTACTTGTGTGTGTGTCTGTCTGTCTGTCTGTGGGGGAGGTGGTATATGCACATAAGTGCAGATGCTTCGAGGCCAGAAACTGGCATCAGATTTCTTGGAGCTGAAGTTCGAGACAGATGTGAGCTCCCCAACCCCCAGCACAGACGCTGGAGCTCTAACTAGGGTCCTCTGCAAGAACAGTACATGCTCTTAACTGCCAGGCCATTTCTCCAGCCCTGCTGTTCTGTTGTTTGAGACCGGATTTTACTAGATAACTCATACTAGCCTTGAACTCACTTCATAGGCCAGGTTGACCTTTATCGAACTCAAAATTTTCCTGACTCTGTCTTCTAAGTGCCCCATGATATCTGGTTTGGTATAGCCCAAGCTAACTGGCCTTGAACTTCAGCCCTGGAATTATAGGCATGTATCACCTTCCTGTTTAGTTTTTGTCAACACAAGCTAGTTTCAGGGAAAATGAAACTCAGTTGAGAAAATGCCTTCATCAGATCTGCCTGCAGATAAGGCTGTGAAGCATTTTCTTGATCAATGACCAATGTGGGAGAGCCCAGCTCACTGTGGGTTGTGCCTCTCCTGGGCAGGTGGCAGGTGGTCCTGTGTAAGCACACTGAGGCAGCAGTTGGTGGGTGTGCCTTTAATCCCAGCACTCAGGAGGCAGAGGCCAGCCGGACAAAATATCGCATAAAATTATTCCCCAAGTCTATGTGTATGAGTTTATATGTGAAACACAAAAGAATTTGAAAAAGTGATTACATTTATGTATCATGGCACACGTGTGGAAGTCACAGAACGTCTTGGAGCAGGAAAACATACCTGCTGAGGTATTTTACCCTCCCAAATGTAAATTAATTTTGACTTTAGAGTTGAATCCTATGTGCCCAATATCTCATTTATATGCAAATGTTCTCAAATTTGAAAATCTAAAGTCCTGATTTTATATGTGTATATACACACACACAGCAGAATCTTGTTATGTAGCCCAGGCTGATCTTGAGTCTGCAGTCCTCTCAGGCTTTCCAAGTCCACGTAGCCAGTAAGGGACAGACTCAGGGCAGCAGACACTCTCAGCACTAGGCTACCACAGCCCCCTGAGTGCAGTTATGCTTAGCTGCTAGGCCAGGTTGATGTGGATAACAAGAGGGCCCATTGTTCCTACGAAGAAATGCTTTCAACACAAAGAGTCAGTGGCTGGCTTTTGTTTTCCTAAGATCAAGTTGTACTAATATCATTAAGCCACCCATGTGACTCTCCTCACTGAGCAGTCAGGGCTGGTCCTGAGAAGGACGGTAGGAGGAAGGAGTGGAGACAGTAATGGTGTTACCAAAACAACTGAGCTTAGGTGGGTGCTCTGCTAGGTCACAACATAAGTTAATGATCATTCTTGGGATGATGACCCGAGACCCCCTCAGTGCTTTGACTTTTCTCAGATTATTGTTAAAGGACCATCACAATGAAATCAATGTCACCAACAACACATTGGCCATGGGAAATTGGCCATCCCTAGGGAAATAATGCCTGCATCAGATTGTGGGGATCCCACTGTGGAGCCCAGGGTCACCTGAATCAGGGAATAGCTGAGTCGTACTTCCTCTCTATGGAGCCTACAATTTCCTCCTTGGGGGAGTCATGATTCTTTAGGATTGTGGTGGTAGGTCAGATAAAAAGAGGAATTCATGCATTTGACTCCTGTTCGAAATGGGATTGTAGTGCCCCCTCATGGAAGCGTCCAGAATTTAGGTGGTATCAGTTTGGGGCCATCAAAGGGGAGAGAGTTCACTGGGTCTGGGTGTAAGAGAACTTCCAGGTTCTTCCTTAGTGGGGAACTATTTGTCTTAAAATGTATGTTCGGAGACCAAGCCTTTCCTTAATAGAATTAGGTCTATAACTGCTTCGTTAATACTGTGTATTTTGGCTTCTGCTAAGCACAGAAAAGAAGGGCATTTTTTGTTAACCTAAATTTCTCTGGGAAAAACTGTATGTTTTGGCTGAGGTGTAATGTGTTTAATTTATGAATCACACTAAGATTTGTCTACAAATTAGACATGTTGAAAAGCGATGATGATTTTTTTTGCTTTTGTATGCAAATAGTACATGAATACATTAATTTAATGAACTTTATTAAAGTAAATAAGTCATGCAGAAGAGTGTATTAGTCATAAGTTATGCATAATTACCACTTGAACACATCTGTGTAAACTTAACTGGCTTCGTCTGCTGGGGATGCTGTAGCATAGAACATAGCAATAGACACATTTCTCACAGTGTGAGACTGGGACATCCAGGATCACAGTGTGGAAGCGTTGACTTCTGCTAAGGGCTTTCTTCTTAGCTTGCACATGACTGCCTTCTCACTGGTTCAAATCACAACCTCTAATGGCTCTAGCCCCTAAAAATATGGAAATGGGGGCCTCTGCAGGTTTCAGGAGGGTGCAACATTTGGTTGCTAGCAGTAACCAACTAGAATATTGTCTCTTGTGTACCCTCTTTGGATCCCCCCCAACCTCTAGCTAGGGGACTTTAACCAGAATCTCACGTAGTTCTGGTTAGCTAGCACATTCCCTTGTTTCTGTGAGCCTAATCTTGTTATATGTAGCAGTTTGTCCATTTTCACTGACGTATAGTATTCTATTGCCCGAGTATTTTGCCATGTGTGCATTCTAGTTTTTCAGTTTTTTTGTTTTGTTCTGTTTTAGGGTCTTTTGTTTGTTTTTGGTTTTCAGGACAGTGTTTCTCTGTGTAGCCTTGGCAACTTGCACTGTAGATCTCAAACTCAGAGATGCTTCTGCCTTCTAAGTGCTGGAATTAAAGGCATGCACCACCACAGCCAGGTTTAGATTTTCGGGTTTGTTTGTTTGTTTTTACTTGTTTTGGTTTTTAGACAGGGTTTCTCTGTGTTGCCCTGGTTGTCCTGGAACTTGCTTTGTAAACCAGGCTGAACTTGAACTCACAGAGATCTGCCTGCCTCTGCTTCCCAAGTGCTGGGATTAAAGGCATTTGCCACCACCATACTGCAGATTCTCAGATTTTAACTATTATAAATAATGTGTGTCTTTTGGCACACATACTCAGGGTTAGAGTTCGCCTCCAATCCTTTGATTATATCTGTTACCTCTATAGTTGGCATCAAATGGTTTTATGAAATGATTGTAGCAATTCACAGTCCCACCAGCAATCTGTGGCAGTTGAGCCATGATAAAAATATTTACACCACAACAATTGGCAAATTCCACAGACCAGGGCGTCTTCCCTGAGAGAGCTGGCTGTCAGTTACTCATCACACAGAAGTCCCCAAGGTTTCTATCATTTGATTGTATTGTTCTTTTCTTCCCTGAAGAGGAATAATTTAAGTAATTGACTAACGTTTCAGAGGAGGGGTGTCAAGGGTTTCACATGTGCTAGGTAGGGGCTTGATCACTGAGTTGCATACCAGCCCCCTATACAAGGTCTTGCTACAAAAGTCTGTATGATCTGAAATTTGCTATTAGACCATTAGCTCCAAACTTGCAAATATCGTCCTGAGTGCTGGGGCTATAGGCATGTGCAGTCATACCTGATTCAATCTTTTAAAAAATATTATCTATCTATCTATCTATCTATCTATCTATCTATCTATCTATCTATCTTTATATGTGTGAGTGTTTGGTCTGCGTGTTTGTCTGTGTACCACATGCTTTCCTGGTGTCTGCAAAGGCCAGAAGAGGGACAAAGGATCTCCTGAAACTGGAGTTACAGATATCGAGCCACCATGTGGGTGCTGGGAACCCAGCAAAGGTCCTCTGCAAGAGTAGCAAAGCTTTTAACCACGGAGTCCAGTATCCTGACTCTAAATTCTTATTACAATAATTTTAGAATTCTAATGTAAAACAGAAGTTGGAGAAAATTGTTTAATTTTTTTTTGCCAAGCTTAACTACTCAAGTCAGACATCTCTTATTTTTACAGAATGCTTTTATCTATATATACACAAGCCTCCAAATTTAAAAATGAGAACATTCTGTCTTCAGACCCTTACAAATTCTCTCTCTCTCCCTTCTCTCTCCCTTCCCCACCATCCTAGTGTGTGTGCTGGACTCTGTTCCTCACCATGACTCCTCTTGAGAATCCCAGGATCAGGCTGGGCAGATGGAGGCAAGACGAAGAAGATTTGAGTCATCCTGAGCTAGGCTGTGAGTTTGAGGCTGGCCCGGGATACACGAGACTCTATCACTGAAGGGGGCAGAAATATAATAGGAAGGAAAAAGAACTTTGGATCAAGCAATTGCTGGCCAAGACACAACATTGTTATGTTCTCTGCAGGATGACTAAGGAAACAGACACACAGACACAATGCAGCAAAACCTCAGATGGAATACCGAGGAAGAACCGAAGCCGAGCTGGAAGAAATCACACCGTGAGGGGAAACAGACATACTTTACCAAAGGCTTCTGTTGGAAGGCCAATAGTGTTATGCTCTCGAGAGTTCCTATACCTGGAGGAAAAATGGTCCCATGCAAGCAGGTGGTGAGGTGGTCGGCATGGGTGTGGGCCTCGGAAAGAGACTGCTCTCGTGTGGAGACTTTATTAGATAAGGATTAGGAAGAGAGAGAAGAGAAAGGAGAAAGAGATGTCAGAGACCAGCACCCGACCTCTGGCAGGAGAGAGCGAAGGGTAGGAGTTTTCCTCTTAAATGGAGCTTGACCTCAGGACACTGGTGGGCCACGCCATTGCTTATTGGCCAGAACTCCAGGAAGTGGGTTAAGACACCAACAGATATTAAGGCTCAGAGCCACCTTCTCATGACAGACCATTCTAGAACAATTCAAATATCCCTCAGTAGTAGAATGGCAATTCTTAAAAACGTTTTTTAATTTATTTTTTTTGATGTGTGTTTGTGTGTGGTCAGAGGACAGCCTACATACAGGAGACAGTTCTCTTCCTACCTTGGACTTTGTGGCAGCAAACTGGAGTCATCGGGCTTCGAGACAGGTGTCTTTACCAGATAAGCCATCTCAATGACCCTTATTTATCTATTTATTTCACACTTATTTTATGTGTATTGGTATTTTGCTTCCTGTATGTCTGTATACCACTTTCATACTTGGTGCCCTCAAAGGCCAGACAGGGGGTTCAGGATGCCTGGGAACTGAGGTTACAGATGCTTGTGAGCCACCGAGTAGGTACTGGGAACCTGGATCCTCTAGGAGAGAGTAGCTAGTGCTTATAACCATCTCTCTAGTCTTCTTTCAAAATTTTAATTAAATTATTTTTGTGGTACTAGGTGAGCAAGCAGTCTAGCACAGAATGGCAGTCTTCTAAGGTCAAATATATCCTGGTGCTTTGTTATGTGGCTGTGAGAAGAAAAGGTGGGCGGGATTCTGTTGGAAGAACATTTATCTAGTATTCTGATTCAATTTTCTGTTGCTACAAGAAGAACCAGGACCAAAAATAACTTGGGGAAGAGGAAAGGGTGTGAAAGCAGGAACCTGGAGGCTAGAGACTGAATAAAACCATGATGGACACTGGTCTGGCTTCCTTCCTCTAGCTTACACACACACACACACACACACACACACACACACACACACACACACACACATATACACACACACACACTGGGCTGGCTTCCTTCCTCTAGCTTACACACACACACACACACACACACACACACACACACACACACACACACTGGGCTGGCTTCCTTCCTCTAGCTTACACACACACACACACACACACACACACACACACACACACACACACACACACACACACACACACACACACACACACGAGACAGCTGTGGGCATTTAGACAAGCCTGCCTCTGCCTCCCAAGTGCTGGGATTGAACATGTAGTGTAGGCCACCACGTGCAATACAGCTGCCTTTCTTACTGCATACCAGGCCAACAGGCTTGATTTTTTTATTGGGGTGCACCTACCTCTCACATAATTAGCAATCAAGAAAATACCCCACAGATGTGCTCACAGATAGTCTGATAGAAGCAATGTGTTGAACTGACAAACAAGATGGCGTACCAAAACCAGCCATGGTGGGAAATACCTGAGATCTCAGCTTCCAGGAGAGGCAGCAGAACATCCCAAATTTAAGGTCATCTTGTTACATAATGCAGTCAAGGTTAAGGCCAGCCTGGACCACAGGAAACTCTGTCTCAAAACAACAAAAACTACAAACAAAAAGATAAGAGGAAAAAGGAACAAGATGTTAACAGTAGAGCCTGAGTAAGCCTCACATTCCAGGAACCTGCCTGACTTCATTTGAAGGCAGGAGCCTTTGTGCTGTATCGTTAAACATAAGTTTCTATTTACTGTAAGATTTGAGTTGCTTTGTTTCCTGGAACCTGACCTTCCCCAACCCATAACCTTGATTTGTTTTTGAGAATACCTTGACCCTCCCTGACCCTTCCTGAACCTTCCCTGACCCTCCCTCAACCCTCCCTAATCACATAGTGACCACTTGATTTTTTTTTTAAGGTTTTCCTTATTTCCTTATTGCTCCATTGTCTTTCTTACATAAAACTACTAGTTAGTGAACTTTACTTCTTAAAAAGAGACCCAGAGATGCACTGGGGAGGCTCTCTTTAACCTGACTTCTGAGGTACCCCAATAAAAAAAAAAAAAAAAAATCAAACCTGCCTCAAATTTGGCTCAGATTGTGGAAGTGGTCTTCTTCTTGCTTTTGAGATTAACATTTTCTGGAAGCTCCAGCAAGATTCAGATCACACATCCAAACTCTAAACCCAGACCTTTGCTCCTGAACTCTGGTGGGGGGTGGTAGGGGGCTGCCTCAGGAGGCCTCCTGGTGAGGTGTAGTTTGGTTCTGTTTTGTGGGATCTCTATCTGGGATGTGGAGGGGTTTCACAATCCCCAAATTCTCCTCTACAGGGTAAAAGGGAGCTATAGAGCCACCCACCTGAAGTTCTTGGTCTGGTTTTATGTCCTGTTTGTCTTTGGTTCAGTTTTACTGTCTTCTCCTGCCTTTTGTACTTCCTGTGTTAACTGGTTTATTTTGGACTTGGGGTGACCAAACTAATGAACAGCCCTCTGACCTGCGTTCTACAGAATTTTGATAAATTTTACTCCCCTGTAGTTAAATATTATTATTATCCTCTAACCAAGAGTTGCTTCCAAATATTCTGTGAAACTGAATTTGAGGTTGACTGGCCCTTCCAGGGCAGTGGTTAATGTAGTATGAAGTTTCTGGCCCAGACTAGCACCAAGATCTGAACCAGCTGTCCTAAATAGACTGCCTACAGCTGCTTGGTCCCAAATAACCACACAAAGTTTTATATTAATTTCATGCTATTGGCCTATGGCTCAGGCACATAACTTGCTAACTCTTAAACTAACCCATGATTAGCCAAGGGGATTAGTACCTTTTCTCAGAGCAGCATCTTGACTTCTTTCCTATGCTTCTGTCTGGTATCTCTCCTCTGTTTTTCCTCTTCCCAGAGTTTTCTTAGTCTGGTAGCCCTGCCCACACTTCTTGTCTGCCTTCTGGCCAATCAGCATTTTATTCAACCAGTAGGAGGAGCAAATATCTACAATGTACAAGAGTATAATCCCACAGCATTCTGCCCCCTTAAAAACAAGAACCTCAAATCTAATTTTCTTTGTATATTTTTTTTCACTGTTATCTATAACAACTTGTAACCAACACTGGAAACAAAGACAGACATCCATAATTCATTTTTGGGGAATGTGGGCATCGTTTTCTAGGCTGCTTCCTGCTGATTGGGGGCACTGGTAATCTTATGGGAACCCAAAGAAAAAATTAGGATTATGGACAAGTCCTTAGTGGGGTTGTCTTTAAGGCTGAGTCAGCTCAGCCAGTATCCTTGAAATTGTTTTGGATGCAGAGCTCAGAGGTGCTCTGAAATGCTGGGTCATCTGGACCATCTGTTTCCACCAGAGGCTTTTCAGGGGTCTTCCTCGATCAAATCTGGTTTTTCTTAACCCAGAATTAATCCACAACCTCTCATTTCATGTGGAAATAAAAAGAAAGTCTCTTCTCCAAAGTAGCATATCTTTTTATTTCAATTTTAACATGAATTCATTTGCAAAATATATAGGTTGGATTAATGTAGCTGCATTTATGATCAAATGACTTTTAACAGCTCTTACTACTTCCTTTGCAGTCAAAAAACTTAAAGACTGGACAATAGCATGCAGTTTCCAGACACTCTTTGTAATTTCCATCTTTAAGTGGGTTATTTGTTTTTTGCTGTTTCTTTTTAAGGCCTTTATCCTTTTTCTTTTCTCTTTCAAGCCTACACACATTTTAAAACACACTGTAAGCTAAATTTTTTGGAGGTTTTTTTTTTTTTTTTTTAAATTCTATCTTTACTGTATATCTGTTATGTCCTTTTCTGTTTCTGACCACACCTTTAATCTGCCAAAATGTGGTTAGGATTAAAGACTTGGCTATGGCAGCTGACTCCACCCAGATCCCTCTGTTTCTTTCTGTTTCTGATCACACCTTTAATACTACCTGTATGTCCCTTTCTCCACCACAGATCTCTACACGTGGAAAAACAAGAACCCTACTTTCAGCACTGACCCCATTCCTTAATTTCTCTAATTGATTCTATCTTTTTCAATCATCCCCCCACATGTAATGACTGTCAGATTCTCCATACCCTCTTCACTACTGAAGAAAGGGAACAGATATTCTTATGACAACAACTGAATCAATCCCTCATGGAACAGCTTCAGTGGCTGATGACCCGAGCAGAGTGATTGACCATGCTCTTCAAGAAGGAGATCCCAAATGGATGACAACACAGAGAGCTAGGAGGTCACTCAGTGAGTACCACTAGGTTTTGCTAGAAGAGATGAAATGGCAGCATGAAATCCCATTAGCCTATATAAGATAACAAATGGGAAACAGAGCCCAAATTAATCACCTTCAGCTTTCCTGGAGCACTTTCTATACTCCTATCACACCTATATCATTCCTATAGACCCAGAGGACCTGACAAATCCCATGATGATTAACCTGGACTTTGTTACTCAGTTGGTCCCTGACATGCATAGAAAGATACAAAAGATGGATGACTTTGCAGGAAAGAACAGGCTAAAACTATTAGAATTAGGGCCTGAAGGTGTTTGGCCAGAGACTGCAACGATCTTCTGATAAAGAAGATGGGGCATACCACCCTGGCTGCGCTACAAGCCCCAGCCACTCTCAACTCTGCCCCTACACATCATAATAAGAAGAGAAGACCTTTACAAAAGGACCGATGTGCCTACTGCAAAGAAATGGGTCATTGTAAAAAGGAATGCCATGCAGATAGCCACCCCCAAACCCAAGCCAGTCCTAGCTATGGAAGATTAGTGAGGCCAAGACTTCTAAAAACTAGGACCACGGGAACCAATGCTAATCTTTGCCATAGGGGGCCAACCTGAAGAATTTCTGGTGGACAGAGAGGCTACTCTCTGACCCCCTGCCAACCAAACAATGGAAGTACAGGGGACAACAGGGGATGTCAAAGAATACAAATGATCCACTGACTGGACTTTTAATCTTAGGACAAGGAACTATGACTCACTCTTTTATTGTTATTTCTGAATGGGAATGTCCCCGTCCTTTACTGGGGCAGGACCTCTTGAACATGCTCCAGGAAACATTATCCTTCGCAGGAGACTCTCCTAGGTTGCAATCGGGAGGCCCTGCTAAGGGCTATTTAACTATAACCTGCCCAATAAGTGAGGATTATCTGCTCCTCTAAAATCTAACCAAGAGGAATGGAAAATGTTGCTGCTCCAGGAAATTCCTACAGTTTTTCCAGAGGACAATTCTCCTGGCTTGGCAAAAACATGTGCCACCCATCATAGTGCAATTAACATCTGGAGCAGTGCCGGTTCCAGCAGTACTGATATGGGATGTGAATATGCTTTATTATTACTTGTTAATAAAGAAGCTGTTTTGGCCTATGACAAGGCAGCTTAGAGGCTGGCGGGAAATCCAAGCAGAAATGAAGACAAAGAAGGGCAGAGTCAAGAGATGCTGCAGGCTGCATCCCAAGGAAGCAAGATGTCATGGGACACTGGTAAAGCCACAGAGCCATGTGGCAATACATAGATTAATGAAAATGGGTTGAGTTACATTGTAAGAGCTAGTTGGTAATGAGCCTAAGTCATAGACTGAACAGTTTGTAATTAATATAAGTCTTTGTGTGATTATTTGGGACTAATCAGCTGTAGAACAGCAGGCTAGACGGGTCAGAAAACTCCTTGCTACACAGTACTCCATCAGTTCAGAAGCCAGAAAAGGGATTAAGATTCACATCAGGTGCCACCTTGAAGCAGGCACACTTATTTCTTGCCAATCAGCCTGGAATAGGCCCTTGTTGCCTGTCCAAAGGCCTGGGACATAAGACTGTAGACCAGTATAAGACTTACCCAACTATTCCAAATCCCTATCCGTTGCTCCGATTACTACCAGCAGAGCATAAAGTTCACACTGTATTGAACTTAAAAGATGCAGCCTTCTCCCTCCCTCTGCCAAATTAAGTCAGATCATCTCTGCATTGGAATGGGCAGACTCTGAACTGGAGATATCAGGACAAATAACCTGGACCAGACTGCCTCAAGGGTTTAAAAGCTCCCCACCATCTTCAAAGAAGCATCCAACAGGGATTTAAGTCTCTTCCCTAGTAAGTACCCACTCCAATCTATGAGTCCTTACAAGGATCGCACTAACATTAGGTAGGATTCTCCCTCAGGTCCAGGCTACCCAGCCTGTTGAATATGCCCACCTGATCACCCGTTCCAGCCCGGAAATGGTATATCAGTCTGCTACTTTAAAACCAACTGGCTTGAACCTAGATGGAAAGGACCTTACACCGTGATTCTCTGGATTCCTACTGCTGTCACTTGTATTTCTTCCTGGGTTTATCACTCACACCTCAAGAAGGTGCCTGAGAAACCCAGAGAACAGGAGCCCAACCCCCGAAGGTAAAGTGATTGAAAAAAGGCTGTTAAAAATCAAACTTTGTAAGGTTCGATTGTCTAACATAACTTTGTGTTATTGCTTTGATATCTTCATCATGATGGCCCGGTGGCTAACTAATAGTCTCATCAGTCTCCGCAGTAAGAATCTAAATGCATCTTGAAAGGGGAACTAAGATGCTCCCATTGTAGAAAACACCCGGATACTGTCTTGCCAAGCAAAAGGTGCCTTTATCAGCCAGGGCCTATTGGTTGAACAAAAGAAGGGTACGGATATTCTTTATCCAGGTAGAAAGAAGAAACTTGGGATGGACTAATCTAACTGACCAATGCCAACATAATAACACAGACTTCAGCATAATCAATATCCTTCAGAGGAGTCTGATCAGGGAACTTACAGGTGTGTTAAAATAAGGAGAATGTAAGATTCACTAATCACTTTGATTGAATTTAGCATACCCAGAGTAACCCTGTATGTGACTAGTAATGTGGAATATAATCTCTGGGTCCGTCCAGCACTAAAAATAACAAGGAGAAAACTGCATCCGAGAAGATCCTGCTATTCCCTGACTCTTAATTTTCTTGTGTGTGAAATAGAGGTTTCTTATGACAGTTCTAAGAGAATTAACAGGGACAAAGTGGAACACACTTTGTTTTAAAAGCTGTGGCTGATGTTCCCACCGATAGTGTCTATTTCCTTCACTGTCTAGGCTCTGCTTGCACAAATGTCCCTTCTTATTATAATTCTGCTTCTCATCACATCCCCTTTGTTAAACAGTTGCCTTAGAATAGACTTTTTTTTTTCTGTGAAAATAATGCTTATTCTGCACTCCCAGCAGGCTATCGGGTTTATGTGGAATAGGATGTGTTACACCTATTTTACTCAGCAAATCTTTACAATCTGCTAATAGAATTACAAGAGCGCTTTCTGAAAATGGCGATGATTCCTCACATCTATTAGGCCCCCACTCTAGTCGCTGCTACTGGAGCCTGCTATTACCTGTCCCAGGACTTGGTGTTGAACTACAAAGACACCTACTAATGGTACAGCAAAAAAATATTAGCAGAAATTACTCAAGAAAAGGGAGAGAACGGAGAACAAGCATCCCTGCAAAGGTGAGCTACTCTAGACTACCTGTTACTTACACATAGCCTTGGCTGTCAGCAGTTGCTGAAATGTGCTGTTTTATTTAATACCTATCATACTACTGACAACCAAATTGATGATCTACGTAAAGAAATAGACAAAAGTCTCTCGAACAAAGTTAGATTGTCCAATACTGCCAAGACCTTACTCCCCCTTCACTGGCTCTCTAGTACTATTTCTACTAGTTATCATAACTGGGTGTGTGCCCTCCAATGTGTTGCTCACTAACTTGATCACCTATCAGATAAACAATTCCAGAATCATCACTGCTTGGCAATGCTATTAAGATATCTCTTTATCAAAGAAGTGACAGGGAAACATAAGTCACAGTGGGAATGAGGAACTTGTCTCGATCCATTTTGAAGGCAGGAGCCATTATGCTGTATTATTAAAAACAAATTTCCGTTCACTGTAGGAGCTGAGTTGCTCTGTTTCCTAGAACCTGACCTTCCCCAACCAGTGACCTTAATTTGTTTTTGAGAATACTTTGACCCTGAGACCTTCCTAGTCCTGAACCACATGATCTTTTTTGAAAGATTTATTTTGTATTTTTATTATTGCTCCATTGTCTCCTTTTGTAAAATTACTTGTGATTTGTAATTTTACTCCTTAGAAGGGACCCAAGAGATGGATTCAGGGCTGCTCTCTTTAACCTGACTTAGGAGGCAGTTGCTGGCCAGCTCTTGGAGGCATCCCCGTAAATAAATAAATAAATAAATAAATAAATAAATAAATAAATAAATAAATAAATAAATAAATAAATAAATAAATAAATAAATAAATAAATAAATAAATAAATAAATAAATAAATAAATAAATAAATAAATAAATAAATAAATAAATAAATAAATAAATAAGAATCAAGGCCTATAATTTATATACATAATTCTAAAATCAAATTCGGCTCATAGTGTGGTTATGGTTTTATTCTCAGCATTGGGGTTAGCATATACTTTAGACGGAAAGAAGAGCACTCAGGAGGCAGAGGCAGGTGGATCTGTGAGTTCAAGGCCAGCCTGGTCTACAGAAGGCGTTCCAGGACAGTCAGAGCTACACAGAGAAACCCTGCCTCAAAAATACTAAAATAAATCAAAAGAAAAGAAGGAAAGAAGCGAAGACAGACTTCACACTGCTGATTACAATGCCCAGAGTTGGAGACCCCAAAACCTCTAGTCCACAGTTTGGCACTGTGTGGTGGGGTGACCTCAGAGGACAGGAGAGAGGCTGCTAGAGTGCTGGGATTGATTTAGTCTACATCTAGGTGATAACAACACAAAGTTGACTGTAGCTACAGTCGCTTTGTTGTATTTAAATTATGCACTAAGAAAATGTTTTTTAAAAAAACCATACAGCTGGCAATTATTCAGAGTGACGTAGGTCAGTGACGGCTGCCCATTACCCAGACTGATGTTAGAACTTTGTTGATGTCAGGTACAGCCCTGTCTTTTTCCGATGTTTGCTTGGCATTGCAGGTGTCAGCATGGAAATACCATTGTTCTGATTTCCTTTTCGTTGCTGAGGGGGAAAAAAAACCACTCCTTTTTAGTAAATCACTCTTTTTTCAGTAAAGCAGCTTGGAAAGAAAAGGAGTTTATTTGGCTTCTACTTCCAAGTCATAGTCTATCACCCGAAGGAAGTCAGGGCAGAAATTCAAAAGGGAACTTGAAGCAGAAACCAGGGAGGAATGTTGTCTGTAAGCTCAAGCACTCACAAGCTCATTAGATAGTTTTCTTCTACAGCCCAAGATGACCTGCCTAGGAATGGTACCACCTACAGTGGGCTGAGCCCTGCTGCGTCATTGATAATCAAGACAGTCCTCACAGCCAATCTGATCTAGGAACTTCCTTAGAATTACCTCATAGATAACGCTAGGCTGTGTCAAGTTGGCAAAGCCAATTAGGTCAATAATTTTTCCTTTTAAAAAGTTTAAACCAGGTGCTGGAGAAATGGCTCCATGGTTAAGAGCACTGGCTGCTCTTCCAGGCGACCAGGTTCGATGATTCCCAGCACCACCCATCTGGCGGCTAGCAACTGTCTAGAACTCCAGCTCCAGGTGATCTAAGTCTTTCTAGCCTTCACAATCCCTCCACACTCATAGTTCATAGACATTAACACAGGCTTTAAAATAAAAATAAAAATCCTAAAAACTTAAACCAAAAATTTTATAGAACCAGGGATCTTACATATTGATTAGTGTTACTCCACTGGTAATAACTACAATGATATATATAATAATATATATATACATAATGTGTTATTATATATATAACATCTGGTCATTTATTACTTTATTCTCAAAAATGACACAATTAATTAGGAGTAGGCTTGCACGTCTTTAACCCCAGCACTCGGGGCAGGAGGATCTCTATTAGCCTGATCTGCATTAGTGAGAATTTTTTTTTTAATTATTTATATATGTAATTTTAAAAGTAAATGAGGGCCAGATCGATGACTCACTGGGCAAGGGTGTGTGCCACCAACCTGATCTAGGAACTCATGTGGTAGAAGAGAGAATTGGCCTGCATAAGTTCTCTACTCACTCTGTGGACCATGCTAGCCTCAGACTCAAGGATCCTCTTAAATCTGCCTCCGAGTACTGGGACTAAGATGCACACCACACTCCACGTGTGTGTGTGTGTGTGTGTGTGTGTGTGTGTGTGTGTGTGTGTGTGTTTGTGTGTGTATGAGTGTGTGTGCACGCATGTGTGTATGTAAGCATGTGTATATGTGTGTGCATATGTGTGTATGTGCGTGCATACATGTGTATATGTACACATGTATGTAGATATGTGTGTTTGTATGTATGTGTGTGTTTGTGTGCATATGTGTGTATGTGTGTATATACATGTGTGTGAGTATGTGTGTGTGTATGTATGTATGCATGTGCATGTGTGCGCATCTGTGTGCATGTGTATCTCAGAAGATAACTCCTGGGAGCCAATTCTCTCTGGGATTCACACTCCTGCTCTACCTCTCAGGGCCTAAGTTTACACCTTCTTTTTTGTTTGTTTGCCTTTTTATGGTTTTTCAGACAGGGTCTCTCTGTGTAGAAGACCTGGCTGGCTGTCATGGAACTTGCTCTGTAGAGCAGGCAGACCTCAAACTCCCAGAGATCTGCTTGTCTTTTTCTCCAGAGTGCTGGGATTAAAGCCATCCTCACCACTGCCTGGCAGTGGGGTGGGTTATAGGGCTGTGAGGCAGATCTCTCACCTCTCTAGCGCAAGTCTTGACCCCAGTGTGGTGACTAAAAACAAGCAAACCAGGGTCAATCACCTCTTTTATTGTTTTTATCTTTCTTGAGTCACTTATTCAGGAGTAAAGAGTTTGCCTAGCAGATTTATCAGAAAAAAAAAGCAAAAGACTACACAGGGCGGATCTGTATTTGGCAGGCTGGAAAGATGGCTCAGAGCTTAAGAAGAGCACTGGCTGCTCTTCCAGAGGTCCTGAGCACCCACATGGTGGATCACAACCATCTGTAGTGAGATCTGGTGCCCTCTTCTGACACGCAGGCAGAATCCTGTATAAATAATAAACAAGTAAATCTTTAAGAAAAAGAAAGAAGGTTGGATACATGTGGCTTGCTGCTGGAGGGAGGCAGCACGCACCTCAGAGGTTGCTGGGTCAGCGTCTTAGTTGGCCAGACTGGGTTTGGATTGGTGTTGGGTGATACTGATCAGAGAGGCAGAAGTCAGGCCTGGTTGGCAGGATGGGAAAAGACGCAAGGCGACAGTGTGGGCAGATGGAGAATGTCAGCCTCACTGCCCAGTGATTCCTTCCTAAAACAGCTACAAGCCAAAAGGAAAGGCTGAGTCTCGGGGCACACGCTGATGGATCTCCCCGAGTTCCCAAGGCCAGCCTTGGGATCCAGGATAGCCAGGGCTATGCAGTGAGACCCTGTCTCAAACAAACAAACCAACAATAGGTAGATGAAGAAAGGAAGAAAGAACGAGAAAAGTCGGCTGGAAACTGAGGAAGGCACCGTAGGGTAAACATCAAAAAGCTGCAAAAATCACTCAAATGATTGTTAAATAAGTGGTTATCAGTACGGCAAGTGCGGACCGGACGATGGCTCTGTGTGAAAGCACTTGATGCACAAGCCCAGTAACCTAAGTTCTGTCCCCAGAACCAACATAAATAGAGAAATAAATTAAACAAGACAGCCTTTAGTCCTAGCAGAGGTGGGTGGATCTCTACACATGAGAGGCTAGCCTGGTCTACAGAGTGAGTTCCAGGACAGACAGAGCTAGGTAGAGAGACCCTGTCTGAAAATAAATAAACAAATACACACATCCGCAGTGTCACAGTTCTTTGGCTAGTCCAGTGAATGTGTGTGGTGTTTCATCCTAGTCTTCATTTATCAACTGTACGTGGTTCCTTTTCTGAGATTATCTTTTGTCAACTGTATACTGAATTTGTTACCTTTTCTTACTCTTTTATGGGTTATTTATATAACCTACTTATTAAGGCTTTACTGATTATAGTGCAATACTTTCCCCTTTGTGTGTAGGCTATATTTTCATTTTTTTATATTTTACTTTTATTTTTCTAAGTGTAATAAACCGATCTACTGTAACTATTGTGGTTCTTTATATTAATTTTATGAATACCATTCTTCAAACAATTATTTGGCAAATAGAATTATGATATACAATAACTCTAGTGTTTTAATTTGCATTATTTAAATTCTTGCAAACATTTCTTGGTTTTAAAATAATATACAGGGGCTGGAGGGATGGCTCAGAGGTTAAGAGCACTGGCTGTTCTTCCAGAGGTCCTGAGTTCAGTTCTCAGCAACTACATGGCAGCTCAAAATCATTTACAATGGGATCTCATGCCTTCTTGCATACAGTCAAACATGCAGACAGAGCACTGTATAATAAATAAATAAATCATAAAAATTTATGTTAAAAATATATACAAGCTTGGTTTTGTTGGCTTAGTTTTTTTTTTTTTTTTTTTTAGATTTACTTCTTTTACTTTATATGCATGAATGTATATGCCCCCACGTGGATGGACGCCTGTTGGACCCCCTGGAATTGGCTTACATTTAGTTGTGAGCCTCCTTGTGGATGTTAAGAATGGAATCTAAGTCCTCTGATCTGTAGTCATTCCAGGCCCCACCGTTTTGTTTTATCTTTTGACAATACTGGGAACTGAACCCAGGAACTCAGAACATGCTAGGCAAGCACCCTGCCTCTGAGCTACATGCTCAACTCTAAAGTTTCCCTTAGAGATACCTAGTTAACATATTTTTCTGGCAACTCGAATCCAATAGCCAGGACTTACCCAAAGGCAGAGGAGAGAACCAACCCCACAAGGCAGTCTTCTGACCTCCATAGGCACACTGTCTCTCACATGAACACACAGTAATAATAAATCATTTTTAATTGTTGGTGTCCAGTACTTATCAAGTAAATTTTTGCCTGTTTATATTTTTAAGTATTTGAAGGCTGGGCATGGTGGCACAAGTCTCTAAATCCCAGAACTCAGGAATTGGAAGCAGGGATGGTGAGGAACTCAGGGTCGCCCTTGGTCACATATTGAGTTCAAGAACAACCTAGGCTACATGACAACTATCTCAAAATAAAAAGATTAAATCCATATTTGAAAATCCTCCTCATTACTTTTATACATACAATTAGCAAGTTTTAAATAAGCACTATGATTACATTTTACCCTGAAGTGTTAAATATGTTCTTTAGAACTAAGATGACAGAAATGAGTTTGAAGACATTTGGCTACCGAACCTCTAAGGCCCAGGCCAAAGTCACAGATGGAGCAGCAGATGTGAACCAAATACCAAGTCTGTAGTCAAGTGCAATGCAATGATTGCAAGACACTACACATTATAAAAACTTAATGATCCTTATATGGAAAAATAAATTTGTGTAGAAAATACCTAGAATGAGAATAAAATTTCCAGCTGGGAATGATTGCTTTGAGAGATTGACACCTTGGATTTTTAAAATTATTTTATTATTTTTTAGGTTTTGTTTATTTTTATTTTATGCATATTGGTGTTTGCCTGTATGTACATCTGTACACCATGTTTATGCAATATCCTTGGAGACCAGAAGAGGGCTTCAGATCCCCTGTGTGAGAGCCAGTTGTGAGTGATCATGGGGATGCTGTAAATAGAACCTGGATCCTCTGGAGAGCAGCTCGTGCTCTTAGCCACTGAGTCATTTCTCCAGCCCCTGGGGCAAGTTTTAAAATATATTGTTTTCTGTACTGATGATTATAATCAGTGTGGGGAGCAAATGCCCCTGTGTGTGAGTGAGTGCCACATGTCAAGGATACCAGTGCCTCAGGCTTGTGGGAATGACAAGGCTTTCCTAGGTTGGGCAGGAGTAGAGATGTTAATGAATGGTTGGTCGTTAGCTAAAAATTGTATATTGCAAAAAGTATCAGCAGCCTCTGCAGAGACCTCCTACCAAGACTTGCTAGCCCACCTCCTGAGTTTCCCATGCTGGTGCCTCTCAGAGTCTCAGCAGGCCCACCAAGCCCCAGCTTTTCTGTGTGTGTCTGTTAGTTCTTCATTCCCTGATGCCCAGGCAAGTCAATCCCAAAGCTGTGCAGATTGCTGCAAATTGGTACAAGTCTTTTGTTTGTTGTTTTGTTTTAAGATTTATGTTTTTCTTGTGAATATGTAAATATACCGTGTAGGTATAGAGAACTCAGGTCAGAAGAGTTTCAGATCCACTGAAACAAGAGTTACAGACGGTTGTGACTTGGCAGGTAGGTACTGTGCCAAGATCTGAGCCTGCCCCAGTCCTCGATAACCACTGAGCCATCTCTCCTACGCCAACATAAGTCTTTTTAATTGTTTACTTCACTCATGTATGTGTGTGTCCATGTTTGTGTGTACATTCAGGTGCCTATGCATCACAGCATACATGTGGAGACCAGAGAACAATTTTCCTCACATGCGAGTCTCAAGAATAAAACTCAAGTTGTCAGGCTTGGCAGGAAGCCCCTTACCAGCTGAGTTCCTGCTGAGGTGCATACTCCAGGCTAGCTGGCCTGTGAGCTTCCAGGTGATTCTTCTGGCTTATCTTTCATTTGTGGGGGTTCTGGGGTTACAGATGCATGCCACCACATTCATCTGCCTTTATTTTTATTGTTTATTTTATTTTATTTTGAGATAAGGTCTCTCTGTTGACCAGGCTAGCCTTGAACTCACAGAGATCTCCCTGCCTCTGTCTCCCGAGTGCTGGGATTAACAGCATGCACCATACTGCCCAGCCGCACTGTATTCTGAAGACAATACTAATTGGTGAGATCTCTTATACTTTAATGGTGGGTGTATAAATCAAACCATCACCATGGAAACAAGTTAGCCTTTATCCTGCATTATCCTGCCATTATTTCTAGAAATTACTCTCAAGTGGATACCTATGATATCTACTCTTCTTCCATTCTGATAAAATATCTGAGAAAAACAAGAGGAAAGATTTATTTCAAATGTCTTATTTATTTATAATGTGCATTGGTGTTTTGCCTGCATGTATGGATGTCTGTGTGGGTGTCAGGGTGTGTGGGGGTGTCAGATCCCCTGGAGGTAGAGTTACAGGCAGTTGTGAGATGTTAGGAATTGAACCCAGGTCCTCTGGAAGAACAGCCAGTGCTCTTAACCAGTGAACCACCTCTCCAGCTCCAAAAGATTTATTTTGGTTCATGGCCATGGTCACTTGATTGTATTGTTTCCAGGGCCTGGTAAAGCAGAACATCACAGAAGGAGCGGGCAAAGCTGCTCTCTTCACAGAGGACTGGAAACACAGGCAACCAGACAGGAAAGCCACCCCCTCAGTGAGTGACCTACCAACTCTAACTAGCTCCAGCTCCACCACTTCCCAATAATGCCATCGAGATAGGAATCCGTGGGTAGATTAATTTGTGGATTAGGTCGGAATCTCATGTCCTAGTCACTTTTCCACAACACTGGTGTGTGTGTGTGTGTGTGTGTGTGTGAGAGAGAGAGAGAGAGAGAGAGAGAGAGAGAGAGAGAGAGAGAGAGAGAGAGAGAGAGAGAGAGAGAACTGAGATAAACTGAGACACACAGAAAGAAGGAAGGACGGTCAGGGACCACACAAAATGGGTATAATGTGGAACCGAATTCTGTACTGTATTTAAAAATAAATAATCTTCCTCACATGCAGATAATCACTTGTTTTGGTGATAAGTCTCACTTTGCAGTCTAGGCTGACCTCAAGAGCACGATCTTCCTGTCTCAGTCTCCTGAGAGAGCTCAGTGGGTGTGCTTCTGAGGTAAGTAAGCCTGATGGCCTGAACTTGATCCCTAGAATCCACAGTGAAGGGAGAGTACCAGCTCCTGAACCCTACTCATGATGTTTACACATGTACCCACACTCTCTCATACATGTAATAATAATAAGTAAACAATAAACTGTTAAAAGTTGAGTGTGTTTGCTTGTTCTGGGTTTTCGAGACAGGGTTTCTCTGTGTAGATCTATCTGTCCTAGAACTTGCTTTGTAGACCAGGCTGGCCACGAACTCAGAGATATCTGCCTGCCTCTGCCTCCTGAGTACTGTGATCAAAAACATATGTCACCACCACCTAGCTTATATTTAAAACACTTTAATTGACACATAGTAATTATACTTATATATGGGGTACAGTGTGACATTTCAGTGCATATTATCATATGTACAATGGCTAGATGGGGTGATATCATCATCTAGGACACATGCCATTTTCTTGGGACTTTTTCCTTCAGGGACTGGGGTGCTGGGGATAGAAACCAGAGCCTTTGGTATATGTTTTATCACAGAGCTACACCTTTAACACCTCTACTAGCTAGTTTGAAATATACAGTTGTCAACTACAGTTATCCTTCTGTGGTCCTGGGGATGGGGAGATGGCTCTGTAGGTAAAGTGCTGACTGCATAAGCAAGTGGAACCAAGTTCAAATCCCCAGCACCCATGTAAAAGCCAAGTTTCAGTGACATATGTCTGTAACCCCAGTACTAGGACACACACACATATGTAGAAGGCATGAGTGCTCACAGTTAATCACTGAGGAAACAACCAGGGATGCTAATCATGAAGGGTCTTCTCCTCAAAGGAGGAAATGAATGCCTGTTTTCCACCCAGAAGGCTGGGAGTGGATGTTGTAAATGACCTGGTGACCTTTGCTATCTCTAGAGCCAGAGCTCACCCAAATCCCCTAGTATTTTTATCCCAGACTCTCCCTCCCTAGATTTTTATCTTTACCTTTTTCAGTCAATAGAACTCTTCTTAGGGGAGATGTCACTTGTCTCTTATGGCATCCTAAAGTCTATGCTATCTCAGAGACCACACCAGATCTTAAGAGGCCCTTAAGCTATAGAACTCAACTGGTGGTAGAGGTCACAAATACTTTGCTAAAAGAGTTTTGAAATAGTCTTGCCTTAAGCTTTATTGTGCTTGTGGGATTGAGATAATTGTTATCAGGAAGATCCTTTCAAAAATTACATCTTACTTAAATATATCTAAAATAAACTGGCCTAGTGTCAGATTCCAGAAGTTTGAACCAGCAGTGACTAAATCAGGCTAAACTGAGGTTTGTTTCCTTTCTTTCTTTCTTTCTTTCTCTCTCTCTCTCTCTCTCTCTCTCTCTCTCTCTCTCTCTCTCTCTCTCTCTCTCTCTCTCTCTCTCTCTCTCTCTCTCTCTCTGAGACAGAATTTCTGTGTAGCCCTGGCTGTTCTTGAATTCACACAGTAGACCAGGCTGGACTCAAAACCACAGAGATCTGACTGCTTTACCTCCTGAATGCTGGGATTAAAGGCCTGTGCCACCACTGCCCAGCTGAGATTTCCTTTATTTATTACCCAGATCATTCTTCTATCATCTGTGATGCTTATAGACACACAGTTACTCCTCTAGTCCAAACATATTCCTCCATCCACTGAAAATCCTCTCTCCATTTCTTTCCTTCCCAGGCTCTGGTACCCACTACTCTCTACTTCTTTGAAATCAGCTTTCCACGTATAAAAGAGAATACACAGTATTTTTCTTTATAGATTGATTTATTTCACTTAATAATATCCCACAATTACACCTAAGTTGCTATAAAATGCTAGAACACCATCCCTTTGTAGCGAAACATTCTGTATGTAAGACATATCTTCATCCATCTATAAGCTGGTGGACACTTAGGTTGAGTCTATATGTCACTGCAGCCAGCATGGGGGTGCAGACGTCTTCAATGCACAATTTCTTTGCATAAGTACCCACTGGTGGGGTTGCTGGATCATGTGGTAACGCTGTATTGTTTTCTCTCATAGCTAATTTATATTTTTACCAGCAGACTGAGATTCCCCTTTTCCATGTCCTTGGCAGTATTTGCTAATTTTAATCTGTTTGTTTTCATTTGGTTTTTAATCTTTTGGGATAGGGTCTAAATCTATAGTTCTGGCTGTCCTGGATCTTGCTATGTAGACCACCAGACAGTCCTTGAACTCTTAGAGATCTGCCTGCCTCTGCCTCTTGAGTGCTAGGATCAAAGGCATTCTCCACCAAGCCTGGCCCAATTTTTGTCTTTTGGATAACAGTCATTCTGAGTCGAAGGGAATAGTATCTCAGAATGGTTTTGATTTTCATTTCCCTGATTAGTGACACCTACTTTTTTTTTCCATATACTGCTTGGGTAGTCATATATCTCTTGAAAAAAATGTCTATTTAAGTCATTTTCCTGATTTCAAATATTTGTTTTTGCCATTGAAGTGTTTGATTCTTTATATATTTTGAAAAGACACAGATGGTTGTGTGAATGCTGCGTTGTGTCTCTGCCTTCTGAAGTTGTCTCTACTCACGCTGTATGTTGATGTCACTGCTGTATTTTAAAAACAATGTGGCAAATGGAGGCCTTGGCAGGTTGGGGCCAAGGGGTACAGTATAAAGTCACTCACACCTGTGATAGCAGCACTCATCTGGAGAGTTTCACTGGCGGAAGGGAAAGAGAGAGGGGGAGAGAAACCTGGGCACAGAGTGGTCTTGGGAAAGAGAGAGAAGGGGTAAGGGGGGAGAGAAAGCAGAGGTGCAGATTGGGCCTGTGACAAGAGAGAGAGAGGAAGGAGGGTTTTCTCTGAAAGGGGGCTTTACATAGGTTGTCAGGATCCTGGGAAGGCTAAGGTATATACTTACTGGCCAGGTCTCAAAGAAACAGGTCTGAATGATAATAATCCCTATAGATGATTATAAAAGGTGGGTTATGGATAAGAAGTAGAGCAGAAAATGAGGGTGTCTAATTCTTGAGACCACTTCTGTTGACAAGGGATTAAATGGGGATGGGGAGGTTGGGAGTCAGGGTCACACACAGTTGGAGGAATGAGTGAAGAAACATTCAGTTAGCTGTTTTTCTGGAGACCTCAGATGTTCCTTGAGGAGGAGCTGAGAAGGCAGGTTGCTAGGAGAAAAAAAATAGATTGTTATCATCAGCTCCATAAGTGGGGCTAGCTAGAAAAAGTGGAACAGAGAAGTTGTACAGAAGAGGCAAAGGTGGATGACCAAGATACAAGAGCAGATATGCCCTTCATTGGGACATCTTGGAAAATCTGGTTCCAGTTGCTGGGTAAGATGTCAGCTTGAGCCTGGAGAGGTGATACCAGCAGTGAAACCCCGAGGAGTTTGGGGAGGTGGCATGTCAAATTGAAGGATGATGTGTTTGATTGAGGGATGACATCTGCCATTTCCCTGGAAGTTGGGAGATGTCTCTGTCTACCCTATAAAAATGTCAACAAGTTAAAAGATAAAGGAGTTTTTATGGGTGGGCATATGGATAGTGATGTGGGAATGTCTTTCTGTATGCTGTGAATATCAATCTTTTAATAAAGGAGCTGTTTTGACCCTTGGCGAATACCATAGTCAGAGACAGGAGCACATAGGTATGAGAGGTGGGTGGAGAGCCAGATGCCCAAAGAAGAAACGTGTAAGGAACACAGGTGAGCCATGGGCCACATGACAGACAGATTAATGAGAATGGGTTGAGTTAAGATGAAGGAGCTAGCTAGCAATGTGCCTGAGCCATTGACCAAACAGCATGAACTTCATATAAGTGTCTGTATTTTATTGGGACTTTGGGATTATTGATCCAGATAAGCAGCAGCCAGCTGGACAGAACTGTGGAGCTAGCCGGGCCAGAAACCCATTGTAACAGGGTAGGAGTTAACCTGCCAGTATCGGCCTGGTTGGCATTCTTGGAGCTGGTACAGGGGCTGGTGTATCTGGAGAGCCCTGCAGGTTTGGCCTTGGCATGAGTCTGTGCAGGAATCTGTAGGTGTCTGTAAAACAGCTGTCACAGATTTATATCCTAGTGTCATAGTAAAAGGTAAAAAAAAAAAAAAAAATCCTAAAAACTGTTTGTAATCAGTGCTCCATCAGTCTATCCAAACTACACTTACCAATGTTGAAGTTACATTTGAATTCTGTTTATCTTGTACCGTGGAGTATGTGAATGAGGCACACCTGCTTGTACTTTTAACAAGAAACTTACTAATGAGCTACCAAAGTGCTTGTAACCTTGAGATTTGGGGGATGCTGTAAACTAGCAAATCTATTAGTATCCTGGTCATCAAACACTAACAGTTCTGAGAAGGATAAGCAAAAGAGTAGAATAAGACAGACCCAAGTCCCTCCATGGTTGTTGGGGACCAGAAGCCCTAAAGACAGCACTTGTTCAGCTGCCAAACCCAGAAGATCTGGCAGGATTTTTTATTTTTTATTTTATTTATTTATTTTGTGTAGTAGGAATTTGGGAAGATAGACCTGCCCATCTCAGCAGGGGGGACCATCCAACCCCCCCTGCTCCTCTTATTCAGTCTGGGCTGCTCTGTGCTGTATGGCCGGCCTTGCCATAACCCTCCAGGTGGAAGTTCTTCTGCAGCCACCCATCTTCTTGGAGAAGATACAGGAGGATGCCAGAAGCTGGCATGTCTCTCTTATCATAAAAAGCTTTTATATTAAATGCCATATTCTCAGGTTTCTCTAGGTGTTTGAAGATCAGGCATATCTAAATTAGACAAATGTTTAACTCTGAAAGAATATATAATAAGTTAAATCTAGATGTATAACTTTCTCAAATAGTTAACGGCTCACCAATGTTAGCAAAATAAAGATAACTCGGTCTCTAGCTTTCAGCTATGGTCCTAAGATACATAGGGCCAAGTCTTAACATTGCAAACAATTTACTTTTAATATCATCAATGGTCTTATTTTTAGGTTATAAAATCTGGCTGCCAGTGAGATTCATTTCTGTACATGAATGCAGAAGCGAGGCTTTAATGACTAAGACTTACATTCAATTTCTGTCAGGCTTAGCCTTAAAAATATGATTTTGAATAAAGAAACCAAAATAGTGACTGGACAAAATCACCAGGGCCAAATGGGAACGGGAGAAAGGAGCTTGTGAGGTGGGGTATGGCCCAACTCTAAGAAAAGGTCCCTCTCAGGGGACCATAAACTCCATTATAGAATATATATTTTGTATATCAAGTACCTATTTATCAAACATATGCCACCATTTATTTAAGTTCTCTTACAAGCTCGGTGTTGAACACTTGGCAAAGACATGGGTGTAAATATCTAAGTTAGCTTTTGTTAATATGACTAGATCTTTGTAAATTTAAACGTATGCCATAGATGGAGGAGAGCCACGTGGCTGCTGCTTAAAACATGCTTGCTTTTTTTTTTCTTCAATAGTTACAAACACGTATACACCGAGTTGAATCCAGGTTACCTACACGCAGAATAAAGCTAGCTTACACTCACACACATAGGCGTATACACACACAGATGTGTTAAACAGGACAGGCTATCAGCCGCGAGGTCCTGGCGGGAACTGGGCACCTCCAAGGCCACCAAACAAACAGGCGACACACAAGAGTTAGTGCAAGAGGCTTTAGGGAGTGGAAAAGAGCAAGAGTCAGAGGGCAAACTCGGGAGAGAAGTGGGAGAGAAGAGGCAAGAGAGGAGATTAAAGGCCCGGAGAGAAATGAGAGGCCAGAGCAGAGCCCCTGGCACGCAGGAACAGGGGTGTGTGTGTGGGGTCCTCTGAGCCGGAGTGAAACACAGTCACCTGGTACCAGGACATCGAGAAAAGCCAAAAGGCAGGAACTGTGCTCGAGAATCGAAGCCTCGTTCATGGGAAGTGGCCAGAAGCGGTGGGGGAAGGGAGGGGTACCAACCATGCCGATGTTGGATGGGAGTCTCAGAAAACCCTTAGGTGGAAACATAGGGCTATCTTGGGCAAACCAGTTTCCAGGGTCCCAGCGTTGTCTCGGACTGCCAGGAGAGCCTGCTGAGTTTTATGGTATCATTTGTTGCGTTTAAAATATGGCAGAGAGACCTTGGTGGGTTGGAGCTAAGATGCCCAGGCAGGTGAGAAAGACATGCCACGCAGACGAGCGGGCAGCAGTCATGGAGGGTAGGAGCTGCAGAGAAGGACACATCATGCAGGTGGTACTCATATGGAAAGTCCTATTGGGTAAAGGGAAAGATAGAGGCAAAGCAGCAAGTACAGAATGGAGAGAGAGAGAGAGAGAGAGAGAAGAGAGAGAGAGAGGAGAAGGAGAGAGAGAGAGAGAGAGAGAGAGGAGAGAGAGAGAGAGAAGAGAGAGGAAGAGAGAGAAGAGAGGAAGAGAGAGGAAGAGAGGAAGAGAGAGGAGAGAGGAAGAGAGGAAGAGAGGAAGAGAGGAAGAGGAAGAGAGAGAGGAAGAGAGAGGAAGAGAGAGAGGAAGAGAGAGAGAGGAAGAGAGAGAGAGAGGAAGAGAGAGAAAGAGAGAGGAAGAGAGAGAGAGAGGAAGAGAGAGAAAGAGAGAGGAAGAGAGAGAGAGAGAGAGAGAGAGAGAGAGAGAGAGAGAGAGAGATCAGAAGTTTTCTCTTAAGGGGTCTTTAGGTAGGATGGCATTGTCAGGGCTCTGGGTGGGCTAAGGTATTGCCTGCTTATTGGCCAGGTCTTCAAGGAGCAGATCTGAATGCCCATAGTCACTGTCAGATTTGCCACAATCTCAGTCCATTTTCATTTTTATAGCCTATTCTCTTGAGATCATATCCTTGTACAGACTAATGAAATATATATATCTAATTGTCTGATATATATCAGTGGTTTCACTGCAACATATATTCACAGTGGTTTTTGGTCCTACACGTAAATCTTTGATCTGTTTTTTATGGTAAGAGATTGAGGTCCAGTTACTCCTGTTTATAAGCGTCCAGTTCTCCGATCAGTATGGCCTTTTGGTATAATCAATAGATGAGGCAAAAAAGGTGGGCCCCAGATTTTATAGAGACCCATACAATTACATACACACAGGTCTGAAGGTTGAGTTGACACTGATGAAAACAATGGGGAAGGGAGGAGAAGGTGAGGTGGAGAAAAATGATCCAAGTGCATGATGAACAAAAATGCATTTATCAACCCCTCACCCAAGCAACGAATACGTCAGTAAACGTGCATTAAAGCTGCAGTATTTACCCAAGTAACTGCTTACTAGAGCTTCCTTCCTCCCTTCCTCCTCCTTCCTTCTTCTCTCTCCTTCTTTCTTCTTTCATTTTGAAGCCAGGGTTTCTCTGTGTAGCCCTGTCTATCATGGAACTCACTTTTTAGACCAGGCTGTCCTTGAACTCAGAAATCTACCTTTCTCTGCCTCCTGAGTGCTGAGATTAAAGGTGTGCACTGCCACCCACCAGTTTATTATTTTATTGTTAATTGTGTGTGTGTATGTGTGTGTGTGTGTGTGTGTGTGTGTACTGATAAGTGCAGGTGCCTAAAGAAGACATAGGTTCACCTGGAGCTGGAGTTACAGTGGGTGCTGGGAACCACACTCAGGTCTGCTGCAAGATCGGTATGTGCTTTTAACTGACTGATGAAGGTTCTCTTCGTGCTATCATTTTTGTAGTGAGACATATGACATGTATTTGTTTAGTTATTTTGAAATACAGGGGTCATGCCACTGTGCATTTGATCTCAAAAAATGTATTTCTATCTGTTTGAAACTGTCTTCTCTTCCATCAAGAATTCTCCAGCGTTTGGCAACTGCCATTCTCTCTTCTTATGACTTCATGTTTTTTTAGTCCTTATGTATGTACAGGCTCCATGAGGTCTTCCTGTGCCTGGCTTATTTCGCTTAGCAGTGTTGCTCATTTGTGTTATCACAAATCACAGAAATCCTCTTTCGAAAGCCAAACCCTGCCCCTCCTTTTCTTTATTCATCTTTTTTTCCCCTGTCTATCCTGGAACTTGCTTTGTACACCAGACTAGCCTGGAAATCACAGAGATCCATCTGTCTTTACCTCCCGAGTGCTGAGATCAAAGGCATGCACCACCACCACCTGGCTGTACTCATCTATTAATAGAGGTTTAGGTGCCTACAGCCGAGAACCCCAACTATAGCCAAGAACTCATTATGTGAACCTGGCTGATGTCATCATAACCATCCCACACCTTTGTCTGTAAGGGTTGGGGTTGCAGTCGTGAACCACCACACCAGGTTTGGAGTTTAGTTTATGTGGAGGCTCTCATATAATCTTGCTGCCCTTGAAATTTGCCTTGAGGTTGGCCTGGAACTTTTGTTCTTCCTGCTTCTTCCTCCTGAGTGTTAGGATGTGCTCTACTGTCTGGCTGCTTTGGCAAGATATGGTGTGGATGGTGGCGCTCCTGGACACAGCTCTCTACTGACTGTGTGAGTCTGGGACACTAGCCTACTGGACCATCCTCCCTGTTACTGAGGTGGAAAGAATTGAGGCTTCTCTCAGCAGCCTCTTCCTTCCTCCCCCTCCCCCTTGACCCTGATCTCCTGCTTTGAGGGTATGTGGTTCACTGGGTGATGGGTGGATTTTCCAAAACTGCCTCACTCTGGAGTGGAACATTCCGTCCCTGTAGGAGGACACACCAGGAATCTTTAATCTCTGTTCTGCTGGCAAAGTACTCCAAGGTCAGAATCCAGGCTTTGACAATTGTTTACTTCAGAGTGACACCAAAATGAGGTCACAAGCCTCCACTTTCCACTCAGGCTTTTGAGAAACAATCCACTGGGATGGCTCAGTGGGTAAAGGTGCCGTTACCATGCCTATGGACACACATGGTGGAAGGGGAAAACCCACTCCTGCAACTGGTTCTCACATTCGTTCATGGCACACATACAACACACATACAAGACACACACACAACACACATACAACAAACACCACACACACAAACACACACATACACCACCACACACACAGACACACACACATACACTACCACACACACACAGACACACACATACACCACCACACACAGACATACACACATACACCACCACACACACAGACATACACACATATACAACCACACACGCACAGACACCACACACATACACCACACACACAGACACACACACATACACCACCACACACACAGAGACACACACACAGAGACACACACACATACAATACCACACACAGAGAGACACACACACATACAACACCATACACACACACATGCACACATGCACACATACAAATAAAAATATTCTCCCTCCAATACAATAAATAGCTATTCAAGCTCTTCTATATAGGCCTTCTGGGGTCACCCACTGGTGACATCATTAACTAAACAATTAAAATTCACCTAGCCTTAGAATTGAGGCTGAGGGAGAAGCTTCAGTTCCTTCTGCCTAAAGTCAAATACCAAAGAATAAGAATGTCTTAAGCCCACTGCTGTGGGGGTCTATGAATCGTGAGATACAGGGAAGACTCTGGGTCACATGAAAGTATCACATGGTGAGGGAGCCTAGGCATATGATTGAAGGTGACTAAGCTTATTCTTTCTCAGGAACCTACTTCTGTGTAACTAACTATACATGTAAGAGCCTGGACCCATTTAGGAGTGTAGGACGGTTCACAGTGCTCACCTCCCTCCTTGCCTGGGTTTTGCTTCATCCATTTCCTCTTCCCTAAGCACTTCTTCCAAGAGCCAGGAACTTTTATCTCAGTGTGATAACTCACTTCTGAAGTCAAAGTCAGAAACTCAGGCTGAAGCAGACCAGGGTAGGAGACATTTCAGAACAAGAGTCATCTAAATCTCACAGCCCATAAGCAGTGAGGACGGGACATTTGGCTGGGTTAGAGTAAAGGATCTTATCCAGGACGAGAACTTTCCTGGAGAGGGGTCCCTGGGGAGAGGGGGCTCAGTGGGATCCCTCCTTGTGCCTCACCCCTAATGTTCCTCCTTGCTTGGGTGGGCAGACACCTCCTGACCTGGGTCAGGGCCCTGCATTCTAACCTCAAAGGTGCCAGCCGCCTGGCCAGCCTCTGCTGTCTCCTTCCCTCCCGCCCGCTTCAGCCAACCCCTGCTTCTCTCTTCAGTTCTTCTTCTTTTTCCTGCTTTGGTTTCTTGTGACAGGGTTTCTCTGTGTAGCCCTGGCCGTCCTGGTATAGACCAGGCTGGCCTCGAACTCTGAGATCACTCTGCCTCCTGAGTACTGGGTCCAAACGCATCCACCACCAACCACACTCGCTCCTTTCCTTGGACTTCATGACCCAGTACTTCTCCATAGTGGCTGCTACGGCCACTGGCTGTTCTCAGGCTTAAAGAGTATGTCAGAAGGTGACATCGCGGCTCCACAACTCCCTGGGGCCCTGTATTAAAAACCTCCATTTAAGGAAAAACAAAAAAAACAAAACAAAACAAAACAAAAACAACTTGTGTGGGGGTCGCATACTTAATCCCAGAATTCAGGAAGCAGAGGCAGGCAGATGGCTATGAGTTCGAGGGCAGCCTGGTCTACATAGAAAGTTCTAGAGATTCTGTCTCAAAAACAAAACAAAGCAAAGCAAAACTAAACAAAACCCAGAAAGAGTTCCCCAGTCTCAGCTCATCAACTTTCTGTCTCCTGTTTTAGCTTCTCTCTCTCTCTCCCTTGGTAAGAGCAGGCTTGTGTAGGAGGCCGAGGAGACCCATTTGGGGTACATCATGGAGATAGTGGCTACGGAGAGCAAGCAGAGAGTGCAGTACAGCTGGTAGAGTGCTCATTCAGCATGGTGCAGGTTTAAGTCATGTGGAGGCTGAGTTAGGAAGATCAGAAGTTCAAAGTTTGCCTCTGCCACGTAGCTAGTTCCAAGTCAGCCCAGGACAGCTGAGACCTTGTCTTGAGGGGCGCATCCAGTTAGAGCTGTATGGTGGCACATAACTGTAATCCTAGCATTTGGAGGGAGAGACGTGAAAGTAAGAAGGTTGCCGGGAGTCTCAGGCGAGGCATTTTGGACATAATATGACCTTATGTTTTAACAAAAGGGGGAGAAACCAAGTGTAGGGGCTGACCTGTGACCTGAGCTGGAGTTGGACCGAGTCAGGCAGGAGTGAGAGGTGAAGTTCAAGACCATAGAACTGGAAGCTAGCACGGAGGAGGTAAATGCAAACAGAACAAAAAAAACAAGCCAAGGAGCCCGATAGAGGAGCCTAAGAAGGGAAGATAACCATGTGGGAGGAGTTTGAGCAGAACACAGTGTCAGGCTCAGGCTGGATAATGTTCCTGGAGTCATTATCCAACCACTCAGGAGGTTGAGGTGACAGGATCACTTGAGCTGAGTCATTTGCTCCAGCCTGGGCAACAGAGCCAAGCGAAACAGGTGTCAGAGGGAGGAGGAAGTGAACAGCTGCGCCAAAGGTCAAATGAACTGAGGTCTAAGCATTGGCTTAGTAAGTGATTTATTTATTTTGGCTTTTTGAAACTGGGTTTCTCTGTGTATTAGCCCTAAATGTCCTGGAACTTGCTTTGTAGACCAGGCTGAACTGGAACTCACAGACATCTGCCTGCTGCTCTCTCCTGAGTGCTTGGTTTAAAGGCATGTGTCAGCACCGCACTCTAGGAAAGAGTCTGAGAGACCAGAGTGACTAGCTCAGTGAGAAGGCTGTGGGAAGCAACAGATGGTTGGTTGTCACTTTTCTGGATAATGAGCAGAAAATCTTTTGGTCTGAAATGATTTGGTCAGTGTCTGTGGTAATGTGATGAAATGCTCAGGGCTTTGGGTAGTCTGGTGCAGGCTTCCCCAGCCTCGTGAAAGCAACACCCTTTGAGACTGTGGCCTATTCATAGGCTCATTCTTTGAGGCAGATACACATGCTTCATGTTTCCTTAGCCCCTGGACACCGGTCCTCAAAGGCATGCTGGTGGGTTAGTAAGGGCCTTCTGGTATGGTTGCGGCTTACATAGCATGAGTTTGTTCCTTGGGACTCACAAGGAAGCAGAGAACTGACCCCAGCAAGTTGTCTTCTGACCTCCACACTAGGGCATGGATGCCTCCTAAATGAATAAATGGATAAATAAAGAAAATGTACTCATAGCTGGGTGGTGGTGACACACACCTTTAATCCCAGTATTTGGGAGGCAGAGACAGGCAGATCTCTGTGAGTTTGAGGACAGCCTGGTTTACAAAGTGAGTTCCAGGACAGCCAGGGCTATACAATTCATTGAGTGTCACTAAAGGAACATTTTACTAAATTCTGAGAAGTCAGAATACTTCACCCCAGAGATTAACTTAGTCTCTTAGGCTTAGAGCCCCGGTCCCAAAACTGGTGGTAATGTCAAGATTCATAAAATACTTCAGACATAAAAAATGGCTTCCTGAAAATTTCTGAAATATATTTGTAAGTCTTGGCAAAATGTGTCTTTAGTGGCATTCAACAAATTGGTAATGCACAGTTCTCTAGGAACTATATGTGTATGTGTGTATAAATACATGTGACACGCCACAGTGTGTGTGTGTGTGTGAGAGGGGGGGGGAGGGAGGGAGGGAGGGAGGGAGGGAGGGAGGGAGGGAGGGAGGGAGGGAGAGGGAAAGAGGGAGAAAGAATACATGTGCCATAATGTGTGTGAGGAATCTCCTTATGCAGGTCCAGGGATTACACTCAGATCATCAGTTTGGCTGAGCTGTCTTGCCAGCCCTATACTAGTTTTGAAAATCTACTCTGTGTGTGGAGAGACACTGTGTTGTGGGCTGTCCACCACAGAGGACTGCTCAGACACAGCTTTAAGCCAATAGAAAGTCTTTATTAGCTGGCCACTGACTACATTAGGTATTCAAGGCCCCAGTATAACCCCTAGCCTTTCTCAGGGTGAGCTATTAAGCACAAACCATGTCCTGGGTTGACATATTTCAGTTATCAAGAACAGTTAGTCAGAAACAACTACAAAAGTCTGAAAGCAAAATTAGTGCATTTAGAGACCTTCCCAGAACTATAAACATCGATGGATTAGGCCTTTGTGAGTACTATAGCTTCTATCATGGAGTTAGTGCTAAGGTCTCCAGGCCTATTACAACTGTAGCTAGTAATTCTTGTGTATGGTATTGGGGACCGAACCAAGGGCCTTGTACATGCTAGACAAACCTCTCCATAGCCTTAGTCTCCCTGCCTCTTCCTCACCAGCTTCCTGCTAGTTTTTTGTTTGTTTTAAAAAACAGACAGTTGCTAAACTCCCCAAGCTGGTCTTGAACTCATGCTATAGAAATTGAGTTCACAATCTCCCTCTTTCAGCTTCTAACTTGGCTGGGATTAGGGCCTGTGCCATCTGGCCTGATGGTCATTCTTCTCTTGAAATTTTTCATACTCAACATCTGGGTATGCTTTCTTCGTCCTTATTGGAGGGAGACTGGCCAGTCATTTGGGGAAGGTTGTCTACATGGTGTGAAACAGGAGTCACACCAATAGCATTGGCCCAGAAGCATTTATAGGAAAGGTCATTTCTCCATCCCTTCTCAATGACAACGCTCTCACCCGGTAGGGAAGCACAGGCTCCACTATGCTTCTAGACTGTCCGGGTGTGGTGTCCTGCTTTTCTGTTTGTCTGAAATTGTTTGGAGTCCTCTGTGCATTTTTAAAAATAACCTTTTAAAGATTTATTTTATTTTTTATGTGTGTGGATATTTTGCCTGCATGTATGTCTGGCTGCCACATTCATGCTTGGTGCCTGAGGATAGATGAGGTAGTTGGATCCTTTGGAATTGGAGTCACAGGCAGTTGTGTGTGAAGAATTGAACTCTCTGGGAAAACAGCAAGTGCTCTTTGTGTGTGTGTGTGTGGTTTGTTTTGCAAACAACTCTGTGTGTAGTCCTGGCTGTCCCGGAGCTCGCTCTGTAGGCTGAACTCTCAGGGCTCTTCCTGCCTCTGCCTCCCTGAACTCCAACACTGTAGGCTGTAGTAAGCACTTCACTGATGAGACCAAGTGTCTGTGTCTGAAGTGTCTCATCTTATAACAAAGCCCGCTACCTGCTGAGGACTACCCTTCCAACATTTTTCTTTCTTTTCTTTTCAAACTATGTTGGCTGCTGGGCATGGCAGCACACCTGTAACTCCTAGTATGTAGGAAGCCGAGACAAAGAGGGCCTTGAGTTCTAGGCTAGCCTGGGGTTCTAGGCTAGCCTGGGTTACACGGTGAGACCGTATCTAATAAGAGAAAGAAAAAAAACTTGAAATGAAACAAAATGTGTGTTGGATTTTTTTTTCTTTTGTTAAATTTTGTGATGCTGAGGATTGAACCCATGGCCTCACACACATCAGGTAACAACTCTTCCACTGAGCTATTGTTCAAGTCCATTGGACTTTTATCCATGCTTTTAGATGCTTTCAATGTAATGACCATAGGGTGTCTTTGGCTTAAGGCTAATTGCATTCACATTAAAACTCTTAGTGTATTTTGTTGTAAGTGGTTCTATTGATTGTGTTATAATGGTTTTTCCCCCTGGTGTGACAGACTTCCTTCCCTTATTATTTTTTCTTTCCCTTCTTTCTCTCTGTCTCTCTGTCTGTCTGTCTGTCTGTCTGTCTCTGTGTGTGCATGCGCGTGAGCGCGCGCGGTGCCACAGTGGATATACAGGTCAAAGGACAGGTTCAGTTTGCTCACCCCTCCACTTGTACCTGGATTTTGGGCATTGAACTTAGGTCAAGTGCATTTACCTACCGACTCATCTCACTGGCAATGGATCAAATACTTTTTAATGGGTCTACATTTTATAAATACACAGGGGAATTACACAATGTTGTCTGCACTGGATCTTGAGTCACCAATCTGCATTCTCCTTTGTACCTTGTCCCATGATGTGTGCCTGTGTCCCTGTGTAGAGGTCAAGACACATCAAGTCCCTTGTTCGGTCATGCCCCAATTTATTTTTGAAGCAGAATCTCACACTGAAAGTGGAATCATCAATTTGGTTAGATTGACTGGTCAATGAATCCCAGGATGCCCATTTTCCCTAATAATCCCCCCCATGACACCCTCCAACCCTCCAGCTGACCCTTCTGCCTTCTTTGGGCCTATACAGATTCAACTTGACATACTGCAGCCATCTTGTGTTATAACTGTCCCAATCACCCCACGGTGATTCTGGCTGTTTATCCCAAATAGTTTTCCAGCAGAGATCATAACTAGACAAAACCATTAGAGTGGTAGATGGAGCTGTACCCAACCCCGGCTGCAGGAACATGCTGGGCTCTTTGGTATGAGTTTAAGATAAAGCAGGTACCTTCCAGCTTCAGTAAATCCACAGTATGTATGCTCCTCCTTCAGTTTCAGACGGCAGGTAACCCCTCACTCCTCACTCCACCAAGGAATTCAGATCTCTCTCTCTCTCTCTCTCTCTCTCTCTCTCTCTCTCTCTCTCTCTCTCTCTCTCCCTCCCTCCCTCTCTCTCTCTCTCTCCCTCTCCCCCCCCCCCCCCCCCCCTCTCTCTCTCTCTCTCTCTCTCTCTCTCTCTCTCTCTCTCTCTCTCTCGGTCTCACAGCCTGTGGAGACCAGTTCTCACACACTAGGTAGGACCTGTGCTCAATTCCTCCATGGCCACCTGCCTCCTACATGGAAACACACTGAGCTCAGCTTTTTATGGTCTGTTTCAGGCTCTCAGACATTTTCTTAGTTTCTCATGGCCCTAATAAAGTATATGAATATTTATGTGTTTAAACTTAGCATCAGTGTCTTTTAAAGCACGAGGGCTGTTTGAAATATCAAGAGAGCCACACTTCTAATAGAAGTCTTTTTTCCCCCCATGGTATCTTCTAGAATATTATTCTATGTGACATCACTACTTTGTTCTAAAACATTAGATACGTTTTCTTAATGGACCTGGCAGCATCATCTATTGGGAAAGTTAATGTCCAAAGCGTGCCCGTTCCGGCTGATTCTCTGGGATTCTGTAATGTGGCTTAGGGGAGGGACTAGAATTGGTATACAACCATAATAATGTCCCCCATCATCACACAAGCCAGGCCAATTCCTTGGAGCCGACAGTGAGCTCATGTATCACAGATGAAATAAGTTCCAATAAAAGCTCACCAACAGCCTAATAGGGTAATTGAGCAGCCGAAGAGCGAAAGATTGAGATACAGTGATGTATTGAACTCGGGGAAATATCGCACGGATTAACACAACATTCATTATAATTACATTGGCTATTGGTCACGGGAACTAATCTGTTTGGAATGAAACATTAAAGCCCTTTAATAATGGTGGTGGCTATTTGTGGGAAGAGTGGAGGTATTGGAAAAGACACGGGGGGGGGGGGGGGGGGGGGTAGTAGCATGCATCAGGGGTGGGCAGGAGTGTGGGGGTAGGGTGGGGGCAGTAGAGGGCATAAAAGAAAGCTATATTTTGTCCATACCAACAGCAGTCAGAAACAATTTATTCGTGACCTAGATTAAAAATCTTCCCTGCAGGAGAGACATTGCTGTCAGGGGACTCGATCTAGCCGAGGTACATTTCTTAGGAACAGAGGGCATAGCTTGAGGAAATTGTTGTTCCATCCCTGATCTTTTGACTCACAAAAGCCGCACAGAACTGATCAAAGGCCCCTCAATCTTTTAGCATTTTCTCTCTGAAGGAAACTTGTCAGTTTAGAGTTCTATGTTTTCTATACCCATTGGGGCAATGGGGGGGGGGGCAAGAGAGGGGAGGGGATGGGGATGACAACATGAGGGAACAGAGTGGAACCGGAGAGCAATGAAGGAGATATAGAGGGAGAAATCGTGGAGTTAGGAGAGACTTGGTGCCAGGGAAGTTCAGGAATCCACAAGGATGACCCCAGCTAAGCCTGAGCTGGCCTAGTAATGTCATCATAGAGCCTTCAGCCAGTAACTGATGGAAGCAGATGTGTAGACCCACAGCTGAGCACCAGGCCAAGCTCTGGGAGTCCAGTGGAAAAGAGGAAAGAGCGATTATATAAGCAAGGGGCGGGGTCAAGATCGTGATGGGGGAGATCTACAAAAACAACTGAATCAAGCTTGTGGGAACTCATGAATTTTAGACTGATAGCTGTGGAGCCTGCATGGGAGCAAACGAGGCTCTGTGCAGAAGGGAGACACTTGTGTACCTTGGTCTGTTTAAGGGGCCTCTGGCAGTGGGATGAGGATCTAACCCTGGTGCATGAGCTGACTTTTTGGAGCCCATTACCTATGGAGAGACACCTTGCTCAGCCTTGATGTGTGTGTGTGGGGGGGGGGGGGGGACTTTGACCTGCCTCAGCAGTATGTACCAGGCTTTGCTGGCTCTCCATGTGAGGCCCCATCTTTCCAAAGGAGGAAATAATGAGGGGTGAAGGAGAGGCTGGGGTGGGGGAGGAGGGGTGAGGAGTTCTGTGGTTGGTATATAAAGTAAATCTTAAAAATGAATTTTTAAAAACCCTAAAACTAAAGGAAGGAGGGAGGGAGGGAGGGAGGAGGAAGGGAGGGAGGGAGGGAGGGAGGAAGGGAGGGAGGGAGGAGATCTCAAAACAGACAGGCACATCTTGCAGTGCTACCTGTGGATGAACTGAATTTAAGATTTAGTCTCGATACACAGAGGGACCCACATACTATGTCACTGAACATGGGAGCTGGATGTGGTGGTACCTGTCTGTGATCCCAGCACTTGGGAGGTGGAGACAGAAGGATCAGGAATTCAAGGTGGGAACTGGAAAAACGAATCAGCGGCTGAAAAGCACTCACTGCTTTGGCAAAGGACCCTTGTTCAGTTCCCAGCACCAGTGCTGGACAGCTCAAAATCTCCTGAGACTCCAGCTCCAGGGTATCTGATCCCCCACCTCTTTGGGCACCTGTACCCTGTATTCTCTCTCACACTTGTATGTAAATCAGAGTCAAAACAAAGTAATTATTATTTTTGGTTTTTGAGACAGGGTTTCTCTGTGTAGCCCTGGCTTGGCTATCCTGGAATTTGCTTTGTAAATCAGGCTGGCCTTGAAGTCAGAGAGCCACCTACACAAGGTTGTCCTTGGTTACCTGAGATCCTGTTTAAACCAAAAGCAAGCCCAAATCAACAAACAAATGAAATAAAGTTGCCAAAACCAGAGAATGAAGTTTTTGATTAATGATAGCCTGATACGGTTTTCTGTAGTAAGCACACACATAGATTATGAACACATAATTAATTGAACATTTCTTTTCTTGCGAAGAAATGACCTAAATATTCACAAATACCTTTTGTGGTAGAAACTGGGCTATTTATATTTATGGGCAAGTTGACATTACTATGTGTTCATTTAATAAATGTTTCTTGAACATTTACTAGGTACCAGGCAGTGCTCTAGGTACCGAGTTAAATGTAAACTAAAAAGACAAAGAATCAGCTGGCTGTGGTAGCATGTGCCCTTAATCCCAGGCAGAGGCAGGCTCTGTGAGGAGAGAAGGTTTGGCTATGGTAGCCTTGGTCTGGGTTTGCCATACTCCAGTGTCAGCTACTAGATGAGGACCTGACTTTAATTCCCTAGCACCTGTAAAAAAACAACAAAAAACAAAAACCAAAAAAACCCCCCAAAAACAGAAACAAACAAACAAAAAAACAGGCATGGAGGTACACATGGAGGTGTAATTCCTAGGAAGCAGAGAGAGGAGGATCCTCGGGCTTGCTGGCCAGCCAGTAGAGAGATCCTGTGTCAAAGGAGGTGGATAATGGCATTACTGAGGATGATATCCAAGGTTGTCCTCTGGCCTCTACACACACACACACCAGCACACATACAAACCCACATACATGCATAAAAGAAAGCTATATTTTGTCTATTGTATGCTTGTGCTAAGGATTAAACCTGAAGCCTCCCACATCCCAGGCAAGAACTCTGCCACTGAGCCCTACTTCAGCCCCAAACAACATATTTCTGTACTAAACAGTGGATCTCAGTGGTGTGGGAGTTTGGGAGAGGTAAGGTGTGTGCCCAGACAGCCCTTGACTGAGGGCCTGTTCACACATGCTGCCTGCATGTGGGATGGGGGGCGCATCGGGAGGAAGTGCTCTCCAGTGGCCTGTTAGTGAAGGAAGAGGCAGATGATCGTCAGAGAGTCAGGGTGGAACACAGTTGAAGAGAGAGGAGAAGACAGAAAATAATTAACTCTGAGAGGATAGTAAATGGACTAGAAAAAATGTAGAGTCATTGCAAAGAAGCTAAGTGCCCGTTGAGATAAGCGTCATGAATTTAAAGTTTCACAGCCAGGAGATGGCTTTCTTCAGCTTGGTTTTGTAGCACTGATGGAGATGGGGCAGAATGAAGTTTATGAGATGGACATAGTGCACACCTGTAACCTGACATTTGGGAGATGGAGGCAGGGGGACCAGGATGTAAAGCCTGTGAGCTGGTTCGGCAGGTAAAGGTGTTTCCCAGGACAACCTGAATTCAATTCCAGAACACCAGGGTGGAAGGAGAACACTGATCTCCATCCCCCAACTGTCCTGCTGTGCCATGTGCATCTTCACATACATATGCCTATGCACATAAAATAAACTAAAATGTAATAAAAATGTTAAGGTCATTCTTTGCCAGAGTGAGTTTGAGGCTAGCCCAGGGCACTTAAAACTGCCTCAGAATACAGAAATGGACAGCTAGGTAGCTAGACAACTGTCAGACAGATGTAGATAGATTGACAGATACATAGACTAGGAGGCACTTGGAGGTCCTTGTGCCCACAGATAAGCACCAGAGGGAGTCTGGAATGTTAGCACTCAGGGTTGCTTCTTCAAGGAAAGGTATGCAGTACTGCTGTCCACCCAGAAGGCTGGGAGTAGACACGCTTTCTAGCCTGGTGACTCGTGCTATCTTCGTGACTGGAGACCATACCAGACCTTCCCCAAGACGCTTCCTTTCCTCAACCAACCGACTGTCTTTGAGCAGTGTCTCTCTACAAGGAGTTATATACTGTAGTGATGTCCAATCTTAGCTTCCTTTGTTTCTCAAAGAGATTCATGCATGCTTTATTGTGCCATGGATCGAGTTCGTTATTACTTGAAGAGTTTTCACCAAATTGTACTGTTCTTAAATATCAGACTCCCAAGGTTTGAACCAATACCAGCTACTGAGTTGTATTCAACCAAATGCCCATTTGCTTTCCCTTGGGTGATTACTCTGCTGGGTGTGGCAGTCACAGAGACCTCCACAAAGAGATAGGTAGACAGATAGAAAGAGTGTGAGAGAGAGAGAGAGAGAGAGAGAGAGAGAGAGAGAGAGAGAGAGAGAGAGAAAGAAAGAAAGAAAGAAAGAAAGAAAGAAAGAAAGAAAGAAAGGATTGGGGTTCAGTTTTATCAGGTATGGAATATACATCGAGCCTCAGCCAAAAGAGCAATGGCATCTCCATGGCTATGATGGCTGAGTTGTAAAGGGTTTTGTCAGTCAGTTAAGGCCCCTAGGCTGAATGCTGAAGAATGGACGGCTTGAGTGGTAAATATCCATTCCCTTATAGTTTTGGAAACTGGAAATCAACATCTAGTTACAGGAAGGGGGGGGTGTTGAGGGAGGGGACTAGCTCAGGCAGTAATGCACAATCAGGAAGACCCGAGTCTGATCCCCAGGCCATATAAAAAGCTGGGTGTGGTGCCATGGCCAGTGGTAGACCCCAGCACCCAGGAGGCAGAGTCTGAGGATTCCTGGGGCTCACTGGCCAGCCAGCCTAGCTTAACTGGCAAGCCCTAGGCCCCAGTATGAAACTCTATCTCAAAACAGCAAAGGTGTGTGTGTGGGGGGGGGGGGGGGGGGGGGATGGTGCACACCTTTGATCCCAGCACTAGGGAGGCAGAGGCAGGTGGATCTCTGTGAGTTCAAGGCCAGCCTGGTCTACAGAGTGACTGCCTGGACAGTCAGGGTTACACAGAGAAGCCCTGTCTAAAAACAAAACAAGCAGCAAAGTCCCTGGGCAGTGACATGTGAGGTTTCTCTGGCCTCCACAAGCATGTGCACACGAATGTACTGACGCCCCCCCCCCCCCAAGAAACACAAAAGCACATACAAAATCAGACTGGAGCTGGAAAAAGAGGAGATTTCAAGGCCTGTCTGGTGACTCAGTGAAAGCCAGCCAAACAAGTTGGAGGAGAGGGAAGGGGGGGGGGGGGCAAAGTGTTCTTTTTCAGAGGAGCCTATGCTCCTGCTTTGACGTATTGTATTACCTCCTTCTCTCCAAACCTCCATGTTTAAGCTGTGGGAGAGTGGTCACAGGGCAAAGATGCCTGCTGCCAAACCTGAAGACCCTGAAAGCTGTGCATTGACCTCCACACTCACAAAATCAATAACTCATTTATTTAAAGGTAGGGGTGAGAGGGGGGTGGGCTGATTTTGGTGGTGTGCCCCTAGACTCACTTGGAAGCTGAGACACAGGATTGATGTGAACAGTATCAGGCAAACTGGGTATTGAATTTTAAAGGGGTGGTGGCTGGTAACAAAATTCAGTTGATAGAGAGCTTGCCTAGAATGCACAATGTCTTGGGTTCAGTCTTCAGCATCACAGAAAGTCAGTTATGGTGACCCAGAATTCTGAAGGTGAAGGCAAGAGGATCAGAAGTTCAAGGTCAGGTCTAGAGAGATGGTTCAGTCATTTAGAGTGCTTGCTGATGGATAGAGAGATGGCCCAGGGGTTAAGACCAGTGGGTGCTCTTCCAGAGGGACCCAGGGTCCATTCCCAGCACCCACGTGATGGCTAGGAGTCGGCTGCAAGCCCTGTCCCAGGGGGAATCTTACACCCTCTTCTGGCTGCGTGCTTGTGGTGCACAGCCAAAACACCCAAATACACAAGATAAAAACAAAAGTTAAGGGTTTTTTGTTTGTTTTTAATCAAGAAAGAGACCTGGCTATGGTGGGATATCTCTTTATCCCAGCACTCAGGAGGCAGAAGCATGCAAATTTCTGTTAAAAGCCAGCTTTATAGGCATAGTGAGTTCTAGGACAGCCAGAGCTATGCAGAGAGATCCTGTCTCGAAAAACGAAGAAATTTAAGAAAGAGTACTGCTCCTCTGGCGGACCAGCTTACTTCCTAGCCCCCATGTCACAAGGCTCATAACTATCTGTAATTCCAGCTCTAAGGGATCTGACATACTCTTTTGGCCTCTGAAAGAACCTGCACATACATGGCATACACTTAAGTAAAAATTAAAATGAGAACCTGGAGAGATGGCTCAGTGGTTAAAGGCACTTGTTGCTCGTGCAGAGGACACAGGTTTGGCTCCCAGCACAGAGATGGTTCTAACAATCTGTAATTCCATTTCCAGGGCTTCAGATGCCTCCTTTTGACCTTCATAGGCACCAGGCATGCACATGGTACACAGACATACATGTAGGAAAAACACTCCCACACACAGAATGAATAATTTTTTAAAAAGTTTAATGTTATCTTTGGCTACAAGTTAGTTTGAGACCAACCTTGAGACTGGGGGGAGGGGGGTGAGGGTGAAGACAGATCTCTACTGAGGAAAAAAAATTACATTATAATCAAGTTCAAGTCCACGGGGGTGGGGGTGTCTGCCATTCACAGCAGCAGTAAGAGTGTCTCAGTCAGGATCTTCCAGAAGCAGGAGCTGAGACTGAACTGGGAACCAGACTTGCTGGAAGATTAGTTGCGATAAATATCTGTGAAGGAAGTTGGGAGGTGGGTAGAACTGGGCTGATGACAGGTTGGAATGCAAAGGCAGGCCCCAGGAAGCCTCAGTCACCAGCAAGAAACTCTGTAACAAACGCCCTGTATCAGAAGGTGTTAAATCAGGCCTGGCTAGGCAGGCCTGTCTCCCAACAGCACCCTGTAGCAGATGCTGGACTGTTGGAAGCTGTTACTCGTATAGATGAGAGGAATCCTAAAAGGGCGGGAAGCTAAATGCCCTCTGCTTGGTGCTTCCCCTACGGCAGGGTTACAATTCTTCCCACCAGAAGAGGATCTGTCCACCCATCCCTATCTGCCACAGACATGCTTATTTCCTTTACATATATGGAGAACTCCAAGAAATCAATGTGGACTTCCACATTACTGAGAATAATAATGACTACCTGAATCTGAACCTTTTCACATTCCAAACATCAGTGTAGAACAAGGGTCTTCTCATGCCCTATGGGCCAAGCACAGGTTTTAAAGATATAATGAAAGGACTGAGGGTATATCTCAGTGATAGAGAGTTTGCCTAGACTGTGCAGTGACCCAGGATCAATGTCCCAGCACCACAAAACAAGGGCACAGAAAAGATCTGCTGGAGAATTATCGAGCCCACATTTCATGGCTGCTTCCATGTTGCCATAGGAACAAATGCTGCAGGCACAGACTGGCTGGCAAGCACACAGCCCACAGTCCTGACCATTTGAGGGCTGGAGGACAAGATCTCATGCTATGGCCCAGACTTACCTCCTGTCTCAGCCACCCTTGTGGGCCCAAACTAAGCTACTTAGTGAGAAGCTATTGTTTGGAAAAAAAAATCTATCTGGGTTGAAGAGATGGTTCATGGTAGGAGCACTGGCTGCTCTTCCAGAGGACCTGGGTTCAATTCCCAGCACCCACATGGCAGCTCACAACTGTCAGTCTTGTTCACACTAATGCACATAAAATAGAGTTAAATTAAAAAAAAAAAACCCTCAACATTGTCCTGTGACCACCACACAGGAAAGCATAGGTCATTAAAAAAAAAAAAGAAAAGAAAAGAAAAAAAAATCTATCTGTGTGTGGTGGTGCATGTCTTTGCCTTTAATCCTAAAACTCTGGAGGCAGAGGCAGGTGCATTCCAAGACAGCCAGGGCTCTAACAAAAGGAATCCTGGCTAGTTTGAGCAGTGCTGTGAGAGGTTGGAGAGGAGCCTGGAGAAATAGCTCAGAGGTACAGGTACTTCCTGCTCTTCCTGAGGGCCGGAGTTGGTCCCAGCACCTCTTCAGGTGACTCACAGCTGCCTATAACTGGGTCTGATGCTCCCTTCTGGTTTTCACCAGCAACTACACACTTGGTGTACACACCACACACCGAGACAGACACATGTACACATAAAGAATAATAAATCTTTAAAAAAAAAAGACCCTGTCTTTAAAATCTAAAGAGGAGAAGGTAGTGAGAGAAGACATAATAAAGGGTGTGTGTGTGTGTGTGTGTGTGTGTGAGAGAGAGAGAGAGAGAGAGAGAGAGAGAGAGAGAGAGAGAGAGAGAGAGAGAGAGAGAGAGAGAGAGGAGAATGAAGAGACACAGATGGCACCCAAGATCTTTTATGAAAGTAGTCTAAATTCAAAGCAGCAATCAAGCCTTGGAGACCTTCAAAAGCTGTACTTGACAATATGGTCAGAAGGGGGCACCACTGAACTGAGAATCTTGAAAATTATCTTCAAAAACGGAAGAAGCCAGTGGCGAGCACAGGTTTGTCAGTTGGAGCGCGTTGCTGAGAGGAGGAAGTGAGAACAGGTCCCCATCCCCGACCCAGAAGACTCCGCCAATTTTCACCCGCTCACAAAGGAAAAATTACTTCTCTCCAGCAGTCTCACTGGGGATACAAACCACACTCAAGGGCAGCGCCAGGCCTGGCAGTAGATGGTCAACACAAACTGATCTTGGTATTTTGGGAGGGTTTTTTTTTGTTTTGTTTTTTTTTTTTTTTTTTTTTTTTTTTTTTTTTTTTTTTTTTTTTTTTTACTTTTTGTTTTTATATCACAGTTCCAAAGCTTTATGGGATTTCTCTGTGTGTCTGTATGTGTTTCTGAGGTTCTTTTTATTTTTTTCTATTTGTGTTTACTTTTTCTTATTAATCTGTTTTCTTTTTAGAATGCCTGTTTATTTTATCGAGAGAGCAAGAAAGGGTGTGGAGCTGGGCAGTGGCGGTGTACGCCTTTAATCCCAGCACTTAAGAGGCAAATCTCTGGAAGTGTGAGGCCAGCCTGGTCTACAAAGTGAGTTCCAGGAGAGCCAGGGCTGCACAGAGAAACCCTATCTCAAACAAACAACCAAATAAAGGGTGTAGTAGATTCGAGTGGGTGGGGATGTGAGGAGAATTCGGGGAATTGAGGAAGGGGCTGCAATCAGAAATACTGTGTGGAAAAAAATCTATTTAAAGAAGTCAAAAATGGTGAAATCAGATGAAATTAAAACGACTCAAAATATCAAAGGTGATGAACGTTTCCACAGCCATACTGACCAAAGATAGTATAACCCAGCACACTGGACTCTGCAAACATCTGAGGGTGTAGAAGAAGCTGGATGTGGTAGGAAACTGTCAAACACCAGAACTTGGAAGGCAGGAGCAGGAAAAACAGGTGTCCAAGGTCATCTTTAGCTATACACACACAGATCCTTGAAGCCAGCCTGGGCTACACGAGACCCTGCTGCAAAACCAAACAAAAACTTTTTAAGTAAGGTTGGAGACTCCATTAACAGATGACTGGAGATGACTTGGGTGGTTAAGAACATGTGACCTTCTTCCAGAGGACCTGGGTTTGGTTCCAGCACCCACATGGTGGCTCATCTCTTCCGGACCTCTGCCAGCACCAGGCGCACACATGCAGGCAAAGCATTGATAACACACAAAGTAAAGTAAATCTAAAAAGAAATTTAAAACAAAGAAGCTTCTAGAGAGGCAGGCACATTCCATTAATCCCAGTACCTGAGAGGCAGAGGTGGGTGGATCTCTGTGAACTTGTAGCCAGCCTCCTCTGTGTAGTGGGATTCATGGCATTGGGGGCCAAATGTATCCCGATCAATAAGCCTGATAATTATCACAAGGAGATATACTATTAGGGTCAATATTTACTCAAGCCACTTACAATATAAATATAGAAAATGGAGAAATGATCCAAAACGGAGCTTCCTTCCAGGAGGTGGAGAAGCAGAGAGAGAGAGAGAGAGAGAGAGAGAGAGAGAGAGAGAGAGAGAGAGAGAGAGAGAGCCCTGTCCTCATGGCGCAGAATCTTAAGTTGTTTTTTGGCCATGTCTTAAGGCTACAGCTTTTAAATTTATGGGTAAACCCAAAAACTGTGCTGGCCCAGAGGCCACACCCTCGGGTTAGGGAGGTGCTGGATCCCACTACATCTCCTCCTCTTGTCTTAATAAGAAAGTTCTAAACCTATAGAAATAAATATCTTACAATGTCCAGTAGAGGGAAAGTGGGGGCAAAGACATGAACAAAATCAAACCACAAAATCAAAGAACAACAAACACAAACATCTTAAATGTCTAGAATACCGATGTGTGGCAAGATTCGGAGATGCTCTAAAGCTGTTTATCTTGAATAATATGAATCTATTATCTAAATGCTCTTAAACTGAGATAGGACGTGATCAGACTGAAGCTGTCTAATCTTCAACCCCATCAAGGGCCTGAGAAGCAAAGTATATTACCTGAGTAAGCTGGAAGTATGAGTGAGTTAGAGAAACCAATGATGTCAGCTGCCTGGACAGTCATTCACAGCTTTCCTGCAAAGTTGGAACATTCAACTTTGGTTACAGGCCTAGGATAATATCGGGCTTATTAATCAGGTCACATTTGGCCCTCACAGCTCTGCATAATGAGTTCCAGGACAGTTAGGGCTATGTAGAGAGACCCTACCTCAAAACAAACGTGCACACATCCACAGATCCTCTTGAAATAAAAAATAAAAAATTAAAAATGCAAATAAGCACCTTCAAATGAAGGAACCATCAAAATCACTAAAGGAGAGAAAAATTGGAAATAACTAAGGGTTATCTCTGGTGTCATGGCTCAAACTTGGTCTCTGGGACAGAGCTATATGAATTCCAGGCTGGTGTGAGGTAGGCAGACATAGTACTGGAGAAGTAGCTGAGAGTTTATATATGATGTGAAAGTTGTAGGCAGAAAGAGGGAGAGAAACTCTGGGTTTGGAGTCTGATTTTGAGCCTCAAAGCCCATCCTCTGTGACACACCTCTTCCAACAGTCCACACCTCCTAATCCTTCCCAGACAGTTTCACAACTGGGAACTAAGCATTCCAACAAATGAGTTGATGGGGGCCATTATGGTTCAAGCCACTTCAGGGAGGGAGGGAAAAATTGATGTCTGGAAGAAGTCTGATTTTGCAGGTTGAATGAATCCAGTAGTACTTGGAAAAATTAAGTTAGAATAACTCCAAAATGCAGCCTTATACTCATCAACAAAACGTCAAACAGATAAAGTCAGTTATTTTATCATTTATTTATTTTTTTATTTTGTATGTCTAAGTGTTTGGTCTGCATGGACATGTATAAACTTTGTGCATGTCTGGTACCCTCGGAAGGCACATTGAAGACACATTATGTACAAGATTATTTGCTGCATCACTGTAAACAATTGTAAAAAATTGGAAGGAAATAATGTTTGGATTCATATTAGCTCATCCATAGAAATGAGAGGATATAACTGAAGGAATCTCTGTACAGTTAGGAGCTAATTCCCAGTGCAAATTTTGCTCTGAAAAATAGAAGTGGGGGACTGGGGTGCAGGCTCAGAGGTTAGGAACCCTTGTCTGTCAGAGGACTTGAGTTCAGTTTTCAGCAACCACATAAAGTGGCTCACAACCACCTGAAACCCAAGCTCCAAGGGATCTGACTCTCTCTTCTGAGGATACCTGTACACATATTACTTTCATAGACACACACACAATAAATAAAGTAAAAAACAAGAGAAAGAAAGGGGAGTGGGCCCGAGGGAGAGTCAAGTGACCCAGAGTGTAGATGAGCAGGGGATAGATGCAAACAACATGTTAACCAACAGCAGCTGGGGCCTGGGTGGGCACAAAGCAAGAAATACCAGGATAAAGCTAGCACAGACAGATTTCTGTGAGTTCAAGGACAGCCTGGTTCACAAAGCAAGTTCCAGGAAACTGTCTCAAAAAAAAAAAAAAAGAAGAAGAAAGAAAAGAAAGAGGCAAGTTTCACCACAGCTTAGAGAGCCCGGGAGTTCATGTAGTCACCTACTTTTGCAATCAGTGGGGCCCCCCAAAAAATAAGAAAGAATAGAACTCAGAACTGTACCAAAAAAGTGTGCTCATTGAAGCCCTCTCCTGTCTTCTCCGCCCCCACCTCTGCCCATGCTCCCGCACAGCGTGTTCCCCAGTAGCACTGCCTTCTGACCCCTTCTGCCCACATTGGACAGGTACAGGCCCCTTATTTCCTGTCCACTCGTAAAGCCAACATACTGCACATTTTCCCTTTTTTTTTTTTTTGGAAAATGATTTGATTTAGCCAATGAATTGATTGGTTATTTAGTGCATGCAGGAACGGTGGGCAGAGGCACTTGGGCCACAGGGTACAAGTAATATTTTTTTGTTTGTTTTTGAGACAGGATTTCTCTGTGTAGCCCTGGCTGCCCTGGAACTCGCTCTGTAGACCAGGTTGGCCTCAGAGATTCACCTGCCTCTGCCTCCTGAGGGCTGAGATCAAAGGCATACACACAACCAGGCTCTAACAAAGTTTCTCACTATTGAGCTGACTTCAAACTCAAAAGATCTTCCTGTGGAGCCACCACCAAAGGCGGCTTCACTTATTTGTCTGATTAAATCACTTAAAACCTTGGTTTTGCTCTCAATGTTGTTTTAAAAGCTTAAGCCTGTTTATGGCCCATGGGAAGAAGAAAACCTTTGTGATCCAGGCTGTGTCGGTTTCTCTGTCTCACGGATGAGGGAGGGATCTGGGAAACTACAGTCTGGGAATAAATCAGCCTTAAATCTTATTGTGTGCACCCGGAATCGTCTCTGTCCTCTCGGAGTATTAAAATCAAACCAAGGCCTGTTGTATTCATCGGCTTATGGAGACTAATGAGAACATAGATTCAATTTTGTCCTAAACAAAACAGAAGTTAAATTTCCAGTGTTTTAAGCGGGAGAAGCAAAACAGAAAAGAAGTATTTTTTGGGGGGGGGGGGAGGTTGGGCATGTGGAGAAAGGCAATTTTGAGGCTAGCCTGGTCTACAGATCAAGTTCCAGGACAGCCAGTGCTACACAGAGAAACAAAAAAAAATGACAAAAAAGTCTTTTGTGTTTGGTTTTTGGTTTGTTGTATTAGACAGGGTCTCACCACATAGCCCTGGCTGTCCTCAAACTCACAGAGATCTGCCTGCCTCTGCCTCCCCAGTGCTAGAATCAAAGGCAGGTGTCACTAGTCTTGGCTTGGAGTATGTAACTTTTAAAACATTTTTGTGGCAGGCAATGGTGGTACAGACCTTTAATTTCAGAACTTGGGAGGCAGAGGCAGGTGGATCTCTGTGAGTTCAGGGCCAGCCTGGGCTACACAGAGAGACCAGGTCTCAAAAGACAAAAACAAAGGAAATAAAACAAAAAAAACCAAATAAAATTGTTAAAATCATGTTATTAATTGAATTTCAATATTTTTATTACCATCTTAAATGGGATACGTGTCACTCCCATGAGTGAATTTATAACTTTAGTAAATTTGTTGTATCTATCCCTAGAATTTCTTTGTTTTAAAACTTTTCATAGGCCAAGGTGATGGTGCAGGCCTTTATTCCCAACATTCAGGAGGCAGGTGCAGGCGGATCTCAGTGATTTTAAGGCCACTATATAGAGTGAGTTCCAGGACACCCAGGGCTACATAGTAAGACCATGACTTTTTGTGAATGGCGTCGCATGGCCCTGAACTCCTTTGAAGCTTCTACTCTTTGAGCGCATGTGTTTAGCATCTTTTTCTCCACAGACCTGAGAGTTAAACCCACTTATTTGAATCAGGGTGGGGTCCAGGTAGTGATGGTACATGCCTTTGATCCCAGCACTTGAAAGGCAGAAGCAGGCCGATCTCTTGTGTTCATAGCTAGCCTGCTCTACAGAGTTTCAGAACAGTCAAAACTACACAGGGAAACCCGATCTTGGAAAATAAAAATTTAAAAAGGGTGGGTTGGGTTGGGGTGGGCAGTGATGGCATACACCTTTAATACCAGCATTTGGATGCAATCAGATCTTTATTTATTTATTTATTTTTTGGCAGCTTGTCTCAAGATTGATCGAGTTCCGGGATAGCCAGAGCTACAAGAGAAACCCTGTCAAATAGGCAGGGCTAGTAAGGAAAACTTAAGGCTCCTGCTTGTCTTAATGACTCATTTCACTGATCATCCTCAAACCTGGACCTGGGTGTGTCCTGGGCCTTCTAGCTCCTGGAGAAAAGACAGAGGTGCCCACCCTCATCAGGAACCATCGATCCCACCCTATGAAAGCCTGTTTTGGTCAGGAGGGATGATGGCATCCCTCCTGTCAAGAGAGGTCAAAGAGACCTTGAACTTCAGATCGCGGTTTCCCCAACAGCCCTTTGGGTCAAAACAGTTGCTCAGATTGTGTAGGTTGGAGGATGTAAGTAGAGAAAGGCGGACATAGTGTTTTTTAAAAGTTGTAAAGTTCAGAGGTTTCTCTCTCAGGGACCCTGCTAAGGAGTTGTGAAATTGGATAAGCGCTGAGTGGGAGGGTATTGGGTGGGTGTGGCCTTGACTCCGCCCAGGCTCCGGTGCAATTAGAAGTTCCACTTGTTGGTATTGTGGCGTAGTGGTGCTGGGACCCTCGCCTATGACAACACCAGCCGGATTCAGCCTCCTCTCTGGTCTGAAGTTGGGTCTGGGCCGACATGGAGCAGAAAGACAGCTGGCAGGCTGTGCACCAGTCTCCCAGGGTGAGTCTGTGGCCTCTCCTAGGGTGTGGCAGGGTGGTGTTGGTGAATGGAGCGAAGGTTGGGAGACAGAGGGCACAAACCCAGGGAAGGCGTGTTTGGTAATTAAAGTTTGTCTTTAATCAAGCATTAGAGCAGGTGAAAGTGGAAAAAGGTTCAGCTCAGCTTTGTAGGGAGTGATTTGTGTACAAGGTTGGTAGGGAAAGGGCGGAGAGAAGAAAATATTCTTTAATGGAGCCTTTCTGCCAGACTCTACTGATTCAGCGTGAGTTAATTTTTTGGGAGGGAAATTCAGAGATGATTTCTCTGTGTAGCCCTAACTGTCCTGGAACTCATTTTGTAGACCAGGGATTTGTTTGTGTATCATGGAAAGGGTGAGGAAAATATTTATTGGAGTCCTTTGCCAGATTCTCCTGATTACAGCGAGAGCTAATTTTTTTGGAGGTGTGGGGGCGGTTCAAATGTGAGTTTTTTGTGTTTCTTTGACTGTCCTGAAACTGTCTGAGAGGCTGAGATCCACCTGCCTCTGCATCCTCTGTTGGGATTAAAGGCGTGTGCCGTCATGTCACTGTTTGTTTGTTTGTCTTGGTTTTTGAGGCAGGGTTTTTCTGTAACAACTCTAACTGTTCTGGAATTTGCTTTGTAAATGAAGCTCAAATTCACAGAGATGCACCTGAGCTCTAGGATAAAAGGCACCACCGACCAACTCATGTCCCAATGTATTTTGAGACAGGACCTCTATGTTGTCCTGGGCTACAAAGCTGAGACTAGCCTTAAACTCAGACTGGCTTGCCTTTGCTTCCCCAGTGCTGGGATTAAGGGCGAGGACCACTGTGCCCATTTCATTTTTGCTGGGATTAAAGGTGTGTTTGGCCACACCTGTCTATAATAACAGAAAATAAGAAAAGCCTCTAACTCAAATACTGCCGCCAGAAGTGCTCTTACAGAATAGGGACACTCTTTTCAAGGCATAATTAGAAGGATCAGAGCTATTGCGAAGATCCAGGTGTGAGTTAAGATAGCAGATATCAAAGTAAAGAAGGAGAAACTGATTATTAGGAGTGGTTTTAGAGACAGAACCAGAACTGGTGATGTGTATGTAGGTTCTGCACATAGCTCTTGTGGCACCATATTATAAGTAGACAAGGAGGTGATTTAAGATATAAAGGGAATGTGTACAAACTAAAAGCAGCATACCATTTTATCCAAGGAAGCTCAGCATGTGGGTAAAATCACGGATACAGGACAACTGTAATTAGATCTAGGCGGTGGAAGTAGCCTAGGGTAGCCCATCAGATTTCTCACTGGCAGGATTAGGTTTGAGGAATGATATTTTCTGAGACAAACTGGGGTTGTGGCTGGGGTAATTTGTTTTGGACATAGTCCACTTGAAGTGCCTGTGGGCTCTCCAAATAGACCCAGGAAGCACTTGAAGGTGTCTTCCCTGGAGCAACAGATTTAAAAAGAAAATGGAAATGGTTAATTAGCAAGAGAAAGAATCCCCACAGAGTGGAAAGTGAGGGAAACAGCAGAGACTAGGAAGAAAAGTGTGTGTGTGTGTGGGGGGGGGGGTGGTCTGAGTGGTCTGAGAAGTGTGGAAGACATGGGAGGCAGAAGCAGGAAGATCTCTGAGTTTGAGGTTAGCATGGTCTACGAAGCAAGTAAGTTCAGGACAGCCAGGGATTCGCAAAGCTTTTTTTTTTTTTTTTTTTTTTTTTAAGTAGACAAAGTTTTCTTCTTTTTCTTTTTGTTTTGTTGAGACAGGGTTTCTCTAACTCTTGCTGTCCTGGAACTCTGTAGACCAAGCCAACCTTGATCTCACAGAGATCTGTCTACCTTAGCCACCTGTGTGTCACCACACCCAGCTGGCCAAAATACTATTACATCCATTAAAATTAATGACAATTTCTTCTGTGTATGTTCTGTAATGATTGTCTCTGTGGTTCTCATGGAAATTGGTATCAACTCAGCTTCTATGTTGTAGTGGTTTTTGTTCTGGAGCTCACTCTGTAGACCAGGCTGGCCTTATATAGTCCTGACCAGCTCAGTTATATACTTTCTAATTTGTGCTTTTGTACCTCAGCCTCCAGAGCCCCCATTAGGACATTTGGTAGGGTAGTCAGTGACTTCGCCCAGGGGTACGAGTTCCTGTTTCTCTGGTTTTTAGCTGTTTTGCCAGATACAAAATTTTTGATTTGTTCTTTGTTTGAGACAGCCTCAGCACTGGCACACTTCATTAACTCAGTCTAGGAGTAAAGTTAATTACAGGCATGTGCATCTCATCTTGAACAGACATAGGATTCTTTTCATGTGGGGAGAGGGGTTGAGGGGGGGTTGAAATGTTTCTTCTTAGTATTATAGTCTGTTCTGGAGCTCACTCTGTAGATCAAGCTGGCCTATAACTCATAGGGATCCTCCTGCCTCTGCCTCCCTGGAGCAGTGCTGGGATTAAGGGTGTCATCACTGTTCAGCTCAGACATAGGAAGACAAAGGAGTCTTTTAAAAAGAAAAAAAAATTAGTTGCAATGCTGGGATTTGAATCCTGGGTCTTGAATGTTCCCCTGTGCTCAGCAACCATTCTACCATCAAGTTTTGCCCCCATCACCTAAAGTTTTTTGTATCTGGTTTTTAAAAAAGAGTTTATTCAAAGGAAATTTGATTTTTGTTTTGTTTCTAATGGCCTCTTAGCCCAGAAGATTGAACTCCTGATCTAATCTCTTCATCTGAAATGATGGTACACCTGCCTTGACATGGCACTCTGTAGACCAGGCTGGACTATTGAATTCAGAGATCAGCCTGCCTCTACCTCCCAACTAGTGGGCTCAAAGGTGTGGGTCGATATGATCTGCTCATCACGACTACCTTAAAAGAACTTCTAACAGATTTAAGCACCAGGAACATAAGCAGCTCTAAGGGAAAGAAACACCCAAGTATGAATGTGGACCTTTCTAAACTCTGGTCCCAAATACCTTTTGTTTCTTTTATTTGAATGCCTTATTGTAATTCTGCTAGGTTATGGAGTGTGCCAACAATAAAATTCTCTGAAAATTTCTAATGTAACACAAGTGATTAGTAGCGACATTTATATTCTCTGACTCCCACTGAAGTCCCTAATCTAACAGCTTGGGGTTTAATTTAAATGTATTGCATCATTAGTATTTTGAATTGTCAAAAACAAAAACTTCACATGCATAAAAATGACTCTTCCACGAATCACTAATAAAACAGTGCTAAAGAATTAGACACGGCCAGTATTTGCTCAGATGCAAAGGTCTGGAATGGCTCAGCAGGTAAAGGTTTGTGCTGCTAAGCCTAATGATCTGAGTTCAATCCCTGGAGCCCACATGCAGGAAGAGGTTTTCTATAAATAGTTTTTAAAAATTTTGTATGTGTGTCATTAGGATTACAGAGGCATTGATTATTGAGCCTGGTTTTACGTGGAATCTCTGGATGGCAGATGCTATATTCACTGAAATACCTTCCCAGCTCTGGTCTTAAATGTACACATTGTGTTGTTCAAGAAAACTGTGAACTGATAGTTTGACATTCTTGTTGTCACTGGAGATATAGTAAGCTCCATAATCAGACAAAAGTCTAATAAAATGATGTAACTCCATCCCCGAAGATCCAAATATCACAATGGCCACATAAAACCAATTTAGGTCCATGGTGAGTATAACATTTGCCAGCCAGGTGTAGTTACATATGCCTAAACCTTAGCACTTAGCAATAGAACAAGGCAGGGGGATTAAGAAGAGGTTGGAAGACAACACCCTAGATACACAGTGAATTCCAGCCAGTGGTGGAGAATGAAACCATGTAAATTCTCTTCTCTCAGACTGTGAACCCTCCTTTGGGAAGCCTCAGTCAGTTCATGGTCTGCTTCCTAGGGGTGGAGCCGGGAGATGTGGGAGCTTAGAAGTAGATGAAGAGGACTTTCACATGACTCTTTTTTTGTAGGATAATGAGCAGTCGACACCAATGTTACAAGTTTCTGTGTCTCCTGGAAACAGCGGAGACCATCAGCTACCGGCCACTCAGCATTTATCAAGGATGTCAAGGCCTTATATGTTATCTGCTGAGGAATCCAGGCTAAATGAAGGTGGAGGAGAGTCACAGTTTATTATGTCATTACCAGAGCATGGTGCACAGTACTCTTCCCAACTGACTCCCACACCTTCCCAGATGTATAGTCAGACACCGGCTAACCACCATCAAGGGAGAATGGTTGACACAGGATCCCACATGATGCACTTGGGGAGTCCAGGTACCCTGGGAGTGGCCATAGCCTTTACTGAGAATCTGATGCCTCATGGTGGCCTGCCAGGCTCAGCTTCCAGTGGAGTCCCAGTAATGGCCCATAGCAGTGTCCCAACAATGTCATATTCTGTCCCCTCAACAGTACCTGCTACTGCTGGATCTATAAATCATGGAATATTATTGGTCCCAAGCATGCCTCCCACTGTGAACCATGCCATGGCCCCCTCTATGGATCAGATGTTGCACTTAAATCCCTACAACCCTGGGATGCCCACACCTAGGCTCCAGCCATTGCTAACTTTAGAATCCCAAGACTTGTGTGTGACACAGTCAAATTGTCAGGAAGAACCTTTCAGATGTGGGCAGCCCACACTTGCTCCACAGGGGGCAGAGAACCCCAGTGTTCCAAGAGGGGCAACCAGGAGGCTATCTCCAGTTTCAAGGCCTTTCATCTGCCAATTCGAGAACTGTGGAAAAGCTTATACCAAGCGATCTCACCTCGTGAGTCATCTACGCAAACACACAGGTAAATGAGGTCCTGGGTGGAGAAAGGGTTGTAGGGTCTTTGTCTTTCTAAATTTTTTTTTTAGATTTATTATGTGAATGAGTGTTTTTGCCTTCATGAATATCTGTATACTACATGCCTACCTGGTACCCATGGAGGCCAGAAGGAGGCTTGGGTCCCTTGGAACTAGAGCTTAGCAGGTAGTTGTGAGTCATCCTGTAGGTGCTAGGAATTGAACCTGGGCCCTCTGCAAGAGCAGCAAATGCTCTTCACTGAAGAGCCCATATTTTTGTGATAGTGACTGGCCCTTTCTCTTCCAAGTTTGGACTCAAGCCTTCCTGCTCCGGCTAGCTTGCTTGGCACCCCCTCTGGTGGCCCTGCCTCTCCTTGCTTCCCTTGATGAGCCTTTTGATTTCTCAGCCTTGAATGCTTTTCCCCTCAGAACTAGATCTCTTCTTCCTCCTGCGGCTTTTCTGCTTAGTTTAACTCTTCCTTGCCACTCCCTAGGCGAGAAGCCCTACGTGTGTGACTGGGAGGGCTGTACCTGGTCTTTCTTCCGCTCTGATGAGCTTGGACGACATAGACGGATCCACACCAGAGATCGACCACATAAATGCCATGTGTGCGGCCGACAGTTCATGAGATCCGATCATCTCAGGCAACATCAAAAAACTCATCAACGCATACCAGACTCCTCGATGCTTCAGGCCAACAGTGCCAACAGTGACGGGCGGATAGGTGGTCCTCTTGCTCCTGCTCAGGAGCTTTAAGCCCCCTTTCCCTGATACTCTAACCCAAGACCCTGCTGCCTGAGACTGGGTCATTATTATTGAGGTAGGTGAAAGTTCAAACGGAGACAGAAAGTGGGGAAATTCACATGAAGCTCTTGACACCACTGTGAATTCCTCCAAGTCTGGTAGACTCTCCTCTCAGGGATGACTGGCTTTAGCCAGTGAGAAGACTGGAGCCACGGACTGGATTTAACTAGAAACTTCTTTTATGCTATCAACCAGGAAACACTCATGCCTGTTCCATGAAACCCATGTTCTCTCCCTGGGTCTTCCACGGTTTCCAGGGCCAGACCATAGGAAGATATCTTTGTGCTAGAAGGTACCGGACACATCACATGCGCTACCTCAGACACTCTGGCCTTCACCACCCATATACCCAGAGTTCGTTTCTTTCAAGTCTTGGACTGAATGCCCCACTACAGGACATGGCATCTGGCATTCCATAGGGCCACCAAAACCAAGCCTGTGAGGATACTGCACTCATGGGGGGAGACCAGTGAAGGGGCTGTAGGAGAGAAGCATACTGAGTCTCCTCTCTATCCCCATGGATTGTTCCGAGGTGATCCTCCCTGATAGTGCAGTTTGTGGGGAGACCTCCCAAGCAGCTGGAAGGACACCCTTCGGCCTTGGTAAGGAAGCAGTGCCCGTTGTGGAGATGTGTTGCCTTAGGCCACTACATCCTGTTTGATGGTCTCTCTCCTGTACCTTGGCTTTGGATGCCCCCAATAAAAGCAGTGTGGAGGCTGTTTCTAAGATGGCTTGGAGAGTAGGGCCTCCATACGTGGCCCAGGGTACAGATTTTCATTTACCTATTTAAAAGTATTATATTATGTGCCCGTGTATGGAGGTCAGGGATCTTCTTCCAGCATGTAGGTTCCTGGGATTGAACCCAGATTATCGGTATTGGCAGCAAACACTTTTCTCTCATGAATCATCTTACTGGCCTTTGGTTTTGCTTTTTGAGAGAGGGTTTCACTGTATAGCCCAGGCTGACTGGCAGCTATCTTCTGGAATTATAGATTGCCTCCCTTCCCCTGCCCTCTGGTTTTGAGGGACAATAACTGTCCTGGTAACTCATCCTGGATGTCTAGAACTCCACCTCTGGATTCATTTGGCCATTTTACTGAGTATTAAATTAATAGGAGTTTGGCCATGCTGCCCGGTGACAGAGCCAGAAGCCCAAATATCTGTCAACCCCCAAAGTGTGCTTCTTCCCTAAGAGCTGGCACCTCCATAGTTGTTCCACAGACCTAGGCCTAGTCCTGTGCCAAGTGTTGCCAGAAGGGTGATTCCATCTTAAGCATAAGGGACCATGTTGGGCCTACTTAGGTGCTCAGGAGTCAAACGCAGGGCATGGGGAGGGGGTGCAGAGACAGCTGAAGGGTGTGCCAGGAAGAACAAGCCTCTGTCCCCAGACCTTACCCACTGAGGCTTAGCTAAGCCTCATTCCTGGACACATCTTGAGTTAGAGGCAGAGTCACTGACTGTTAAGGAGCAGAAAGACTGGGCAAAGTTTATGAACATACTAGGTGCAGCCAGGAGATAACCAAATGCTCTGCAGGCCCAGGTTTTTCCTGGGCCTCTGGGAGAGCCCAGTAGCTTTGCTGTGTTGGCCCTGTTCTGCATGGCCACTGGGCCACTAGCAGTCAAAGCATATATGGGCAAACATTGTGTAGACATTTTTTAAATTAAGAGGGGCTCTCTTGACTAGTTCCAAGCAACTGAGCAGAGTCTCTTGTTTCTGGGTAAGCACCAGCCTCTAATGTGGAGCCAGCCATTTGGAAAACAGTGGACCAGAACTGTCCTGTCTTCCACACAACTGTGTGCAAGACCAGCCAACCAGATTGTTGGGATGCAAGGTGAGAACTTCTAACACTTGCCAAGGATAAGCCAGGGAGCAATGCTGGCCAGAACTGACTTGCCTGTCGATGTGGGAAGCTGCTGTTAGAAGTGGTGTATGGTAGCCTGGTGTGGTGGCACATGTCTGGAAATCCAGCACCCAGGAGGTGGAAGCAAATTATGAGCTTGAAATGGCTGATTGTGACAGGTGACAAATAGATTAACTTAATTTCCTATTGTGATTTCTACCATATTTTTTTTTTAAAAAAAAAACTGTCCTTTTAAGATTTTTTTTTTGACGTTTTACCTGTATGTATACAGGACTGTGTGAACATAGGTCCCAGGAATCAGACTTGGGTCATCCAATTTGGTGGCAAGTGACTTTACTACCCACTGAACCATGTTACAGACCTATATATGAAAAAAAAAAAAAAAAAAGAAGAAGAAGCTGTATGAACACAGGTCTTAGAAGCCTAAGCTGGCTCTGAACTCGGTATGTCACCAAGGATGATGATTTAATTTATTGTCTACAAATGCCAGGGTTACAGGTGTGTGTCAATTACACAGGATGGTGCTGGGGATAAAATCCAGAGCCTTAGGAATACTGTCTCCACACACAGACACCAAGCTGTACCCCCAGTTGAAAAATTGTACCTATGATGCAATTTAAAAAATAGCTATTTGCCTTCTAAAGTCACTTGAGTCAGAATTCAGTTATACATTTGTGTCTTTTCATCCACCAAAGATGGATACAACCTCTCTTGGATCTTGGTAATGTTGATGCTGTCTTTCTCATATATGAATCTGTCTCTGAACAATACAGTGATTGGTTTTATTTAATTTTACTATTGTTACTCTGTCTGAGATCCAATAAATTTTAATATGAAGATTTCTGTCTTAAAGTTTGGAAAATTTTCGGCTGAATTGTTTGGTCGGTCCTCCCCGCCCCAAGGCCCTTACTCCACTCCCAGCCTCCGTGGTCTGAAGGAGAATGGCCTGGGTAGACTGTGTATTTGAATGTGTGGTACCCAGCTGGCAGAGTTCTTCCGGAATGATGAGGAGGCCTTGTTGGAGAAAGTATGCCTTTCATTCAGGTGGGCTTTGAGGTGTACTTTTTCTCCCGACACCTGTGGACATGGATCCTCTGGAATGTGAACCCCAGATTAAATACTTTCTTGGTCATGGTGCTTTATCACAGCAATAGAAAGACAATATCACATTTGGAGCAGGGTATGGTGGAAAATACCTGTAATCCTAGCCCTTGAGGAGGTGAAGGTGGGAAGGTCAGGTCTAAGGTCATCCCTTGGTTACATATTTGAAGTCAGCTGAGCTATGTTGAGACCTAACTTGAGCAAAGGGAAGATGCAGGCCTAAGTAAGTATTCAGGAGACTGAGGCAGAGGAACATGAGCCTACAAGTTAATTTTTCTGGGAGGGAGTATAGTCTCACTGTGTTGTCCAGCCTGGTCTAGAACTTGTTATATAGACCATATTGGCTTTGAACTTGAATGATTTCTTCTGCCTCGGTCTCCTGAGTGCTGGGATTAAAGCCATGCACCACCACGCCTCCTTTTACTTTGATCTTTTATGGGATGAGAGTGAGCTTTTCACACACACACACACACACACACACACACACACACACACACACACACCCCACCTAATGCTTTGTATATGATATGTTTGTTTTCTGGCAAATGGAAACAAAACTATTCCCAGCCCTGTATGAACAGAAACCAATTATTCTACCTACCTAATTTTTTTTTGAGACAACTCTCATGTATCTCAGGCTGGCCTGTAACTATGTAGTAGAGGATGGCCTTGGAATTCTGATCCTTCTGTTTCTACCAGCTGGCTACTGGGACTACAGGCTATATTATGCACCTTGTTTGTTTGGTTCAGTGCTGAGATTTGTATGTGTAAGTATTCTACCAACACCCCCCCCCCCCAGCTATTACTTTTTGAGACAGGGTTTCACTCTGAAACCTAGGCTGGCATCAAATTCACAATCCTGTCTCAACATCTTAAGTACTGGGATACAGGCATGCACTACCAAGGCCAGTAGTTCAATTCTAAGAGATCAGAATACACTTGTTTTCCTGCTAAGAACAGTACCCCGAATACCCAGTATCTTTACCTCATCCTCCAAGTGTATGTGTGCTAGGTCGCCAGGAGCCAGTTTCCAGAGGTGGGCTGCTTGATTCACTAATAGGTCTTGAGTTAATGTTGAACACAGAATGCTCAGTAAAGAGGAGCTTTTGTATCCCGCAGGTCTACCCTGTAGCAGGCTTTCCTGTGGTGTCAGTTACTTGTGTGGGTTGGAGAAGGCAGCTGGTCAGCTGGTGATGAAGTCTGCCAGGTGAACTGTAAGCAGGAGCAAGTGGTCCTTTGGATTAATAGGAGAAACTTGTGACCATGGAATCTAGAGGAGGGACATGCAAAGTCTCAAGGGGCTGAGAGACTGGGACAGGAGAGGTACTCTGTGTTGGAAGTGCTTAGATGGCAGTGTTAGAGTGAATGAGTAGGGCAGGAGATGAAGGTGACGTGGGTCGGGATGGTGAGGAGGTGATTTTTAGAGGTGGGAATTTCAAATGACAAAAAATGAGGGATAGAGCCAAAGGAGTGGTGGCTGGGGTCAACTAGAGGCTTTTGGAAATGTAAAATTTAGGTGTTAACTGGGTCATCCTTGGGTGGCACACAGACTACAGGAGAAGCTGAGCAGTGATAAATGCCTTTAATCCCAGAGAAAGGTGGAGGCACAGGGATCAAGGTCATTAGCTCCATAGAGTTCAAGGTTAGCCTGGGCCTCTTCTGAGACCCTGAATCAGAAGTCAGGTATGACTATGCATATCTTTAATCCCAGAAGAAGCATGTGATCTTTGAGTTTGAGACCAGCCTGTTCCAGGTCAGCTAGGGCAATGTAGTGAGTGAAACCTTATCTAAAAAAAGAGAATACATACACGAGGTAGATGACATTCTAATAGAAGTCAATTCAATGTCCAGGGATGTGAGTGGAGACGGGTGCTGGTGACCAGTGCAGCAATGTTTGGACAAGTAGCTGGTGGAAAGCCTTGATTTTGTTTTTCCAACATCTGTGAGAGATTCTGAGGCAAACAGGAGAGAACTCAGGGTCCCCACAAGACAGACACTGAAGGACCAAAGAAGGAGCTTGAAAGTCACTGACCATGTGGGGAAATTCTCAGATTGTGAGTCAGGAGCTCTAGAGAATAGAGGGGGTCATTTGAGGGAAAGGTGGTCAGGACCCCCACCCTTGCACAGTTAGCACTCCAATTTTATTTATTCTTATTCAGTCCTCACATTCCTGTGTGTGTCTAGGGTGCTCAGGGATTCTGGTGTTGGGACCACAGGGTCAAGTGGCTCTTAGCAGCTCCTGGGATAATGCCAGAAGGCCTAAGTCTGAGAGGGCTGTTACAATTACAGCCCCATTCTGGTTGCCTTGTGTGAAGAATGGTGGGTGGGTAACTGGACAGAGAGGAGGCAGTTATCCATACAGCCACACCGTGCTGAGCAGTCTGTGATGGGCAGCTTGGATGGTGAATTTGTCCTGACTACTTTGGGCTGCAACAGGATACTCCTAAGGCAACTTCTGGGGTCCCATTGGGGTCTGGAGTTCTGTCAGGCTGATGTAGAGTGCAGCCATCCTCCATAGACTTGGGGGGGGGGGTGAGGAAACAAGGATGGGTGTCATCTGTGGAACTGACACTGGAGTGGCTGCAGGAAAGGTGAGTGCTGGACAATGGTAGATATATATTTTTTTGAGAAACAAGCACATCTATTCCAGTCCTTTACATAAAGTAAGAAAGCAAAGCTCCTAGATTTGTTTGCCTGTGCTCTGAGACCTTGTCTTCTGTATTCCAGGCTGACCTCAAGCTTCTCTGTAGCTGAGGATAACCTTGAACTCCCAATCCCTCTGCCTCTGCCTCCTAGGGGCTGGGATTTACAGACCACCTGCCTAGCCATGACTACCCTTCTCTTCCAGGGCCTGGAGAGATGCTCCTCAATTAAGATCACTTCTTGTTCTTGCAGAGGAGCTGGGTTTAGTTCCCAGCACCCACATAGCAGCTCATAACTATCCAGAACTCCATTGCCAGGGGATTTTACTACATCTTCTCATCCCTGAAAACACCAGTACACATATGTACATACATGAAGGCAAAATACTTGGACACAAAAATAAGTCTGAATTTTTAAATAGAATCTTCTAGAAGTATCCAAGCCTTTTCTTCGTATCCAGGCCTTTATTTCTTTTTCTCTCTTGGTTGGTTTCCAGGGCTGGGGATTGTACCCAGGCCCTCCCTCTCGGGCGGAGTACAGTGTACTGAAATGCACCTCCAGCCCGCAGTTCTTATATGGCCTTTTTCGGAGCCATCCTTTAGCTTTTGGCGGTTAAAATGAAAGCAAAATGTGTGCTTTTGGCGTGATGGTACACTTGGAAAGGAAAGCCAAGAGGTGGGGGAATTTAAGGTCATCCTCTGTTACATAGCCAGGTGAGATCAGCCTGGGTTACTTAAGAAAGATCCCTCTCAAAAAAAAAAAAAAAAAAAAAAAAAAAAAGGAAAGAAAAGGGGAAAAACCATTCGTAAAGGAAGTATGTGAGACGTAACGGAAGAGGGAAGGAGAACACCAGAGATAAGGGGGGACAATGGGAAAAGTGGGGGAGGGAGACGGAGGTGAACTCACTAAATGGACTCTGTAAAAACTCTATACGGTAACCAGTTACTTTGTAAACTGGTTTTAAAGAATTAAAATATTTTTAAGACAAACAAAACAAAACAACAAAACAGCAAAAACCCCCACACCCCCTAACTTTTCAATTTTCAGTTTTCTCCTTAAAAATTATTTTATTGTAGCCTGGTGGTAGTGAACATGGCAGGCAGATCTCTGTACATTTGAGGCCAGCTTGGCCTACAAAATGAGTTCCAAAGCTACACAGAGACCCTGTCTCAAATATCCCCCCAAGTTACTTTTTTATTATTACTGTTTGTTTGGTTGGTAGGTTTTGGTTTTTCAACAGGGGTTCTCTGTGTAATAGCCCTGGCATTCTTGGAACTCATATGTAGATCAGGCTGGCCTTGAACTCACAGATCCACCTGCCTTTGCCTCCTGAGTGCTGGGATTAAAAGCATGAGCCACTATGCTCCGCTCTAAAAAGGTTTGGGTTTTTTTTTTTTTTTTTTTTTTTTTTTTTTTTTTTTTTTTTTAAGGTTTTGTAACTGTTGTTGGCCGCATCGAATTAAATGTATGTCTGTGTACCCCATGAGCACCTGGTGCTTAGGGAGGTCAGAGGAAGATTTGGATCTCTTGCAGCTGGAGTCAGTCACATACGAGTCACCCTGTGGGTGCTGGGAATTGAACCCAGGTTCTCTAAAAGAGCATCCCTTGCTCTTAACCATGAACCATCTCTCCAGTCCCAATTTCTCTTCTCTCTGATCTTCCCTTTTTTGTTTCCTTCATTACAATATACTAGACAACTCCATGTCCTCTTGTAGCTCTAGAGCATCTCCCAGACATGTATATGTGATAGGGCAAAAGTTCCTTGTCTTATCTGGAGCCATCTTTGGTTTAACTTAAAACTAACTCTTCCCTTCTATCCCCCACTCCTCAACTCCAGTGAAAAGTTCTGTGAGAAAGTATCAACTTGTTCTAGAAACACAGGCAGCACTGCCCTAGCCTCTGCTTGTTTCAGCTTCTGATAAACTGCTGGCTTTCTTGACTCCTGGCTGCAACAGTAAACCAGGATGTCCTCCCCTGTTCATTGCCTTAGAAAGGCCCATGGTAAAAGCACTGGAGACTGATCTTTGAGAAGTGTTTCTCTCCAGGCAGTCTTTGGCTCAGTTCAGACTCTCATTTTAGACTTTGATCTTGTTGAGTGGTCTTTGGGTCTGTCTGTCCATTATTCCCTCCCATCCTCCAACAGTACTGAGCCAGCAAACCTTCCCACACAGTACCTGAGTAGCACATTATCCACACCAGGGGCCTCCTGCTGTTCCCATTCACTGACACTTCTTGGAGACTGTTTTATGTCGGTCAAGCTAGAGCTACCAGAATCTTTTCTGATTCTGCTCTAAGGGAGCACTGTTCTTAAGTCAGTCTCCTACAGAAGAGTCTTAGCTCATTTGCTTCAAAACAATGCCATAATGTTGGAGCTTTGTTTCAATAGATGAATTTATCCCAGATGAACTAAGTGCTTTGTCCGGGGCTAGACCCCTTGGCTCAGATGGTAGGTATTTGTCTAGCACTCAGGAAGCCTGGATTCAGTGCTCTGTACATATACTATGGCCTGGGGGTTGGAGGCAGGGGAGCCTCACACTTGTAACCCTTTACATCAGCCTCCTGAGTGCTAGAATTACAGGTGTCCCTTCCCACAGCAGGTCTCATGACTTTCCTTTTGATGGCTTCTGAATTTGAGTCATAGTTAGATTTTTTTCCTAAATTCTTATTTAGAGGAATTGACTTCTCCCCCCTCACACACACACTGCATATTTTACCTTTATTATTTTTAACCTTTTTTAATTATATTTTTTGGAGAAAGTAGTTTCACAAGAAACACTGATTTTTTTTTTTTTTCAGACTTGTTGGTTCACATCCCAGGACTAGGAGGCCTGGAGTAGAAACATCTCTAATCCCATCACTTACAGGTTCAAGAGTTCAAGATTAGACTGGGCTACAAAATCTGACTTTGTTTCAAACAAACATTTTCTGAAATTCCACTGTCTTAAGATGAAAACTTTGGCCAAACAGGAGCACAGGCTGTCCATCTCTTTGAGGGCTGTAGTTCTTTATGAAGTATCCAGAACCTGATACCCCAGATGTCCTGGTGGGATGTTCTTTGCTACATTTCTGTGGGTCTTTGTTCTGCAGACAGATTCATGGCACGGCTTCTGGATCCTTCATCAGGATTCTGCCCCCTCAAGGACCAGGCCCCAGGCAGTGATGCTTGCTTCCTGATTTCCCAGCATCCTTAGATGGAACCCACTGTGGACTTGTTGACAGGTGTATGGGCCTGAGGCTCACCCGCTGACGAATCAGCCTTTATTTACTTAAGATCTACACTTTTCCCGAGTTTGCAGATTCTAGCTTTGGCTAGTTGATGAACCAGTTGTCTCTAGGCACCATTTTCTAAAGTTTGGTTTTGCTCCAGTGATCTTTTTTTAAATATTTATTTTATTTTTATGTGTATGTATGTTTTGTTTGCATGTATGTATGTGTACCTCTTTCGGGCAGGTCAGAAGAGGGTGTTGTGTCCTCTAGAACCAGAGACACAGACAGTTGTGAGTAGCCATGTGAGTGCTGGGAATGGAACCAAGTTCTTTGAAAGAGAAACAAGTGGCTTTAACTGCTGAGTCATCTTTACACACACACACACACACACGCGCACACACACACACACACACACACACACACACACACACACACACACCCACCCCTTTATTTTTTCCAGACAGGGTCTCACTCTGTAGATCAGGCTGGCCTGGAACACACAGAGATCACCTATTTGTGCCTCCAAAGTGCTGGTATTAAAGGCGTGTGTCACCATGCCCAGCTCTCATTTGTATTATATAATTTCACTTGAATCTGCCTACAGGTTATCTTACTCCATGCCTCTGCTTGTCTATGCATCCACGGATCCCACCTTACTTATTGATTTTGAAGCTACATCGCCGCCTAGTGGTCAGTTTCTGCAACCCTCTCCACCAGGCATCGGCGGACCCTCGGCTCACTCCCAGGCTTGTGTCCCTGGACCTTCAGCCCTACTGTGGAGTCATGGAGACAGTGTTCCATACTTCCAGTTCCCGACCCTCCTTGTTCCTACCCACCCCCAACTTTCTTGTACCTACCCCCCTTTTTTCTTCCTTTGAGACAGGGTCTCTCCTGTAGCCCAGGCTGGCCTGGAGTAGTAACAGCCCAGTACAATCTTGAACTCCTCCTGATCCCCTTACCTTTTACTTCCTGAGCCTAGGTTACAGGCATGGGCCTCAGAGCTGGTTTATTCAGTGCAGGGAGTTGGGGTGGGAGGGTGGGAGGTGAGGTGGAGCTCTGGAACTCCCGGGTGCTAGGCAAACATGCTGTTAGCTAAACTACACCCTCAGCCCATACGCTCTTATTACCTATTGTTGATCTTTTAGTGTATTTAAATTTACTTGAAGATAGGCTCTTGTAGACCTGCCTGCCTGGGCCAGCAAGAAGACCCAAGTGGGTAAAGGCACTTCTCACCAAGCCCGATGACCTAGTTTGATCCCCAGGAGGAAAGAGACAGCAGACTCCCATGAGTTGACATCTGGCCTCTACAACCTCTAAGTAACTTTAGCCCTGGATGGCCTAGGACTCAGTATGTAGCCTGGCTTTGAACCTGCAGCGGTCCCTCATGCTGCTCCTGACTACCGGGGTTACAGACGTGAGTCACTATACCCAGTCCCCTATATTTTAAATTTTCTGTGTATAAAACTTTGCCTGTTTGTGGGGCTGGAGAAATGGCCCAGTGGTTAAAAGCACCTCTGCTCTTGCGGAGAATCCAGGTTCAGTTCCCAGCACCCACAGGACAGCTCACAACTTCCAGGAAGTCCAGTCCCAGGGATCTGGTGTTCTCTTCTGACCTCTACGGAGGGGACTAGGCAACATATAGTAGACATATAGGCAAATCATTCACATACGTGCATATGGGATATTAAAAAACAAAACAGGGGTCTGAAGAGATGCCTCAGCAGTTAAGAGCACTGACTGCTCTCCCAGAGGACCCAGGTTCAATTCCCAGAACCCCCATGGCAGCTCACACCTGTTTGTAACTCCTGTTTCAGTGGATCTGACACCATCACACAGACGTGCAGGTCAAATATCAGTGCACATAAAAATAAAATAATTTTAAAAAGACAAGGTGTTTAAAACAAAAACTTGGCCTATTAAAATCACAACAGGTCACCTCTTTCTGCTCTAGTGCCTTTCATGACTGGATTCGGACTGATACAGTCTCAGGGCACACTTGTCAAGATGTGAGAGGGATCATGATTATCATCCAGGAGGCACTCTGCATACCGCCATGTCTGTTAATGAGTCCATTAAGTTTTAAATAAAGTGTAATTAGGGGCTTTAATGCTTTAATGTGAAATACTTCGTGGGTTGTTGTGAGTTTCAGCGAAATTTGAGGGAAATGATTGGGGTTTTAGGTGGGTTTGGAATATGTTACCATTTAAGTTAATGGAATATAGTCTCCCTTTGTCCAAAAATTCATGATCCGATAGATTAGATGTGGATAATGAGGGGTAACTATTATATTCTTTTTATAGTTGAATTTGATGTAAGACCCAAGCACAACATTCCCTGGCCTTGTACCCTAGTGTCTTGTTATGTTTGGTTTTTTTCAATTGTTCCGTTTTAGATCTTGAATGTTCTTGTGTTGAAAACTTTGTCTCTGACTTGAGGTGGTGTGGAGAGGCGAGGGAACCATTAGGCCCCAATAGAAGAGAGTTTGACCTTCGAAGCACCCCCCCCCAACTCCTCTCATTTCTTCTGCTGAGTGCTGCCATGACAACCACAGGCTCAAAGATGATGGGCCCAAATGATAAACCAACATAAACAATAAATATTCCCTTTTATTTTTTTAAAAACACATTATCTCCTGTAGATCAGGCTGGCTTCAGACATGACCCCTTGAACTCTGAACTCCTGATCCTGCTGTCTCTGCCTCCCAAATACAGGATACAGTCATATATTACCAAATCCAGCTCTATTTCATCATTTTAAATTACCTAGGGACTTTTGTCGATGTGAATGAATCAAACACATTGGTCTTATCAACACTATGAATGAATGTTAGAGCAGTGAGTGGAATGTAAGAAAGTTCCAGAAGCCCATGCATAACTCAGCATAATATTTATAAAGCTCACATTGGAAATTACTATTCTGTTGCTGTCATTTTTGGTTTTTCTAGGCAGGGTTTCTCTGTGTGGTCCTGGCTGTCCTGGAACTCGCTATGTAAAATAGGTTAGCCTCAAAGGCTTCTGCCTACCTTTGTCAACCTACTGCTAGGGATAAAGTGTGCACCACCATGCCTTGCTTTACCAAGTTGTTTTTTTTTTAAGTCTATCTATGCACTGTTCCAACAATCTGTCATCAAGAATGACTATCAACAGCTTTACATATATAAATTGCCTTAATTTTCCTTTTTCGGGTTTATCACAAATTATTTAAAAGTAACTTGGGAATATAGCTCAGTGGTAAAAAACTTGATTAGCATGTGCAAGGCACTAGATTCAATTCCCAGCATGACAAAAAAAATTAAAAATAAAAATAATTTCCAGACAGGGTGGTGGTGGCACATGGCTTTAGTCCCAGCACATAGGGAGTTCCAGGATAGTCAGGGCTGATAGAGAGACCCGGTGTTTAAAAACAAAGCAAACAAGAAACCCAGCCCAGCTAGAAACAATATGTCAATATCCAGTGATTAAAAGCCATCCCAAATTTCCTTTTGAAAAGGGGGGTTCCTATGAGAAATCTTACCAGTAAAAGTGCACCCTTTGTATGGTGTCTCATTTGTTGGCTTGTGTATACATAGGAACCAGAAAGTTTGCATTTTATTCGCAATGTTTCTTACTGTGGTATTTGATGAACTTTTTACCACACAACAAATGTCATAGAAAACAGTCAGACATTGTCTATCGTAGTTACTAAGACTGGCAGGAACAACTATTTTTATGCTGGACAAGGGGTGGTGGTAGCACATGCTTTTAATCCCAATACTTGGAAGGCAGAAGCAGCCTAAATTTGAGGCCAACCTGGTCTACAGAGAGAATTCCAGGACATCCGGGCTACATAGAGAAATCCTATCTCAAAAACCAAAACCAAACAAAAACAAATTTATTTAACAATCATCGATATTTTTTGTGTGCATATATGTCTGTGCATCATGTGTGTGTAATGCTCAAGAGGGCATCAGATACCCTGAGACTGACATATGATACAATGTAAACCTCCATGTGGGTGCTGGGAATTGAACCCAGGTCCTCTGGAAAAAAAGCCAGTGCCCTTAACTGCTGAGCCATCTCTCCAAGACCCCGATCATTGCTTCTAACATCCTGCTTTGATCACTCCATGTATTAATAAGATACTAAAGAGTGGCATGTTCTGAGCTGGAGAGCTAGCCCAGACTGAGCATTAGCTTTTACTCATCTTTAGCCCATGCAGAATCAAAGTGCATAGTCCTGCTTTCTTATGGCATGGAGACTAATTATTAATTATGAAAGCTTGATCTTAGGTTTGTTTCCAATTAGCTTTATAACTTAAATTAACCTACATCTGCCACGTGTCTCACTACATCTCCATACTATGTCAAACGTCTTCAGTGTCTTTTTGGCATCTCCTGCGTGCCTAGATTCTAACCCTGAATTTCTTCCTCTCTCCTCAGAAGCCCCGTTTATTCTATCCTAACTAGTTATTGGCCATTCAGCTTTTTTTATTTTGTTTTGTTTTCTGAGACAGCATTTCTCTGTGTAACAGCCCTGGCTTTCCTGGAACTCACTCTGCAGACCAGGCTGGCCTCAAACACACAAAGATTTACCTGTCTCTGCCTCTCCAGTGCTGGGTTGGCCATTCAGCTCATTAAACCAATCAGAAGGCACTTTAGGCAGAGACACAGCTTTAGAGTATATGAAAAAAGACTACAAAGGTATATGCATATCTATTCTTTTTAAAATGGCATTGTTTACTTGACAAGACTCTTTCCATGCTTCAAATATCCAGAAATCAGTTTGTAGTAGTACTACTACTATTAATTAATATAATTATATAGGAATATAAATAACATGTATAATACATATAATAAATTTGTTTCAGGGGTCTTCTTGGTTTTATTTTTTGAGACAGGGTTTCTCTACACTGGCCTAGACTTGAGAACGTCCTGCCTCAGCTCCTGAATTCTGGTATAATTGTCATGTGCCATCATGCCCAGGGCAGTCATCTTATCAAGGTGAACCTAAAATATTACCACATTCTATTCTGAAAAATACCTCCCTAAAGATAATAAGCTTACTCTCCAGGTAGAGATAAAAATAAGTCTCTCTGAAGTGTTAAGGGTAGATGGGCCCGGTCTCCAACGGAGCTTCAGATAGCCTCCTGAGGCTGAGATTCTTGTCTCCTGAGCAGATAAGGATAAACCAAACAAAAACAAACCCAGATCAGAGAAATTCCCCAGGTGCCTTCGAAGGTCCTGTGGCCACATCTAAGAGAAACTATTAAAACTTTCTCTACCTCTGTAGAGACAAACGCAGCCCAATTGTGATCTTTTAGTAATTTTAGGTGGCCTCAAGGTTGCCATCCTAATCCACCAAGTATGACAGCTCTTCCCAAACATGTCAGTTTTCACCTCAATTCATACCATTCTACTCTGGTTGACATCTTGTAAATTTTGGCTCCAAGCACAAGGTGGTAGTAGCTTTATGATACAAGTGATTAAGAACAGAAATTAGTCCTCAGAGCCTCCAGACACTCTAGCCGGCTTGAAAGAGTGAGGACTCCAGGGTCCTGCTCCCAGCAGGCTCACTCAGTAGAAGGAAGATTGCTTCTCAAGACTTGCCAGGTACAGCCTCACCAGAGGCTCCCTGAGCTGGGGCTTCTGCCCAGGACTGGTACCCGCGTCCGGTTTCTTTGGGGCCGAGTCTTGTCCAGGCGAGGAGCGTCAGGTTAAATAATCTGCACTCAGGAGTCATTTAGGTTCCATCATTCGGGGCTCACAACACACTGAGAGACCCGAGCTTTATTCAGTACATCTTATATCTTAGACCTATTTCTCCCCTTGCCATGCTTCTCTCCTGCCATGCATCTCGCCTAGCTTTTTCCCCTCTAGCTTCCCGCCATGTTAGATTCCTTCTGCTCCTTCCACTCACACTGACTCTACTCCATGCTTGTCTCCCGCTTCTGCTAGAGTGTCCCAGGCTTCTCCTACCTTCTTAACTCTCTCACACCCTGCCCCCTCATCCGGGCACACCCAAGGTCTTGGAGGATCCCAAGAGGCTAGCACTCAGCAGGTGGCAGCGTCTATAGCACAGGAAAACATGTTTTTTTCCTTTTTCCTCCTATTAACATAAGGTTTTAGTCCTTTGAGGAGGATGAGGAGCCATAGAGGCCAGAATGGCACTTATTTGGGAGACAACAAGTGAGACCGTATCATGTCTCCAAAGGCCTTGTCCCACTCTTCTCCGAGAATGGAGTGGGTAGACATTAAAGAATACAACAGGGTTAGCAACCTTAAACAGAAAACAGCCTAACACAGACCGCCATGTGGGACTTCAAGAGTAACAGATTTAAGCTCACAGTGAGAGGTAGGAGGCCAACTGAGAGTTGTTACAGCCCTGAGACATCACTAAATGCAAAAGCTCTTCTTGGAGGGCTTTGGGTTGTCAACAAACAGTCCCTGCACAGTCTGCAGGTCACCCACAGGAGCAGCAGGTCTTAGAACTGGAAATGACTGCTAGAGTAAAGTCACAATGGCAGCCAGAGGGCAGAGCCATGCAGGCCACCTGGTTAAATTCTGAAGAATGGCTCCAGTCTGTTGTCTCCCGAAATAAGTGCCATTCTGGCCCCTATGGCTCATCCTCCCCAAAGGACTATAGGGGGATTAAGGAAAAACAAGTTTTCCTGCACTATAGACGCTGCCACCTGCTGAGTGCTAGCCTCTTGGGATCCTCCAAGACCTTGGGTGTGCCCGGATGAGGGGGCAGGGTGTGAGAGAGTTAAGAAGGTAGGAGAAGCCTGGGACACTCTAGCAGAAGCGGGAGACAAGCATGGAGTAGAGTCAGTGTGAGTGGAAGGAGCAGAAGGAATCTAACATGGCGGGAAGCTAGAGGGGAAAAAGCTAGGCGAGATGCATGGCAGGAGAGAAGCATGGCAAGGGGAGAAATAGGTCTAAGATATAAGATGTACTGAATAAAGCTCGGGTCTCTCAGTGTGTTGTGAGCCCCGAATGATGGAACCTAAATGACTCCTGAGTGCAGATTATTTAACCTCGGCGCCCCTTGCCTGGACAAGACTCGACCCCAAAGAAACCGGACGCGGGTACTCACTGACTGCCTCATGGGTGGCATAAGGTTTGTTGGGGTTCTTTGGGCTGTGATGGCCTCCCCTCTTAATGTATTCTCACCGTGATAAACTGATGGTTGAGGTCTTCTGACTCTCTCAGTACTTGATCCCCACTTAAGTTGTTAATGGCCAGAAAGGAGATCTGTGCAATCTCCAACATCAACATCAATGGAACTGGCACACAAAGTTCAATTGGGGGGGGGGGGTTAGACAGGTCTCCTGGCTCTCTAGAACAGATGCCAGTGAATCCATGTTTCCCTGGCTTAGCAAACTTACTCCTTCAGGGAGGCCTCATCATCCCCTTAAACATGACTTTGATGTATTTTTTGATATGCTGTGGCCTCAGGATAGTTAGCACACCTGAGTCACATCAGTCACACAGTATCTGACTCATTGAGAACATGATGAGATAGCACCTGTGCCTGCCTCAGGCTCTAAAGGAACAGTCTGGATAGGAAGAGATCAGCTCGGGGCCTATCACTTAGTTGCAAGAAAAGCCTTAGGGCTTAAGCTATCCGCAGACAAGGTATTGGTTTTCGGAAGTTAAAGTCAAGATTGCTAACTTGCCCAGTCCAGAGATAAGGCATACCCACACCTGCTTTGTGACTGGAATGAATTACTATTCATAGGTTAATTTAGGCAGGATTTTAGGTAACACAGCCTAGTGTGGGAACTCACTGTGTTGCCAAGGATGAACTTCTGTTCTTTCTGCTTCCTCCTCCCGAGTGCTAGAATCATGATATTTCAGGAGTGTATCACATGTCCAGTTCAGTGCTGTGCTGTGACTCAAACCCAGGACTTGTGTGTCCTAGGCAAGGAGCACTCCACCAACTGAAAAACATTCCAACTGTGTGAAACAGGTTACTATAGAAAGTAGGGGACAACAGAACCCTAAAAGTTGTTGAGGTGATTCCCCAAGCATCAGGAAAGCTGGAGTGGGTGTGATCTCCATGGTATATGCCTCACTTGTGATGCGGCTCAGGGATCTCGGAAGCCAGATCATCTTGTTACTTCTAAGGTTTATTTATTTATTTATTTATTACTCGGAGGCAGGGTCTGTGTAGCCCTGATTGTCCTGGAACTATCTCTGTAGATCAGGCTGGCCTTGAACTCTCAGAGATTCTCCTGCCTTCACCTCCCAAGTGCTACACCTAGCTATTCATTTTTAATTACAAGCATAAGTATGTCTCTGTGGATATATGTATGTGTGAATGCAGGTGTCCTCTGAGTCCAGAATAGAGTGCTGGATCCCTGGAGCTGGAATTACAGGTAGTTATAAGTTGCCCAATATCAGTGCTGAGATTACAACTTGGATCCTCCACAAGAATAGCATGGGCTTGTAACTGTAGAGTCCCTTGCTCTGGGGCTTTAACCCTGGACTCCTGTTGTTTGCCAGGCTAATAGAGGGCTCTAGAAACTTGTGGGGTATCCTCCAGAGAAGCCTTCTCAGACCTGGGCCCTGTTATATTACCCACTGGTTTTAGTGAATGAGTCAAATCATAGACTCATCCTGCTCTAAAGAGGTGTAGGTGGTGCTAAGGACCATTAATTTTACTAAACTGATACATAATTGGCCTTATAGTTTAAGATGCAGGACCCAGCCATTAATCCAATAGAAGGGGAATTAAAGGCTGAGCCAATGCTGATGGTAGTTAGCCAGGGGCACCAAGAGCACGGGGAGATTGCTACCCATCATATAATTTATGCTGTCTCTTTCTCTGAGGCTTTCCCCAACCATGGCAAGTTTTTTCTCTAATTACTCCTGATCAGTTAGTACAGAAACAAGTCTTTCTCAGTGATGTACATAGTCCCTTCTGTATGTGAGTCTGAATCTCCCTTTTTTTGTAGGACCATTTTTGTAAGGAAATCTAACTGCTGAAAAATTTTAATACTTCCAGGTCCTGATTAACTTGTCTTCTTAGTTTGGAAATCATTAGAAGAGGCACATTTAGTCAAACCATTAGTATACACCCACCAAGTAGTCTCAAGGACTTAGTAATATTGCTTTTGTCCAGATGAGTTAGCCAGCAAGGCAGGGTAGCAGGCATCAGAATAAGGGCAAGTTTAGGTTCAAAGTTTCAGTTCTTTCTAAGTCTTTAATGCTAACATGGGCTGCCTCCACATGTGTGTGTGTGTGTGTATGTGTGTGTGTGTGTGTGTGTGTGTGTGTGTGTGTGTGTGTGTGTTAATCATGGCTGATTTCTGACTGGGAATGATTAACTCTATCCTCACTGTCCTTCCTGTGGCAGAGAGTCTGAGTCCTTTTCTGTTTCTCAAAGGCCAGAATTTTTCTTAAAGAATTTTCCAGGAAGCGTCAGTTTCACCATCCCAACTTAAAAAGCATTCAGAATTCCGTGTGCCCTTTATGTGTCTGTTTTTATGTCAGAATTTCTTTATTCTAATTGCCAGCCCTTCCATATCCTTCCTCAGCCTGCAGCATCCCCCACCCAAGGAAAACTTTAAAACAAGCAAGCTAGCCAACATAAACTAGAACAAACCAAACAACACAGACAGACAGGACAGACAGACCAACTAAAGCCTCTCTGCTTCTCCATCTTTCCAGCCTCTCTCCAACACTCTTCTTCATTCCCCCTGGAGGCACTGAACATCTACTGGTCCGGTTCAAGGCCTCTGGTTTCTGGTATACCCTCATCATCTGGTACACCTCGCCAGAACTCCTCTGGGGTATCCTGTGGCTGTTCCGAGTCACAGAGATCCTGTGGGCATTATTCCGAGGGACCAGTCCTTTCAAGAGCTCCGGTTGGTCCTAGACTGAGTAGATGTTAAAGTGGGCCAACCCAAGGCCTGTTTATGGGCCTGGGTAGTGGCCATTGGAGCTGATCAGTTCGGACCACTAGTGACACCCGCCACAGGGATGGGGGCAGAGCATGGCCCTCTGATTTCATCAGGCATGGTTCTTAAGGCACCCTGAGGTGACACAGGCTGCAGACATCAATACAGACCCCAGCTGCAGCTGGATCATCGACCCGGACATGCCCTTGGCAGCAGCTTGGGCCCAGACAGCATCTTGGCTCTGGGCAAAGGAAGCACTGGCCACTCAGATTAGGATGGCTCTGGCAGAGGCATGGCCCTGGGATACCAACAAGGCCATAGGTTGCAGTTCCAATTCTGGGCTTCTGTGTGACCTTTGGTGGCAACAGAGGCCTCAGACTTCAACATAGACCCCAGCCAAGGTAGAACCATGAATCCAGACATGTTCCTCTGCAGCAGCCAATCTGGATGTCACCATTGCTCCAGATGGCAGTGCAGGCCACTCAGATTGGCACAGCTGCAGTGACAGCATGGCCCTTGAACACCAGTAGTGCCCCAGGCCTTGGGCATCTTTATGGCCTTTAATGGTGACAAATGTCTAGGACATCAGCACAGATCCTGGCTACAGTAGCAATATGGGTCCATACTTGGCCCTTGGCGGCGGCTTTGGCTCAGACGTCACTACGGCATTGGGTAGCAGCATAGGTCATTCAGATCTGTATGGCCCCCCCTGGGCTGTAGCATAACCTTTGGACACCAACATGGACTCAGGTGGCTGACTTGACCTTGAGCATCCATGTGACCCTCAGTGGCAACAGGAGCCATGGACATCAACCCAGACCCGGGCCACTATAGGGTGACAGACTCTGACATGGTCCTTGGCGGCAACCCGTGCCTGGATGACACCATGACCTTGGGTGTCAGCACAGGCCACTCATGTGTATGGCCCCAGCTGCAGCATGACTACAGGTACAACCCCAGTTTTTGCAATGAGAACTCTCTTGTTCCTGGCATTCAGAGAGTCCAGCCACTAGGCATCTATAGAATTATAAATTTCTCAAAAGAAAAGTTTCCACATCTTTTTCTGTTTTCCAATTACAACCAGACACTTGAAGTAGGGACCAGCAAGCAAAGGTAAAGGTGAATATGGGTTGCTGGTCACACTAGCTAACACCTTCTCTGTATCTGTCTTCTTCAGTTTCCAGTTCAGGTCTGAAATCTGGTCCCTGACCCTATACTCATACCCATGGGGCAGAACACAGGACTCAGGAGGAGGTAGAGAGGCAGGGAGTGGACGGGCCTGGGGCCCAATGAAACCTTAACTTTAATAGGTCCATAGTCTGGGAGGCAGTACATTTGGCAGTGACATCCATGGTTTCTGCTTCCTTGACCTGGGTGTGGTGGATCCATGGTGTAATGCCAGCTTACAGCCATAGGAGGGTAGAGAATCACTGTATAGGGTCCTTTTCAAGTTGGTTCCGGTGCCTATTGGCTACTCGCTTAAGCCAGATGGTATCTGTTAGTGGGCTCAGAGGTTAGCTGGGTCTCTCCAGAAGTCTGGTGCCTACAGTGACTTGAGAAAGGAATGGTTAGAGGATTCTGCAGACTGCTAGTCTCCGAGCCTTGGATGCAGAGAGGCCTTCCAAACATAATCTCATAAGCAGCAAGTGCCCCCAATATGGGATGCAGCAGGCCCAAAGCAAAGCGAAGGAAGGAGGTCTATCCACCTTTTGCTGGACTCTAATGAGAATCCTGAGTTTTTTAAAATCCTGTTTATTTTTTTCTATCTGCCTAGAACTCTGAGGTCTATATACACAATGAAATTTTCAATCTTTGTCTAAAGCTTTAGCTATTAATTGAGAGGTTTTGGCTATGAAAGCCAGTCCCTGGGCTTATTGCTATGGGGAGGTCAAACCAGGTCCTGGAGGTTTTTAGCTACTACTCCAGCAGTTTCTGTCCAGACAGGCAACACTCTACCCACTCGGGAAAGGTATCTATAAGAACTAGCAAGCACTTGTATCCCCCTCTGTCAGGCCAGATCGTGGTGAAGTCAGTTTTCCCAGAGTTCACTGGGATGTTGGTCTCTTATTTGGACCCCTTCCTGAGCAAGGGCTCTCTTGGGTTTACGTGAGCACAAACCTGGCATCTGGCTGAGACATCCTGCACTAGGGAGTTTAGTCTAGGTATAACATGTCTTGGTCTGAGCAACTCAGCAAGTTTTGTGGATCCCAGTTGAGTAGCCTGGCTTAGGCCAGGTTCCAGACTCCTTCCACTTGTCTCTGGGAGGGTATCTTTCTCTCTGGTCTCGCCCATCAACCCCTGGGTTTCAGCTGTCCAGTTCTTCTTTACCTACTCAGGTAGCACCTGGTGGGGCTATGCCATCATAATATCAATAGGCCCCATTGGTCATAAAAACATTTATTGGACAGCCAAGCCAGGTCAGTGGCCCGGCAGTGGAGGACAAGAATATGTAGAGGATGCCAGATAGCCTGTTGGAGGGCCAAGAGTTTGTCTCTCCTTCCTTCCTTCCTTCCTTCCTTCCTTCCTTCCTTCCTTCCTTCCTTCCTTCCTTCCTTCCTTCCTTCCTTCCCTCCCTCCCTCCCTCCCTCCCTCCTTCCTTCCCTCCTTCCTTCCCTCCTTCCTTCCCTCCTTCCTTCCCTCCTTCCTTCCTTCCTCCCTCCCTCCCTCCCTCCCTCCTTCCTTCCCTCCTTCCTTCCCTCCTTCCTTCCTTCCTCCCTCCCTCCCTCCCTCCCTCCCTCCCTCCCTCCCTCCCTCCCTCCCTTCCTTCCTTCCTTCCTTCCTTCCTTCCTTCCTTCCTTTCTAAGACAGGGTTTCTCTGAGTAACAGCTCTGGCTGTCCTGGAACTCACTCTGTAGACCAGGATGCTCTTGAACTCACAGAGATCCAGTTGCCTCTGCTTACCGAGTGCTGGGATTAAAGGTGTGCGCCACCACCACCTGACATTTTCTTTGTTTTAATATCCTCCCCACCCCCTCGTGAGAAGCCCTCTTTCTCTATAGAACACAATGTGGACACGCATTGTAATAAAAATATCCCTGTATATGGTGGACTTTCCTTTTCCTTGTCTGAGAGCCCGGGTCAGATTGATCAGTTCTGCTCGCTGGCTTGAGCCCAGATCATCTTTCATCTCGTCATGGATGAGCACCTATGGGTTGTCATCAGGCAGAGGGTAGCAGAATCCATAGCAGGTTTCTCAAACTGGACTCATGGGTGGGTCAGGAGTAAAGCCTGGTACTGGGTCGTGTGATGATGTATTGTGTAGGAAAGTTTGCCTGGGAATGAAAGGACAGATCCAGCCACAGAGTTAGCCATAGAGGTCAGGGTGTGAGTAACACACACCTTTAATCTTAGCACTTAGGCAGAGGCAGAGATCCGTCTGGATCTCTGTGAGTTCAAGACCACACTGGGCTACATGAGATTAATCCAGGCCAGGAGGGAAACAGAGCCAGGTGGTGTGGCACACACCTTTAATTCCAGCACGTGGGATCCCATGGCTCTGCTCCCGCTACTTGGGAAACACACACTGTAATAAGAGATTTCTGGTCTGGCCTAGTCCCAAGGTCCGGATTGCCCACTGCTGTTTAGGCTCCCCAAAATGACTCACACACTTATATTAATTACTCTCTGCTTGGCCTATGGCTCAGGCATATTGTTAGCTAGCTCTGCATCTTAATTCAGCCCATTTCCATTAATACGTCTTGCAACATGGCCCATGGCTTACCTATTTTTATATGGCTTCTCTTGACTCCGCCCTCCTTCCCCTATCTGTGCTCTGATTCCCCTGCCTACTTCTAAGATGCCTGCCAAGACAGTTCCTTTATTAACAAATGATATTTACAGCATACAGAAAAACACCCCATATCAACACACGCCTTTAATCCCAGCACTGGGGAAGGTGAGACAGGACTGGGCAGAGAGAAGAATAGAAGGTGGGAGGAGATGGGGGGGGGGGTTCTCCCCTGGGGATTCTTATCCCTTCCCCCATTCAGTCAGAGGACTCATGGACATATGAATCCTCTCAGCCTGAGGAGATGGCCAGGTGAGAAGTGGCTGTGGCTTGTTCCTCTGTCCCTCTGATCTTTCAGCTCTTCCCCAATATCTGGCTCAGGATTTTTATTAAAAGACCAGTTAGGATTCATGCCATAGGATCACACAGGCATTAACTAGTGTTCTGTATGTCTTAGAAGAGGGTCTCATCTGCATTATGGAATGTTGTGAGTGTAAGAACCTGACTCAAAGTTAACGTGTTTTGTTTTCATTAGGCTAGTAGTAGGCATCACAGCCAGGACATAGGTGGGCCATCCTGTGCGACAGGGTCCAGTAGTTTGGGCAGGTATGTCACAGAGTGTTTCCATGGCCCCAAAGTCTGGGTTAATACCACTTTGTCTTTTGTTTCATGGACAAACAGATGAAGAGGTTTTGAGACATTTGGAAGTGCTGTGGCTGGATCCCAAATCAGAGCTGTTTTTAAAGCTTCAAAAGCCTTTTATTTAGTCTTAGTTCAAATTAGGCCCTACTTTGTGCAGGTGTATAGAGGCCTTTCTACTTCTGCAAACCTAGCCATAACTTGAAACTCTTGGACCTGTCTCTGGAGGTGGAATCTGAAGGATGATAGCTGTGACACCTTTAGCTTCCCCTTAGATGGTAGCCAAGACAGGTACCCTCTGATATACAAAGTTGGACTTTCTTTGTACATTCTGTAGCCCAGGTCTGTAAGCCTGACAGCAGTCCCTCAGTGGTCCTTTTAATAGTTTATGCTCCCAGGAAACCTCTGACAAGGGTAGGAGGTTGGCATTTAGGGTCATCAAACAGGGTTGGAGGATTTTTAAGTCCTTGGGCAACCTGGACTAGGTAAGTTGCCTGTTGTAAACTCTCTCTGGGTCTGTCCATTTAAAGGCAAAGGTGGGCTGACCTACATCTCTCTGCCAACGGGGGTGTGTGCTGAAAAATGCAGGTCCAAGACAGTGGATACCCTGTCTCTCAGGAAGAATCAGACTCATGATAATCGGGGACGGGGAGCTGTATTCCAGGCAGAGCACTAGGAAACTGTCTCTCGCAGCCAGGCAATAAGAGCTGGCCTTCATTTCCTTTTGCTTTCAAGGCCACCGTGCAGTGTTTAATGTGGACAGGGAGGGCTAGCTAAGCTGGTTAACTGAGCAGTTATAGGATCCTGGTGTTGAGCCTGTCCTGGAGGCTTGGTTTTTGCCCATAACCCCTGAGAATCTTTGTTGTCAATCTGAGGGATAGTCCAACTGTATCTTTGGGAAACAGAACATCTTTTGACAGAAGGTAAGACATCAAAATTGTGTTGGGTATCTGTGAGTCTGTGACTCATTAACAAAGGAGACAGTGGCCTTCAGTTTATGCAAAACTTCTTTCTTCTCATAAGCTCTCTGTTGTTAAACACTTTAGAACTACTTCCAACAACGGGACCTACTTATATCTTTATTTTTTTTTTTAATTTTTATAACTTTTCCCTGGCATCTTATACCAACTGGATGACAAAGGAAATATCTTTAAGCGGCTATCTTTAATTTTTCTAGGAAGGATGAAAGTTGTTTAAAGCTTCTTTGGTTGGTGTTGAACAGAGGGAGCAAACTTTTCTACCCAGACTGTATTGTCTGGCAGAAATTCCTTCCCCCATCCACCCTCCAGCCAAAGGACAATTTTTGATTTTTTTTCTGAGGGAAAACCAGGGACTGTGAATGGGGCTCAAGGGTCCAAGCGAGTGTTCCAGGAGTGGTAAGACAGGTGGAGGTTGACTTTTGGTTTCTCTGGATGATGGGGCAGAGCCAAGAGAGCATAATCTGAAACTGTGGATGGGGTATGTCTCACACCGAAGAAAGCCGGTGATCAACAGAAGACAACAGAAATACATGGAAAGATACACGGGGACAAACACAAACACAAACAGGTAGTAGAGATAATGGAGTGGCCACCACATATCCACACATCTGAACACACGGGGAAATTGCTGATGTCTCACACAAACTCCAGACACTAGATTAGCAGCCTCATCCGACCTCTTCTCTGTGTTCCAGTGGTAGCGCCGTAACCAGACTTAGCTCCAGAGGTGATTTGCTAAATTCTTCCTTTTTGGGTGTCAGATTCTTCTGAAGTGTTAGTCAGTGGTTGACCGAAGGATGCCCTGGGGATCTGGAACATCTCAGGATCCTACAGACATGGATTTAAGCCAATAGGAATCTATTAGCCATCTACATTAGGCGTAGCCCTTAGCCTTTCTCCAGATGAGCTTTTAAGCGCAAAAACTGTCTCTTGGGTTGGCATACTTCAGTTAACAAGAACAGTCAGTCAGAAATGTAACTGCAGAAGCCAAAAAGCAAGGTTAGTGCATTTAGAGACTTTCCCAGAACTATGGTTGTGGATGGATTAGGCCTTTGTTTTTATCCTGGCAGGTGGTGCTGTCTACATGCTGAGTTTTACAGCCTGGATGGTCCCTTCCATCATGGAGTCGGCTGTGCTAAGCTTTGGGGATGTTACAGAAACAAGCCTGGGTTGTTTTGACCATTTCCCCTTATCCAGATGCTGCACCCAGAGGGCATTCTAATTATTCTTGTGAGAAACAGAGACGAACTGCATCTGTCCAAGTCCATCAGAGAACTGTCCTGCATTAACCACCAGCTGGTTTCCTCATCTGAACTGAACTGTTCCTCTGCCCCACTCGCTGCCCCACGCCCCCCACCTGACTCAGACCTTCCCCCTCCTACGCTGCCACATTGCCATTGCTTTCCTCATTTTATTCAGGGTCAGTAAGGGGCTTCTCCTCACTGCCTCATTGGCTGTATGGCAGTAAGTCCGAGGTTGTTACCCTGGTTGGTCATCTCCACACCTGATTGCCTGATAATGGCTCATGGAGTTTTAGAGTTGTTCTTTTCTGTGCATTAGTGTTTTTTCCAACATGTGTGTCTGTGTGAGGGCACCAGATTCCCTAGAGCTGGCATTATAGTTGTGAGCTGCCATGTGGGTGTCAGGAATTGAACCTGGGTCCTCTGCAAGAGCAGCCAGTGTTCTTGACTACCTCTGTCTGAGCCGCCTCTCCAGCCTAAGGTGTTCTTTTTTTTTTTTTTTTTTTATACTCACAACATACGATACTATTTTATACTTTAAAGACAAGACTAAAATAATGCCACTTGATCCCTCACTGGTCTGACTATGATGGTTTTGTAATGGGAGTACACTGGCCCAGAGCCTCGAGTGTTGCACAGGACAACTGCAGCATCAGAGATCCCCAGAGTGGCCCCCTTTAAGGTCTCTGAGTGAAAAATACTTTTCAAAGTACCTCAAAGAAGTGGGTGAAATCAATCATACTAGACCTTACCCAGATCTTTTTTACTTGGGAATTTTATATAATGCACTTAGACCACACTCACTTTCAAGTCCATCCAGATCCACAGCCCCACCCTTGTGAGCCCCCCCCCTTAAAAAAGCAAAGAAAAAAAAGAAGAGAAAAATTACCATAGTGTTTGATATTTTGTGTTCAAACCACTAAAGCTTGCCTGGAGACCAGAGGACAGGGCTAGCCTCTGGTTTACCATAGACACCAGGCAATGGAGTTCATGCCTTTAATCCCAGTACTCAGGAGAAAGAAAGAGGGATATAAGGCTAATTGAGACAGAATCTCAGGCCCTTGATCTGTGGGTTTGGAGAGGTAAGAAGTGATGGTGGCTGTTTCTTTGCTTCACTGATCTTTCAGTTTTACCCCGATATCTGACACCTGTTTTTATTGAGAAGACTTAATTAGGATCACACTTCAATACCGAGCCCATTTTGTGTTGCCTATATACTCACTGGAGCATGGTCAAGCTCTCAGTGGGCAGCCCCTTAAATAAAACTGAGCCCTTCCCCACTTCTGTCCCTGCCAGAAGCCATCAGCTATTTCAGTACCCCTCTCACAAATTTCAAGAGTTCTCCACTGGCTTCCTGTCTAGACTGTTTCTTTTGGGGCAGGGAGGTATGGAAAGGGTAAGTACTTTAGGGGTGTTGAATGGAAGTCAAAGTCAGACCTCACAGAGGACCCTCAGACTCTTGAAAACTTAGCCAGGGGAGACCAAAAAACCTCCTCAGACCCATGCAAGACAGATGACAGGCAAAGCATAGCAGGGGGAAGATGACCCCATGGGTAGAGAGAGGTGCCTGCTCACTCACCAGACAGTTAAAGCAGCAAAGGGTAGAGCTCCCAAGAGCTGTTCTCTGACCTCCACACGCATATCTGCATATAGAGAAAGCTAATAAATAAAATTTAAGGCCCAAAGAAGCAGCATCCTTTGTTCCCATATACTGGATTGATCAATAGTAAACTGAGATAGTGACTCAGTTTTGTGTCGGAGATTTAAAAGATGAGGATGCTTCTAAGGTGTATAGCATCCTTCTGGCCTCAACTTTTTGCCTCTGAAGATAAAGATATTGCCTTTCCTTGAGTTATCTTTCTCTTAAGGATCCCCCCCCCCCCTTCTAGCATGATCTCAGAGAGACTGGGGCCTCAAACGTATTACGTAACACAAGGTCATCCTGCTTAGATCTTTCTGAATCCTGCAATTAAAATTATATGCCACCATGCCTGGCCCTTGTGAGTGTGCATGTGTATCTGTTTTGATGTTGGCGTCCTTTATTATGATATGCTTTTCCCTTTGATGCAAGGTCTCTTCTCTAAACCTGGAGCCTGCTTTTAACTCTAGACTGGATCCAGCACTTACCTCTCCCCACAGAGCTGGGTTACAGGCACACTCAAGACCGCCTGGCTTGCTCGTTGAGTGGTAATTGTTTATTAACAATTCTATTTAAACAAAAATGTTCACACATTATCTGAATAAAATATGCCAACCATATCTTCACAAGCAAAATATAGTGTGCCTGAGAAAGCACTTTTGCATTCTGAAGACCTATGTAAGAGTTTTCAGGTCTAGCAACAGGGCCCAGTAGCTCCAGGTAGACAAGTCTGACTAAGTGAGCTCCAAAAGACAGGAGAATTACTGCCACTAATATACACAGTAATTATTTTAAAGAGCTGCCTATTCTCTACATCTTCATGATTAAAGCTAATTACTTGATACACAAGAATTTGCAATCAATTTGTACTATTTTATAAAAGGATACATTTGAATTTTTCTGATTTTCTTAAAATTATCACTTTGGCCATTTTAAAATAAGTGATATCTAAAAAAAAAAAGATAAAGCTAGCAATTTGCATAATTTCCAGTGGTTTACTAAAACATATGTATCAGGGATATATATTTGTTCCCTGAAATACCTGTGTGTGTGGTAATTTTGTAAAAAATTCATAAGCTCTTAAAATAAGTGCACAAGACAGGGCAGATCTGAGTTTGAGGCCAGACCGCTCTACAGAGTTCCAGAGCTGCATAGAAAAAAACTAAAAAATCCCATCCAAACAAGCAAATTAAAACCCCAAATAAATAATAGATTCATTTATGCTGAGCAAGGTAGCTCAGCAGGTAGAGACTTGCCACTCAAGTTCTACCCCATAGACACAAGGTGGATTAGATAACTGATTTCCAAAAGTCATCACCCACATGCACACACAAGAGTCACTGTGGTGGGATCTGGTGATTTATTCATTGATAATAAAGATTATTGCTTGGTTTGAATAGTTTTCTTTTTTCTTTGAGACAGGGTTGCTACATAGACCAGGCTAGCTTCAAACTTAGAGACCCTCTGCTTCCAAAGTGCTGCTACCACAACCTGGTTGGTTTTTTTGTTTTTGTTTTTTTGTTTTTGTTTTTGTTTTGTTTTTTTGTTTTTTTTTGTTTGTTTGTTTTTTTTTAAGATTTATTTATAGTACACAATGTTCTGCCTGCACGAATGCCTGCAGGCCAAAAGAGGGCACCAGATCTCGTTGTAGATGATTGTGAACCACCATGTGGTCACTGGGAATTGAACTCAGGACCTCTGGAAGGTCAACCGGTGCTCTCAACCTCTGAGCCATCTCTCCAGCCCTCAGACAACATCTTAACAGAAGAAATGTTATTTTTGTGTGTGCCAGCAGGGTTCATTGTAGTAGGATGCCACAGACATGTGAGTATAAGAAATTCGGATTCTGGGGAGCTGGAGAAATGTCTCCGGCTAAGAGTAGGACATGTTGGCTCACAACCATCTATAATGTGACCCAGTACCCTCTTCTGTTGTGAGGGCATAAAAGCAGACAAAACACTTTGTACATTATAAAGAAATCTTTTTTAAAATGAGAAATCCAGAGACTTTTAATTCTCTGTGTAAGTAGGACATACATTACAGCACTTCTTTATGCACTGATGGCTCTGTGTAAGAATATGCATTATTCCTCACGTTTCTTATCATCCTTGCGGGGCTTCAGACGTTGGCGGAGACACTGCTCTTCGTGAAGCCGTAGGTGATCCGATCTTGCAAAGTTCTTGTAACAGAGGTTACAGAGATAAGGCTTCAGGCCAGTGTGCTTCCTTTTGTGTCTCGTAAGTTCATCTGAGCGAGAGAATCTCCAGGGACATCCAGGCATAGAGCACACATAGGGCTTCTCCCCTGAATGGAGAAAAGAGAGGCTTGTTACACTCAGGGAAAGGTGTGTCGGGAGTCCAGACCATAATCAAGCACAGGGTTAGGAGATGGAGCCCAAGGAGGCTGAAGTATGAGAAGGAATAACCAGGAGATTGAGTAGGAAAGAAGAGATAACTTGAAGGATGGGAGAGAGGAAACATGGAAGGGAGGTAAGGTAAGAATGGGCAGTGATGACAAGGAAGAGATGATCCCTATAGAGGGAGAGTGAAATCTCTGAGCTGGGCATATGCCAATAGACCTAGGAACTTGATGGCTCAGGTGAAGGGATTTCCTGAACCAGGGTGTTCAAGACCAGTGTGGATAACACGTGAGACCTCATCTCTCCAGGGGATTAAACAAAATCATGAACGTCCACAAAAGATCAATTAATACCTCCCTTATTTCAATTTCATCGTGCAATATCAGGGCCACCAAAGAAAACTGTAGCCCAGTCTGATACCGGCCTGGGACCTGAACTATCAATAAAACCTCTTTATAACCTTCCCCAGACTTCCGGAAAACCAGCAATAATTTCCACAGACCTATAGCCACCCCCCCCCCCAGTCAGACCTCCACTCACCAGTGTGTTTGCGCATGTGGTTTCGGAGGTGAGAAGCTTTTGAGTATGCCTGTGTACAGTTCCCATAATTGCACACATGCTTCTTCTGCTTTGCGGTTGTATTCCTGAATTTCTTCCGCACCTCTGGGAGATTTCCTTCAGGAAAGCTTGCACTGCCTTGAGGTTGTCTTTGGGCCACATGAAAATTTGGAACGTCATGGGGCGTCTGGTTACAAACAAGGGACATCCTCTGGCATGTAAAATAGGTCAAGCCGCCACTGGGTTCTGCCATCTGTGGGCCATAGATGGCCTGGTGACCATTGTGGGTAGTCATCTGTGAGCCATAATAGGTCTGGTCATAACTGAAATTTGCCATCTGTGGGCAATGAAAGATCTGGTCACCATTAGGGGTTCTCATTTGACCCCCAAAGAGAGCAGAATTATTATTGGGAGGTGTAATCTGGTTTTCATAGAAGATGTAGTCACCATTAGGAATTGTCACTTGGCCCTCAAGGAGAGCTTGGTGACCATTGAGGGGTGTAATCTGGTTGCTATACAGAGTCTGGTCATCATAAGGAGTTGTTCTCTGGCTTCTGTAGAAAGTTTGGCTCCCAGCAAAGGGCATTGTCTGACTCCCAAAGATCTGGTCATCATTGAGGCTTGTCATTTGACTACCATAGAAAACCTGGTTACCATAGGGGGGTGTCACCTGAGCCCCATAGGTCAGATCATCAGTGGGGGCTATAACCTGGCCTCCAGAGAAAGTCTGGCTACCATTGAGGCTTGTCATTTGACAACCATAGAAAGCCTGGTTACCATAGGGGGGTGTCACCTGAGCCCCATAGGTCAGATCATCAGTGGGGGCTGTCACCTGGCCTCCAGAGAAAGTCTGGCTACCATTGAGGCTTGTCATTTGACAACCATAGAAAGCCTGGTTACCATAGGGGGGTGTCACCTGAGCCCCATAGGTCAGATCATCAGTGGGGGCTGTCACCTGGCCTCCAGAGAAAGTCTGGCTACCATTGAGGCTTGTCATTTGACAACCATAGAAAGCCTGGTTACCATAGGGAGGTGTCACCTGAGCCCCATAGGTCAGATCATCAGTGGGGGCTGTCACCTGGCCTCCAGAGAAAGTCTGGCTACCATTAAGGCTTGTCATTTGGCAACCATAGAAAGCCTGGTTGCCGTTGGGGGGTGTCACCTGAGCCCCATAGGTCAGATCATCAGTGGGGGCTGTCACCTGGCCTCCAGAGAAAGTCTGGCTACCATTAAGGCTTGTCATTTGACAACCATAGAAAGCCTGGTTGCCATTGGGGGGTGTCACCTCAGCCCCATAGGTCAGATCATCAGTGGGGGCTGTCACCTGGCCTCCAGAGAAAGTCTGGCTACCATTAAGGCTTGTCATTTGGCAACCATAGAAAGCCTGGTTGCCGTTGGGGGGTGTCACCTCAGCCCCATAGGTCAGATCATCAACGGGGGCTGTCATCTGGCCACCAGAGAAAGTCTGGCTATCATGGGGGGGTATGACCTGCGCTCCATACGTCTGATTGTCATCCAAAGTTCTCATCACATCTCTGTTGATGTTCTTGATGCTATTGAAGGTCATCTTCTGATGTCCATGGTAAGTCTGGTCAGCACTGGGGCTCATTATCTGATCCAAGTAGAAGGCTTGGTCATCACTGAAGCTCATCATATGGCCCTTGTCAAGGTTAAGACTTGCTAGCTGGCGTCTGAGGGTGCTTATCAGGCTGTCTTCACTGGAGACTGTCACCTTGCTTTCTGTGACTGCTGTAGTCTGGCAGACAGTGAGTAGTGGCTTGGGGCTGTCATTGATATCTGTCTGCTGAGAGCTCTCTGTGGGTGTTGTTAGATCAGTAGGCACAGCTTGCTGAGATATAGAAACAGCCTTACTTAGCCCTGCAAGGGGCATAGCAAGGGCTTCTTGAGATTGTGTTGAGTTGTGAGTAAATTCTGCCTGGGAGACACTAGTATCTTCACAGGGCATTGCTACAGCTCTGAGATAATGCCTTTTGTGGGATAGCGAGCAACACCGAGGCCTGAGGCTGAAAGCTGGAGCTTTGGCCGGAAGATGTAGAGAAAAATCAGTTCCTCAGATGTCTGGGAGATGGAGTCTAGCTTTTCACTGAATTAGATTTTCAGTTGTCAGGACCTAGAAAGAAAAATTAGAGTCAAGGAGTCTTAGCTCACATCCCAGCCTTTTCCACCATTGCTCATCACTAATGCTGTAGTAACTCATCCCATAATTTCTTAATTACAAAGGTGTGGGTAATTGCCTCTCTGATGGCCTCCCTGACTCTGGAATTGACTGCCCACTACTACACACACACACAGTGACATGTTCCCAGCTGCCAAACAATGCTGACTATCTACCTGAAGCAAGTGTCGTCCCCCACAAGTCCCTGCTGATCTATGCAGTGACTTGCAAATTCCCTGCTTCTCCAGACATTTTAGTAAAGATCAGTTAAATGAACAAATCAACTTTTGAGGAAATTAAAACATTTCCAATGACCCCAGAAGATAGGAGCCATGGATATTATTGTTTTTAAAGAGAAAACAGCTAGATATTATGGCAAACCCTAAGTATAGCTACAAATGCATTATGGACTGGAAATATGACAAGCCACAAGCTAACTTTTATTAAAACTTTGGAATTATCAGAATAAAATAAACTCAAAGACAGTGAAGAAGGGAATGAGATTAGTGCAGAGCTAATAGAAAAGCCAGCTGAAATAAAAAAATCGATTCTTTGAAACGAACAAAATTGGCAAGTCTATAGGTAAATGAGAAAGGGGAGGAAGGCAAGATGGCTCAGTGGGTAAAGGCACGCTCAGCCTTACTGAGGCCCACACAGTGACAGATGGGGGAGGTGGGACAGATGGGGGAGGTGGAGAAGGGATATCAGGGATTACCTGATATCTCATCAGGTAAGAGCGTTGGAAGCTTTTCCAGAGGACCCCGGGCCTATTCCCAGCACTCATTTGGCTGCTACCAACTGTCTGTGTAACTGCAGTTCCAGAGAATCTGATGCCCTATTCTGGCCTCTGCCAGTGTTGCATGTGGCAGACAAAATATTCACACAAATAAAGTAGAAATGAAAATATATCCTTTAAAAAGGATTGTGTTTGAGGCCTGCCCAGTCTACAAAGTGAGTTCCAGGACAGCCAAGGTGGTTACATAAACTGTCTAGAAAAAAGACTAAATAAATAAAAATAAAAATTGTGCTTAACAAATAAAAAATAACCAGGTAGTGTCACACACCTTTAATCCCAGCACTCTGAAAGCAGAAGCAAGTAGATCTGTGAGTTTGAGGCCAGCCGGGTCTACAGAGAAACAAATACAAAAAAGATTGTATTTAAAAAATAGATAGATCCCCAGCCCACATCAGGCTAAGAGAACCTTTGCCTAGCAATGATAGAGGCAGAAGCATAGATCCACAGCTAAGTACCAGGTCAAGCTCCCAGTCCAACTGAAGAGAGAGTATATGAACAAGGGATCAGGATCATGAGGAGACCCACAGAGAAGGCTGCTGACCAGAGCTATCGGGAGCTCACTGACTCAGAAATAGCTGAGAGACCTTCAGTGATTGTTCGCTGGAGTGAAAACAGATATGGCCAGCCACTGTACAGGTGGGTGAGAAGGAGCTGAGCAGATTCCTGGTTTCCAGTGTTTGGCTTTTAAAACATACCTGATTCAATTACAGCTGCAGAGAGCATCTGGTTGCCCTTTGTGGAAATAGAATCACACTGTGATGAGAAAAACCATCATCACGGGCCACACGGGCCACAATTTGGGGGCTATGGCAGCCATGGGGTACACAGAGACAGGTCAGGTATAAGTTCTTGTACTGGTGTCTGCATAGATTTATTAGGGAGATTTGAAAAAAAGGGGGGGTGTGCAAGTGGGTGTGTTAGCTGTCCCTGGCCCCAAGAGGTCAAGGCCAGTGGCCTTTACGTTCTACAGTGTGGCTTCACTGATGACCCCTTCCTTTAAGAAGGAACAAGTGGCAGATAGGTAACAGCCTGACTGTCTCAGGAAAGAAACACCATGAAGTAAATAGATTTGGAAATTTCATTCCAAATTATAACTCAGTAGCAAGGTGTGACCCACTCCTGAGATCCCAGTACTTGGACAGCTGAGGAAGACCTGCCTACATTTAGCAAAAACCTATCTAAAAACAAGCAAACACCCAAAAGAAACAAAAACTCAATGGGTTTAAGCAAATTATGGGTGACATTTGACATAAAATGTCTCTATCTTACTGGGGGAAGAAAAGGTGATTAAAGGTCCAGAATGTAGTCTTAGAACTCAAATCTGTTTCAGTTTGGCTCACGGATGTGAACTCCAACTTGGGTCTTCACATCACTGAAACTCCTGACCCCAGGTCCTTTGGACAGGTTGAGAGAGACCAACATAAAGGGTACAAAGTCACAGAGCTGCAGGAGACAGATGTTTGCACATCCTGCCATCTGATACCAAATTCAGTCAGACTGGAAAGATTAGGTTCAGTAGAAATGCTGCAGTAGAGAAATGTGGCAGATACCCACGTCTCTTTTTAAGCTAGAGGAATAATATGTGTATGCATATACAACCCTGGCATGAATTATGGTAGCTGACAGTGTGCAATAATTTTTATGAACTCCATCACAAACATTTTTTCTATTTTTAACAAAGTCCAAGAAAAGTCAAAGATGACCAAAACGTACATAGTGATAATAGAAACAGATCTGTGTTTTCAAAAACAACTTTCCCATAATGAAAGTTAAATTCTGTAAAGAGTTCAACTTCTTTTGTTTTGTGTTTTGAGACAGGGTCCTGGAACTCCCTTTGTAGACCAGGCTGGCCTTGGAACTCACAGAGATCCCCCTGCCTCTCTCTGCTTCCCCCGTGCTGGAATTAAAGGCATGCGTCACCATGCCTGGCAGAATTCAACTTCTTAATTTCTAGAGATCATTCATCCCAAAATTGTTTTTATACTCACTCAGGAAGCAGCAACTCCTTTAAAAAAAAAAAAAAAAAAAAAAAAAAAAAAACCTTTTATATTAGCAGATATTCAATGTATGAGATATTTTCACTATGACTTTTGCTGATCAAATGTAAAATCAATAATAAATAGATAAGTAGCCATACACACTCAAGTGAAGTGGACCCCTGAATAAGGCAAGCTTGGTCTACAAAGTGAGTTCCAGGATAACCAGGGTTTCAAACAAATAATAATAAAATGGTGGAAGAATGTAGCGCAGTGGTAGAGGACAACACTGCCTGCATCATATATGGGCCCCTTCATCAAGGCCCAGCACTCCAGAAAAGGGTGGGAGTCTGAGGAGGGAACAGAGCCCTCACTGGAAGAGCCCTTACCTACCATGAAACTCTGGATTCAATGTCCAGCACCACACATAAAAAGAGGCCAAGAACCCCAAAAACATTCCACTGAAAATACAGCAATGGATGACCAGCAGAGAGTCATTGTCAACACAGGAGGGCACTACTATTGAGATGGCTTTAAAACGCTCGGAACAGGCTCGAATCAGTCTTTTCTGTCTTGTAACTAGATCTGTAAACCATACTAGCCTCAAACTCACTGAGATCGGCCTGCTTCTACCTCCTGAGGGCTGGAATGAAAGGTGTGATTCTCTGCCACCTGGCTGAAGATCGGAATTCTTGAATAGTGCTAGAAATGTAAACCGGCACTACTGCCATAGATAATCGGAAGCAGTGGAAGGGAATGTCCAGGCATGCTGTGGCATAAGTAGATCCGCCTAGGAAAAGACAGCGGATCACCCAGACAACACTGTGGTCGGGCTTACTGAAAGTCCTCTGCCCAAGACTAGTGACTGCCTGAGGGGCTGGGGAAGGGGAATGCAGAGTTATTAATTATCTAGGATAAGGCCAAGCAGTGAGACCTTATCTCTAAAACCAGCCAAAGGTCTGAGTGGTGACTCATCACCTGGAGGCTGAGGCAGGCATATCTCTGTGCTTTGGAGGCCAGCCTGGTCTACAGAATACAGTTACAGAACAGACAAGGACTACATAGAGAAACCCTATCTCAAAAAACAGCAAACCAAACCAAACACCTAGCTACAACAAAACTAATTAAAATTGTTATTTTCCAAGTTCCAGGACAGCCAGGGATATAGAGAAAGCAAATACAAAAACAATTGTGTTAGCTGGGCGTGGTGGCTCCTGCCTTTAATCCCAGCACTTGGAAGATAGAAGCACACAGTTGAGGCCATCTTGAGTCCCAAGACAGCCAGGGCTACAATGCCCGAAACAGATAGAGATTCACAAAATAAAAGATAAAAAAATGTAAATATAGAGCCGGAAGAGCATCTTAATGTACTTCCTATCCCATGAATCCACACTTACCGTACTCCAAGACAGTGGGGCTGAAAAGCTCCTCTAGGCCAATAACTCTATTTTGTCCAAAGAGGGGCCTGTCAGATCTGGATGGGTACCTGAAAAAAAATGCAAAGTGGCATTTCTGGTACAAGACTGGCTCTGGTTTCTAACCCTCAGGTCCCAGAGTGCAAAACAATCTGTCCCGCTGTGCAGGACCATTGAAACAATCATTTTATATGTTGGCCATGGTGGTGAAGGCCTTTAATCTCAGCACCTTGGAGGCGGAGGAAGGTGAATCTCTGATCTACATGAGTTTTTAGGCCAGCCAGGGCTATGTAGAAAGAACTTGTCACAAAAACACAACAAAAAAAATCAATTAATTATTGTTATTATTGCTATTATTATTAATTGAGACAGTGTCTGTCCACTAGTATTTACTAAGTATATCAGGCTGGTCTTAATCCCTAGACCTGGGATTAAAGGTGTGTGTCACCACACCTGCCTGGCTTTGGTTTTTTTTTGTCATTTTAAAATTGCTATTATTATTATTATTATTATTATTATTATTATTATTATTATTTTGACACAGGCCCCCCACTAGCATGAAACTCTGTATGTAGATCAAGCTGCTTTGAAATCAGAGAATAGGCCTGCCTATGTCTCCCTGCATTCTGTATATATACCCTGGCAGCCTGCTTAAGGGACAGACTATGGTTCGGAAAGACACACCACTGTCTCCCATATAGGCCGCTGGCTTTCATCGAATGGAGCTCAGGCCCAGGTGCTCAGCAAATGAGCCTCTAAATAGAACATCTTCAGTTACTACTTATTCCCCATTATCAGAGCCTCCCAATTTCTAGCATCTCTGACCTCCCCAACCTTAGAACTTCCAGCCCAGACTGGCAAGCTTTCCCAAGAAGATTCAAGCTGTAGACTTACCAAAGCTGACTCAGGGCTTGAAGTGAGAAGTTATCAAGATGGACTGGGAGAAACCCACTCCAAGAAGAGAACTGGCCTGGCGCATTTTAAAGCTTAATTTTTTTGCCACACCCTTGGGGGAGGTGCCTGGCTCAGCCAGTTTCGGCAAGTTCTGGGATGATTGATTGATCTCCAGAACAGTGGTTCTCAACCTATGGGTTTCGACCCCTTTGGAGTGTTGGATGACCTTTTCGCAGGGGTCACACATCAAATATTTTATAACAGCAGCAAGATTACAGTTATGAAGTAGCAATGAAAATAATTTCATGGTTGGAGGTCGCCACAACATAAGGAATTGTATTAAAGGGTCGCTGCATTAGGAAGGCTAAGGAGCACTGCCTTAGGCTACCCCCACCCCCACCCGGATTTCACTGGCTACCCCCACCCCCACCCGGATTTCACTGGATGCAACTCTGTGTGCCTTGGCTCATCTGAGTCCTACCTTGTGGGTTTCACTGTGATTATCTTGAAATGTGAAAACTGAGCATGAGGGTCCTATAGCTTCTAGATGGAACCGACCAGTTTTGCTCTCATGGTATGAATCCTTGAGTAATCAGCCGCTGGAGCATCCCTTTGATAATTGGAAATGTAATCAAGCAATGCCTGGTCTAAAAAACTGAGAATCCTGTCTGGTCACTTCAGGGACAACGCTATAACGCAGGGTCTTGATTTATCGGTTGATTTGCTTTTGTTTAGTTTCTGGTTTTTGGTTTTTGAGACACTGTAGCCCTAGAAGTCCTGGAGCTCAACTGGCCTTGAACTCAACAGGGATCCACCTGCCTCTGCCTCCCGAGTATGCTGGGATTAAATTCTCTATATTTTTATTAATTTTCTCAGGTTCTTCATCCTTTAACCCTTTCCTTACCATTTGGTTTTTCCTAGCCAGAGCAGAGAGTCAAATATCACCGTCTCCGTCCTCTGCTATTACGGTCTGCTCCTCCAGTCTTTGCGGGCTTTCTTCGTGCATTTGCGGTCACTGGCCCTCTACCTTTGTGACTTGTCAGACTTGCTCTAGCATAGAGAATCATCTTGGCATTTGTTAGATGCGCAAATATTTAGAATTCTTTTAGCTTCTGTAGCAAAACTTTCATATGATCTTCCAGACTGGAGAGATAGCCCAAGTGGGTAAAAGCACTGGCCGATTGTTAGGAGGCTCGCGTTGGATTCTCAGCACCCGCATAGTGGTTCCTCACTCCAACCCCGGTAGGACAACCTCCTTTTTCCTCTGGCATGTACAGACATGCTGGAAAAAATAATCGTGATCTAAAAATTAATTAAAAAATCCATTTTGCCAATTTCTGTTGATTTGGATTAGGACATTTAATACATTTACATCTTAAGGTATCTGCTGTGAGGAATCGCCCTATCATTTGCTACATTTCCTATGTGCCTATAGCTTCCCTTCCCACCACATTTCTATTTTCTTTGGTGTTTAGCTGGCTTTTTGTAGCAAAAGATGTTAACCCCATATATGAATATCTGGAATACATTCGAGAACAACACACAACCTATATTCTGTTTATTTCCCTAAAACGTGTTCCTTGGGGAAATTACACTTGACACTCTGGTGTTGTAACACTCAAATTTGAATTTATGGCAGTTTAACTTCACTAGCACAGAGAATTGACTCCCACAGCCCCCATTCCCATTATTTTTTAGTTATACATGCCATAAAGTTGCATTTTTATGCATTGTGGGTCCAAAATCATAGGTTTCTCATTTTTAATGAACAGCTAGACTATTTGCATCCTGTTACAATCCAAAACTTTAAAATCCTATCTTGTTCCCATCTCCCCTCACCCTCCCTCTTCCCATATTGTGGGGATTAACTCAGGGCTCAAGTTTGCTAAGCAGCTACTCTTCAATTGCATCACACCCTCAGCTTTAGGAATGCTTCTTGTTGGTAGTATTTATTCATTTAGGTGAGCCAGAGTTTACTGTGTGTAAGTCTTGTGATTGCTTTTACAATGGCGGCAACTTTAGATCTCAGATTTCCTTCTTGCCCGGGGCAGACTTTTTGTACATCTGTGCATATCTATTTTCGACTTTGTAACTTCTTACTTGACTGTGCGATATAACGGTCCTTCTATATTCTTGGTAATTTTATTTATAACTTAAAGACCATCAGTTTATTATAAAAGAGAGGCATGGAAATTGTGTCTGTGATTAAATAGTTTATAAGGTCAGCACAATTTCTAGCATCACATGATGCCATTTTAACATCATGTCTCTTTAAATAAGGAATAACTAATACCCAGAGGTCCTTCTCCGTGTTCTCTGAGAACTTGTCTCCACTGACTGAATATCTCCATCTTTTCTTTCAGAGCTTGCCCCTGTTGCTTGCAATATTTTTATCTTGAGATCCCTGCCATCGAATACGGTTTTGGTCTCTGCACTTGGAGCTGCCGCTTCAAGGTCTGAGTAGTTATCAAAGAACCAATTTTTAAATTGATTAATATGTATTTATGTGCTTACTCATTTTGAGATAGCATATCACTATGTAGTCCTGATGGCCTGAAATCACTGCATAGACCAGGCTGGCCTCACAGTGATCAAATCTATTCCCCTGCCTCCAGACTCCTGGATCAAAGGCATGAGCCATTACACTCAGTTCAACTCTATTTATGACCACAGTGTTTACTGTTCTTATTTATCAATGTACTTTTGTAATCTTAAAGTTTATTTTTTTTTGAGTTTCTGAGTTGTGTGTTCAATAATTATCTCCAAGCACTTGTTTTTACTTTCCTTCGGTATGTAAATTAAGTCCATCTGCATTTATTGATATAATTGATTTGTTTGGTCTCATATAATTATAGTCTCACACCTCAGGACATGGTGGCCTGGAACCAGCTGAGCCAGCACTGAGAAGAGAGGAGAAATCACATGCAGACAGCGCTTTTGAGAACAAGCTAGAAGGACATGACATGCACCTAGCTCTCATTGTCTCACACCTTAAAGCTATGGGCAGTCTCTAGAGTGAGCAGGCTCTCTTCTTCACCACGGGGCAGGCTGAACATACACCTGGCCCAGGATGCTCGGAAGCTGGAGGAGGTGGCTTGGTTAGGGATGGAGGAGCAGGCTGGCCCACAGTCTCCTGCCAATGGTTACTCGGTGTAATTGCAGCCTTCCCTGTCAGAGATATCAGAGGAGGGTAGCTATGGACTTCTCTGCCATCTGTCAAAGACTGTGTGCCATTCTATGGTCTAGCCGTCATCTCTCCCAGAGAAACAGTTTGGTGGATTCAACTAAAGTGACACAGCACAATTGGTGGTGGCACCTCTGTCAAAAGAACCGATGAGGCTAGAAAGATGGGTTCGGGGCAGTAAAGCTGGGCTCCCAACACCCACATCAGCTGGCTCCCAGCCAGCTGTAACTCCAGCTCTGGGAATCCAAGCCTCAGAGGGCACCTGCTGCCACAGTGCCCAAATAATATGATGGAGAACAGAGGAATCTAAGGATGGAAGCTGGTGCTTTCCACAAAGACCCTCAGGTGAAACTGCATTTCTGCAGGCAAAGAAGTGTTTGGAAGGGGTGGAAAGCGCCACAGTAGCTTGGTTTCTGTTGTCAGTGGACCTAGAATCAAACTGGATCTCCAGCTCCTCACTTCTGTGGGACCTAGGTCCTTGTGTCTGTATGGTTCTGAAGCAGTCTTAAGACTCGCCCCAGGTTTCCCTAAATTCATGTCCGAGTGTTGAATTACATGAGTGAGTGTGCCTCGCATCCAAAGCTCACTCTGAGGTTTTCCACCCCCCTTGAGGCAGTGTCCCAACATTAAAGCTAGCCTTAAAAGTGCCTTACCTCCTGCTTCACCTAGATCTTAATATTTTTCATTTATTGATGTGCATGTGTTTGTGTGCATATGATGTGTATGTGTGGGTGCCTTCAGAAGTTAGAAGAGAGCATTGGCTCCTCAGACTGGAGTTAACAGGTGCTTGTTCGCTGTTCCTTGTAGGTCCTGGGGATGGAACTCAGTTCCTCTGCAGGAGCAGCAAGTGCCGATGAGGATGGCTCCAGCCCTAACACAAGCTTTTATACAAAATGACCCAAACGAAGTGTCACATAGTTTTCCTGCCCAGCAAAACTGAGGTAGCTAGGTCTGTCAGCTCTACAATTCCTTAGACCTACCTGCCTTGGTGTTTTCATTTCCATTAACAGAGGAAAAATATTTTTGTTAAGGAAAGGCTTCCAGGGAAGCAGTGGGGGAATGAATGGAAGGCAGAAGTCCAGCTGTGGTGTGAGCGCAGAAGCTCTGGGTCTCCCCTACTCCTGGTCCTGGTGAGGGTCTTGGGGGTAAGAAGATGGGCTGTGAGTGTGTGTTCTTCCCAGGAGAGTGTGCACAAGCTGAGGGATAGGCATACACACAGCAAAAAGGAACAGAGAGTGTATGACTGTGACCACTATATTGTAACTAAACCTCTTCTGAAGAATGTCTTTCTGTGCTACATGTACCCATCCCCAAGCGCTACATTGTACCTGTCCCCTAGTCCTCATCTAGCCTAGTCCTTAGAAGCTAAGTACACAGCTGTATTTAAAGACAAGGTCTTCAATGAAGTTACCACTTAGAAAATATGACCTGTGCCAGGCATGGTTAACCCCTGCACTTGGGAGGCAGAAGCAGGTGACTCTCTGTGAGTTTGAAGTCAGCCTGGTCTACAGAGTGTGTTCCTGGACAGCCAGAGCAATATAGTGAGACCCTGTATCAAACAAAACCAAAAATAAACAAAAAAGTATATATATAAACAACACTTTATGTATATAAACAAATATATATATATATAGTTCGTATATATATGAACAAAAGGAATATGACCGGTGTTATAGGAAGAAGAAATGTGGGTGTGAGTGGGCTCAGCCCTCTGCATAAAGCATGCCCTGGGAGAGGCCAAAGCTGTTTTCAGCACCTTGACTGGCCGTCTTGCATGCAGAACTCTGAGAAATCAAAATTCAGATGCTTAAGCTACCTACCCATTTTATTTTGTCAAGACATCTGGTAGGAAAAACGCATTCCTTGGTTCTTTTTTTCTAGAGGTAGATGAGGGTCTGTTTTGCGTGATTAACTCATCTCTAAAATGAATTTTTCCCTTTTTCTGGTTTCTGGAGACAGGCTTTCATTTCACTGTGTAGCTCTACTGGCTTCAAACTTGGATCAGTCTCGTCTCTGCCCCCCAAGTGTGGGATTAGAGACTACATCTGGCTGTACCAATAAACAGATATCTCTAATATTTTAAAATTCAAGATCCTTCCCATGTTAGTAGAGCAACATGGTTCCTAACCCAGCCTCCAGTGTCCGACATTCCACGGTGACTTGGGATGGACTGTCCCTGCTGCAAGACCTGCCAGTTTTCCCTAATCTGTTTAAATAGACGGCTCACTGACTAGTTGTCTCCTCCGTTATAGCTATGAGAGCTGTTGTCCTGTCCTGCAGACAAAACAAACGCTTCTCCCTTGGAGTCCACAAGAGCTGCAGTGCTTTTGTGAGGAAAAAAAGCAAAAGAGACAAGGAAAACTGCCTGGAAGACAGCTCTGCAGGGAACAGCCTTCCTCTGTCAAGAGACAGAGCAGCTTCACAGGTGTGGTGTTTATTAAGCACAACTGGAAATTTCCCTTTTATGTGTGATCAATAAAATAAACCCATGACGAATAGAATTCTGTAGTTGTAAAACATGTTTTGGGTGTCTTCTTTCACATTTCGATGAACATTATTTGTAAGATAACCGTAAAAAGCACTTTGCAAGCCTTGGGCAGTGCAGCTGTGGGAGGCATCGATGGGATGAACAGGGAGCACCTTTGAATCAGAATGCATGTTTGCTATAGTGTGTGTGTGTGTGTGGGGGGGGGGGTTCTTAAGGTAATGGACCTGCTCTCAGGTCCCAGGTCCCGTGCTGTCCACCCCCCCCCCCAGTGACTAACAAATAAGTCCCCAAAGGCTGGGGGGTGGGGGTTAAGGCTAAGTCTCTAGATGGTGGCTCAAGTAAGAGCTTATGAAGATGTGATGTCACCAAGGGAGGGAGTAAGTCTCATACACTCTAAGCTGAAAGGGGCTGTAGCCTTGTTGAAGAGAGATGGTCGGGGGTGGGGGGTAGGGTAGGGGTGTCTGGGAGGTACAGTGTATCCCTGGTATCTGTCCCTGTTGTCTATTCCTACTTCCCCTCCTCCCCCCTGATTGCTGTGAAGGGGAAGCTCTGCCCCTCTCTGTCCTCTGTAACTTAATCACAGGCCCAGGAGAAACAGAACCAGATTCCTGTGAACCTAAATCTTGTGCTGAAAACTTCTCCAACAAAACAAAACAAAAGAAAATACCTTTCCTCACCTAAAGATTGGCCTTGGAACCTTGAACCTGCCCTGGAGTGACTGGTTTAAAACAAAGAATGCCCAGAACAATAGTTCTCAACCTTTCTGCAGTGGAACTGAGGTCTTATCAGAAGACCTTGGTTTTAAATCCTTGCTTACAGGCATTTATTGTAATTGACTAAACTATAACCTTGTTACAAACTGGGTAACAGCTACAGCAACATGGGGTGGGATTGAGAAGGCCTGTCTTGGTGTCCTCTTTGTGAACCCACTGAGCGGAACACTGGGAACTGAGAACACAGCCGCCTACAGAAGAGGTTACAGTTGTGTTAACAATGGTAGCCAAATAGAAGTTTGAGCAAACAATAACGGACCGAATGAGCCAGGGCAGATGGGTAGTTCTCAGGACAACAAAGAGCCACATGCGATGTGACCTAAAAACCTCTTATAGATAGTAAAAGTGATGTGATATTCAGAAAGCAGAAAATGCTTATGTTAGCCTTCCTAATGCTGCCACCTTTTAATGCAGTGGCCCCTGTTGCCTGGGATGCAGCTCTGTGTTGCAAGGGCAAATTCCTGGTTAGGTTTACAAAGGGCTTTAAAATAATTTGGCAGTTTCATATATCTCTGTATACTGGGTTTTAAACACCCCCACACCACCCTCCCATGGAAATGCTGCTTTGTCTCAACGGCCCTTCCTGCTTTGATGCCATTTTTTGACCCCACTGAGTTTAATTTTGGGGGGCATGACATCAAGCCAGGGTGATGTACTTGAACATGGGCAACTTACCAGTTGCTACACACAGCTGACTCAGGCTTTTCTGAATACAAAGCTAGACACTCCACTTAAGATTTCTTCCATAAAGACCCAAGTATACATATAGCAACCACACAGGCTTTCTCAGGCCAAATTTACTTTAGTGGAACAACTTTTGACTTCTGTTCTGCCTGTTTACTTGGAGAGACTGACCCACACCTTTGAGTATCATCCTCTGATCCACTACAGTATTTTTATTTGGTTTCAATTTGTGATTCACAAATATTTTTCTCAGTGTGGAATTCACAGATCATGGTTGCTGGATTAGCTGAATAACTGTTAATCTAGTCAAAGGAGACCATGCTTTATTAAAATCAATGCTTTATTAAAGATCTAAGTGAAGGCTCTAGCAGGTCCCAGCATGGCAAACATGGCTCCAATGGGCTTTGCTTTTTGCCCTTCTTCCCTTGCTAAAAACCGTTAGATTACATTTCTAATGTAGCCACCAAGGTCCATTGCCTTATTGAGCCACTGACTCATTCCTGAGACAGAACACCACTGAGGTCCTTATTTGGGGGCTGGAGAAAGGACTCAGCGGTTAAGAGCACTGACTGCTCTTACAGAGGACCAGGGTTCAACTCCCAGCACCCACACGGCAGCTCACCACTGTCTTTAACTTCAGTTCCAGAAAATTCAACATCCTCACAGACATACATGCAGGCAAAACACAAATGCACATAACATGAAAATAAATAAAATTTAAAAAGTCATTATTTGGCTAACATGTTCAATTAGAATTTGCCAGCTCAACTCACCCCAGCACAGACTCCCCCCATTTCCCCTTACTACCCCTGAAAAACAGACTAAACAAAAACCCATGCCTGTTTACTGTTTGCTGCTGCTGCTTGCTGTCTGCCTTTGTAGCGTCCCTCTCAGCAATAAATCTCCTCTTGTGTTTATAATTTGGTGTCTGGATGTGTCCTGCACAGTTCTGAGGGGCTACCCTCCCTTACACTAAAAGCTATGCCCCACAAGGGAACATGATGGTATATCAGAAGACTGATGTGAATGGGGACTGAGTGTAGTCCAGATATTCACTGCACAGCTGAGTGAATGTGGTGCCAAATGCTTATCCAGCACTACGGAGGTGGAGGCAGAAAAATCAGAAAGTCATTGGCTCAGTAACTTAGCCGGTTGTGGGTGGTTCAAACGCCGTGATCTTGATTTCAGCACTAGGGAAGCAAAGACAGGTGGATTTCTGTGAATTCAAGGCCAGCCTGGTCTCCATAACGAGTTCCAGGACAGTCAGAACTACATAGACCCTGTCCTCAACACAACAAATACATAGAAAATTCAGCCTTGCCCATCCTGCCGTGACTACATTAGTCCTCAACTTGAGCGAGACGATTGGAGGCGACATGCGTCCCATTAAGTGTTTCTGTGAATAAGCATTTCACTCCCCTTTCTGAGTGTGGATCCCTCCTATCTGAACCTCTGGGAAGCTATTAAAAAAGACAAGATTCAAACTGAAGAGAACCAGTTCCCACAGACCCAATAAAGGCCCTAGAAGTGGGAGTTGGGAACGAGCGCCACCTCGTGGCGGTAAAGCGGCTTACATGAAATTTCTCGGTCTGAAACAGTGTATCCTCAACATAAACCTAGTAGGAAATCATTTTCGTGGTCCCTATGGCATGTATGGGGGCATATTAAATGTAAAAGCTGGATGGATTTAATATAATGACATTATGTTAGTAATTTCTTTAATCTACACAGCCCCCAGGTCTTAATATGATAACTGGGAACGCAGTATACCGGTGGTAGGTTGCAGGCTTCCTATATATTTGGTAGGGGTTGCATGATCAACTGGCGGGTCTAGGATAACTTTTTGAAGCTGGTATAGGGAAACAAGTATCACTGATGTCCAGCCTTTCAAGGACCACTTTTCCTCCTCATCAATACTACCAGAATTCCCTCTTCCAGAGGACCCGGGTTCAATTTCCAGCATCTAGATGACAGCTCACAACTGTCTGTAATTCCCGTTTCTGGGCATCCGCACACAGCCATACATGCTCATAAAATAAAAATAAATAAACATTTTATAAAATAAGGAAGGGGAAAGATTAACATAGCAGGAGATGATTCTTTTAACATATATAAAAAAGATACAGTTTTCATATTAACAGAAGTCTTGGTTCATGATTTTTTGAAAAACACCCTTATCTAGGATCCCTTGGCTACAGAAAACATTTCTGGCAAAAACCTATCTGAAAGTCTCCAGCAGTTAGAGGAATTTGTAGGGCCCTTTTGAGTTGTAAGATGTGGGCCTCAAGACTCCAAAGTTTTGCTGCAGTGTGGGTGGGTAAGACTCCGAACCTTTTGACAGCACGGAAGGAGTCCATTTTCTGAGGACTCAGCCTTTGAGTTGTAGACCATGACGTGTTTACTTGTCCTCCGTTGGTGGATCACAAAAGGCTTTCTTTGGCTGGGGATTGAGCTCAGTTAGGAGAGTGCTTGGATAGCATTAAGGAGACCCTGAGTTCAATCCCCAGCATAGGAAAAACTGGTCATGGCCAAAAGGCTTCTCACCCCAGTCTCTGAACTCAGAGGTAGAGGGAGGACAGATAAGAAGTTTAAGGTCAGCTTGGAAATACAGTTCAAACCCATCATAGGCTACGTGAGACTTAGTCTCAAAAGAAAAAAAAGGTTTTATTTATTGGGAGAAAAAAAATTATCAACATGCATCAAGCTTTGCTGCCTCTAGTCATCAGATTTCAGGGGAGCAGAGGATGTTCTATGCTGAGGACTGTGTGCTTTGAATGAGAACATCCCACACAGGCTAAGGCATTTGAACACTTGGTGCCCAGTTGGTGGTGCTGTTAGAGGTTTAGGAAGGCAACCTTGCTGGAGAAAGAATGTCGACTGAGAGTGTATGGCCTTATTTGCTTCCAGTCAACTCTTTACCTCATGTTTCTGCTTGAAGATGTGATCTCTGCCTTCCCCAAGAGACCACTGTGCCTACCTGCTGCCATACTGCCCAACATGAAGGGCTCTTATCCCTGTGATCCCATAGCCAAAATAAACTTTTCCTTTGCCTTCAAGGTTGGCAGCAGTTTCTTTTAATCTCCCAAGCCATCTTTCTGGCCCCTACCTGAAGTTTTCATTGTTTCCCCAGAATTATGGGTTATGATAATTTTAACAATTTTTAGCGCATTCATCCCACTAATATTTTCAAAATCTGATCATTTGGTTTATTTCACCCAGAGTGTAGGGGTGCAGGATCCAGGAAGGACCTGGTCCCCATCTGGACCCTCTGTAAGTAGATTTCCTTTATATAGTAATTTTATTTTTTCAAGTGTGATGTTTTTGTCAGTTTGACATAAGCTGGGGTCACCTGGGAAGAGGGAACGTCAAGGGATTGTTTTCATGAGATGAGCCTCTAGGCAAGTCTGTGCGGGAATTTTCTTGATTGAGGCAGGAAGGCCCAGGCCACTGTGGGCAGTGTCATGTCCCCCCATACGGTCCTGTGTCTTATAAGGAAGCTGGGTGAGCAAACCATGGGGAGCAAGCTGGTCAGCAACATTTCTCCCAGGCTCTGTTTCAGGACATGCCACGAAGTCCCTGCTTGAGTTCCTGTCCTTAATTCCTACGGTGACCGGCTCTCACTGGGATGTACAAATCAAATAAACGCTTTCTTCAGGTTGGTTTTGGTCAGTGTTTGATCAGAGCAATAGAAAGTGAATTAAAACACCAAGTCATGTGCATTGCACACTCAGTAGCTAAAGTCTGTCCCTGTCGACAGCAGCAGCACCATCGAACCAATTCTGTACATTATTGGATCCTGTCTACTCCGGAACCCAGCCTGGTCTAAAACATAGTTCAAATAAAACCCAGAGAGCTCAGAATGCAAGTCTGTGGACTTGGAATCTGAGAGCCAAACTCATCTGTGTCTCTAGTCATTTCAAGGAAGCGACAGAGATCTCTAGTGGGTGTCTTGCTTAGCTGTGGTGTAGGAAGACCAGAGAGCCCTGCCAATGCCTGCAGTTCTACTGGGGGTACAAGTTCGACAAAGAAAAAACATAGACAAGTTGCAACTAACAGTTGTTTGAACGCAGAAAGATTACGGGATTGGGCAGTGGACGTAGCGGGCACAGAACGACTCAGCATGATGTCTGCAAAGCATTTGAAGATGGGGAAAGGGAAGCAGTGGGAATCTGGAACGTGAGGCACAGGCACAGCTGCCTTAGTTCTAGAGTGGCCTTTGACTTCTTTGAAGATGCTTTGCGTGGTTCCTTGCCTGGCTGTGATTGGCTGAAGCTTGCTGATATGACTGGCTAGGACAGAGCAACTCCTTGCTTAGATTTCTTTTCTTTTTTAAATTATAGGTTTGTTTTTTTTTTTAATGCACAAAAGTTATGTTACAGGGTTGTTGTTTTCCTCAAGGTTTCATGTTACCCAGGCTGGCCTGGCACTCAACTTGTAGTAAAGCATGGTCTTGAACTCCTGATTCTCCTGCTTCTACTTCCCAAGCTAACTCCAGTTACGGTGGGATCTATCTCCCTCTTCTGGCCTCCTCAGGCATCAGGCACATATGGCTAAAAATGTCCCCTCATGGAACTCTCCATGGTTGATAGGGACAGGCTAGGGCTAGATAGCACATAATCACAGACATTATGACGTGAATGTAAGCAGACAGCTCAGGAAACTTACCTGTGCTAACTTGCATGAGTGTGGTAGTTCCAATTATATGGAGAAACACTGAGCTTTAGCAAATGAAAGAAACAATATTTAGTTTTTCAAGGATACAGTTTCTTTGTGTAGCCCTGGCTGTTCTAGAACTCACTCTGAGACTAGGCTAGCCCCAAATTCATAGAGTTGCATGCTTCTGCCTCTCAAGTGCTGGGATTAAAGGCATGAGTCACCCAAAGCCCACAATTTTTTAAAAATTTTGTTTTTTTATGTGCATCAGTGTTTTGCTTGTATGTATATCTGTGTGAGGGTGTCAGATCCCCTAGAACTGGAGTCACAGACAGTTGTGAACTGCCATGTAGATGCTCTTAACCTCTGAGCCATATCTCCAGCAACCCCCACTCCCCCCTTTTAAGACAAGACTTTGTGTTGTCTAGGCTGGTTTCATTCTTCTGGCTCAAGCAATTTTTCTATATCAACTATCTGTTTAACCTGTAGAATGTTCTCTGTTTACAGGCTATGATCCACTTGGGTTGCACGTTATCTGAGTATTTTATAGATATATTCCTTTGAGTGCTGTCAGCTGGTTGTGAGACTCCTGATGCATGTTCTAGGAACAGAGTTGGGTCCTGTGAAAGAGCAGGAAGTGATCTTAGCTTCCGAGAATCTCTCCATCTCTGGATGTGTGGGGTTTTTTTGTATTCTGGAGTTCTAGTACTAGTTCTTAAAGCTCATATAAGAGCAGGCAGCTGGCTCCAAAGGACTCTGTTGATAGAGGGAATATGCTGCTGGAAATTTCAAATGGCTGTTCTTATAGCCATAGCTGCTATGTGCTTATGTTAGTGCCAGAATATCCCCAACTGAATACCCCAAGTCTTCATATTTAATTTGCCTTAACTAGTCAAATAAGAAATTACTGGATATCTGCTGGGTTTGGGTACATATCTAATCCCAGAAGAGGCAGGCAGATCTCTGAGTTCAAGCCCAGCCTGGTCTACACAGGCTGAAAAAAAAGAAAAGAAAAGAATTTTTTTTTTTTTTTTGGGTGTAGCTCAGTAGTAGAGTACTTGTCCGGACTATGTGAAGTCCCTGGTTCAATCTCCAGCAATGCAAAGGAAGAAAGTATCATGTCATGCCTCTAGTTTCTAGTTTTTCTTCTACCTGCCCTCACTGATTTAAAAGAAAAGAGAATGACAAGGGCTGGCTAGATGGCTCAGAGGTAAAGAGCGCTGACTGTTCTTACAAAGGACCCAGGTTCGGTTCCCAGCACCCACATGGCGGCTCACAACCACTTAAAATTTCATTCCCTAGTGATTGCCTGCTCTCTTCCTGCCTCTGAGGGTTCCTGCACACATGTGGAGCACATAGACTCGTGAAGACACATGCACATGTGAATAAAAATACACATATTTAAAAACAATAACTGAGAGGCTGGAGAGGTGGGTCAGCAGTTAAAGATCACTGGAGCACTCGCTGCTTCTGTAAAGGATCCAGGCAGGTTTGGTGTAAGCACTTACATGGCAGTTTACAACTATCTGTAACTCGAGTTTCAGGGGATCTGACGCCCTTTTCTGGTCTTCATGGACAGATACACATGCAGGCAGCACATCCACACACATACATAGAGTAACAGAAAAGATAGCATGTGAAGGGACCTGGTACTAAGAAATGTGTATCTGCTCTTTGTCTTTGTCCCTAGACTCAGGACATCTACAACTCATGGAATTTATGACTGACGGTCGCATTAGGAGCGTATTGTATTATTTATAAAAAGCTTCTCATTAGGCTGTATATATATATATTCTTCTCCTCCCTCCCTCTTTCCCTCCTTCCAGGCAGGGTCCCATATAGCCCATGCTGTCCTTGAACTCACTATGATGCTGAAAATAATCTTGAACTCCTGATCCTCCTGCCTCTTCCTCTTAAGTGCTGGGACTATAGGCCTGCCGCCCCTGCCCTTTGTACCCTTTAAAACCAGCCAATAAGCAGAAGTAAAGTGTTTCCCTGAGTTTTATGAGACATTTAAACAAGTTATTAAACTTGAGGGGTGAACTGTGAGGAGCCTCCATCAGATCTGGTTGATCGCAAGTGCGGAGAGTGGCCTGAAGTGAGGACAGTTTGGTGGCCTGAGCATTTTGTGTTGAGTGTGCCAACAGCAGGTAGTTGATGAGGACCGAGTTGCAGGGTACCCAGTTGGTGTTTGGAGAGCCAGAAAACTGGCTGCTTATGTAAAAAGTCTACATACTGGTGTCTGAAGTGTTGTGAGTAAAAACAGTTCAGAGAGTCCTTTGGGAACTGTCCTGTGTTGGGGCTCAGATCCCATAAAACTGCCACGTAACAATTTACCCTTCTCATGGGAAGCATATGGGATTAACAGACTGTGACAATGGGCTTTTATTTTTCCACAATATTTTAACTTTTATCTGTTAAAAGGCTTCCAAGACCAAAGAAAGCAACTCCAGGAAAGTAATTTATATAAAATTTTATTTGATCTGACACTTGATCTTTAAAGTTCAATGGCTTCAAATGGGAAGACATATAAGGGAAGTCATATGATTTTATTATGGACAATTGCAATGTATCAGACCTGGAGGGAATATGGTAGAATGAGTCTCCAGATCCTATCACATCCTCAATAATGACCAATATTCTATTGCTCTAATTTAGATGATATCGTCCTACCACCACTTTTTAATTTTTTGCTGGAGGTTTTTGTTTTGTTTTTGAGACAGGCTCTCCCTATATGGCCCTGGCCATGCTGGACTTGCTATGTAGACCAGGCTGGTCTTGAATTCATAGAGATCCACCTGCCTCTACATCAGGGATTAAAGAAAGTTGTATGCCACCTTATCTGGGAAGATGTGTGTATTTATGGAGTATTCGATGTGTTGTATCTATGTATTTTCTATAATGTTTAAATTAGTGTAGGTATCTACTTTCTCACACAATTTTTAATTTCTTTTTCAGACCAATGAGCTCATCTTTCTTTTGAAAATAACAATATAGATTTAATAATAATAATAATAATAATAATAATAATAATAATAATAATAATAATAAAAAGACCAAGGCCTATATCATCATTAGCTTCCTTAGGTTCTTCTCTTTGCTTGTATTTCAGCTGGGGCAGCGGTGAGGACAGGACATGACTGCCCACTTGTGACCCCAGCTGCTGGAACAGGTCTGCTGTCACCTGCATTGTATATGAGGCTTCCATTGTTGACACTGGTGGGGCTTTTGCAAACAAGCAGGCAGAAAAGGCTCCCCATTGACAGCAGCTGCTTAAATGAGGGCATTGACCTCATCCTCTATGAGAGTTACCCCATCACTGTGCAGGAAGGGGGTTGAGTAGGTGCTGGCAAATAGGGAGATAGTTGCTGAGAGGGTCTCCTCACTCCAGTGGAGTGGGAGTCTCCTCAGAACTGAACACTGTGGTGGCATTTCAGGAAAGGCCACTTACACGAATAAAGGAAACTCAGGGTCAGATCTCAGGGAAAGGCTGAGATATCAGAGAGAGTAAACCCCATAGTCAGATCTCACCCAGCTGTCTTCCAGCTTCCTCAGCCTCCCTCCTCCCGGCTTCTTCTGCTTGCTCTGTCTTTCTGTGCCTGCCTTAAATACTTTCTTTGCCCAGTTAAGGCGTGACACCACCACTGCCTGCTGGGAGCCTCGAATTCCTTCTGTAAACTAAAATGACCTCAAACTCAGATTAGATTAAGTGCTAGGTCACCACTTTTGGGATATTCCCTGTGCTAGGATTAAAGGTGTGAGTTACCACTCGATAATCCTCCTAGACTGACTCTGGGTAGATCCCTCTGATATCTCCGAATATTTTTACTATAATTGAAAATATCCCCACAACTTACCATATTTTTTAATATGGAAAAACATTAAAAAACTGTTTTCTCTAGCCTGTTGAAATATGTATTAACAGTAAAAGATTATCACCTATATTCGCCCACCTTGCAACATCAGAGTTCCTTACTTCTTCCACCAATGAACTGAGAAACATTGACCCACCTTTTCCATCTATGATGCTAATTCTGTGTGATAGGACCTAGCATCACCAAGGTGATAAGCCCCAGGCCTGCCTGTGACAGGGATAAACCCAGTACATACTATAAAATAAAGTACAATTTCTGAACGTGAGAAAATGATGGCAGGGGTCAGGATTCTGTCCCCTTTGGTTTAGCAGCTGTTTTTGGTCACAGATGCCTGGCTTCATTTCTGATACCCACACCCACCAGATTTCCTCACAATAGGAGCACAATTAGTTTTGTGCTTTAGAATTATTGGGACAATTAAACATGCATTCCTTCAGTTTGAGGACAGGTGCGATATAAGTAATGTCTGGATAGTTCTTGGAGATGGTTTTAACAAGGAAGTAGAAAGGAACTCAGTGGGTAGCTTGTCTAGAGTTCATGAAGCCCTGGCTCTTCCCCCCAGCACACCCTCCCACAGTGGTGCCTGCCCACAATCCCAGGGGTGTGGGAGGGCCTGGGGAGCAGAAGCCCAAGGTCAGGTCTCCATCACCAAATCAATTGGAGGCCTACTTCACCTACACAGGACTCTGTAAGAGAAAGAAAAGACCCTTGAAATTCATCTTTGTCTTTGGTGAGATTTTAATTTCCATCTGTTTTGTGGTATGAGAGCCAACAGTCTTGTTTGTGGGGGGAGATGGAGCCCTGGATTTGGCAGACCCTGGAATAGGGCCTTCCAGGGGACAAGTCAGAAGTCACGTTCCCCATCGCATCTTCACATAAATAAGTTTCAAAGGATGGTAACTGTTCCTGCTTCACTTAAAAATATTTAATGGCAGTGGCTTTAATGTTCAGCCATTTAATATGATGCCTCCTCTTAAATTCTGAAAGAAAAAGAATCCCTCCAGCCCAGCCCATAGTCTCATTTTATTCAGTGTTTTTTTAACCAGAAATGATTTTGTGTGTGTGTGTGTGTGTTTTCTTTGCTGCTACATAATATGATTATGTAGCTTTCAATTTTATTTTATCAGTGTGATTAATTATATTGATGGGTTTCCTAATACTAAAGTATCCTTAAGGATCTGACATAAATTCTCTTTTTAGGTTTGTTCTTAGGCCCTTAATAGTTTTTGTTGCTATTGTGAATAGAATCTTATTTCCCATTACATTTTCTAATTGGCTATTGCTGGTATATAGAAAAGCTATTGATTTTTGTACATTGATCTTGTATGTAATCACCTTGTTGAATTCTCTTTTTAGTGGTAATAGTTTGTGGATTGATTTTCTTAGGCTTTTCTATACTGGGAAAGCAGCACCTGCAAACCACAGCTTCCCTCTCCTGTGATGCCTGTGCCTCTTACCGGTCCCCTTCTCTGATGGAATTATCAGAACACCTGGTGCCATTTTGCGCAGTGGGGGCGGTTGAGGCCAGTCCTACCTGCTTTCTAACTCAGCTGCAGTGCCTGCTGTCTTACTAGCACTTGTCACCTCTGTCCCCATCAGAAGACAGCCATTTCTCTCCTAGTTTGTTGGGAGATTTCTCTTCTATTATGTCATTACTAGGAGTTGTTATCATATTTTACGTTGAATTTACATAATAAGTCAGTTGATCTGTGTTGTTTGTGTGTGTGTGTGTGTGTGTGTGTGTGTGTGTGTGTGTGTGTGTGTGTGTATGTGTTGCTGGGGATTTAGCCCAAGGCAATGCACATCCTGGGCAAATGCTCTATGTACAGGGCTGACACATATCTTTTAAATTAAAAGATAGTTATTTAATTTATATGTGTGTGTGCACATGTATTTGCTTTGTGGATGCTGGAATCCTAAACTCAGGACTAATGTTTGCTCAGCAAGCACCCTTCGCTTCTAAGACATCTCCATCCATCTCTATCACTTAAATATTTTTGGTTCATTTTTGTTTTACTGAGGATTGAACCAAGGGTCTTGTAAACAGTGGGCAACACATAATATTGACGCTCTGCCCTTCCTCCTCCTCTTTTCATAGGGTCTCACTATGCTGCCCAGGCTGGTCTGGAGCTTGGTACCACAAATAGGCCTAGAAATTGACATCTTCCTGTCTCAGGCTCCCTAGTACTTAGATTACAGGCCTGGATCGTGTGTGACTTTCGCTATATAGCCCAAGCGTGCCTGGAACTCAGCCTCTAGAGAAGTAGAATTACAGTTGTGGGCCACTGTGTCAGTGACGAACTATCCTAGCATTAGTGGAGTATGTCGACTTTAGATTTGTTGGGTTGTTTTTGCTTTGCTTTCCTTGGTTTATTTTTCGAGACTGAGTTTCGCTGTGTAGCTTTGGAGCCTGTCCTGAAACTCTCTCTGCAGACCAGCTCTGCCTGCCTCTGCCTCCCCAGTGCTCGGATGCGTGAGCCACCATACCTGACGGGCTGTTCTTTTAATACACTGCTTAGCTTGATTTGTTCACATTTTATTTAGGCTTTTTGCTTCATGGTTTGAGTTGATTTATGAACGTTCCCTCTTGTTTGCCTTTGGTTTCAAGATATGTAAGGAGAATGTTCTGGGCAGCTTTCTATCTCTCCTCAGTTTCTTACACAGTTAATGCAACATGAGATCCCTATGTTCTTCCAAGGCATTCTTCTCTTTTTAAACCTCTGATATTGACATTGCGTGTGCTACTTCCCTAGGTTAAAATGAGGGCACTTTCTGATTTATATTCTTTTTTGAATGTATGTACCTGTGTGCAGTGTCCTCAGAGGCCTTAAGAGGACATGGATTTCATGGAACTGAAATTACAGGCTGCCTTGAGCAGCTTGAAGTAGATACTAGGAGCCAAACTCCAGTTCTCTGAAAAAGGAGTAAGTGTTCTTTATCAATGAACCAGACCCATCTCCACACCCACCCACCCACCCACCCATCCATCTATTATCTATTTTTCCCTCTCTACTTTCTATTTGTCTGTCTATTTCATTTCTTGAGATGGAGTTAAACTTCATAGACCGGGATTGCCTGAAACCAACTGGGTAAGCCAGGCTGGCCTCAACTTTACGAGGACCCTCCTGTCTCCTGATGAGGTCACAGGCATACATCACTGTATCTGGTTTTGAACTGGGAAAATTTTCTATACATGTATATTTAAGACAGGGTTTCTCTGTGTAATACTGGCTGTCCCAGGACTTGCTCTCTAAACCAGGCTGGCCTTGAACTCAGATATCTACCTGCCTCTGCTTTCTGAGTGTTGGGATTAAAGGCGTGCACTGCCACCACCCAGTTTAAAATTTCAATATTTTGTGTGCTCTAAAAGTTAATTTATACCCTGCAGTGTTTGTGTAAACCTTTAATCTTAGACGTCAGGAGACTCAGGCAGGTGGATCTCTTATGAGTTCGAGGCTGCCTGGTCTACAATACAACCAGAGCTGTTCACAGAGAAGAGTAAATAGGCTGATAATTGTTAAGGAAGTTGAAGTGTTACTGCTACTTAGACTCGACTTGTATAGACAAAAAAGGGTCTCAGATCACTCCTAAATATTAACAGACTAAGCGCATATGTATTGTATGGGCTGTGGGGAAAGAGACAGGACAGAGAGAGGGAGGCAGAGAGCGAGAGATAGCTAGATGGAGTGTCAGAGAGAAAGAGACAGAGATGCTCTATCACTCTCTTGGCAGCTGGACAAGTAAGTTTAACTCTGCTCTGAAAGCTTAGCACAACAACAGTGTCTGGGACACAGAAGCACTTGTGGGGATATGCTTCAAATGTAATAAAACCAGTCTGAGATATCAGAGGGATCTACCCACAGTCAGTCTAAGAGGATCAGAGGGTGGTAACTCGCACCTTTAATCCCAGCACAGAGAATATCTGGGAGTGGTGACCTACACCCTTAATCCCAGTAGATCTGAGTTTGAGGCCAGTTTTGTTTACAGAGGGAGTTCTAGGTTCCCAGGCAGGCAGAGGCAGCACACACTGTTAGTCCCAGCACTTGGGAAGCAGAGGCAAGAGGATCTCTGTGAGTTTGAAGCCAGCCTGGTCTTCAAAGCAAGTTCCAGGACAGCCAGGGCTGTTACACAGAAAATTCTGTCTCAGAATAAACAAAGACTGGAAGAGATAGTTCTGTCCTCTGATATTGCAGACTGGTTTTTATTAAATTTGAAACATATCCCCACAGGCACTAAATGAACAGAAGCAATTACCATTATTAACCCAGTTCATTTAAAAAAAAAAAAAAAAATGCCCCAGACACTGTGCTAATGTTTTACATGGGTTATTGGTATTTCATTTAAGCAGATACTGTTACAATTTCAATTCGCAAAGGAAGAAATATTTTTGAATCAGAGTTTGAGAAATTAACTGACTTTCCAATGTCACAGGGCCTTTCTTTTCAGCCCGGGATACAATGGAGCGCAGCACCAAGCGCAGCACCCAGCACGGCCTGGGAACAATTCAGTGAGCCCAGGAGCTTTCACGCTGGGTTGCCAGCCGGCTCCTTTTTGTTTAAGCACAGACCGGAAGTGTTTCTAACGGTCGCCTTTCTACAACGCACAGCCGGAAGTTTCTGTCGGTGGGCTCGCCGAGCTAGATAAACTGAGGAGTGGGTTCCCGCTTGAGTTCCCAGGTGTGGATCCTGGGGGATGGTGAGGCAGGGAGGACGGTGCGACCGGAAGGGATTCCCGCGCGGGGAGGCAGAGAACACAGGCAGAACCCAGACCTGGTTTGGACCTTTCTCCTCGCGGCCTGCCTCTTTACCCTGCCCCCACTTGGAGCTGTTGTGACAGGGGCCCCGCCCCCCCTCCCCAGGGTAGCAAGGTCTCTCCGCAGGTACTGACCCTTGATCTCGGGGTGCTCCCCCATCTCTCAGGCGTGATGGCTACGGGTGCGGACGTACGGGATATTCTAGAACTCGGTGGTCCAGAGGGAGATGCAGCTTCTGGGACCATCAGCAAGAAGGATATTATCAACCCGGACAAGGTAGCCCGGGCACTTGAGAGCGTTGAGTGGGAGTGAAGGTGTTGGCGAAGGAATGCAAAGGGGTGACACCAGAATAGGGTCGGTGGAAGTGATAATTCCACCATTATAAATAAAATGCATGATAAAAGAGGTGCAACATGGGATGAAAAGTATGCCATCCTTAATGTGATGTAGGTGAGAGGGCACTGGGAGGAAGTGGGGACTAAGAGGGTCGGAAACCACCAAGGGATGAGAAGACGAAGCTAATGTGACACTTGTTTGTTGGGAAGAGAGACCAAGACATTGTGACAGTTTTGAGGTGAGGAAAGCATTTCCTTCCTGTCAGGGCACTACTCAGATGGGATGAGAGCTGGGAGAGGGTAGTGATAATCTTGTGAGTGAGTTAAATGTCTTAGTTCAGCATTTGTTTGTTCAGAGATTTGCTGGCTAAGAAATTTTTAGGTAAGGGTATGTCTAGGCTATCCTTTCTTTTCTGTGGTTTGCTTTCCAGAAAAAGTCCAAAAAATCCTCAGAGACACTGACCTTCAAGAGGCCCGAGGGCATGCATCGAGAGGTCTATGCCTTGCTTTACTCTGACAAGAAGCAAGTATTGGAATTCCACCCCCCCAACCCCCTTCTCACATGGCATATCCCTACTTCTCTGTTTTCCTTCCTCAGCACTCATCCCCAACCAGGGCTCCTCTTGCAACAGTTCAGTGTCTTGCTCTGGAACACGACTTCCTTATTTAGGGGTGGATGGAACTTCTTGGGCTTAGTGATTCTTCATACACCTGATTCTAACCATTCACCTCTCTAACCCCCACTGGCAGGGATGCACCCCCACTACTGCCCAGTGACACTGGTCAGGGGTATCGTACAGTGAAGGCCAAATTGGGGTCCAAGAAGGTTCGGCCTTGGAAGTGGATGCCATTTACCAACCCAGCTCGAAAGGATGGCGCTATGTTTTTCCACTGGCGACGAGCAGCAGAGGAGGGCAAAGACTACCCTTTTGCCCGGTTCAATAAGGTGAGCTTGCTGACAGACACAAGCGAAACCCATTTGAGCGGCTTGCATGAGTTTTCCAAGCTCCCAGAGTTAACTCTAGAATGTGCTCAGTCCCAGCCATGGTTACCCACTCAGTCCTGGGTCAAGTGCTGTGGACTCTTCTGCCCATTGGATTCTTTCTTTCCCTGGATCTCCTGTGGGTGTTAGTGGCTTCCCTCAGCCTTTCAAGTGTTGCTGCTCCTCAGAGCTGGGTCCTAGGTGCTTTTCTCTGTATGTTTTCTTTATTGTTCTCATGTAGCTCTGTTGCTTCAGTTAGACTTCCCAAGCCAATGACCCCATCCGAGAAGTTCTGATTTACTAACATCCTAACATCCCTTTCAGAGTGTTCACAAGTAGCTCACATCAGTGGTACCCTCCAGCAGAACTCATAATTCTTCCTCTATTTCTGTTCAGTGAGAGGCACCATTTCTACACAGTTGCACGTGTTAGAAACTTGGGATTCATCCTTGACTTAGCTGTAAAGAGCAGGAGAAGACAATGGAAAGAAAGAAATTGAATTCTTTCATATCAGTGCCACCAATATGATAGAACTAGAATTTGAAAGGTCATGAAGCGAGATAAACACATTTACATGTATCCGAGAGGCCTACTTTCATTTATTTTTGTTGTGTATACATGCACATGTCAACCTGTGGAAGCCTTTTCTCTACTTAAGCACATGGTCCCAAGGAGTCAAACTCAGGTCATCTGGCCTTCTGAGTCACCTTGCCAACCCCCAGGCATACCTCAGACAGGCTGGTCAGGGAGGGCCTCTCTGGAAGGGTAGCATCTGAACTAGACCTTGTGATATGTCTTATCATTGTGTGGTGATATATTGTATATTTAATAAAATCAGTCTGGAATAACAGGACAGAGTCACCCACAGTCAATCTATGAGGTCAGAGAGTGGTGATCTACACCTTTAATCCCATCACTTGGGAGACAGAGATCCTGGATCTCTGTGAGTTCAAGGCCTAACAGCCAGGCAGTGCTGGTGCAGGCCATTCATTAGTCCCAGTTCTTGGGAAGCAGAGGCAGGAGGATCTCTGTGAGTTTAAGGCCATCCTAGTCTACAAAGCAAGTTCCAGGACAGCTAGAACGTTAAACAGAAAACCCTGTCTTGGAAAAAGCAAAAACAAACCAAACCAAAAGGCTGGGAGAGATGGCTGCTCCGTCCTTTGGATATTCCAGACTAATTTTATTAACTATACAATATATCACCACATCATTGAGTTTTCTAATTCTGTTTCTATCAACAGTCACACCTCTGCCTGTGCTCTTCATCCTTTATGCTAGTACCCTAAACCAAGATCAGTGGGTTTTTGTCTTTGTGGTCTATATTATTGAACCTTATCAAAAGTGGGGCCTTTCCCAGTCTCACTCAGACACTGAGAGGGAGGGTTAGAGTAGGCTAGGTTCGGGTAGTTACAGACAGTCGCTAAGGCACTGTAGGATGTGACTCAACAGTCTAGACCCTTGGACCCAATGGCTAGAGAAGCTGGAGATACAAGATTGATAAAGTGTAGTGAAAATGTGAGGTATTTGAGGAAGAAGTGGATGAGATAGACTGGTATTAAAAAAAATCAGTTTTAATGCTCAAACATGTTGAAACCTAGATTGAGAGCAAAAGTAAATCAGACAAAGTATCCTTAAAAAACTTGCTATTGTTGAAAGGTAGAGGAAGATGGGGACAATTACAGCCTGGTAGGGGATGAGCTATTGGGAGGGCTGGAAGGTTATGAGAGTTTTCCTGATGGTGTCTCTAGGTGGGTGGAGTGATTTTTCCCCCCTTTGTGCACATGGAACATGGTAAGGAAAAATATCGGCAGAATATAAGGGCAAAGAGGCTTCTGCATCTGGGCCTATGGCTGAGTTTGATCCCGATCCCAATGGTGGAAGGAGAGAACAGACTCCAAAATGTTGTTCTCTGACCCATCCCCACACACTTGAAAGCAAAAATGTAATTTAAAAATTAAAAAAAAAAAGGCAGGCAGCATTTAGGAGGCAGATGCAGGTGGATCTTTGGGAGTTCAAGGCCAGCAAAACAAGTGCCAGGACTGTTATACAGAGGAACCCTGTCTCAAAACAAACAAAAAATAAATATTAAAGATAAAAATAATTTTAAAGGTTCATGTATATTGGATACTCTGGACATTCCCACAATGATATGTGTAGGGTGATGGGGGTGTGTGTGGCTCAATTGGTCAGCAGTGACCATGGCAACCAAGCTTAAGATTGTAAAGTAGAGTTATGTCAGGATTGAATCAGTTTTGGAAAGATCTGGGTGACTACAACAAGGTAAAGGTGGGTTCCGGGCTCCCAGGAGGTACGCTGTCTGTGGCAGCTGTTTCCCAGCTCAGTGCGAGGGCATTTTATTGTGTTTGTCTTCATTTCCTGTGCTGTGTCTGTTGCCCCTTCCTAGTTCACATCTCCTTAACCTTCGAAGTGTTTGGCATGCTGCACATCAGGCAGGAGGATCATGAGTTCAAGGTCATCCTCAGGTACATACTGAATTCAGGGCCAGCCTGGGTTACAAAAACAGAAAGATCTGCACAGGGCTGGAGAGTGTTTACTGCTCTCCCAGAGGCCTGGAGTGTGGTTCCCAGGACCCAGAGTGGACAGCTCATGGCCACATCAAACTGAAACTTCTGAACATCCAGTGCTGTCTGCTTTCCATAGGCACCACTCACCCACCCAAACACACACTTCACAGATACATAAAAACAATAGCAAAATAAATAAGAAATACAAAAACTAGGCCTGGCCTGGCAGTGGTGCCACTTACCAATAATCCCAACACTCTGGAGGCAGAGGCAGGCAGATCTCTGAGTTCAAGGCCAGCCTGATCTACAGAGTGAAATCCAGGACAGCCAGGGTCACACAGAAACCCTGTCTCCAAAACAAACACAAACAAAGGACTAGGCTTGATTTACCTTTGCTCTAACTAGCTCTGTGCCCGGCTGTACCTAGCTAGTGTCACTTGTTTATATTTGTCATCAGACTTACCACATAGAACCAAAATTGTTTTTCTGTTTTTCCCCCCAGTTGGATCACTGGCTTTAAGAGGTGACTTCTGTGAACACTGTGTCCCCGGCATAGGCTTAGCAGGTTTATGATAAGTATTTGTTGATTTGTCTTTTTTAACTGATTTGAGAGTGAAATTGGCCAGAAGTTTGGGGCATTTTATAACTAAATGAAATTATCTGCTTGTGGTGGTGTACGCTTTTAATCCCAGGAGGCAGAGCCAGGTGGATCTCTGAGTTTGAGTCCAGCCTGCTCTACACAGTGAGACACATACACACATACACACACAAATTAAAATACTAGGTGGGGTATAAAGCCAAGCCTAGGAAACCACATAAATTCAGATGCCTGAGAGGTCGAAAGGATGAGAATGTTGTTGGCAGAAGGAATATAGAATTAAAATGAAGTCAAGGGAAGGAGCCTGGTGTGTTGCAGACATTTAGGCTGGAGATTTGGGTCTCTGAGGGCTAGTGGCTGCAGGAGGCCAGGCCAGATTCTTTAAGGTGCAGTGACTCTTCACTGGTCCTATAGTGTGCTGTGCCTAACAGTAAGGAATGAACTGACTAAGCTGCTCTTGAATTTGTGCTTTATCTTAGGGTTAAAGAGACATGACATAGGACTGAGAACAGAACCTTCCCTAGGAACTGGCAAAATTTTCTAACTGTAGCTCAGCAGACTGAGAGATACTGGGATTTTGAAGTAACACAGTTCATATTTATTACATTTATGGGCACATAGTGATATATAAAAGTGCCTCCCTCTTTTCATTCTTACTGTAGGCTGGCTGTGACAAGCCACACTGGTCAGCCCTATAAGTGGCACAGTGCAGGTCACATCTTGTTTGTAGACAGAGAACTAACTGGAAGAGGACTGGAGGGAGCCAAGTGGGAAGGCACTTTTATTTCTGTAATGCAGGTCAGTGATGGTAGTGGGCTAGTCTAAGTGGGTTGTGGCCGTGGAGATGGAGATGAAGTCACAGATTGAGTAAAAGGTAGGAATTAAAAGATACTTTCCAATTTCAGGTCTGGTTGTGCATGCCTGTAATCTAGTCCTGGGGAGACTGAGGCAGGATTGCTGGAGTTAGAGCCAGTCTTGCCTCCACAGAGAGTATTGACCAGCCAAGGCTACTTCCCAAGGCTGTCAACAAAACAGAACATAAACCGTCATCAAACAACACACCTAGGGTTCTGTTGCTGGCTGCTGGCGACAGTGGTTGAGGTTTGCATTGGAGATGTTTGAAGAAGAGGGATGAGTGCAACAGCATTGAGCACATTCCAGTTGGACGTGTGACCCGACAGAAAGGGTCAAGAGCAGCAGGAAAGTATTTTTGAGTTCAACTGTTGTAGCACTGATGTCTTCCTTGTCTCTGACTCTGACCTACAGACCCAGCTTATGGTAATGCTGGCAACACGGAGAGAGATTTGGGGCAGGAGGAGGAATGTGGGCCAGGGGAGAAGGGGCATTGACAGGATTCCCTGGAGATGCCCCACTTTGAAGTGCTCTGAGAGCAGCAAGTCCCACTGTTACCACTTGGTGGCAGTAGTGCCTTAGGCAAATGGTGCATGGCTTAGGGGCACTGGGCCTTGCTCTGTCTGATGGGTTTTTGACTCCACAATTGACCCTTGGGTGCCATAGAAATGCTTACAAGTCAGGTAGGAGCATGTGGCCCATTCCCAAAGATGATAAGTTGTCTTGAAATGAACCAGGCAGGCCACTGACCCAGAGCCTTATAGGGAGGAGCCTCTGCCCAATTAGACGGAGTCTTTCCTTCCTACAGGCTGCCCCTACTCAGGGGTTGGTAATAACAAGAAGGGTGTGGTCACATGGCCAGCCTGCTTGGACATTATGACAAAGGAATGCGGTCCCCATGTCTTTGTGCCAGTAGACGGTGCAGGTGCCTGTGTACTCAGAGCAGGAGTACCAACTCTACCTTCATGATGATGCATGGACTAAGGCAGAGACCGACCACCTCTTTGACCTCAGCCGCCGATTTGATTTGCGCTTTGTAGTTATTCACGATCGGTATGACCACCAACAGTTCAAGGTGAGCTGATGTGCATTTGTATGAGTGCCCAACCCTCCTGTCCCTTCCATAGAACTCTTAGTGTTCATCCCCATGTGTCTTGGTTTCTTAGAAGCGTTCTGTAGAGGATTTGAAAGAGAGATACTACCACATTTGTGCCAAGCTTGCCAATGTGAGGGCTGTGCCAGGCACAGATCTCAAAATACCAGTATTTGATGCTGGGCATGAGAGACGGCGGAAGGAACAGTTGGAGCGGCTTTACAACCGGACCCCAGAGCAGGTTATTACCTCTTCTCCATACCTGAAACCCTTTGCCTCCCCACCCTCCATGGCCTCAACTCTAACTCCAGGTTCCTTCCCTCCCTGCAGTTTCCTTACCTAGGTTCCCTCATAGATAACCTAGCATCCCTCAGCTCCTGGCCACCTTGCTTCCACACAGCCCTCATAACATGCCAAAGCATATCTTGCTTTTGCAGGTGGCAGAAGAAGAATACTTGCTACAGGAGCTCCGTAAGATTGAAGCCCGGAAAAAAGAGCGGGAAAAACGCAGCCAAGACCTGCAGAAGTTGATTACAGCAGCAGACACCACCGCAGAGCAGCGGCGCACAGAACGCAAGGCTCCTAAGAAAAAGCTACCCCAGAAGAAGGAGGCTGAGAAGCCGGTGTGGAGGCTGAGCCAACAAACTCAGGGTGGAAGGGTCATCTGGCACAGGGTCCCCAGCTTCAGTGGGCATTCTGAGAGTACCCTGAGTCAGTGGGTCCCTGGTCACTTGTCCCTGTGACACCTTAGGGTCTATAACTCTTCTCCCAGGCTGTTCCTGAGACTGCAGGCATCAAGTTTCCGGATTTTAAGTCGGCAGGTGTCACACTGCGGAGCCAGCGGGTGAGTTACCACCTTCAGGATGTTTGGGCCCTGGGCTCCAAAGGGAGAAGGGACTATGGTAAGAGGTGGCCTCACCAGGCCCTCATGACATGGCCAGGTTCAGGTTGCTCCCTATGAGCCCCACCCAAGGGTGTAGGACTTAGCTGCCTTCATTGCAGATGAAGCTGCCCAGCTCTGTGGGTCAGAAGAAAATCAAGGCTCTGGAACAGATGCTGCTGGAGCTTGGGGTTGGTGAGTGACACCGAGCCTCATGGGATAGCTCCCTCTCCCAGGAGCTGTGCAAGGGAGGAGGGAGGATAGTTCACATTGCAGGTCTTCAACCACAGCGGGCCTTTGACTCTGTTTTGCCTGCAGAGCTGAGCCCCACCCCCACAGAGGAGCTGGTGCATATGTTCAATGAGTTGCGGAGTGACCTGGTGTTACTGTACGAGCTCAAACAGGCCTGTGCCAACTGTGAATATGAGCTACAGATGCTGCGACACCGCCATGAGGCCCTGGCCCGGGCAGGAGTGCTGGGGGGCCCTGCCACACCAGCAGTGGGACCAGCCCCAGCCTCAGCTGAGCCAGCAGTGTCTGAATCTGGACTTGGCCTTGACCCCACCAAGGACACCATCATTGATGTAGTGGGTGCACCCCTCACACCCAATTCGGTAAGAGCCTGTGCAGGGTTGGGGGAGCATGCCCTGGCTCTGTGTATAGTGTGTATAGTCCCCACTCCCTCCAGAGCCTTCAAGGGAATGGTTGCCACTGAGGGAAGACGCTGAGAGCAGGAGTGGGTTGACTATTCTGAGAAGACAGGCACAGAGCCTTGTATCGCACCTCAGAGGCCACTAACCTCCACACTTTCTGTCTCTTCAGCGGAAACGACGGGAATCGGCCTCCAGCTCATCTTCTGTGAAGAAAGCCAAGAAACCATGAGGGGCCATTAGGGTTGGTGGTGTGGTGTGAATAGAGCTGTTACATTGGACTGGGCTGATTCTATTTCCTTACCTCCTCATATCCTTGGCAGAGATAATAGGCTGATAGACTGATCACTAACAAACAGTGAGTCCCTAAAGGCTTGCAATGCCCACATTTGAGACCCTTCGCCACCTTTTTGTTGCCTAGACTCCACACCTTGAACACCTGTGGTTTTGTATTTAGGATGGCCTTGCATTTTTAGTGAAGGCATCGAAGGTACTGCAAGCCAGATGCTCACATGCTGATAGTTTTGTATGGAGATGAAGCCTGGACTGTCAGTATAGTGACAGCCTTACCCACAAGAATGGCTCCACGCACACTAGGACCTTGTTTCCCCAACTTTATTCAGTGGCACGTTCACAGCAGGGATGGGGTGGACACAAGGTGGGGCCTGATCTGTCCTGGAGCCCTGGGGGCACCACACACCATGCACTATGGATGGGAGGGGGCACAGGGGGGACTTGGTGGCCCCAGCAGAAGCCTGTGTACCAGGGAGAAGGCAGTGAGTACCTGGGTTCCCCCTAGCCCAGGCCCATAATGGCAGGGGCTAATACTGGGCTGAGACTGAGGAGTGGGAGGGGGTGGGGCACAAAGTGTCTGCTCCAGAGGGGCCAAGTGGCCAAGCCCTCACCCAGGGCACAAGCCCACAGGCAGCTGGGGGACACTCTGGACGCAGAGCTGTGCCACTCCCCCCTTTCCCTCCGGTGAGGGAGAGGATGATTCTGGTTTGGGCCAAGCAGCTACCCTGTCCTGCCCCATTCTGTTCTCTGCCAATCAGAAGGGCTTTGATGTCTGCTTGAAGATGAAACCTCGGTATGCCAGCGTCTTCATGATGTTGGCAATGTTCTTGCAGTCATCTAGAGAGAAGAGAAGACATTTAGACAGGGGCCAGATTCAGGAGCCATATAGGACTGAGGAAATCCCTGGCTGTGGTGGCAACATCTCCAGCCTTGGGTTGGGCTGGGCGACACTAGACCTGCAGGAAGCCCGGACTCAGTGCTTCTCAGTCCCATAATTCATGCTGGAAATTGGCCGCTGTGTCCCATCCCGGCCCCAGCGGTGATGTATGGGCGCCGTCGCAGTAAGAAAAAGGCAGAGTAAATGTGTAATTTCTCCCTTGACGGCCTCTGGCCGCTGGGCGATCCTTCTTGTTGCTGCCGCATGGGGACGGCCTGTCCGCCACACTCCGTCTTCCCGCCACCCGCCTTGATGTCTCCATTTCATTACTGTGTGGCTATTCATCACACCCATGGCCAGGGTGACTTTGTCGGCACTTATGTGTGTAGGGAACTGTGGTCCAGGCCATACTCAACTGGTTATAAGACATAGGACTTGCTGTGGCTGTGCCAGGATCCTGGGAAACACCTGTTCTGGGTATGTCCCCATGTAGCCCCAGACAGGTTGGGGAAGACCCTGGTTTATGTCTGTCAGACCTAGTCAGCCTACATCCTGTCTCTGTCCCAGTAGGCTGACTGCTGGTCTCTGCACAAACACCAGGTTAAGTAGTCTGTATGTGTTAGAGCCTACCAGTTTCTCTGGTACTGGTCTCTGAAAAACTCCATGCTATAAGCTATTGTAGCCCAGAGGCTACAGGGACTCTGGGGACTTGGCCAGGGCAGGACTTGCTCCACTAGATACAGGAAGAGCTACAACTTGGAGCTTGGCCTATAAGAGCAGTAGTTCTCAACCTGTGGGTTGTGACCCCTTTGGGGTCACATATCGGATACCCTGCATATCAGATATTTACATTCATGTCAGCAAAATACAGTTAGGAAGTAGAAACTTGATAACTTTATGGCTGGGGGTCACCACAACATGAGGAACTGTGTTAAAGGCCACGGCATTAGGAAGGTTGAGACCCACTAATGAAAGTCTAGTACAGAAACTACTCATCTACCTGTTTGTTGTTCAGCTTCCCAGAGCCGTCCCCTAAACTGTCTCCTTATATTCCTCCCCCATCCACCCTTCCGTGTCCATGGGCCACAGCCATGGTCTCAGTCACTAACTCTCATTAGATGGATGCTGTGATGCAGAAGTACCATACACTGATGGCATATCAAGTGAGAGGTGGTGCTAAGGTCAGGCCTCTGGAATCTTTTTTTCCCATCGAGCATCTATGCTTGCCCTCGCCAAGACTGCGGCCTAGGAAAGGGGACCCCCGTGCCCCCTGAGCTAAGAAAGGGTCTCATTAGCCAAGGCCTAAGGCAGGCCAATCAGATAAGATTCTTAGAGGAGTTCAATATGTGTGTAGTGCAATGGACAGAGGTTTGGAGAGGTAATTCCTTGTTTCTCCAGGGACTCAGAAAGCCAAGAGGGCTGATCTGCTTTGAGGCAGAATGGGGAGAAGACAGATGGGTGGGTAGTGGCGGCCATGGCAACTCCAGACACGACCCATCCCCGCGGTTTATGGGCCGGACACGCGCCCCGCTCAGCTGAGACCCTGTCATTTGTCTCCCTTAGTGAGTACGCCAGTACTGTGAGGGTAGAGGGTTGAGGGGGTATGACTGGGGAGCTAGGCAGTTGACAGGGAAATAGGAGAGGAAGAAGCCTGGGGAGTTATGGTGGGGCCAGATGCCATGACAGCATTGTTGAGAGTTGGGGGAACCTTGGGATAAAGGGATATTCTTCCCAAATAAACCTAGTCCTGTCAGGGCACCTCAAATCCTTCCTGTCTCCAGCACTCTGGAGACCATGGCCGCTGTGCATATTAAGAATGAGTCCCCTCATTATCTGCAATTACCCAGCGGCCACACACCTCATTTCTTCTAGCAGAAAAGAAAATTAGTTTTCTATTGACTTCATCTGGCTCCTCCCTCATTGCTGGACAAATCACTCAATCTGTCTCCCCTGGCCCAAGTAAATGTCCTAGCGTAGACCCCCTAGGCCACCAGTGAGCAAATGCCGATTTACCTGCGTTGGGAGGTGCCTGCATACCTCAGTCTGGACCTCTCCCCATGCCACACATGGCATTTCACCCAAATCATGAGCTCCGGTTCCTCCTGAAGGCCACCTTCCCTAACCAGGACTCTTCTGCAGTCACTCCACAAATTCAAATGTTCCAAACAGTTCTCTCTAGATAGATAAAAACACCCCCAAATACTGAACATCCTCCCAAAGTTTCCTCTTCCTCCTCATGCATCCTCAAATCAGCAAACGGCACCATATGCAGTCCACTCAAAACTCTCGAGATGCCGACACCTCACCTGCACTGGCCGGATCTCGCCAAGTATGAAACCTGCAGATTTTGGTTTCCTTATGTTGTAATCCAGTGGTTCTCAACCTGTGAATCTCAACCAATGGGAAATATTTCTGACTCTTAGGAAACCAGACTTCTCAGTAGCAAAGTTGGTTATGAAGTAGCAATGAAAATGATTTTAAGGTTGGGGGATCACACTCCTTAAAGGAACTGTATTAAAGGGTTGCAGCATTAAGAAGGCTGAGGACCACTGCTAACCAAATGCTTCTGTTCTCCAGCAGTCAGTCACCTCTAAGTCCATGCCCTATAATTCTGCTTAAAGAGTCTAGCCTGTCCTCGCTTGGCTCTACCCTCTTGTACCCAACACGGTCCCTTTCTAAGTCTCTTCAGTCATTCTTCCTGCCTTCTGTATTTTTTTTTTTTTTAAATAGTCTCACAATGTAGTCCTGGCTGGCCTGAAACTCAAGAGATCTGTTTGTTTCTGCCTCTCAGTGCTTGGAAGTAAAGGTGTGCAGGAGCATGCTTGATTATTCTACACATATTGTATATTGTGTAGGGGCAGTGTGTGGGAACTGGTTCTTGCCTTCTGAGCACCCAGGTCCTAGAGAGCAAACTCAGGTCAGATGGTGACAGGCACCTTGACCCACTGAGGCACTGCAGTCATCCTGCGCTTTCCTTCTTTCCTTGGATGGTTTTAGGGCTGAAACCTAGGGCTGTGTACATGCAATGCATGCATATCCCCTAGTCTCCCACCTGGTGCCCAGGCCAATAAATAGATGAGGATAACCCTGACCTTGAATTCTTGTTCCCCCTGCCTTTTGAGGCTACAGGCACAGGTATGTCTAACTCTCGGCTTCTTTTTACTTTTTGACACAAGGTCTCAGTAAGTCACCAAAGGAGGCTTGAACTCAGTAGCCTGGCAGTTCTTGAACCACAACATTCCTGCATCAGCTTCACTACAGCTGGGGCTATAGTGTGATAAGGCCTGGAAAATCTTTAATGTAACTCAAAGTCTCTGCAGAAATTGACCCCTACTGCTCCTGGCCTCACTCTTGGAAACTTACCCATCTCTACACTACAATCTCAAGGAGCACCTACTATTTTCTGAAAATGCCAAAGCATGCTGTGGAGTCACAGGAACCCTCACAGTCTCAAATTCTGCAAACCATTACAGTACATTCTGCAAATGCTGTCAGGTGACTATGAGGCAAGTGGTTTGTTTCTCTAGCCCTAGGGTTGATAACAGCCACAGCAGGACAATGAACACTGAACAAGGCAGTGGGTCAACATGCTGGTGATCTGATGATCCATCCAATGGGGAGAAAGTGTGCGACAAACTGGCTGGTACACATGATGAAACTATTGTCTTTCATTATAGAGACTCATTTATGATCCTATTTATGAATCCTGAGGTCTAATTGTAGTGACTGGTTTACTATTATGGAGATCCAAAGAGGAAAATTTACCCAGGTCACCGTCCAAGTCAGCAGTTACAGGTGCAAGGCCAGGGTTCTTTCCCCGACTTGGAGACTTTTTTTGCTGTTGTTTTAATTACATTTATTTCCCTGTGTGTTCAGAGGACAACTGCGGGTCATTTCTCTCCTTCCAGCGTGGGATGGAGAGAGAGGCTCTGAGACCGTCTGGGTTAGCTGGCAGCTTTGTCTTTTAGCTCCTCTTGCAGAGCTAATGAGGCCAGTTCAAGGGTGCTATGACATGGGATAGTACTGCCTATGTTGTGTCCACAACAGAGGCCTTTCAGCATAGGTCTTTACTTTTGAGTTCTAGAAGGCTAGAGAACCTTTTCTCATATTCATAATGTTAGAGCTACTTTTATATTGACAAGACTAGAATGGAAGGGTAACAGCCACACACAAGCTCAGAGGGGGTGGGTAGGGTAAACACCTTAGTAAGGAAGGCTAAGTCTATTAGGTGTCCCCCGAGTCATTAGACCTGCTTGGTAAGGCAGCTAGCTGCTACTGAAGTGGTGGCTGAAATCCCTCAGGGACACAGTGAGAGTCCACATAAAGAAACCTACCTGAGTTAGCACTGCATGCTTGCTATAGTTATATAGGTCTGGAAACTGAAGAGAGAGGACAGAAGTAAGCTCTGGGACAGGAAATTCAAAGAGGCCAGGGAAGATCTTCATGAGGAGAAGGTCTAAGAAACCCTGGAAAGTACACCAAGAATTTCCATTCATGTACTCACTTCATTCAGCGAGTGGCAATCCATACTGGGTCTGAAAACATCCAAGATTAGCAACCTGTACTTGCAGACCTCAGAGACAGTCCCTTAAGAGGTGCAGTACCCATAAAAGGGGGGGGCATGGAAAAGCTACCTGCTTCTTTCTGAAGCTCAGAAATAGATTCCTGAGAGAACAAAGCTAAGCAAAGACTGGAGGAGCTGGCCTAGAACGTTAGGATTAAGGCCAAGTGTAAGCGACATGAATAAAGCTGGTCAGGTCTGCAGTGACTGACCAGGAAACTGAGGAACCCTACACTACTGCCAATCTGAGCTCAAGTTTGTTCTGGTGGCACTGCTGAGACACTAACACATTTAGGGAATAGGATGGATTTGACTTGGGTTTCAGAGCTGTCATTCTAAGATGTGAGGGCAGGACCAAGGGCAGAATCATTAACGAGCAGATTAAGTACAGCTCACGTCTGAGAGGCTAACCCAGAACCAGGCTTTGTGGTGGTGGAGGATGTTGACAGAGTGAAGACTGGAGGCAAAGGAGTTTCTAGTAAGATTTTGGTCCGGTGAGATGACTCAGTGGGTAACTGTGTAAGCCCGACTACCCTAAGTTGGAGCCCTGAACAATGGAAGGAGACAACTGACTTCCAAGAGCTGTCTTCTGGTTTCCATTATCATGTGTGCAAATGTGTGCATACACAAATAAAATTCCCGTGAAAAAGAGATAAGCTTTCATGAGAAGTCTGGAAGGGAAATGAATATAGGATTTTAGTGTCACTCACTGAGGTAACTAATCTCAAAGAAGCTGGGAGTTTGGGGGGCAGTGATGAGTGTAGGTTTGGATGAACGAAGTAGGATTCTTGTGGGTCAATTTAAATTATAACCAATGGGCCGAGGCAATGGTTCAGTTGATAATCCTGGGCACCCACATAAAAGCCAGGCCCACTAGCACAAGCATGCAATTCAGGCAACAGAGAGGCAGAGAGGAGGGGATCCTTGGGGAGTGTTGGCCAGCTAGTCTAGCTGAACTGGGAGAGTTCAGGGTTTGGTGAGAGACCCTGTCTCAAACAATAAGGTGGAGAACAATTGATACACCCAATATCAAGCTCACATGTGTAGACATCCCCCACAGAACCCACAAAACAAAGTTATCCCGTATTTCCAGCTCTATTTTATTATCACTATTATTTGCTTTAAGATTTATTTTGTGTGTATGGGTATTTTGCCTTTGAGCACCACATCCATGCATGTGAATTCTTCTGGGACTAAAGTTGTGGATGCTGGGAACTGAACCCAAGTCCTTTGAAGAACAGTCAGAGCTTTTAACAGCTGAGCCATCTTTCTCAGCTATTAAAGTAGTTTGGTTTTTTTTGTTGTTGTTGTTGTTTTTTTGTTTTTTTTTTTTGAAGTAGTGTCTCACTATGTAGACCAGGCTGGCCTTGTACTTAGAGATCCACCTTCCTCTACTTCCTGAGTGCTGAGATTAAAGATGTGCATCATCACCCATGCTTTAGCTATATTTTCTACTTAGCTGTTTGTCTGGGATGAAGTTTAGTGTGTGGTAAGAAATAGCTCTAACTTTATTATTTTTTCTGATGCAGAACCTATTGCTCTATCAACATGGACTAAACTGTCCTCTCTTCCAATACCCTTCTGAAATGACAACTCTATTATGTGCATAGTGTTGGAACTAGTAAAGAAAATGAAGATAAAATGACCAAAGGGGAAATCAAGTTGGGGAATCAGGGTGGGAAACTGCTGACGTTACTAACGAGGCTAAGAGGTAGTGTGGCTAAAGGAGCATGCAGACAGATGCCAAGGTCACCACACTACCATCAACAGAGACTGGTGAGGATGGGGGATGAGCCCATGGAGCAGCAGCCAGCAAAGCAGAGGTGTAGGGATGGCAGGGAAAAGAAACAAGGAGCAGGACCTGTGCGTGAGACATTCTAGAATCTCGCAGACCTTGTGCTGGACATCTATCTGGACAACCAGCAGCAATAATGTCTGAGCAAAAGTGCTGTAGGTTAATTCTAGGCCAATAAGAAAAGACTGTCAGACTAATGTCCCGGTTGAACGTGGGACATGCATTGCAAAGTACTTGTCATCTCAACTTCAAATTTGACTGCTCCTCTACATGTTTAAGCAGGATTTCTCTATGTAGACCAGGCTGGCTCTGAACTCACAGAGATCCTTTGTGCCTTTGCCCGAGTGGTGAAATTAAAGGCATGCACCACCATGCCTGGCTGCTCTCTATTTGTATTCACTAGGTCTGACAACTCTATGATGGGGCCCAGCATAGTATTCCACATCATAAAGTAGCTCAAAGGGGGACAGGGCAGTGGATTTAGAATTTAAACTAGAGAACCCTATCTCTTCTCAGATTCCGAGTCTGGTTCAAACTCAGAAACTTAGTAAGTGAATTTAAGCAAGTTCCCAAAAAATGGGAAGAATAATTATAACAACTATTTCTTTCAAAGGTACTTTGAAACTACTTCATTCTTTTAAAAGATGCAATAAATTATATGTGAAGTGTTTATAATAGTGTCTGTGTTAGTTATCAGTTATTCTAATTCCCATAAAATTGTTATTCTAAAATGAATATCCTGATACTCATTCTATATCCCTTGGACCATCCATGGTCCCCTTGGCCACAGGACACTCTTTCCAGACATACACTCTCTCCTCCCATTCAGCATTCTTACAGCTTTGCTCTCCTCTAGAAGGGTCCTTCAGGCCCCGACTCTAAAGTGACCCCTTCTTCCCGCCCCTCCCCATATCACCCTCTACCCCACAGAGGTGCCTGGAGGTGCCACAGGGCTGATGGTGAAGGATGATGGTGGTTCCACAATAAGGGGAAAAGGCAATTTCATCTTGATTAGCAGGCGATTTCTCTCTCTGTAATAAGCGTGCTCCAAATAATTAGCGTGTTTTACGTAATAATGAAATTACAGAAATGCAGTCCACTTATTCAAACAACTCACCATTACCATATTTTTAAATATTAGACTTAATTAGAGTTTATCACTTCAGAGAAGTATGCGGACCGAAGATGTTTTTTAAAAAATCCTCATAAAGTGTTTATTAAGCGCTGGTAAAGCTAGGATAATGATGTGTTTGGAAATTAAGGCAATCAAACACTTACCGCCGCTCCTGGAGGCCGGGCATGGAAATGAGGCCATTACACGCCCATTACCCGCCAGCTCACAGCCACTCGGGGGGCGGGGGGAGGATGTGCCTGGCCGAGAGGGCATGGTGCCCAGAAATGCCTCTGCCAACCTCCCGGAGATGCCTGACCAGTAAGCACAGATCAGCTGCTGTCACTTACACCAAGTTCGGTTGTCAAGAGCCCAACTCAAGACTTGGCCAAGCAAATGACTGGATTGATCCAAATGCCAAAGAAGATAGCTATGATCTGACCAACTCTGATCTAGACTCCCAACCCTTCAAACCCAATGCAGAATGGGGACAGAAGCCAGGTCAAGCGGCCAGAGAGGTTGGTGAGAGGGAGGAGGAAGCTGGATCCCACATGCTGGCTGTGGTCTCTGTGAGGAAGTGGCAGGCCTAGACCAAGTGATCACTTCCAAGTCTAGGCCACACAGGAAGGGGTCACTAGAGAGGAGAAAGGAAACTCATGAACTGAATTTGTAGCTAAAGAGGAAGACTTGAAAACAGCCTGGGTTGGGAAAAGCAAGGGTGGTACTGACTGGGGCTGTAGGCTTCAGACCCCATTTGTCCGGGTGAATAACTAATTCCAGAATTTATAGTGCTGGGTTTTTGTTCTGTGGCCATTTGTATCTGTGAGGGGAGGAAATGAAGAGGCAGCTCGGACGCCACATCTTTCTGTGTTATTGCTTGTCTGCCATTTGCAAATCATTATTAATTGTGGGCCCTAGTGGCAGGCCGGGTGGGGGCCTGGCTGGGTACATCCACATAGCTCTTCATCAAGGACCCCAGCCGCTGCCCCAGAGAGCCAATTACCCCGCCCTGATTGGGATCAGATAAAGAGGGAATTTTTACAAATTAGGGAATAAATAGAATTTCCACACAGGGCGCGGGCAGGACCTGAGAGGCTATAATGAAAAACCATCCGTCACCATCAGCATGGCCTGGGCATGGAGCCCCGGCACTCCCTCCCTTGTGGGCCCTCTGATGTTCAGGGACCTAAGCAGGCGGTCTAAGAACACCCTAGCCTTTCTAGGGCCTAGAAACAGGAGAGAATCCCCTGGGGAATATGTATGTGGTGGGATGGGGGTGATGATGGGGGAAGGGTACCAAATGTAGAGAGGTGTGCAGACCTTGGCTCAGGTGCTGTCCCTGACTCAGCTTACCCACTCTCAGGGTCTCAGAAAGACTAAAGTTGGGAACCAGAGGGCCAAGAATACTTTGTGTTCCCACAGCCATGGCAGCCCTAAGGCAGAGCCCCAGTCCAGCCCCCTGGATCACTCAGTCTGGGCTCCCATTAGTGCTCCTCCCCTTGGATCATTAAATATGTATATCTTATTACACGCCTTGTTAGAGTATCGAGCTCTATTGACTGATGATAAATCCTGAGCCTCGTCCTGGCCGTAAATTTATCTGGGGATGATGAAGACTCAATAATCTAGTCAGGCAGATAATATCATCGGGCCTTAAAAAAGATCATTACATTATATGTCAGAATTAAAGGTGAAATACGCTGTAGTAACAGGGTGCTGTTCTGGCCATTACAACAGATGCCAGCCTCCCCCGGCCCATTCCCACCCAGGTGGAGGGGCTAGGTGGCTGGGGACTGCCTAGGTAACCGATGGTCAAGCTGAGGTCTGAAGGAAAGAGTTGGCTGTCCAGAATAGGTGAACAGACTTAACATTCATATTCCTTATTTCATGGACCTTCAACAGCTCTAATAGGAAAATGTCAGCATTTCATCACTTCAAGAATAGCCTTGAAGACCCAGGGCACATTCTTTCCAAGATGGAGACACTGATATACTGAGTAGTTAGGTGACTTACAACACCCTAGACACCAGGCCTAGAGTCCCAGATCTGGACACGTGTAAAGGCCTAGCCGGAGCCTTCCTGCAAGTACTGTCAGTCTACCTCTGAACACTTCCTTCCATAGAGGTCTGCTACCCAGCTTCTGTCTTGACCTGAGAAACTGTGATGTCAGACTCTCCATGCATCGACCTTATTCCATTTCTCTGTTGTACCTTTTTACTACCCATTTCTATAGTAACAAACTCACCCTTTGACATAATTCAGATATCTCTAGACTAACAACCATATATAAATCTTTTCACTTAACTGGAACCTGGAACCATTTACACCTCTGCCCTCTCTGTGTGCATCACCTCTCCTGAGTCTTTGGCCTATGCATCACTGTGCCATACTGGCAGAGTCCCTAATGAGGCAGGACCTTGTACATGACTAGAGCTAATCTTGGTGATCCTGTGATTCTTGCCAGTCACTAGGTTACAGACAGGCAAGTCTTCTGGCTACTAAGACACAGTAAGTTTACTGGAAGGCCTTAGGTGAAAATCTCACACTTATGAAGAGAGGCATAAAGGAAGATCTTTGAATTCTGTTAGATGTCTCCATCTCTGAACATACTGTCCAGGACTGCAAAAGCCACCATCAGCCTAGAGGGGAGTTAGCAGTGAACTATGCTGAACATAACAAAAACAAAACAATACTGGATCTCTGAGGACAATCTTGGCAAGTTGGATCAGTCAGCCTGACATATTACCTTAGATTTCTTTCATTACATGATAAATCCCTATTACTAAATATATTTTTAAAACAGATAACCCCCAACCTATCTTTTTCTTGCAGCTAAAATCAATCTTTACTGAATTTGGAGTCACCTAGATATACACTTCTGGGCATAGGGTGTCTCCAGAAGAGGTGTATCTGAGAAAGGAAGACTTCCCAGAATGTGACCAGCACCATCCCATGGCCTGGGGCCCCCGACTGCACAAAAGGGAAAGAAAGTCAGCCCACTGCTTCCTGACTAGAGGTGTAGTGTGACCAGCTGCCTCATGATCTTGCCACCATGCCTTCCCAGCTATGATGTGAGTAAAATAAACGTGTCATTCTTGCCATATATGGTGGCACTTGAGAGGCTGAGACAGGAGGACCACTGTGAGCTGCAGAATGGATACACTGTCTCTCAAAGCACCAAAGGAAACAGACTTGACTTTGGCAGTTCTTTTACCAGAGTAATGAGAAAAGCAATTTATACACCAGTTGATATGGAGTATAAGGGCAGGAAAACACTCTGCATGGAGGAGACAGGGCAAAAGACACTGCTACTGCAGGCTGGTACCCCATGTGCTTCTTACTGTATCCAAGGACATAGAACATGCTACCAAAAAGGCTGTGAGATTCTAGCTTTGACTGGAATTTGACCCCCACCCGTGGAAATGGAAGGTGGGAAAGTAAAAGTTAACTGGTTTGCAGCGTCAGCTGACTAGGAGCTCCCTGGTTCCAGTCCTCCTCCCCTTTCTCTACTGTCTCCAGACAAGAGGAGGGCACCCAGAACAGACAAAAACAGCGTCCTTCCCTGAACGGTTTCTCTTTAAGTATCACTCCTAGAGTTCCCAGACTATATTTTTTATCTCACTGAATCAGAAACTAAAAGAGCAGACATCAGCCAGACATTATAGCACAGGCCTGTAATGGTGGCATAGCTCTTGGGTGACTGAGTCTACAAAGTAGACTCCCACCTCAAAGAGTCTGATAGACAGCCAAACTGAATACGTGTTGATGCCCTAGTTTCAGAAGGTTCTAGCTGGTCTGAGGATGAAGGGAGAATTGATTCCACAAGTGTACCAGGTACTTTCTGTCCTAGCAACATAATGGACACCTACCTTTACAACCTGGACATGGTCCATCACGTTAGACCTCTTGTCAATATCCTCAACTCTGAGCCCCTTTCCTTTGGCTCTCCTGGCCTGGAAGAACCCTAGCTGCTGCTCTAGGCCTACACCTTGGCTGTGTGCAAATGGAGAAAACCACAACCTCAACCACAGACCAGTGTCACCTTGAGATCCTCACCAGTCCCTGTGGTACATAAGCTGTCTAGGAAACCCCAAGACTCCTGCGCAGTGTGAACGCTTCCCTTTAGCTGTCAGGTCAACAAGCTCCTGCCCTTCTCACAAATCTCAATCTACCAGCCCCCGCTTTCATGCCCAAATGGGCAGACACTTGACCTATTTGTGTCCGCTACCTCCTCTGAAGTCCCTTTGTCCACGTCACCTGGGATGTGGGTCTAAGCCAGCAATCACATTTCTAGAGGCCTGGCCTTGAGTGTCCTTAGCCCTGGAGACAGCCCAGTGCTCTCTCCCACCTGGGAGTCAGCCTCCACTCAATGGTCTCTCCCAGTTGGCTGATACCCATAGGAGTTCCCTCAGAGGCAGACTGCTGGATGCTTGAGGTCTCCTTTTTCTTGTATCTCACCTTACAACTGTTTTTACCAACCAACGCTATCTTCTCTAATGACCAGGCTTTGCCTTGAGTTAATATTTAATTGCTTATGTGTTTTTGTCTATATGTCTGTGTACCACTTGTGTAGTTGGTGCCCATGGAAGCCAGAAGAGGGCACTGGATCCCCTGAACCTGCAGTTACAGGTGGGTTTGCACCTGGGTCTCCTAAGAGAGCGACAGTGCTTTAACTGCTGAGCTATCTCTTCAGCTCTTTATGTCTGATTCACACTCTGGTTGTGGCTTTGGTAACATCACCACGTCTTTCTAAGTCATCTACTGGCTCCTGTGAGCACTTTTCAGATGTGCTGCTCAAAGCCATCACAGACCCTCTTCTCCTTTTCTCTCCTTAAGCAGACTTATCTACCCTATCCACTCTTGGGGCTTGAGTTGTCCATTTTCAATAATCTCTAGGTCTACGTTCTTGCTACCATCCCTCATGAAGGTAAAAGCAACACGACTGCCATTCTTTCTACAATGGTGCACAATTAAACCAAGACACTACCAGTTTCACTCCATTTAACCCTTCAGTAATCCTGGAGTAGAAAAAGGAAAAAGGGAAACCATGGCCAGACTATAACTGGGGCCCTAGTTAACAGTACAGGGCCAATGCTAGTCTATGCTGAAAACTACTGTGATTCGCAACATTAACAGGAGGAAGGCTAGGTAAGTGAACAATAGAAACATGCCTGCAAGGAGGCTGGGGATGCAATGTGTTTGCCTCTCTACATGAGGATCTGGGTTTCATCTACAGCATAGAATTAACCAGGTGTGGTGGCTTACATCTAAAATCCCAATACACATGAGTCAGAAAGATCAGAATTAAAGGCTTCTTTGGCTGCATAGGGAGTTCCAAACAAGCCAGGGCTACATAGTGAAAGCTTTCTCCAACAAACAAACAAAAATAATTAAGAATCAAGGTCAGAGCCTGGTAGGTGGCACACACCTTTAATCCCAGCACTCGATAGATAGGCAGAGGCAGGTAGAAGTCTGTGAGTTCAAGGCCAGCCTGGTCATATAGAGAAAGTTCTAGAACAGCCAGGGTTCTCTAGAGAGACCCTGTCTTAACCCTCTCACCTCAAACAAAGCAAGAATGAAAGTCAGGCATGGTGGTGCACAGCTGTAACCCCAGCATTTGAGAAGCGGAAGGAAGTCATATAAGGGATGGGCTATATGAAATCTTAAAAGCAACTATCCTTTCCTCAGATGACTTTACAAAGTTTTGAGGTCTGGCCCTGTTTACCTCTTCTCCTTCCCATGAGGTACAGTCCCTTTCATATGCTCTTCTTTATCTAGAAACCAACTTCTCATCTGGCATGCTTATCATTTCCTGGGACTCAGGCCTGCTCCATTCCCCTAAGGCTATCCTACCTTGGCCTCACATCTGTCACTTCCTGCTAGATAATATACCATTTAAGGGGTTATTTCCACAGAGGCCCCTCAAGAAGATGAGAAGGAAGCAGCGAAGACTTAAGTCCACAATCACAGTTTGAACTTCTCTGCCTCACATCTACCACCCAAAGCCTTTACATGCCAAGGCTCTGCGTATCAGCCAGAATCCTTACTCCCAGCTTCTAATGTGCTGGAGGTATCTGCCACTGTTCCTTCCTAGCATTTTGGTTTCCCAAGACTATACCAGGAAACTATCTGGAAGGACCCCAACAGCAGAGTGGGAGTGGAGGTATCGGGGTCCCTAGTCCTAGGCCACAATGCCCCTGAGAACAGCTTAGCTGTGCCTAGGGACACTGGGGAGAAGGACTGGCCTCCCTGAGCCCAGTCCCACCTGGTAAATATTTTATCCTCGAGCTGCTCAGCTAATCCTTATTAATTTCAATCGCTGCCTTGCCTGGCTTGGATCCCAATGCATTATTTATCCCTTTGTTTGTTTGTCGCTAACAGGTGGGCCCCAGTGGAGGCACTGACTGGGGACAAGCCCACTCCATCACAGTGTGGCTGTGAATTAATCATGAGGACTAATGGGAATCACCTCAGCTCCAGGCACCTCCCTAGCCACCTCTGCTTAGGCTGGCACCCAGGGGTGGGCCAGAGCCATTTCAACTCCATTTAACTCAATTCAAAACAGCACATTTTATTTATTACCACATACCCTTGTCAGGCACTGTGCTATGCTTTGGGGATACAAAATGAAAAACAAAAGTTCTTGCCCTCAGGGAACTTATGGTCTAGTGAGAAAGAGGCATCAAAAAACTTCTGAGACAGTGACTCTTAACTAAAATGACGATTAAATGCTGTGAAGAGAATACAGGGTGCTATGGATAAATACACGGGGAGACCGGGATTGGGCCAAGTCTAGGAGTTAAGGAAGGCTTCCCTCAAAGAAGTAATCCAAACTGTGCTCTGAAGGATGGCCAAAAGTCAACTGGGCCAACGGGGTGGGGTGTAGATCTTAGGGAAATAAAGCATAGGTTAGAAAAAAAATCACTGAGGTGAAGTAGACAGGTATGCAGGAGAGTCTGGAATGTAGTGGGAAGAAAGGTCAGCAGAGCCAGGCAGTGGTGGTGCACACCTTTGATCCCAGCACTGCCTGGTCTACAGAGCGAGGTCCAGGACAGGCTCCAGGGCTACAGAGAGACCCTGTCTCCCCCCCCCCAACACACACACAAGGAAAAAGAAAAGTCAGCAAGTACATAGGAAGAATCTAAGCCTCTTTAGCCAGCACAGTTTAGTGTGGAGGCCCTTCCATGCACACGATCAGTCTGTATCCTGCTGGATCACCTAAGGAATCACAGACAGGATGTTCACTACCTACACCCTGATATTAATACACATTCACAACATCCGGGCTGACTTCAACAGCGTGGTTTCTAACATCATGCTTGTGACCTCTTAAAGCTGTCTGTGGTATGAGGCCTACTCTTCCAAAGGCTCTTATGTTCTGCTGGCTGCTGCTCGTGCACCCTGGAAGCCGCTAGAATCACTAAACTTCAATTTTATATACATCAGGGAATACAGGTGAGCACTTGACCTGGTCCTTGTGGAATAGCCTATGTACATCTACAGAGCGAGGTCCAGGACAGGCTCCAGGGCTACAGAGAAACCCTGTAGAACAAAGTCCAGTCATCTCCTGCAAGGGCCTTTCCCAAGACACATCCTTCAGAAATCCTCATAGATGTCTAACTAGGTAAGGGGTTAACACACTTCAGAGTTCACAGTACTTATTCTAAGTAAGCCTGGGAGCGGGTGTCATTACCAACCCCAGGGAGGAACAAACAGAAGATCTTGATGGCAAGAATGACTTGCCCAGGATCATTCAACCTGGAAAAAACAAGCCTCTACCAGAATGGGGTTGGCCTCTTCTACATACGAGCTACACCTTCTCTGTGAAGATCAAGGGCTCTAGCTTCCAAGAACAATGCTAAAAGCCCCTGGCTTATGAAGCAAATATAGCTCTATGAATGCATTGGCCTCACTGTGCACATGCTCAGGGTTTGTAATTCTATTCAAAGTGGCCACTTGGAAAATCCATATGTCTCCAGGCTCCCCGTACATCATGGTGTCAAGTCCTGGAGCAGAGGCATCCATCAGCAGCTCTGAATGCCATGCATGGTCTGTGTACCCACACTTCTGATCCCACCCTGGAGCACCTTGGATCTCACGGCTCTGGCTTACTCTGACCTATTTGAGGGACTATACTAGACTAGTCCTAGCTTGGCGTGGCTAGCTTCCTTTACCCCCTTCAGACATAGCCAGTGGCTACCCTCACCCCGACTGCAAATGCCTCCTTTGCTCTGCTCTGCCTATCTCTGCTCTCAGTGAGCTAGGCAGCCAGCTTGGAGGCAGCTTTGATAACTTGCTAACATGCTGCCCATGCTGTTCTTAAAAATTTATGACTGTGCAACATGAAAAATCCGGCTGAGGAACCGTCATTAGCAGAGCTGGCTCCCTCCCCCACCAGAGCTGCCCTCGTAAATTGAGATTTATGGCGATGGCAGGCAGGGCGGGGGCATAGCAGTGGTAGGGATGTGGTGAGATGGGGAGAGAGACCAATGAGGCAACAGTGGGGCCTGGGGCTCCCCCCCGCGGCAGCTCCAGCTCACCACAGGCTGCAGTGATGACACCACCAAAGCAAGTCTGACCAGAGGTGCGGGCACAGTATAGACGCTGGACTCTGCTGTGGACTGAGAGAGAGGGGCCCAAGCCAATACTGGCTTTCTTGGGTGTGCAAGACAAGATCTTGAGGTTCTAGGTGCTAAACACAGGTTCCTTAGCAAGACTGGAGGACAGAGAAATCCAATCTAGTAGTAAGTATGATCCTTGTTAGGGTCACCCTGAGTCAGCTTCCCCAACTAAGTACCCAGGTTGGGCTGGGACTGTAGCCCACCAGAGCAGTGGTTCTCAATCTTCCTAAAGCAGCAACTCTTTAATACAGTTCCTCATGTTGCAATGACCTCAACCATAAAATTATTTTCAATGCTACTTCATACTGTAGTTTTGCTACTTTTGTAAATCATAATGTAAATGTGTAAAGGGTAATTCAGCCCCCAAAGGGGACACAATGTACAGGCTGAGAAGTCCTGCAGTAGAGAACCCAAGGGAGGCAAACAGGAGGTTACGGGGTGCCTTCCTCTGTCCCACTCTTTGGTAAGAGTAAGTCCACGGAGGCTCACAGACTCTAGGCCCTCTGTTGGCTTCTCTTCCACTTGTTCCCTGCTCACTTAGCCCTGTCAGCCAGACCATTATAAAACTGGGGTTTCATTTACAGACTAATTAAACATTACAGCTTGTTCACAATTACAACACGGGGATGAGGGAGTAACTAATTACGGAAGAAATGAGCTAACATTTATCTCTGCTCCCACCCTCCCTTTCTCCACTGGCCCCCACAATCTGGCTTCCTCTATGTGGTCAGTACTAGCTCTGTTTATTTCCTAGGAGTGAAGAACTGGAAAAGTCTGGTTAACGACCCCCCCCCCCCCCATCCAACTGCAAATCTCAATTATCCTGGGGGTGGGACTTGGCTCCTAGGGCACTGTGCAAAGACCCTGTGAGTCGATGTGACTAAAGCATGGGGCCTTGTGACTGTGTGCATGACCATGACAATGGGGGGGGGGGGGCAGAGGAAGCTCTGCTTTTGGGTTGCCAGGATGCTAGGATGCTAGTACTATTAGACTTTATGTGTTTTGGAGTGACTGCCTAGATGTGTGTGACCACATATGTTCTCATCCCAGGCCCAGACAGGACAGAAATAACTAAGTGGCTGTAGGTGGCGATGGGCAAAAGCTAGCACAGGACATGGCCATTACAGTCTAGAGCCCATTTTCCACTGGGCAGCCCATTCGCTCTCCTAACTCCTAGCTGGGAGAGAGGTGGGGCTTCTCTACCTTCAGGACTCCATTGGCCTGGGCTTGGCCTCTGGCTACATGCTCCCTCTAAGGTCCAAGGAGCCTCCTGGGGGCTTAGAGTGCCCCCTGTGGGCAGGAGTACTGGGGCCCTGCTGGCCTGACACAGGGTTTAATATAGTAACAGCAAGTATAAGCGTTTCCATCCTTCCTGCCTTTGGGCAGAAGAAGAAAGGGAAGGGGAGGGAGAGGAGGGAGTGAAGGGAGCTGGCTGAAGGGAGGCTTTGAGGCCTCAGAACTCACATCAAACAGCCGGATCTGGGCCTAATTGTCTGACCCCTGCCCCTGCCTTCAATCAGCTCTGCAGCTCCTGCCCGCCCCTTGCCTAACTAGCAGCCATGTTCTCCTCATTAGGACAAGTTCCCCTGGCACACATGTCCTCGGACATGTCCCCAGCACTCCTAGCTCCCAAGCCTGCCTGGTGGGAGACTACAGCAGGGATCCAATTTTGGAGCCCAAGACACATAGGCCCCTGTCCTTGGGCTCCTGGGCTGGCTCGGTGGCTGGGGACATTCTACCCTCTGTGTGTCCTTTTGCACTAATCCCACTATCTCAGACATGCAGTCCCCATGGACAGGACCTATCAGGCTTTCATCCCCTTAGTCTGGAATGGGAAAGATCAGCTTGGCAGGGGGTCAGAGACTAGGTCTGAGTCTATGTGCAGACTGGGAGCTGAACAAACTAATCTGCCCAATGCCCATGATGGTTAGTTAGTTAGTTCAGTGAATCCTGTTGTGGCAATATATGCAGTGCTGAAGAAGGGTGGTGAGATCTGGGTTTAAATTCTAGCTTTCTTGTTTTCTCATTAGGCAGCCCTAAGTGGCAACAACCTTTTGAGACTCAGTTTTCTCACAAATATCCCTGCAGCAGGGTGAAAGCTGTCTGAGGGTATCCAGCTAATGCCAATGCGAGAAACACCTAGGTTGGAGCCTAAATGTGGGGGCAGAGATGTCACACAGCAACTCCAAGGTGAGGGGCAGGGCCTCAGCTTAAGGAATGCCTTATGGTCCCAGGGTCACATGAGGCAAGTCATGAGAAATGGGGTTGTCACCTGAGTGCTAAGGGCTGGAGGGAGGCTGTGCAAAATGCTCTTAAGATTAATTCTCAGGGTGCAGGACCCATTCGGGACTTGTCTGCTCTGGGCCCTGACATTGTCTCTCACCTTACACCAGTGGTAATGACTTGTAAATATTGATGAAAAACGCAAACTACAGAGATTGTGTTTTTCAGGGAGTGAGGTGGGGAGAGGGGATAAGAAGGAAAATAAACTGCAATGAAGTCCAGTTATCTCCCATCTGTAGCTGTTCCTAATCCCCTAGCCCAAAGGAATCCAATGCAGCCCCTTATCTGCCCTGTCAATCACTCAATCACCGCCCAGTGCTTGGTGGGCACCACACAAGCACACATGCTCTCACAAACACAGGCACTCCACTGACTCTTGCTCCAACACTCCCGCCCACCCCCAGCCCATTACTCTTCTGAGTAGGAGCAGCAAGCACGCACGGGGTCCTGCCAGATGGATGCAATTTGCATAATATCAGCGGTGAAGGCTGCAAGATCACCAGGGGTCAGGGCGCTGACATCCCCACACAGTCTATCTGCAAGTGCTAATTTGGCCAGCATTGATCTGTCTTTCTGATTTCTTTGTCATTTACGTCTGCGATGGTCTGACAGGAGATACAGAGAGAGACAAGGGGAGGCCAAGCCAGCCTGGGGCTAAGAAGGTAGGGAACAAAGATTGTACTTTTACTGCATCACCCACACAGAACATACATATGCACGGAATAGAACCTCCCCCCACCCATTTATCTATCCGTTTTTCTATCTGGAACTGTCACTAAAGACTACAACCTGAACCAGTGGCAAGAACCAGTTCCAACACACATCTATCCCACGGGGCCCCATGGGGGTCTTGTTCAAGGAGGAAATTGCCAGGATCCCTCACTCCAAGGGACTATCCTGTAGACCCTGTTGGCACCTGGATAATGATCCTTTATGGCCACCCACTTTCTGGGCAGGGAAAGTGTGGGGCAAGAGACCCTTTAGTTCTGCTTTACTTTAAACACAAAGCTGGCCCTGCCAGCAGTGAAGGTGGCCAAAACCCAAATAGTAATGGTGGCAGCTGTGAGACGCGTTTGAGGACAGAACGAGAAGAGAGACATCAAAATCTACAGGGGCCTAATACCAATATTTCATCTGGAGCTTAAATCCTGGGCTTCTGCTGATTCTAGAGCCCTCTAGTTCAGCCAGAAAGCTATGTGCATGTTGGGCCCACATATCACCTGCAAACTCCTAGGCCAGGCCACAGTCCTTACATTTCTGCCTGGTCTTGTGAGGGGCTCAAGAACACTGCCAGGGCAGATACGGTGGAAATGGAAGCAACAGTCCTCTGTAGAGAAAAGAACATGGTCACTGCTAAGAGACGCTGAGGGATTTGAGCATTCCCAGGGGTGTAACACCCCTCCCCCACCTTAGCCTCTTCCCTTTTCCCTTCCTACAGTAGAGCTGGGTGATCAGAAGGAACTCCCTGCTGGGCAAGAGGAGGGGCTGGTGTCCCTGTGTGCTAATCCAGGGCCTGAGGTCTTCAGAAAGACCTGGGAAACTTCAAGGAGGGGAAGCCAAAGCTGTACTGCAGCTGAGCTCATTAGCCAGCACCCCCCTCCCCACGAGGAGGAGGGTGGGAGGCCCAGTGAGCTTGGCGGCAAAGAAAAGGCTGTCACTGTCCTTTCTTCCTTTTGGTACAAGCGTCTCCCTGAGCCTACGATTCTCCTGCAGTGACACCTCTCACGGGCACTAATGAGATCCATGCCACAGAGCTAATGCATTCTGACTGGACTCTGATAGACACCCAACTCATGTGGGGGAAACCACAGGCTAGCACCCCCCCCCCCACTACTTGCCAGATCAGTTTTTAACAAATTGCTGGGCAGCAAGTTCCTGAGAGTTCATTTGGTCTCTGTCCATGCCATCTGTGCCATGAGCTTCAGCAGCCCCACCCCCCCACCCCCGGTCTCAGAGTGGAGGGGCTAAGATCACAGGGCAGGACCACCTAGCTGAGTGTCAGGGACTGTTGCAGTTAGTTATTCTCCCAGCCAGCTGCAACCAGCAGTCTAGGACTGTTACAAGAGCCAGTTTGACTGATATTTGCTGTGCAGATTTCAGAAAGGAAAGAAGGGAAGGAACCCAGGCTCCACTGCAGAGACCAGTATGGAAGACTCAAGGCTTTGTGTGCACATGTGTGCACGTGTTGCTGCAGATTGAATTCCAGGGCTTTGTTCCGCTAGGCAAGTGCTCTCCTGCTGAGTTGCATGCCTAGCCTAAAGAACCCAGTTATTGCCTACAACAAATGGTATCAGGATAATCTCTGTATACTCCTAATGTGAGGGTCTGGAAGATGGGTGGGATTCTCTGGGCTAAGAGGTAGAGAGCAAACTGCAATCCGAGGAAGAACTTTCAGGGCTGGAGGAGGCCAGAGGTCAGCAGGTGCAGTGCCCTACCTTCAGGTCAAAGTGGTTTCAGGACTGATGGATGTCAGTGCCTGCCTTCCTCTCTTCAGCTGTTGCTGCCCAAGCTTTGTAAAGGCTTATAAGGGTCACACGTATTGCTTGAATTCTACTTTGCATATAATAAAAACCCAGATATTGGGGAAAAGCTGAAATATCAGAGATGGAGAAACTCCATCTCAACAAGTCAATTCCTCAGGCCTGTCTCCAAAAATCCTCAACTGAAAAGGGAAATCCTGTTTCCTTCAGCCTTATCTTTCTCTCCCTGCCCACCCCCCAACCCCTGGGCCTATTTTGCTTCCTGGTTCAACTTTTCTAGAGCATGGAGTCATAAGTGCTGGGATTAAAGGCGTGAGGCCCTACCCCCTGGCTTTCTTAAACCTTGAACTCACAGAGATCCAGACAAATCTCTGCCTCCAGAGTGATGGGACTAAAAACCTGGGTCACCACTCCCTGCCTGACCTTCCTGGCTTGGCTCTGTGGATGGCTCTGTCCTCTGATATTCCAGACTGTTTTTATTAAACATACAATTAATCCCCACACACATGACCTTAAGAAAAATGGGGAAAGTGAGCCTGCAGGCTATGCTGAGGAGATAGTTCAGTGGATCTGAATTCAGATTCCAGAACCCAGGTTTTGCATTTTTTCTTTGTTGTTGTTTTTGTTTTTTAAGTTAAAGCAATAACAAAGTTCAACACTAAAAAGGCAAAGCACAGGCAGGGTATAGGGACTGAGAAGTTGGCTGTGCCCATGGGTATTTAGTTATCTTGCTCTTTAGCTCAACTGGCTGTGGGTCCTTAAGTAAGTCCTTCTCCAAGAAGGGAAAGTGATACCTACCTTCACATGATTGTTATGAAAATTACATTAATTTATGTAGGAACTAACTACATAAACTAACACTTTGCTGACCCTCTGATGAAATGAAAGAAAGGTAGACCATTCAACAGGAGCAGGAAGTCTGTCCTGTCTTGGAGACAAGCTAACTGGGGTTTCCTGACAGAGCCACACAGCCTTGGAAGTTGGCAGATCTACATTCAAGAGCTCTGCCAGTGGAGCCTTCCTTGTACGTCAGGCCCCCAATGCCAAACCCACCTCTACCCTGTTAAGCCTTGCTGCCCACTGCTCCAGCATCTCTGGACCCTCAGCCACCGCTGAAATGTCATCTCCAGTCTCCAGTGCCAAGCTCAAAATTCTACCTGAAATTTCTGTGAGCACCAGGAACCATGCCATCTACACCAATTTACCTGTAGCCCTGTCAACAATTCTTGCCACACAGCAGATGTAAGATAAGCAGTTAATGACCAAAAGAAAGTTTCACCTGGTTCCTCACCCCCTTCTCAGCGCAGCCCTGACTCTCAATGACTTTTCTGTGCCTTTCTTTTGGCCTCCCTGCCATGCAGACGCTCTGTCTTTCCTTCCCCACAGAAACCCACAGGCCACTCTCAGAGCCTGTCAGACTAAGTCCCTTCCCTCAAACACCCCAGGATACACAACTTGCTTGGCCTTCCTCCCACCCACCCTATCTACAGCCTGTCTTCCTGTAACCCACTCCTCCAGCAAGCCTGCCTCCTTGTACTCTGAGCAACTCCACATCATCAATGTCCTATCACCATGGCACTGTGGAAGAACCAATCAGAGCCCAGAGATGACTAAGTGATGGGATCCGCACAATTCTTGTCCAGCATCACCCAATGCTGCCTCACCCCCCACTCAACAATATACATACCATTCCCTACTCCAGCCTGGCAGCTCCTCACACAGTTAATTAGCACCATGTCACTGAGGACCAGCCTGAGTGGCCAGTGACAGGAGCTGACCCCTGACCCCAGGGCTGAGAAGCAGTCCACATCAAACTCTTACAGTGCGACCCTTTTAGCACGCACACTAACTCGGGGCACCGCCAGCTGAAGCTCATTAAAGCTGTCTCTTTGGTGCGAGGGCCATTAACCTCACTGCTCAAAACCCACGCCTCCCTCCCTGCCTCTCCCAGTCCAATTAATGCCCTCTATCCTCCCTCCCTTCCAAACACCCTCACCCATACCTCAGAGCTAGCCAGGAGCTGGCAGGGCTGCCCTCTTCATTCAGACTGCAGAGATGAAGTGCCAAGAGAGGCCAGTGCCCTGGCAGCCTCTGACACTGGCAAAGCCATGGAGAGGGAGCTCTCTGAGCATCTACCTTAGATGGGCCTTACACACAGGCCTTTCCCTAGCCTGCTCACCAGCCCCTCCCACTGCCCCAGGAGGCTGGCAGCACTGCCCCTCAACTGAGGTCTCAAGGTTCTGCACAGTAAAGCTAGAACTATTTCTGGCTTCATTGTTACTTAGAGCCATGAGCTGCCCTCTGGGCCAGGAAAAAAAAAAAAAAAGGAAAACGTTCTTCTTTAAAGGAGAGGCTACTTCAGGAGCCCTAACCCAGGAGAACAGACAAGGAGGATCACTGGGCGTCAAGAGGCAACACAGTGGTGAGAGGGAGTTATTCTCCTCCCAAGTGTACCCTAGTCTAGACACAGAGGCTGTGTGTGGAGAATGACTTACTACAGTCCTGTTGTTCCGACCACCCACCTACCCACCTACCCACCAGGCAGCATTGCAGCTGGCCTCTATCCGTGAATGAACACCAGCCTCCTCAACGGTCCTATGTCTTTAGCTCTCCCCGTCCCAACACTCTTACATTAAAAGTTACTCGCCAGCTTTACATATCTGCAAGACTTTACTGAGCAGCTCCTAAGGGTACAACACAGATGGCCTCACAGGTTATGGCCAGGGCTCTGCTCACACCCTTCTTTCACCTTCCAATATTCCCTCTAGATCTTATCTCCAGGGAGGAAAAAGTCACCTTTTAAGCAAACACTCAAGGCTCTGCTTCTTTTACTAAACTAAACTTGTCTTCTTAATATACTTCCGGGTCTGCAAGCATCTTTGCAGACACATTTTCCCTGCCTAAATACTAGTCTTTTGTTTTTCTACTTAGAAAAAGTATTTATCCTTCAAGGATTTCCAACTCAAGTGTTTTTACCTAGTAAATTTCCTGCTGAACCTTTAGGAAAGAATAGCCATTATAGCAGGATACCCCAGAGACCCAGGCTTCCATCTCCCCCTGGTCCCTAGGGCTGATAAATGGCATCCCAGGGATGACTACAATGTAGATGAAGTAGGAGCTACCTTGGCAACTGATCAGGGAAACTCCCTGGTGGTAATCATTTTCTACCCTAACACTTGTCCTGGGCAGGCAAGTATGCATTTCAGGCTCTGTCCCTTTCCAGCACACTCAGCAGCCACTGGGCACGGGCACATATGTAATGAGTCAAGGGGCTGGGACCTTATACCATTCTTATGTCTCTAGCCACTACCAATGAAACCTTTCCAAAAGCAATCAAATTCTAATAAGGTCATAATGCCACCCAGGATCACCCTGGCTCCATCTTCTACAACAATGCCTAGAGCTGGTCATCTGTGTTCTTTGGAAATATCTGCACACTTAAACACAAAATAAGAGACACAGAAAGAGACTTTCTTCTGACAGTTACATACACAGGCTGGCTGGTAGTTGTTTCCATAATGAGACACATGCCCTCAAATAAACAAGGATGTATTGTTAGGCAGACACCCTCTTCAGACACCCTCTTCTAACAGACATGTACAAGGATGGACACCTTACACTCAAGACACACAGGCAAGATGTCGTGCACAGACACATATTCACACTGATTATAAGAAGCTCACGGATCTGCCAACTATGAGGATTGCAGTAATTCCACTTTTTCCCAAGCAGAAATCCCCAAATGTTACCCCACCTGTTACCCCAAGTGGCCCCTCCCATCCCAGGTACTGCTCAGTGGAGGCTGCTGCTCCTGCAGGGGAGTCAATACCCTGTGGACGAAGCCATCGGTCAGAAGGACCTAGACTAATTAAAAGCTGGTGAGGTTTAAATAATTCATCTCCTTAACTCCCATTGATCGTCCAGTTTAGTGGCCACAGACTTGAAACAATATTAAACAGCCTCCTCCAGTTCCACAGGGAGGTGGGTAAGCTGACATATGCCCAGATCCCTGAAGACACTGCCCACTAGGGATGCAGGTGATGTGGACAAGGGACAGTGCTTTGAATGTAAGGCCACCTATGACTTATCCAAAGCCTATATCCCAGTCTCCTCTGAAATGTTTTGAGAAGTCCTTTCCAATTGCCCCAATCATAATATCCTCAATCTGCCCTCCCTACCCTCCTCCCTTCGGCCAATGGTGAGAACCTTCCATAGGGTTGGAGTACTTAATGAGACATGGAGATCGGCTGTTTGCCAGGGGACTGAGGCATGCGGGCAGGGGACTGACAAGAGCTGCCAGAGGGGTTTATGGAGGGACTGACCAATGCCGCTGTGGGGCCGGCCTATGTGTTGCAGGCTGAGACCCTTGTTCATGTCTAGTAGTCCATTCTTGGGCCAGCAGCCCATGGCGAAGCTGTAAGCCTGGAAGACAGGAGGCAAGAGTTGTTAACAGAGGCCCTGGCCACTGAGCAAACCCCACTCACCAAATCTCCCCCAGTCCCCACTTCTTCCCCTCTGGGACCTGTAACACCACCTCATTAGTCTGTCACCAGGACTCCCTTCCCCCAGTAAAAACCCCTTCTTTCTCCAAAGTCTTCCCTTCTTCTGGGCTTTCCCCTTCAGCATCTGCCATCCTTTCTGGGAGCCCCTTGCAGGCTCTTCTGAAGAAGTCCATCACCATGCACCCTCCACACTCCAATCCCAGAGCACTGCAGCTGTGCTGGCTCCCTCCCTTGGTATTACTGGTCATAAAGACTGTTCTCAAGTAGGACCCATGAGATGACTGTTTCCAAATTTCATCCCACAGACAGGAAAAATGAGACAGAAACTGACCGATACCTTGCCTATGGTCAGACAGCAAAGCTGTGAAAGGCTGTGAGTGTGTGAGAGCTCAGTGAAAGGGAAGTAAGGTCACCATGTCAACTCAAGCATCAGTGAAGGAAGTACAGGATGGGATGTGTGTGTGTGTGTGTGTGTGTGTGTGTGTGTGTGTATGTGTGTGTTCTGTTGAAGGTCAAGTGCTCACTTATGCATATTCAAAGCGGCCACCCATTGATTTGTACTTAATTGTTTTCCTGGGTTGGGGAAGGAAGTGCTGGGGGCATCGATCTGCTCAGGTCCCCAGCAGCTCCACTGCTCCCTCGTCCTCTATCACACCATCTGGCCTCCAGCAACTTCAATCTGTGGGGAACACATGGCAGGACAGGATCTGCCTTCCCTCATGTGGGGACAGGACCAGCAGTATCTTTCCTCACTTGTATGACATGCCTAGTGTCACAGATGAGGAAACTGAGGCCCAGAAGAAATTAACTTTGAGTTATGCGGGTTAGACTTCTACAATGTGGCTGAGGGAGATGTCTCCCTTATTTAGCTTGCTAGAGAAGTCCTGGGCTTCTGCCAGTGGGCCTGAAATCAAACGAAACATTTAACTATCCCTTCACTTCAGAACTCACTCAACAGCAAGCTGACCCTCTTCTAAGGGCAGGAAGGTGACATGTGGGACAGTGGTAACAGGAATGAAACTTGGATCAGGTGACAAAACCAAAGTGCCTGCTAGCCATGCTTAGATAGTAGTGCTCACCTACTTCTGGGCCCAGCAGCTTCCACACAGAGGAAAAGACCTGGCACAGGGCCAGAAACAAGATGTCTGGGGGACGATAGGACAGGGGGTGTGGACATATCTGTGCCAGGGCCCAGGGTCTAGGTAGGCAGAGGGCCAGTTTCTTTCCTTTCCAGTTTCAGGAATCTAGCCCATGGGCACTAGAAGCCAATGCAGTTTAAAGTTCAGTACTTTCCAAAGCCATTTTCCTTGACTACAGAGGGACTAGCCAAAGCTCAACTCCAGCCAACCCTCCTCTACCTTATCCCAGGTCACAACTATAGCCACAAACCAGAGGCTGAGTGTGAGATTTAAGGATAGGTTTGAGAGAGAACATGCTGGCAGAGCCAGGATGTGGGCAACAAGGGGATGCAGACAGATAGAGGATGCAGACAGATAGGGGATACAGTCAGTAGGTGGGCACAGCTGGGGAAATGCTGAGCATGGCCAGCTGGGGCTGGAGCGCAGCGGGCCAGAGAGCAGTGGCGGCTGCCTTTCAAGTACTTTAAAATCACTTACAAAGGCAGGATTAAACGATCAGAAATTCCATTTAATAGGACAAATAAAGAAATAACAATCTACTCTATCAGCCTGGAGAAGGCAAGCTGGATGGGTTTTTCCCCCCCGCCTTGAAAAAGGAAAAAGGGAAGGAAGGGGGAAAAAAGAAGGATAATGTGTGTTTACTCAAGCAAAGAAAAAAATATTTAAGTGATGTCGGGGAGAAGATTGCAGTAACTAGTGAAGAATAACATCGTCTACTTTGCTGTCAAATCACACCCGAATTTCAGTAATAGATTCTCGGCTGACACTCAATTCAATTCGAAGGTGATCCTGCTTTATCCCAGCCCATCAAATATTAAACACTTGCATTAGCAGGTGCTGCCGCTTCCCGGCTTAAAGCGGTGGGCGGCAGGGCTGTGGCGGCCCCTCCACTCTGCTTGTGGCTCAGGGACAGGGCATCTTAACGTTATCTGCACGTCATCCTGAGCCTTATCGCTGCTAAGCGGGAAGACCACTTCAGATAACATTAGATGCTTGCCCCATACGTCATGATTAGATTATTACTATAATTATGACTCCCCAAGATCTTCCTAGGCTAGGAAGTGTGGAAGGGGGATGAAGAAGCAGGCTTAGACCAGGGCAAGCTGGAGCCCCAGGCAGGAGAGAAGCAGCAGGCAAGGTATAGTCTGGTCCCGCCTGATGAATGCCTTTCAGGAAGGGCAGTGTAGCTTGTCAGAGCAAGGATGAGATGAATTGGAGTCTCCACTATGGCTGTAGTGTCATGCTACACACAGTTTCATAGTCCTAGATAAGGCATGATAACCAATTGCTGCTGAGACACAGCCTCATCCAGCACTTCCTCAGGGGGTATGGGCCAAAAGGAGGGGGTGGCATGTGCACATGGGTCTGCCAAGCTCCTAATAAGAGGGATTTAATTTTTACAAATGCTGCTTCCAGCGGGGCCTCCACATACCAGCCAAAGTCCAAAATGATATTAAAGACGGTTAATTAAAACTGCTCTCCTTCAGCCTAGGATTCCTCCTGCTGCCCCTGCTGAGAACACTGGCACATCTCCTCCAGAGCTTAACCTTCTGACACGGCCACCAGATACACAGAAGCAGCCTAGGCACAGCACCTCAACTCCCCCCACCCCTGCAAAAAAAAACCCAAATTCTGTCATTTTGGAACCTGTCAGCACAGATAGCAGTCAGTTACAGTCAGACACGAGAGGCTCTTCTAGCAATGTAACTTGTGTTCCCACCACTAGGTACACTGGACCTCACATCTGCTGCGCCTCTGCACCTGGACCCATCCCGGCAATATGTGTCAGGGAGTGGCTGATTATGTAGGTACTCACATGCCTCAGCCCCTCCCTCCAGTGACTGACCATCCTGCCATCCTCTAAAGAGTCTGCATCCATAAACAACCTTAGCAAAGCAGAGCTCTTCCAGAGTTCTGCTCAGGGCAAGGCATACAAATTATATTGCAAAAACTCTGGTTGCAAAGTCAAGGCTGCTACCTGGCAATGAATCAGAGCAGGAGGCTGAGCCCTGTGCAAGGCTGGGGGAAACTAGGGAAGCCTTATGGAGGAGTGTTACTGGAGGGCCTGAGAGCTGCTTACCAAAGGTTGCTGCTTCCCCATGTTGCCTCTCAGCCATCAAGGCCCACCTGCCCAGCAGTGCAGTTAGCACCTAACTTTTGGGGTTCCCAGGTAGAGGTGGAGCAGGTGGAAAGGTGACTACTAAGGAAAGGAAAATAACTTCTAAGTTCTGTCCATGACAGACACTCAAACGCTGAGCCAGGAGGCCAGGTGGAGCTGGATTGAAAGATGCTGTACCCACTGAACCACCCCACCCCACCCTGTCAGACAGGCACGCACACTTTCCTTCCCCTGGGCCGCTGTAATTTCCATGCGCAGGGAAGCAGGTGCCGAGCTGCTCCCACTGCTCCCGGCTGGCTTTCCTCTCTTGTGGCTCTGCCCGCCTTGGCTGCTGCCCCATTAGCTTAGTGGCCAGCCATCTGCGACGGGCCTGCTGCACAGCCCTGCTGTAGGCGCGGCGGGTGGCCCCCTGTGTAACAGGGAGCTTTGCCATTAGCGCCTTTAATATTCTGACACCTCAGCACAGCCTGCTATTACATGCAAACGCTGATCGCCCTGTGAAATTACATTGCTGGGCCCGCGAAATGGAATCGTGTATAATCAGCCTCCTCCATGCACTGTCAGTCCCATCACAAACACGGGCCCGGTGGCTTACAGGGGGCTTAGCAGCTGCGACAAGTGTATTGGGTTTAATAGATGAAGTAGCCCTCAACGGCAGCAGCATCAGATCCTTCAAAGAAGAGAGGAGAGGCATCAACAGCTGCTCTGGTGTCCCTGCCCACCCATACACTACCTGACAGAGGCAGGAAGGGGGTTGGGTGAAAGGCTAGAAGAACCTACCTCACATTGCAGACAAAAGTAGCCTACTCAGTAACTTCCAGAACACCATATACTAACATATAGGTTCTCTGTTGGCCCTTCTGAATGACTTGGGTGCTGCAGACCCAAGACTGATGAGCCCTTTCCCAAAATGAGAGGCCAAATTCAGCCTGTCACTGCCTTAATGCCTACCACAGAAAGTGAAGGTGCAGTTCTTGAGGATGGAAGTTCCACAGATGCAAACACTACCTAAATGATCAACATGTCTTCTTTATTTGAGCCCCAGAGATTGAAACCGGAAACATGCAAGCTACTTGGGTATTCTACCACTTTGATACACTGCTGGCCAGTGAGCTGAGTATCCAAGCCACAAGTAAACACAGACAGGTATGTGCCATGTGTACTTGGGCATATCCAGCAGCCCACGGCTTGCAGAAAGATAGTGCATTCAGAGCTCAAATCTGCACCCAACTCCCAGGTCTGCAAGTTTGCACTATAACCCTGAGTGGCTTATTAAATTTTTCTATCTGTACTACAGAAAGAGATGATAACACTTTCTCTGTGTGTACCTGTGGCCACCCAGGCATACTCACGTTCATTATCACCTCCAGATACTTGTGATGTCATTACCCAAAATGTGTACCGCTTTAAGAATACTACTCTCAGGGTTAGAGAGATGGTTCAGAGGTTAGTAGCGCTGTCTGCTCATCCAGAGGTCCTGAGTTCAATTCCCACTTCCAGAGGTCCTGAATTCAATTCCCAGTAACAACTATATGGTGGCTCACAAATCTCTGTAATGAGATCTGGTGCCCTCTTCTGACCTGCAGGGACACATGCAGGCAGAACACTGTATACATAATAAATAAATAAATGCTTTTTTTTAAAAAAAAATACTACTTTGATCTTTTACAGGTTCATGTTTTCCAAAGACGGTCACATTATCTCCTACCCCATCATCTAAAGTTTATGTCTCCTCCCTTCCTTGGATCAGGAGGGGTTTTGTGAAGATTTCCACTATAGCACAGAAATGCTATTACTTCAAGACAACTGCAGAAATGCTTAGGCAGACTCCACTCAGTTGTTGGAATGCTTGTCCAGGCTCTGAAGTGCTAACAAGTAATGACAGCACTCCAGGACAGCCACACTAAGTACTGAGACTGTCCTAGGACAGCCAAACAGTGAGGAAGTTCAAAATAACCCTCTGAGAGGCCACACAGAGAGGTCAGTCAGGTCCCACCCACTCCAGACACATCCCGTGCTTCCATATAACTGGACTTTCCAGAATTTGTTGTTAGGACCATTAAATTTGGGGATGATTAGAAGTGAGGTAATAATTGGAAATCCAGTACCTATTCTTTTCTGGGCATACTCTGCAGGTATCATCAAATTCTTCTTTTCTATAGCTTCTAGACTATTTCTCTCCCCGTGGGACTTATTCCAAATGATCACCACTTTGGGTAACTTCAATATCTACAGAATAGCACAGTACAGAAAATTTGTCTCTTAATCTATTGACTCCCGATTCTCATTAATGCCCCTCCCATCATTTCCCACAGCCACACCCGGGCCTCATCAGCACAACTGCTGCCTTTCTGGACTTTCATCTTGACAGATTCTACTGACCCCAGAGCCTTTGCCATCTCTCTCATGCTGCTTCTGCCTCCACCCCATCCAGTCTGCCCAGTCCTTCTGGCCTCAATCTCTTTTTTAACAGGCCTGGAGCCATGACTCTTTTATTTCAACTACCCATCTCTCAATCTTCAACTCTCCAAAGCACTTGTCTTACATACTTTCCCTGACAACAACAGTGTTTTGCCACATTGCTCTTGAGCTAAGTATTGACAACAAGTCACACTGCTATGTAGGAAGTGGTCACTATGGGTCCATTTTAGCACACACTCCATAGCATCCCAAACCCTCTCTCTCATTTTCACAAAAATAATGAAAGTCACTGGCAGAATTATATGTTCTGCATTTAAAAAGAGGCTGGGTCTTGACCACCTGCCCCTTCACCTCTAGATCTAACAGAGACACACCATTTCTTGTCCACAGCCAGCCCCGTACCTGTCAATCCTCCCCATGCTCCATTCCTTCAAAATCTGCAGATAACAGGAGAGTGGGAGAGGCTACTGGAAAGAAGAAGGTGTTCAGAGGGAGTGGGGTGGTGATGAGAGATGGTAATAGAGGAATATGGCCAATATACACACGCACAAAATTGTCAGTAACTTTTCTCAAGAAAAAGGAAGAAAATTATTAACTTAACCATTTATTAGCTCCTTTCCCTTTGCATTGAAGCATTTGCTTAAATCTCTACCGTATTTACAGAACTCAGCCTCCCCGAGCCTAGCTGGAAGCTCTGCTGTGCACTGTGCTCAGGGGCCTTGCAGCTGCCTCCATCACTGCCCTCCAACAGAAAGAAGAACTAGCTTCTCCATGTACTTGACCTCACACTGCCCGCAGCACAACAGCTGCCTCTTGTGTGCTAGGCCACCACAGAAAAGACATTCCACAGCATTTGGTACTGGAGGTCCAAGCATGGAAAGACAGCTGCCAGCTCAGTTTAGTACCATTCGGGTCCTGAGTACTTTCAGGTGGAGTAACTTGCTGAGTCAGAGGGGACTTGGGGACACCAAGGTTTATGGGAAGGAAACAAGATAAGACAATCCTGAGCTATGCTGGGCCCCTGCATAGGAGGCTAGCCTGTCCAGAGCTCTCTGCAAATAGGTCAGTAGGAGCCACCTGCCTCAAGTGAGAGCTATATTGTGAGTTTTCTTTGTTTTCATTACAATTTCCTCCCTCACTGCTTCTCTTTAGCCAGCTCTTTCCTCCCTGGGGTGCTAGGGATTGAATGAAACACCACCCCCGGCTCCAATAAGTGTATTTCAATTACATCTGTCACTGTATAACGATATAATGATATATCATGTGATATTAAATCCATGGTAATCATATCAGGGATTTTTTTTAATCGTGCACTAATCACATTATTACATCTCTATAATTAACAACAGGAGGTATGGAAATCCAGTTAAGGCAGTAGGCTCAATGTACTTCCCCCACCCCCATCTTAGTTACCTCCAGATTAGGGCCAGATTAGGAGATGGGGACTGCAGGGCATCAACAAACTGAGCCAGTTTCACCTCCCAGTCCCACTGCCATGGGCAGAACCTTCAGCATTCAGGGCTGACAGAGGCAATCCAGACTGAGATCCAGATGTCCCGCTTGTAGCTGCTCAGGAAAGAGCCCACACAGAGGCACAGCCTTTTGGACCTCCTACCTAAAACTGTAGCATCAAGTCGTCGGCAGAGGGAGGGGGGTACCTTTCCTTCAAAGCAGCAAGGCCCTCTAAGGTCCCTGTAAGGCCCAGGGAAAGTCTCTGTCTCCCACACCAGAACTCCCTGCTAGTGCTGCACATACTCCCCGCTCTGACCTGGGGTCCAGCAATCGGGAGTCTTTGCCTCTTGGTCTCATCAGCCCTGATGACAACGGAATAAACCCACTCTCCCTAGGCCATATTCCTTCTCAGCGCTCTCTCTCTCAAGATTTGCCCTTCATAGTACATGACAAGTCGGTTTTGATAACCACTGGATTGTTCTCATATTCCCTAAACAGTACAAGTTCTTATTCCCCTGCCCAAGCCTAGATGGAGAGAGGAAGGGTTGGGGGACTGAGCTTGAACTATGTCAAATGACTGACCCTGCCTTTCCCACCCCCTTTCCTGATACTGAGCTGTCAGGGCTAATCCCCCCAGGGTGTCAGAACCAGTCTGCAAAGCAGAATTCTGTGTTTCAAGTCCAAAGCTTTGAACCTGGCATGGAACTAGCCCTCAGTGAGGGGCAGGCATTTTGCTAAGTTTGACTCTCAGAAGTTGGACAAGCCTGAAGATAAAAGAGAAAACTCATGTCCTTTTTCCTAATAAAAAGGAGACACTAATAGCAGTCAGCACTTAGGCAAAGCACTTTAAGTTTCTAAAGTGCTTTCCAAATTAAAATATAATCCTTTATTGAGCGTGAGCCACCACCATCTGCCCACCCTTCATACACAGCACACACACCTTCACTTTCCCCCCATCGCCTGCTGCTCATATAGCATTTTGTTGTTTTGGTTGGGTTTGCAAAATACTCAGTACTGAAGACCTCTAAGTCCAGTGCACCAGGCCAGTGCCCTCAAAGAGCTGTAAGCCAAAAGAAAAGACACTTAAACACAACTGCAAAGCAACACAATGGCCAACATCCTCCAAGAACGTTGTGAAGAAACGAACCCTGGAACGACACCCCAGAGAGGACCCAGATGGTCTTCACTAGGACATATGGGAGGGCGCCTTTCAGGCAAAGCTCATTTGTTCTAAGGTGAGAGAAGGAAAGCCTAAGAAAGCAGCTGATGAGACACAACTGGGGTTGGATACGATTACTCAGGAAGAAGGGGAGCCCAAGAACCTCCTGTCTGAAACATAGTTACCACCCCAATTACCGAATCTCCCTTGTCAAATCAGTCTGTCCTCTCTACCCAGGTGTAATAAAATGGAAGGATCCAGCCTTTAGAAGCATACTGACCCACTGCCAACATCTATTTAGAGTCTACACCTGCTAAGTTATATGCACACACATAGCAACAAGGACAGCTCCAATCTCAGAGAGCTTATTCCCCCACCCCCTTTTAGCTACCTCCAGATTAGATAGGTAGAGAGATTCGATCTACGGGACAAGATACTAACTACAAAGCAACACAGGTGACCCTTAATTTGCAGCTATAGTAAGAGCTCCAAGAAAAAATATAAGCTGTTGGGATGGATGAGGGCAGGGAAATCATGACCCGCACAGACTGCAGACTGTGTATGAGGGAGATATGTAAGGGAACACTGAGCCAAAGACTCTGGGAAGAGGCTAGAGACTAAGTAGCAGACAATCAAAGTTGAGCTCTTATGGTTACAGTCTAAAAAGACTGAGCCGGGGATATAGCTCCGTTTAAGCTCCAGCACCTGCCCAAACTGGGTGTAGTGGTACGTAATGTACCTCAGCACTCAGGGGGGGGCCTCTGTCACACACTAACTACATGAGACCTTGTGTGTGAGGAAGGACATGCATGGAGATGAGTCCTTGCTGCCAAGCCTGCTGACATGAATTTGATCCCTAGGACCCATAGCTGGAAAGAGAGAGAGGATCCCCCAAAGCTGTCCTCTATCTCCACAAGTGTGTCACATGTGTCCACCCCAGCACAATATTTCTAAAGATAAAGACTGAAAGGATATAGAGAAAGGCATAGAGGAAGAGGATGCTGGATGCAGAAGGCTAGATTCTGAGGCCAGTCTAGGCAAGATACCAAGACTAGCTCAAAAGTAAAAACTAAGAGCAAGCAAGAGGGCCTAGAGTGGTCCGGGGAGGCAGCTCAACCACTCATACTTGCCTGGCATGCACAAAGTCCTGGTTTGATCCTCAGCATTGTTTTAAAAAACAAAAACAAAACCCCCTACTGGACATGAATAGAAAAATCACTTCAGGAAATGGCAACTCCACTCCTCTGGGAAACAAGGGCCCTAATTACTGATTCCTTCAGCAATCACTAACCACCTCATTTTCTCTTTCGGCTCCCTCCTGTCCCTTCTAACCTGCACAACAGCACTTTGCTTAGCACATATCTATACAGTCTGAGACCGAGTGGTTGGTCTAGTAGAGACTGTCTGTCACCACTTCATCTCTGGCTGCTATCTTAGAGGCAGGACATTAAGTGCTACCTGCAGGCCCCAGAGGCAGGCAGGCTCCGTTCCAGTCTGAAGTTTAGGTCCCCTTCCCTCTGCCCACAGTCTGAGAACTCCACAGGCCTCCACTTGAAAAGGGTGCTAAAAGCAATGATGTCTCCAAGTGCGATGGGAGATATTTGTGTCTGCTTTACCCTTGGCTTTTTGCTCCGGTTCAGGTAGGAGCGGGGTGGGCTGGCTGGCAGATCTGAGAGCGCGGCACGCCCCAGCGGGCAGGGCGCACAGCGCTGAGGAAGGCGCGAGTCAGTCTGGAGTGCTCCCCATTTATCAAGCTCACGCAGGCCGCCAGCCGAGCGAGTCTTTCTATCATTACACCTCTCAAAATCCGATTCATACCACTAATCCTGCCTTCATTCTCCCAGATTAATAACATCTCTTTCAACCTTCACAGTGTGATAAATAGACAAAGAGAGAACAAAAGGAGAGACAGAAGAGAGAGAAAGAGCTGGAGCAAGTCCCCATAATAGAGAGAGCCGAGAAAGAGGAGAGGGAAAAAAGGAGAGAGCGGGAGCAGGCAGCAGCTAGAGACTGCAGCTACCTCAGAGAGCTGCTCTGAGGAGAGCTGCGCCCCGCTATGCTCTGCTCTATCCCCAAAGAGAAAGGACGGCTCGTTAACAGCTCCTTCCTGCCTGGACTTTTGTTCAAATTCTTTCCTTCCCTTCCAATCCTGCTTCAGGTCAAATTCTAGTGAAAATGAGTCTCCTGGCTTCCTGGTCTCCTCCTAGCCTCCCAGCGAGGCCCTTCCAGAAGGCAGAAGGCTGAGTCTGGGTGCACAATGGGCCAGGAACAGCTTTGGAAAGGGGAAGCAAGTTTGCCCTTGTTTCACTGAAGCTACTCCCTTAGTCCCAACTCGGGCCTTTCCCTGCTATCTTGGTGTAAAGAAAAAGGGTTAAGAGCAAGGGAGTCTTAGGGTCTAATCCTTAAGCACTGCCCTGCACATCTTGACACTATAAAGTTCCAGGTGGCCCAAATGCAGGGCTCCTAGCCTTAGCTGCCCAGCCAGATGGTGAATGTAAATGGCCCTTTGGCTTGCTAAAGTACAAGTATAGCCATACCTCCAAATTATTGAGGAGAAAGAGGTATGTCAGGGACAACCCACTGGGCCCCAGTACTATACTACCATTTATCTCTGCCCCCTTCTCCTCTACCTGGAAGCTTACCCAGAAATGTCTCTCTCTCCTGGATGCCATTCAAGTTCTTCAAGGGTTATCCAATCACTTCCCTCTCACGGGCTCTTAAGGGCAACAGCATTTCATCACCTGTAGTGTTTTCCTCACTCAGCGTCAGAGTGGGAGCTTGGGAGTATTATCTCAATTTCTCTACTTCCAGGTCTAAGTTGCCCTAAGCACCTCAGTTCTTTCTTTGCTTTGCCCAAATCTGCCCTAGTCTCATGGCCTGAGCTGTATTCCTAGGCTGCTGGCTGGCCTGGCTCCAGTGGGGAGCTCCAGGAGCACTGGCATCCTGGCATCCTGACCTTCAGTCTGCAGACTGGAGGAGGCTGCGGCCAGTACACTCAACAGCAGTTAAGGGGTACAGAAGGCGGTGGTTGAGCCCTGCCCAACCCAACCTTGTAGAAGGAGCCTTCTACAATGCTCCAGGCTTCTCAGAAGACAGAGAATCTGGTGGGAACCAGGAGTACCCTGAGGCAGACTGTTGGTAGAAAGCTGGTGGCTGAGAGAACAGTGGTCCACAGCCTGACATACGGACTTTCTTCCAGACATTTCTCCAAGTCTTTCCTTCAGCAAAGCTCCCTCTCCCTTAGGACCCAAATGTATGCTGTGCACATACATGCATCATTCATTCCTGGGGATCCATCACACAGTCAAACTTCCACTTGAAAACTCAGGGGGAGAAAAAACAAAACAAACAAACCCCAGCTTTGAAGGGCCCAGAAAGAAACCCTCAGGCAGAAATGCTGAAATGGGCAGATGGAGTATGGTGACCCCTCCACACAAACCCCTGATGTCCTTTAGCCTACAGCCTCAGGACTCCACACACTTCTCTTCCAGACCCGGGATCAGACACCTGCAACACAAAGTGTCAGAGTGATAGTGACTCATGTTCCCTATGGCATCAAGTGTCCCAAGGAGCTGGAAGAAGGGTCTGTGGAGAAAAAGCAAGGAGGAAAGACTATAACCCTGGCAATCTACAATTAACTTGGCCTACTGCTGCCCTGGCTTTCAATGGGCCAGACAGGCCCATACTTCCTTCCTTCTGATCCAAGGTCATGCATGGCACAGTTCCAGAAACATGGCCCTAGACCCTTCCTCCCTTCCCTGAGTGACTGAACTGTCATCTGCCTGTAGTTAAAGTTCTCATGCACTAAGTAACTGAGTGGCTTCTCTGAGCTTAGAAAGGTCCTCCATCTCCTGCAGCCCCATCTCTGACAGGTGGACAGGCCAAGTCTCTAAGAAAGAAAAATCACTCAGTTGATTTATCCTCTGCCTCTATTGCCAATCTCTGCCCCACCTTGCTTTCTCCAAGTCCTCTGGAGCCCTCCTCCCAAGGCAAGTCATCTAAGTCCTAGGGGGGCTTTGCTCTTCCATAGAGAAATGAGGCTGGGGATTCAAAGGCTGTCAGTCTGACAGAGGACCCTGGGAGGTAAGAACCAAGCCCAGACAGCATTTCCCCTGGCTCCCTCATCTCTTGGGTAGAGCTGACTCCTCCAGGCAGCCAGCGACACAGAGCAGGGAAGAAGTTGGGTCCTAATGTGTGAAAAGCTCCAGCAAAGCAAAATCATTTACTCTTTGGTGCGACTGCTCAGCAGAACTAATAAATCTTGCATGAGCAGGGCCAATTCTAATTTCCTAATATGAAAAGGCATTTGGATTGAGAGAGGGGGAGATAAAAGTGATTGAATCTCCAATAGTCCAGGTTACTGACAAGAAGCATCCTGCTGAGCCCTGAGAGAAGGATGGCAGCACCCGCCTGCTGCACACACCCATCCGTTCTGCCCCCTCTTGGTGCGATACATCCCAGTCTCCTCTATTGACAGGACGAGGCTTTAAACACAGTTACACAAGTTATCATTTCTGCCTTCTGATCAATCTGAATTTTCAGGACAATTACCCTCTTAATCAATGATTGCTATCAGCAGCCCTGCGCCTGGACGGACTTCTCAGCAAGGTAATCATGCCGCCAGGCTGGACGGCGCGTGCATAGGCAATGAAGCTCCGGGTGGGGTCTCCTCCCTCCTGGAGCCCCTATATGCCAGCACCACTGCCAGCATGGAGGACGAGGACAGCAAGTGTGAAGGCCACTTCAAGGAGTGGTGGGAGCTGAAGAAAGGAAGGGCTCAGTCACTCAGTCAGCTTTCCAAACCATCTGATTATGGAATAAACCTATTAAAACCCTAGATTTACTGCCCACCGCCCAGATACATCTCCACGTGCCCTCCTGCCATCACTCACAGCTGCTAATTAGCCTAATAAAGCCCTATTCTAATTATAGGCTCAAACTATTAGGGTGAGTAAGTACAAAGAAAAGAGAAATATTGGCTTTACTAATCTCTCAGATGCTGCATGAATCTGGTTTGCAATGGCTACTTACTGTCTGAGATGGCCAGGTCAGCCTCTTCTTGAAAACCTGGACATCTGGAGCTATCATAAAGTAGCTGGCCAGGTCTTGAACCAGAAGGCTATCTAACACAACACTGCCCTTCCCAGGTTCTCCCACAGATCCAACCCTCTGTGCATAAAATAATCCAGAGCCCCTCAGAGGAGGGAAGAAGAGGGAATGGAGAAATCCACTGTTGAGTTAACCAGAAGCCATACCTGCCACACTGGGAACAACTTAGAGAATGCTCTCACATTACCTATTGTTGAGCAAGAGGTCAGCAGTACAATAGAAATCACTTGATCTAAGACCTCGATGAGTCCATCTGAGCCCTAGCATGGGTCTATGTGCCATCATACAATTTGCTATTGTACCCTGAGGGGAGAAGAGAATTAAACAGTGTTTTTCCTTTTTCCCCCAAGAGACCACAGAAATATGCTAGCATGTTTTTATTCACAGACATTTACTAAGTGCTACCCAGGAGATAAGTGAAGAGGGCACAATAATGACAATACACAAGTCATTTCTACTCTCTGGGACTTCATAATGGGGGGGGAGGGAGGGAAGGAGGGAGGGAACAACAAAATCAACTTGCACATAAATTGTAGTGGATTTATGATGTTACATTGTAAATAATTGTCCCCACCTATGAGTTTAATAAAAAGCACTGATTGGCCAAAGGCAGACAGGAAGTGTGTGGGCAGGGCTACCAGACTAAGAAAACTCTGGGAACAGGAAGTACATAGCAGAAATACCACAGAGACTCCAGAGTTGCCAGACAAGCCAGAAGATTCAGAGGACAACTATGCTGCTCCAAGAAAAGGTACCAAGCCCCATGGCTGAAAAGGATTAAGAATCTTGGGTTACTTTAAGGGTAAAGACTTAGCAAGTTATATGCCTGGGCCTTAGGCTGATCAGTCTAAAATTAATGTAAGCATCTCTGTGTCTCTGCGGGTCTAGACCTTGAGGCTAGGCCTGAAAGTCCAGGCCAGAAACCTCTTACTACAATGAATATTTATGGAAAAGTTATTTACAGTACTAAAAGGTAGGGAAGACCCAAATGTCTAATAATAAATGAATGAATGAAGAAATCGTAGGCTAATTATAATGGCATGAGCCTCGCCTTCAGAAGGCTGAGGCAGGAGGAAAACTACAAATATGGTTTATATAGTGGTTTCCAGGCTAGCCTGGGCTATAGATATGGAATCTGCTTCAGAATAAATAAAAAGGGGCTGGAGAGATGGCTTAGCAGTTAAGAGTACTTGCTTCTCCTGCAGAGGACCAATGTTTGCCTCCCAGCATCCAAGCTAGGCAATTTGCAACGACCTATAACTCTACTTACAGGGGATCTGACGCCTTCCTCTGGCCTTTGTGAGCACTGCCCACACACAATGCACATACAGACAAGCAAACACACATATACATAAAGCAAAGTAACTATAGTAATAATAAAAGAGAGGGAAAGAAATGCAGAATATCTATATGGCCACATATATGAATCTTGTAGAATTTTAGGTTTGTTCAAGGACAGGATATTTGGAGGAAGGGGTAGGAAGTGACAGCTAGTGGAATTTCTTTTAAGGAGAAGAAAAAAACTCTCAGTTTAAGTGTAATGATTGGCTATACAACCCTACAAAGACAGTAAGATACAAATTGTATAACATAAATGGGTGAATTATATAATAGATGATTTACATCTCAATAAAGCTACTTTTTAAAATGTATACTTTGTGGGGGGGGGGCGGGCGATGGCTCAGTGGTTAAAAGCACTGTTATTCCAGAGGACCCAGGGTCTTAGAGGATAAACAGAATTTTACTGGGCAGGTATGCATAAAGGCCTCTCGAGGCAAATGGAACAGATGTAAACTTGATACTCGAACATACAGCACACAGACAACCCTGGTGCAGTTGGAAGGCAAACTAGAAGGTCTTCAAGGTCAGGCTAGAGAATTTACACATCATTCAGCAGACATCAAGATATCTGAAGTAAAAAAGGTAGTACAACAGGGTTTAGATGTCTTATGCATGAGAAACAATATGTCACAGCTGAAAGGGCATGGTTTGGGGGTTACAATATCTAGAGTTTATATATTTAATTTATTTTTCTTAGAATAAACATATTTTCCCTTTTTCTGTGTATGTGGTATGCATATGTGTATATATATCACATGTTGGCATGCATGTAGAAGTAGCCCAAGGTCAATACTGAGATATCTTATTCATTAAGGATGAGTCTCAGTCATATGGAAAGTGTCTCTGGCAAGCTTAATCTGGGAATTCCCTGTCTCCATCCTCCAAAGACTGGAAATTACAAGTGAACTACACAGCATTTGTGCGGGACCCAGGTCCAAACTCCAGTCTTCAAGACTGTAGCAAGCACTTTAACCCTGAACCTAGAATAAATTCTCCAGTTCCCTAGAATAAATTCTTTTTGTTTTTAGATTTATTTATTATGTATACTGTTCTGCCCGCATGTCTGTATACATGCCAGAAGAGGGCACCAGATCTCACTATAGACGGTTGTAAGCCACCATGTGGTTGCTGAGAACTGAACTCAGGTCTTCTGGAAGAACAGTGAGTGCTCTTAACCTCTGAGGCATTTCTCCAGCCCCTACAATAAATTCTTAATAACTAGTGAGAGCTAGGATTTTGTGATTCTGCTCATATTTTCTCAGTGCTTGGTGGAGTGCCTAACCTAGTACCTAGCTGTGCCATACACTGAAGTCAATCTCATTTGGCAGGCATATTAGACATCTTCCATGAACCCTGGTGCTCTAGTTATACAGTGTGAGCTCTTCAACGTAAGGTCCCTGTTTTGAGTTTTGACCTCTAGCCTTCCCTTCCTGCTTGGCTGATGCTCCATCTAGTTACATCCTTTTTCTGCTCTGAGGGGCTCTCCTTAAGGCTCAAACCAGAAAACATCACTGTGGCTAGAAGGAAGGCAGCTGAAGCTGTAGGGATGAAAGGCTTCAGCAGAGCAGTGGAGGCCAGTTGGCAGTGCCCACCATCTTTACCTTAAAGCAGCCATGGTGCTCCGGGAGGCAAGTGCACAATCTGAGTCATAAAGCTAGAGAAGGAGAGAAGGCACCCTCTGTGGAATGCCCTACACCACAGCACAGGCAGCAGGTTTACCTGCAGGGAGGAGGCCCGCAGAAGTGAGGGAGAAACTTAACTGTAAGACTTGCAGGTGGACAGGCAGGGGAGATCAGGTCTTATTTCCCGAGCACTCTGTCCCCACTTGAGACCTGTCTTTTCTCTATGTGTCCTCTGGTCAGTAGAGTCCTCAGAGCAGGATAGGAAGGGGATCCTCGGTCTCCCAACCCCCAATTCCTACAGTCCCCCTCCTTTCCTCATCCTTTTCTTCCTGCAAAGCTTCCCTGGAGCCATAAAAATAAAATAAAACACAAACACCCACAGTCCAGGAGGAGGGCGTCAGACAGATAATGGGCATTTTATATCTTTTTATGACACTCCCCATAGGCAGCTCGGCAATCACAGTGCAATAAAGGCAGGCATGCAGCTTGCATAGTTAAACAACTGTCGGGTAATTAGGCACAGCAAACACCACTGGGGAGGCCTCAGGCCTGCCCTGGGATCTGCCTGCAGCCTGCCTGCCTGCTTACAAGCAAATAAGTGCCAAGGCCAGGGCTACCACCAAAAGAGTGGCCATGGTGCTGGAGACAGACCACTAACAGCTCTGTGCAGCACACGCCTCTGCACAGTCACAGGCATGCCTGCTCATACTCTGGAGGGCCGCTCCTCTTTTCCAGTAGGGCAACCTATGGTCTCAGACGCTAAGGCCCTTGAAGACACCTCAGCAGGTCACAGCAGGGGCTAGTACAGTAGCTTGGCTCTCAGGACATGTGACCATGCAGACAGGCTTACGTGGACCTTCTGTCCTTGTAAACTGTGACTCAGTGAAGAACTTCATCAAACATAAATCAGTTATTAAAAAGACAAATCAAACAAACAAAACAAATAAATAGATTAGTTCTTAAAGACACAGGCAGAGGCAGGTGGATCTCTGCATTTGAGGCCAGCCTGGTCTACAGAGAGATTTCCAGGGCACGCAGGGCTACACAGAGAATCCCTGTCTTGAAAAACCAAGGGAGGAGGGCTGACACAGGTATGTATACACACATCTTCCCATTTGGACCAGGAGCTCTGTACAAGGGGAAGACTGAGTCCAGATGTCCCGACACATTTCAGAGTCCCTAGTAGCTAGTGGATGACGACAAATATAGATGTTCCTGAACAGGCAGCACATAAGCCACCTGCTACCCAAGGCTTAAGTCCAACCAAGACAAAAGTTCTCACAGAGCTAAGAGCATCAAGGTACCTAGCTTGTCAGTCCAGAACTGTCAGGGAGCTGGCTAATTAGCTCACTAATGGGACAAAACCTGGCAAAATCCCACTTATAGACAGAGAAAGCCAAGGCTCCACCTCCAAGAGTCAACTGGATCAGCTGAGCTAAACACCACCTCCACCCCAGCAAGACACTTGGCAGAACCACGAGAGTGATCACATAGGTGACCTCTACCTGGCCACCATTTGGCATCTAACATGACAGTCAACAGAAGGGACCAAAGGCCAGAGGAAGACCTGATCTGCTCTCTGCATTTACAGCACTGGGTGCCTTGTCCCCATCCTTTCCATCCCTCAAAGAATACAGGTGATAAGTTTCTTCTAGCCCATATTTTCCTGGTAAAGTCCAAACTAATGGCTCTCTGTTCCGATGAAAGCCACCACAAACTGACTGATGCCATCTAGCCAAACTTCTCTACCACCTCTGGCCTCAGCGTTGACAGCTATCTGGCTTCATCCTGTCTCTCCTGCGGCAGTTCCAAGGTTTCAGAGGAGGAAAGAGGAGACAGAAGGCCTTCTCTGGTCTGCCTTGGGCTGGCTGATTTTATGTCAATGCAACACAAGCTAGAGACACCGGAGAGGAGGAACCCTCAACTGAGAAATCGTCTCTATAAGATCAGGCTGTAGTCAAGCCTGTACAACATTTTCCTAACTGGTAATTAATGGGGGAAGAGCCCAGCCCATTGTTGGTGCATAGTCCTGGGCTCCATAAGCCCAGGCCCTGGGTTCCACAAGAAAGCAGGCTGAACAAGCTATAAAGGAGCAGGCCAATAAGCATCACCCCATGGCCTCTGTATCAGCTCCTGCCTCCAGGTTCCTGTCCTGTTTGAGTTTCTGCCCTGGCTTCCTTCAATAATGAACAGTGATATGAAAGCACAGGCAAAATGAACCCTTTGCTTCCCAGCTTGCTTTGGTCATGGAGTTCCATCCTAGAAATAGTAACCTAACTAAGACACACCCGTCTCTTTGCTGGAGCAAAAGGATGAAGCCATGCTGCCATGAATATACTTACACTGGCAAGGGCAGAAGACACTGTGAAAAAACTGCCCCATCCAAAACCTTTACTCATAGCTAAGGAAACCAAAGCCTCAAGAGCAAGTGACCAACACCAGAGACAGTGCCTTATTTTTTCCCACCAGGTTACATCCAGGCGTCTTTGTGTTGCAGCATGCGGTCCTCTAGACATAAGGGCCTCATCTGCCCATTGCCAGTACCTGGAACCTGACCACAAGCCCATGTGTGAGCATGTGCACACCTCACAGTAAACAGATGTAGACACTGTGTGACATACTTCTCTAAAAACAGACACACATGTATACACTGGTATCCCCTCTTACACACAAAGATCCCCATTAAACAGGTACCACTCTGCGGGAAATGGACTGTGAGACCAATCCCAACCCTTCCCCAGGCCCTGGCTTCTATTGCCTAACTAGGGGTGGCGGCTGTGTGTTTGTCTCAGTGTAAACCAGGCTAGGCAGGAGAGTTGTCTTCAGGAGGCATCTGCTAGTAGGTAAGAGAGAGACAAGAGGAACTACGGAAGGGAAGCCCGGATTTCTGCCTTCCTGGTCATTGGGCCTTGAGCAGTCTTTTTAACCTAAGAACTGCAGCCCAGTGTACAGTGCTCGCCTACTGCTGACACTGACAAGACATGCTTAAGTCTGTCCAGGAGGCTGGATGGCTCTCACAGCCCCGCCTGCCCCTCCCCAACAGTCCTCCACTCTTCCAAGGGGCTTCGGAGATTCCCCACTGTTTAGTCTGGTCCCTTTCTTCATATGGTTCCTGGTTCCCAGGCTCTCACAGTGACGGACTAGAGCACATGAAATAACCAAGACTCAGGGATTCAGGGCTATACTATGCTCTGGTAACTGGCCGTAAGGGTTAGAATATCAAAGTCTGTGTCAGAAAGGTCCCCAAATGACCAAGCAGAACTTCCCACTCTTGCTTCAGATCAAGCCCAGAATGGACTTAAGGACACATGGAAAAGGTTTACTATGAAATCAAGGCTAGGAACTAGCCTCAGTAGACAGGACACAGACTGGGCAGCAGACAGGAGGGGTAGCCAGGCCCAGAGGTAGGCCTGGTGAGACCCATCACAGAGGACATTTTGAGAATTCTGGGGTGAGGTTTACTACTGCAGAGGATGCAGGGACCTTGGCAGAAGACAAACTCCTGCCGGCCTAAGCTAATTTCCTTCCCACTCTTCCCTTGTAACCATCCCCTCCAAAGATGCAGGAGTTGGGTGGGCACCCAGCTGCTGGTATGACAAGCTTCTCAGCCCACACAGAGTAGCACCCTTCTAAGAGCTTTACAGATGTGCTCCTCCAAATATGACCTCTGTGCTGGAGGGATGCAGACTTTTCCCAGTAGTCTCCAGCCGTCCACCGCTGACATGTCTCAAAGCTGGTGGCTTCCTACACACAATCCGATCCCTGGCTCACACATTCTCGCTTCCCTTGCATGGACATAAACATAGCGATTTTCAAGAGTTACTGCCCTTACTCAGATGCTCTCTGATTTGAGGAGAGCACACCAGTTGCTTAAACCCTGAAAGTCACTGCTGCATGTCCCTGATCCAGCCAGCAGTCTCACATCCCAGGGGTCCCTTCCTGGAAGCCTCCCCCTGCTGCCCCATGAGAACTTACTCATCTTCAGAACTCACCCCAGGAGCCTCCTTGCTTTTAAACCTTTCTGGACTTACTGTCCCAATACCTTGAGAGCTTGTATGAACGTTCTAGCAGGGGAGCACAGCTATCCTTGTCCTCTATTAAGGGAAGGTTGTCCTCTTTGACTGAACATGCAGTTTCAGGAGGGACACACATGGAACGGTGAGGTAGGAAGAGGACACACACCTAGCCAACCAGATCAACTGAATCAACCCTGGTGATCAATGGGGTGACGGATGTCCAAGGTCTTCACATACTACCCTCTCACTACCCAACTGACAATAAAAACACTCCTGCCTTTGCTCTGGAGGCAGCAGACTCCTTCAGAACATGAACTTTGGAGCACATGGCCTACATTCCAGTGCCTGCTCCACCACTCATTGCTGCTGGCTGGTGGAAGGCATATGAGCACTTGTGGCTTCCACTGTAGGGCAGTTGGGAACCCAAGGAGCCCAAACTAAGCATTCAGAGCCACATCTGGCTTTGTTAATTACTCATTATTTACACTTTATGAAACCAAGGTTCGGAGAAGGTTAAGTATCCCGTCTATAGGAAGGTGACAGTTAGTAACTATGCTGAATGTGACTCTGTTCCACTGGACAGCCAGGCCTATGACAGCAGACAGCTAGCTCCTCCATGCACTTTGAGGGTGATATGAACCTGCTGGGGACGCACGCTCTTCTCTACAGTGCCTGTGGGGAGACTCCCATAGCACACCTGGGCTCTGTCTCCATGACCTCTCATCTCTTCTGGGTGTAGCAAGAGCAGAGGCAACACAAGTGTGCTCCTCCCTCACCTTCAGATCAACTTTAAGACTAGGACACCTTGTTCTCATTTTAGAGAGGATACTGAGGAGCAAGGAGCAAGTCAAAACTCCATCCTACCAAGTCTAGAAGCAGGATTCTAGGCCAGCCATTTTCTATTGGTTTAGGGAGAGGCTGGCTCCAGCCCCTAAGGCTGGCTGGCAGTGACAACAGAGTCCACCCCGACACACGAGGCTCAAGCTCTTTCTAGGATTTCTGGCTTATGAGCTACACACTTGCATCCCTAAGATCCAGCATATATACCAGAACCAGATGAAGGGCGAGTCTCACCGAGACTGCCAAACTGAGTCCTCCAGGTTTGGTCACACACACATCTCTACTGCACAGTCCATGAGCACTGTGCCCCAAGGCCTTTAGGAAACCAAGGCTTTTAATGTTTTCAGACACCACTAAGACCCTGTATATTCTCCAGAGCACACTAAAGGGTCCTTCCCAAAGCACAGTCCTGATAGCTGCTATGAACTCATCATAGAGAAGTGTCGTTTGCATGGAGGAACTATCTAAAAGGTCAACTGCAACAACAGAAAGCACAGGTCCCTCCATGTCCCAAGTTCCATGAAAGCTCAAAACCAGAGCCTATGGCAAAAAGGACTCCAGCGTGGGCTCAAGGAGAATGGGGTGAGTATCTGTCTCTACTTTACCACCTAAAACATAAACAACACTTGACTCAGCCTTTACCTCTTCCTGGGTGTTTGCCTACAGGAAGATGCTTAACTTCTGTCTATAGCAGCTGACTCAGTGTGGATTCAGTTAATACTCACCAGGGTCAAGGGCTGCTATTGAGAACAGAGATGGCCACATACAAGCCTTAAGGCCCTCATGGGCTAGTAGGAAACATAAATGTGCAAGCATATGATGTATGTTGTACAGAGTTCTAAAGAGAAAACGGAGACAGATTTCTACTAGAGGGTGTGTGTGTGTGTGTGTGTGTGTGTGTGTGTGATATAGGGGCTCACATAAAAGGGTTTTGAAGGATGAACAGAAGTTTTCTAAATACACTAAAAGAAAATAAAATGTAAGGAGGTAGCATAAGAAACAGAGAGATGAAACAATTGTGTATATGTAAAAAGCAGTAAGAAGTTTGCTCTGTTATAGGCAGGAAAGTAGTATGACTACCAAGATACTGCAATGAGCTGTATCATCCAGGGCTTTGCCACATAGCTCAAGAGAATGAATTGGCAAAGCCTCAATACCTACCCTCTTGGCTCCAGTGTTCTTCCTGTCAGAACAAGCACCTTGCGATCACAGTTTCCCGAGCCTTTGATTTAAGAGTTCCTCTCCTGGCCCTGACAGTAAGGCATTTCTGTCCCACAGATTATAACTCACTCTGGGCTATTATTCAGCTCCCCAGCCCTGGCCCTGCTGCAGTTAGTCCAAACATAATATCCTTCATGCATATATTATCTGTCTCCCTATTATCTGGAATCATTTCGGAATTAAATTTCAGTCCTGCAATATTGGCTTCAGGAGCGGCACGCTTTATGGGCTAGTCAAAGGTTAGAATAGCAATCAAAATAACAGTGCCGATGCAGAGAGACATTTTAATATTCCAAAACCCGGTAATTGTAAAAGGACATAATATTTTTTCCCTGATTACCCCAAAGGCAACACATGTTAACAAGGCGAGGGAAGGAGTGAAAGAGATCTCAGAGTTCAGACGGCTGTAAGACATATTTAAAGGAAAAGCCCGGGCTGGGCCTACACCAGTGGGGGCAGGGAGTGGAAGAAAGCAGACATTCCCTATGGCTCCGACAGCCCATGCTAACACAGTGCTGTCCTCTACTTCTGTACTAACTTCAAGCTTAGCCTGAGGTACACACAGTGCAGAACGGACTGAGACGAAAGAATTCACAAACAGGAGTCCTGAAGCTTGGGTGGTTCTAGTTTCTACTTCCGGGTCAGCAATCTCCCATTCAAACCAGCCCAGGCACATCTACAGCAGGCCCTAGCCACTCTCCATAGGCTAGCTTCTGACCCGAAAGACACCTGGAGCTGTATGTGAAGCCTGTACCGACTTAGCCTGCTCCTCAGAGATGGTCAGAGGTCTTGGGCATCCAACCCAACTATATACTGCCCACAGACGGTGAACTGCTTCTGGATGGTGCCGAAGACCTGGACACCCCCCCCCCCCACGCGCCCGGTTCCGACCACAAACTTCCCTCTCAGCACAGCGCAGGGCTTCTAGATAGTCCCATCTCTTCACCTTCACTTGAGGGCTGTTCTTATTTTGTCTAAATTAGTTTCTCTCAGTCTTAGCAGAAGGGCTCCATGGCTCGCGCCACTCAGCCACTCTTCTATAAACGGTCTGAAACAGCAACATGATGGGCAGCCTTCTGGATCTCACTCCTCCTGCCTGCTGGCTTCCCAGCTGCCTCAACCACTCACTGAAGCCTCAGATCTGCATCACCAAGACCTGCTGACCTGCCGATGGCCCCCAGCAAAGAACTTCATTAAGGCCGAGAATTTATTCCTCCATAAGCCCTTAATTTATTACTGCACTGATTGGGACTCTGAGTGCTTCAAGGTCAGAAAAAGTCACACTCAATCGTAGATCCCAGTGATCCCTTCCCTTCCGCAGTTTCTCCTGCTATCCCCTCCTGGAGGCTGAGGGAGACACAATGTTTTTTGGAGAGGCTCCCAATCGCTCTCCCTCAGACATCTGGCCCTAAGCTTGCCCTGTCAAAGCACACAGAAAGCACAGCAGGGCATGGAGTAGATGGCAATGGGAAATTAGAGCTATGGTCTTTCCACCCTGCTTTTATCTAACTATTCAATTCTAGGGGGGCCCTATTCCCCCAACTGCCAGGCAGGACTGGAGAGCCAGACTGCAGGCCCTATCCCCCAACTCGGAATCCTCCTAAGGCTGCTTGCTTACTTTTCCATGAAGCCCACCAAGGCAGGCTGCAGCATGAGGATTCCTGACAGTTATGTGTACACACAGCTGCACAGCTTGGTCTGCATATATGTGAAATGTTTATATTTATATATGTATAGGCATGCATTTATACATTCATTTGTACCTATGTCCCATGCATATGTACTGAATAAAACCATTTTCTGTATTCATCCACACACATCTTTCCTGATGTGTCTCAACCAACCTTTCTGTTTCAGAATTCCTAATTTAAGACAACATTCTTCCTATCCATCCTTATCTACCACTTCTGTGACTGTACTTTAGAAATTGTCAATATCCCATTACTTAAATTACTAATTCAAACATCCTACTTTTTAAAATGTCAGTCTAATGTAGCTTAGGCTAGCCTCATACTACAATTGGCCTTTTACATCAATGCAAGGGATCATCTTCATGTCCGTGTGGCAAGCACTCTATTGACTGAGTGGCCTCCCTCGTCCTTTCTGATTTTTCTGAGATAGAGCCTCACTCTATAGCCCAGGATAGTTCTGGAGCTTACGGTGATCCTCCTGCCTCAGCATCTGGAGTGATTAGGTTAGCAGCACCAGCCACTACACACGGCTAGACATGGCACTGTTAAACTATAACTTCTCCTGGCATCTGGCATGCTCAGTTGTGCCTGCTGGCCCCACTCCTCACTCACCAGGGCCTACCTGCTCTGTCCATAGCCAGCAGATCCTTCCTCTTTTCAATATCCACCTTAGATTCCACAGTTCTATCTTGTTAACTGCTGTCTTCAAAGGATTTTTTTTTTTTTTTTAAATTACATCTTCATGTTGGACAAACCTAGAGCCACACTGCTGAGTTCTGCTAAGGGTCTGACTTCTGAACAAAGGCCGCTCTGCTATGCAATGTCCTTGACTCACCTGGACCCTCCATACTGCCTAGGGCTCCTACTGTCCTCAAGTCAGCTCCCAAACTCTCCCACAGGGACAGCAATGTTCTCCTATTTCTAGGAGTCCTAGACTGTCCTATTAGTTGCCAGCAAATCGTTTGCCCACTTGTTTCACAGGGAAAAGCAAAAGCCATCAGATGGTGGTTTGTTTGATCAGCTTGATACAAACCTAGACATCATGGTGAAGAGGAAATCTTCATTGAGAAAATGTTTTCATAAGGTAAGCCTTTAAGCAAGTCTATGGGACATTTCTTTGATTAAAGACTGATGTGGGAGGGCTCAGCCCACTGTGGGAAGTGCTACCACTGGACAGGTGGTTCTGAAGTATATGAGAAACCACACTGAGCAAGATATGCTAACAAATCAATACACATTGTTCCCCCATGATCTCTACTTCAGTTCCTGCCTTGGTTTCACTCAATGAACTGTGTGGCTTGGATGTATAAGTCAAATAAATAGACACCTTCCTCCCCAAGTTGCTTTTGGTCATGGTCATCATCACAACCACAGAGAGGAAAGTAGGGCAGAGGTTGGTACTCGGAACATGGGGTATTGCTCTGATAGACCAGACCATGTTGTCTGGGGGAGGATTGTAGGATTTTGGAACTTTAGGCTGAAAAAGTCATCGAGCTCACTGCCATGTTCTATGAGAGCCTGGAAGATGCTGAGAGCAGCACAGATACAGAGGCTTAGCTCGGTTCAGAGGATCTGAGAGACATTCAAAATCTTTATTGGGAACGTGTACATGACACTTCAAAAGTTATTTTCTTAGATGATATTTAGTCACTTATTTGTGCTGTACACATGTGTGCATTTGGGGCAGCCAGCATACAGAATTGGCTCTTTTCTTCACTGTGTGGGTCCTAAGGATCAAATTCGGGTAGTCAGGCTTGGCCAGTGATGCCACTAAGCCATCTCATCAGCCCTGTTTACGTGATATTTTGAACTGAGAATATGTAGTTCTGGTCATCAGGAACTAAAGAGCAAGTGTGGTTAAGAAGAAATGAACATCACTGAGGTGAGATCTGGGAGTATTTCCTCAGAGTTAGTACACAGAAACTGCAGTCCAGAGGGGAAAGGCTGGCAGACAAACTTGGTAATGTTTAAGTCTCCTACACGTTACTGGTTTTGGTGGCAGGAACTGAAAAACTGAAGGGGTCATGAAAAACAGCTGAGATTTGGCACTAGGTGGCAAGGTTGGAGTCCCTGAAGAAAAATCACTGGTAAAGGTACAACCTCACCTTCAATAGAGACCCCAGCATAGCTAAGATGGCGGAGCTGTGGATGAACAAGTACAGGCATGCAGTAGAACCAGCCTGAAGTTACCAGGCCGTATGTACTACGGGTGACAAAGCCAGAGCCATGGCACTGCCAAGGCCCCTAGAGTACAGGAAATCATGAATCTTGGATACAGATATTAGAGTTTGGTTTTGCTTTTATTGAGACGGTTCCCCAGGTTTTTCTTCTTGGAATAAGGAAAGTATAACTTACTTTATATTTTATAAGAGCCCACAGTTAAAGAGACTTTTAAAAGACTTTCTATTATGATGCTGATATTAATATGAGATCTTGGGGATGAACAGGAAAGGAGGATTATGATTTAATAAGTGATTTGTTTGTGTATGAAGTTAACAAGTTACACTGGTTTTGTCAACCTGACACAAACTCAGACATACCTGGGAAGAGAGAATCTAAATTGAGAAAATGTCTCCGTATGGCGCTTGCAGGCAAGTCTGTGGAACATTTTCTTGATTCAAGACTGACACGGGAGGGCACAGACCACTAGGGGCAGTATCATCCCCTATAAGAAAGCTCACGGAACAAGCCTGGGGGAACATGTCAGTAAGCAATGTTCCTCCACAGCCCATACTTCAGTTCCTTTCTATAGATTCCTGCCTTGGCTTCCCTTCAGGTGACTCAGGATATGTGAGCCAAAATAACCCCTTTCCTCCCCCAAGTTGCATTATTTTTTTCTGAGACAGGGTTTCTCTGTGTAGCCTTTACTAGAACTTGCTCTGTAGACCAGGCTGGTTTTGAACTCACAGAGATCCGCCTGCCTCTGCCTCCCAGTGTTGGGATTAAAAGCGTGTTAAACCACCAGCTGGTCCCCAAGTTGCTTTTGATCATCATCTTGTCAGTGTTCTATTGCTGTGAAGAGACACTATAAACAACCAAGCAACTCTTTTAAAAGGAAGTTTTTAACTGGGGGCTTGTTTATAGTTTCAGAGACTTACTGCATCATCATTACGTTAGGAAACATGATGGCAGGCAAGTGTCATACTAATCTGTAGGGAGGGAGGGAGGGAGGGCGAGAGGGAGGGCGAGAGGGGGAGAGAGAGATAGACTGACAGCCGGTGGCCTGGCTTGGGGGTTTTGAAACCTTAAAGCCTACTCTAGTGACATACTTCCTGCAACAAGGCCATATTCCCTAGCCACTTTCTGATGACTATTCCAAATAGATGAGGCTATGGGGATGACTTTGGTCTTTCTTATTCAAACCACCAAAGTCATGGGCTCATCACAACAAAAGAAAGCAAACTGAGCCAGACAGAAACTACTTCAGCGTGTCATCATCAAATCAGCAAGCCTGTTGCCAATGGATCTTCATCCTTTTTTTTTTTTTTTTCCCTCTCCTGTCAGGATGAAGTAGGGAAGGACATTCCACCCTCTCTCCCCTTCTCAGAGGTCCCTACTGACTCCCTCTCCTGTCTGCACCTTCAGACTGGGTGGCCTTCTTCAGATAATGCCTCCCACCTCAAATCTCACCTCCGCCCTATAATGGCCATTGCTTGTCTGTCCCTTCAGAATCACAGCTCTGAAAACATGAAAATTCCTCTTACCTCCTTGTTTTCTTGCTTATGCCCAAATCACTTGTTTATCTCCATCCTTAATTTGTACTCTACTAGGTCAGTAGGGTCCATCTGCTCACCTTGGTACTATGCATCTCTATTTTGGGTTGTAAGCAGCTGTCTCAGCCTCTGGGACACTACTCTCAGGACCCCTCTGTATTTGTACCATGAAGACTTGGGTAGAACTAACTAACTTCAGTTCTAGTTTTGCCGCATACTGGTGTGAGAGTATTATCATTCTGTGCTCAGGAGGGTTGTGAGGATTAGACAATGTAGCACAGAAGCCAAATATCTGACCCAGGGCTGTTTAGTACAAACAGAACGCAAATACACAAGAGAGCTGAAGTTTTATAGTGGTCACATTGAGAGATAAGACATGCTGGAGCTGGAGAGATGGCTCCATGGTTAAGAGCACTGGCTGCTCTTCCAGAGGACCAGATTTGATTCTCAGGTTCAGGGGATCTGAGGCCCTCTTCTGGCCTCTGTGGGTACTATACACACATGGTAGATACACATAAAGGCAAAATATCCAAATACTTAAGAAAATAATGATAAAGGTTTAAAATTGTTTTAAATAAACATAAAATTATTTAATCAATCAATATATCCAAATATCATTTTCAACATGACAGCAGTATAAAACTTATGAGATAATTTGGCTTTTTTTTCAGACCAAGTCTGATGGGTAAATTAATAATTGTATCAGATCTCAGCTAGGAAGCAAAGTTTTATCATAAACAATGTTTTAGATTTTGAATAATTAACGGTTTAAAATGTAGCATCTCTAGCTCAAGTGGTTAAAACATTCTCAAAAGTTTTTCAAGGAAAATTTTTCAAATTGATTAAAGCTTAATACAAATTAAGAATTCTCTCTTACTCATCCTAGATATACTCCCAGTGATCTACTGCCACAGATGCCAGTAGGAACTTCAGTGGGAAGGAAGCACAGATGCTAAAGACTGAATGTCTGTCTCTCCAAACTGCTACTCTAGCAGCCCTGAGAGGTGAGGCCTTTAAGAGGCCACTGGGCATGGAAATTGCCCCCACCGAGGGATCAATGCCCTTCTTGCAGGAGGGCACTGCTGTGAGAATGGTCTGAACTACCCTCTCAGTCTCCTGTTGTGTCAACTTGCCCCATGATGCAGCAAGAAGGTTCTTACCAGATGCCGCCTCTGGAGCGTGTCTATCCCAGCCTCCACCACAACTGTGAGAACAGACTAAGACAACAGCTGTAGAACATAACAGGAAACCACTGAACAGAACTATCCTATTAGAGACCATTCCTCCCGACTCTTCATTTTCTATCATCTAATGTGGGATCTCAGAGTTCTGCCCTGGGTTTTCTTTGTCTTGCCCTATAATATTCTTCCTTGGCAACACCATGTACTTCCATGATTTCACTTGTTATTCACATGTCAATAACTTGTCTGCATCAGTACCTCCTATCCAGAGTTCACCCTTTATTTAGCCCTAGACTTAGATTCAACCACCTCTTCAACAGAATCACAGAAATGCTCAAACTTATCTAAATCTAACTGCTATACACAAAGCTGTTGTTTTAATCGTAAGCCTCTCCTTCCAGCACAGAAAACTTAATCTCATTTTTCAAGGTGCTTCTTCATAAACTCTAGGGCCATAACGGGCACTTCTTTCACCCCTAACTCTCACAACCAATCACCATTTCCTGTCTGTTACACAGTTGGTAAAGCTATAACACTCAATTTCAAAAAAAAAAAAAGTCCCAATGTAACTGATGCATTAAAGAATTAGCATAATGCCAATTTTGCATTTGTTTCTACCATTTTTCCAAATGATATACTAGGTATGTCAGATGTGGTAGTACACCTACTCCCAGTACCTTGGATGGGGACAGGAAAATTCCAAGTGCTATGCAGCCCTTCTTATATCCATTTCTACATGCAAACTTTAGATTTTTTTATTCCAATGTAAAGTGCTATATTTATTATAGTATTTTTTTATTTCTTGGTCATTTAACTGTAAGAATATACTGTAAAGTAGATGTCTATCTTTCCTTGCACTCCCCAGGTCATTTCTACTGAATGACTTCCCTTAGACTAAGAGATTCTGTTCCTTGGTTTGATTTGAGACAAAGTCTTACTCTATAACCTAGATTAGTCTTTAACTCTATAGGTCAAGCTGGCCTTGAATTAAAGGCAATTCTTCTGCCTCAGCCTTCCAAGTACTGGGATTAAAGGCCTAAATGGCTGCATCCAGCTAGTATGGGGATTTTTAGGAACCTTTATGTTTGTATCACAACTGAATTGACTGCACTACTCAACATTCTACAACCCATCCCAGTTCTCTACCTTCCATAGCTAACCATATAGACCAAGTAACTACCATGTTCCAACTGGACTACAGCAATGATCTTATTTTACAGCTTTCAATAATGCTTTCCCATCTTACCCTCCACAGGCTACTGAAGATCTAACTGTGTGGATGTGCATGTACATATTTGGTTGTATAATCATTGGAAGAGGGCCAAAACTGGTATTCAATAAACAGAGGCTGGAGATATAAGTTCAACAATGTTATTTACCTGAACAATGATTTAAATGTCCCCATCTTCAAACACCAAATCCAAACCCATTTAGAAAAACCAGTAGCTGGTCCCTGACAGTTCTCTATACAGCAGTCACTGAATCTGTTTTAAAACCCAAATATGATGGACATGGTGGCTCCTGCCTATAATTCCAACACTGTGAACACAAGTTCAAGGCCAGTTCAGCTACAACCTGAGACTCAACACAAAACAGAAAAGCAAATGAGTGGAACTTTCCTTTTAGTACCTCCTCTTTATCCTAAAGATAACGGCCAAAATTAAAGCTCTGGCCTCGCCTTCCAGCCTTACCTCACGCCCTTCTCTCTTCTCATATCCCCTGTGCCCTGACAGTCATGCAATTCAGTTAAGTGGAATTAAGTTTCTCTGTACTGTGAGCCATCCAAAGTGATGGGGGAAGAACAATGAACTTCTGTCTTCTTGGCCTTTATACAGATGCCAGGCTTCTCCACCTCAGGGCCTCACCACATGCTGCTTCCTAAGGTTGGCCAATTTCTCCTTCAGACTTTGAGATATCTCTCCTTGAGAAACTATTCTTGGAATCTACCACAATAAATCTAGTTCTTCATTATGTGATCAATAGCTCCCAACTGTTCTAAACATGTTACAGAATGGAAGTGAAACGATCTGTTCAAGAGTCACCATTTCTGTTATAATCCTAGAATTTAACAGAGTATCCAACACACAGAAAGCACTCTAGAATGCATGCTTATGGAGGAGTTGTATAAGTTATGTCTTTGTGCTTTATGGATATATGTATATATATATTTCCAATTATTTCTGCAGATGACTAAGTTTATGTGAACATACACACATATGTGTATGTGTGCATGTGTGCACATATGCATGTGTATTCTCCTATCCCTTGGTAACATCTCTAATCTCCTGGAAAGAGCTGGGAGCAGAGCTTCTTTAAGTTGACAGCCCAATAAAAATCTAAGATCATTCAACACCATCCCAAATGTCAGCCAATGGTGGCTTTTCCCACTTTGCTACAAGGCAGGTAGACGGAGGTAGGGAGGAGATGCCAAAGCGCGGCTGTTGAAAAGTTACTAAGGCAGCCCAGTTTCTGAAGAAGAGAGCTCACAAGACAGTATTTCATTTCTTCTCAGATTAGAAGCCTTAGGAAATTCAGACACTGAGTTCCTATCTAGTTACTCACATAGTCACACACCTGAAATACAACATAGCTGGGGGCTGGATTACAAAAAAAACAGGCTTAGGAAAAACAAGGGGTCTGGTCCTCACAAGAATAAAAAAAACAAGGTAAACTGGGAATAGAATCCTCAGTTTCCCTTTATATCCACTTCTTTTCTCCCATATCTTGGCAGTCCAGTAAAGAACTACTAATTGAAGAGGCTCGAGACAGCCTGAAGCACCAAGGTGACCCTAGTGTTACCACATGGGTCAGCTACTCTCCTGCCCTTCTGCCTAGGAACCTAAAGGCAGAGAGCTATCACACACCAAAAAGTCTAGTGAACTTCACAGAGTAATTGTTCATGGTCAGTGCCTGCCTCGCCTGGCCGGGCCTTCACATTGCATTTGTTGAGGCTGGCAAGCAGCCTCAGATGAGCTTTGACAGCTGGCACATTCTTTTCCTGGACAGCATGTCTATCTACACAGGCATGCCTAGCTCCACCCAGGGGTCTCTATGAAGCTAGTTCTCAAGAGGAGGTAGCCAGCAAGCATACACACTCTGAGTCTAGCTGACCCCAGTCCAGCCACAAGGACATAGGCAAGAATCATCAGGCTTTGTCTCTGTGCTCCTGAGGGACACACCTGGAAGTAAACAAGCATGGACTTGTTTCTAACTGAGTTAGCTGCTATCTCAAGTCCAGGAAGCCTCACAGCAAGAGAAGCTCAGCAGATGTAATGTCTGAACAGCATCTTCCAGGAGAGGGAATATGCCTGACGATGATAAGAGGCAAGAGGTGTGTTTCAGAAGGGAGACAGTCAGACCAAGGCTCAATGGTAGGACAGCCTAGCCTCCTCAGTCAAAGATGACAAGTAGTGTCAGAGATTCGGCCATGTGAGTTGAGCATCAGGATGCTAGGACCAGAGAACAAAAAAGAGCACAAAGGATGTGCAGGGAGGGGATGGGACCAAGCCCACGGTCATCCTAGTATGAAACAAATACCCACAGAACTAGTTCCCTACTGTCCCTGTCCTTCCATATCCATGTTTGGCTTTAGCCACACACACCAAAAACAGGCTGCTCTTTGTGCCTACAAGGAAGTCTTTTCCTGGCATACACCCTAGCCCCCACTCCCCAACCCCTGGTTACCCAGTCTAAGATCCCAGTCTTCACATCGAATGTGACCTTGCAATAGCCTCTTTTTCCAAAGCCTACAGGGAGCTTCCATCCCGACCCTGGTGTGTTTTCCCTTCTTCAAGATTCCTGAGAGTCACTAAGCTGACTGGTTGCATCAAGCAGATCCCGAAGCTGCTCCAGGGCTATTGTTCTCTATTAGAATGAGATGTGGGCATCATTCTCCTAGTGGCCTGGGCCTCCTGGAGCAATAATTCCTCTAGAGGAAGGAACCAAGAAGCCCATTCCTACATCATTTCTTCTGCTCACCTAAGAAGCACAGCACACGCTAGGGAAGGTTAGTTTCCTAGGTGTCTCATTCTCTATCAGGGAACTATCCTAGCTATACAGGACACTTATGATGCCCACATCCCCATGAAAACTCTCCTAGGGTTATATTAGTGCCATGATCCTCTTCCATGCTCTAAGGGTTCCAGCTTCTCCTGTCCGCCCCATATGACCAAGGCTCTGCCAGGGCCAGGAGAGAGCAAAGGCAGTTTAGGTAAACCTGTCTTCCAACTAGAGGCACTGAGGACACACTGATACATATATACAAAAGGAACATGTTTCTCCTAGTGACAACACAGCTCAGCCCAGAGATTCAGGGGGAAAAAAAATCCTTTTAACTGGGACTTTTATGTATGTTTGGAAGATACCAATAGGACTCCATCCAGGAGCCTGACCTTCAAGCAGCTTTTCATTCCCAGATACATTAACACAGTGCATATTACTCAGGGAAGAGAAAGCTGGATACTGAGAAAATAAACACAGGAGTTGGGGGGCGGGGGAAGTGTCTGAGGTACAGGAGAACCAAAGGCCCTGGGTGAAGCTCAGATGGTACCTTCTTCAGATTAATCCATTGCTTGAAGTAATCCGCCACTGGCAATCCTAAATAATGGCACTGGCCTGGAAGCCTACAAAAAAGAGAGAGAGAACAGGTTGGAAACACACGTCTCAAGTGTGACACCCCATGTCTACAGAACAGAGCGAGCACAGTGTCAACAAGTCAGCAGGGTCCCCAGCTGAGGAAGCTCTCCTACCTCCAGCACTATGGATACTGGGCTCAGGGCCGTTCCTCAGAACCAGACATCACTAGAATAACATTAGCTGCTACTACCTCCCGATCTGTCAAATTCTACTTTTAACAGGTTACAGTACTTACTTACATTTTCCTTCAAAGTGATCTAGCAAGGTAGGTACTATTCTGACTGTGGTCTCCCTGCTATCCTGGGCTATTTGTTTTCAATTTATTTTTTATCTCATGAGTGTTTTGCTGGGATATTTATCTGTACATCACGTGCCTGGCACCCTCAGAGGTCAAAAGAAGATGTCGGATCCCTTGGAACTGGAGCTACAGATGCTGGGAATTGAACCTCAGTCCTCTGAAAGAGCAATGAGCGCTCTCTGAATCACTGAGATACCTCTCTATCCCGTTTGATTGATTGTTTGGGACAGGATCTCACTTTATAGCCCTGGCAGGCTTGGAACTCACTATGCAGACCAGGCTAGCTTTAAACTCAGGAGATCTACTCGTTTCTGCTTAGTGCTGGGATTGAGGGCATATGCCATCACATACAGCTCCTGATATGGGTTTGTTTAGTTTTTTAAACAGGGTCCCATGTAGTCCTCCCCACTCCAATTCCCAAATACTGGAATTAGAAAGCTGTGCCACTGTACTGGTAGGCAGTGTTGGGGTTGACCCAGGGTGTCAGGCATGCAGATGAGATCCTACAGCTGAACTGCATTCCTAATCCTCCAGAAGTGCAGCAAGTGGAGAGCCTTCCCTTTTCAAAGCTGTTATCTCAGCTATGTGTCAGTAACAGAAAACTGACTAATGCAGGGCTCAAGAAGGAAAATGAATCTGCCCATGGGAGGCAGAGAGGCAAGTTCAAGGCCAGCCTGGTCTACACCGTGAGTTCTAGGACAGCCAAAACTATATAATGGAAAGATGTGGGTATATGTTTCAAATTTAATAAAACCAGTCTGAGATATCAGAGGGATCTACCCACAGTCAGTCTAGGAGGATCAGACAGTGGTAACTCACACCTTTAATCCCAGTACAGGGAATATCCAGGAGTGGTGACCTACCCCCTTAATCCAATCAAATCTGAGTTTGAGGTCATCTCAGTTTACAGAGGGAGTTCCAGGCTCCCAGGCAGGCAGTGGTGGTGTCACCTTTAATCTTAACCTGGATGTGAAACAACTGAGGGGGGTAGGGAAGGTATTTAATGTAGGCAGTAGAAGCCGTGGCTCACACTGTTACCCGGAAAACCCTGTCTCAAACAAACAAACAAGGACTGGAAGAGACGTCTCTGTCCTCTGATGTTCCAGACATCAGGAACCTGAGGTCACATATGCCTTTTCAACTCTACTTTCTATTACTTATGGTTAGCCTAAATTCTGGAAGCATCTGTTCTTTTCTGTAATACATAGAGATGATAAATTTTTGTTTGTTTTGTTTTTCGAGACAGGGTTTCTCTGTATAACAGCTCAGGTTGCCCTAGAATTCACTTTGTAGGCCAGGCTAGCCTCAAACTCAGAGATCCACCTGCCTCTGCTTCCCAAGTGCTGGAATCAAAGGTGTACATCACCACATCTGGCCATAGAGCTCATTTTTTTAGCTTAAAATCAAGTTATTAGTGTTAAATGTTATAGAGTGGCCAAACAAGATGAGAGGTGAGAAAATTCAATGGGCATCACAATATGGAGGCTCCCAAGTGATCTTGATGCACAGTGTTAACATCAGTGGGCCAGGTAAGGAGCAGCAGAGGGAAGAGCCACTGAGAGATTAGGGACAACACAAGTACAGATCCTTTTCTTAGCAACTCTGGATGTGAGAATCCAGTTGAAATGACTAGTCCACTCAGAAAGTTGAAAGGACACTCAGCCTTCCCTTCAAATACTTGACAGATACTATAACAGGAACTTGATCTCTGGGTTTCAGGAAGTAAACTAAGGATTCATTTTTACAAAATGTATTGTGTCTTTCTTTTGTTTTGAGACAGGGTCTTTCTACATAGTTCTGACTGTCCTGGAACTCTCTTGGTAGACCAGGCTGGCCTTGAACTCACAGGGATGCACCTGCCTCTGCCTCCTGAGTGCTGGGATTAAAAGCGTGCACCACCCCTCCCTATGTCTTTCTTGAGAGGCAGGTTCCTTTCAAACACAGGTGGCACAGCAACATTACTGGTAACTAGCCAGCTTTCTGGAGGAGAATTTCTGGCTGATGAAGGGGTAATCAGAGGTGGTATGCCCACATAGGGCCAAGGACCAAGGACATGAGGTCATCGAACAAGGCTTCTATGGGTAAGTGGTAGCCTGAGCAGCTGGAATGGAATCTCTTGAGAAGAAGCAAACTGTAATTGGACTGTTTGAATCCTATCATCTTTTTCTTTGATGTTCCTTACCTTCTGTGTTTTAGAAAATGACTGCTAAGCTCACTGTTTCAGAAAAACCACACCGAGGACTGGGTATGAAGAGGCCACCAGAGGCAGGAGGAACACAGGGACCATAAGAGAAAGAGCAGGCAGCTCCTGTAATTTCTCCTGTAGCCAACTTCAGCCAACTTTGGTTGATATGCCAGGAGTCCTGTTGGTTCCGGCTAGCTCTAGAGAAAAGGGGATGGTACATGACAGCTACAGACATCACCCCTAGTTACGAAGGGTCAAGATAAGTGGGATCCTGCCTGCTCCTCTCCACAGGAGTCCAAGTGAGAATAGCTCAGAAAGAAAACTCATCTAAATGACATTCATATCTGAACATGGCCTATGTCTTAGTGTTTTTACTGCTGTGAAGAGACACCATGACTACGGCAACTCTTATAAAGGAAAACATTTAATTGTGGGCTCTCTTATAGTTTCAGTCCATTATCATCAAGGTGGAGTGCAGGCACACACATGGTGCTTGCTCTACGAGTAGCTCAAAGTCCTACATCTTGCAGGCAATAGGAAGCTGAGACACTGGGTAGTATCCTGAGCATAGGAAACCTCAAAGCCCACGCCCACAGTGAGGCACTTCCTCCAGCAAGGCCATAGCCACTCCAACAAAGCTACACCTCTAATAGTGCCATTCCCTATAAGATTATGGGGACCAATTATAGTCAAACCACCACAGCCCAGCAGCAATCCTGAATGCCTCTCTGTACTCTATATATGATTGAAGTATAAGGGGTGAGTATCAAGGTGAGCTTATTCGGGAGCTCCATGCATGAAATCTGCAGGTCCAAGGAGAGGAGTAAGGTTGCTAGTGTTCCTCTGAATATTTCAGCCCTGTGACTCCCAACATAAGCAGTACAAATAGAGCAGGGCCCAGATTCACGATCACGAAAGATAGAACCAAGAGCTAGAACTTGAACTTGCAAGGTGTCTCATGGGAAGACAGACATCTTTATCATACAATCCTAACCCCAGCACAGAGAGCACGAGGTGGGTTAGAGTGGTCACAATCCCCACACAAACGAGGAAACAGATTCAGTGAAGAAAAGGGATTTGCTCAATCATCAACAAGCCAAGAATAGAACTAGAAATGGACTCTGAGGCTTCTGATCACACAGGTGCCATCTGCACATATTGAGAAAGCAAAGGTGAGTAGGATGGTGGTTACTGCTCAAGCTCATATCTCTCTTCATGTAATATTCTTAGGAGCCTAAGGTCAGGGATAGCAGTAGATACATGGCTCCACTAATCTGGCAAAGGAAAAGGGCAAAAGCTCGGGGCACAATAGGTCCAAATACTCAGTTTCTATCAGATACTGGTCCCAAGGAAAAAAGCCACTGGCAGTGGGCCCTGAACTAGCCTGTGGGCATAAACGTGCAGGCAAGTTTATGGTGCCCAGGTCTCCATGCAGCTGGATTCACTGGGCACAAAGCTCCCCAACTGCCCAAACATCATCTGGTCATGCTTATTACTGTTGCCCAATGAAATTTTATGCACCAAGTCCACAGGTGTGATTTCCCCTTCTTTATGAGGGGTCGGAATGACATCACTGATGGCCAATAGAAAAGACCCAATTATGTCCAGGCCATAAAAAGGAAAGAGATTTTCCCCCCCCACCAAATCAAAACTTCCTTCAGTTCCATGAATACAAGGGGCCCCTTTTAAGGACACCCTCCACGCCCCCACACATGTGCACACCAGTCCTGCCTGTGGGCTCTAAAGCAAGGTACATGATCATGCTATGGGCCTAGAGTCAAAAAGGGTCCCTACCTGGGAAAGAAATCTTGCTCTATCACACTGGCCCTTCAAGTCGCCAGCTTCTCTAACTTGGGGGGGGGGGGGAGTTAGGGAACTTAAGTTTCCTGCTGATCCTTTTAAAAAATAAAAGGAGAGCTTCTGCTCAGAAAGGGAGAACAATGTGGGAAGATGGGGCAGTAAGAACGTGTCTTTCCCCAAACAGACAACAAAGCAAAAGGAGCCCCACCTTCCCCACCAGCCCTCATTCAGGCCTACCACCTGCAACTGAGCCCAGACAGCTTTGATAGCAAACAGGTGTGGCTAGCTTGGCGCCAGCCAAAGCAGGGGAGTAGCTCATTAAGGGAGCCCCCACACTCCACCCCTTGCTAATGGGTATGACCAAGGTGGAACCATTGTAAGCAGGATCTCCCTTTGAAGATTTAGTGAACAAAGCTGGGGGAGTGCAGCTAAGTTGAATGAAGGAGACCCAGAGGTTTGACAGCCTGGAAGGTAGATACCAAAAGGCAGGTCCAGCAAGAGAGCAGGCACCTGTGCTGGAAGGTGTGGACATTATTCCTTAATGGCTTTGCTCACTTCCAATTTTAACCAATAAACCCACCTTGGGAGTGTGACATTTTAGCAGACTCAAGACCTTACAGAGGAAGGACCAACAGGCTGGAGTCATCATCTACTCCTTTCTGCCTCACAGGATTTGGACTGTCATGATGGTGGCCAACATCACTCATCTGTAAAAACCATTGTGTTCTTGTGTCATGTAGGCAAAAAATGTCTCAAAGTCATCAGTGGCCCATGAAGGCACAGAGACCCAGATTTGGAAAGAAGTGGGTCAAAAGAAGCCAGAGCAAAGACCCTGCAAAGGGGCACCTCTGAGGTTCATGCAGCTTCCTCATTTGTCCATTCCAATACAAACACTCTCAGGGTGTCGTTACCAGCTGTTCTACATTTCAGAACTACCACAATTCTCTATGCTACTCTGTTAGTGAAGAACACCACACCCCTGGAGCCCTGTCTAGTGTACTGCCTAATCAGAGTGCCACAGTATACATGACATAAGTCTGCCTCCAGCATATGGCAGCCACATCAACCCGAGCAGCACTTAGCTGAGGACTTGGCTCTTTGTCTCTCCTGCTTCCATTCCCCACACAGGGGAGATAAACAGAGCTCGAGTGATGAACAGTCCGCCTTTCACGATCACTTTTCCTCAAGTTGAGGAGAGTGGCTAGTGATGGATGGGCTAGAATTTGGTTATCAGGAAGGGCTGTCAGCCAGAGGTGCCTATCTCCTCCCCCACTACGCAGGGCATCATTACACTGTGGCATAGAGGTAAAATATGACCAAGGGGAGGGAAGGAGGATAGAAGGGAAGGCTGGGCTTACAGACGGAGCAAATTGAGCAACAATGAGAGCAGGCATGAGGCTGGGACGTTAGTTATCTGCCTGTGACACCTTTTATCTCTGCACAAATTGGTCCTTCCTCCCGCACTGCATCCTCTTATCCAAACAGAGGCAGACACAATGTGTCACCACTGCAACAGCACAGCAATTTAACCCGAATTAGTAAGGGGGTCAAGCTAGGAAATAGGGGTTTCTCATTTCAACAGGTCCCTTGTCTCAACTCTGAACCACCACATATATCGTAGGGAGAAGGGTAAAGAAAAAGCAGATTCATAATTGAATGTACTCATTTTGTCACTGTTGATGTATAAAAAGTAATGCTCGAGCCTCCTACTTATCAAAGCTAGTTATTCTCCATCTCACTTGCATATGTCAAGACAACACTGCCCCAACCAGGCCTAGCTAGTACTCAGCGCTAGGAATCAGCAAGAACAAGGAATTAGGAAAAGGCACCCTAGTCAGAAACTGAGGGCTAGCCGCCGACTAAAGGACAAGCTGCAGGAAGGAGAGAGAGAGAGCGCGCGCGCAGGGTGTGCAGGGTGGGAACTGTAGGGCTTCAATACTGGCCACATCCAAAGAGCTCCTTGACAGCTCAAAAACATACTTATGGAGCACACCTTTTATCCCAGCTCTTGAGAGTCAGGGGCAGGTAGATCTCTGAGTTCAAGATCAACCTGATCTACAGAGCAAGCTCCAGAACATCCAGGGCTACACAGAGAAATCTTGTCTTGAAAAACAGACAGACGACAAACCAAACAACAATAATAAAACACACTTATATCTACAGACACCCCATCCCCCCAAAAAACCTTGGTCTACCCTCCAACAAAATATGTAGTATGTATTCTGAGAAACCCTTCTCTGACAGAGCGACAGGTCTACTGTGCCTAAAATGGCTGCACTGCAGACTGTGGACACTGGCAAGACTTGAGGAAGCAAGAGAGAAGCCCAGCCTGTTCTTTAGCGATCTCCACCATGGAGGAACCTGGAGCTTCCTGGAAAGGCACCACTACCATACCCCACCCAATCCTACTCTAGGGCTCTGCTGTACTAATTTGCAACCTGATCAAGTGATCATTGTCCTTGAACTAGTGACTTCACCTCTGTTACCTCTGAATAAGACTCTATAAGAATTAAAAGAGTCAGTCAAGGGAGACAGACTTTGAACTCAGAGAAAGTGTTTTGGATAGAAAGTCAGCAGACATCAAACATGCAATTTGGAGATGCTCCTGGGCCAGATGAGACGAGGTAAGGAAAGATAACTGGAAAAGTGGTCTGGAGGGTAAATGGCAAAAGGAAAGTTCCAGAATAATGTAGTAGCTTCAAATATGAACTGAGGGGAGGAGTTTTGGATACAGGAGGAAGTTAAGGAGTCCTCTTTAATTAAAGTTTAAAGGCAAAGCACACAAATACCAGGTACAAAAGCCAAGGCCCACTCCAGACACACAGTAGGGGAACCTCAACTGAGCACCACAGTTTTGTGAACACTGCTGAGATCCACGGTGCTCAAATCAGAAGCCACTCAAACCTGGTTCCTAGATTCAGAGGCTTCCAGGTCCATCTGGAAGACAATCACAGCATAAACATACAATCACAGCATAAACATAAGTAGTCAAGAAGCAACTCATGAAGGACCCCCTTGTTCCTAGTGACATCATTAACAGAGTCTCAGCTTTAATTCCCTGTTCAACAAGCATGTGCACTGTCCCTCCACTGTTCTCTGCTAGAGCACAGCCCCGGGAGAATGCACTGCTGACTTATCAGCCCACTTTCCCTCCACACATGCTCCCATCCTCTGGGATCTCTGCAGGTTACAATTCCAACCACAGGCTTCAGAAAGACGATACACTTGCTAGAGCCTGCAAAGGGTCAGGAGTGCATACTGCTTGAAATACCAGCATGACAGCTGGCTCCTTGTCTGTCTCCTCCTCTTCAGCCCCCTCCCCAAACTTGTCATGGTACAAGAAGTCTATAAGCAGCCCATCAGATTTAAATACCAGTGTGTGTGAAGCAGCAGCAAGAGAGTGGGAAGCAGACAGTGAGCGCCTCTGTCGCCACTGCTGTCAGGGAACACTAATGAATTTCACCACAGGCAGCCATGCTTAAGCTGGGGGTGGGGGTGAGGTGAAGGGTGGGGAGTTTTCTGGGAGAACTCTGTCAGTTCTAAAGCATCTTTTCCCAAAGCCTTGCTAATATATGTTATTGAGGAGCTGAGAGCTGTGGCCCACCCAGGACTTCACCGGGAAGGGAAACTAGGACAAATCCTGATGTCCCCTAAAACAGGATATATACAAGTGCGAGGCTGGAGGAAGTCAGCTAAGTCCCACACCAAGCTTTACCACCATCACCCAGGCTAATCTCAGAGGCTTTGGGCTGTTCATCTGGAGACTAGGAAAGGAAGGGCCCCAGGCAGTGAATAGCAGCCTGGCCAGCTTACTGCCCGCCCATTCCTCCCACTTAATAGTTATAGCTAACTCCCCAAGGAGGTCCCAAGGAAAACGTTACACAGCATCCTTCTGGACCTGAGGAAGATGGGGTGAGCAACTCCACACCTGTTCTAGAGGCAGCTACTTCCCACAGATGTCAGGAGACAGAGACCATGCTTATCTTCCAGAGGAGGTCATGAGTGCTCTGGAGACTTTCCCAAGATCCTAAGCAACAGACCCATGACTTGAATCCAGGTCTATTTGCTGCCTCCTCTCCTGCCAGACCCTGCCCTTCTCACCCCTTTCCACTGGTATACATGCCTTTCTGGCATGGCAGAGTTCACAGCTGCCATATAGCACCAGGTTGGGCTCCAGGCCAGGGTGAACCCAGCCAGGAAGAGAAAGTTGTGGGACTGAGCCAGGCCATCACCTGGGAGTTGCCACAGCTCAGAGGACATGGATGCAGCAGAAGCCTTCCCCTGGGTGCCCTCTGCACAACTCTGATCAACAGTGTCTGATCTGGCAGCAACCTGCTGTGCAGGGGGCAGATGACATTTAATTTCCTCTTGGTTTCCCTACAGTACAGACGAAAGGCCGTCACCTGCGTCTGGGTCTGGCAGCACAGCTGGAACTATTCCCAGACAGAACAGGGGTGCAGGCAGGGGGTACTGGGATGCCCCTCAGGCCAGGCTGCTAGTCCTCCCAGGGAAAGTAAACCTCAAACTCCTAGAGCCAAATCATTGCTAAAAGATTCTAAAGGAACTATGTACAGAGTATTTCCCATTCTTGGCTTTGTATTAAAAAGATGAATTTATTATCTTATGCATATGAGTGTTTGACCTGCATATATGTATATGCACCACATGCATGTAGTGCCTGAGGGGGCCAGAAGGGAGCATAAGATGCCCTGGGACTGGAGTTATAAATGCTTATGAGCCACCACGTGGGTGCTGAGAACTGAACCCAGGTCCTTGAGAAGAGCAGCAGCGCTCTTAACTGCTGAGCCATCTCTCTAGCTCTTTCAGCTCCTAGCTTTTACAGCCCACCTACTGATATCTCTATCCCATTTCTCCCCCTAAGAACCCTTAGGAAGCACCTAAGTGCTACAAATGCCCCAGAATCCTGTCACTTGTACCTCCCAGTGCCTGTCTAGGCAAACAATAAGGTAAGTACCTACCTCTCCAGTGTCCATCCCATGGCACAGTGCTCACTTGTGTAGGAAGTGCTGGAGCTCCTTACCATATAGAATATAGGGAAAGAGGCTGAGTACCAGATAGGAAGCTTGGGCTAGGGAAACAGCCAACAAGCTCCCTTGTAGTTCAAGCTGTCTCCAAGGTACCACACACCTCCTACAACAGGTTCCACCTGGCTGTGGCTAGCTTGACCCTAAGCCTGGTCTGCGTTTATATGGCCTACAATGCCCCCTGCAGGCTCTGGAGAGAGACACCCTCCTGGCACTCAGGGTTTGGGAAATAGCCTAGCCTCTGCTCCACATAAAAGTCCAAGAACACAGCTGTTGCCTTTAACCTTTGGCTGGTCCCCTGCCCCTATTCCTGCTATCCCGATCCTTTCAACATGTGCAAGCACTCAGCCTGTACAGAGTACTGCTCCTGGCACAGTAACATTGGAACAAGCTTAGGGAGGTTTAAACTGTGCTCTAGGAAGTTCTAGGCCTAGAGGTTTCAAGAGCGATCAGGCTGCCTTATGGGCTAGGAAAGAATAGGGCCCAGTCTACCCACCCCTACAGTGTTTCTCACTGTGTTTGTGTCTTCTTTACTGGGTTTCCAGTCTACTTCGGCCTGTAATTAGTTCTCATACTTGGTGATCTCCACAGTCCCCCACACACTACCTCCCTAGCCTAGAGTAGGTTTCACCGGGCTAATGTCAGGCCACTGCTGACCACCAGCGCCTTGGGGGTGTACACTTAAGCCTTCTTCAGCAGTGTCCTACAGTATCCTTAGGGAGAAGTCCTTACAGTGGAAGAAATTGACATCCAGAAAAGTCCTGGTGGAGGTGGCTAACACATACCACTCTTAAATCAACAAACGGGACACACCTGCTGCTATCATCAATCATCTAAAATTGACACCCAGAGAACCAAACAGACCGCAGTTGGTCAGTCTTTGAGCCAAATGCAGCATATTATAACAGGAAATACTACTTCCTAGATGTTTTCAAATTCTGTATGTGGGAACATGTGGACACAGAATAATCCCATCCCTGTCAAGAGTCTGTCCCCTGGCCACACAGCCTAGAAAGGAATCGTGAGTCCCACAGTTCTGGTTACAGGACTGGAAATGAGTGAGGATTCTTGGCACCAACCACCAAGCAACTACCTGAAACACCTCCAGCCAGGTGTGCAGGGTAGAGAGGGGAGGAAGGGATGGTGTCCTGGCTAAGCCACTTGTTAACAGGCCCTGGATTCCTTTATCTCTAGGGAAAGGAAGGTAGCACTGAGCACTGCCCCCTCCCATGCCTCCCAGCAGGGCAAGAAGGACAGCCATTAGTGTGTACCTCAGCAGACAATGGGGAGGAGAAGTCTCCAGAGCAAAGGACAACTGCAGCAATTAGAATGCAGGGAGGTTCAGAAGCTATTTAACTGGGTGACCCCCGAGGTCACTGCATCTGACTCCCATCCCTGGATAAATATTGTATGAGCGGGGAGGGGGCGAGCAAGGGAGCAAGCGTCCCAGCTCCTCCTTCCCCTCCTTTCTCAGCCGACGTGCTGCCTCCAGCCACACACAACAGGAACATTATTTACAGCCCTGACAGTCAGAGCAATCACTCTGCTAACCAAGAGGGAATGGACAAAGTCGACTTACCAAAAATTGACTATGGCAATTGAGGAAGAAACCAGGGTTGGTGGGGGAAGGGAGCTGAGCTAACACAGACACAGGCTTCCCTTGGCCCCTGGAGCAGGAACTGCCACCTTTAAACCCTCAAGTATGGCAGGTGAAGCAGGTCTTGACTAGCAGAGTGAATCAGAGAAATGGGGACATCTTTCCACCTCTCATCAATACCCAGATGCCCTTGGACCCTTGGAAAAGATGGAGCTCCAGCTACCTGCCTAAAAGAATCCAGACCCAGCTGGCCCTTAGCTGACCTGATAGGTGAAGGCCAAGAGTATGAAGTAAGAAACAGCAGACAGACCAGGGTGGGGGAGGACAGGAGAGCCTCAGAGCAAGCTGCTCTCGGCCCCCTTTGCCACTCCTGCAGTCCTGCTCTAATGCACCCTGACATGCCTCTGAAGACAGAGAGCTGTTTGCAGTCAGCACCGTGATTTGTTAGTAATTATTTCCATGGTGTCACATTGCTGTCACTCTGTTAACAAAGAGACAGGCTGCCTCGGGCTGCCTGCAAGAAAGAATCGCAGAGAAAAAGGCCTGTCAGACTCCCGGGATTCTCTGGACTGGCTTTCTTCCCCAAACCAGTATCTTTGCAGACTTTGGAAGAATCAGTTTTACAGAACTATCAGGTCTGAGCTGTGTCACCCTTTAGCCAGGGACACTGAGAATTTATCCAACCCACTCACAGCTGCCCTTCCAAAACCTCTACAAAACTAAGCCCCTCTACAAAGCACAGGCCACCATGCCAACTGCAACACAAGGCTGCCTGGCCTTCAACTCCCAAACTCCATGCTCCTTGACTCTTCTGCCTCACAGCCGTGTCTATCCTTTGCAGCTGCTCTTAGAAGCCTTCCAAAAGAAATCCCGCTCTGACCAGACTGACACAAGTACCCTTTCAGCATGGGTGGAGGAGGGAAAAACAGGATGGATGAGAATCTTCCCTTTTCAAATGTATCAATTGCATTCAAGAGCAAAGCTAGCCTCCATAAACCACAACTTCTGCAGAACAACTGTAAGCTGACCTGTCTTTCCCAATGGATCTGCTCAGAGTCTACAAGGGAGAACTAGTAGTTTGCGTTAGTACGGAGTAATGTCTCCATTATCCTGGCCGGGAATTAGAGGACAGATTGGAAAGCGTTGACAAAGCAGAGGTCACTCACCTTTACAGGCACAGAAAGTTGGGAGATTTAATTCTCTCCTCTCACAGAGGGAGTCAAGCTTCAGGATAGTGAAGGGAAGCGCCAATACTGAGCAACTCAATGCCATGCAATGGGAGTGGAGGTGGAGGTGGAGGCAGCAGTTAACGCCACTGTTAGCATTATGAACAGAGAAGGAAGAGGGCCACAAGACCAGAGAAGCCCTGCTAAAACCACTGTCCTCAAGAACCCCTCTAGACAAAAGAACCTGCAGAGGACCAAAAATGTTTTGGCACAACAGTCCAAATGGCAGAGGGCAGGGCGGTTACATACAGGAGAATGTAAACAATGAAGGCAGGCTGCTGGAGAGGGGATCATGTTTGCTCACTGCTGTGCCCTCCCTCAATTCCGGAAACAGTACACCTAACACTCAAGGGAGAGAGCAGGATGGGTTCCAGAACAGAGAAGGAAGACACAAGGCCAAAGGACTGATGTAGCTTTAAAGAACGAGGGGAGCTGAAACAAGCTGATAGGCAGATATTTCTCTATCAAAACGAACATTCATGTACTCATTCAGCAAATATATGCTAAATACCCCAAAATAGAAAATCCAATAAAAAGGAAAGTGTAGGATTTCAAAACAATGAAATATTGAACAACAAAAAGGCCAAACTGATCTATAAAACCACATGAATTAAACTGTCATTACATTGTACAAACTAAACCAAACACAGAAAAGTACAGTTTGTGTGACTTAACGTTTATGATGGTCAAGAACAGGTGAGTAATGGAAGTCACAACAATGGTTAGCGGCAGAGGTAGGCATGACTGACAGGGACCTTCTGAGATGATGAAAAAGAGTCTTGATTGGGATGATGATGACTCGGGATACTTGTATACAAACTTATCATGTCATAATTGACAAGTGCTTATATTTACATACTCTATACACCTATTTTATGCCTTGATTTGGGGTAGGAAACACCAGGGACTGAACCTAGGTTTTCAGACATGCTAATCGAGAAATCTGTCATTGGAACTACATATCCAGACCTCTTTCTACTCTTTATTTTGACATGAGATTTCACGAAGTTGCCCAGGTTGGTCTTGAACTGCTCTATAGCCCACCCAGGTGACCTTGTGATTTACTTTCCTTACCTCCTGAGTGGCTGGGATTACAGGCCTGGGTTTATATCATGTTTGTTTATTTAAGACCAAAAAACAAAAAACAAAAGTTGGTATTTAAGGGTCACAAAGATAATAGGTAAAGCTTCGGAAAAGAAACACTGCTTTTAAAGTATCTCACACAAAAGAAAACATGAATGTTTTCTGGGAGTACCAGTAGTTCCTTCTTAGGAGACAAATAACCCTCTCACAGCTTCATTCTGATAGAGAATGTGGAAATGTCAAGATTCAAGAAGATTAAAATGTTCCACACAGAGAGGAGCAGGAACCAAGTCTTGGCCTGGGGGTGGTAGCTGGGAGGGAGGTTGTAATCCATGTCAGGTGAGCCCAAGAACAGAGAGACCACATGCCCCAACCCTGTCCCAGATAGCTACAAGACTCTAAAGCACCCTAACTGTCAGACTCTGCCACTGAGAATAAAGCCAGATTTCCAGAGTCTGATCTGGAGCCACAGACACAGGACCCAATTTGTCTTCCTGACAATTTCTGGGCTAGTCTAACTCTGGGCTAAGTGGTTGGTCTCAGAGAATCCAAGCCTGCTGCCAGCAAAGGACGTGCTAAGACGCTCACAGATGGTCCTTGGGAGCTCTACAGATCAAGTCCTAGGGCTAGAATTTGGGAGGCAACACTTGCTTCTAGACCACTTTTAAACGGTTAAAAAAAAAAAAAAAAAAAAAAAAAAAAATCATCAGTCCCCAACTCTGCAGCAGGCCAATGAGGCCACCACTGTTTTCAAGATCTCTCAGCCTGATCGGTCACTGAGCATTTATCTTTAATCGGTTTTAACTACAGAGATTTAAACCCTCGGTGCCTTCCCAGGGGTGAGAAGATGAGGCTGCCAATGGCGTTCTATCGTCACCCTTCCCAGAAGTACCCAGAAAGAAGCAGTAGAGGCTCTACCAGACAGCAGAGCCTCTCCAGGGCCCTTTCCCCATGAGCCCCTTCCAAAGCAGATGACTACCCACAATGAAAGCTCCAAGAGAAGGTGGCACGGTAAGAGGTCTGTTAACCTGCAGTCCTAAGACATCCTGAAGAGTGCAAAAGAAGCCAAGACTGGGAACCAGGCTACATTTCAGAAATAGATAATACCTTTAATGCTGGTTCTAGGCCCAGACCTATAGGAGGGACCTTCAGATGTTTCTGAGTAGGCCAGCTCAAGAGCAGCTGTGTTCACAGGCCAGGGGAGGGGGAGCACCCCTCATTCCTCCAAGCCCAAGAACTCTCAGCCCAAGGAGCTGTCAGGCTAACGAGGCTACCCCACCACCACTCCATCTGAGCGTGGCAGGCTGCACAGCACGACTGGCTTCAGGTGGCTCTTCTTTAATTAATGGCATCCCAGGCTCTGCAGGGAGCTTCACCCCACAATGAATGGCCCTCTCTCATTAGAGGCGAGCCTGCCATGATGTATTCAGGGTGAGGGCCAGGATTCATTTCCCTGTCTGTGGGTTGGGGATGGGAGGGAGGAAGAGGCAGCAGGGAGATTTATATCGAGTGACTTGGATTAGCTGCAGCTGAAACATGACCCCATCAACTCAAGCTGCCTTCTTGGGGCTAACCCAATGCACCTCTGATGACGAGAGTGCTCTAGGGAAACTGAAAGGAGGGCAGAAGGTCTGGCTGCCATTCTCCCTGAGCTTAGACTCCAACTCCAAGGTCCAGAATTCCTCTACAATCTGAGACATCCTCTCCCCTGCCCCCACACATCTCATGTGCTCGGAAGCCTGTGCTGACTCGGAATAATCCTTCCCATCAAGAGCCTTGTCGTGACTGGGAGGCTGACCCGCTAGCCCTCCAAGTAAAAAATGGAGGCTCTACTCTATGGCTTTCAGTTGGCTCTTCTGACTTCTAAAATAAGCAATACACAAATTCCTTTACTTCAGAAAGGGGGTCTACAACATGGCTTGCCCCTTAATTGTGGTCTGCACAGGACCCAGGTACTGTACCACAGGACATTTCAGACATTAGACTAGCTGGTACCAGAAAAAGACAGGCATGAATTTGTCACAAAAACATGCCAACAGCCGTCATTTCACTAGGGTGATCCAATAGGCTGAATCCCATTTCTAGTGTAGGAAGATTCTGGGCATCTCTGTTCTCTGCAAACATCTGTCTTTACCTGCTGTGTCAACGTACTGACCCAGCAACTCTATTTTCCTTCCTTATCCCTCTCCCTAGTACCATCTTATAGGATCACAGAAGACTGAGTGAGGGAGCTGGGTCTCTCAGGGAAAAGACAAACAAACCAACAAAAAAACAAAACAAAAGGCTTCGAGATGTTCCTGTTTACAGAATTGTCACACACTTAAAAAAAAAAAGCCACACTGTACTGTGCTTGGCACTTAACTTGTAGGATCTAGAAGCAAGGCAGATTGATGCTATATAACACACAACCCTATCCACTCTTTATAAAGATCCTATTAAACTTGATCTTCAATTTTGCTTATGCATGGGGATACAGCACACTTCAGAACTCATGTTCTTTCCACTACATGCTTTTAGAATAGCAATTGACTAAGAGTTCTGGAAGGTGTGCCTTCATATGCACCTGTGAGCTAATCCAAAGGCTATTCTGCAGGTCTGCTGTAACCCTAGGAGAGCCAGGGCAGGTGTCCATCATCTACACATACACATAGTGACTGTCAGCCATGATTCTCCCTGGTCCCTACTCAGAAAGAGATGTAACTCAGTTCCGCTTTGCTAAGCCCTATTTGGCAATGTGTCTAAACACATGCAAACTTAATTAGTTCAGGAGGGGAGCCCAAGTGCTTGCAGTGACAGATAAAAGTAACAGGGAAGGAGACAAGGCAATACTGGCAGGGAGCTCTTACTGTGGCCCATTCCCCCAGCAGGCTGCTAATCAAAGGTGATGCGGCTCAGTGCTGGGGGCTAACTGGCATTCTCATGGGTAAGGGGCAAGGTTCATAAGCTTAGTAGTATGAAGACACACTATGTGTGTTATGTTTATTCAAACATAAACATAAGAATGAGGTGTCCAAAAACGTACTGGCTACAGACTCTTTATAAAAGAGCAGAGGATCTAGGTGTAGTAGCTCGCAGCTATAATTCTAGCACTCAAGAGGGTGAGTCAGGAGGACAGGGAGTTCAAGACCAGCTTGGGCTACAACAGTGAGACTCTGTCTCACACTAAAAGCTACACAATAAAGCCAACAAGCACAGACCTGAGGACAGCCCCAAATCACCCTTCCACATCTGCTGGCCACCCATGTCTCCATACCAAAATGAACAAAACGTCTACAGCTCTAACACCAGGCAAGACAACAGCTCAGGCTCTCACTGACCCTCAGGGCAAACAAGGGACAAGGAGGTCCTAGCAGACCCCACAGTGTGGATCATGAAAATGAGGACTGTAGCAGCCAGCAGCCATGGGCACAGAGCCAGAGGCTTAGGTTCAAATCATGTGTCCTCTGCAGATTATCTCTTTGAGCCTCAGGTTCTCAACTTAATTTTTAAAAGTGTTACAAAAAGAAATATTTCAGGATTGTAAGAGAGCTGAGCAAGTAAAGAAAGGCTCTTGCTACCCTGACTTACTGCGTATGATTCCCACCTCCGACTTGCTGGCTCCATGGTACACACACCTACACGTGCACACACAAATCAATACAGCTTTAAAAAGTAACTTAACTGGTAGGACTGTGGTAAGAGTTAAATGTGTAAGCAGCAAAAAAGATCATTGGTAAGTGCTCCATAGCAAAGGCTGTGTTTACTCTTTGCTTTTAACTCTTTCAGGAACCCTAGCCAGCAGTCCCAGAGGCACAAACCTCTCAGACTTCACACTGTGGCCAGGAACAAGCTCCTTCTCCGGCCCAGCATCAACCCAACACCCAAGTAGCTTCCAGAGCAGAGACTCTACAGGACCATTCAGCTGTCCTTCATTCAACAAGCCACTGGGCTAGATGGCATAGTTAAGTGATCAACTGTGTGCTTAGCATAAGTGAGGTCTTAGATTCAGTCCCCAGCACTACCACCATCCCCCCAAAATCCAAAATATTTAACAAACTACTACTACACATCAAGCTCTGAGGATTATCTAGTGAAAGAAACAGACAAGTAGAGGAGTCTGCAATAAAATGCATTAAGGAGTCAGTAGACAGTTAAAAAAATATACAAACATGATAGTGTTAGTGTACAGAATACTGAGGGGAAGTGAGCAAGAGCCTTGATAGACCCAGCAGGATGGACTTGACTTTGAGGGTAAGAGTGATTTGACTGGAGCCAGAGCCTAGAACACATCACCTGAAGGAACCTCTGAGAAGTGTGGTCAGCAGGATTCGGAGACTAGCTGGTGGTTCTCAGGCTTCTGACAAGGTAGCTGAATGATGGCCCCAAAGGAGCTGGTGTGGGGAGGAAAGTGAGAGAGTTCTCCTGGGCCTATGGAGGGATAGGAGGCATCTGGGTACAAGGCTTGGCATTCCAGGAGCTGATGGAGCAGATGTCTTGTCTCCAGCAGGATCACATTGGTTTAATTTCCTTGGGGTCAAGACTAGAGACCTCAGCACACAGACAGTGAAGCTTTAGCTAAAGACAAGATCACTCTGATGAGAGCAAGAATTAAGGAGAAGGAACAGGACAGGGGTGAAAGCAACACCCATACCTTAGAAACACCAGCACCGGTGGAGCAAACTAATCCCAGCACTAAGGAAAGGAGATGGGGAGGGCAGAGGCAGGCAGATCTCTGTGAGTTCAAGACCAGCCTGGTCTATACAGTGAGCTCCAGGACAGTCAGAGCTATACGGAGAGACCCTGTCTCAAGAACACAACACCAAACTTAGGACAAACTACGGAAAGAGTGACTGCAGAAGTAGGAGGGGGAACCGAAGAATCAGAAGACAAAGTTAAAGAGCATCATGTCAAGACAACACGGTTAGCTCATGGTTAGCCTAGAGCCAGCCTGGGCCACAAGCACCCTCACAACTACTAGCCCACAGTGCTCTCCAAGCTTATTGGTCTAGTACTGGGTCACCTCACTCCAGGTACCAGCAGCCCTGCTCTTCATCCTGACTAGAGTCCAGCGCACTCTCCACATCAGCACTGAACAGCTTACAGTGAGCAAAAGCTCTCTACTCTCCAGATCTTCTTAAACCTCAGGAGCTCTAGCTCCATCTCTGCAGAGTACAGGCACAGGGCACAGCACAGCCATCCCAGAAGTCATGGAGAGAACCAAGACACTTACATGGAGCAGGAGAGCTTCCTGTAGTAAAGGTGAATTGAGTCTCCACGGAGGTTCCTTGAACCAACTCCAAGCAGGTTAGTGCTAAACTCAGGTTAGTGCCCCATTATCCAAAATGGGCCTCTGTGCAAATTGCACTGAGATCTATGCTTCCCTCCCGTCAATTCTGCTTCCAGTCTCGCCAGCCTCCTTTGCCCCTTTTAAGCTGAAAGCTCACCTGGGAAGCCTCGGTCTACTTCTCAAACACAATACCTGGAGCTTCAGACCACTGGCTAGAACTCAAGTTCTTCAAAAGGCTGCCCATGCAGGTCTCTCTCTTGACCATCCACAAACCCTACCTGTCTACCACCCCAAGACTGGACACTCCCCAACTGGCTAAGCAAAGGAACAAGAAACCCCTTGGGGAGCGTCAAGGAACAGCAGGTAAAATGAAGAGAGATCAGTCGGGGAGGGGTGGAGAGTTAAACTGAATCCTATTAAGTATCTTTTCTATAAAAAATATTAGAAAAATTAAAAACTAAAGGTGGTGGTGGTGCACATCTTTAATCCCTGCACTTGGGAGACAGAGGCAGTAGATCTCTGAGTTCAATGCCAGCCTGGTCTACAGAACAAGTTCCAGGTCAGCCAGAGAAACCCTGTCTAAAAAAACCAAAAAGGAAAAAAAAAGTATAGAAGAAAATTAAACCCACACAGACTAAACTAAAACCATAACAGTACCTGGGCTACAGCCTCGAGCCCTACAAACCCACTATTAGCTCATCATGCTCTGAAGACAAGAGCATATTTCTTTGTCCAGCCACTTCAGTTCCCATTTCTCAGTGATGCACTAGTCAGGCCTTGGGAGCTACAGGAACAACAGCAAGAGAAGGAGCTCTGGCTTCAGCAACAAGAGTGTGAGATGAAAACATTGGCTGAATTCCTTAGACCTAGTTAAATCCAGAAACGGACATTAGAGTACGAAGTCATCCACACACTAACAAGTTATGAGTGTCAATTTCATACAGCCGTGTCAGGCTCAGCAGCAGCCTCTGCCAGGCACACAGTCCAGGGCAGCTCTGCTGCGAGCCACGGACAGCCCTACCCAGGCTCCACCACACCATCATGCAGCACTGCTTACCTTTTCTCTCTGGCTGCATTTATTTTGTTACACATTTAATTAAGGGCTTCCCCAGCAGTTATGCGGCATCCTGCTTCTAAAAGGCAGTTACAAGGCCCTCCTCCCCCACCCCACTACCCAGCAGCTGCTGCCTCTGGCACACCCTTCTCCAGAATCATGACTTTCTCACCAAATTCAAGTAAGTGCAGACTGAAGTCTTAGAATTCCTTTCAGTTTGGTTGAGTTTTTACTCCTGTGAACCCCAAAGAGTTCTGCTTTGCTTGCTGTGTTTATAAAAGAAACACATCACCTCCTACCAGAGACAGTGGTTAGGACCAAATGACATATTTAAGATTCTGCAACCCAATCCAGGCACCATTTCTCATTAAGACACAAAATGGCAGTGTAGCATAGGGCAGAAGAGGCTGGACTAAGGCCAGTGCCCTCTGAAAACTGCCTCTCCATCTCATGGGACAACTCCAAAGTGAAGAGGCCCAGCGACATGGTCTCTAGTCCCTGTTCATCAAGTTGTCTGCATGCATGCTTGTATACATTCACAAGTGACAGCAGCAGGTTCAGAAGCACCAGCACTGGGAGATTGAGGATCCCAGAGAGGAAAACACTGGAGGAGCAGGAGTCCTTCCTGGGCAGGCTACCTAGAGAAATTGAGCCCTGGACCAGATCAAAGCATCTTCCATTTGGGCCATATGAACCTCAGAATCTGGGGTATCATCCTGAGCCTGCCCCATCTGAATGGATTCTCCTGGGCTTCAGAGCCTCCACGTAAGACTCTCTAGGCTTCAAGGCTACACAGGACACACAAGTGAAAACAGGTTTCCTAGGCTGGGTGTAGCTCTGGTAGAAGGGTGTCTGCCAGCATGCACAAAGACCTGGTTCAGTAGCCAGCACCACAAATACCAGGTGTGGTGGAACACACCTACTTGTGTTCCAGTACTTGAAAAGCAGAGGCAACAGGATCAGTAGTCATCATATGTAGTGAGTTTAAGGCCAGCCTGGGTTACCTATATACAAGATCCTGTCTCAAAAAAAAAAAAAAAAGAAAGAAAAGAAAAGAAAAGGAAAAAAAGAAAAAAGGAATACCTTTGCTCTCTCAACTTCTCCATGCTTCTGATTCCCATCTGACCCAGTCCATATAATGTCTGTTAAGTATGAGGACAGACTCTCTGGAGCAAACCTAGAGGTGTGCAGCTAGTGTATGTACACAGACAAAAGAGTGGGACATTGGGGTGCTGTGTGCCTATGTGTTGTGGGGACCATTCTTCCTGAGTCCCCCACAAATCTAAGGTACAAAAGCAGGCTTGACACTGACCTAGGGGCCTAAGCTCATCTCAATGTCCAGGGTCTAAAAAACACAGGGACCCTGGTAAGAATTGAATACCTGATTTGGCAGGAATAGCCACTGCAGTCATAATATCTCACTCCTACCAACACCCCACGACCCTCCGAGGGGGGGGGGGAGCCTGCTGCTGCTCTAGTCACAAGAACACAGTGGTATTGATTCTACCCACCCTCAGCAAACAGTACCCCCACCCGCTCTGGTTCCCCAGGGCTGTCTGAAGCCAAGTATCCATGAGCACAGACAAGAAGCACAAGTGTCAGCCCAGCAAAGGAGCCTGTTCTGTCTTCTACAACCAGAAGACAAAGACGACGACGCAGTGGGGATGAAGGAAGGAAGAGGAGGGTGGTTTGGGCAGTTTACCAGAGCAGCCGTCTCCATCCGACCAATAATAGCCAGGGTCTCACAATGCAGATAAGGTAGCATAGTAATAGTTAAGAGAAAGGATCCTGGAGCTGATTGCTGGGTCTGAATCCTGGCTGTGTGGCCCTGGGAAAGCTATTTACTTCTCTGTGCCTTAATTTCTTAAACTATGAAATAGAAGAAAGAATAATACCTACTTCACAGTACTGATGAATGAGATCTTATTTCAGAACCGTCCCAATAGTAAAAACTATGTGTTCTGTTTAAAAGATTTAAAAAAATAATAAAGAACAGCCAGGTGGTGGCGGCACACGCCTTTAACCCTAGTACTTGGAAAGCAGAGGCAGGCAAGATCTCTGTGAATTTGAAGCCAGCCTGGTCTATAAAGTGAGTTCCAGGACAGCTCAGGTTATTACACAGAGAAACCCTGTCTCAAAAAACCCAATACTCCCCCTGACTCCCCCCAATACCTTTTTAACACCCTCCTTCTGGGTCAGCCAGTGTCAGAGGGCTGTGGGAGCAGCAGGACTTGTGGAGGCAGAAGGGGCGCAACAACAAATCCTAGAATAGGGCTGTCCGCATGCTGCCCCCACCCCGAGCTCCCAGCCTTCCTCTAACATGGTGGCCTCAAAGGCCCAGGGACCCCTGCTGCCCAGTAGGCTTGAACACTTAAGCCCTAAGAGGCAATGTTGGTTCCTTAGATGCCAAGCCCTACAGCAAAAAGAGCCCTCCACATACTCACATGACTTTCAAGTCCCAGTCTCCACAGGTGACAAAAATTGACTTGACGTTTGGATCTAAGAGGCCTTCCTTCGCCATCCACTCATCGACCCTCTGCAAAGTACACAAGAACAGATGAAACCGTCTTTTTTTCTGAGCCTATGAATAGCCCCAACAGTGACTCGCTGATAAGCTGCTTGTAACCAGAGCAGGAGGAATAGTAATCTCACCCAGCTGCACTGCGATGTACTCACAGTCCTGGCTTGGATCAGGACTACAGAGGTTCTTGAATGAAGATGATGCCTTTGGGAAGACATTACAAGTCTGTGTGTGATGGGAGAGGGGGCCCCACTACCCTTCGATGTGTGACAGCCCGCCCATAATCCCAAATAGCACTCCCAAACATCCTTCTGACTTGACTGTCTCACAAAGGCATAGCATAAACACAGCTATCCTGGGCCAAAACAACAGGGCAGAGGGCCTGGAGAGATGGCTCAGCAGTTAATAGTACTGGCTGCTCTTCCAAAGGACCAGGTTTAATTCCCACATGGCAGCTCACAACTGTCTATAACTCCAGTTCCAGGGGAAGGAAGGAAGGAAGGAGGGAGGGGGAGGGAGAAAGGGAGGGAACAGGACAGAAAGAAGCCATAAGAAGGACCTTACCTATAGCCTTGTTCATACTCATACTATTTCACACTTGGTAAGTGCTTACTAGCTGTGTTAATAAACCTAGTTATTGGTCAAGCGAAGACGGAGCCCCTTCCCTTCCACGGGTTCAAACTCAGCAGAGCTCAAGTGCTACATGGGGAAAGAAACCGTTCCTAAGCACACCCAGGTTCTTCTCCTCATGCCTCCAGCTCCTTTCACTGCTAAGCACTCACACTGGAGTACAAACAAGAACATCGCCACATACCAAGGGAATTAGCATAAAGAATTCATGAAGCATTGCCCATTTTTCACAAGGTCCTGGGCACAGGGAAGGAACGAAGCCAATCAGATCCTGGCTTCTACTTGCACGGGAGGATGATTTTTTAAGTCCCTATCATTCAGTAGTTAGAGACACACACCCAGGTCCCAACCCTTGCCTCTTCCTTAGCCTGGTTCTTCTGTTGACTAGAACTCACTTAAAAGTCATTGACACCACTGAACTTCAGTTCCCTTCATCTATACAATGGGGTCAGATGACAATCCTGAGCTGTTCTGAGAATTAAATGTGACAATAGACAGGAGGCTGAGAGAAGACAGAGGGGGATGACAGCAGGGCCTAGAGGGAGGAACACCCCGCCACAGTATACCGACTGTGTCTAAGTGGTGATTGTCAGTCTGTCCTCCCTAGCAGACTGTAAGAATGCATGAGGCAGAGGGTAGAGGGGTGGGGCTTGTGACTTGCTTCATTTACAGTCCTAATCCTAAACAAACACAGACCTGGGTTAATTCCAGACATGATGGAACACATTTGTAATCTCAGCACTTTGGAGGCTGTGGTGCTGAAGATCACAAGCTTGAGTCGGTCTGAGATACACAGAACATAGACAGTTCAAAACCAACCAGAGCTATATAGCAGACCCTGTCTTAAAACAACAGATACTTAATGACTGGGAACATAACAGTTTAGTGAGAGCAAAGCCTACAGTGCCTACAGAAAAGGCTGCAAGTCCAGTTAGGCTGGACTTCAGAGATGGAGAGTACACGTGGGTTCCAATGAAGAAAACCCCATCTAGTGTGTGTCGCTAGCTCCTCTGGCACTTCTGAGATGCTGATGCTGCAGGCACCCATAAGGGACTAAGAACCCACTCAAGTTCCATGGAGGCCGGTACCTAGAGTGTGAGAGCTGCTCCCTGGTACACATTATGTACATCACACAGTCTCTAAATCCTCTTCATAGTGTATATCTATGCCTAAGAATCTTCCCCAGCCCAGGAACTTCCTAAGCAGTGAGGCTGGGTATTCCACTGCTGATTACCTCCCTCAGCTCTCTGGCTTAATCTCTTATATCCATGTACATACATGTACACACATGTGCAGACACACACCATCACATCTTTACCCAGGTCACCTAAAAAAGACAGACTTCATTCAGGAGAAGAGATAAGATCAATAACCCAGAGCTTGCTGAGTCCCTAAAACCTTGCTAGCACTATACACTCAAGTTAAGTGTCCCACACGGTAGGATGCTAACCCCCCAATTCACAGTGGGAAGAGAGAGGACAGAATAGGCCTGACTCACCCAGCATGGCCATCTTAGTGAGAATCTTTCCCTGGGAGTCTGCCCAGACACTCAGGGCTGACCTCCTGTTTTCCTAACAGGAAGGTATCTTCTGCACACCACATCTCCTTCAACTCAAACCTTTACTTTAAGGACTGGTTTGGAGGTGACCCAGAATTCTGCCAAGACGCCAGCAACAGACATTCCTGAGAAACACGGTCAATATCCTATTCTCCCTTAAAGCAAAGCTGGTTGGGGATGCTGTCAGCAAGGAGTAACCATACCAAGGGGCTCCCTCCGTCCTAGCAATGGACTCCCTCTCAAAAGGGCAGTAGGATAGGGAGGCAAACAGAAATTACCTCAACTTCCCTTCTGCCACCTACTGCAAGGGCCCTCACAAGGGCCCTCACAAAGCTGTGCTGACATGCCTGGACCACTAGACTTCACTGTCACTCAGGTAAGCTGAGCCTGCCTTTCAGACCCGCTCTATTCCAATGGGTCCAGGATGTTCAGGCAACAATGCTCTCCCAGGGGACAGGATTCATGGCTAAGAGAAGATGTCTCCCTTCTGATGCCACAACTCCATTTCCTCACTGTCCACTTCCTATGGCTATGTGCCTTGCTATTCCTCCTAAGCACTGATAAGGCCTAAGCTTTGGATTTATGACTCTTACAAACAATAAAGCTCCCAACAAAATCCACAGGCTTGCTCTTATCTGCCTCCTCTATAGAGCAGGGCTGGGAAGAACCTTTTTTTCTTAGAAAACACTGAGGCTGGAGGGGTGGAGGGGAGGGAGGCTGAGACCAAGCATAGCCTCTTCCTTATTCCCTCAAGCCGGAGCACAGATAGCAGCGCCTTAACCTTTCCCAGTTCCCTGAGGAGAATATCCAAGAAGTGTGGTCTCTGCCAAGAGTTCTAAAGTCTTTAATTTGATTTCCCTCACATAGGCAATTGTTGTAATTATTCTGATTAGGAATCATTACCCAGTGCAGGCTCTGCACCCGACAGGCACAGTGAATCCTGCAGCAAGCTGCAGTGGGTCAGGCAGCTCCTAGAGGAGCTGCTAGCAAACAAAAGCATCGATGGGAGTTCTGGGGGAGTTAATGAAGTGCTCACATGCCACAAGAAGCCAAAACCAAAGCTAAACAAAAACACCTCCTGTCCCTGGGGCTAATCTCCTGCCCGGGCCCACCCAGCACAGGCCAGCTAGCACAGGGCCACAGGCCAGGCAAGGAGGGGGCTCTGCCTGACTCCTGGCAGCACTTGGACATCTTGTCAGTAACCCTGACGGGAACAGCTGGAGATGACAGATCAATGGTTCAATACTCTCAACAGCATGTCACTGATGTGACAGCAAATGTTATTCTAATCAAGCCATAATCATAGTCAAATTATACAGCTACATTCTCTGGAGGGGAAGGGAAAAAGGCAGCAGGAAGAGGTCAGAGGTCAGGAATTAAAGGTCATTCAACCTACCTCCAGCACTTGCTGCAGCCTTGGCTGGCCATCCACCATGGCTTGAATGATCCCCGTAAGCTGTAAGGAAAGAGAAGCAGTCTTTGCGTGGAAAAACAAGTGTGGGGATTCATGCTGGATAGTCCATTCTGTTCCTTTCTGCCTCCTCCCAAGGTGAGGGCTGGGGCCTCACGCCTCAAGCTCAGAGCTAGGCCAGGAGCTTGCAGATCATGTCCTAGGATGCTGTATGAATCCCCAACAGCAACCTAGCCTGAGATGGGCCTGCACACACTAACCACAGAGCAGGCTCCATGCTTGTTTAAACTTTTATTTGGGAGATTTTTTTCTTTTATTTTACATGTCTTTCGTATTCAATAAATTCCCACAAATTAGTCTTAAGACACATTAGACTCTGGCTTCACAAGTGTTCCTGTGGAGCCTGGTACACTTGGATTAGAATCTTCTTCCCTTTCTCTGAGCCTCTGTCAATCTTTCCCAAATATGGTGAAACTCCTCAAAAGTCTGTGTATCTCAGTCCTCAACACTGCCTAGCCAAGCTGGAAGGCCACCTATGAGCAATGGAGAGACAGAGACAAAAGGTCTAATATATAGATTCTGGCCTAGGAACTGATTCACAGGCATAGGCCATGCCCAGGTCAGGCCGAGCTTTAAGCAAGCTTGCTCTACTTTGTTATTTCTAGAGTAAAAATATCCCTCAAGTGCAGAGTAGGCATAGACTTATTATCAGTATTTGAGGCCCAAGGCCCTGTCCCAGACACTAGTGAGAAATAACAATGCTAACACGTCCCTGGCTATTCTCACAAAGAGTAGTATGTCAGGCTGGCTTGGAAACAACTTTTTGTTGAAGTGGGGAAAGGGGCTTAAGACTCCAATTAAACTACAGTTACACTTAATGAATACCAAATACCCAACTCACAGAAAGTGGCTCTACGAGGTAAGGTTATTTTCTCATAGTGACTTACATGGAATGGTAATACACACCTTTCAGGGAAGAAATTTTCATTTTAAGAATGCTGAGTTCCTCTAGGTGGGTTTCTGTAGTTCATCAAGTCATTATTAGGTGGTATTTTAAGGAAGTGTAAGGACACAGCCACTCTATTTTATATTCCAGAAACTGTTTTTATATTAATCTGTATTTTAATTGGGTAACAGCTGCTGCCTACAGACTTCCCATGGTCTAAAAGGAAAATAAATTAGAAAGATTAACTACACTGTTGTTTCGCAAGGCTTTAACCCACAGCATGCCCACCCCCGACTGGCACCTCCACACCCTTTCCTTGCTTGGGAGACTAAAGAACTGCCCAGCAGAGGGAGGGCCTGAGTCAAAAGAAGACAAGACTGGTCTCTTGATATAGTTTAGAGGGAGGGTGAGGCTCCCTACATGGGAGGAAGGAACAGAGCACCCCTGTTGTTCATTCTCCTACTACCTACTATGTGCCAGGGAAGCAGGGGCCTTCACAGGAACATTAAAGCCCTGCCTTCTTGGAATTTGCCATCTTCACCACAGTGCCCTCCTATGCCCAACTCAGCACCCAGAGCCTCCCCAACCTTAGAACCGCACCCAGAGCAGACAAGAAGTTGTCCTTCATTTTCTGCCAGGCACATAAGGCCCAAGACCCAGGGAGAGACTCTCATTCTCCACTCCAAGTCCTCCTCCCAGAAGACAGACTGACAGCCAGGGACTACAGCTGCTCACCCCAGCGTTGCTCGGCCCCATTAAATCCTCCCAGTGCAGAGGGACAGGTCAGGGTCAGGGCTGCGGTGGAGAAGGCCTCCAGCCACTCTCACTCCTGGAAAGCTCCAGGGCACAAGCATCCGTATGCATCTAGTATGAGGGCTGGGGCAAGGCCAGGCCCTCTCTCTGTCTCCACCCAGGAGAGTTCAGAGAAGCTCAACACTGAAGGCTTCAGAAAGTCTCAAATGTGCAGACAAAGGCCCAAATCAAGAACCTCAGGCTGGGAAAAGCAGATGTGGGGAAGAAACAGACCACACTTGGAGTTTAGCAGCACAACCCTGGGTTTAAACTTTAGTATCACAGGGGAAAAACGTCACCAAAAAAAAAAAAAAGAAAACCAGTGGCCACATAGTATCCTGCTGGAGGGCTATAGGACTCTTCACTGTGGGCCAGGCCCTCTTCTTCCCACACGGGGGTCAACTGTGCTCAACATGCTTCCTAGATAGCAAGCGTTTCCACTGGTAGCCAGCCACCGAGTTCCTTTGGGATTAAAGTCAGTCTCAGAGACAGAGGCTCGAACAGTAGTTGAACTAGATAGTCTCCTAAGGGAAGCCTCCCAGTCCTTAAGGGACTGAGAGAGTTCTTGAAGAGATAGATTCATCACCCAAAAAATGAGCTACCTCTTATCAGCTCTGTCAGTGCACACTAGGTAAAGAGGGCTAAAACTGAGAAAGTACTACCCTGTACTTGATATACTACCAACCTATAAATGGTGCAGGAAAGAGACAAATGTATAAAATTAACTGGGAAGTTCTATCTTAGGCCTAACTTAAATCCTTCATGCTGTAGTTTTAAGCCCATCCCTGCTTAGATTAGTATATGTTTGTAAAAGGCTTTCAAACCTCAAAATGAAAGGTACTAGAGCAAAGCCAAGTATTTGTCAAGCTGAGAATGAGGGCTCACAGGCTAAATGGGGCTTGGAGGTCTTAACCACTTAAGGTAGGAGAGGTGGGAGGAAGAATGAATATGTGTTCTCTGGCTCCTTTCACTGAGGAATTACAGATTAACATCCACTTCTCCAGATAGAAACCACAGGCGGGGACTTTTGACCTGACTGGTCCCAGTGCCCTACCTACATGAGGGCTTTATCCAGGGATGAGCTGGCTTCATTGGAAACAGTATCAACTCCAGGAAGCAGCCCAGGAAACTCAGTGCCAAGAGCTTGTCAACGGCCAGGCATTCTCCTTTCACAGTTTATCTCCAACACAATCGTATTCCGACACCAAGACAGTTTGTTGATTACATAAGCACTTGTCTCTGGTGTGCAATCTGATAACCAGACCCACTCTTTCTCCTCACACAAAGAGACCAATAAATCTCACCCTTTATAAGTACAGGTGCAAGACAAAGCCCTTTACTGGCATTTAGCGAGATGGGTATTTCTCTGTTTGTTTTCATGACAACAACAAAAGACTGTAGAGGGCCAGGGACCAGGCCGGCTTGGAGCGCAGGCTCAGGACAGGAACGTCCACTCCGGTCTGCACCAGAGCCATATCAGCACCAATGTCAATGAACTGAGACAGTACCTCAGGGTGCTGAGACCCTCCTCACAAAGGAGAATGAGTATTCATCTAACTATTCAGTCCAAGCCTTCTCTCTGTGGCCTAGCGCCATACAAGCACATGCTCACACATACACGCACATATACAAGTTAGTGGTTTTGTTTGGGGTTTTTTTGAGACAAGGTCTCATTACCTAGCCCTGAGACTTGGCAATAATCTTGAAGGCACTAAATTAATCCAGACTGGCCTCCTGACCCAGCCTCTTAGGTTCAAGGATTACAGGCATGAGTCATTGTGCCTTCCTATTTGTGTCTGAGTGTCGTCCAGGCTAGTACTCAAGTCTTCATCCTCCTGTTTCTGACTAAAGTGTCCTGAGATTATAAGCACACGCCTCTGCATCTTACCATACTAGGGTTTTTAAGAACTTCTTGGGTCCAATCTAAAGGTATGAGACCGCTGCTCACATATTTACTTAACAAGTCTCTGGGTAGGTGAACTCCATCCACCAGTATTTTAAAAGTGGCTTATTGCCAGGGCAGGCCTCACCCTGTATCCATACTTCTCTTCTAGGCATAGTTAAGCTGGTAAAAGGTGAGGGAACACTAAGGTAATTTGAGGTTTTCCAGACACTCTACTCACTCAAAAGGATAAATCAGAGGCCACCAAGATGGCTCATCCAGCCAGGCCATCTGCCACTATCTGCCACCAAGTTAAGGGCCTGAATTCAATTCCTGGGAGGCACAGGAGATGAGAACTCACTCACCCCACAAGCTGCCCTCTGCCTAACATGCACTAAAGCATGTGTGAATTCCCTCTCAAACACAGATAAATGCTTTTTTCTTGTTGTTTTTAAAAAGGCCAAGTCAACAGTACAGTAGCTCTGAAGGAGACACAGACACCTCCTTGACAACAGTCCTTTGTTTATAAAGTACACATGGAACTAACCCTCATAATGGGACAGAAATAGATCTGCACTCTAGAGAAGCATAATCAAGTAGCAAAACAGATAAATAATCAAGCTATAAGCTATCCGACCAATGTGATTTTGAGGTGAGCACAATCTAGGCTGTGCACCAAGGAAACACAGGGCACAGTGCAGCAGGTACAGACAGAACAGAACCTAGGAGTTTAGGGAGCACCGAGTGCTCAACCCAATGCATCACAAGCAGATCTTTGTCTTCAGAACAGCTGTGCTGCCAGGATCCCAACACCACTCTCACCACCCTCCAACTGTGGATGTTCTTCGGTAAAACTGTCAAAAAGAAAAAGAACATACTTTCCTTGTAGTTTCAAAAAGCTGCACCAGAAACTCTGTGCTGAGAATGCTCTCTGGATGCCTCCTATCCCCACTTTCTGGAACACCTACTCTTGCCAAAGGCTAGCCTAGCAGCATTCTGTCCCAAACAGGCAGCAATCACACCAAGATCTGGGCCTCTAGTCAACACCAGGCAGTATAGCGTCTAAATGTCACCGCATCATTTGTTCCCTAAAGCTAAGCTAACCAGGTTGGCCTGGTTAGCACCTGGATGGGAAGAGGGTATGGCATGGATTTCAGGCCATTGGATGGCTTAGATGGTGGCTGGTGGGAGAGGCCATTTCCAGGGAAAAGGAGGAAAATGAAGGACAGCTTCAACATCATGAGCTGGAATAAAAGGCTTTGGGGACTGAGCACCTGGACAGCTGGGTGCATGCCATAAAAGGCCCACCTGAGCCAGATGGCAAACACTTCCTATGAGTTTAGGAGCAGCTCTAGAAACCTCATATCTTGGCTAGTCAGCCTTAGAGCCCACTGAAGCACCCCCAGCATCTAGCAGGCCATCCCTATCTGGATCCCTCAAGCGCTTCTTTCCCTACCTCATGTCTGTGTAGAGAGTAGGTCTTTATATGAAGGCACAAAGGCTCACCTCTGCTCCCATGCATGTCTGACCAGTGATTTTACCAAAGAATGCATGACAAGGCACATTACAAAGTGAGCAGCCCCAGAAAGCTTCTCCACAGCTTTTTGGGAGTCAGTCCTCCCAGGAGCTCCTCTAAACCTCAGGTAACCATCAAAATCCCAGCTCCATTTCTTCAGTCTGTAAAATGGAGTCTGCTAATCTGCAAATAAGGTAGCCAAGTACAGTGTGAGCCTAGATAAGAACGCTTGAGCCTTGGCCAGTCTCTCTTCTTTGTCCTTGGTAAGAGACTCACGCTTTACTCTGTAGAAGGACAGAGTAACATCAAAGTCTTAGGAAGCTAAGAAAGTCTGAACATATCAATTCCTTCCAAATGACTGAATCTTCATCTCTTCCCAACAGGCCCTATTGAAAATGGAACAGGAAAGAACCTGAGTCCCATAGGACTCAAAATCAGCTCCAAGTGTACAGCCGCCAGGAATGTTGGGGGCAAGAAAGAAAGACCAATGTTGGAAAATCTGGGACAAACAGTATCACTGCTGTCCCCGAGGACAGGTGCTCAAGCAGTCAGATTAAAGAAGTCATTGCTGGGCTCCTGCCTTAGCCACTGATCAGATTTAGCTTTTCCTAAGTGGCCTGCATGAACCAACAATCCCAAAGCTCCTCTTGCAGCAGCCCTTACCTCTGTACAGAACGGGGTAAGCTGTGGGTGGACTACAGGCTGGACATACATGTGAAAGGTAGACTCAATTTCCATGGTCCGGCCATTTAATTTCAGGATGGGGAACTCGATGATTTCCTAGAATGCCAAAGAGACAGAGAGAAGGTAAGTCATTCTTATGAGCAACCATTTCAAAAACCATGCCAGGCCAAAAGAGAATGGCTCACTCCTCCTGCAGCCCAGACCCAAGACCAGAAAAGGAGAGTCAACAAGCCTCCCTCTCCATGGCTTTTGGGAAGGAAGACAGGACTGCCATCTGCCTGCCAGTTTCCCTGACTTTCCAAGAGAAAGAAAGGCCTTCACTCCCTTGCCCAGGATGCTGTCCTGAAAGGTCTAGCCTAGGTACCAGCCTAGGTACAGATTTCCTTGTATGAAGCTTAACATTGCCAGTCTTCATTAGTTTTTGTGTGAGAGGGAGGGGGGGGAGATAACAAACAAAGCCCCCACATAAAGCCAAAGGGGATCTGAGAGAGGCGAAAACAGAACACAAGTTAATAGAAGCCCATGCCTCCCACCTTTCCTTCAAGCTCTGCACACTCCCCTTTGCCTGCCCCTACCCGCCCAACCGCTTAGCAAGCCCTTCCCAGTCCGCTGGAAGGTAATGGAAGGGAGGGAGGAGGAGTGACAATTTGTTTGGTGTCTCTAAGATTAATTTGTCTCCGTTATTTAATAGAGATGCACAGCACCAAGGTCCTGGTGTGCAAACAGGCTTGCAGAACGCTGGCTGTGCAGCACATCTCATACATCGTTCCTGGAAAGGGAGGGATGCACCAGAGGGGGGAGAGGGCAGGAAAGAGCACGCGCACCAGAAAGAAGAGGGAAACCAAGGGGAGAGAATAAAAAAATATATTGCTTTTTAATATTCAAAAACAGTTCGCAAAATTTAATCAAAGCAGAGGAAAAGCTAACATTTTTACCACTTTGACATTTTTATTAGCGCTTTCATAAATTTTTAAAACATGAATGGAATTAGTTTACAACACCCACACATACAAAAAACTGCCCTGAAAACATCTGGAAGAGACAAATAGGAAATAATAAAAAAATAAATAAAAGCAAAATCTTCCAAGTAAAATTAGCATGTGAAAAAGCCTCCACTGCAGAGACAAAAAAGGAGCTTTGCCCACACAAGGGCCCCAACAGTCAGCTCCAGGGGCATACCTACCCCAGAACCCTCATTCCAGAGATAGCCTGAAGAAGCAATACAGAACTCACCACTGCCAACTATCAACCCCACTCAGGGAATCAGTGGGTGAGAAAACAAAAAGTTGCCAATTGCCTTCACGTCCCAAGGGACACAACTGCCATCCTTGAGAAGCACATCCACTAATATTATGGATTTTGTGTAGCCCTGGCTGTCCTGGAACTCGCTCTGTAGACCAGGCTGGCCTCCACTCACAGAGATCTTCCTGCCTCTGCTCCCTGAGTGCTGGGATTAAAGGCCTGCACCACTATACCTAGCTGGACTTATTTTGTTTTTTAAATGTTTATTTCAACCCAAAGCATAACAGTAACCCTGAAAAACAAATCAAGGCAGTAAGATTTCATATCAGAGAAATTTAAAGGCTCTGACTGCCTAGAACCCTTAGGCCAGTGGTTCTCACCCTTCCTGATGCTAGGACCCTTTAATACACTTCCTCATGGTGTGGTGACCCCAACTATAAAACTACCTTCACTGCTACTCCATAACTGTAGTTCTGTTACTGTTACACCTCATAATGTAAATATCTGTGATTTCCACTCCTCTTAGGTGACTCCTGTGAAAGATCATTTGACTCCCTAAGGGGCCATAACCCACAGGTTGTGAACCACTGCCCTAGGCTGATGCCCAAAGATGGGGAAGTTGATGAGAGCGTTTCTGGTCCCCTTAGGCTGATCCCAGAGATGAAGAAACTGAAGGAAACTCATTACCAGACACAGGAAGGACCAAATGGCTGAAAGGCAAGGGCAAGAAGGCCCAGACTGCTGCTTAGGCCAGGTGAAAGACACTTCTCCTCCCAGTGGAGTGAAAGACTTATTCTCCAACTGGCTAGTCCTTTGTTCCACAAAGTACTAAGAGCAGGCCAAGCAGAGGGGAGTTCTGCCCTGGAGACTAAGTTGAGCACATGGACATACACCATATACACTGCTATTCCTAAAAATTCACATATCCACAATTTCCAGGAGTCAGCTCTGAGCTGTGTGGCTCATGAGTCAGGCCCCCTGTGACCCCTGAATTTGTAGTAAATCCTCCTTCTTCTACTAAGTAGGAGAAATACTCCCACAACTGAAGAGTCCACAGCCAGTTTGGCTGCCCTGGCGTCTAAGGAAACGAGAGGCAGCCCCTCACTAACAGTGTTAGGCAGGCCCGCAATGAGATTTAACCTGGGACCCAACTGTACTTTTCATTTAAACTTTCATTTGGAAAGAAACAGTGTTTGGAGACCTGCAGTTTGTCCTGCTAATAAAGACAAGTGTTGGGACCTTTAAGGATGCCATTCATCTTTGGCTTTTATTAAATTCAATTTTCTTAAGCCTGCGATACATTATGAAATTAGGAGTTGACATTCCTCTGGAAACAAAAATATCTATCAAACATAAATAGGGGGAAAAAAACCTCTATTACCAAGAATGTATGGCTTAGAGTTGATCTCTTTCCACTTTTTTACAAGCACACGGTTTGTTTTAGATATCTGAAATGCTATTACAGATCTGGAATTTCATTAGTATTATAAAGCAGAACACGCTTCAGCTCTTGCTGACCAGAACTAAATCGGCTTTCTCAGAAGGCTCTAAATTCAGCCAAGTCTCCACTGAAGCTCAGCATTCAAACTCTCCTGTTGCTCTCCTATTGCTGGTTCCTTCGCTCACAGGGACATGGAGCTAGTGATCAAATTCAGTGACACCCTCCTGAGAGCTCCATGGGGGAAAAGAAGAAAAGAAAGGAAGGAAGGAAGGAAGGAAGGAAGGAAGGAAGGAAGGAAGGAAGGAAGGAAGGAAGGAAGGAAGGAAGGAAGGAAGGAACGAACCAAGCAAGCAAGCAAGCAAGCAAGCAAGCAAGCAAGCAAGCATCTGTGTCTCAGATGCTCAGGACACATGAGACTGGCCCATCAGCCAGGCTTACTCCTCAAAAATCAGGGGAGATTCACAAGAGCCAGATACACAACATGGCTATTCTGGTTTCTTTCCTCAGCAGCATCAGGGGCTATGACATGACTGCGCATATCCAATTCTTTGAACCACTGAAATGCAGAGGAGCTGGTGACAGAAGACTCTTTAATAGAGCTGGAGAGATGACTAAGCTGTTAAAGAGTATATACTGCTTTTGCAGAAAGCCTGAGTTCAGTTCTCAGCATATAATGCCAGCTGGCTCACAGGGCACCTGTACTTACATGTATACACCCAGACACACTCTGCTCTAAAGGGTCAGAGCAGAAAGACCACACTTAGATACTTTTCTTCCCATACTGTCCAGCAAGTCCACACCCCACAGCACCAGCCCAAACAACCAGTCATAGAGAGGAACCCTATGCTGTACCAACCTGGCACAGCTATGCAGCAGATGTGCCTAAGCCATGCCAAACATTTCCTTGACTGATAATGGTCAAAGACACTTCTCCAATACTCCAGGCAGATGGTTATCAATTCCAACCCAAGGACTGGTGAAGATGTGTTTGAGTGCTAGCTTCTAGTTCTAGCTGCTCTTAGATAATGACAGGATCCCAATTTCATTATTCCCCCAGAGAGAAGAGAGGTGCCTGGTTTTTTCCTCTCAGGAACAGATGAGTGCTTCTGTTCTGGAGAAAAGAAGACCCAGTCTGTATGTATAAGCCCTCTTTCTGGCTCCCAAGAACAGCTCCAGAATTCCTTTGTTTTCCTCTGCCACTCACATTCAGCTAGTCTCCTGTTAGAGTGGGACTTCAGAGACATGTACCTTGTGTCTTAGAGAAGTGCTTGAACTAGTTAGTGAATGACGCCTGAGCAAACACGGACAGTGGAGGGACATCCAAGTGTTAAGCTCCTGTCCTTTCCATTCACTTTCTTATTTTATGCTCACGAACCCTGGAGGATGGGTCATGGTAGCACCAGCAGCAGCAGATGTGGACCTCTCTCTAGCATATTTAAGGCTCCAGGGAAGGAATAAAGGAGATGGTCTCCAATACTCTCTGCCATGTAGAGAAGGGAATCATTCTGTTCCCTCTGCTTGTTTCCTCTATGGTAGATACTCTACTGAGTGTTAAAAGAAATGATCTCAAGCCTCCAAACAACTCATTGGGTGGATTATTACTGCTGCTATTTCACAATAAATTAAGGCCCAGAGATGTTATGGTCACTAGCAACTATGCTGTAGTAAGAAATGGAGCTGAGACTTCCTGAGGGAGGGGAAGAGACTGGTGGGACTGGCTGTTCTGCAGGGGACTCAGTCCACTCTCCCCTCAGCATCCTAAGAGCGGCTTGTGTGGCTAACCCAGGCAAAGTCCTAGAAAAGTGCTCCTAAAGAACCTCCTCCATGCTGCAGCTGAGTTCAGGAAAAGAAGGAGACTAACCCTTCCATCAGCATCTCTGGCACCTGGCTCTGGTCCTGGCTCTTGCTCCTCCCTTTCTCAACTTTAGTTATGTATGGACAGGAAGGGGCTAATAAGTAGGAGGCAGTCAGTATCTGACAAGCAAAAAACACTGCTTTCTGAGATTTTCCACAGGATCTGGGAAGTGATCCTGCCTAAGGTGACAATGGAGGTGGTGGAGCCAAGACCAAGCCCAGACAGAGCTCCCCAAAGCAGTGCAGCATCCACCCAGCCATTCTACAGCTTCTAACGGTTCCCTTCCTCAGATGATACTAACCACTTAATTCCAGATTTACCCAAACTGTCAGTAGTTTCTAGAACACAGGACTGAGCAGGTAGTTATACTACACCAAGCACCAAGTACCTACGCCATTTGGTTGTCTGAGGGCAGAATAAAATAATCCAGCTAGTCTGCTGATAGTGGTTGGAAACTGGCTATAACTGACAACTAAAAACAAAATCCTCAGAACTTGGATTTTTCAAAGTACCGAGTTTCTAAAGCTGCTGCATTTATTTACTATCTCTACACTATCTGTGATTTTTTTTTCCCCTTAAAGGTAAAGAAAACAAAAGGAAACACCAAGAAAATGTGTGTCCTTAATAAATGGGGGCAAGACTGCACTTCAGTGGACGTTCACGCCCACTACTGAAGATCATAAAAATAAATTATAGGTTTTGTTTTTAGGGTATGAAAACTCCCTTCACTAAATTATGTGTAGAGATGAGGTTACACTGGAAGCCAGCAAGGTAAGAACCAAAGACACTAAGCAGAAAGAGCAAGCGCTCCGCTGACCACGGAACTGATGCGAGGGCTAATACAGTAGTCTAGCCCACTTCCCAAGCACACGTTTTCCTCTGTCTGAGCGGATGTTTCTACAGTCCCATCAGAAACAAGGGACTGAGATCATTTTCATGTCATGCCCAAATTAATCTGAGAAGAACAAACAGGCATTTATTTCCTCAATTTAGAGAGAATCAAAGTAATCTATCCCTCCCTGTTCTGAAGGGTCTGATAAAAACCACAAACTGCAAATGTGGGGCTTAGCCAAATGCTTGGATCTGAATGAAGTCTGATAGAAAGGTAACCAGCCCTTTCTCAAGAGGAAAAAAAAAAAAAAAAAGGAGCCTCCTGGTCACTGGGAAGAGGGCTAGGAGGAACAGGGCTGCATGGGACATGATCTGCTTAACAGTTTGGGGGGAGGCATTTTTATGCACAAGGAGCTTATTTCTTAAACAAACACTCGTGGTTTTGATTTACACCACAGCCTGCTCCTAAATAATTTATGGCGGGTTAAATTTATTGCCGAGCCCTGGCTGGCTGCAAATTCGAATTGCCAAATAATTAGATTTTAGGGCAAAGCTTATAAATTACCCGTCGATTTGTCCGGACTTGTTTGTCAGTTGCTTTGTGCTTCGGGTCATCTTTGGCATTTGGCTGTTTGGGTTTTAATTGCTGATTTACACTTTGACAGATGAGAGCTGATGTGCGAAGTTTCAGGACAAGGAGAGGGGGAAAAACCCAGAGCTTTAAAGGCTGATTTTTCACCTACATGTCCCCCTCCACCCATCTCCACAGACCCCCCCGCCTCCCCAAAGCCATGAAAATAGAGGAACAAGGCTGAAAGTAACTGCTATTCTTTAAGGAGTGAAAGAACAGAAGGAATTATAATTTACCTATACTAAAATCTGAAATCAAGAAACAAACCCACATTAAGTAATGGAGATCAAGGTGTCCTCCACACCCTGGAGTACACACACACACTGTCTCTCACTTTGCACACTACTCGGAAAGAGACTTAGTTTGAATATTTTTACATACTCTGAGTAACTTCGAATATCAGGACCATGGAAAGCTAAGTATTAGGGGCACAAACAACTGGACACTTCCTTAAAACTACATCTATACATATGTATGTCTGTCATGTAATTAATAAAAACAAATCTCTGGTTATGTAAAGGGTTGCCTGGAGGTAGTTTTAAGTTTGTCATGGAAATAGAACAGGGTACCAATCTGTACTTATAGTTCCAGTGCAGGAAAACACAAATCTCTCTAGATAGAGCCCTGCCACTACCCACTACTGGGACAGAAGGCCTGTAAAGCCGGCTTCCCAGTCACCTGCTAGAACCCCGCCCGTCAGCTTCCTGTACAGACAGGGTCAGGAGAACACTAGACTGACTCTACTAAGCACCGACATGGACAGCTATTCCATGCTGAGCCCCTTTAGTTTATTGTTCCCTCCCCAAGTCCTATAAAATCACAACTATTACTAACTGCACTTCACCAATGAGGCAACTCAAGTACAAGGGTGTGAGTCCCTTAGCCCAGGTCGCACTGTCCACAGTTGGGGGACACAAAACTCAACTCCAAACAGGCCAGTTCTGAAGCTTATGCTCTCAGTCACTATGCTATCGTATCCCTGGTCAGAACAGCTTCTACCTCAGCTGTCTTCATTCTAGAGGCCAAGAGTCCTGACGTGACTTGGACACATACAGCCAAATCCTGGTCTGATAAACTAGGGGGAAATTGTGTAACTTGTTCAGAATTACAAAATATATTAGAGTTTGGTTATACAAAGACCCATTTTTTCCAATCAATCATAAACTGTCCTACAGACTCACTAGCTGGAGGTGAAGAAATGAAGGGCAACAGGTAACTGAGGCAGAGCCAGGCACACTCAGACAACTGGCCCAGTAATCCCATCTATAGCCCCAGGCATCACTGATTTCTGCCTAGAAGACTTCATCCCTAAGGAGTAGCTCATGAGTTCCTTGCTCTCTCTCAACACATGACAGGGTAGCAGCTGGGCTAGCATAATCACCTAAAACGTAGACAACTAGCAGTTATATGTAGACTGACATCCTGCCCATCATGCCCCGAGTCTTTTGCCCCCGGTAACTGATGATGCTACATCTCCCTAAACTGGCAGGAATTACTCCCTAGTACCTCAGACAGTATCCCACCACTTGGGAACTTGTTAGAACGCACATTCCTGAGCTAGCAATAATTGGTGAAACACTCAAGTCCCAGCACTAAAAACAAATAAAAATCACCCAAAGCATTTCACAGTGCTTTGTAAAGAGTCAGCTTCATAACCCAATACAGAATGCTGTCAGAGCTGTGGTGGTGTTTCCTGCTATTTCTTCAAGGGAAACAAAATGAATCAGAGCAGTGGTCCTCAGCTTCCTGATGCTGTGACCCTCTAATACAGCTCCTCATACTGTGCTGACCCCCAGCCATAACATTGTTTTCACAACATTGCTTCATAACTGTAATTTTGCTACTGTTATGAATCGTAACGTAAATATCTATGTTTCTGCTGATCTTAGGTAACTCCAGTGAAAGGATCCTCTGACTTTACCCCTAAAGGATTTGTAACCCACAGGTTGAGAACCATCGATTTAAAAAACCAGCAAATTTCTAGCTTTCACTGTAGATTTTGTGAGCTCAAAGACCTGGTGTTGAGGCCATAAATCCTGGCTTTCTGACCCTCACTGAAATTTGGAAACCATAAGTCCAGATTACAGTGGTATTTCTCTGACAGAATTGTCTGAGGATCTGTCAAACTGCAGACTCTGCTTAGCTCTGGTGTGGCCTGACACACCATTTCTAACAAGCCCGTGGGTGATGGGGAGGCTGCTGGTTCTCAGACACATTAGTTAAACTACTTTCCAGTGGAAGACATAGCCCAATGGCACCTGTGATTCACGAGACCCTCGCCTGCCTCTCCACTATCAATGAAGGTGACCAGTTGCTCTTCCAGTGCTGGCACTGAGAGAAGTCAGAGCTCTATGTGTTCCAATGATCTGGGGAGTGGGACTCCCGGATCTCTTCCCAGTTCTGACAGAGCCTCAACTACATCTCAGAGGGACAGCTACCTCCCTTACCTCAAAGGAACTATCTATAGATGCTATCCCTGTATGGTCTCCTTAGTGTGTATCTTTAACTCAAATTACCGTTTTTGACTCTTCCTCACCAAATTACTTAGCACTATGACTCCTGGGGAACTAGAATGCAATTAAGTTGGGAGCCACAAAAGAGCACGGTTCTCAGGCTTGTGTCTTACCTGGCACACCTAAGGATTATGGCAGAAAACCTCACTTCATTTCTACCATCATCACCTTAACCTAGCCCACTAAAACCCCTCTTAAGTTAATATACTTAACAGGTTTTTCCACATCTACGTTTAGACCCTTGGAACATCTTTCTTTTGTTCCCACTGACTGTAGTTACTTATTCAACAATGTACTGAAACTTCACTCCTGATTCTCTATCTCGGCTTTCATCATCCCAGTGCAAATGTACTATAGACTTTTTTGTTTTTATTTGAGATAAGGTGCTAATCTCTAGCTGTCCTGGAAGCTCTAGAGCTGGCTGGTCTTGAACTCACAGAGATCTGCCTGCCTCTGCCTCCCAAGTGCTGGGATTAAAGTTTTATGCTACTATGCTCAGCTTGCACTATAGACTCTTTACTTGTAGCAATACGGGTATTTCCAAATAACAGTGTCCCTGACATGATTTAACCCTCAGATAATGCTTGGCTGGAACAGCTCCCCGGGACTAGACACTGACCACAGCACCCAGAAGAAAAGCACAGCCACCCACGGTGATGCTGTTTTGCCAACCAAAAATCTGTTTTTTGCCAACTATACCCTCCAGGAACAGGACACAAACGTAGACTACTCCAAGGTACCCCTTCTTCACTACCAAAGATTTCCTGATGTTTGTTCCTCCCTCCAGAGACTCCTTTCTGACTTTCTCAGTGCTTGCTCACTGTGGCTGGCTGTAAGCTGCCGGCCTTGGGGGGGGGGGGGGAGCCCTAATGTCAATCTAGCTTGGCATAGCTTTTAGGGTATGGATCAATTTTTACAGCTAAAGCTCAGAACTCATCACATAAATGAAATGCTGTGGGGGCTTTTTAGTACTGTGAACACCTAGGATAAAAGGATAAAAAATAATTATCTGAATGGCATCTTAATCAAAATGATGCAGAATCCTTTTCCCAACAAGACACAGTGATGGAGAAAGCATCTCCTAATATCAGTTTCCTCATGTCAACCACTGAGATGAGTCTGTAGAAGAAATGTAATCAATACGGGGAGAAGAAAACATGACAGGGGAGAGCAAGGGGTGGAAAGCCTACACAGTCTTTCTGAGCATCCCTCATCAATCCTTCTTTACATTCCTCTCGGTGTTAACCCAACAGCCATTTTTCTGTTTGAAGTGTTTAAGGCGTGTCCTAGCAGATCCAAATTCAAATTCCCAGAACTTTAAGTGAGAAGATGTCCTGTCAGTCTCCAGATACTGCTTTTCCTTTGAGATCTATAATTCTCCCCAAATGATATGGTTCAGTGACAGCTGACATACCAGCTTGGCCTCTCAACAATGCCTCAGATCCCATCATCTCACACCGTTCGTTCCTCTGCTGACTTAGTTGATTTTGTCACAATAACAACTCTTGTTTTTCCCACTCTGACCCTCATCCTTTGTGTCCAGGCCAACTTGACTGTGAGAAATAAAATATAACTGTACAAATAATCCAGCTAACTCAACAGTGAACTATTCACTGGACTCAAATTTATCCCTTGTTCTCACTCATTTTTAATATTCTGACAAATTAGCCTAGAATCCAGACTCCTCCCTCCACCTCACACTAAGCCAATTCACCCAATTTTCCTCTCTTAAACCCCTCTGATTTTTTTTTGTTTTGTTTTAAATCCCTGCTATACCAGTTGTGAGACCTCAGGCCTGCCTATATGGACCTTTGGGTCTCCTAAATGTCCCATAAATGCACCGTTTCCCCTCCTGTCCATGGGGTGTGCAGATGGCTCCAGTCTGTTTGTTGTCCTCACTACAGCATGCTTTCCTGTAATGTAGTGTACTGGCTGTTGGTGGACACACTCTGGGCTCCTTGAGGGTAGGGCCTAGCCCCTACTGCAGCACTTGCTATCCAAAGAGCAAAAAGAAGCTTTCTCATTGCCTCCAAGGTGGCTAAAAGGAGCTCCTCCCCATTCCTTTGCTGACTTAGTTGGATTTGTTACATCCAACAAAAACTCAGTGTCACCGCTATCTGCAGACCCTATTTCATTCTGTATGTATCAACGCTCCTATTCTTTGGAGCTCTTCCCTACCACCAAACTTAGCCTAGTGCCTAACAAACCTGGGAGACCACCAGGATAATAAGAGGCTAGGGGGAATGTTTCCTGATTTGCACTAAATTATGTGGTGATTTTGTTACCAATGACCCAGTGTTCCCCAAGGAAAATTCCTGGCTCCACCCTCAGGCAACTCCACAGCTAACTACACATCATGGAAGTTTAAAAGTATAAACCCCGGGGAAGGTAGAGAGGCAATCTGAATAGAGCAAATAAACCCACTTCGATCTTGTCTCTGTTATGCCAAACACACAAGGCAGCACCACCATGCATCAGTGATTCATTCCTGGATGTATATTTTACTTCTGCATTGCTATGTCTGCTCTAATAAAAAGGGGCCCTTGACTTTCACATGGACTTACAGACACAGTGGAGCTTGTTTCTATCCAGGGAGCACTAGTGAGGAGCTACAGGGAGTCAGGATGAGGCCCATCCCTACAGGGAACCACAAGGAAACAACAGCTGATGGGAGGTGGGGGTGTCAATTTTATGCAAGCAGGGACAAAAGGACAATCACTGGCCACCAATAGTGGAGTTCACTCATAGTGACCCTGGAAAAGATGTGAAAGCAGGGATATAACTAAAAAGAAAGGCAATAATTGGTCTGATGTGGAGGGAAAAAAAATTATTCTAGGAGTCAGGAGCCTGCGCAAGAACACTTACAGCTCACATGGTCTCATAATTCAGACCCCTCAAGCATTTTGTGCTCTGCTTATGGTGTTAACTTTAATGTCTTAACATATAACACCATCCACACTCACACAAAATACTACACACGCCAGATGAGGCTGAGTTATAGTTGCTGGGGGAAGCATAACTTTGAATTTCCTGATTTTGGTGCATTTAATCTCAACCATAATGTTACATTAACGTCGGTTTTGCATTTCATTTCCCAGTTTAGAATAGCATCAGCGTCTTCAACTATTTGAACAGAAAAAAAAAAAATGCAGGCTGACTGAAAGTGAAGTCAGAGGGAACAGAATCTAACTGAGCCCTGCTAAAAAGTGGGGCCTTGTCCCTCCCACTTGAGAAGCTGTAAACAGAACAGACTAATAAACAGTAGGGAAGAGAGATGGTCTTTTTCTATAGGGTACATTCTTTTTGACCACTTAGAGACTACAGGAACCAAAGCCAGAAAACAAGAAGGTAGTTGTGGAGCAAAGAGAAATACCTGAAGGAAGGAAAAAGGGAATCAATATGGTTTGATTTATAGTGATCTTAACCAAATTCCTGTAAACTTTTCCAAACATCTCTCACAAAACAAAACAAAAGGCTTCCAAAGATGCCAGGGCTAGGTCACACTGAAATCCTTCAAATGCTGCTCCCCCATCACTATGAGCCCTTCCCCCACCCTGCCCTCCAAAATTAACCCCACACCTGTACAATTTTCTATAAAAGAGAACTAACTCAAAATGCAGATGGAGTCTCTTCAACCTTTCTGAAGGGGGGAGGGGCAACAATGGGCCAAGACCAAGCAGTAGAAAACCTCAATGCCTAACATTATGGGCACTAGAATACAGAAGAAAAGGAAACCAGTCGGCAGGGCTGTTTGGACTGTGAGAAAGACTACCCAGAAGACCAAGGAAGGGGTGGAGGCAGCAGCCAGGACCTCACCTTCCACACACAGAGAGTGGGGGAGGAGGGCACGCAGACAGCTGAGGTTACTGCATCCCCCCTCACAAGCTGCAGCCTACACCACTTACATTTGCTTTGGTCTCCTCTGAACACTGAGGTGGTGAGAGAACTTGCCCTGAGGTTAAAGATGTACAATTAAAGAGCCACCAAAGCTTTCAGGCTGCTCTCTGAGCCCCAGGGTCACAACAACTATCACATCATGCACATCCACACCAAAATGAGCAAAGCAAACTCCTGCTAGTAAGGACAAAGGAGCCACTGTTCCCTTAAACAGATAAAAATCTACAGTCTGTATCAGAAAACAATCCCTAAGACAGAGAGGAACCACAATGCTGAAACTTAGAGCCCTAAAATACTTTAAATCATCTAAATTAACATTTAAGTGAAAAAATGTTTTTCAATAAAAGTTTTAAATTAAATGAATACCTATCACATAAATCTGAATAGAAACAAGTAAAACAAACCAAAAGGGCACAAAAATCCCAACACGAAAGCCAACCAACCTCTCCAGTATCACTTTGCTGAACAAAGTACAAAAGCAAGTAGCAGACAGTGATAACAAATAAAGATACCGGATGTCTCGCTGGACTTATAACCAGTATCGTTATGCACCCAGGTACAACAGAGCACGCAACTGCCAGCTTCTCGTGGGGTCATTTCCTTTAAGATAGTCTCAACAAGCTGACTCAAAGACTTGAAAATGAGAGACAGATGAGAGAAATGAGCTCCACATCAAGCCTCCAAATAACGGGACTTTCCTGAGCCTAAACCTGTTTCTGTCTCATACACCTGGAAGGTATGGCATGCTTTAAATTTTAAAGTCTAAAAGCTCCAGAAGTTCGATGAGAAGATACTGACAGCAAAAGAGCCAATCAGGAGACTGGAGAGGAACTGGGGTGCTTCTCTCTCTCATTCTAGGCCCAGGCTCAGGCAACACACAGGGTTTCCCCATAAAAAGCCTGTGAGAACAGCTAGCTACCTCCCACTCTGAAAGGAGGCACATTATATTCTAATGCTTTCCCTGCTTCTTCTGGAAGGTCATTCTTCCTTCTATGTAAATCTGTGTGGGGTGTTTGTTGTTTTTGTTCTGGGTTTGGCTTTTTTTTTTTTTTTTTTTTCCCCTGTCTTCCATGCATCTTCTCTTACTAGTCTTGTGCTTTTCTCTGAGTTTTTCCCTTCCCTTGCTGGCTGGAACTAGACGCAGGGGCTCTGCTGAGAACCTGACCCACAACGATCTTACTAGAAAGTACTATCCTATCTGGAACTGAAATTTTCTCTCATTCATCTTCCAAGTTTCCCCTGAATTCTATCAGGATCTTGGTACCTAGAAACCTGTTAAGTGTCTCCTTTCCCCCAAAAGGGATGAAGCTTTAAGTTGCAATTAACAGCAGGCCTTGGGCTTCCTGTCCAGGGAATAGTGCAGAGGACAGGAATGTGAGGCTTTAGATGTGCCTTCCCACCTGTTGATGGCAGCCTTGCAGAGGCCTAATGAAGTTGAGATGCATTACATTTATCACGTCTCTAGTTTCACTCAAATCCATCACTATGTCACAGCAGGAAGTTAGATTGATCTGACAAGATTTGCTCTTCTTTACAAACCCATGTAAGTTATTACTGAGAATCCCACATTTTTCTAGCTGTTTGTTGATTGATTATCTGACGATCAGGTCAAGTATCTTCTGTGGAATCACAGTAAACCAACAGGTCTATAATTTCCGAGATCATTCGTATTCCCCTCTTAAAGATAAGCAAGACAGCAATGGCACCTCTCTCCAAGATCTCTAAGCAACAGCTAATGCTTAGCTAATAGTGCACCTTAAGTGCCCTGGAATCACACCATCAGGGTTCATTGATTCTGGAGACAATCTTTACTCAGATGCAGATTCTGGAAAACAGCACCAAGCTCAAACTCAGTGTGAGCCGTGAAAGCCTGCATGTCAGACCTGTGGTGACGAAGTGCACCTTTCATCCCTTCATCCCAGCACTCCGCAGGCAGCAGCAAGCAGATCTCTGAGTCTGAGGCCAGACTGGTCTACAAATTTAGTCGTAGAACTGCCAGAGATACACAGAGAAACTGTCTGGGGAAAAAAGTGTGTGTGTGTGTGTGTGTGTGTATCTGTGAGCCTAAGTCTGGGAAGCAAGTTGGTAACATAGACAGGCAGGCAGAGAGACAGATGATCAAGCCCTCGAAAGAGAGGTAAAAGATGACACCGAGCAAGTACAAAAATAAATAGCAAAAATGATGACAAATGAAAAAATCAGATGTTTTACTGTATTTACAACCAATATTGTTATAAATATTGAGATATAAATCAGGTTTCACCTGCAGAACATTGGCAAGATCTTCTGCAGGACAAGCGAACAGAGCTTGTAACTGAGTTTATAATCCAAGAGGAATGCTAAGAAGCACATACACACAAGCATGTTCCAGGAAGCAGCAAATGCAGTGATGGAAGACCAAGCAATTACAGAGATTCAGAAGAGATAAAGATGAATCCCATGCAATAGAGGAGTGCTAGATTTACAGTCATGCTCCACTAGGGCTTCCTCAGTGACTGAGTTTGTAAGGGAAGTAATACTGAGCGACTATTAGAATGTCGGAAGACTCCACAACCAGAGCTCCCAGCCAACCACCTACCCCCAAGGCAGAAGCAGGAGGCAGAAAGGAAGTGGAGCTTGGGCAGCTCCCAAGCAGCATTCCTTTTTCCCTCAGGGTACAGTCCTTGTCTAAACTGGCCTGATTCCAATGTCTCACAGGTGACCCTATAAATGGAAAAAGGAAAGCAAAGGGGTGAAAACCACCCACCATTCTACAGACAAATCCCTCTAGAAAAAACTGACCATAAGAAATGAAGCCAGTTTATCTTTCTGTGGCTCCCAGGGGTCCTGACTCCCAAGTCCCACATGTCTGTGTATTCTAAAATCACACACTGTAACTTAAGCATTGCAGAAGGAGCTGCCATCCTAGAGCCACACACACCTGAGTCTCCACACTATAATGAGCTACTGCACTGGCATCCAAACATTGATCACACACCCAGCAGAGATACCTCTCTACTGCTAATCCAAGCTTCCCAGTAGTACTACTGTGGTGATAAATTGTATATTTAATAAAAATAGTATGGAATGTCAGAGGAAAGAGCCAGCCACAGAGCCAAGCCAGGAAGGTCAGGGAATGGAGACCCAAGCCTCTAATCCCATCACTGAGGAGGCAGGAAGCGGTGACACCCACCTTTAATCCTAGCACTAGGAAAGTTGAACCAGGAATTGAAATAGCTGGACAGGGAAAGAGAGAGAAGAAGGCAGAAGTTCTTCCCTTTCCTGCTGAGAACTCAAAGAGGTAGAACCCATTCGGTCTGAGGAGCTGGCTGGGTGAGAAGTGGCTGTGGTTTACTCCCCGTCTCTCTGATATTTCAGCCTTTCCCCAATACATGGCTCCAGGTTTTATTATTATATATAAATAGAATTTGTGTGATACATTACTTTAAAAGATAAAAGTCTTTGTATACAGTTGGTAATTAAGGGAAAAAAAGAAAAAAATCCTTTCCAACAGACTAGCAATGGCACCTGTTTAGGTAATCCAATGCTACATAACAAATTATACTAAGCCAGGTATGGGAATACACACCAGTAATCCTATCACTTGGTGGGCTGACAAAAGGATGTCAAGTTCAAAGCCAGACTGGGATATGAAATGAATTCAAGGACACCCTGGACAACACAGTGAGATACTTTATAAATGAAAAGCAATAAAAAAAAATCCCAAAATGTGTGGCTTAAAGCATTAAGGATCGATTATTTAAGGCAGGCAGTGGTGGTGGTGGTGGTGGTGGTGGTGCACGCCTTTAGTCCCAGCACTCAGGAGTCAGAGGCAGGTGGATCTCCAAGTTTGAGGCCAGCCTGGTTTACTGGTCTACACAGCAAGTTCCAGGATAGCCAGAGCTACACTAAGAAACCCTGTCTTGAAAAATTAGAAAGAGGAAAAAAAAAAAAATTCTCTGTCACAGTTCCTGAGTCAGAAATGTGGCAGGTGCTGGGCTGGCAAATTCACTTCCAAGATAGCTCCCTGAAATGACTGGCAAGCTAGTGCTGGCTGTTGGATTACAGCCTCAGTGTCTATACTTGTGTCTGTAGTACTCTGTCCTCCCAGTGTGGTAGTTGGCTTCCACAGCAACAAAGCACCTAGTCTGTGACCTTGGTCACACACTGTCTTTTCTGAGACAGGGTGGAGGGAGGGACATTACCTCCAGGAGCTGACGAGACCAGAGAACTCAAGGAGGAGAGGAGGCTGGGAAAGAAAGATTCCCAAAAGCAGAGACTGGGGAGAAACAATGTATCCCGTTCTCCCAGAGACTTTAGCGCAGTCTTGCCCTAGCACATTTGTAACCGACCTGCCTTGGAAGGCGAGTACTTCAGAGTAACTGAAAGTAGAGGATGAAAAAACTCTGGTCCAGGAAGCAGGATTCTCCTCCCTCCCTCCTGCCCACCCAACCTTTTCTGAAGCAATGGTACAACAGTTACCTGAGGATGAATCTGTGGCTTGTCGCACGTGGCCTCAAAGTCCAGCACTAAAAAGTAGTGATACCTCTGGGGAGGGAAGGGCACCATTGCCGCCATTGACGCGCCAAAGCCGTGGGCCGCCAGCTTTCTGGTGGATATGGAACAGAGCTCCGGAACACCACAGGGAGAAAATAAGTGGGAGCCCAGCACTTTTCTTGCTCTTGAAAGTAAATACGAAGAAAATCGAGCTGCTCCAGTCTGTAAAGGTGCTAGCATTGAGCATCCAGAGGCATCTAAAACTTAGGGGAAGAAAGTTAAAAGAAAAAAAAACAAAAAACAAAACAAAAACAGAGAGAACCTAGGTTACTTCCCTCCCACTGTGGCAGGGTTCCATCCAGGAATATCCATGCAACCTGAGCCACGCCCTACGGTTTCCAGCCCCATTTTTGGAATCACGGTTTTTGTTACTAAAGTTTAAGACCCTAATAGCAGCAGCACCTGCAGTGTTATTACTACAATTCTGCCTCCCAGATCTTTCTCAAAGCCACACACAAAACTAGCTTCATTTGTAAACAGAACACTAGTTCAAAAGAGAGCAGAGAAAGGACCTCCGCAATCACTGCTCAGGTGGCAGCAGTTAACTTTAAAGCAAAGGGTTCCAAAGCAATTGGAAGTGAGCAACTGCAGAGTCCTAGAAACAACTCATTTACCTGGACACTCTCTTACACATCATTTGCACCTGGCTCACCTTCTTGAAACTCGGCATCTCAACATAGCCTCTGCCTTCCCCCAGCAAGTATGTATGAAAGCCAACAAAGCCAATCTAAGGGAAGTTTGCTTAACATATTCTGATGATTCCCAACCTCCACACTACTGGTAAGTAGCACCCTAGGGAACTGGAGAGCACAGCTGGCAACAGCCTCAGGCCTCACTCTCTCCTAGAGGCCCAAGATGACTGAGGCCTTTTACATAGGAAGGGAAGAGAAAACCCAGATGTGGCAGTAATGGGAGTATTTCTAAAAGTCTAGTAAAATTTTCTGAGGGAACATGTGCAAGGAAAAGAAAAAAACCTGAATCATTTTTCCTTTACATTTTCCCTTTAAATTCACACAATATCTGCTCTCTTCTAAGGGCTAACTAAATATAAAAATCAAAACCTAATCCAAGAAAGGGAGACAAGGCAGAAATGCAGGAATGTGCCCTTCCCCACATTAGACCCAATACTCAAATGCCCCTCAACTTTAATTCTCAAGCAAGAAATCTTACCGTTTAACACACAAATTGCCATCAGTTTATACTCTTGACAAAGGCCTACCTCTGACTAGCTACAAGTAGACACCATCTCCCCCCATGCAGGGTAGGAGGACAGCAGCACCCTGTCAAGTGTGGAACACACTCCAGCACAATGAAGTCACCACTACCTGAGCAAAAAAAGTGCAATGCCAAGTATGACTTCTCTTCCCAGCTCTCTCCTGCCTTGCTGAAAAGCTACAATTACTTACCTAGGATACACACTAGTGTAGGACCTTGGTTTCTGTATCGAAACATGAAATAGCATAAGGACTGTGTGAAGATTAAAAAAGATTCTTCATGCATCCTAACACAAGCATGATATTTGTTCTTGTCATTGCTTTAGCGTCTCCTCCAAAACTCCTAGTCCAGGGAGTTTCACTATGTAATCTCTTGGAAAAGCAAAAGGACCAACACCGCTTACAGTCAGAATCCAAAATAAACCCACTCACTCACTCACTCACTCACTCACTCACTCACTCACTCACTCAACAGTACTGGGAAAACAAAGTGACATTACCCATTCTAGTTTAGATGCAAAGTCCTTCTGGACCTTTTCTCCTAACCAACTGAGCGAGGCAGGAAAACTTCTAGAACTCTTAAGGTGTCTATAGTATACACAGTATATAAATCAGCTAGACTCTGCCTGCCAATAAAAAGGCAACAGTCTCCACTAACAAGGATTTCCTGTTTATGCTGACTTCAGACCTTACTAGCCACAGCACCATGGGCATGCTCTGTTCAATTCCCTGACTGTAAAATGACAATAATAACAACATCTACTTCTAAAATGAGAATGGAATGAGAACAGAGCAGTGTCTAGTAATGAGTATCAAGATCAGTATCTAGCATATAATGGCTAAGAAAGTGTTAACTATCATCACTACAACTATGAAACTGGCTCTTCCCTCAGTTAACCATGCTTACAAAGTTATGTCCTACATCCCCTAGAATTCTCTAGGTCTCCCAAAGAAGACAATATACATACCCTGGCCCCTCCCTTGGACAATACACTGATAGCTAGAGGCCTTCCTTTCTTATAGGCTTTGTTTTCTCATTTGATTTCATCCACATCAAGAAGGAACACTTGAAAGAAGTCTTAAGAACAGATTGGAGAGATAGCTCAGCATTTGAGTACAGGCTGTTCTTCCGGAGACCTGAGTTTGATTCCCAGCATCCACATGGTGGCTCACAATCATCTGAATGGAACTCCAGTCTCAGGACACTGGATGCCCTCTTCTGGCCTCTGCAGATACTGCATACATATGGTGCACAGACATACATGCAGGTAGACAAAACACCCATATATGTAAAAATAATAAAGTAGATATTACGTCAGGTCTCCACATGTCAACACTAGCTGGGTTCCAAATTACTCTCCTAACAAATTCTGATCAAGTCAAAGAACAGAGAGTAATGCTTCCTGTTCCATCTGTAAAAAATTCAATTCTAAAACTGTTAAATGCAATAAGGAAATATCTGTATCAGTTGGGGTTGGGAGATCTAGAGGGGTCTAAATGAAGGATAAGAACCAAGGCAGGTGAAAAGGGCATCCATGCAGAGGTGGCCAGGTGTATCATATCATATCAGAGCAAAGGACAGGCACAGAAGGCATTCATACCAAAAGAAACTTAATGAGATTCACAGACAGGATAAAAAAAAGTCACTCCCAAGGGAGGGGTAAGGGGCCAGTAACAATGGAATATGGAAACCAGGTTTCTCACTACTAAAAAAAAAAACAAAAAACAAAAAAAAACAAAGTAAAACTGTTGTGTTGTTTTGAAATTGGCAATAAGAACTTGAATTCATAATTCCTGGTATAGCTATGGTGGATGTGGAATATAAATGTAAATTTATAAATAAATTTTATTTATAAATAAAAATATGATAATAGCTGGGTGGTGGTGGCAGTGGCGCATACCTTTAATCCCAGCACTCGGAAGCAGAGGCAGTTGGATCTCTGTGAGTTCGAGGCCAGCCTGGTCTACAGAGCAAGTTCTAGGACAGCCAGGGCTACAGAGAAACCCTGTCTCAAAAAACCAAACCACAACCAAAGCATCATTACCCACACAAATAAATATAAATTCCCACTCTAGCACTGACCCGGGGGTGGGGTGGGGGGGTTAACAGCATGAGACATGAGAACACTTACCACAGCAGTGCCTTCCAATACTACTGTCCACTAAGAAAGCCAGAGCTCCTTGGAGAAATGGCAAGAAAACTACAAGCCAAGCCTAAGATAGCCTACAAGAAAGGACTCAGAGGAATAGGAACATATCAAAGGGACTCAAAAGCCACCTTGAGAGGGCTCCTGCTGGGCAAGAGTGATAGTGATGGATTATGATGCGATGAATAGACCAGGAAACCAGGAGTCTATAAAAATTTAATAAATACAATTAAAATCTATAGAGGTAATGTAATATAAACATGGTTTCAATGTATTTCTCCACAAGAACCCTTACTAGTTACAATTAAGAAGTACTTTTGTAAAATGTAAATTATGAGCGGATAGCATCTTACACAACTGGTCAAAAATAAGCATCATTGCTAGATGTGGTGGCACACACCTTTAATCTCAGCACTTGGGAGGCTGAGACAGGAATACAAAGCCAGCTTTGTACACAGTGTGATCCAAGCTGGCCAGGGTTACATGGTGAGATCCTGCCTCCTCCCCCGCATCAATAATGGGATAAATCAATATCACATGTCACTTGACAAGATATGAGAACAAAGGATCATGTCTGATATCCTACTAAAGAGGCATAATGTGAACCTAACTGTAACAAAGTATCAGACAAACCCTAATAGAGGAACAATCTACACAATAACCACCAGCCCATAATCTTCAAAAGTATCGAGGAAAGTCAAAAGGAGATTGCAGACTTGGTAACTACATGCAAAACAGCCCACCATTCCTGTTTGCTACTAAGAACATTCCTGAGACAATCAACAAGACTTGAACGGGATTCCTGGGACTATCTGGAGGTTAACATACCAAGGTTAATTATCTCATTTTGATAGTTGTGCTGTAAATACACATCAAGTATCCTAATGGGACATCAGTTCAGAACTTTAATTCTCATATGGTTCAGAAAAGAAATCTTTGTATTACACTTCTGATTTTTATGTAAATTGGGATTGTTTCAAACTTTAAAATGTATTTATTATATATACAATGTTTTGTTTGCACGATAAGAGAGCACCAGATCTTATTACAAATGGTTGTGAACCACCATGTGGCTGCTGGGAATTGAACTCAGGACCTCTTGAATAACAGCCAGTATTCTTTAACCTCTGAGCCATTTATCCAGCCCTCAAACCTTTTTTTTTTTTTAAAAAAAAAAAAAAAAAAAAAAAAAAAAAAAAAAAAACTTTTAAAAATCTAGGTGTAGGCTGGTTCAGGGCCAGCCTAGTCTACAGAGTGAATTCCAGGACACAGTGGGACTACACAGAGAAACCCTGTCTCGAAAACCCAAATAAATAAATAATTTAAAAATCCAAATATAAGGCTGAGTGTATAGCTCTATGTACAGTACTTGCCTCCCATGCATGAGGCCCTGGGTTCAGTCCCCAGTACAGCAAGTTAAATAAACAAAATCCATGTGCAATGTAGTTTTAAAAACAAAACAGAATATGAGGGAGGATCTTCTACAGAAGGCAAGCTATATGGTCTCCTACAGCAGGAGAGGGGCAAGAGGGAAGATGGGGGGGGGGGGGTGCCCTCATGGCATAACATTTCAGCTGTTAATGTCACTGAGTCCTACTGAAAATGCTATCACTCAGTGTCTGGCCTTACACAACCCTCTCAGAAACACCCCCATAATTCCTGCAACAGCATCCTACCTGCTCTTGTGTGTGCTAGCAGCTTGGGGATTTCTTCTCCATCCATGTCTTTGTACTTTAGTTACAGGTGTGCACAATTTAAGTCTATAGCTCCAATATCAACTGGGACCTGGTATCTAGTCGAGGCAAGAACTCAATTTATGATTTTTCTGTATTTCTGTATAATATACTTTTTTATGCAGAACAAGATTTATTCACAGGTATTCTCAAACATCCCTTCCTTATAGCAAATTAAAAATAGTAAACAGGCTACAGCAAAGGATCTCAAAATGAAGGGATGAGCTCCTCAATGGGGATAGGGACAGGGAGGGGTAAACAGGGACTGCCCTGAGGCCAGCCTGATTTGGAGAAACAGGCCTGTGCCACAGCCCCTGGAGGACGGTCTATGTGCAGAGTATTTACACAACAGACACCAATGGTTCCTCTGCAGCCATTACTGTCTATCAGGTAAATAACACATGTGCCAAGATACACATTTAATGAGGGAAATAATATGCCTTTATAAAAAGACTCAATCTGTATTTACCTGAGAGACCAAAGAAGCACCAAATCACCAGATTAGTGGAACCACAGAGGAGTCGTTCTGGTGTCTTGGGTAAATAGACATTTTATAGCCTCCATTACTGGAAAGGAAAGGGAGGGAGGGAGGGGGTCATCCTTCAACATCCACACATACTGGCTGGGGGAGCTTCAGATAAGACAGGCTGAGGAGTCCATCAGGAAACATGGTCTCCTGACACCCCACCTTCTCAGCCATTCATACTTGACATCTCTGGGAGCACACAGGACTATGCCATCCCTGGATCCAATGCACAAAATTAAAAACCTCTTCGGAAGCAAGAACTACATTCCAAAGAAACTCTGCAGTACTAAGTCCACCTGACTCAAGAGCCTGGACCACCCAGCTTTAGCTCCCAGGCCTGGGGGAGACACCTTGTCCTAAGGTGACTCAGCAATTACACTCAAGAACTCAAGTCATAGACACAACAAAGACACCTGTCTGGAACCTATTTAGTCCCAATTTTTTACTTAGGCAGCTAAAAACAGCCCAAGAAACATGTAAATAAACTTCAAGCCTTTAATCCCAGCATGAGGTGGCAGAGGCAGGAGGATCTCTGAGTTCAAGGTCAGCCTGCTCCAGAGTGAGTTCCAGGACAACCAGTGCTACACAGAGAAACCCTGTCTCAAATAACAAAACAACACAAAAAGTCATACTATTCAACTGTATGAGCCTTTACTACCAGAGCACTTCTGTAAAAATCATAGTCAAAGAGGAAGAAACCTTAAGAGGCAACACAAGCCAGCCAGGGAGAAGCCAGGAAGAGGAAAGGGATCCCTCAACTCACTAGACAAGAAAGAGAAATAGCCAGGGCATGGTGGTGCAGAATGGCAGATCTCTGTGAACTGAAGGTCAGCCAGAGCTACAAGATGAGACCCAATCTCAAAGACAAAAATGAAGGGATGGAGGGAAAGGGGGAGAGGAAGAGAAATAACAAAACCCAAGACTCCAACATCAGGGCTCCAGACCGCAACTCATTGCAATGCCAAGAAGCAGGCTTCAAACTCAAGCTTGTCCGCACTCACACAGAAGAAACAAGAGCCCAAGCCATGGCTAACTCGCTGATGCTACACATAACAAGCCTCAAACTCTTTGCAATTTCACACTTTCTGACAGCTCCAGAGTGGGAAGGAAGAGGCAGAAACTCTAATGGGGTCCTCATCTCAATGGAACACTTTCCTCTCTACACACCATTTCTAGGTTAGCCTATAGCCACAGTGGCTGCTGCTTCCAGACAGGGCCAGCAGAGCTCTCTGACATCAGACACAGATGCTAACCCAAACCACCAGCAACTCTGAAGTCATCAAGAGCTGTCAGGAGCACAAATTCTGATGACATTGGGCCATCTCAGCAACTCAAAGCAGCACAAGAGACAATTCTTTAGAATCTGTCTGCTGTTTGCTAACCCATCAGCCATGCCATTTGCAAACTCCTTCTGGAGGCCAAAGCTGAACGATGTCTTCACAAAGTCCCACAGTTCAGATGCCTCTCTAACACAACAAAGATAAAGCTAGAGATGGGGAAGTCGCAGTGTGGCCGTCCTTTAAATATGCCCCCACCTTTGCAGAGGGCTTATCCAACACTGTTCAAAGCTTCCTACTCTCCTTCATTCTGGATGGTAAGCTAATGCTGAAGCATGGATTTAAAATTCCTGGCATTAAACAAACCTTTGTCCTAACTCTACTACCCACTCTTGGTCAACCACATAATGTATATAAAACATTTTGCACATAAGTACATGCTCAATAAAAGGGAGTTACTATCGTAAACACCTAAGAACAAAGAAAGAAAAATGTTAATTTTTGAAAACCTATTATAAACCAGGCACATATTCTGCCTCATTTAATCCTCTAGTAATCGTGCAAAATAGTAATTGTATTCTTCTCTTAAACATGAGAAAACTGAGGCTCAGGGCACTCAATTCTTTGTGGGCTCTACTTTCCTCTTCCATGTTCAATGGCTCTCATTTCCCTACTTGACTGATTTCACAAGACTAATAATTCATATCAACTTCAATTCTTCTTTTCATTAAGGTATGATCTTTTTAAAGCAAAAGTAACCTTAAGTAATAACAAAATCTAAACCATTCAAAATGTATGGTGTGTGCGTGTGTTTGTGGAGGGAAAAGGGGAGGAAGAGAGAGAGAGAGAGGTGTTTATTTTTTTAAAATACACTTTAGCCAGGCAGTGGTGGTGCACACTCTTGATCCCAGCACTCAGGAAGCCGAGGAAGGTGGATATCTCTAAAGAACAGCCTGTATACAGAGTGAACTACAGGACAGTCAGATCTACATGAAAAAGCCCTGTCTCAAAAGACAAAACAAACACACAAAATACACTTTATCCTGAGCACAAGCAGCAACAGTTAGGGCACTTAGGTTAAAACAGCACAATACCCTACAGCAACCTCAGCCTCTTCCCACATACAGTTCCAGACGTGACTCTTCCCAGCTTACAGAGTGAGAAGCTCAAGGCAGTAGAGGCACAGTCAGCTCTTGCTCAAGTCCCCAAATGTGGCATTTCTTCCTAAAAATCTGGGCCTCGGTAAATGCTGATCCCTGTTTTGGAAAGCACTGCTATTTTTCACCAGCAAATTAACACTTTCTTTGAAACCCAGCTAAATCCCACCCTTTTTGTAGATTCTGATGCTTCCATGTGACCCCATAGCACAGTTTATTCTAAGACTTATCTTCTCACTATATGATGACACATTAAGTACCTGTCTCTTTTGCTACTAACCATTTTCAAAGTCTCTGTGAGGAAGAATGGAGGGTAGCAACAGAGCTCTGCAAACATGTGCAAGTAAAAAAAGGCATCCGTGTGTGCATAAAAAGCATATTCTGTAACTATTTTCTTGTTAGGCATTTTCATGCATTTCAAATTTTCACACAGCTTGAAAGAGGAGCACTGAGTTTTAATCTAAATGGTCCATGAGTTTTAGAACTCTGGAGACAGAGTTGGTCTCTTAAAAGCAGCTACTACACTGTATTCATTTCTTTACTGCCAGTGCACAATTAAGAAAGTAAAGACTTGTTAAATGAATTACTATGCCCAAAGCCATACTCTAGATGATGCTGGACAGAGCACAGCCAAGTCTCACCACACAAAGCTAGCTTCCTTCCATTCTCACAGCCCAACCACTCTTTGGGAATGGGGGGTGGGGGGAGGGGAATAAATGAATATTGCCTTGGTGCAGGAATACTATTAAAAGGATTAATTTAGGGTCCGGTGTTTGGACTGTCACATCCAATCACTGCACACAGATCTACAGCTTCCCAAATCAGACTCATGCAAAAAGGAATCAATTGCAAGGACACAGAGGGTCTGAACAAGCATACTAATGGCCTTCTGAGGTGCCAGCGGCCAGCTCTGACACTCCCATAAATTATCTGCCTTTTGATTTTACCTGTAGCTGTGGGGCACAAGGCACAATTTTGAACATATCAAAGCAATCCCTCCTAACCTGAGGTTCCCTAAGGAATGTCCCCCAAAGGAGGAAGAAGCTAAAAACTACAACCCAAAGGGAATCTGCTTCCCAACAGGTCTGGTCCTCAAAATCATCAATTAAAGCCCAACAGAACAAAATAAATAAAGAGGGATTCAAACGAAGTCCAGCAGAATGAATGGGCATCATCACACAATGACTGTGCATCTCTCACTCAAGGGAAGAGAAATCACAACAATTAACCAGCACAATTTTATCTGGAGGCAAGTCTGCACTGGCTTTAACAGTACCTTACACTGGGATGTAGGGCAACTCAATTCAACCTTTGGCCCTCACACAGTACCAAGAAAACCAAACAGACCACATGAGGGGAAAGAGGCACTTCACAGAGATTTGTCAGTAGTTTGACAGCACTACTAAATAGCCCCAAACAGGGAGGAAGGCTAGTAACATGGGTGAGCTTTACTGATGGTGTGTGAACTGCGTAACTCCTACTATGTGCAAATTTGCCCTGGTAAAAAACTGTGCCTTGCTTTAGTTACAACTGCCTCCTCTAGGCCAGCTAAGCTTTACCATATGGACACAATGAAAACTGTGTGGACTCAAAGCTTAAGAAGCCAAAACCCCTATCACCCAACTACTTCTTGCTTTTGTGAATATTAGTAGCAGCTTCCACCTTTAACCCTGGCACTTTGGAGACAAAGGCAGGCAGATGTCTATGAGACTGAGGCTAAGCTGGTCTACATAGAGAGTTCCAGACAAAAATGAGAACAAACCATTATCATCAATACACTACTGAGAGTTTTTAAAACAATGCTATTAAATCCCACCATCTCTTTTAGATAGCAAAGTGAAACTCAGAGGTGACTTGTCCAAGGTCACAGAAACACCACTATCAAAAATCTATAGGCCTCCCTCCATCACTGCACATACACTGGGGCCCAGAGGAAGGGGCAGAGAGGGGAAAAGAGCAGAGTGGAATTCGGGCGGCAAACGGTCCACAGTCAATAAACAAATGTACTGGCCCCAGCCTGAGACACACATCACACCTGATCAGGCAAACATTTCCAAAATCAGGCACGGGTAATCAGTCTGCTACAGGCAAGGGAAGAAGAGACTAAGTAGGACCTACAGAACGAGGAGGACTGTCTAGAACGATTAGGGATGCAGTCAGTTTCTGTTTATATAGTTCAAACAGTTCCTAGCTATTAACCCTAAAATTAATGCCTTCAAGGGCTCCATTCAGGTCATACTTCCTTCAACAGAAAATTCATTGTATGCTGACTCTCTTCATCTTTTCCAATCTGTGAAATAGTAGCTGGCTGGCATTTCCAAGAAATTCTCTGGTAGACACCTTTTAAGTGCCACTAGATAGACATGAAATTAGTAAAGAGAATTAAACTAACATACACACACAATTTCAGTTATCCTCAGGGCCATGTAAGGGGAATATTAAACTGCTACCCCGAGTCTTTACTGTTCTCTCTGCTTCCCCTTTTTGCTGCCCTTTCAATCCACTCTTCACACTGATATAAAACAAACTTTCTACAATACAAACCTCAGAATTATAACCCTCCTTTTCTCCTTTTTCTTTCTTTTGCTCTGTAGCACAGGCTGGCCTTGACCTCCTGATTACGGGAGTATGCCACCACCCAGAGAGGCTAACAATCTTTCAGTGCCTTCTTACTGTTCTGATCTACAGATTAGCATCCTATGGTCCATGGGCCAAATCCAGCTGCTGCCTTTATAAGTCAGTTTTTACCAGAACACAGTCATGTTCACTTTCATACATCCGTGGCTGCTGAAATGCCCACTAGAAGCTGTACAGTTATAAGAATCACAAAGCCTAAATATCTGCTCCTGTCCTTTTCTAGAAATGCTTGCTCACCTTTAGTCTTTTTAATTGCCCCCGTCTGTCCACCTCATCCACCATCTAACCAGTTTCTAAAAGCCTTGCCTCTGCTCAGCTTTTCTGCTTCATTTCCCACCTGCCTTTTAATTATACTGAACTTCCTCAAACTCAACAAATCTCTGATACTTGATCCCTCTTGTGTTTACTTAATTCAAGGTAAGGAGGTTGATTTCTCTGAGAAGCCCAGGTTAAGGTCCATTACTTTAGTTACTGGGTGTATCGTAATTGCTGCATTACTATTGGTCTCTCCTATCATAGACCTTCTTGTTTACCACTGTAATCCCAGAAACCAGCAAAATGTCTGGGCCATAGTTATTGAACAAATGACTTCCAAATCCCTGGGTAGCAGTCATCAAAAGTCCACCTTTTTAGTCGATCCAGTGCAAGTAGGTGGGCACTAACAAACCATTCACTCAAAGGTGGCACACAACTCAAACCCAAATATATCACAAGAGCCACTCAACTGCCCTAAAGGCAAGATACTCATGAAGTATCTATTAAAGAAATCATGGTTGGGCATGGTAGGCCATACTTATAATCCAGCTACTGGGTAGAGTTTGGAGCAGGAGTATTACAAATCTGAGGTCAGTCTAGTCAATTTAGTTAAGATCAAATATAAGTTCAAAGCGGGAGTGGGGGTGGGGGGGGAGAAGACACTAGAAATTTTGTTCAGTGGTGACATGGCTTGCCTAGCATGTTGCAAGATTCATTCCCCAGTACTGAGGAGAAAAATTTTTTAAAAAGCACATCTTGACAGAACTGGAAAGTCTAGATCACTCATTTCCAATTCTTATTCTAAAGATTTTGGTGAAGTTCAGTTTCAGTAACTTTGAGCACATGCTAACCTTATCAGAAGCTACAGAAAATGTAATCTGCACCGGCCCCCATCACATACCCACCAAACCCACACAGTCAGACACCTGAGGAGAGCGTGCAACAGGATTCTCACCTCTCCTCACTTCGAAGATGCCAAGACTGGCAGCTGGAGACGCTGAAGGGTCTGTGAGAGCTGGAAAGCCCCAATGCTGTGGACAAACACACATCTCTGCAACAGGTATATATTTCAGTTCAAAAGTTTAAATCCTCATTATGAACACTCTTAACTCAAACTCATAAATTCAAACTCTGGGATATAGCTATCTCTATGGAAAGACAATGGCCCTACAGATACCACTGATATATATACACACACCCATATATATGTATATATACACTTATATATATATGGGTGTGATACATATATATGGATACATATGTGAATTATGAATTTCATGTTCTCTGATATAGTGTTCTTCCTAAGAAGGTTTATCTTCTAGAATTACCAAATAATTCATAATATCTGAGCTTCAACTAAGAAAGACGGTTATGAAGTAGTGGTTCACTGGATAATTTCAGAATCCTATAAGACAAGGACACAAGGCTAGAACTCAGGAACTGGGAATGAGCCTCTTGGTGGTAACTGGGATGGGAACACAGATCAGGAAACACTTTCAAAATCTGCCTCACATTCTAAGAAAGTCAAACTAGCCAAACCCCAAATCAACATATCAAGGGAGACAAGGATGGGTGGTACATGCAAGAGTGGCCAATCAGGGCTACACATCAAGATCATCTAAAATAAATAACACTTTAAAGCATCAAGGAATATCTGTAGGATTTATCACCTACTTCAGATAGTCTAAAAGAACAGAAATCACAGGCATGACCTTTCAAACTAGTGAAGCCCTGTGCACAAACATCTACAATTGGAACCAATATACTCCTGTCTGCCATTTCACACACTTAAGACTTTATTCTATCCTGATCCCCGCTGGGAACTTATTCCCACCACACACTTTCCAAAATGAAATGGAATGAAAGCATTTCTGTTTGGAAATTTCAAATTGGAGGGAGGGCTCTTAGCCAAGCTCTGACCTAGCTGCTGATTATTTACAGGATCTTTGGGCAGGTATTGTTAATGAGTTTTTAATTTGGAGTGCTTAAGTTGCCAAAGTGCTCTGAGCTCCAGTGAAGCACCACAGAATCCATAAAGGAAACCTTATCAATCACTTCCTGGCAGCTCCCTTCCCCCATTCAGCACTGCCAACAGTCAGCCAGTGGGTTTCTAACCAAGATCATAGGCACACATTAGTGGAGTCACACTCCAAGTCACTGTTTATAAATTGGCTTTTAAATGATAGGGGATTCAAGTATAATATACTTAAGGTCCAAGAATGAGCCCACTAAAACAAGGTCTACTGTGTATGATAAAGTCAGAATAAAGCTGAATTTGATGAAGCCAGTTTCTGGTACAAACTCTACAGACAAAAATCATTCAGCCAATCACAACCTACTACAGTCAAATAGAGTATAGTCTTTAGCCAATGGGATTCACCATGTTTTGCTGCCCTTACACTGGGAAACCTATTAAATGCACTAGCAAACGCATGCCATAAAAATAGCCAGAGACGACTTTTGGCCTTAGTCATTGCAAAATCCCTATCTCCAGATGAATGGCCTCATACCAAGCATCTTCCAGGTTAACATCCAGCAGCTGACATTTCGGAAGAACTCAACCCAAGTCATGCTTGCTTTAAGAAAACACCTGTTGCTAGGCCATTTGCAATAACGACATACAAAAAGCAACCAGGGTTAAGGCCCTTTCTTCACTCTGTCCACCATTATTATTACCCACGGTTTCTGACTTACAAGGAATTAAAGTGCTAATGTGTTTGCGTGTGTCGGGATGCAAAAGGGGTAAGCTATATATCTAATAATTCCTTAATCTGTTTCTATTTTCTCTGGTCAAATCTCTTTTCTTCAGTAATCGCAAATCAGGCCCTTTCATCAACTTATCCAACCTATCTTGCAAAGTCCAGCTCCACCCCACACCCAGCCCCCTTCGCGAACAGTTAGAACATGCATCCAAGGTGAGAACACGGGCCAGTATCCCAGGTTGCATAAAGTGTACGCCACGACCCCACACCCCGCATGCATGAGCCAGGGCCCAAGCTAGGGGCCATCTCAATCTCACCCACCCCAGGGTGTTGCCCCCAGCTCGGGCCCATCCAGGTCCAAGGGAGCGTAAGGGGAGGGGCAGGGGGCCAGGAGACCAGCCCTCCTTCCCAGGGCCGCCCCCGCCCCCCGTCAGCTGCGGGAGAGGCTGTCGCCATGGCAACGCCCCCTCCTCCGGGCCAGCGCGGCAGGCTCTCTCCAGGTGCAGGCCCCGACGTCTCCCTCGGCCTCAGCAGGCGCTTGGGGCAGTTGACGGCAGCGGGCACGGCCCGCGCCGCCTGCGGCGCTGACCAGGCAAAAGCAGGGCCAGCTCCGCCCGCTCCCCACAGCCCGTTCCAGGCCGCCTCAACAGCGGCAGCCAGCACCACGAGTCCACAACACACCGACTCACCTCCGCGCACTCTGACCCCGACCGACACGGTGGACGGGCGGGCGCAGTAGCCAACCGCTGAGCCCGCCGCTGGCGCCTTTAGCCAATGAACTACAGTGAGGCGGGGCTTCTTCTCCCCAAACGCTCTCTCTCCCGCCGACATGCGCGCTAAGCTGTGTCAAGATGGCGACCGTTGGCGCTGGACCTTGTGGGATTTGTAGTTTAGAGGAGACACGTATTCAAAAGAGACGGGAGGGTCATTTCTGAAAAGGTATTTTCTTAAAAATAAATAAATAAATAATAATAATAATAATAAACCGAAAACAACGTCAGAATTAAAGTAACACATATACTCCACTTTTCCCTACTTTCACTGTAGGCACACGGTGAGTACGGGCTTAGATGTTCTCTTTAGGCGGCACCTTCTGTGATTTCATTTGTCAACAAGTAATCATTATCTACTTTCTGATACGGGCCTGAGGGAGATCTGGAAAGAAGAGAGGCGAATTCGGCTAAAATGAAAATGCTTGTATTTCTGAAGGGCCTCTCTAAAGAAGAAGCTACTGGCCTATTCAAAATCCCTCAGAAGAAATGTCAGGTTTAAAAGGATTCCAGCCACAGCTTGGGGGGAGGGGGGCGGGTTCCCCAGTCTCTCCAGGCAGTTGGGGAGAATTTACACCTAAAGGGACCGGTGAGTGTCCATCTTAGCTATGTTTCTCTGGGAAGTAATATGAAATGGGAAGCTTAGGTCTTAACCAAGCCACTGATGATTTTTGACATCCTCTCAGTCAGATCCATCTTATGAGCCATCTTCGGTTACCAAGCTCCTCTTTCTGTCCCCTGCTATTTTCGCTTAAGACAGTTGGTATCAGTCCTGGACCCTGCCACCTCTGAGATCTTAACATAATGGTTCCTGCCTGAGCTGGAAATGCCTGTAATCCCCATATCAGGGAATGCCTTCTTTAATCTCATTCACATAATGGGTTAGGTGGTTTTACTGTGAACCTACAGAACTGATCACAGTGCTTTACAATTGTCATCTCTTTGCCTTCTCCCTCCTGGGAATTTAAACTCGTTTAAGATAGGTATTATTTTCATATTGTTCATGCTGCATCAGTTATACCCAGTATGGTGTCAGACATAGAGCAGCTATGCAATAAAATATTTGTGACAAATGAGGGGACAAACAGAAGCAGAGACACATATCATTCATTCCAGTCCAGAAAGTGGAAGAATAATTGCCTGTCCCCAATTCTTGGAACTGAAACCAGGGCTTCCTTCTTTTATTATTACATAAACATTAACCTAGGTTAGCCCATTAGTCAACATGTGTTAATGATTCAGGATTAGACAATGTCTATCGCTGATGACTTAAATGGTAAGATGTACAAAACCTGTATCCTCAAGGCGATTTTCTGTTGAAGAGGGAATGGGGAGGGATGGACGATGAACAAATAAATATATACAAATAAATATAAAAATAGGACAGATAAGAGGCCATTAGATGGTGTCTTCTTTTGGGTTTCAAAACATGACCAAAGCACAACTTGGGGAGGAAAGAGTTTATTTCACTTATACTTCCACATCACTGTTCATCATTGTAGGAGTCAAGGCAAGAACCTGGAGGCAGGACCTGAAATAGAGGTCACAGAGGAACACCTGGCATTTCTCTGTAGCTTGCTCAGCTTGCTTGCTTTGCTTCTTTCTTTTTTTTCAAGACAGGGTTTCTCTGTGTAACGATTCTGACTATTGTCCCAGAACTCACTTTGTAGCCCACACTAGCCTCAAACTCACAGAAATTCATCTGCATTTGCCTCCCAAGTGCTGGGATCAAAAGTGTGCACCATTGCCACCATCACTGGCCTCAATCTTCTTTCTCATAGCACCCAGGGCCACTAACCTAAGGTAAGGTGGGCACAGGCCAATCTGGTGAGAACATTTTCTCAACTAAGTTTCTCTCTTCCCAAATGACTCTAACTTGTGACAAGTTGTTATAAAACTAGTCAGAGCAGATGGTGTAGTAGGAGGTTTCTGGCCCAGACTTTTGGGCGTAACACCCAAGGTTTAGGCCCAAAGACCCACAGTCCCACAGAGACACACAGACACTTACATTAATTTTAGGCTGATCAGCCTAAGGCCCAGTCATATAACTTGCTAACTCTTCACCCTTAATCTCACCCATGACTCTTTTCCTGTTCATCCATAAGGCTTGGTACCTTTTCTTAAAGCAGCATAGTTGTCCTCTGCTTCTTCTAGCTTCTCTCTGGCATTCTGCTCTGTTCTTCCTGTTCTCAGAGTTTTCTTAGTCTGGTAGCCCTACCCACACTTCCTGTCTGCCTTTGGCCAATCAGCGCTTTTTATTAAACCAGTGGGTGGGACAATTATTTACAATGGAACAACATAATCTCCCACAAGATGGTCTTTCCTTTAGCCTGTCCTGAAAACAAAGCAGAGAAAGAGTTGTTTGACTGTAAGAATAAAATAGGGCAAGGAGAGAACTCAATAGGTTTTTTGGTTTCTTGTGGCACTTGCCATCACCAAACCTGACAACCTGAGTACACACACACACACACACACACACACACACACACACACACACACAATTTGTTTTATTTATTTTATTTTTCAAACAGAACGAAGTAAGGAAAGCCAGGTACATATACTCCCAGGACATAGAAGGCCAAGACTTGAGGTTCTTGAATTCAAGGGCAGCCTGGACCCCATAGTGGTAAATTCCAAGCTAATCCAAGGTCAGACTGAAACTCTGTATCAAAAGAAAGATAAAAATAAAAGTCTCTTCAGGTGTGGTGGTGCACACCTTAAACCCCAGCACTCAGGAGGCAGAGGCAGGAGGATCTCTGTGAGTTCATGGCCAGCCTCATCTAAATAACAAGTTACAGGCCAGTCTGAGCTACATAGTGAGACCTTGACTTGAAAGAAAGAAAGAAAGAAAGAAAGAAAGAAAGAAAGAAAGAAAGAAAGAAAGAAAGAAAGAAAGAAAGAAAGGGGGAGGAAAAATAGAAGGAAGGAAGAAAGAAAAAAGAAGGAAAGAGGAAGAAAGGAATGAACAAAAAACAAAGGATGGAATGAAGGAAGGAAGGAAGGAAGAGAGGAAGGAAGAAATGAAGGAAGCGAGGAAGGAAGGAATGAAGAGAAGAAGGAAGGAAGGAAGGGAGGATGGAAGGAAGGGAGGAAGGAAGGGAGGAAGAGAGGATGGAAGGAAGGGAGGAAGGAAAGGAGGAAGGAAGGAAGAGAGGATGGAAGGAAGGGAGGAAGGAAGGGAGGAAGGAAGGAAGAGAGGATGGAAGGAAGGGAGGAAGGAAGGGAGGAAGGAAGGAAGAGAGGATGGAAGGAAGGGAGGAAGGAAGGGAGGAAGGAAGGAAGAGAGGATGGAAGGAAGGGAGGAAGGAAGGGAGGAAGGAAGGAAGAGAGGATGGAAGGAAGGGAGGAAGGAAGGGAGGAAGGAAGGGAGGAAGGAAGGGAGGGAGGAAGGAAGGAAGGAAGGGAGGAAGGAAGGAAGAGAGAAAGGAAGGAAGGGAGGAAGGAAGGAAGGGAGGAAGGAAGGAAAGAAGGAAGGAAGGAAGACCATTCACCAATTTAGCAGACAAGAATGCAGGAGGAAAAACCAAGTCCCTGATCCTTGAAATAAAAAAAGGATACAGAAAATATCAGGAGAAAGAGAGAAAGGAGAGAGAGCCTTATTTTAACAACTAGCCAAAACACCACCCTCCACCCTCCATATAGCCTTCCATATGTTCTTTAACTGCCACCCAGAGTGCATTCTTCCCTTTATGGTCTTCTAGGATTCAAAAGCATAACTTCCAGAACAGCTTCAAGCCATAAACTGTCTTTGGACAAAGCTCATGAAACTATATTTAAATAACAAAGCACTGTAAGAACTTGGTGTGTGTTTAGTGTTTTACAAAGCTAACCAATGCAACCTTTGGCTCCCAAGCCTTGATTTTTCAGTACAGCTCTAGAGGAAGACTTCTTCAGTTTTTTTTTTCCACTCATGACCCCCCCCCTTTTTTTTTTCTGTTTTGCTTTTGTTTTTCAGTGTGGCCCTGGCTGCCCCGGAACTCACAGAGCTCCTAAGTGATGGGATTAAAAGCATATGGCACCACTGACCACCATTACCACTCTGTGGATGTCAGGAGAATTGAAAATTCAAGGTCAATTTAGGTTACAGAGCTAGTTCAAGGCCAGTCCGAACTTTGTCTCATGAAGTATTAAGAAAACTCAATGGTAAATCACTTTTTTAACATGTGAAAGGTCTGAGAGTCAACCTCCAATAATGGAAAACTAAAATAAAAATAGATATACAAGTCAACATTTGCTGATAATAAGCCATACAAAATTCTATTTTAAAAACAAGTTTTTGATATATGTTATATTATTATATATTTATCTTATAATATATAATTTACCATTTTTGAGAACAATAGCTAGTTTATAGGCCAGACTTGATGGTGCATGCCTTTGATCCCAGCACTTGAGAGACAGAGGCAGATGAATCTCTATGAATTCTAGGCCTGGCCTACATAGTTCCAGGACAGGGCCCTTTAGAGAGATTCTGTCTCAAAAACTCAAAAACAACAACAAAATCCATAAATTTAGTTTGCATTCTACTAATTAGATAGGTGCTCTTTTTACTTTTTACCCAAAGAAATCTTTTTTTTTTTTTAAGTGGGATTATGCTGTTACATTGTAAATAATTGCCCTGCCTACTGTTTTAATAAAAATGCTGATTGGCCAAAGGCAGACAGGAAGTGTGGGTGGGGCTACCAGACTAAGAAAACTCTGGGAACAGGAAGGACAGAGCCGAGATACCTTGGAGATGCCTTGGAGATGTCATGGAGATGCCAGAGAAGACAGCAGATGCAGAGTACAACTATGCTGCTCTGAGAAAAGATAATGAGCTGCATGGCTGAACAGGATTAGAATCATGGATTAACCCCACAGTCAGATCTCACTCAGCTGTCTTCCATCTTCTTCAGCCTCACTCCTCCTGGCTTCTTCTGCCTGAATCTGTCTTCCTATCCCTGCCTTAAATACCCTCTTCATCCAGTTGTTTCACATCCAGGTTAAGATTAAAGGCATTGGCTACTACTATTTGGTAGTTAGCCTTGAATTCAAAGAAACACAGGAAGATCTCCCAGTCTCTGGGGTTAAGGGATTAAAGGCCTGGCACCACCACTGCCTGCCTGGGAACCTGGAACTTTCCCTGTAAACCAAGCTGGCCTCAAACTCAGATCTGCTGGGATTAAGGGTGTAGGTCACCACTCCTGGTCTTTCCCTGTGCTGGGATTAAAGGTGTAAATCACCACTCTCTGACCCTCTGGGTTGACTGTGGATGGATCCCTCTGATATCGAAGACTTGTTTTTATCAAATATGGAACATATCCCCACAAATAAGCTTACATACTTAGATTTTTCTGAGTTTTAGCTGAGGGAAGAGAGAGTAAGGAAGGAAGAAGCGAGGCTGGAAAGGAGGATATGAAAATACCAGGTAGTGTGTTACCAAGTTTGCCAGGGTAGCAAAGAAAACAGTTTCTTTTATCATATTGTATCCAAAATGGGTAATATAGGATGGTCACATTAGAAGCAGAGAAAAGGCAGGCAGTGGTGGCTCATACATTTAATCTCAGCACTTGGGAGGCAGAGGAAGGCAGATCTCTGAGTTTGAGGCCAACCTGGTCTACAGAGCAAATTTCAGGACAGTCAGGGATACACAGAGACCCTGTCTCTAAAAGTTAAATAAAGAAACAGGAAAAAAGGAATAAGTTGTAGTTCTCCCCACCCCAGTAGCACACCATGGAGAGCAGCTGCTCATCTGAGACTATAAACTGTGTTAAAGCCTCCAAGTTGATCACTTGGGCTTCGTGCAACCCCAATGCAGTAGGCACAGTGCAAGCTGTGTCAAAACCTAACCCTCACTCCCAAAGGGTAAAGTAGCCCAATGAGGTGATAGAATGACATATGGGCTATCTGCTAACAAATGGCCAAGGCCTTGGGGTCGACCTTTAGATAACAGATGGACTAAGTTGGATATATCCTGGACAGTCTCTTAACTTCTGGGTTAATGAACCAAAGTGACCAATGAAAGCTAGATCCCAAGACAGGACAAGGCAGCCACCAAGAATAAGCAAAGTGGCCATCCAAGCTGAGTCCTGGTATGGCATTGGCCTCCTGGTTGGTGTGGTTATCTGTTCCTTGAATCAGGACTGCTGGGATCATCTGCTCAAGTCACTTACCCAATTGAGCTGGTTAACATCCCCACTGGAGAGAGGAGAGAGGGCTCACCTGGCCTTCCCCTTTCCAGGACTATAACAGGGGTGAGCAATTGTTGAGAAAAGTCTGCTCTGGCTGTGTAGCTGCCCCTAGGTTGCCCTAGGGATACTAGAGTAACATCTTTCTTAAGTTATACAAGCTGGGGTAGGGTGTTTGGTAAGGTATCTGCCCAAGTCATCCATATTACTTCAAGTTAACCTTGATAACACTTCATCGTGCTCTTGTGTGTAACCCAATAAGATCATTGGTGCATCAAGTGGATTTTGGATAGAATTGTTCTTTGGTGTGTCATTGCCCTCTATATCTGGGGTGAACAGAAACAGACCCTTCAGGAAAAGTTACACAACAGACTTTAATCAGCCATTAAAGAGGGGGAGAATGCTGACCCCTAGAACACTGCATGGCAGCCTCCAACTTGGTACAGCTAAGAGAACCCAAGCCAGATCTGAAATCATTTTATCCAGAGGCTGGAAAAACTGCTGCCAACTGGCCCACTGTTTCTCAACCTGTGGGTCATGACCCCTTTGAGGTTATTTATCAGATATTTTGAATGTCAGATATTTACAGGATGATTCATAACAGTAGCAAAATTACGATTTGAAAGTAGCAACTAATAATTTTATGGTTGGGGTCACCACAATATGAGGGACTGTATTGAAGGGCCACAGCATTAGGAAGGTTGAGGACCATTGCTTTCGTCCTTATAATCTGCACAGAACAGCATGGGTCACTTATAAGAACTACAGGTTACTAGAGAGCCAGGGTTCAAGCCAGACTTTGGCTCTGGCCCTAGACAAATCAAATACCTTTCCACGTTTCCGTATATTTATCTCCAGAGTGTAACCCTCACAAATGACTACTGTTAGAATTAACTCCAAGATGCACAGTTGACCACACTGAAAAGTTCAATAAATGGTGTCTGTTGTTCTCGCCTCCTCCACCCCTTTCTTCAACGTCTGTTCCCACCGTGGCCACGCCCACTTGCTTCCTCTTCCTCCGCGGATGGCTGTCTTCTGCAGGATCATCAGTGGTGCCTGAACCCAGCCGTTTCCTCTCTCCCAGCTCTCGCCAGGCTTGTTACCCATGAGCCTGTGCCATTCATCTCCCTGGTGACCTGAATCTGAACTAAGAGATGGATGTGGGATGGTGGAGGCCAGGGTGGTAATGTGCTCCCTTATCTCTGTGCCCCTCGCTAGGGCCCAGTTAATTTTCTCTTTGATTTTAATATAGATTTATTGAAAATTTCAGTTATCAAAACAACTGCAACAGCAAATTGGTGTTCTTTGCAGGCCTACAAGTGCCTATAAAGCTGCCATGCTTGGGAACGGATGGCGCTCTCCAGGAGGTCAGTCATGGCAACAGGAAGTCCCTGGGGACACACACACTGCAGTTTAATATTTTTCTTATTAGTCTTTTTCTTCTTGGCTATCTAAGCCTCCCAGTTTAAATGGGAAACCAAATAGAGCCAGTAGCCTAGGGAGACTCTGTTCCCTGAGCTGCCCCACTCTTGGTGCTTTCTCCTGCCCTGGCCTCCGAGTTGTGACTCTGATCAACTCCTGCTTCCCCGCAGGAAGAATCTTGGTGCCCATGATCCACAAATGTGGTTCCCTAAGGCTATGCATCTCACAAGGACTGTCTCACCTCTCCTGTGCCTGGGCTACCAAGTCACTGGTCAGAAGCAGAGGATTGGGGTCTCAAGCTCCCTCCAGATCTGGGACTCTGGGGGAAAAAGAGCAAAGTTTGAAAGTAAAGGAGGTATTTTCAAAAAAGAATCCTGCCCTGCCAACGTCTATTGGATTAGACTGAAACAAAAAAAAAAAAAAAAAAAAAAAAAAAGGAATGTCGGAGCTGGAGAAATGGCAAAGTCAGGAAAATGTTCACTATGTAAATACGAGGGCTGTGTTGAGCTGCCAGCACCCACTTAAAAAGCTGGGGTTGGTGGTACACATCTGTAATCCCACAGCTGAGGAGGCAGAGAGAGAGGAGGATTGCTGGGGCTTGCTGGTCAGCTAATATAGCTATATTAATAAGCTACAGGTTCTGTCAGAGACCCTGTCTCAAAAAGTAATGTGGAGATGCGACTGAAGAAGATCTCCATGTTGATCTGTGGTCTTCACACCTGCATACATGTACCTGCACAAATACACATAACCCCAGACTTGCACACACAGGAGATGATCGATTCTAGAAAGTAGGCAAGTGGTGTGGAATATTACTTTAACTAGACAAAGGTGTGTTACATTTGTTTAGGCTGCATTTAATGGTGTAAAGATGGTTGCTTTGCCTGCCTAAGACACCCGATTGGTTTAATAAAAGGCTGAGTTGTCAATAGCAAGGCAAGGGAGGGATAGGTGGAGCTGGCCAGCAGAGAGAATAAGTAGGAAAAGGAATCTAGGCTCAAGAACAAAATGAGAGAATGAGGGAGAAAGAGAGAGAAATGCCCAGGGCCAGCCAGGCAGGCAGCCTCCAGACAGACAGACAGACGCAGAGTAGGACATACAGAATGAGAGAACGGCAAAAAGCACTAAGGTAGAATGCAGAGGAAGAGAGACAGGTTAACTTAAGTTATAAGAAGCAATGGGACAAGCATAAGATAAGGTCAAGCGATTAGAACTAGTAAGTCTCCACGACATGATTTGGGGCCTGGCTGAGGGCGCAAAAGAAAGCCTGCTACACAAGTTCTGCTATCAGCAGTGGACCATATGATGTCATTCTAATATACCAACTGTCATTTTCAACATGACCTCTTCTCTCTGTCCCACTGTTCTCAATTCATCCCTAAAGGGCAACCTGCATTTTCCTACCTCTGGTGGCTCTGACTCACTCCACAGCACAAACCACGGACTGGTATCTCTAGACGGTGGAATCAGTTCATCCCAGGGCTGGGTCTTCATGGTCCAATCAACTGGAGAGCACTAGTATTCATCATCTATATTTGTGGTACTGGCTAAGTTGCCATACCACATCCCAGTTCTCGGTGTTTTCCTATTCTTAAAACACCTGCCAGGATGCCCTTCCCCAGAACTATGACCATGAATAAGGCTCCTGGCCTCCATAGCTCTGCAGGCTTGAATCCTGGCTCCAATGCGTATAGCTTCGGTGTCTTTGGGGAACCTCTTTGTGGTCTCATGGCACTTTGTGTTTATATGTCCTCTTGTCTAGGTTTCTCTTAAGATACATGGCTTGCCCGAGGGACTCCCTCCTGCTGTATTATGAGGGTCTTCATCCTCTTCATATTGATGGCTAGGCAAGGACAGCTTCTCTGAGCCTGCTTCCTCAGCTATAAAATGGAGATAATACTTGCCTCAGCAGCAGAGTGAAGACTACCTCCCACAGTGCCAATCAATGAGGTATAGGGACTTAGTGAATAAACTAGCCGTCATCTGCTTTGCCTTGACATTGGTCATCGGCCACCCATACCTTCCACTTTTACTTCCGCAGGTCTCAGCTTCAAGTTCAGCTCTCTCGAGCTACTATCTCAGATTTCACCTCACTGGTTTCACCCCAACATTCACTCTGGCCTGTTTAGGGGGGTGCGAACGTCTTTCTTCCTCCAGGCCAACCTTCTTTGTCTTTCCAAACCCGCTCATGAATGGCTGCCTCCTGGTGGCTGTTTCATGCTGAAGTTAATTCCCTGGCTCCCTAGTAGTCTGGCTTCAGCACAGACGTTCTTGAGCTCACGTCTACACTAGCTTGCAGAACAAGTGAGCTGATGGTCACAGTCTTTTTGATTCTGGGCTCCCACCTGCTCCTGGAGAAATACCAATTCCTGGGGAGGTCCTCCCACCCCCAAACCTCAATTGTGCCCATCAGCCCAAGCTACCATGTGCCAATGATATCATCTATCACCCAGGGCATCACAGAACTCACCTTGAATACTTTAGCTTGGTATGCTCGATCCTCACACTGCCCTGAGGGTGGGGCATCCTGCTGGAAAGTGACAGAATGACCCCCTGCACTTCCCACTCAGCTAGGACGACATGGCACCCACAGCAATGGTACTTGAGATTTTCCTTCTTATCCAAACAATGCTTTTTCTCTTCACTGTGTCCATTTACTACCAGCAGAATAGCCAGGATAGGATGTTTACTCAAGAATCATCTACTGAACCGGAGACATGATCTTCCCTCAGGGCACACTCTCCATTCCAGAACCAGCTCACTCTACCAAGCCCCTCTTTCCTCTGTCTTTATCTCTGAAGCCGTGCTGGCTCTTCTGTAACAAACACAGTGTCCATTGGGTTGTGACTCACACCTATTCCGGCCATGCTAGAATACAACTGATCTAGTTATAGATTGGTTACACATGGTCACATATAATCTTCACAAAGCAGCCCCTTGTAAATAGATTCAAATAGACATTTAGATCAAGAGCTGTTGCTCAGCTCTCCACACTGGATGTAGCTAGGCAAGTATGAGCTCCAGACTCACTGAGACCCTCATGGCATCACACAGTCCCTCGGGATGTAGTGAATGTGTCTCTTGCTGCTATACCTTCTCCTCCCCTCCCAGACTAGAGGAGCTTCATCCTTACACTAGACCCTTTGTGACCAAAGTACCTTCTGTTCGATCCTCTATATTCAATCTTTTCCTGTACTTCCAGACTTCTTTCTTCAGTGCTAAGAATCAAATCCAGGCTGTTACTCATGCTAGTCAATATGGACCACAACTCTGACTTTCCTTTTATTTATTTGTTTGTTTGTTTGAGATAAGGTTTGAGCTAGCCTTGAACTCTCCTAGACAGGCATTGAACCTGTGATCCTCCTGCCTCAGCCCCTTGAATAGAGGCTTATAGTCCTGTACCACCATGCTGGCTTCATGTTGGCTTCTTCTTTTTTCTAACTCGTCTTCTAGCTGAAGGATTAGTTATTGTTCACAAAGGTTTCCTTTATGCCGCACCTCCAAGCCTTTGGTGACAGTGGTCTCTCTGGGAGTGCTTTCCCATTCAGGGGATGCTTCCCATGCAGGAAGTCTGCCCACCTGTCCCACCCAGTGCTGCACTCACTTCTCCAGAGGGCAGGGCGGGAGCTTGCTCAGTGGTCTTACCTCTGAGTAGTGATACCAGAGGAAGAATTTTAGGTGAATACCCTAAAATGCCTCCTCCAGGAACTCCAGATAAGTGTATATTCCAATAATTTTTTAAAGATTCAATAAGCATTTTTAAAAAATCTGCTTTGTGTTAGAAAACACAGGACTAAGACATGAACAATAGACACAGCTCCTACCTTTACAAAGCTTAAGTGTAACATGGAAAACTGTTCTATTGAGGGTTTTAAGATGAGGCATTTAGTGAAGCCTGGAAAGACTTTCCAGTGCAAGAGCAGCTAAGTTCAATTTGTTTGTTTGTTTGTTTTTTCAAGACAGGGTTTCTTTGTGTAGTCCTGGCTGTCCTGGAAACTCGCTCTCTAGATTAGGCTGGCCTCTCACTCAAATTCACAGAGATCTGCCTGCCTCGGCCTCCTGAGTGCTGGGATTAAAGATTTGCGCCACCACCACCAAGTTTCCCTTGAGGGTTGAACAGGAATTTCCCAGAGCAATAAGGGTAGAGGCAGGAGTGAAGAGAACAGACATTCTAAACAAGGAGAGAATAACATGAGCTAAATGTCGCAGAGCATACCTGTGATCCCAGCACTTAGGAGCCCAAGATAGGAGGATCACAAACAAGTTCAGGTCCAGCTTAGCCAACCCAGCAAGTTCAGGGACAGTCTATACAATTTAATGAGACTCTGACTGGAAATAAAAATTTAGAAGAACTGGGGATGCCAATCAGTTGATCTGGGTAACAGCCAGAGCACTCACTTGGTACATTCAAGCCCTTGGGTTCAATGCCCAGTTCTACAAAACATAATAATTTAGAAGCCAGGCATAATGGTACACAGTGGTAATCCCAGCACTTAGGAGGTAAAGCAGGGTGATGACCATGAGTTGAGACCCAATGAAGGTACATACATAGTGAGTTATGGCCAGCCTGGGCTACAAAGTGAGGCCAGAAAACTAATTAACAAATAAAATAACATAAGCTAAGGCATTAGGCAAAACTATGGCTAATGTGGAGTTGACAGGAACAGTAGACCTAGAGCAGAGAGCACGGCTGAGGACTCTAACTCTGTTGGCAAGCATTAAATAAAGTCCAGTCTTATGAAGCTTTCTTTATAATTTTTTAAATTTTGAGTTAGGGTTTTGCTATGTGATCCAAGCTGGTCTTCAGTTCTCTATTCCTGGGCACAGATGATCCTTCTACCTCCAACCTCCCCTTGATTATGAGAGTGATAGCCCTGGAGGGCCAGAAGCCAATCCTGTTAGACTTGACTGGGCATTCCTTTCAGTCACTGTGTTAAAATGCAAATTGTGATGGGCGAGTCTGCATTTCTAACAAGTTCCCCCGTGAAGCTGGTGCTGGTGGTACCCCTCATTCTACACCAGGAGAAACAGGCATCTGTTCTCAGACTTCCTAATGCTGTGACTGATCCTTTAATACAGTTTCTCAGGCTGTGGTGACCCCTCCTCACTATAAAATTATTTCATTGCTGCGTTGTAACTGTAATTTTGCTACTGTTATGAATCCTAATGTAAATGTCTGATATGCAAGATATCTGATATACAACACCTATAGGGTCATTCAACCCCAAGGGAGTAGTGACCCACAGGTTGCAAACTGCTGCTTTTGCTGCTGCTATGGCTCTGGTTCATTCGCATCCAAAGACACAGCATGTTTCCTTTCTGTGCAGTATGGTCCAAGGCTGCTGTGGAGTTTTGAGCTGATTTAGCATCTCTATCTTCTTATAAGCTGTTTATTAAATACTTTTTATCTCCAGTGAAGTGCCAGGTAAGGGCTCGGAGGAATACGAAAATACATTTTCTTGCCTAAGAGTGCTTGGTGTCATCTCACAAGGAACTGCTTCTCCTGAGTGGCCTTCTGCCAGGCCTGTCATAAACACACTAAATGAGGCCTGTCTCAGCCAGGCTCCCTGGGGCCCAGCAGCCTTTGCAGCCCTATCCAGAAATGAGCCTGTTTATCCCTAACTGTTGTCTCTGACTTCTAAATCAATCCCCTGACTCAAAACCTCAGTCTCCCCCTTCTCTCCTCCCGATTCCTGAGTAGGTCAGTTTGTCACCTTGGAGGCACTGAACTGTGACAGCGTTATGAGCACAGGCTCTAAAATCAGACCCCCTAAGTTCACAACCCAACACCACAACTTACTAGTGGGGTCTCTTTGGGCATGTGGCTTCACTTCCCCTGACCCTCAGTTTTCTCATCTGTAACATGGCCAGTAATTTGTGCCTGTTTTGGGGATCAAATATGACCATGCACATAGTACTTTTGTTTTATTTTGGTTTGACTTAATTTTTTTTAAGACTGGTCTTAAACCCCATGACCTTCCTGCTCATTGACCTCTCAAGTAAGTAGCACCACACCCAACTTACAGATAGTACTAAACATTCTTGGAGAACACTGGATTATTATTATCTGTTGTTTGTGACAGGGTCTCACTGTGTAGCCCTGGATGATCTGAAATCTACCATGTAGACTAGGTGGATCTCCAATTTACAGAGATCTGCCTGGATCTACCTCCTGAGTACTGGAATTAAAGGTATATACCACCATGCCCGGCTATACATTGGTTTTATAAGTAGGAAAATCTATGAGTACCAAAGCTCTTGGAAACCCTATTCAAATCAAATGTACTGTCGTCCCTTATACAGTCAACATATATCTTTCCTGATGCTTGGGAGGCAGCATGAAAGTGGAGATGTTCAGTAGAGGAACCTGCTAGAGGAGGCAGCAGTCAGAGAGCACTTAGGGGCAGGTTTCAGCCTTCCAGGGCTGAGACTCAGTATGGGAGGGGGATGCTTCCCCTCTCTCTTTAACCCCACTCCACTGTGTCCCCTCTGCCCAGGGTCACCAGGCTGCCCCTCCTTCGGCTGCAGTGAGAAGCAGCTTCAATCATTCATCTTAATGTCTCTATTAAGCAGGGTTATGACCAGGACGAGACAAGAAACAAGGTCTTTTAGTGTAAAAACACGGCTCCTAGGGCTTGGCCCCAGGGGACCCCTCCTTAGCTTTCAACTTACGCCAGGGCTACTGCTTTCGGGAGGGGACTGAGGGCCAGATTGGGCAGGCTGATTCTGCCCTGAGTCTGCTCTCTTCTCTCCTCCTCCAGGTCTCATAAGGCTTGCCAGCTTTCGTTTGCAGTGAGGAAAGCAGAGGCTTGGCATCCAGCTGAGGATCCTTGAGCTGGGGTCCTCGAGGCTGTCCCCTTGTTAGAATGACTCACACCCAGCTACTCAGAACTGAAGGGTGAGAAGGGTATCTCTGGTAAGCCCCACCTTCCAAGCTTAGTCCATGCATAATCAGACCAGACCTGGCCTCTAAGTCATTGGTTCAGAGGCCTGTGCTGACTGATGCCTGTATCCCTATAGGATGAGGTCTGCAGGAGGGCGCAGGGCAAGCCCTCTCACCTGGAGAAAAGGGCTGGGGTTCCTGGGGAAACATATTCAAAAGACAACAACTCAGAAGACATTAGGAAGGCATCAAAGGGAGTCCTGCATACAGACTTGTCCTTCAGAGGCCTGGAAAGGATAGCAAGACAACTGCCCTTATATGTCAGTAATGTCACTATTAAGTAGACCATCAGCTGATGGTTTGGGAGGATAAGGATACATGGGTATAGATATTGAAAGTCACTCAACAGTTTGCTGCTGCCTTCTTTAAGGTCCTGGTTTTTCCCTCTATCTCAAACATCATCCTAGTAGCCAGGCAAGGTGGTCCATGCCAGTAGTTCCTAGCACTTGGAAAGACACTAAGGCTAATCAGTGCCAGGCTAGCAGGACCACATAGCAAAACCCTGTCTCCAAATCATCTTATGTTAACACCAGGGATGGGCTAGCATGGAGAAATGCCTAAACTATGGAGCCAGGGAACATAGGGTTTACATCCTGGCTATCCATCTTCTAGTCAAAGTGACCTGAGGCAAATCATTGCTGTTTCCTGGGCCTCAGTTTCCCTGAGGTCTTAAGGAATGAATGAAATGACATCTGTTAGCTAAATGTTAAGAGTAAACTCACTTGAAGGAGTTTCTAGGTTGAGTACAAACGAGGAGCCCTTTACTACTCTCTTTGTAGGCTGTGAATGGAGGAGCCTTAACCAAGAAGGGCTTCAAGAGTAGGGGGATATGGGACAGGGTGAGGCCGTAGGAGGAGTCCAGAGCTGCTGAGGGCAGCACAAACTCAGAGTGAGTTAGCACCGGTCCCAGGGCTGCATGAGCAAGACAGAGTTTTACATAGATATCCAGGGAACAAAATATACCGGCAAGGAAGTTGCCCCATTAATAAATAAGAAGGCAGAAAATTAATGAGGCTCTGAAAATGGCTGAGCTACTGAACTTGTTTCTTTAAATTTGTCTTTAGCAAGAAAAATAAAGAGAAGATATCTGGCCAATTAGTAGGTAATGAAGGCATTGTAGAAACAGTGCCTGAAAAAAATGCACCATGGGGTGAATAGCTGAATGAGCCTGCCGTGCCTTGACCTCAAGACAGAAGAAGGGTGCCCATGGAAGGGGTGTCCCAACCCCAGGGAGTGGAGGGTCATTCTGGTCCTGGACAAAATAAGTACAAGGAAATTCCAAATGGTGCCTAATGTTTTAATTTTTTTTAATGTGTATGTGTGTATGTGTGTGTGTGTGTGTGTGTGTGTGTGTGTGTGTGTGTGAGAGAGAGAGAGAGAGAGAGAGAGAGAGAGAGAGAGAGAGAGAGAGAACAATCTATCTTTCTCCTTCCACCATGTGGATCATAAGGATTCAACTCAGGCCATCAAGCTTGGCAGCAAGCTCCTAACCTGCTGAGCCATCTTGCTGGCCCATGACTGATGCTTTCCAAAGCCTTTTGTGTTCTGATGCCAGTATCATCTCTGATGAAGACTGGTTGGAGAGGAACATTAAAACCCTAGAGGGTAAACAGACAAAGGTGATGGACCAGGACAAGCAAGTGTTGGGGTAAACAGCAAGAAACCTGCTGGTTAAAGAGGTTTAACTTCTGGTGCATGTAATGGTGTCTTCTAAGGACTTACGCCTTTAATCCAGCACTCAGGAGGCAGGGGCAGGGGATCTCTGAGTTCTCAGCCAGCTTGGCCTACAAAGTGAGCTCCAGGACAGCCTAGGTTACACAGAGAAACCCTGTCTTGAAAAACAAAGAAAGAAAAGAAGGAAGGAAGGGAGAGAGAGAGAGAGAGAGAGAGAGAGAGAGAGAGAGAGAGAGGGAGGGAGGGAAGGAGGGAGGGAGGGAGGGAGAGAGAGAAGGAGGGAGAGAGAGAGAGGGAGGGAGGGGAGAGAGAGAGAGAGAGAGAGAGAGAGAGAGAGGGAGGGAGGGAGAGAGAGCGAGAGGGAGAGAGAGAGAGGGAGGGAGGGAGAGAGAGAGGGAGGGAGAGAGAGAGAGAGAGAGGGAGGGAGGGAGGGAGGGAGAGAGAGAGAGAGAGAGAGAGGGAGGGAGGGAGGGAGGGAGGGAGGGAGAGAGAACGGGGAGGAGACTGAGAGAGAGAACCAAGAGGAGAGATCTCAGGTTCAGAGACAGGGTATAGGGAAGAAAGACAGTTAGGCGGCCTTAGGTAGGACTTCAAAGCACAGCAGGAGCAGAAGACAGGAAGGAAGGAGGGAAGGGACCATGGTACAAAGCCATAAGAAAGCCACATTGCCTACTACCCATGCCTAGCTCTGACATACTATTGAGGCCCAAAAGGTCCAAAAGAGGAACAGAAGAAAGGTGTTGGGAGATCTTGAGGAGGATCGCAAAGAAGTGAGAATAGAGGTCCAGTTAGTTGAAGCTTAGCCCCACTTACACACAAGTATATTTGAGCTGCTGGCTAGCTAGAAGGAAGTCTGTACTCTATTAACCTTTATCATTCTTCCACAGGCCTTAGACAATCATCACCCATAGCCCCTCCCACTGTCTTTGGGCCAGCTAGTGAGGGAAAGCCAAGACCCACAGCCTGCCAGAGTCAAAGGAGATTGGCCCAGGAAGCTTATCAACTCTAGGTACTGTCTCCAAACATGGTTCCAGGATTCAGTTTAAAGTGTTTGAGCCATGTTAACACTGTCAGTGTGTGCAGGGCTGGGGCTGGGGGTGCCTGAAGATGCAGGAGGGGGAAAGGGCAGCCAGTGATGAATAGGGGCAGCCAGGGCCTTGTTAGAGGGGATCTGGGGAGGAGGGTTGCTGCAGGGACTGGCCCAGGGTCTGATTTATCATCTTCAGAGCCGATCTGAGCGAGAGGGGTTAAGTAGCAAGTTAATGAAATCTGCAGATGCCGTTGAATGGGAAAGAGCTGGGAGCAACCGAGAGGGGAGGGAATAGCAGGAAGCAGGTGGCAGGTGGAACATGCAGAAGGAGAGTTCACCCTACACTCTAGCTGAGGGGAAATCCAGTCTGGGCAAGCAGAGTAAGGACTGAGTTCCTATCTCACGGAGGACATCCTTAGTCAAACCTCTCAGCCCCCTACTCTAATCTCCATGGACTTTCTCAATCACCAGCCTCCTGAATCCCAAAGACAAGGAGAAAACGTCTCTTCTCTCCCAGACAGAGCAGCCAAAGCGGTAACTACAGATCCAGTGCTGTTGAGCAACACAAAGGAGGAGCAATCAGTTCTGACAAGGAAGGGCAAGGGAGGTCAGCACGGCAGCCACGACTGAAAATAAGGATTTTTGCAGGCAGAAAAAGGTCAAGTGTGTGGACTCTGGATAGAAGGAGCAGCAAGTGCCAAGGCTGGGAAAGGCGTAAGGAAGTGAGTGGGGGAGAGCGGGCAGAGCTGTCGGGGAAGTCTGCTCATGGGAGATAGCCGGTAAACAGAAACCAGGCAAAAACCCGCCAGAGCAGCAGGTACAGGTCCACAGAGCACTGGAGGCTAAGGATGGGAAAAGAAGGCCACAAATCCCCACCAGGCCTGCCTCTACTTGACAACACATCCTCTACCTCCAGCATCAATTCGTAATTCAATGAGAGGGTTGCCATGAGAACGAAAGAAAATCATTCCTATACTGCGGCTGTATCTGACACTTGGTCTGGCACACACAGTAGGTGCTTCCAAGATGCAAATGATCGATCTTTTCAAGATGAGCTGGAAATTGTAAACCACTGCTGGAGAAATGATTCAGTGGGTAATGGTGCCTGCCTTGGGAGCATGATGACCTCAGTTCAATTCCCAGAACTCACGGTAGGAGAGAACCGACTCTTGAAAGTTGTCATGTGACCCCCACAAGGTGGCAAAGGCATACTGGCAGACACACCCACACAAAATAATAATAATGATACATTTAATTTAATCTAAAAAAGAAATCCTAGGCCATGGCCAACTACGTATGGCTGAAGTGGTCATAGACACAGTCCTAGAGAAGAGCCTGCAACTGTCCTTTGCCTAAACCAATATAATTTCTAACTATATTCTAAATATGTATCCTCAGACCCACAGGCTGTTCTTGACCTTTATCTTGCAGCAGAAAAAAGCTACAATAGAGGCAGGTGCCCAACTTATTAAAAGGCAAAGACCCCGAGGTGCCCAGCCCTTACTGGTACATCTACAGTGTGACACCTACAGTAAGACTCTGGGGACATTGAGAAAGAAATGGGCCCAGAGACTGTAAGAGCCAGAGGACCAGGATGCTTCTTAAATAATATCTTCTAGACTTGGCTAGGAAGCTTCATCCACGACATCTCAACAATATGGTTGCCTAAATAAGTCCTGCTGAAGGACACCAGGTGACATGCCAATGCTAATAGATGGCGAAAGCCACCCCAAGATGAAGAGCAATGAGCGATCAGTGGTTGCTGAGAGAGAGAGAGAGAGAGAGAGAGAGAGAGAGAGAGAGAGAGAGAGAGAGAATTATCTTCAGATATGAATCTCCTGATAGTTTACCCAATCCCAAGTGGTCAGTCCTAAATATGTGTACATATTATGCAATGTTAACTGGGTTCAGTTAGATGTATACACTCACATATGTGGTGATATGTTTCATATTTAATAAAAACCAGTCTGAGATATCAGAGGGATCTACCCATAGTCAATCCAGGAGGATCAGACAGTGGTAACTCACACCTTTAATCCCAGCACAGGGAATATCTGGGAGTGGTGACCTACGGCTTTAATCCCAGAAGATCTGAGTTGGAGGCCAGTTTAGTTTATAGAAGGAGTTCCAGGTTCCCAGGCAGGCAGTGGTGGTGCCACGCCTTTGATCTTAACCTGGATGTGAAACTGAGTGAAGAAAGTATTTAAGGCAGGCATAGAAAGACAGAGCAGACAGTAGAAGCCAGGAGGAGTGAGGCTGAGGAAGCTGAAGACAGCTGGGTGAGATCTGACTGGTGTTTCCTCTTTGATATCTCAGACTTTCCCTGAGATCTGGCTCTGAGTTTCCTTAATTCACACAACCATATATACTATTGTGTAACAGTAATAATTTTATAGAAGAGGTAATCAATATGAGAGCGTGGACATGGGAGGAGTTGAAGAGGGGGAGAGAGAGAAGTGGAAATAATATGAGTGTGTGTATGAATTTTCCAAACTTTTTTTTTCAAATTAAAGAGAGCCCTAAGGCCAAGGATATGATGACTGTGGGTCCACATGTAGCCAAGAAATGGCAAGGGGTCAAGTGTGCGGGTGCAACTTAAGTGTAAATTTGGGTTCATGATGCAGGAAGGAGTCATGATGCTGGGGCCAAAGATCTCTGAGAAGGAAGACCAGACAATCCACACCTACGCCTAGACTCCACCGGGGTGGGGAGGGAAGCTCTAGAAAACAAGAAAGGAGAGCAGTTTACTTCTGGAAGCTCAATACCAGGGACATCTTAGCCTCCCTCAGCCCCCACCCCCACCCCCTTTATGGGAGAATCTCCCCAAAGGTAAGTTGTAAGGGTACAGTGGAAAGACATGCTCCTTTTTGGTCTGTGTTAACTAGATATTTAGTGAATGTTGGTTGAGGGACATTAAAAAGCCCTGATGCCCCTTAGCCCAGCACAATATGCCATAGCCCATGAAGTCTTCTGTACAGCTTCCTAGACACATCTGTCTCCTCTCTAGGTCATGGAAAGCTGGCGTGAAGAAGATGGTAACATTATAGCTATTTAAGCCAGGCAGTCACAGGATGGAGTCCTGTGCTTCAACACTTAACAAGACTGTGTTCCCCAGGATGCTGCTTCCCCCTTCCTCTGTACGTTCTCTGTAGGATGGGTACAGTGGTAATTCCTACTTGGTCATTCAGTGGATTAAATCAGTACCACATGTGAAAAGAGGAGAGAGAGCACTGCCTGAGACATAGTAGCTGCTACAGCAGATTGAAAAGGATTTCATGAACTTAGAACAGAAGTTATTAATTCTCCCCAACTCCACAGTGTCCCTCAAACCTGTACTTTCCCTGCTCCTACATGGGCGTTTGGTTTTTTTGTTTGTTTGCTTTTTAGATTTATTAACTTTATCTGTGAGTGTTTCACTCACATGTTATCTGTGTGCCATACACCTGCCTGGTACCTGAGGCGGTCAGAAGAGGATCCCAGGTCTCCTGGAACTGGAGTTATGAATGTTGTAAGCTGCCATGTGGGTGCTGGGAATTGAACCCGGAACATCTGCAAGAGCAAACGCTCTTAATCACTGAGCCATCTTTCTAGGCCTCTACATGATTTTTAAAAGACAGATTCCTTATTTACATTTGCATATTTGTTTATTTTCATGAGGAACTAAACCACCACACAGACAAAATTAGTTATCCAGTTGACCTAACTTTGCAATTGCTGGCAACATAAATGAATAGATGAAGCAACCATAATGGAAGTAAGCTACTCAGGGGCACATCTGCACAAGTTCTGTTCATCAGGGTTGGTTCCACTTCTGCAAAATGTTGGGTTTATCAGTAACACAGACCACTGCAGCTCTTCCAGGGGAGGCATCATGCTCTTGGAAGGCAAGTTGATTGTTTGGGGCTCTATCAATTCTGGAAGGAATAGAAACATTTAATAAGAATAGATATATTCTGGTTATGGGTTGCCTTCTCCTTCTACAGGGCATTAGCTCACACCGTTGATTCAAGGCTCACATAGAGTATTTGACCCACCATGTGAAATTTTATACAGTGCTCATCACATTCACTGATGGACCTGATCTATAGCAAAGAAGATGCAAGGGTGAGTCCATGGCATGGAACTCCTTCACTCTAACACCAGGATCTGCCAAGCTAATAGAACAATAGATGACCTGTGGCAGGTACAGCTGAACCGCTAGTGAGGAGATGATATTTGAGAATGAGGCACCATGTTCTTGGATATAGAGTTCTTAACAGAAGACAGTTTTGTCCCCTAGGTTATATGTATCATTGACCAGGGAGTGGCAGGGAGGATGGTGTAATAAATAAGGCATCAAAGCTTTTGACCGTGGCAACCATCTTTCAGTAAATTGACAAAATGATGACCACCATGGAAAAGAGGCAGGGCACTTGCTATATGTTCTCCAGGCCTTTTAGGAAACATGGAGTTTGTGGAGATATTTTCAAATATAATAAAAACAGGGATCTACCCACAGTCAGTCTAGGAGGATCAGACAGTGGTAACTCATACCTTTAATCCCAGCACAGGGAGTATCCTGGAAGTGGTGACCCCCCTTAATCCAATCTGAGTTCAAGGTCATTTTAGTTTAAAGACGAGTTCCAGGCTCCCAGACTGGCAGTGGTGGTGCCACACCTTAACTGAGCAAAGAAAGTATTTAAAGCAGGCATAGAAAGAGCAGGCAGAAAAAGCCAGGAGGTGTGAGGCTGAGGAAGCTGGAAGACAGCTGGGTAAGATCTGACTGTGGTATTTCCTCTCTGATATCTCTGCCTTTCCCAGAGATCTGGCCCTGAGTTTCCTTTATTTATGCAACACTTGGTGTCCAACTTTGGGGCATGAATTCCTCCCCTCCCTACCCAAAAAAACAACACTTGCTAGCCAGAGCAACATGTGGCCAGAAGAGTAGGCTTTCTGTTCTGAGTTAAGCTCCAGTCTTAGGCAGATGGACCACACGTGTTTCCATCTCATTTGGGTAAGTTTTTCAGACAGTGGTCTCTTTCTCCTAGTGGATTGTTTCTTTTTTTTTTTTTTGCACCCCTCCTTGGGCTGCTCTCACACTAGGTAGCTGCCCCACTTTACAATCAATTGAATCATCAACAGACAACAAATCGCCGAGTAAATCAATTTTTTTTAAAGAGGGAATTTGTTTAAAGCAATAGGAGGTGCTTGGACCTTCTCTGGTCTTTTGTTAGACAATTTGGTATTAAAACCAGAGAAGGAAAAGATAAATAAGGTAGATAAAAATATCATAATGAATATCATACTGTTTATTAGGAATATTTTTTGTTTGATATTCCTAATAAAAGTAAAAGTAAAAGTAAAAAGTAAAAGATCGTAAAAAGGCCTGTCGAGAAAGAACACAAAGATGCTCAAATTCAAACAGAGGAATATGAAGAACCAATTTCAGCAAGGTTATCTAAAATTAGACAAAAACAAGCAACATTAATATACCAGTAACCTTTAAAAAATAAAGAATGATAAAGATGATACAGAAGCTAGTTGGGCTCCAGTAAAAATGCTAGAATTACGGAGAATAAAAAAAACAATTGTAACATATGGGATGCATTCACCATTTGTAAAACAAATATTTGACAGCGGGTCATGCTGTAACTGGGTCATCCCTAAAGATTGCTTAGATATGATTACAGCTGTGCTAGCAGCAGAGCCGCTTATACAATGGAAATCATGGTGGAGGGAGAAGGCTAAAACAATAGAACAAAGAAGCAGGGTCAGAGGCATAGAAGTCTCCCAAGAACAACTTCTTGGGGAGAGAGATTATGCTGATATTGAAAAGGCAGTCTTTATACAATGAACATACTCTGGATTTATGTCGCATGGCAGTTTTAAATGCCTGGGACTGGATTGAAGAAATAGGGGGAAAAAAAGAGAGAGAATCATTCACTAAAGTAATTCAAAGCCCAAAAGAAACTTTTACAGACTTTTTGCACAGATTAACTGTAGCAGTAAACAGAATGGTACTGGACTCAGAAGCCAGGCAAATAATAATTAAATCACTGGCTTTTGAAAATGCTAATGCACAATGCAGAAAAATACTTAGACCATTAAAAGCAAGGTCAGCACCCTTGGAGGATTGGATTTGTGAGATAATTAATCGAGAGTCTTATGACAGTGATGATTACTGGATAGGAGAGCATATTCCTAGAAGTATAAAAAAAAGTCAAAATGTTAAATGTTACAATTGTGGAAGATAAGGTCACATAAAAAGAGACTGTAAGCAAGGCATTCACAGAAACAGTGCTTTTATTAGGAACAATCCCAAGACAATGCCCCTCCCTTCTGGAGTATGCAAAAGGTGTGGAAAAGGAAGACATTGGAAAAATGAGTGCAGATCAACAAGGGACAGACAAGGTGACTTTCTGCCCTTGGGAAACGCCCTGAGGGGGCTTTCAAAGACCCCCATATCAAATCCAATCCAGTCTTAACCTGCCATTGTCGAGGAAACACCTTCCCAAAACAATTAAAAAATTAAAGCCTATTTTTAAAAGACATACTACACGGAATGATAGAAAATCTATAGAAAAAGAAAATAATTCAGGAAAAATTATAAAGTAAATATTTTGGCAGGCTTCTATCAATGAACAAAGGCCAAAATTAAAAGTACAAATAAATGATGTTATTATTGAAGGCTTATTGGACACAGGCACGGATGTATCAATAATTTCACCAAAGTCATGGCATCCAAGTTGGCCCCTTCAGGAGGTAAATGTTCAGTTTTTGGGTATTGGGTTGATATCCCAGGTAAAACAGAGTGCAAGATGGCTTGAGTGTATAGGACCAGAAGGACAGAGAGGAATATTAAAACCATATATGGCTAACATTGCTATAACTTTATGGGGACGAGATTTACTACAACAATGGAACACACAGATTAATATTCCTCCAAACACAGAAACAAGCCATAATCTAGGACATGGTTCCAGAAAAAACATTAGAAGGTACTATGAGAAACAGTCACAGACCATTTAGGTTATACTGAAATAAGGCAAAACAGCTGCTGATCTTTCAAAAACACCCATAGCACTACCTCTAAAGTGGCTAACAGAGAAGCCTATATGGGTTCATCAATGGCCTCTAACAAAGAGAAATTGCAGGCTTTAGGGCAGCTGGAACAGGAGCAGTTAAATGCTCAGCATATTAAAGAATCAACCAGCCCTTGGAATTCTCCTGTATTTGTTATTAAAAGGAAATCTGGAAAGCAGAGAATGGTAACAGACCTAAGGGCAATAAACAAGGTGATCCAGCCAATGGGCTCTCTACAATCTGGGATTCCTTTACCTTCTCTGTTACCTAAAGAATGGCCTATTATTGTTATTGATTTAAAAGATTGTTTCTTTACAATACCTTTATAAGAACAAGACAAAGAAAAAGTTGCCTTTACAGTGCCCACTTATAATAATTTTCAGCCTGTAAAGAGATACCAGTGAAGGGTACTCCCTCAAGGAATGCTGAATAGCCCCACTCTGTGCCAGTATTTTGTACAAAAGCCTGTAGAACAAATATGTAACAAATTCCCACAATCTATAATTTATCATTACATGGACGACATCTTGTTGGCCGAATCAAATATTGATACCTTAGGAAAAAAATTTTGAAGAAGTGAAAAGAATTTTACCTGCTTGGGGATTACAGATTGCCCCAGACAAAACACAAAGATGGGATTCCATTAATTATTTAGGCTACAAAATAGGCCAACAAAAAATTAGACCCCCAAAATAGGTACAAATCAGAAGAGATAGATTGAAGACACTTAATGATTTTCAAAGACTACGAGGAGACATTGCCAATTTACAACCCACTCTTGGAATTAAAAATGGTGAACTGGATAGTTTGTTCAAAACCTTACTTGGTGACAAGGACTTAAATAGTCTGAGAGAATTGTCACCTGAAGTTGAGAAAGAATTGGCTTTGGTGGAAAAGAAATTACAGGAGGCACATGTGGATCTTATGGATCCAGACTTTAATTGCATTCTAGTTATCTTGCCCTCTAAGCATTCTCCTACAGGAATTTTAATGCAAAAGGAAAATGTTATGTTGGAATGGATATTTCTTCCACATAAACCGAGTAAGAAATTAAAAACATATGTGGAAAATATTTCTGAACTTATTTTTAAAGGAAAATTAAGACTTTGTCAGTTGACAGGAATGGACCCAGCAGAAATTGTTGTACCTTGAACTAATGAAGAAATTGACCAATTATAGGTAGAAAGTGATCCTTGGCAAAGAGCCTGCAGTATTTTGGGGGGGAGATATTAACAACAAATATTCTCAAAGCAAAAGAATTTAATTTCTAAAGAAAACTAATTGGATTCTTCCTTGTATTGTACAAGATAAACTAATTTATGGAGCCCCTACATTTTATATCAATGCAAACAAATCAGGAAAGGCAGGTAACAGATCAGAACATATAAGTGGCTCAAAGCCCTTATAGTTCTGATCAAAAGTCAGAATTATATGCTATTGTGATGGTATTAATAGATTTTGCCGAACCTCTTAACATAGTAACTGACTCTCAGTATGCAGAAAGAGTTGTTCTACACATTGAAACAGCTGATTTTATTAATTATGAGTCAGAATTAACTTCATTATTTATTCTGTTACAAGAAATAATCAGGACTAGGAATCATCCCTTCTATATAACACACATTCGATCCCATATGGGTCTGCCAGGTCCTTTAGCACAAGATAATGATGAAATTGATAAATTATTAATAGGAAATGTACTAGAGGCCTCAGAATTTCATAAAAAGCATCATGTCAATAGCAAAGGATTAAAAAAATTCTCTATCACTTGGCAACAAGCCAAAGAAATTGTAAAAAGGTGTCCCACCTGTTCTTTCTAAAACCAAATTCTATTGCCAGCAGGAAGTAATCCTAAAGGTATACATAGAAATGAAATCTGGCAAATGGATGTATTTCATTTTACAGAATTTGGGAAATTAAGATATGTCCATCATACAACAGATATGTTTTCAGGATTTCAATGGGCAACTGCTTTGAGTTCAGAAAAGGATGATTCTGCAATCACACATTTGCTAGAAGCTATGGCCATCATGGGAATATCTGTACAAATTAAGACTGACAATGCTCTGCATATGTCACTAGTAAAATGAAACAATTTTTTCTTATAATATAAAGCATATTACAGGAATACCACACAATCCTACAGGGCAAGCAGTCATAGAGAGATCAAATCGAACTCTAAAGGATATGCTATACAAACAAAAAGGAATAACAAAAACCCCCAGAGATAGACTACATAATGCTTTATTAACTTTGAATTTTCTCAATTCTAATGAGAAAGGAACAACAGCTGCTGAAAGGCATTGGACTATAGAAAAAACAGCTGAACTAAATCAGCCTGTTTACTTCAAAGATGTGCTAACCTCTGAACGGAAGCCAGGGTATGTGCTATGTTGGGGAAGGGGTTTTGCCTTTGTTTACACAGGTGAAGAAAAGTTATGGATACCTTCAAAATTAATAAAGACTAGGTCTGAACCTGAGAAATTTTATGAAAATAAGAATTGATGGCTTATCCCTCCATATTAAAATTCTTTAACTTGTAAGAAAAAACAAAGAGCAGGATCAGGTTTTTGTTTTTGTCTTTACAGAAAACTGGAAATATCGATCTTCAAGAAGTTAAAAGAGTTTGGACATCTAGACATCTAATGTAAAAGGGAGGCTATCCAGGAAAATTTACAAGCAAAAGAATATCATAACTATTGGTACCAGTATACTTCATAGGGTAAAAATCTCATTGCTTAACCTCTACAAATTTTTGTTTGTAAGCTGAAGTCCCAGTTTGTTTATAATTTAAAGCTGGCTTTAGAGTTGGAGTGTGGCTCTCTCTTTCTCTAAACTCAAGCATACTTGTTAAAAGAAAATACAAAATCTCTGTATCTTATCAGAAAAGCCACCTGATATGGGACAGAAGAATAACAAAAAATAAGGGACTATTCTATTGTTACTAATCCTATGCTGAATAAATACTTATATATTTAGTTTCCTGTACATTGTGTTGGGTTTTAGTCTCTTATCAGTTTTCTGCAGTGATCCAGGACAATGCCTAATTGTGAACTTGAAGTATCCAAAAGGAAGATGGGGCCCCACAATGATGATTTCACATGGATTATGACAAAGCCACTAGGCTGATAAACACCAACCAAAGATCAGATTTGGACTACAAACTGCTCAGGACAATTTTTAGGCAGCTCACTGAGATGAACCAGCTTCACAGACTACTATAGCCAGGACTTGAGACAAGCCGTGCACTTTCCTGTTATACAGAGACTGGACAACAAATGACACAGCTACTTATTTCAGGACTGGACATTTAACAAAACTTTTCTTTTCAGGATCCCCTAAAGATACCATCGCCCCCAGACACCAGGAAATAAATTTAAGACCATTGACACCCATATTCCCAAGATTTGGGGTGGTTTGTTTTTGGTTGTTAAATGGGTTATGATGATTGTCATTGTTTAGGTTAATTGGCTAAAAATTGTTAATGGTTAAGGTTAGAAAAAAGTTAAACAAGAATAATTAGATTCAAGATTTGTGTTTTAAAAAATAGAAAGAAAAAGGAGATACAGATAGATAGGATATAAGGATAGATTATTGAATCTTCTTTTAAAAGGATTTACTAGCTTTGAATATTTTACATTGGATTGCATTTTTGTATATTGTATACAAATCGTGTATATTGAGATTAATTGTGTTACTGTACAAATATCTCTATTCTTGTTCAAGGTATTATACTTATTCAGTTCATCTAACAATGTAATATAAGTTGCTAGTCCATGAAAGTTTTTATTATCAACTAATTAGACTATAAAGTAATGCAAGTCAGTAGTTAGACATTACATTCAAACATAGTCATATTAGATATGTTTTCAAGATCAAACAAATATATTTTAGATGAACAGGTCTTCTTCAAACACTTCAGAGATCCATAGAATACGGCATTTAAAATATTTTAAGAACTTGACTTTTCTGGACAGTGAGACAGGTCTGTTCCTGGCAGCTCCTGGCAGCCCCAATCTACTTCAAGAGAAAAAGGGCATTGAAGAAACTCCATATGGAGTCTACTCTCTTTGTGGCAATGGTTAGCCATTGGACAAAAACCTGTTCTTGTATTGACTGCTTGACAGTATGCTGTTTAAACTGGATATGCATTGTTGCGCCCAAACCTCGCCAGCAAGGAAAGACGCAACAACGAGCTCTTCTCTCTGCAGTTTATTCAGGATCTCTTACAAGCTTCTTCTTCCTTCTTTTTGAAAAACCCGCTCCCAGCTAAATACCTTTTGGACTACCAAACACGGGGTGCCACGTGGGCCATGCCAATAGATCCGGGTACGTGGGAGCAGAACAAGAGCTTAGCCTTAGCTAAATAAGGAGTTGTTTGTCTCCGAGAGCGCTTACCTTTGGGAAGGTGGAAGGCGGGAGCCAGCGCCATCTTTAAGGTGTGGCTCCGCAGCTCTCTACAGTTCCCTCTTTTTGTTTTTATAAAAGAATTAGCAGGTGAGCGCAGAGGTCTACTCTCTGTTGTGCAAGGAACATTATCCCAAGACTCCTTTTGAGGCATCCCCCTAGGGATTATGGGACTCGTTCGACACCCTTTTTTCACAGAGGTGGGACATTAGGGTGAGAAACTCACATGCAAGCAGACATGCTCTCCTTGAGCCCTCCAAAACATAGCTGAGGTGCTCAACTGCAGTGCACTAGCCTTGCAACCTGCAAAAAACCTTAATCTTTTAAGGCAGCAAGCCTAACATTGGGGGACTGTCCAGTCTCTACGGCTACAAAGGCGTGGGCTGTCTGGTCCTAATGCAGCAAAGGCACCACAGGCAAACCCCAGAGACCAGTGCCATCAGGCCAGCCATAGCTCCTAGTCCTGCCCACTCCTTCAGATGATTCATGGCAACAGCGAACCAGGTAGCCAATCCCTCAGCTAGTCCGGCATCCATCTGGGTCGAGTTGACAGTCACAATGGCCACCCGGAGATCTTCCATCAAATTATTGAATTGTCCTGTCCAATTGCCTAAAAGATAACTTGACAATTGTTTAGATAAATTTGCAGCACGGGTACTAATCAGGACGAGCGCCAGAATTCTCCTCACAGGGCTTTTCATCTTTCCCTTCCTCCGGTTGAACCTTCCTGGTCAGCCATTCTGGAACCCACACTGGATCTCACTGATCCTGAGGAAAAACACAGACAGACCCTTGTGCCCAAGTCAGCATGGGATCGGGCCCTCGCCAGAGGCCCGTCAATATGTCCTTCCACTTAACTAGGCCTCTACATGTGCCATGGGGGTCTTGATGTCGGTCTGCAGCAGAGTGCCCAGAGGCATCCAGATTTAAAAAATTAATGGTAACGAGAGCCAGAGAAAGTCTCTCCTTTGGGGTGTGGCCGTGGCCTATTCCCCCTTTTTGTTTTTGCAAACATACTTTTAATGTGCAGTGGGCTCGCTCAACGATGCCCTGTCCTTGGGGGTTGTATGGCAGGCCATGAAAGAGTTGCACTTCCATCTGGCGGCAAAAGGAGGAAAATTGTTGGCCCGCATAAGCAGGCCCATTATCAGTTTTAAGTTGTAGTGGTTTACCCCAAGCTGCCCAGGCCTCTAGACAGTGGGCGATAACATTGCAGGACTTTTCTCCAGTCATGGCTGTAGCATGCATGACTCCTGAACAGGTGTCAACTGACACATGCACATATTTAAGATTGCCAAACTCTGAAATATGGGTAACATCCATTTGCCATACCTTTAAGGGAAGTAAGCCTCGAGGATTCACCCCAATGCTGGGGGGGGGGCAAAATGGACAACACATTGTGGACAATTAAGAACAATCTGCCTGGCATCCGCACAGGAGAGAGAAAATTTTTGCTGCAATGTTTTGGAATTCACATGGAAAGAGTCATGAAATTCTCTGGCCCGAACTAGTGAAGAGCCTAGAAATACCCAGTTCTTTCAGGCATAGGCATCTACCTTGGCATTGCCTTCACTCAGGGGCCCAGGCAATCCTGTATGAGCTCTAATGTGTTGAGGGAAAAAACATGAGGTCCTAGCTTGAATCAAGGACTGTAGTTGTCGAAACAACGCACAGACCGGGCTAGACCGCTTAATGGGGCCAGCAGCTTCCAACACCTTAAGAGCATTTACAACATAGGCAGAATCTGAAATTGTATTAAAGGGAAATGGGCAACTCTTAAAAACCTCTATTACTATCTGGAGTTCCACCATCTGTGGTGCCCCAGGGAAAAACTGATATTGAACAGGTGGCTGTGTCTCAATCATGTAAACTCCACATCTGGTTTTGGATCCATCTGTGAACACATTGACAGCTCCTGGGATAGGCTGAGAGGCTGTCACTTTAGGAAAAACTACTGGATGCTCCTTAAAAAAGGTCATAAGTGGATGTTGGGGGTAATGATTATCAATCTCTCCATCAAAACTACATCTAAGCACTGCCCAATCATCAATGGTAGCACATAATGTGGAAACCTGAGCAGCAGTGTAAGGTACAATTACAGAGATAGGAGTGATCCCAAAAAACTGGACGGTTTGCTGTATTCCACACAAAGCTAAAGCGGCCACAGCAGCAGGATAATACTCAACAGATTTAGCTGGTGAAACCTTTGGATGTATCCACAACACCGGCCCCTCCTGCCACAACAATCCTGTAGGTTGGCAAAGGGTCGGGAGCATGCACAAGATAACTTTCTCTACATCTTGTATCCTATACAGGAAGGCGTCCTGCAGCCGCTTCTCCACCAAATTTAAGGCCGCTCTTGCTTGTGCATCTAGCTGTCTGGGGGAATCTAGGGCTGACTCGCCCTGTAAAACATCATAAAGGGGTTTTAATTCATAATTAGCCAATTTTAAAAATCCTCGAACCCAGTTAATATCGCCCAATAACTTTTGAAAGTCATTTAAAGTACATAACTTAACTTTCCTCAATTCTAGTTTTTGTGGGCTCACCTTATCAGGAGTAATCCTAGCTCCCAAATACTCTACAACTCTATCTATTTGAACCTTTTCAGGGGCAATAATCAATCCCCCTTTTTTGAGTGCTGCCATCAAAGTAAAATAGGCAGATTCTATGTCTTCTTTGGATTTTGCTGCCAATAAGATATCATCCATATAATGGATGTATCTAACTTTAGGATATTGCTGTCTAGCTGGTTCTAAGGCATGCCCCACAAAAAGCTGACACATGGTGGGACTGTTAGCCATGCCTTGCGGCAGAACCACCCATTCAAATCTCTGATCAGGCTCTTCAAGAGGGTATTGTAAAGGCGAATCTTTCTGTATCTTGACCACATAGGGGAATAGAGAAAAAACAATCTTTAATATCAATAACAATTATATGCCACAAGGCAGGAAGGGTGGATAAAAGAGGCAGGCCACGCTGTACTGGGCTCATGAGTTGCATTTGTGCATTTATGGCTCGCAAATCATGAAGCAATTGCCATCTGCCAGACCTTTTCTTTATCACAAAAATGGGAGTATTCCAGGGAGAAACTGAAGGTTTAATGTGCCCTAGCTGTAGTTGTTCTTGAACCAACATTTTGGCTGCAGCTAATTTTTCAGAGGAGAGAGGCCACTGAGGAACCCATACGGGCTCCTCTGTCTTCCAGGATATGGGAATGCTTTCCCCAGTGGCCCCTAGGAAAAACCCAGCCCCATTTGAGGGGCTCTGGGTTGAGCCTGTATTGGGTCTTTTCATCCTTGTAAGTACTTCCCCAGGCCATAGCCTGGGTGATAGCCCATGGCATGCATCATTTTTGTAGATACTGGGGAATACTCATTGCTTAACTTAAATCCCATATCCTTCAGTAGGTCTCGACCCCACAATGATATAGGAAGTTCCAAAACATAGGGCTGCATGATGCCTGAATGGCCTTCCTTATCTTTCCAGGACAGTTGCCTCACACTCATGTCTGGAGCTCTAGTATAGCCCAGCCCTTGTAGGATCTGGGATGATTCTTGCACCGGCCATCCTGATGGCCAATCTTTCTTAGCTATAATACTTTTTTCAGCCCCAGTGTCTAACAATCCTAGGATCTTCTTGTTGTCAACAGTAAGTTCTATGACTGGCCTGTGATCTAATTCCAAAGATAAAAATGTTAAATCAGTGCCTGTTGACTCAAAGCCTTTATCCCCTCTGTGACTATCTGTTGCTGCAAATTGATCATGGAGACTGGGCAGGATAACTAATTGGGCAATCCGGTCTCCTGGGGAAATGGCGGTGATCCCTTTTGGGGATTCTACCATGATTTTAATAACCCTGGTATAATCAGGATCAATGACTCCAGGATGAACACGAAGACCTCGAAGGGCCGTAGATGAGCGACCTATCAGCAAGCCCACCATACCTGGGCTGAGAGGTCCTCGAAAGTCTGTGTCCACCAGCTGGACTCCCATTTGTGGTGTCAGTACGCGTCTGGAGGTGGCTCGGAGGTCCAACCCTGCGGAGCCCGCAGTGGCTCTCCACGGTTGTTGGGGTGGCGGAGGGTTGGCCACTGCTCCTGGTACTGTCCCCCATTTTGGTCCTCCATTGCCCCATATATTTGAGGGCCCTGAGGTCTGGGGCCCCATGCCCCATTTTTTGGACAGGGGCCGGAGGATCCCTGACCAATGGGCTGGCCATTGATGTCCTTCGCAGATCGACATTCATTGGCCCAGTGCTTCCCCTTTTTGCATTTAGGACATAGCCCTGGTTGCCTAACTATTTGTTCTCCTTGAGTCCCTTCACCATGTCCCAAGTTCCCCTTTTCAGGGCAGTCTCTCTTCATATGTCCTCTCTTGCCACATCTAAAGCAAGCTCCTGAGGCACCAGGACTTCTTCTTTTACTATTCGTCAGCTGAACCACCGCAGCGGCTAAGCGGGCGTTAGTCAGAGGACCTCCCAGATCTCTGCATACCTTCATCCAAGCCTCCAGCCCCTTGCTCTTGTATGGAGTGATAGCGGCTCGACACTCCTTGGTGCACTGTTCGTACATTAGCTGCTTTATTAGGGGCATGGCGACATCTGGATCTCCAAAAATCCTGCCTGTAGCCTCTACCATTCTGGCAACAAAATCAGAGAAAGGCTCCGAAGGGCCTTGCAAAATCTTAGTGAGGTTTCCACTCACCTCTCCCTTATTAGGTAGAGCTTTCCATGCTTTTATGCCAATCTTGTTAATCTGCTCATAAACTTGTACCAGATAGCCAGTCTGCTGGTTAGCAAAACGCCCTTGGCCAAGCAGCATATCTCTGTCCCAAGCATTCTGACCTGCAGCACAATTAGCTGCGGCTTCTTCATTGGCAAATTCAATTAAGAATGCTTTCCAATCTAGGTATTGGCCAGGGCTTAGGCAAGCTCGGGCAAGTTGGCCCCAATCGGCAGGGGTCATACAGTGTCTGTTCAAAGCTTCTACCTGAGCTATAGTAAAGGAAGCTGTAATGCCATAAGTCCTAACTGATTCGGCCAGGGACTTGATGACTTTAAAGTCCAGGGGATCGTGATACCGATTCCCCTGTGCATCCTGGAACACAGGAAAAGCTATGGGGAGCTCCGCTCTCACTGTCCTCCACACTTCTGGGTTGAATGAACGTCCCCTTCCACCATCCGAGTACGGAGGTGGAGCGGAGGGAGCTGTTCTACACTCGGCAGGGCAGCATGGAGCCTCCTCAGCCAGTATCTCCTCCTCCTCCTTTTGTCTTTTCTTTTCCTTGACTTTCAACTGTTTAACAGCTTCAGCGAGAACTGACTCATCCTCCTCTGAGTCTGAAGACCCAGAGGCTTCCCCTCCGGATCCTGCTTCACTGGCTGTCTTTTCTGATCTCTCCTCTTGTAACTGTTCTAGGGCTGCCTGTCCTCCCTCTATGGCTTCAGAGCAATGCTGGTCTTCTAGGCAACTGCGAACTAGCCGCCAGATTGGTCTGACACCAGACTTATTAATCCCGTGCTCATAGGAAAAATCTAAATCTCTTCCCAGCTTGTCCCATAAGGGGATCGTCAAGCTACCGGACACCCCAAACCATGGAGTGACCAGATAGCATTCCCTCAAAAATCTCTCCAAGGTCTTTCCCTCAATTTTCAGGTTACGTGAATGGAGCAGCTCTTGCAGACCCAGAAAAATTGGGTGTGAATGAGAAGCGCCCATGTTAAAATCTCCCTTTACTTTCACTTTACGCTACACTCGGCAGCAGTTCGAAAACCCACTCTCTCTTTGTCTACAGAGCAGAGCAAACTCTTATCTCCCATTTTTATCACGGGTCCCCAACTCTATCCGGGGACTTACTGGTGCACCCCATGACTGCAGAAAGTTCTCTGAGTCTTCGTTGGCCATACGGCGAAATACGTCTCCGGTTTCCCTGTACAGGCCACCAACTGTTGCGCCCAAACCTCGCCAGCAAGGAAAGACGCAACAACGAGCTCTTCTCTCTGCAGTTTATTCAGGATCTCTTACAAGCTTCTTCTTCCTTCTTTTTGAAAAACCCGCTCCCAGTTAAATACCTTTTGGACTACCAAACACGGGGTGCCACGTGGACCATGCCAATAGGTCCGGGTACGTGGGAGCAGACCAAGAGCTTAGCCTTAGCCAAATAAGGAGTTGTTTGTCTCCGAGAGCGCTCACCTTCGGGAAGGCGGAAGGCGGAAGCCAGGGCCATCTTTAAGGTGTGGCTCCGCAGCTCTCTACAATGCATGTTCCCTAGGAAACTTTGACAGAACAAGCTGAGATGGTCATTCAGGTTCCTACTTTTCAGAGATAACAGTCAGATATTCTTCAGGACACAAGGAGAAGAGACTGATGAACTGTACCAGAATGGGCAGAACAGATTTCCTGCTTCACTGAAATGAATAGAGACTCTGGGCCTGTAGGCTGAAGATGGATGCCCCAACTTTATAAAGGAATTTTGGGTGAGTGTCTAGGCAGATAGGTGTCATCTCTGTTGCTTGTACTTCCTGTTTACTTGAGTAAATATTATTTTCTTCTCGGGTCTCTAAGGTAGCTGAAGATGAAATAGTTACTGTTTTCTAGTGTCAGTTTTAGAAAAGAAACTTTGAAGTTAAAGTGTATAAGCTTAAGAGACATCAAAATAATAGTTTTTAGTTAGTAATACAAGTTAGAAAGAAAGTGAATTAGGCATAATCCTTTGCACTCATCAAAATAGGATAATTAATGAAATATTTTCTTTGAATTGTCAATTGTTAATGGGTTGGACATTACTCATTTATTTTTTGTATATATTGTATATAATTATTGTACCTATTATATATGGTTTTCTTATGTTAGCTATAACCTTCTTTTTTAAATTGCCACAAAAGGGAATATGTAGAGATATTTTCAAATATAATAAAAATATTTGGAGATATCAGAGGGATCTACACAAGTCAGTCTAGGAGGATCAGACAGTGGTGACTCACACCTTTAATCCCAGCACAGGGAATATCCCATCCTTAATCCAATCTGAGTTTGAGGTCATCTTAGTTTACAGAAGGAGTTCAAGGCTCCCAGGCAGGCAGTAGTGGTGCAGGCATAGAAAGACAGAGGAGGCAGAAGAAGCCATGAGGAGAGAGGCTGAGGAAGCTGGAAGACAGCTGGGTGAGATCTGACTGTGGTGTTTCCTCTCTGATATCTCTGCCTTTGCCAAAGATTTGGCCCTGAGTTTCCTTTATTCCTGCAACAGGAGTTGTTCCTTTGGCTGCTAACATGTGAATCTACACGAAGGGTGATATTGCAAACATCAAGGGAAAAGTCACTGTTCAAAAAGGAATGCCTCATAAGTGTTACCATGGCAAAACTGGAAGAGTCTACAGTGTCACCCAGCATGCTGTGGGCATCATTGAGAAGATGAAATGTGAGAAAAAGTTATGGTGAAGGAACCTAACAACTGGAAATCTTACCAGAGAAGGCCAGAGCAAGAGCACAGACAGAAGGCAGGAGTCAGTGTGTCTCAACATCCAGCCAGGAGCCTATCAAGGCTGGTAGGGTCAAGAAGAGATGAGATTGGGGAGGGAATGCAGGAGTTAAGATTCCAGAGAGCACTGGGAGGGGCACTTTAAGGGTGTTAGCTTCTTTCTCTTTCTTCCTATTCATTCATTCATTCATTCATTCATTCATTCATTCATTCATTCATTTGCTTTTGTTTGTCAAGACAAGATTTCTCTGTGTAGCCCCAGCTGTCCTGGAGCTAGCTCTGTAGACCAGGCTGGCCTCAAACTCACAGAGATCTACTTAAGAATTCTTGGACTAAAGGTGTGGCACCACCATACCCTGCTGTTAGCTTTGGCTTTTAGTAAAATAATAATGTAATTTGGATCTGAAGTGTTCCCCCAAATCATAACACTAGAATTATTCCATGTTTGAACACTTGCTCATCAGCTGGTAGTAGTGTTCTGGAAAGTTGGAGAACCTTTAGGAGGGGAGACGAGGTGAAATAAGTGGGTCACTGTAAGGCGTGGGCCTTGAGGGGTAGAGCCAGGCTCTGCTTTGAGCCTGATCTTTGTATTTCTTGGTTGCTGAGATGTAACAAACTATATCCCAAGTTCCCTCCACCATGGACAGAGCCACCACCATGCCTTACTGTCTCCTTAAACAGTATGCCAAATAAATCTTGCCTTCCTCACTTTGTTTTCTGTTAAGTATTTTGCCAAAGTAATGAAGGAAAAAAAAATAATGCAAATAATGACTTTTTTCACCTCTTGACTCTCTGGTGCTTCCTCTTGCCCTGGAATACTGTATATATCTGCCTTTGTTCCCCATTTTATTGTTAACACCATATGGATCCTCTGTGATTTTAACACATTGTGAAGAGAGAGATAAAAATAAGGAAGTCAAGATATTTGGTCAGCCATTCAGTCAGACTTCACAGAGACCATAACAAACTTTCAGAACTGGACATTGTCCAGGATACAACCCAGGTCGTCATCATCGTCATCATTGTCATCATCGTCTTCTTCTTCTTTCTTCTTCTTCTTCTTCTTCTTCTTCTTCTTCTTCTTCTTCTTCTTCTTCTTCTTCTTCTTCTTCTTCTTCTTCTTCTTCTTCTTTTTTCCAAGACAGGGTTTCTCTGTGTAGCACTGACTGTCCTGGAACTCACTCTGTAGACCAGGCTGGCCTTGAACTCAGAGATCTGCCTGCCTCTGCCTCCTGAGTGCTGGCATTAAAGCGTGCACTGCCACCACCCAGCTATAGTCCAGTTCTTTAAAGTAGGTGGTTTCCTAGTTGCCTTTCCTATGTTTCCACCATTATAACAACTTAGTAGTCTGCTGTTGATTCTTAAAGTTTTATTTATTTTTATATAATGTGTGTAAGTGCCTTCGTGCATGTGTACCATGTACATGTCTGGTACCTGTGGAGGCCAAAAGAAGACATGGAATCTCCTGGAACTAGGGTTATAAATGGTTATGAGCTGCCATGCAGGTGCCAGGTCCTCTGCAAAAGCAAGAGGCGCTCTTACTCACAAACCCACCCTCTGTCATTAACCATAGACTATGGCACCTAATACTTTCACAGACTCATGGGTGATCCAAAACATTGTCTGTTTTAAGTCAGCTCAGGTGCCCATCCCCGATCCAATTAGCTGTAGCTGGAGTGGGAAAGTCACTTGATACTAAACATAGTCTTCTATGCATAAGAAAGTACTCTGGCCCCTTCTCTTGGCTGGGATCTATAGATGTTGCAACCTTTTTTGTTTTCAGATTGGTGATAAACATATTAGTTATTGGACAGGCTGGGAGCTATTTCTTCCATCTCCTGAGATGAAGGGGCATCCAGGCAAAGGGAGAGTGAGACAGACAGACAGACAGACAGACAGACACACACACACACACACACACACACACACACACACACACAGAGTGTGGGTGGAGGCAGAGAGGAGAGAAAACACCAATCACAGTTGAGGATTCTATAAGATATATCCCAGTGTGTGTGTTTCACAGCCAATCTATATATCCAACACAGAAGCCATCTGGTCACTGCCTCTAAGCACACAGGAGTCAGTAAATAGGGTGGGGATGGAGACAGATGTCCACACATTTGTGGTATAAAGTTGAGGGACTTGTTCAGGGCTGGAACAAGGCCTAACCCTGCCTCCTGAGCCTCTCTCTAGGTCAGCGGACAGCTTGTGACTAAGGGCAAGTAGAAGGTGATGTTCTTCTTTGGGAGCTGCTTAAAAAGTGAAGTTCCTAACAAGGAATGATTGAAGAGTTTAGGGAAATGAGTAAGAGAGGCTACCTTGGCTTGAAGTGTGCTGAGGAGGTGGGGATGCTGGGCAGAGAGAAGGAATATAGAGGACCAAGGTGAAGATGGTGTTTTGCTTACCGCACGGCACGATCCTCAGCAGACAGGAAAAAGAGGAAGGGCGGTAATAGGGTATTCTGTGGGCAGGAGCCTGTAAAACTTTCTCTTGGGGCTTTCTGGGGCAAGATGGCTCAGCCTCTGGGTTCCTCCCAATCCTTCCCTCATCTCCAGGGTACTCTCTCCTACAAAGCCTTCCACTCAGCTTGGTGATCTCAGATCACACGGCAGCACCAGCTCCCTTGCTTTGCTTAGCTTGTATAGTTTGAGGCCCTCTCGTCAAAGGAAATGTTTGTATCCTGAAGACTAGATTTCTTTTTGCCTCTCCTGGGACTGAGAATTTCCTTGGAGGAGATGATAGTGTCTCAGGCACCACCAGGGGGCACCAGGACCTGTAGGCACCAGGGGCCAAGGAAGATGAAACCTTCCAGCCTTAGGTCTAGGTGGAGGTTCTGGGGCTGAGTCCCCGGCAGCAGCTCCCTCAAGCAAAGCTGTGGTGCCACACAAAGGGAGAACATACTGCTGGCATATCTAATGAGAAATGAGAGGACTGGGCCAAGGAGCCCTATTTCTGTCCAGCCTTACACTACCTGCCATAAAATTAAATGATCACAATGAGTACATTAATTACCTGACACAAATGCTTTAACATAACAAAATTATTAGCCATTCTAGATTTAGTGTTTGTACAGCACTTTATATTTGTAAGGGCATCGCAATAACTTACCCTGCTGAGGGCGCATTTCGGGCCCCAATGACATCCAGAAGGGTTTCTTCTGGCCAGCCAGCTGTCTGGCCCCAGCCACAGCTGGCTCCCCCAACCCCCACCCCTTCTTGCAGTGACTGCTTTTCTACTTCAACTGAAGCCTGTTACTCCCTCAAGGAAGACCTTCATCTGCTCATGAATTCCTTTTCTCCCAGACAGCCACTGGCCCAGGTTACCTACCCCCAGTCAGAATGCAAAGACTAAAGGATGCAGCCCTGGGTGGGGGTTGGGAGCCGATCTTGGGGCCCCTTAAATCCCTCTCTGCTCCTGCCATCTGTGGTGGCTCCAGGTATGGATGTATAACGGGTAGTAACACAGAAGAAGTCCTACGTCTGGGATCCAGTGTTGTTCAGGAATGGACTGTGTTCTACAGGAGTGTACACTGCTCCCACAGCAGAGCAGGGCCAGGCCCTTGACGAGAATGGCACTGAGTCTCGGCACTGTGCAGATTCCTTTCCAAACTGAACAGGGTAGCATAGGAGACCTCACTAGTAAAACATGTTGCAGTTGGCTTGGATGTGAAATCTGCTTCCCGGGCAGAGAGATCAAAAGCTCAATTTGATGGATGTCTGTGTACCCAGTTCTCCTTGCTTTCATCTTCCCCCCAGAAAGAGGAGTAAACATTCAGCTAGTGAGCACTGCAGGTGTTCCCTTAAGGAGTGTGAAGAAATATCATTGAAAGCAGACAGGACCACCAATGAAGGTGTCCATGGGGATCCCAAGGGCCTTGAGGAGGATCAAAATGAAGGGCATTTGAAGCAGCAGTTCAGAGTTTCCATGTAAGAAGGTCTTTAGGGGAGAAGCAGTTTGGCTGAAAGGCAGCTGGGGAGAAGACAGTATTGTAAAGCCTGCAGGACACAGATCAATAAGGTTCTCTAATGTGCTCAGAGGTGAGCCTTATGACAACTGAGGAAGCATCAGCTGTCTATGTAAAGCTGATTACGTAACAGCGTGGTGGTGAAGAGCAGAGCTCTGAAGGAGGACTGATGTGTTCTGAAGCTAGTTCGCCATCAACCAGGCGACCTTACACAGGTGCCTCAAACTGTCTTCAGACAAAGATGAACAGCTCATGACTCAATTTCACCATTTACATGTAAGGTGTGATAATGATGGTCTATTCTCTCCAGCTTGCTGTACTAAATGAATTGCGGGGGTCTGGGGTAGGGGCTACTTTTTTGTGCCCACTTTGGGCATTTGGAAATAAAATCCCAAGGTGTTCAAAAGGAGGAAGGTAGAACTTTATTTAGGCTAAGAGTGGTATATTTAGTTTGGTGTTGAGATGTCTGACCAAGTGAGACAATTCTATCTCAAACGGAGTCATGGAAGGGAATGGTTGACTTCCAAGACATCAAAGACCCTGAGTCTTAGCTAGAGGTGGTGGTACAACCCTGGGAAAAAGCCATAAAATTAGGAGTTCTAGGCCATCAGCTACATGTGAGTTCCAGATCAGCATGAGCTACATAGCCCCCTGTCTCAAGACAAACAACAGAAGGACCCTCAGTCTTTTGGTGTGCAGGGAACATGCCCTTTGTCAGGAACAGATGTTATATCAATGAGGGGCAGGGCAGGGGACATAGATACTTCTTTTGCTTTTCCAAGCAAAGTCTAGAGCATACATGGAAGTGATCAGTCATCTGCAGAAGAAGTGGGAAAGTCACGTTATTGGTGTGGTGGGAGGGTGGTACTGCGACCCTGCACCTATATACACTTAAGGGCTTAACAACATTCCTTGGAGCCAAGACACTACCCCATCCTTAAATCATCTGCCCCCTGGGATGGTGGGACCTGCCTCCTCCCATCTTCCTGCCTGTCACCTCCCAGATGCTCCATACAGTGGCCACACCAGTGAAGAAGAGACAACCAGGCACTTGTCCCTGACCCTGGTAGGTGATGGTGTGATCATGTATCGGGCATGGGAGGGAAGCCAGCCCTTAATGGGGTTTGGGTTAAACCTAGAGCCATAGGCCTTCAGTGACATGAGGTCTCTTCTGAAAATCTCTGCCATGAACAAGTCCATTTGAGATTCCATATCATTTTATGGTTGCAAACAGAAAAGTATGAATGATCAGGGTTGAATTCTAGGGCCTCAAAATTGAAAAAGATTGAACCACCGTGGAATAGGTCCATCTACCATGCTGGTGGGCAGAAGCCCCAGAGCATGTGCTTTGCTCTTTATTGCTATAATAAACACTATGGCCAAAACATCTCAGGGAGAAGAGGACTTAATGATTTATATGTCCTGATCACAGTCTGTCAGAGGGAAGCCAAGGCAGGAACTCAAACAGGCAGGAACCTGGAGGCAGGAGCTGATGCAGAGGCCACAGAGGGGGAATGCTTACTGGCCTGCTCCTCATATGGCTTGCTCAGTCTGCTTTCTTTTGGAACCCAGGACCATCTGCCCAGGAGTGGCACCACCCATAGTGGGCAGGACTCTGCCCAGGTCCATCATTAATCAAGAATATTCCCTACAGGCTTGTCTGTATTACTTACTGATGGAGGCATTGTGTGTGTGTGTGTGTGTGTGTGTACACATAAATACATAAATATGTATGTATTATTTTTATGTGCATTGGTATTTTGCCATGCATATCATAATATATCATAATATATGCTGTGAATATACCTTATTACCATTTATTAATAGGGAAGCTGTTTTTGCCTGTGACAAAGCAGCTTAGAGGCTGGCAGGAAATACAAGTAGAAATAAAGGAGAAGAAGGGCGGAGTCAGAAAGAAGCTGTAGGCTGCCACCCAGAAAGCAAGATGTAATGGAACACAGGTAAAGCCACGGAACTACATAGCAATACATAGATTGATAAAAATGGGTTAAGTTGTAGGAGCTGTCTGGTAATGAGCCTGAGCTATAGGCCAAACAGTCTATAATTAATATAAGCCTCTGAATAATTATTTTATAAGCAGCTGCAGGACTGTGGATGGGAGAGATTTGTTTGGGCTGTGGGCCCAAATGGGTGAGAAAACTTCTGGTTAATGTGTTGGGTCCCTCAAACTGGAATTACAAACAGGTGGGAGCTGGGAATTGAACCTGGATCCTCTGGAAGAGCATTCAGTGCTCTTAACTCTTGAGTCATCCCTCAGCTCCTGGAAACATTTTCTTAATTGAGGTCCTTCTTTCTAGATAAACAACAACAAAACCCCAACCAGACCCCATGTCCAGGCAGGGGTGAACACATATCTTCCTCAGTACAGATTCCTTAAGAAGACTTGGAACTAAGAAGGGTGGCACTATCTTAAAAAGACTTCTGACCATATATTTGAAGCAATTCTGTAGGCTAGGTGCTCTTCAAAGATGATTTCTTAGATAAGAAAATAAAAGTTTAGCTATACCTGAACTACAATTTATATGTATTCCTAGTGTGAAAAGGAGGAGGAGGAGGAGGAAGAAGAAGAAGAATAAATTGGGTCCAGAAGGTTAGTACACAGGTAGAGACAGGCACCCTCACACTAAGTAACACTCGGTTGTCTGTCAGAGAGTCTACAGACTGTAGAGATAATGCACTCTGAAGGGAGATGGGAACGCAGAGAAATGCAGGTTTGCCCAATCATGTTTCCTTATCTGTTAAAACAAGTTGGCAATAGGCAGATTAACAAGAGAAAACACATGCATGCCAAGGTGCACACAAGGAATTTAGAGAGGAGTCAAATGATTGGGACTTTCTTCAGAGCAGAAAGTCACACAGGGGAAGGGCTGAACAGATAACAGTCTGAGATAAGGCCCCTTCAGGCTTTCCCTTCCAGGCTCTTCCCTTGGTTCATGACATTTCAATGAGACATCTGAAAGCCACCGTGCTCCCATTGGTGGATCCAGTCTTTAGAAGGTAAGGGGACTTCCGGGAAAGCCTCTTCCTGCTGGCCCTCAAGTGCTCTCAACCAGAGGTAAAAGGGGGCATATTTTGGAGTATTCTTTCTAAACTCTTAAGGACCTTACCAACTTAGGGCTACTGATGATGCTGTTCACCTGCACCCAGGGGAGTGATTTGCTGATGATGTCAACAGATTGGTACTAAACATCTCCCTAGGATAGACTTGGTTTACAAAGATTCCTGCACGAAACATGAGTTGGAAACAAAATGAACAAGCAAACAAATGTAAGCATAAATAATCATCTCAATTCCTGGAAGCTCCTAGGTAGAGAAGTAGATCAGAACAGTTACAAGCTCATCAGACCCAAGAAGTCAGCAATCTTTCTGAGATTATTAAGAAAGTGTTGGCTGAATGGACTTTTGTTACTGTTGTGCCTACTACTGTGTGAGTGGACTGAACAACTTATTTGCTTTCTTTAAAAATTGGGCAGGAGGGAGTGGCCATTAATCCTAGCACTTGAGAGGCAAAGGCGGGCCAACCTCTGTGAGTTTGAGGCCTGTCTGGTTTATATAGCATAGCAAGTTTTAGGTCAGCCAGCCAAGGCTGCCTGGTGAGACTCAGTCTCAAAAATAAATTAATAAACAAACTAAAAAGTATGTGTTTAGACATAATGACTCTCTATATGAATATATTGTACCTTAAGTTATTAACTGATTATGGCATTTTATAAATAAATCTACACTAGGAAACAATATATGTATTATTTTAACTGATAGGTAGGCATGCTAAGGAAATTCAAAGACCACAATTGTACCTTATCTATGGCTTGAGTTTTGTCATCATAAAAGTTAAAATAATTATTACTTTTCAAAAAATGATATGACAAATTTTATCTCTCTACTCTTTCCTTGGAGACAAGGTCTCATATAGCCCAGACTGTCCTCATATTCAACATTGTGTCCGAGGATGGCTTTGAATTCCGGGTCATCCTGCCTCTGCTTCCAGAGTACTGGGATTCCAGGCACATGGTGCTGTGCCTAGACCACATCTCAGAGCTTGTGTTGTGTTCTTTATGTCCGAGTTGTCATTTTCTGTCCATAAAAAGTCCCTGAACCTCTTTGCTTACCTGTAGGTTGGTCCCAAATCATCGTCAGAATTATATTACAGTGTGGATCTTCAATGAGCCGCTGTACTAAGGAAAATACGGCTAAACCAAGTTAATAGCATTGGTAAATTAGCAAGGTAAGCAATATTTTAGCCTCCAAACTTTAGGTCCCTGAAAGTACCAATTCACTTGAAAAATATTGCGCTGATTAAAATGAGCTACTTAGCATTCATCTAACACAGCCCACGGGGGTTAGGCCACATGCTGAGGAAGGGGGGAGAATCTGTTACAGGTCAAGACTGTGGCCACTTCCTGCCTAGTCTGTGCTATTCCTGGGCTCCAGCTTTCACCAACATGGGACTGACAAGCCCATCCTCCATCTCCTCATTCTGTTCATCATTTCCAGCTTTCAAAGTCTCCAGTAACTCTCTTGAACCACTGCTTTATCGCGTTATTCACAGCCATGTATTATTCAACCCTCCCCGGTCTATTTTCCAAAATGAAACTACTATAGTTACTGTGCATAGCTCACACTCTAGATGTCTTTGAGAGAATTCAACTCAATCAACAGGTGACAAAGGAGCCCCAAGTCTCCTGGGCGACTGGAGATAAAGACACCACTCAAAAAAAAGATGCTTCAGCATGATCTAGTACACCTGGAGTAGTGAAAGGCAAAGAAATGACCGTTAGCTGCATTCCACCCACGGGAGAAAAGCACCAGAAGTCAGGACGGTGAAGATTTCAGACGAGAGTCTGAGGATCACTTACTTTCTCTGGCTGAGAAGATGCCCTGTCCCATTCGGGTTACATGTACCTAGTTTAGAAGGCAGTGTTCTTCTCATTTTGGATATGGATGATATATTCTTCTCTATTACTAATTCTGTAAATCCTACGAGGGTACCAGTTCACTAATCTTTTCTATTATTTTTTAACTTTTTAAAGATTTATTTATTTTTTTATGGGTAGGAGTGTTTTGCCTGCATGTGTCTATGCATACCACCTCCATGCCTTGTGTCTATCTTTCTTGTGGCGTGTATCCTCATTGTACATCTGCTGGCATTCTGGTTTGCACTTAGTTTGATCATCTAATTATGTCTAACTTTATTTACGTGCATGTGCGTCTCTGAGTGTGCAGGTATCCATGGAAGACAGACGAGGGTATCATATTGCCTGTGCTGAAGGAACAGGTGGTTGTGATTTGCTCAATACGGGCACCCTTCACTGCTGAGCTGTTACTCCAGCCCTTCCCCACCCCCTCATCTACGTCTTATAATCTTGGTTTACAGGACTTTGATGTAAAAAGGCAATGAAGAGATGAAATCATGAGGTAAGAGATAACATAGGAGAGTATGTTTAAATCTTGTGGTTGAAATTCTCCTCTCTTTTTTTTTTTTGTTTTATTTTTTGTTTTTCAAGACAGAGTTTCTTTGTGTAGCCCTGGCTGTATTGGAACTCACTATGTAGCCCAAGCTGTCCTCAAACCCACGAGCTCTGCCTGCCCCTGCCTCCCAAGTGCTGGGATTAAAGGAGTGTGCCACCACCATCTGGTGAAGTTCTTCTTTTATGATATCTAACATCTAAAAGTTTAGCAAAACAAATTTAAGATTAAATTGTAGAGTTAAAAACACAATAAAATTGAAAAGCATAATAGGATAGAGTGACATATTTGCAATGTCAAATGACAAATTGGCAATTTGTAATGATTAGAGGATTAATAGTTACAAGTACCAAAAGAATCTAATAATGAAAAAAGAAATAATAAGCTCCCCACTATGATCAAGACATAGGAATTAGAAAAAAAAATCACAGACAATATGTCCAATATTAACCCATGTTCACTTTTAACTAAGGAAATGAAGTTAAAATCTATGAGACTAAGATAGCTTTAACAATATATATGAACCAACGTTTAAATTCAGGCTTTTATTACAAGGAGTCATAGAAGCTGGACATGGCAGTACTTGCCAGTAACCCTAGACCTAAAGCAGAAGAACCAGGGATTCAAAGCCATCCTAAAACACATGGAGTCAAGGCTAACCTGGGACCCCGGCTACACAGCAAGACCTCACCTCAACAAATGAACAAAACCCCACACTGCACCACACATATGCCGTCACCACAGAAACAAAGCGCCATTAGTTGAGTGGCTCTTAAGTGACAAGAAGTTATTTTTCACCTTCTGGGAGGCTGAAGTCAGGGTGTATCTCGTTGTGTTTTGGCGACGGTCTATAGAGAATGGAGCGGGCGGCTGCCTGTGCTGCAGTCATTTTGTCCTTACCTGGTGGCAAGCTAAGGTCTTTTTTTATAAATGGCTTAATTACCTCCCAAAGGTGTTAATGCTAACTAGCTGAGAGTTTGATTTCAGTGTGCGATAGGTGGAGGAGGAGGAACTGGTTACACAAGCATCAGGCCTGTAATAGAAAACTATGTCACTGCTAGTTAGTAGCAGAACCTGAACACAACGCTAAGGAGTGTCCGCCGGCTGAGCTTCCTTTGAAAACATTTGCAAGCATTTCCAATTGTGTTCCTTGCTATTGGACCTGAAGGACACTGGGTTGAGGATAGGACTCATGAGCTTCATTCTCTTTCCCTCAGAACCTTGAAGTCCCTGTGCTTCTGATGTGTGTGCTGTGTGTTTCTGATGTTGACTGCTCCCTTAGTTCCTTGGCCCCAGAATCTTCAATCTTCTCTCAACTGGCTTGATTTCACCTTAAGTATCCCTCCCCCAGAGAAGCGATCTTACACTTTTGAGTCTCTAAACTCTTGCTTGTTTTTTTTTTTTGTTTTTTTTTTTTTTTTTTGACCAGGCTGTCCTTGAACTCAGTTGGTACCACTACCGCTTGGCCTAGGCTTAGTATTCTTGACTTAGAACTATCAGGAGACTGTTTTGTTTAATCCTGGGTTCATAGTCTTGGTGGCCAGGTGCACACTCACCCTTAGCATACATGTTGGGGGTTACTGGTATGTAAAGGACTTCCTAGTTTACCCCCACATACAGCTTACCAAAGATACCTCTGCTCTGGTTACTGTTTTATGGTATCTCAGGGGAAGTCTCCTCTAAGGGGATATTTTATGTCTTCAGAACATTTGCTACCACCTCAGGGTGTTTTATTTCTTTGCTTGTTTGTTTAATATCTTTCTGACGTTGTAACCTGTAAGAGAAGGGGCCACATCGTGGTCTCTTTAGTTTTAATTTATTTCCAGCATCAGTAACAGGGTTATGGGCCTCAAGATGGTCCACACTTACAATTGTCTGCTGCTCTTGAAGAGGACCTGAGTTTTGTTCCCAGAATCTACATGATGTGACTTACAACTCCAGCTCCAGGGGAACCCAGCACATCCACCTTAGAGTACCTGTACATAGCAGCACACACAATTAAAAATAGTAAAATTTAATCTCTTTAAGAAAAACATCAGATCACTTTTTTTAAAAAGTCAGGGTTGTTCGGTAAATTCTATTTTATATTTATTCATATTTTCGAGACAGAGTCTCATGAAATTCATGAGACCTGCAAGTCACTATATGGATGACCTTGAATTCTTAATTCTCCGGCCCCCACCTCTAAAGTTCTGGGTTACAAGCACGAGCTGTGTTTTGGTAAGTATTTATTTCTAATCTTATTATAAATTATGCAGTGAACATTCTTGGTACACGTCTATCTTGAATTATTTAAGTCTTCAAATGTCTGGAAGGGAGATTACTATCTGAAGAGGCACACACATTTTATATTGTACTATTTCCAAATTTATATTATTATCCAAAGTACCCCATTCCCTTACGTATGAGCAGAGTCAATTTTCCCAATTTTGCCACCATATAAATATTTTGTTGTTTTATTTCCATGTTTTCCTTCTTTGGTTTATAATTCTTCTAAGGTCACTTGTAGCTCATATTTTGTAAATTTTCTGTGCAATTGAACTTCCCCTAATGTTTATTAGTTGTTTATTATTAGTTATTAGCTTCTCAATTAAACATTAAAAAGATCCGTTTGTTGTCCTTTGGTATAGTTTATGGCTCTTGTAGTATACAAAATTATTACATCTGTTTATACCTAATATTTGATATCTTCTGGCTTTAGGGACATGTCTTGAAAGCTACTTCCTCTCCAAGATTATATAGTGTTTCCACATATTTTCTCCAAGTGTTATTGTGGTTTTCCTTTTTTCCCCTTTGAATCTAAGGAATAAGGAAGTGGTAGATTTTCCGTCCTTCATTCTTTTCTTCCCTTTTTTTTTTTTAACACTGACCAGTTATTCCTAAATCATGTGCTGAAATAAGCAGTGTATCTCCACTACTTACATTTAGTGACTATTGTATGCCTGGCACTTTCAAAATCCTTTATATACTTAATCTAGTTTGGTCCTTACATCAAGTGGTGAAAAAAAAATCACATCTGCATTTTAACATACAGTACGGATGGGGGGAGAAAAGGAGAGCCCCCCCCCTCGTGAGCAAAGTAGATTGGCAGGGTGTATTACATTCCCCAGAGAAACAGAACCAATAGAATATATGTATATGCATAAGGGGGAATTTATTATGGGAATTGATTTACATGATTATAGAGGTTGAGAAGTTCCCTCCTTTACCCTCTGCAAGCTGGAAAACCAGGATATCTACCAGCGTTTCAGTCTGAGTACTGAAGGGCCAATGTTGTGTGTTCTCAAAAGCTACATGTGAGGACCTAGAATTCTGATGTCTGAAGTCAAAAGAAAATAAATGTCTCATCAAGGAAAGAGACAGAAAATTCACACTTCTTCCACCTTTTTGTTTCATCCAGACTGTCTGTGGACTGTCCGATGCCCTCACACGCTGGTGTGTTAGCCACTTTTTCGTTACCATAACAGATATCTGAGGTAAATTTATGAGGAAGAAAGATTTATTTTGGCTTACAATTTTTTAAAAATTTCAATACTTTGTTGATGCCTGTAGTTTTGGGGCCAGCATCCAAAAATACATCCTGGAGAGAGAGAGCATGAAAGGCAAAGCAGATCATCTCATAACAATGGAAGCAAGACAAAGTCTGGACTGAGATCCCAGTACCCCCTCCCCCTCACCCCCCCTTCCCCCCCACCCCCGCCCTGGCAGTCTTTCAAACTTTTTCCCATCAGATGTTCTCTTAAAAGTTCTACAACCTTCCATAGCACCAAGCTGAGGACTCAACCTTTAACACATGGACCAAAGCTGTGGGAGGCACTCAAGTCTATATAAAACTACAGCACTCAATCTCATATATACTCATTCTCATATTAGTCTTGTCCAGAAACATCCTCACAAACACTTCCAGAGACAATGCTTTACCAGCTATCTAAGTATCCACTCAGCCAGGCCAGTCAGGCTGATATATAAAAGGTAGCACACACCTTTAAATTCTAGCATTTGAGAGGTTGAGACAAGAAGACTGCCACGAGTTTGATCTTCATATCAAGTTCCAGGCTACCCAAGGTTATGTAGCAAAATCCCATACAAGCAAATTGATAAGAAGTCAGGGGAGGGGCATTTCCAAAGACAGCTTAGATTCGGGGAAGATGTGGTTTTAATGCATGATGTCAACGTTACTTCTGGACACATTGAATTGAAGGTAACTTAGAGAGAACCATTTGAAGAGGTACTCCAACAGAAGGTGTGACTGTGGGGCTCACACACATGCTTACTGGAACTGAAGCTACGGGAAGAATTGCATCACAAAAGGAGAGACTGTGGAACAGAGATGAGGTCTTAGAACAGATCCCTAGAAAATCCCCATGTTTAAAGTGTTACCGGAAGAACACTAAAATGCCTGTGAAATGACTTAGGGTGCAGACCAAGAGAGAGGGTTAACCGAATGGGGGGCTGGATAAGCAGGAAAATGAGACAGAGAGGGCTAAGAAGAAGGTAAAGGGGCCAGAGAACTGATATTCAGGCGAAAGGAAAGAGTGTGAGCAAACACGATATAGATGGAGGGTAGATGACTATGGCCAGAAGGGTGCAGTCCTGATTTCAGAAGCAGAAAAGGTAGAGAGCTTTTGGTCCTACCAAGATCCTGAAAGTGAAGGACGGGGTAGATGATTGAGGACCACTGTAGGAAGATGACAAAAACAAGGTCTTCAGGCTGACTCTGAAGTCTCCTCAGACAATGGCAGGGATGATTTATAGTGTAAGAGAAGACAGTAAGCCTGTGAGCAATAAGAAGTAACAGGGAAGTAGTTAGAGCCTAGTGCTCAAGCAAGAAAAGGGGCCAGAGGGAGTTACAAAAGTGCACGAGAGCAGTGGATTTTAAGTAATACTGAGGTGTGGGATATTTTCAAATATAATAAAAAAACAGCTGGAGATATCAGAAGGATCTATCCACAGTCAATCTAGGAGGATCAGACAGTGGTAACTCACACCTTTAATCCCAGCACAGGGAATATCCGGGAGTGGTGATTTACACCCTTAATCCCATCAAATCTGAGTTTGAGGTCATCTTAGTTTACAGAAGGAGTTCCAGGCTCCCAGGCAGGCAGTGCTGGTGCCACACCTTAATTGAGTGAAAAAAGTATTTAAGTCATAGAAAGACAGAGAAGGCAGAAGAAGCCATGGCTCACACTGTTAGTCCTAGCACTTAGGAAGCAGAGGCAAGAGAATCTCTGAGTTCAAAGCCAGCCTGGTCTTCAAAACAAGTTCCAGGGCAGCCAGGACTGTTTCACAGAAAACTCTGTCTCAAAACAAACAAACAAACAGACAGACAGACAAAGACTGGAAGAGGTGGTTCTGTCCTCTGATATCTCCAGCTGTTTTTATTATATTTGAAAATATCCCCACACTGAGGTACAGTACCCTCAAGTCCTGACTCCACAGAGGTATAAGAACATGAGTAGACTTCTTTTTATCCAGCTAAGGGACAGTGATGGAAATAAGCCCGATTTATTGTAGATAAGGCCAGAAGGAGCAGTCAAGGACCAGTCTGAAGACATGGGGAAGGGTAGGCTCGAAAGAGAAGATGGAGGCTTTGGGCTGAGAGAGAACATGGGAACTGGCCTGGGTGTAAGGAAATACTTAGAAATGTTAGGATGGCCAGTTCTGCAGAAGACAGACTAGAAATCAGACTCACCTGCTTTAGTCAACACTGAATCTGGAAGAGATGGACACAAGAGCTTAAGAAGTTAGCAGCTCTGCAAAGTCTTACAAACACTTCTTCCCATGCAGAGTATGATCAGCTGTCAGCAATTCTCTAGGAGACAGGCAGGGTCAGGGGAGGCTTGAAGTTCAAGGTTCTTAGAAGAGAGACAGTCTTTTGGGCTACACACACACACACACACACACACACATACACACACAGACATACAGACACAGGCACACACAAATACACACAGAGACACACAGATACACACACAGACACACACACGCAGAGACACACAGACATACACACATATCATAACAAAACTGAAAGTTGTTACATGTAAGAAGGAAAAGTATAAAATATAGTTGTTACTTTGTGTTTCCTGTGAATGCCTTGTAGAATCAATAGGAAACGCATTAGTGCAACTGGGTCAGCGTCACACACTGCAGCCTCCCTTCACCCCAGCTGCTCCTTGTGACTTCTTGGTCCACTGTGTTTCTGAGAACAATTTCATCTCGAACATTCACTTGGTACTGTTTATGATATATTCCATTATGTTATTTTTTACTTTGAACGTTCTTTTTTAACCTATATGTAATCTATTCTAAGGTACATTTTTTTCACATTTTAGTAGCCCTAAAATTAAGAAGCTTTTTATAATCTGAATTATCTTTGATTTGATAAAATACGTAATATATTCTCTTACATAAACTGGTTTAATTTTGATAACTATGAATAAATGGTTGTTTTAGCTAATATGCAAATTAAGAAGAGGCCTTATAATTGTGACTTAAATGCAATTTTTGTTTTAAATTCTATTTGTTAGTGTGTAATTTGAATGTAATTGGTTGATATAGTCTCATAGGGAGTGGCACTATTAGGAGGTGTGGCTTTTTTGAAGGGAGTATGGCCTTGTTAGTGGAAATATTTCACTGTGGGGGTGAGCTTTGATATTTCCTATGCTCGGGATACCACCCATTGTCTCAGTCAACTTCCTGTTGCCTGCAAGATGAAAGACTCTCAGGTACTGCTACAGCACCAGGTCTTGCCACAATGCTCTCTGCCATGATAACAGACTGAACCTTTGAAACTGCAAATTGACATCCCATTTAAATGTTTTTTTCTTTATAAGAGTTGCTATGATGGTGGCATCTCCTCACAGCAATAAAAGCCCTGACTCAGACAGTTTGTATTACAGCACGTCATCAGAGGACAACCCATGGGAGTCGATGCTCTCCTATGTGGGTCTGGGGATTGAACTCAGGTCATCAGACTTGGCAACAAGTGCTTTCACAAGATGAGCCATTAGCCATTTCCCTGAAGGGTTGTGTGTTTTGTTTTGGGAGATGTTTTGGAGTCTCACTGTAGGTTGTCAGCCTTAAACCCATTAGGTAGTTTAGGGTACCTTGAACCCCATGCAAGTGTTGAGGTTATAGGTATGCACCACCGTGCTTAGCACCAAGCTTTATTCTGATATTGCTGCTTCAAACGTTTACATCTTCTTCAATGAAATGCTGAGCGATTGTTATCTTTCAAGAAGAGAGAAAGTGCTGTGTGTTTTCATCACTCTGGAGGTCAAAGCAGATACTCTAGTCCAACGCCTGTGTCTTAGTCAGGGTTTCTATTGCTGTGAAGAAATACCATGACCATGACAACTCTTGTAGAGGAAAACACTTAATCAGGGGAAGCTTACTGCTCAGAGGTCCATTATCAGCATGCAGGCAAAGCAGCCTGAAGGCAGACCTGGTGCTAGAGATGGAGCTGAGAGCCCTACATCTTGATCCACAGACAACAGGACGTGAACTGTCACTCTGGGCATGACTGGAGCATATATGAGACCTTAAAGCTTGCCTTCACAGGGACACACGTCCTCCAACAAGGCCACATCGTCTAATAGTACCACTTCCCTATAGGCCAAGCATTCAAACACACGAGTCTATGTGAACTATACCAATTCAAACCACCACAGCCAGTAAGACCTATTGCAAACAAAACAAGCTTTTAAAAAAAGAAATGAATAAGAAAAAAATTAATTATTTACCTACTTCTATGACTCAGAAATAGACTCAAGGCTAGGAATGCTACTCAATGGTGGCATACATGGTAGCAGGTGCAGGTCCTTGGTACTGCAAAAAGAAAAAAAATTAATATCCAAAAGGCCTTTCTCATTAGTACCTACCTTATTTACTTGTATGTAGAATGTCCCCCCCCCCGCAAATAACCCACCAACAACAAGCAAAAAAAAAAAACCCTCTAAAAAAAACCCTTACAACATAAGTGTAAAACTTACAATAATAAAGTATAAGTATATGATTTGCCCAAGTCTCACATAGTCAATGTCTTCATTTCTTGATGATAGAATTTTTTCTTTTAACTGGGCTATGTTGTCCAGACATCACTGTGCCTGAGCCATTTTTAAATGTGGCCCAGAGTTGCAAAGTACTTCTTAAACCCAATTGCCACGAAGGGAATGAATGTGTACCCCTGCATTCATCTCTTGCTGGTCTTCAAAAGAAAAGGAGAGACGCACTGGTGCTGAAATATAATTGCTTGTTAGACCACACTCAGTGTGGGAAGCAGAGAAGTGAGACAACCATTATTGCAGAGTAAAGAGTCTTTATTTAGCTTTTGGGAAAGATTGAAGAATATTTACTGCTAAAATGCAATTTTCACTCATTTTGAGGAATCATCACAAGCATCAACATGTTTTCCAGCTCTCAACCTGGCCCTTTTATTTTAGTGTACTTACTTTTATTCTGTGTGGATTGGTGTTTTATCTGCCTACCTGTCTGTCTGTATGAGGGTGTTGGGTCCCCTGGAACTGGAACCACAGTAAGCTGCCATGTGGGTGCTAGGAAGTGAACCCAGGTCCTCTGCATGGGCAGCCGGTACTCTTAACCACAGAGCCAACTCTCCAGCCCTCCCCACTCCCCCCCCCCAACGTCCAACTTTTGAGTGGCTTTCTCAAAATGTTTATGCTCCTGCCTTGGGGGGCTCTTTCTTCACATCTCCATCCCTTCCTCAGCAATGTTTGGAATAGATTTCTCTCTCTTCATGATGCTATCCCTGGGTTAGTCACTTCCTGGATACTCTTTTTTATAAAACTTCCATCTTTTAATATTAAAATCATATCTTCATTAGTGCCTTATTTTTCAGTCTCACCTTGTTCCAAAGCAAATGAAAGACTTGAATCCAAATAGCTTTCTCTGGCTCCAAAACCTTCAGCAGTTTGTGTTACTCCCTGGATACATTTTATCTGTGTTATAATTGAGTTGGGGAGGGGAGAGATGGCCCAGCTGTCAAGAGCTCTGGCTGTTCTTCCAGAGGACCTAGGTTCAAGTTTCATCATCCACATGGTGATTCACACCTTCTGTAACTCCTGTTCGAGAGGATCCAACAGCCTCTTCTGACCTCTGCGGACACAAGACACACTTGTGCACATACGAGCACACAGGCAAATATTCACAAAATAAAAAGATAAAGAAATAAGTTGGTTCTTATTTAAGTTCTTGTGATTATGAGTTACCATCATAGACCTCTGAGCTCCTTCAAGCACAGGAAGCTCACCTTTTGTCTTTGGGGGAGGGCTGTGGGGTGAGTATTGCCTGGAGTTTCTTCAGGGTGCCTCTTGCCTAAAGTGGCAAACACTTGTTGGATCCCCTGAAGCACCAGTCTAAATGTTTACAGTAGCAGACCGCCTTGATAGCTGTCTGCAACTTCTTCAGACAGTTTGCTGTCTATGCCAGGCTTTGAACCAGAGCATTTCTAATTTATGCTATGAATTTATTTTCTCTTTTTTTGGAAATCAAAAATTACAGAGAGTTGGGGGTGATCATTGAGGCTATGGGTTTTTGTGCAGAGGTGAATTTATTTTGAAAGACAATGTGAAAAGCAGACTTTTTATCTTGTTAAAAAGCTTTTTGTTTTAAGCTTACAAATTCTCATAAAAAGGAAAAAAAAAAAAAAGACCAAATTGGTTGAACCTTAAGTTCCCTCTGTCTTTCTTCTCCTTCAGGGCCTTCTTCTAAACCTACTTCCCTTAAAATGACTTTTATTGATTTTCGCTCAATGAGGGTTATTCTTCAGAATGAGGATGAAGGGGTCAGAGAGAGAAATTTACCCGGTGTTACCCAAGGAATAGGTGTACCTCCGGATCAGTCTTGCTTTATTTGTTCTGTTTCCTGTATCCAGAAACCTGTACACTGGGGATCAGTAGGGTCCTCTGTATCTTGGTCAGAGCTCGAGTACAGTATACTAATAGATCAATTTAGTGTTCATTCATTCAGCAAACATTTATTGAGCAGTCGTGTCCTAGACATTGGAGATACTAAGATGAAGAAGACGTAGCCACTGCCTTCTGTGACCTCCAAATGTACAGGAAGGCACCAGTCTGATGGGGGTTCAGGACAGGGAAGGCTTCAAGAATGAGCAAGCTGTGTGTCCTCCATCAGGGACTCCTTAGAGGATCAACCCTGAAAACAAATACAAGCATCTGCTCATATTGGCCAGGAACAGGTGTTCTTTTACTTATATGTTTCATTTGTAGAGTAATTTCCCCCATTACTTCCTCCCTCAAGTCTTATCCACTCTGGTCTACAGTGATTGTTAGTATTTAGGATGCTGTGAATGGCAAGTAGCACCTCCCTTCAAGAACCTTAACATCTAGACCAGAGAGTCTACTGTTGAGACATGTGACAGAGGAGATATGTGTTAGGAAGAATTCTTTAGAGGAGCAGAATGGATTAAATGAGTATATAGTACAAGAGGGATTTATTAGATTGCCTTCCACAGTATGGTCTTGAGTAGTCTAATAATGGCTATCTTTGAACCGGAGAGATGGAATTAATTCACATGACCAGAAACCTCAGTGGTACCATTCTGGCACTGAAAGTCTGGACGATTCCTGGAGAGAGAGATACCTAGTCCACCTTGGAAATCTGAGAAGGCTAAGTTCTGCTATCAGTGGCAGTAGTAAGTAAACTCTGATGTGGGATATCTTTCTTTATGCTGTGAATATGCTTTATTAACATTTGTTAATAAAGAAGCTGCTTTGCCCTATTGCAAGGCAGCTCAGAGGCAGGTGGTAAATCCAAGCAGGGATAAAGATGAAGGAAGATGGACTCTGGGATAGATGCAGCAGACTGCCGCCTAGAAAGCAACATGTAATGGAACACAGGTAAACACAGAACATGTGGTAATACATAGATTAATAAAAATGGGTTGAGTTAAGTTATAAGAGCTAGTTGGTAATGAACCTGAGCCATAGGTCAAACAGTTTGTAATTAATATAAGTCTCTGAGTGATTATTTTATAAACAGCTGCAGGACCGGGGTGGGAGAGCTTTGTCCAGGCTAAGGGGCCTGGATGAGACAGAAAAACTACCAGCTACAGAAACTCACCAGTAAGACACGAAGTCAATGAAATAAAAAGCAAAGCTTCTCTCTTGGACTGACTTTTATCTGGCTGTCACCCAAAGGTGCCACTCACATCCCAGGTTGGTCTTCCCACTTAGAAAACCTTTTGCAGATATGGCCACAGTTTAGCTGGTAACTGAGATTAGCCATTCATCAATGACTCTTCACCATCTAGTCCACTTTTGTTACTTCTATTTCTTTGTTTTTCAAATTAAGGCCAAATTTCCCTGGGTTGTTTGACATCACACACAAAAATTAAATAAACAAACAAACAAATAAATAAAAAGTGTTGTCTTGATGTCTCTCATATGTCTGGGGTATACTTAATTGCCACTTTATTTTTCAAGATAAAAATAGATATATAATTTCCAAGTGTGAAATGGCTTAGATACCACCTTACACAACCAAAACTCATCATCATCTCTGTCTGCCAGAAAAGTTTTAGATGTACTATATAAAAGTGCTAAGAAATGTCTCTGTGATTTTGCATATACTTTTTCTTGGTCTAAAGTGAATTTCCCATTCAAAGTCTATTTAAAATGGTATCCCACACAACAGTCATTTTTGGCTTCCTTTTTTAAAAAAAGAGTTTTGTTCATTATCATTTTTAATTGCGTGCATGGATTTAAGTTTATATGTAGGTTTGTGCACATGCATGTGGCGCCCTCAGAGGCCAGAAGAGGGCATCAAATCTTTTGGAGTTAGAGTCACAGGTGGTCGTCAGCTACCAGATATGGGTGCTAAGAACCAAAAGCAAGAGAAATGTGTGCTCTGAACTGTTGAGCCATCTCTCCAGGCCCCACACAATACTTATGTTTAATGAAGCATGTTGCCTCATACAATAGTCACTTTTTGAATATCCATGGTTGTTGATAACTCATGTAATGTCTCCAGCTTGAGTTAGCTTCTTCCCCTTGTATGTTTCCTCCAAGCTTTATTCAGAATTTCCTGACACTCTGCTCACAGTGCACCCCCATACACATTTTCAAATCCATCTCTGCTACTGGAGTGCCTCTAGCAGGGACTATCTAATTTACTTCTGTATTCCTAGGGACTGGCAATTGGTAGACACTCAAGAGGCAGTTATTGAATGTTGAGTTTGAGAACCATCCCATGCTCTCTGTATCACTTCTGCTCTCACTCAAAGCAGTATTTTTGTTGGGAGTGACTGTACACACCTCTAATCCCAGTCTTTAGGAGGTTGAGGCAGGAGGTTTGTAAGTACAAAGCCAATCTAGCCTACGTAGAGAACAATTTTCTTAAAAGCAAAACCAATCAGGAACAATGGAAGCTTTCCACCTCTCATTGTTAAGGATTGACGTGATGTGCACATGTGCATGTGTGTGTTCGCTTTTTCCCCCTTTCTTCTTTCTTTGTTTGAGACAGGGCTTCTCTGTGTACTTCTCTCTCTCTCTCTCTTCCTTCCTTCCTTTCTTTCTTTTTGAGACAAGATTTCTCTGTGTAGCTCTGGCTATCCTGGAACTTTCTCTGTAGATCAGGCTGGCCCCAAAGGCATTCACTACAATGCCTAGGATCACTCTATTTTCTAAACAACTGAAATGTGCTTCTTAAAGTATTAAGCCCTTATTTAGGTGGAAATTCCCATTTTTAAATTTCCACACACATGTTCTCCTAAAGCCAATTATACAATGTATAATGTGTTGCATGTTGACATGCCCCTGAAAATATCAGGGTTGTGTCATGTTGTCAGTGGTAATGTCCTTTTTGCCTCCACATCAAAGACACTAACAGTGATTATGTCCAGGAAATGACAAAGTGGATATGGGTTTGTATATATCCAAGGGACAAAGAGAAGACGTCGGCTCTGTGGGTGAATGTATATGTTTGTACAAGTGTATGTTCTTGTATGTAAGAGTGTATGTGTGTATGCAGGCCTGGAGAGACCCGTATATACATAGACAACCTCCAGGCTTCTTTCTCAGGCACCATCTACCATAGATTTTTTTTTATACCTTCTTTTGCTTTTGAGACAGGGTTTCTCTACTGGCTGTCCTGGAACTCACTCTACAGATCAGGCTGGCCTTAAACTCACAGAGATCCAAATGCTTCTGCCTCCTGAGTGTTGGGATTAAAGGTGTTCCCACCACTGCCCGGCTCCCTGCTGGGTTTTATGTTTTATGCTTGTTCTCAATGTACTTGCTCTGGTACCACCTTTTCTAAATTTTGTAATGGATATTCAAATGATCCAACTAGTATATTTGCATTGGAAAGAAACAGGAATGTATGAAGCCTGAAGCCACAGGGCTAGGGAGATGGCTGGATAAAGTGCCTGAAACTCAAACATAAGGACCTAAATTCTATTCTCATCTGCATAAACTACTCAGTGTGGTGGTGTGGTATGGATCGGTGAGCCCTGCACTGGGGAGGCTGAGACAGGAAGGTCCCTGGGGATCGGCCAGCCTACCCTAATCTCTGCCTCGAAAATTAGGTGGGTGGTGAGGGTTGGAGAGTTGGCTCACTGTTGTTGCTCTTTTGAAGGACCTGGGTTCCGTGCCCAGCACTCCCACAGCCATCCATGTTCCAGCTCCAAAAGATCTGATGCTCGGTTCTGACTTCCACAGGCACTGAGCAGTCACATAGTGCACATACATGTGTGTAGGCAGAACATTCATACACATAAATAAAATAAATGGAAGTCAGGCACGGTAGCACATGACTTTAATCCCTGCACTTGTATTTTGAGCTGGGGGTAGGGAGGTGGGGGGGGGGGGGCAAAGCATTTGGATCTCTGTGAGTTTAAGGCCAGCCTGATCTGTAGAGTGAGTTCCAGGACAGCCAGTAGAGAAACCCTGTCTCAAAAGCAAAAGAAGGTATAAAAAAGAACTATGGTAAATGGTGCCTGAGAAAGAAGCCTGGAGGTTGTCTATGTATATACAGGTCTCTCCAGGCCTGCATACACACATACACTCTTACATACAAGAACATACACTTGTACAAACACATACATGCACAGAGAGCCGACGTCTTCTCTTTATTCCCATGTCCCTTGGATATATACAAACCCATATCCACTTTGTCTGAACATAATTGCTGTTAGCAGTTTAGAATATTTCACTTCAGGCCTTTGTAGGTGGAGGGGTGTGCACCTACTGTACTTACAAACACCTTGCCATGCTATGTGCGCTGCTCTTTGACTTCTTTGTCTCCTCATTTGACAGTATATCACAGACCTCCTTCCACGTCAGTCCATCTGAGTCCATCTCATTCTCCTTAATGGCTGCCCCCTTTTAATTCGACAATCTTAATCGTCTGTAAATGGGAAAGCCAAATAATCAAGCTTATTAGAATTGTACCTAAGAAAGAGTAAATCAGCTCTGAGTGAAGGCCTGTGGGGTTCTCCTAGGAGTAAAATGGATTAACTTTAGTGCACAGACTTTGTAATGTTTATTTTGTCTATTCTGGGACTCTTTTTGCTTATTTCCTGCCTCATTGTGTTTTGGATAGCGAGGTTGCCAAACACATGACCTGTGAATTACTATGGTGTTACATGTCCAGTTTTGCATTGTATGTTTTTTGCTATTAAATATGTAACATATCACCACAGACAGTGACTATTCTTTCTAAATATTTGCATCTCAATGCAGAACACTGCAGGTGACAGTTGCTAAAATGTCTGGCTTGATGGCTGAGCTGACATAGGGCTTTTTATTGGTCGTCCACCCATAAGATTGTGACCTGAGGGGCTAGAGAGGTGGCTTAGAGGTTAAGAGCACTGGCTGCTCCTCCAGAGGTCTGAGTTCAATTCCCAGGAACCACATGACGGCTCACAACTGTCTATAATGAGACCTGGTGCCCTCTTCCAGCATGCAACCATACATGTAGGCAGAAAACTGTATACATAAATAAATAAAGCTTTTTTTTTTTTTTTTTTTTTTTTTTTTTTTTTTTTTTAAGATGGTGACCTGGATTTTAGGGGAACTCTGCAAGTTGATCTGAAGAAGTCTTTTACCACTTCTGAATGTTAAAATACAAAGAACAAAGCTGGATGGGGTGGCACATGTCTACAATCCCAGAATTTGAGAGGCTGAAGCAGACCGGTCAGTTTGAATAGGCAAGCCTGGGCTACAGAGTAAAAGACCTTGCCTCAATAAAAACAAACAGACAAACAAACAGGATGAGAAGCATCTTGAGATATAACTATGACAACCCATACAGGATTTTCCACTATCACCTCCTGAGGTAAAATGGCTCAATCTGGCAGATTCTGCCTTTAGATTTCTCCATATTTCCTATTTCTCCAGTACTCATCAAAATAAGATAATTAATGAAATATTTTCTTTGAATTGTCTATTGTTAATGGACTGGACATTCATCATTTATTGCTTGTATATACTGTATATAATTATTGTACCTATTGTTTATGGTTTTTCTTATGTTAGCTATAACCTTCTTTTTTCAAATTTGACACAAAAGGGGATAAGTGGGGATATTTTCAAATATAATACATAGCTCTTACCACGTGATGTTTATAATCCAACAGGAAAGAGAAGTCCTAGTAAAACAATCATGCCAGTGCATGACTGATGTGGATAAAGGCTTAGAAGTTTCTAAGCAAACCGAACCCTATGAATAGAGATGGTCATGGACACATAATTCTAGGTGAGCCTATTAGTTGCTCATTTAAAGAGTTGTTAATTAGATATTTTAAAAGCAGGCATGACATAGAAACTTAGTTATTGTTGTTTGCTTGAGACAGGGTCTCATTTCCATCCTTGGCTGGCCTGGAACTCCTTACGTAGGACCTTACAGGGGTCCTGTGGTGCTGGGATTACAGGCATCAACCATGGAGCCCAGCTCTATACAAACTCCAACATGGAACATTTAGACACATGTTAAACATGAGAAAAATGGATTATCATCATATCAGAACAGAACATTGGCTTCCTTCTATTTTAGACTATTTATAATCCTGTGAGGTTCTTTGCAGGATGGGTTATCCTTATGTATCCTAGGGGAAGAGAATTTTTTTCCAGATGAGAAGTCTGACTTTTCAGAAGCCAAGCCACAAAGCAAAGGAATTATTTCTAAAACCAGGATTACCTTTCGGTTGGGCTTTGCTCTCTGAGCTAGGACTACCTGATCCAATCATAAAACCCTGTCAACCTCAGTTTCTTCTTTTTATAAACTAGTAATATTGGCTCCAGAATTAAAGGGTTAAACGAGGTTATGTAAAGGCATTTAGTCTCCTAGCCTGGTTCCAAAAAAGGTTCGTTAACTCTTTGAACATTTCCCCAATATATCTTTAGTACCTGATGAATTAAACAATTTGAAGGAAAAAAAAAAAAACAACTATAGTATAAACATCAGTGACACGGGTGAAAATTTTTGTTCACAAATCTGGGTGTTAAAGTAGGCCCTTTCCTTCTAAAAGTTGCTTTTATTCATATTCACTTATAATTTTATTTTTACAGGCGAAGACCCAAAGTACCATTCGAAGCACTAAACAGCAGGTAGATCTTACAGGAAAAGGGTATAGTTTTATAATGGAGCCAAGGCTTGGTGGTCAGAGAGCGGCACTGACGTCAGTCTTAAAAGATTTACCCGTTTCCTCCTGGTCACTTTGGTTCAAGAAAGAATCGCGCACCAACCGCTCATTCAGAAATCCCCGGAGGGTTAGAAGGAGAGACGTAAACAAAGGCAAAAGCCCTCCGTAGTTTCCACTGGGGCGGGCCACCTAAGACCATCCAGCCCTCTAGTGAGGGCAGATAGGTCTGTTCTCCCGGAGTGCCCGGGGTCTGGACTCCATTTCCCAGAGTCCCTTAGTACCCTAATGTATTCAGTGCTCAGAGTGCCTGTATGTGTGTGAGTGTGAGAGAATGTGTGCGTGCATGTGTGTGTGAGTGTGTGTGTGTGTGTGTGTGCGCGCGCGCGCGCGCGTGTGTGTGCGCCTCCGAGTCCCTGGGAGAGTGGAGGCTCATTCACTGATTAGAGCCAGCGCTGAGAGGCAGCACTGCTCTTCTCTCACACCAACCGAGTCTCTTGATCTGTACATGCAATCCCAGGCAGCTCGCGAGCACAAACCCGGGGCCAGCCGCCTGCTGCTGCTGCTGCTGCCGCCGCCACCGCCGCCGCTGCCACCGCCGGCTCTGCGCACCCGGGACTTTTCATGCACTGCACTCTTCTTACCTCGGTGTCCTGAAAAGTGCGACCGTTCTCCCCAAGGTTTTCCACGGCAAGTATGGGACCTAGAAAGGGGTGTGGATGCGTGTGCGTAAACACCGGAGGGGTGGGCGCGAGGGCGGCCGGGTTGCTGAGGAACCTGGCTAACTTTCCGGGTTGGTCTCCCAGGGATTCGGGCGGTTCCCCCGAGACCGGGGCAGGGACTGGGATCTGCACTGCCGCGTCTTACATCTTGGCGACCCAACCTCTTGGCTGTCGATGCCCCGGCGCGCTCTGTGCGCTGCCTCACTCAAACTTTCCGTCTTGAGTTTTCCTTAATGTGTTTTATTTGGGGGGTGCAAGGGGGAGGGACCAGACGCTGGAATTGGACGAGTAGGGAGGGCGAGGGGGATAGCCAGGGGAAGGGAGCAGGACTTCTCCATCTTTTTATAAGCCCCATTTCCACTTTGTTTGGGTCGACCGCGAGTAAGCCCTCTTGCCTCGGCTCCCGGGTGCACCCCGCTGTGATTTCCAGCGGAGCCGGGGCTAGGTGGTACTCAGTGGGGCATTTGAGGCGGCGGGCGGATAGGAAAAGGGGAGAACCGTTGAGAAATGATTACAGCCGCACAACACATTGCAGACCTAGTAGGGTATCCCGGAGACTGCCGAGCCTCGGAGTCCTCGAGCCTCGGCTCACTTTTTCCTGGCGGGGGCGGGTGTGAAAGGAAAGCGTGGGGGTGGGATGGGGGGGATCCTCCGCCCTCAGGAAGAAGGCAGGTGCTGCCACTGAGGTGAACCCAGCTACGTATAACCCGTAAACTCCCAGCTCCGCTGGGCTGGACTGGCCCGGCCTTGGAGTAGAGTGATCCGTGCTGGTCTCCTGGGATTTGGGGGGTCGGGATCCCTTTCTCCAGCGATTCTAAGGAGCGAGGCGTGAGGACGATTTGTAAAATCGGGCGCCTTGCTTATTTTTTTTTTCTAGGTTTTTTTTTTTTTTTTTTTTTTTTTTTTTTTTTTTTTTTTTTTAAATCTTCGACCTGCCTTAAACTGAGTAACAATTTCTCTTCTCCCGACTTGAGCGCAAAACTTTTCAGCGAGCGAGCACAACGGTTGCTGCAGTCCTGCGGCCACCGCCGCCGCGCTCGTCGCCCCGGGCCGAGCAACCTTCTCCGCCCGGAGCCTGGCCCAGCCACCGGCGCTCCGGAGCCTCCGGCCGCCCCCCCCCACCCCCAATCCGGGGCTTTTCAGGGCTCGGCCTGGGCGTTTCGCCTTTGTGCTTTGTAAGAAAAAGGCTTTTCTTCCAGGGCACAACAAACTTGGGCGGAGAGCTTCCGTATGGCCCCCCGGGCGAGGCCGCCCACGGTGGTGAGGCCATCTAGGGATGCGAGGTTCGTCCTGCGCTGCAGTATCCCCTGCGAGAGCTCGAGGCCCGGGGTGACCGCGGCCGGTGAGGGCGAGCTGGAGCCCCGAGGTGACGGGGGTCTCAGGGTGTTGGAAAGCAAAAGACACACTCTTCTTTCCCATTAAGAATGCACTGCCTCTCTGGTCCGGGTCACTGCTCCAGTCAAGGCCCGGGGCCTGGGCCGGGAGCAGGGCGCACATCGGGTGGCTGGAGCGCTTAGGGCCAGGGCCTCCCGGATGGGGCGCGGTCCTATCTGGGTGGCCCGAGTCGTCCCATGTCTCCTGCCTGTGCCCCTTCGCTGCTCCAGGAACAGCTGGAAGGGAAAACACCCGCGCTCTTTGCATATCCTGCAGCCACGACCTACCTCCCACCTCCGCTGTGGCCTCGGCTGGAAGAGGCAACTGGGGGGCTGGAGGAGGGGATAAAGAGAGAGGGGGGAGCAGGGAGGAAGCAGCTAGTAAGACCGAGAGGAGCCTAGCGGGCTGGGGCCCTGCACCCCTCCCCCTTCTCTTCTGCAAAGGGAAAATGAGCGAAGGGGTAAAGGCAGAGGGAGCGTCGAGAAAATTGAGGCGGGCGTTTCCCGTTCGGATCCCGGGGCTAAGTGGCGTGAGTTCTTTCGGGGCGCTCCGGGCGAGGAGGGGGAAGACCGAGGACTTGGTAGCAGCGCTTCCCCGGGCCGTACGGGAGCGAGCCGGGACACACCTGTTCTCCAGCCACGCGGGGGTTTGCGGCAGGGAGGTGGCTGTGGGGACCGTTTTAGCTCCTACCTGCTGCATCCACGCCCGCAGTCCCGGAGCTGCGAGGGCTTTGCGACCCCGCACCTGCCCCCATTGGCATCGGAGCGGGGTGGAGGAGTCCGTGGCTGCCGGCTAAAGGGGAGCGCGGGCACCGCGTCCGGGTGACCCTGCGGGGCGGGGCGGTTTAGGGGTTCCTGGTCCTTGGACTTTGGTCCAAAGCAGGCTGATTCCAGCGCCTGCCCCCAGGCTGTGTGCGCCTACAGAGGTGGGTCCCCCGGCTTGTGGTTTTTCCGGAACTGGCGCCTTGCTTTCCCAAAGTTGAACTGTTTCGAACGGAGGTTGTTTGGGGGTCTTTGTACAAAAACTAGAGAGAGCGAAAGGGGTCAGGCCACCGAGTGTTGGGTTTGGCTCAGTGTTGACCCAAGTTTATAGAGGTTTCTCCTTCTCCCCTTGTTCCCTCGTTTTCCCTAAGAGTTATTTTTACTCCTGGGTTTGACTCTTCATGGTTGAAATCTGCACCCGCACGCTCAGCATTCCTGCTTCTGCGTGCTCTCGGATCGGTCTGGCTGTCGCGGATTCGTATCCGATGGCCAAGAAAGACCAGGATCTAGATCCAAATGTACCACGGGTTACCCGGCCGGGTCTGAATTGCAGGCGTCGGCCCTAGCCTGGGAGCCGTGTTAGCCTTAGGCTCCCTGAGCCCTCGCACATGCTGGTAAAATTTCTGTTAGGGCGGTGTTTCCACATAACCACTGGGCATTTGGTGTGCGGGTGAATTCTCTTCAAGCGAAGTCTGTGAACTTAAAAAAAAATTCTTTCCTCCATTCTTCACAACCCCCCCGCTCTTCTGGCCTCATTTCCCATTGTTCCTTGCTTTTTAAGTTGCCTGTTAATTTTTTAAAAGTTTATTTATGCAAAGGAAAAATATCGTTTAATTTGCTGTATTATTTTAAGTCATGGCTTTTGGAAACGGTTCAGAGACCACAAAAATGTCACCTGTTGTAATAAGCAGAGGAGCGTTGCGTGTGCATTTTAATTGCCAGCAGAGTCCTAGTTTGGTGGGCGCCCTGAGCTCGGCTCTGGGAAAGAGCTTGCTTTGTGGCAGTCATTTCCAAGTGGGTTTGGCTCTCAACAGCCAGCAGCAGCAGCGACACGGCTTCCTTGCACTACCATCCCCAGAGCGGGTGTAGAGGCCCGACCCTAGGCAGGGGTGGGAGACAGCTCACTGGCTGGGACTTTCTGTCTGGCTTTCGTTTTTTCCACACGAGAAAGTGGCTAGTTTGCATCGGAGAGCGCGGACCGCTACGCACCAGCCCAGTATCAGATAATTGCACACTCTAAGAGCCAGCTTCTTCATTTGTCTTGGTTCTGGCATGTTTAACCACGCAATTAGTAATCTCACTAATTATTCAGTTAGCCGACGTTTTGTAACCACTTTAAACCAAGATCGGTGTACGGAACAAACCAACTCCCACACATACAGAACTGAACCAAACCCATCACGTCAAGGATTTGAAATTTTAAAAACTCAATATTTGTTGGTCCCTCTGTCCAACCTCACTGCCTGCCGGACAATTTATTTAGCTTCGTGGATTGATCCCTCCTTGTTTAGTTAATTCAACAAAGACTTTTTGCAATCTGTTTGGAGTTTGTCTGATGCCGTGGAAAAGTAGCTGATGATTTATTTGGTTGCTTTTCGATTTCTGTCTTCGGCCCTTCTTTCTCCTCCTTTCAGCGGGGATGTCAGCTGTTATTACTTCCTATTGATCCTTTTGCAAAGTGAGAAGTGAACTAAAATTAATGTCAATTCCACTGCTCAGATCAATAGCTGGAGTTATTTTAATCTGGATTTGCACGAAGTGCTAAATTAAAAAAAATCAGCATAGAGGCAGAAAAGTACCAGTTACTTACTTTCTCTCTGCCCAGTTCTTCACAGCCACCCAAATGCGCCATCAAGCTGATTATCTTACAATCCATATTTTTTTAATTAAGAGGGTCAGTTAGTTTTCTTATTTTGGGTTCTGTGTTTAAACCCGTGACATTTTGACATTGGGAGTGTATTAACTATAGATTTTCATAATGACTGTGGTCTGCTGAAGCCTCATCTATACTGTTAATGTGAGGAGGGGAAGAAAAGAAAGGGAAAGGAAAATTCCCCTCCTCCCCTGCAGAGACCAACGCCCACACAGTGGAGTAGAAGAGATGTGGCCTGGAAAAATATTGTTGATTTATTTTCAGTATAATGAAGTTTTCAAATGAATACTCAGGTTTGAGTGATTCACCACGTTCTATTGGAGTGTCCGGTGCTGTCGACAGACACTAATTTATGAAACTCATTTAACATAATGAGGTGATCTAGAAAGTAAAATGGAAAGTGAATCGGGGGAGGGGTAAGTTATTTTGGGGAAGAAACATTCCTCCCCTCACCCCTGGGGTGTTATGTCTGTCCTTTCCTCCAGCCAGTCTCATGTACTGTGTGTGGCTCTGATAGGCACACAGTTATTCATTCCTGGTATGAAGAGCTTTGTAGACCCCCGGAACAGCTCTAGACCCACTTTCAGAGCATCCATGTTGTGGGACCATTAATCAGACTTGAAAACAGCCAAGAACAGAATTCCCAGACTCGTCAGGCTATCTGGCTGTCCTTGGCAGACCATTCCCTACCCTGCTATAACTTGACAGGAAAGTTATTTAAAATTTGGAAGAGAGAAAAATCCGTTAATGTGAGATACATAATCTGGTAATTTAGCAATGATGTCTATAAGGAGAGATGCCAAATGAGGAAGCAGTCTGATGGTGTCCACTCATCTTCCCAATTAATAACAGCCATTGACATGTCTGCTACAGGATGGGAGAAGGAAGTACTCTCCTTACACTGCATTAAGCAGGGGGGATTCATTGGCAGTTTAAGTAAGAGTTTTCTGCTTGAGGGAATCCCAAAGATGCTCCACTGCAGAGGTGGGCTTTTTAAAGGATGGGGACCAGTTTTATTTTTGACATGACCCTCAATTTATAATAGGTAACAGATGGTAGTTTGTATTATACTTTTAAGTTCTGTTCAGTTTCCACTGAGAATATAGATTGGAAGCTAGCAACTCCTGCTATTTATCTGATAGTACCCTGCTTTTTGATAGATAGTTCTCCCTACCCCCACTTAGTATATTAGAAACCAAATCAGTAGCTATGAAAATGTACAACCTAATTTTATAAGGGAAGCTGGAAGAGGTCTCCCAGAAATCCAGTTTGTTCTGGGGGGCCTTTATTGGACATCAACTCTGCCTGGGCCAATAAACTGAACAAAATAATTTTGTTAACATTTTGCTCTAAATGCTAATGGTAAATCCCAGGCGTTTACAAATTTTCTTAAGCATGACTGCCATAGGAACCAAAATCACTAATCCGGTTTTGTTGTCCTGGAAGAGAGCATATGCCAAAGGCACCAGCTCTGTTTTAAAAAGTCATCAGAGGTGCCAGGCATGTGTTGATGATGGTGTTCTTTCTTCTTAGAAGGAAGAAATTGGAAGCCTATGGTGATTGGGGGGAGGGGTTGTGCATCAAAATAGTATATCGGCTATTTGTTCACATGTCACTTATTTCTAGAGACAGTCTTGGGTGATACATGAAGATGTATGTATTGGCCAATGTGTGTGATTTAACCACACATGCAGTCTGTACCAACTATATGTACAGATGTCCATGCCATGGTCTACATGTGTGTGACATAGGGAGCTGTCAGTATAAGGATGAAGAAAGATATTAATATGGGGCATATTATAGGTAGAGCCTGGTCTCTGAACCTCAAGCCTGCCATGAGTGGTGTTTGCAGATGGAGGCCCTTTAAACTATAGGCACCCCCCACCACCACCTAATCTACTGGGTGACTTGGCCTTCCAAAGCTCATTTGCTCAGGGAATATTGTATTTGGAGGTTTTATGATTTTTTTTTTTCTTTGCTGGGCTCAGGCACATTTCACCCGGAACGTGTAGGGACCAAAGTCAGCTACGCGTACATCACAGTAAGTTGTCTATTGATTTTCCTGAATGAAAACGGTCTGCTGCTGCTGCCCACTGGCTCCTAAAGCCTGTGGTGTCTCTTGCCGGAGCATCTGTAAGCCAGAAGGATGGTGTTTCAATCACTTGGGGTTTCCCTTTTTTTTAACCTCCCCTGACTTCCCCCCCCCCTTCTCTTCCCTTTTTTCTGTTTCTGCAGGTTTTCGCAGGGCATGATTCCCCAGTAATAATCCTTGCCCTGATCCAAGGTGCAGGTCGGCCTCCCTCCCAGGGAAGACTGCTTCTTGTGTGACCCGCCATCCAAAGAGACTCCGATGGACTTACACCGGGCAGCCTTCAAGATGGAGAATTCATCCTATCTTCCCAACCCTCTGGCATCCCCAGCACTGATGGTCTTGGCATCCACTGCCGAGGCCAGCCGGGATGCCTCCATCCCTTGTCAGCAGCCACGACCCTTTGGTGTACCGGTGTCAGTAGACAAGGACGTTCATATCCCCTTCACTAATGGCTCCTACACCTTTGCCTCTATGTACCATCGGCAAGGTGGGGTGCCGGGCACTTTTGCCAACCGTGATTTCCCTCCTTCTTTACTACACCTACACCCTCAGTTTGCTCCCCCAAATCTAGATTGCACCCCAATCAGTATGCTCAATCACAGTGGTGTGGGGGCATTCCGTCCCTTTGCTTCTACTGAGGACCGGGAGAGCTATCAGTCAGCCTTTACGCCAGCCAAGAGACTCAAGAACTGTCATGACACAGAGTCTCCCCACCTGCGCTTCTCAGATGCAGATGGCAAGGAATATGACTTTGGGTCACAGCTGCCATCCGGTTCCCCCGGCTCACTTAAGGTTGATGACACTGGGAAGAAGATCTTTGCTGTGTCGGGCCTCATCTCTGACCGGGAAACATCCTCGAGCCCGGAGGATCGGAATGACAGATGTAAGTACTTTGGTTGGAGCCCCCTGTCCACCCCCAATAAGCCCTGCCTTGAAGAAGTATTCAACAGGTTGGCAGCATTGCACAAGCTCCTGGTGCGGGGAAAGGCCAACTGAGACCCTAGTGATGGCTGTGGTGGCTAATGCTTACTTACTATCTCTCAGTGATCAATGATACCGTTCTTTCAGGTTATCTGATGGTAGCTAAAGGCAAACTGGTCTCAGTAGCAGGCCTGGCTGGCTTCTCTGGAGACTGTGGAGGGAAGAGGGTGTCAGATACATAGGTTCCTAGGGAATTGGGGGCTCAAGAAAACTTGTCCATACTGCCTCTCTTTGCTCTCTTCATACGGTTCCCTGATAATAGTATTTTTTTCCCCACTGTATCATAGCCAGCAGACCACACATGATTATATTTCCTCAACTCTCAGCTCTTGTCTGCATCAGGTTATTTTTCACAGAAGGACAAAGGTGTCGTCAGTTACCATAAAGCATTTCAAACAGCTGTGTTTTCCTTGCCATCACAAGGCTGGAAAGCTGGCTACTCTTGGGATTTGACAGGTTTGCTGGATGCTTACCCTGGGGCTAGCTTTTAGGACTAGACATAGCTGACCTGTGTGACTGTCTCACGGTTGATGTTCACAAGTGTTATTAATTTCTGCTTATGAAATGGCTTTTCTCATGTTCTCCTAAGCCTTGGTAGGTTCTGGCTATATTCACTAATTGTTGGAACTTAACCTTTCTTGGGAACTTGTAGACTAGAAGGGCAGAATCCTGAAATCTTCTGCTCCAATATAATCAAAAAATAATTGTGTTTTGAAGCTCTGGGGCTGCCGGTAGACAGAACAGTTTTCTTCAAGCCTGGTGAGAATTTATGAACTAAGAGTGTTTTTCCATCCAACCTTTTGTTCTAAGATTTTCTGCATTTTATTTTCTTAAGAAAACTATACCTCTTTCTTTTCTTCCTTTTTTATTTTAAATGTGTGTGTGTGAGAGAGCGCTCCTGTCCTCTCTATAACTACCATCACGAACACCATTTTTTTTTCTCTTCTCTTTATGATGCCGAGGAGAGTAATAGAGACATTGCTGGCTTCTCCCCTGTCGGCCTTGCTTCCTTAGGCTGTCTCCTTGAATTAGGCACTGTGTTAACTTTCCTGTGCTAAAAGGCATCTGCCTACACCCAGCGTACCTTTTCAATAAAAGTCACCATAAAATCAACCTGCCTTGTAAATCCATCGCTCTTTGGTTTTGAAATATGTTGAGAGTGTGTCTTTTTATGTCAGTGTCTGTAAGCCAGAGACCTCCCCACTTCAGGGAGAAGGCTGCAGCTATGTGTCAGTACAAGTAGACCTGCCACGAAGCCCTGGCACTGCGGCTGTCACTACTGTATGCTTAGATCCTGCTTCTTGGGCGTACCTGCTGGACAGGTGTTTGGCCTTGTGTTGGCCTGGCTTTCTATTTTGTTTCAGTTTTCATTTGCTGAGTAGTGAAGGCTCCTGGAAACTGCCCCCCCCAAGCTGTGCTGAGTTAGGGTGTGACCAGTTCTTCCCCACTTTTCCCTCCAAGTACAAGTTGAAAACGAAATCCTCTCAAAACCAGTATGTAGTGCACATTTGGAGATCAAGACGCCTTTCTTCTCACCCTGTGCATGCGCCCAGCTTGTCTCTATTTTGTTACCATTTTTAGCTCAAACCTGTGTCCGACTCCCAGAGCAGAAGGAAGCTTGTTAGTCAAGTCAGAGCCCATAGATGTGGCTATCCATTCCCCTCTGAGTGTCAAAGCCATAACTCTTCTGTTTGCCTGGTTTGCATTGTATGGTGGTGCCATCCCCCGTGGAGATGGATCCCTCACACAGGAATACGCCTGGGTGGAGAAAAATTAAATGAGTCTGTCTCCCAAAGTGAAATGGAATTCTGACCTTGAAATTAATGGGATTCTGATCAGAAGGATGGGGGAAACTTCTTTATTTCAAATTGTCATATGAATGGGAATCATCTTTTGTTTAAAATATCCTTCCATTACTTTGTGTTCTTTTTTTTCCTTACACAAGCAGCAAGCTTGTATGGTCTGGGAGCACAGGGTACTGTGCACACCCAGATTATTATGACTAATCTTTAACCAGAAACAAAGGCACCAAGTGAAGAGGAGACTTTCCCCAGTGGTGGCCCTGGATTTGTGGTCCCTTGCTCTTCCTTCCCTTGGGTGGGATAGTTGCCTTTGCAGGGGTTGGACTGGACCACACCTATGCTTTTGATTCTGAGCTTTGGAAGGAAGGAGAAACATTTCCTTCAAAGAAGGCTAGAAGAACACCACGGCAAAGTGGGTCTCAGCTTTCTTGGCTCTTGTCACACACCAACGTGTGTCAGAATATTTATGGTCTGTTTTATGTAAATACATATTTAAGGGCCGTTAGAAAGTCTGATTATCCCCACTAGATGCCTTTCGGGTCCTCCCTACAGAACCATTTTGAAATAAGTAATATTTCTCAGATAATCGAGTGACAGTATTCAAGACTGCCTCCAAAGGGAGAGAGAGCTGAGGGGCAGATGGGGCAGTGGTGGGGGTGGGGAGACCCGAAGAACAAGAGCATAGGCGCAGAATGCCATGCATGTGCCCACACTACCAAACCGAGTCATGTATATTTTAGGTTTGTCAATTATTAAAATTTAGAATTCATTTTTGAGATGATTGACTTTTTCTTTTTAGCTCTCATCAAACAGATATTTTTCGTAGTGATTTTTAAGTTTTAACTAAATATAACAGTAAAGGTCCTAAATGGTAGTTTAGCCTCCTAATATGTATTGTTTTGTTGGTAGGTGGGGTGGGGGTGAACATGGGTGTACATGTTCCTTACTGGATATAGAAGTTTTCTGACTGCGTTTTAGGTCATTGGAAATCGGTTTTATAATGGAAACACTGACAGTTTTTACTGTGGCAGCTACCCCTGCTAATGCTTTGCATCCATATGCAGATATGTCCACATGCCTTTCAAAAAGACTCCTGCAGACATGGTGTAATGCACACGTGTTCAGCCCTTAACTGGAGTGCTGATAGGCAGAATTTCTTTTGTGATTAACTGTGCTTAAAAAAAAAAAAAAAAAAAAAAGACACAGTGTAGCTATTTGGGTAAAGTGTCCTCTCTTCTAGTGGATGATTCCAGTGTGTTTGCCTATCTACCCACCTGGCTTCACAGGTGATGCCAAGGTAGGTGTTGGGCCCTGTGGAATAAGGAGGCTTTTGCTCTGCACGACTGACTTACTTGCCCAGGAAAATGGGAGAAGTGTTTTTTGTGAGAAGCTGTTCGTGGAGGATCCATAATTCCTCAGGAAGAGGAGACTGAGGTAACTCCCGTTTATTGTCATTCCCTGAAATAGTTCCCAAGGCACCTTGTCCAGGGAAATGATGTGAAAATTTATGGGCCAATTACGAATAGCCCATGTTGTATCTTACATATGAAGTGTCTATAGATGTGTTTCCCAGGGCCTTTAAAATAAACATTCCTCATTAAGGAAACTTTGCAGCAAAGGGGAAGGTAAGTCCTGCATGCTGCCTGGTTCTAGAACCCCTGCACTTACGACTCAACCAATGTGTCATGTGCATCTCCTGATGGCTTTCTTCAGGCCATCCCTTTGCCCAGATTCCTGTCTGACTGGACAATCTTTCACCATCCTTTATATCAATTCCCAAATTGGAGCTGGTCAGCATGCATGCTTATCCTAGGCCTGAGGGAACTCAGGACTGCACATGTGGAGCTGTGGTACTGCCCATCGGTGGTTTTGCTTGGTCCTCTTCCCCCTCGGACCTTCCCTGTGGCCAGGTGCTTTCACCGGTAGGCAGGAAACCTGAGATCTCCCAGTAACCCCTGTCTGTTTTGCTTGATATATCTTTGATACATTTGAAAAGTCAGCCCCAGGTTTTTGGAAAGCCGTTTGGGTTTGGAAATAGCATTTAGCACTCTAGATGTGTCATTAAAACCTCATGTCTTAAGAAATAGCCTAGCCCACCTAGGCCAAAGGCAATTTGGAAAGCTGGTTGACGTCAGAGGGGTGAGATAAAGTGGGTACTTTCCAAGGGTTCTGGGATTGGAGTGGGCAGGGAAAATTAGTTCCCAGGCTCCACCTCTGGAGCAGCTGGAGCAGATGACCAGTGTGAAGAAGGGTCAGCCACTGACCAGAAAGAGGGGTTAGAGGGTTGCCTGTATCTTGACTGCTGAGGTCCTGACTGCCCAGATCTAGCCCCATGATGCGCTCAGCTGCTTTGGGTTTTCCTCCCACCCACTTGTCCCGTGGGGCAAGAACTCCTATGATGTGTGTGGTTGTTGATGTTTATTCACTCCCAACACAGTCACGGATACTCCCTTTCATGCTGCTGGGTTTAATTGTCTTGTTGGGATAAAGAAATGTTTGCACAGCTAAAGTGGGGCCTGGCTGGACGGGAGCGGTCCCCGATGGCTGCAGAGCCATCTGGCCTGGTTTGGCTCTGCTCTGCGAGCCGCTCGCCCGGCGCCTGGGTTGGCTCTGGCGGCCACTCTCCCCGGCTCTCGCCCGTGGTCGCCTCTCAAGGCGGGAATGCCTCATCACCATGGTGAGATGCGGACCCCCAGGGCCATCCTCCCTCCTAGCCGAGCGCCCTCCCTCACGTCAATTGTCATGCAGAAGCGATCCGGGCTGCGGCTTCCTCGCGGCCTCCAGCCAGCGCCTTGCCGCCCGCACCGGGGTGGCTGGTAATTGACCGTGGGGGAGGGCGCGGGAACGCGCGGGGGGGGGCGGGACACGCGCCCGCAGGCCAGGCCACCCAGTGGGCAGCGCCCGCCGCCCAGGCGGGCCCGCAAACGCTTCGCCGTCGCTCATCAGGAAGAAGTCCGTGCGCGGTCCCCGAGGTGCGGGGAAGGTCCGCACGACACCCCCCACTCCCCGCCCTCCACGTCCCCGCGCGCCCACGTCCTCTCCATAGCCTTGGGAGATGACAGCGACCCGGGCTGGAGGTGCAGGCGGGTGCCCCGGAGTGCTTGGGACTCCACGCGCGCGTGCCGGGGTGGCCGTGGGGCGGGCGGGGCAGAAGGGACCGGGGCTTGGGTGACGCTCTGAGCCAAGAGCCGAGGGCGTGGGGACCCAGCATGGACTTGTGCACACGCGTTCGGTTTCAGAAAGGATTTTTTCCCCCCCATCTGTGAAATGTTCCGGGGAGTGAACCTGCAGGATTGCCGGTATTCGGGCGAGGCAGCCGCCGTCGGCGACGCTGGGAAGCTCGCAGCCAGCACGGCGGGACTCGTTAAAGTCAGGGAGGGTAATTTCTGGAACTCTTCCCACGGGAAGTTGTCTGGAACTGCCTTCCGGTCAGCGGCCCCAGGTTGATTATTTGGTAGCCCCCCCCCCCTTTTTTTGTTGTTTGAAAACAAAACACAACCCCACACAGAATCCAAAGTTGCTCTCCTTCCCACCCTCTGTTCTCTTTAGGCAGAAAGGAGAGAACTGAAAAATAAAAATATATCTTTATATTTTTTTCTTATTTTTAACCCTTATTAACTACCTCGGTCTGGTTAATAAATATTAGCAAAAGATAAAGTGTAACCTTTGTAAATACTCCGGATTAAAGTGACAATGCTTTTATTCCAGTTGAAATTCTTAATGTTTTCCCCTTGGTTTTTAACCCATAAAGCATAAAGCATATGATGTTAATAAATACCAGACCACACATTAAAACTATTCTTTATAAATACTTGAGATCGGGGATGATGATACATATTATCTTAAAACCCATAGGATTTTAACACCAAAATAACCATAATTTTTGGGGTTGACTATTCCTACACATTAGCATTATTTCTGGGCACCATTTTTTATCCCTCCTAAAGATCGGCTGCAAACTTCAGGATAATGTATTGCTACCCAGTCGCCAACATGCCTTACAAATTTTAAAAGCGTCACTTCAATTGTGCATTTGTGACTGAACAGAATGTGTTTTTATCTTCAAAGTGTGTACTCCACTGCTAGATATCTCTTTCTTTGGAGGAAAGAGAAGAATTTTTCAGTAAAAAAGAACTTTATGGCCGGCAAGGTGGTACACACCTTTAATCCCTGCCCTCTCAAGACAGAGGCAAGCAGATCTCTGTGAGTTCAAGGCCAGCCTGGTCTACAGAGAGAAGCTTTGTCTCAAAAACAAACAGACAAAAAGGGAAAAAAAAATAGTAAGTAAATAAATAAATAGAACGTTATTATGCCTTTTCTAGGCTGAGGCCTGGGATGGCTAAGCCTGATAGATGACAGGTAAACAGCAGAGAATTTTCCCATTCCAGCCCCACCAAAGGATTAAATGTTTGTTTTTGTTTTTTTTGTTTTTTGTTTTTTTTTAAATCTGTTACATTTTAGTTTTGGTGTTAAGAAAAGTGGTGTGTGTGTGGAGTGTGTGTGTGTGTGTGTGGTGTTCTTGCCGAGTACCTCAAAGGCCTGAGTAAGTTTCAGATGAGGGTCAAACATGGATGGTGGCAGTTATAATCTAGAACTGAAGTTCCCATTCATGTGCCCTAGGACTAAGCTACTTACAAAAGGGTGGAGGCTCAGACATGAAGCCAAGACAGGAGGCAGGCCTTAGGCCTTGGCTTTGATGACCACAATGGTGGGGAGATTTTTCAAATCTTTTCCTCAAATATAGACTTACTTTACTGATGACTTAGGGCAGTAACATATTCCTCTAACTTAAAAATAATTGAAATTTGCTTTTTTTCTCCTAACCTTCTAAGAACTCAAAAATGCAGCCTCTTCCCCTTTCTGCAACAGTATCATCGCTATGGTGGAGCCCATAAACTCATATTTCAACTCTGCTTTAGGTGTCTATTTATAGCAAAGTTTTTGTCTAGATCCTGGCTGTTGCTGGAAGTTAGTCCCACAATATGGGAGCTATGTAGGCACATGGAACCGCTTGGCAATTCAGATATTTCAAGGTCAGTCTGGAACCAAGAAAAACTACAAGGAGCTTGTGTAACACAGTCAGGAGACAACGTGCTCAATAGGGCTCCTTTCGCCCTCCTCATGAGAGTCATCTCCATTTGTGGCTGAGGCCGTAGGGCTTTGCATCTGTCTCAGAGCATCGGGGACAGAGCTCTGGAGGGAGGGGGCAGGAGCAGCCCTGGAAAGGCCTTCACTTTATTTTCGGGTATATGATTCCCGTTTAGGTGCCGGCTAATCCTATATTGCTCTCATTCGACCTTGGTTTTTGGAGTTTGATTTAGAGTCAGAGCAGCCTAGCATAATAAATACCTGTTAGAGGAACGTGTGCGGCCCTTTGAGTTTCAACTTGAACGTGCTTCACATCAAAGGGGAAGAGGCAATAGGATAGAGTGATAAATGAATGCAGCCTCCAGAGTTGAGTTACAGCCCCCTAGCTTACTTGCTAGGTGAATTACTTAACCCGCCCTAGCCTTAGTCTTTCCACCTGCAAATTGGGAATTGCACAGCCTAACAGAGTCTTAGGAAGGACCAAGTGATCATAAATACACAGATAAGCATTAAGTGATGGTGGTTATCATTCCCAGGACAATGTGGTAAATTATTCTTCCTTGATAGAATAGAAACCCCGATGAAGCCAAGCACAGGACCATTAACAGCATGTGTAAAGGACCCTCTGTCACCCACTCAAGCCTTATGGCAGCGCACAAAGAGGGAGGGAGGGAGGCTGGTGGGCCTTTTTCTGTGATGGCCAGCTGCTCCACCTCCTTTGTTATCATCCAAGATGAACCCAGGGTTTATTCTTGAGCAGGTTAACATTAGAGTTAGAGAAACTAGGTGTCTCGGTCCAGGAGGAGCCTGACTAGAGGTGCAGGCAGTGGCTCAGTCAAAGAACCCCAACTTGATATTGTTTTCTTATTTTAGATTTTTGCATTATCATACAGTATTGAAAATAAAAAGCCAATTAGGACCTGTGAGTGAAGAAGGTTTGGAAAGTGCCTGTGTTAGAATGCAAAGTTCCAGAATTTGAGTATGTCCTTAGATTTTTAAGTTACACAGACACTTACACCCTCTTGTCTCTGTGAGACAGATCTGTGGACCTTCCCCCATCTGTGTGTGTCACAGTCCTACAGCATGATGGATCGTTTGTGCTTGGGGGAGGCTTAGGATGGGGCTTGGAGGGGCCTTACAGGTCAGAAGAGAAATACAGCCACAGCTCTGCGGTAGGGGGGCTGCCAGGGAGGGATTAGCAGGGGGAGGGAGGGCAGTGCTGGGCGGGAGGGGGGAACAGGCCTCCTATGCATGTAGTGCCTGTATTCATTCTCTGGAGAGCCAAAGAGGGCTGACTGGCCATCACTCAGGGCCACAAATAAAGTCAATGCTTTTCTCTTTGTCAAAAGCAAGCCCCATGGGGCTAGGGAATACCAGAGAATGACTCTGCATGTCTGTGGGGAAAGGTCAGCACCAACTCTCTACCTGAGGGCCACATGGGTGCGTTTCAGAAACAGCCATCAGAGACCAGGGTCAGCTATCTCCCCAAGCCTCTTTGTGGCTCCCTTGAAGGAAGAGGTTCAGCTTCCTGTTGGGAGCCACAGAACACCCACAGGTCAAGGGCTACCAAATTCTGTTGCCACCCGATCACTACCTCCTCTCCACACATAGGCATAGAGGTGTGTGGCTGACGAGGAAATGGTGAACATTCTTGATTTTAAGTATTTGATTTGTGATTCACTCTGTAGCCCAAGCTATCCTGAAACTTACTCTGCAGCAGACTAGTCTGGAACTTACTTACTATGTAGCCTAGGCTATCCTGCACCTTGTAATGACCCCCCTGCCTCAGCCTCCTCTATGCTGGGATTACAGCACACTACCATGTCGCCCTCATTTTCAGTTTTGTGAGACCGCAGTCTAAATGCCAGAATCTTCTTAAGAAGAAGAGTCTAGGTGGCCTCAGAGGTGAAGGCAGTGGTACATGTTAGGGGAAGGACTCAGCAGGGCTGCAGTTAGGGCCTAGGCTTTGGCTTCCTTCCTGAGCAGTAAAATTTAAAAAAAAAAAAAAAAAAAAAATCCTTAGAACAACAGAAGCCTGGATGCATGAGCTTCCTTCCTGACAGACCAACCTGGTGGGGCTTCATTCACCCCAGCAGCAGTCAAGGCTGATTTACAGGGTGGGAACCTAGACGTGTGGGTTTAACCCTTTCTTGACCACAGGCTTACAAACACCGCTTCTTTCTCACTTCCCGCTGTGGTGTGGACAGCTTCTTACTGTCATCCTTGCCTAAGAGTGCTTGCTACCAAGGCACCCTCTTCAGGAGAGAGCTCAGACCAGGAGAAACTGAGTCACTTGAAGGAGGCTTTCAAGTCTGTGACATCTGCCATTATGGCTCAGGGTTTCTTCCTCTTGGCTGTTTGGTGGTGGTGGAAAAAACAGTGGCAGAGTGTATCACCAATGGACAGTGGAACACATCCATTGGTCTATCTCATCATCAGCCAGATTTCCCAGGCATCTGCACCCTTCCCAGAACCAGGCTCTGGGGAGCAGAGTCATCATAGCTTGCGTTTTCCTGGAGCTTAAAGTTCAGTTAGCATCTGAAGGGATTTGTGAAAAGTGTTATTGCTGAAGGAGTCTAAACCACCATGGGATTAGAAGCAGGAGTGTCTGATCTGGTCTGAGATTCTGGCTCTTTCTGAAACAGGCAACTTTTAAGCTGATATCTGAAAATCAGGCCGTTAGTTAGTCAAAGCAGCTCTGAAAATCAGGCCATTAGTTAGTCAAAGCAGCTCGGCACAACAGTTCGCTTTTTTGGATGGAATATTGGTTCTGAGAACAAGAAGACGAACTCCAGAGCTGGAATGGATTGCCTGCAATAAATTAAGAATACCATTTCTCCATTCTAGGATCTGAGATGTGAACTCTGATAGCTATAGTACCTTATTCAGACTTTCTTGACAGAATCCATTTGGTGCTTAGATGATTCCGAGGCCCAACTTTTTAAAGTTGCTTTATAAGCCACGCATGGTGACATAGATCCTAAACTCTGGCACTCTGGGGGCAGAGGCAGGCAGATCTTTACGAGTTTGAGACCAGTCTGGTTCTACATAGTGAACGCTAGACCAGCCAAGGCTACCTAGCACGATCTTGTTTCAAAACAAAGCAAAGAATAGCTTTTTAAGGATGTCACTATAAAATAGTATTTGGTGACATATGACATGTATTTTAATATCAGGAGAACCCAGAACCAAACTTGACATGGAATAAAGACTCGGCAATTATTTGCTGAGAAAGAAGGCCTTACCCTGCTAGCTAAGGGTCCTTGTCTCTTACTGACGTTCATGGTATAGTCTATACTTTATACCTCACAGAGAGGTATCATGACTTCGGCGCTCACCCAGTTGGCCTTCACTAAGCACCTAGACTCCTGGCACCCTCTCCTGGCAAAGCTTCCAGTGTGGGGAACATTGTTGAGATGGTCACAGGGAAGGCTATCGCCAAGAGCATTGAAGAGGTGAAGAAGAAAGCCAACTCTTGTGAAGCCTGGCACACACACACACACACACACACACACACACACACACACACACTAAAAGCAGTTCCCTCCAGTGCGGCCTCTATCAGCCTGGCTGTGGTTTTCCCTGCCTCTTATCTTCATCATCCCTCTTCATCCATAGCATTTCCTGAACTTCTGTGTGCAGAGTGTTTTTGCCCAGTGCTGTCTACATAGGAGTCAGAGAACTCCATCATACTTCCTCTTCTTGAGGGCTTCATGGACACGGTGAAGAGTGAGGGTGTGCACATGGGAAAAATGACCCTCAACAGGCATCTTGAGCTAACGGTCATCAGGACAGGGAGTCAGCCCCATGACTGGGGTTCACAAATGTCCTATCAAGCCTGCTCCTTCAGCTCACCTATAGTGGTGGGAGAAAGAAGGGCAGGGCTGATCAAGACTGTCCCCCATAATGCAGATTCCTAAGGCCCACGCGAGACTTGCTCTTCTGAGTCTTCGAACTATACTGTGAGATCAGAAGGAGCCTCCCCACATAATTTCCATGAAAGATGGAAGGAAAGGTTTTGTAAAGGAGCTTAGTCTTAAACAGAGGTGAGCTAGGACCAGTCAGAATGGGTAGGCTGTAATCTACCCAGGAATTCTGGAGATTAAGGATGAAGATGTAGGCCCTGGGGACCATCAGTACCTTCTTTTAGCCTCCTGTCATGGGGACCATCTGTCCAGCTGCCTCTGGTCCTGTCATCCCCGGTTCTGCCTTGGCTCCCTTTCCAGTCCTTTCCCCTTTGCCTCTCTTATTGCTGATCAGCTGATGGTGAGTACACAGATCTCCCCTTCTCGGTGCAATATTGTCATTATGAGGCGGCCCAGCAGAGGCATGAGGTGCTTAGCCAGATGTGCAGGAGTCCAGCGTGTCTTGATGTTCCTTGAGCACCAGCCAACAGCTGTCTGCTGGTCGCTGCTGCGCTGCAGTGCCAGAAGGAGCTGCAGAGGGTGACTGTGCTCATGGCTGCTGTTTTGCTTTTGTTTGGGGTTTTTGTCAGCCTCCTTCCCTCCTCTCCAGCCCCGGAGCTTTCAAATGCTTATTTGTACAGAAGTAAACTTGGAAGGTTAGAGGAATTAGTCACCACTGTCTGGCTTTTTGCTTTTTTTGCTGGAACCCCTTGGGTGAAACTGCCAGAGGGTGGAGGTTCAGTGGAACCTGAACAGGGCTCAGCCCAAGGCTCAGGAACTTCAGTAACCCGTGGGTGAGGAATACCTTTGTTGCTTCTAGATTTGGGGTGGTATTTCTTCTCAGAATAGTCCCCCCCCCCTTTAAACATCATATCATAGTATAATTATTTGCTTGATTATCCCTTTCTCACGAACCGACATCTGTCTTGATACATCTAGTGTGTCTCCTGATGGAGCACTTGGCTCCATAGAGACTGGGTATAGTTACCAAATGACTTGGGAATCACTGCTGAGTTCTGCTAAGACTACAGCTGTCCCATTTGGTGCAGGTCAAAGGACCCCACTCAGGAGCCAGCACAGGGCTCAGCACCCCTTGGTACATTTGCATATGGAAAGGGGTGGCTAGAAAGTGAAGGTGGATTCAGAAGCTGTGTGGCTCTTGAATCTTGTCTCTCTGAACCCCATCTCTTATTTATGAAGTAGGAGGTGGTTAATAACCGTTGTTCCATCCAGGGTCTCTGAGTCTGAATAGGTAGTGTGGTGCCTTCTCTAATCTAAAATCGGCCACACACATACACACACACACACACACACACACACACACACACACACACACACACCCCACATGCCCGCATGCACACCTTGTAAGAGTCTGTGTCTAAAATGCTAAGTGGCTATGGGAAACCCAAATAGTTAATGAAGTGGCCAAGTGACCAACCATGAGGGAACCATGAGGGAGCCTCTCAAAGTCCAGCTGGGCTTCAACAGAGAGTCCATCCCCTGAAGTTTAGTGTGATTTTCCTCAGTTTGAGACAAAATTTACCTATCCTCTAGACTTCCTCTGAAGGCAGGTTTGTAGGCCACTATCTACACAAAAGCATGATGTCTCTACTGAAACTGCATTTTGTCAGATTTCCCATGAAAGGAATTCATCCACTGCCTTGCTTCTTTGCAAAGTTTTGGGGAGCCTTTATGTTTTCTTCCTATTCTATGAGGGCAAATTTAGCTCAAGAAGTGTGGCGTTTTGGCTTGAGGATCAGCAGAATGGAGAGGAAGAAAGCTTTCTGCTCTTGCTTAGGCTGAAATAGCCTTGATGAACAGGCACCATGACCATACCAAGAGAGTTGTATCAAACTGGGAAGGACTGGGAAGGGTCTGACTCAGTCAGAGCTGGACAGGGAGGGCTGGAAAGAGCGAGCGTTTGGAAGACTTGACTCCTGAGGTAAACTTCATTGTGCGATTATTTAATAGACCATTAACAAGCAGATTCATTAACAAGATCTTAATTAACAAGTTCCAGGGTTATTCCTCCTACTTCCCAGGGGAACTGTTCTCCTTCTATTTAGTCCAAGAGACTTCCTACCCCTTAAACTAACCGCAGCAGATGCGTTTAAATCCAGTATTTTTATTGCGAGTGTAACGACTGTGGGCAGAATGGCAGGGGCATAGTATTCTTCTTAACAATGACTCACACACCTTTTGAGCAATTTCTGTGTGTCAATCACTTCCCAGGTACAAATTTATCATTTCCCTGTAATAACTTAACACTCATAAAATCTCTTAGATGGGCATTGTTGATATCCACTTACAAGTGGGGAAAATGAGGTAGAGAGTGCTTAAGCGACATTCTCTTGGCCACAAAAAAAAAAAAAAAAAAAAAAAAGGAAAAGCAGCAAAAAGGAGATTTGAATCCAGGCCAGCTGACTTCAGAGTCAATGGGGAGGAAGAAACCCTGGGAGAAGGGGGCCTGTGGGTCAGGCTTAAGAGATGATAGAATTAGAGGGCTGTGGGGGTACAGCTCATAGTAAAGCACTTGCTTAGCATGCATGAGACCCTGGGATCAATCCCCAGGATCCTAAGTAAATAAAAATAACAAATAAAAGTGCAAAGCTGCTCACTGTGTTCCCGACACAGCTGCCAGTGCTTTGATGTCTCTGGCTTTGTACTTGAAGAGATTGTAAGGGTCTTTGATAGGGTGGCATTCCTTTACACACAGCTGTTTTGACCCACTCACAGCCCCTTGTCATCCTTACTGTGCTGTGAGCTGCTTGTGGTAGACACCAAGTCTTATTTGTATCTTTTTCCAGTACTACTGCACCGCCTGAAGATTATTAGTTATGATCTAAAAAGAGAAGCTTGTCAGATGCGCTGGGGATGGGATGAGGGGGAGAGGGTTAAATACCTGATGCCCTTAGCACTGCCTCTGAGCAGCTGAAAGCTCTTTATAGGTCTGCTGCTAGAAGAGCCAGCTCTGAACTGTGGTAGGTGCAACTACATTTCCTGGATCTCTAATCCTCAAGGTGAAGGGAGCCAACAGTCGCTTGGGGCTGTTGTTCTAAGTGTTAAATGAGTTAATATAAAATAAATACCAACTCATAGGAATGATATTTGGCATAAAGTAAACCTGCAATAAATGTTAGCTCTGGTTAATATTACAAGGGCTTGGGCAAGTTTAAAGTATCTTGAACTGGACCCTCCCCTTACCCCTTACTCTCCGTCACGTGACAGGGATAGGGATTCTGGCAAGCTCTGGTATCTTATGTGTTCCTGCAGGTGGTGACAGCGTTGTGTGTGGGAGTGGTGGTGGCTGTGTGCTCATCAGGCTCTGATGTAGCTCAGGCTGGCTTCACGCTCTCTAGCCTAGGATGACCATGTACTTTTAATTGTCTCGCCTCCATCTTAGAGATTCTGTATTTAAGGCATGCACCATCACACCTGGCAATTGCCTTTGGTCTTTTGGTCGCTGAAAAAGTCCCAGCTGATGCCTGTAGTGTTGTCTGTCCTTCCTGACTCCAGTCAATGAAGACTAGAGCCAAGAAGACTTCGGAGTTCACCATGACTCTCTTCGAACTTCCCGAAAGACATCAAGTAGAAATAACTAAAACCCAACACTCAACTCCTAACAAGGGAAGGACAGTAAGCCTTTTAGGACTTTTTAATTAGTTTGGTTGTCAGCCTTTGCCTGGCCAGACACTCAGAGAGCAAGCAACTGACAAGCACCTAGCCATGCAGGGGGTGGGGCTAGGCCTGAGCTGTCCAGGTTGTTTTATTCATTTTCTAATTCCTTTGCTTACACAAAACTTAAGGCTGTGTCTCCCCCATTCTTTTGAGGACACATTACTTTTATCCTATCCAGATTCTATCTCATTTGTACATTCTAGAAATAGTCTCCCAAATCTTGATAGGAAGGCTTGTTCTGGCATCTGGCTGCCCTCCATCATCCACCCCACCCTGTCCCCTTCAGTCACTTTGAATGCCCCCAGGTCCTCCTCCAACTGGCCTCCGTCTCCCTGATTTTGTGTTCTCTCTAAGTAGGCAGGCCAAAGTATCACTTTCTTTAGCAGCATTCTAACTTCTAAGAGGCTTAATAGGCAAGGAGATTGTGGGCCCTTTGACTTTCCCTGAGCCTTAGCCCTAAGTGGTTTATTCTATTAAGCTGATTCTTGGAGGTGGAGAGAGCTTTGCTGGGTAAGAAGCTGGGCTGGGGGGAAAGTGGCTGTTAGAAGAATAGGAAGCAGTCACTCCCTGTTCTTCTACACTCTACACCCTTCAGCCCAACCCTGCCCAGTGAGTTTGTTTTCAAAGCTATGGGATGGAGGGAGGCGGTGATGAAAACTAAGCCAAGGACTTAGAAACCAAAAGTTGGTCCGTGTCCTACCCTGCTCCAGCCACCACGCTGCCTTCATCTTCCTCTCCTTTACCCCTCTTGACCTTCTGCAGTCTTACCGCTTCCAGATTTTCATGCCTACCCCTCCTCTGCCTCCATTGCAACTGAAAAGTCAGAGCCGTGCATGAGAGAGTAAGGTAGAAAAATCACGAACCATTGATTTAAAGAGATGAGCCCTATCCAGTGACAGAAAGCCATAATAACAACAACAATAATAACAACAACAGAGTCCGGTTCAAAAAAGACCAGAATGCAGAATCTTCCTTGAGGTTTTCTCCTGTCCCTTCTGACAGTCCGACCCACCGTGAAGATTTTTCAGGGTCCTCATTTACTCTCTTTGTGGTTCCAGGAGGCAGCAGGTTTGGAAGCAGTGAGTGCAGGGAAACTGAGAATTTGTGGGCAGGAAAATTGAAAATGATGAGAGGTGAGGGAGGGCATCAGGGCTGTGAGGACAGGGCAGTCTTCAACCAGAACTGAGAAGGAAAACAAAGGACCCGGTCTAAACAGGAGGGGCTAGAACTCTGAGCTGGAGGCAGGAAGAAGACAGGTGGAGGCTGTCTTGCTTTGGGTTTTTATTGCTGTGAAGAGACACCGTGACCGTGACAACTCTTATAAAGTAAAACATTTTTTTAAAAAAATAACTTTATTTTTATTTTATGTGCATTGGTGATTTGCCTGCATGTATGATCCCTGCAAGTCCTGAGCTGCTTTCACCCGCTGAGTGCTTAGATCACAGCATGTGCCACCAAACCTGGAGTTTTTCTTTTTGTTGTTTTGGAGACAGTGTCTCAAGTAGCCCAGGCTAGCCTAGATCTTTCTCTGCAGCTCCTCAGCTGAACTTCCCTTGAATCCTTCTACTTCTGTCTCCAGGGCTGGGATTACAGGTGTGCATAATCTTGCCCAGTTTATACTGTGCAGAGGATCAAATTGTGCAAACTAAGCGAACATTCTCCCAACGGAGCTACACCACTACCACAACAATGCTGTTAAACAGTCATTTTAGAATGTGCTACTTTAAAACTTACAAATCAAAAATGAAAAGCAACCATAGATATTATTTTCAGTTAGATCGTGTAATAATAGGTTTCTGACCCAGCCTAGTCTCGAGGTCTGGACCTGCCTGCCGTTGGTCAGGTCCCCTCAAATGACTCAGACGCTTATATTAATTACATTGTGCTTGGCCTATGGCTCACGCATATTGCTACCTAGCTCTTGCATCTTAACTCAACCCATCTTCATTAATCTGTCCTGCCACGTGGCCCGTGGCTCACCTGTGTTCCTTTTTCATGTTGATTCTTGGGCGGCTGGATTGCATCGCCTTTGTCTCTGCCTTTCTTCCCCATCTATGCAATGATCTCCCTGCCTACTTCTAAGGTGGCTGCCATAGGCCAAGGCAGCTACTTTATTAATGAATGATATTCACAGCATACAGAAAGACATCCCACATCAATCAATAAAATGTTTCTGAAGGGAGAAATGTTTCACAGCTGACAGTGTTCAAAACTACCAGCATGACTGAAGAAGAGCAACTGTTAATTGCTTATTGGTTTGAGATAGACACTTAGACCATGCTGATCTTGAACCCGAAGGATGCAGACAGCCTCTGGCTCGGCAGTGCTGGAACTAAAGGCGTGTGCCATCGTGCTAATTGCTCGTTCTAAAACTCCTATATAGACGGGCATACTCTGTCTTACCTCCCATGAACATGCCTATGAAAACTGAAAACAAGAGACAACGTATTAAAGGGCTGCAATGTGGGGAAAGAGAGCATCATGGGAACCAAACCAGGTCAGAGAAGTTAGGAGATGAACAGTGAAGTCACAGTGTGCCAGAGGCAGAGACAGAAGCTGCAGGTGACCCTCCTTCTCAGACAGGCCAACTGGGAACGGGAACTCCTTCCACTGCATAGAAGGGTAAAGCCAACGCATTTTCCTCTAATGGGGAAAATAACCAGCTTAAAGGGAAATTTTCTCATATGTGGTCTTAACTGTGTCCTAGAGTCTGAGGCCGGAAGATAAACACAAACATCCCATTGAGCCAATGGCAAGAGTGAGCTCTTGAGCTCCTCTGTCTGAAAGAAGACAGGCCCCACAGTGCCTAAGACAGAAGACCCACAGAGGCCACGAGTATGGACTCAGTCTTCTGATTGCTTCTACTTGGTTGTTGTGCTAAACTACAGAGGGCAGTGTCAGAAACGGCTGGTGGGGCTGGTTAAATGGGATCCCCTTTACCACCTCTGCTCACTCCATGAGATCAATAAGCAGTGACCAGGAAGTCTCTTCAATTCTCTTCAAAACTCCCTTCATGGCATAGATTCCAGGCCAGCCTGCCTTTTTTTTGGATGATGAAATGGAAATCAATCAACTCTTTTAAAAAAATAATAATTTAGAAAAAATTAATTTTATATAAAAGCAATGACGTCAGCTGTTACACAGAGAAACCCTGCCTCAAAAACACCAACCAACCAACCAGCCAATGAAGTACAACAACAAAAATGTAGAGCATTTCCCAGTGTTGATGACTGTAATCCCTTCCACCTGGCCACGGAAGAGTCAAGACAATTCTTTTAGAGCCAAAGGAACCACTCATTTTATCATTCAGATTTTTAATCTTTAAATATTTCCCATATTGTTCTACCTCCTAGAATAAGGCCATCTCATTCTATAACCTTTCCAGTCATGTTTTTAAAATGACATTTTATCTGGGCAGTGGTGGTCCACACCTTTAATCCCAGCACTCGGGAGGCAAAGGCAGGTGGATCTCAGTGAGTTCTAAGGCCAGCCTGGTCTACAGAGTGAGTTCCAGGACAGCCAGGGCTACACAGAGAAACCCTGTCTCCTTAGACATGAATAAAAACTTCAAAATTAATAGAGTTTTTATTTTTGAGATAAGGTTTCTCTGTGTATCCGTCGCTGCCCAGGAACTTGCTCAGGGGAAACTACTGTTAGCTGTTTTTTTGTTGTTTTGTTTATAAATATCCTTCTGAATGTTTTATATGCATGTATAAAGATAAACATGCATTTTCTATACAAGCAATCCTTACTTTTTTATTACATTTCATTTTGAAAATTTTATTGATTCTTATTTTGTGAGATTGACTGTTTTGCCTGCATGTGTGTGTGTATCACATGTGTGCCTGATGCCCACAGAGGCCAGAGGATCCCTGGGACTGGAGTTACAGGCAGTTATGAGCTGCCATGAGGAACCAAACCCAGGTCCTCTCAAAGAGCGGCTGGCTGGTGCTGTTGCCTGCTGAGCATCTCCCCAGTCCCTGTATAGTGGGCATCTGTGTAACACAGCATGTACAGGTCAGATAACAACCTTCTACCATAGGAGTCTTAAGGGGTCAAGGTTAGAGAGAAGAGGCAATGGCCCCTTCAAGCCAGCATCCACTTTTCTCTGAAAAATGCTCTTTGGAGCCCAGAGAAGTTCTCATCTTATACCTAGTTAAACGCTTTGATTAAGGATATAATCATAGTTGTTTGGCCCTGTAAGTCATTTGTTTCTCACTTAGCTTAGCCTGGACAGGGCCTCTGGGGGCTCCAGCAGAGGACATTCTAATTCTGTGAGGGGAGGGAAGACTGGAGACAGTTTTTTTTCCTTAGTGAAGACATAGCCCCTTAGCCCCTTCTTTGGGGTAATATTTCTTCTTCTCTTTCTCCTTTTTCCTAGGTTTTCTTCTCGTGTGTGTGTGTGTGTGTGTGTGTGTGTGTGTGTGTGTGTGTGTGTGTGTGTGAAACACGCCCAATAGTATACAGAAACTGTCAGCACAAAAGTCAGGAGAAGGGACTTGCAAGCAAACTAAACAGTAATTTACTAAGTTTAAATCCCACTTGAACCGTGTAGTCTCTGAGTCCTGAACCTTTGGAGGTTCAAGTTGAGTGCACTTTTGACCAAAAATGTGGTTTTCTGGTTCACATCAAAACGGCTTTGAAAGACTTCAGAGTCTTTTCCTCGGGACATCAAACAGTCCTTAACAAAGCAGGGTGCTGATGAGATGTGTGTAAATGAACAGATTAGAGTCTCCTTAAGAAGTCATGGAGTTGGAAACACAGGAGACAGGACTGCTCTGGTACACACTTACCCTTGGAACCCAGAGGGCCCTTATGCCGCTGTCCCCAGGTCAGCAGAATGACCTTATCTGTCAGTAGGGTCACCTCCAAGTACCCAGGGAATTAGACACTCAAACTCTTCAATATTCTCTGCCTTGCCTGAGGCAACACTTATGCCCCCCAGTGAAAGGTGTAAATTAACTTAGAAAAGATAGGTCATCTCTTTGAAAAATTGTGAGTTGCTTAGGTGGTTTAGAGCATAACTTTGCTTATGGAACTACGACTGAGAAGCTCAGCTGGCTACTGTGTTTGATATCGGTGTGGAGAGCTGAACAAGCCAGAGAACCTCCATTGCTAAGCCAGTGGCTAAAACTCCCATCGACTGTGTGGATGGCACTGCATCTGGGTCAGCTACATGAGCACGGCTTTGGAGCCATGCAGCTAAAATATTAACAATCAGCTTGAAGAAGGGAACAGCTCGGAGGGATCCTCCCTCCTCTGTTAGAAACCATAATTAGCAATTAAAATATATTTAACACTGTTCTAACCAGCAGCTTCTAAATAAATAATTGTCCCTGCTGATTGAACGCCTTTTATTTCTCTGGGTTTTTTTTTCTTCTTTTTATCTTTTTTCTCCTGCATAACTTACAGCCCTGTAAATGCTCAGTAGCTGTTAATATGATTCTGTCAATACGTTTACCATGGTGACTTGGGCTGTATTTGGCGGACATTTGAAGAAATCAGTCACCAGTTGGAGGGAGGAAAGACAAGCTGTCGATATCCAGGAAGAAATGCTAATAACCCTGGTGACAAATTGTCCCCTGGATTCTCCAAGGGTTAAGAAAAAGCACCTCTCAGACCTGGGAGCTCTGGGCCAAGGGACAGGGACTTGTTAGGAAGCACAGACAGCTGTCACGACTCTGCCCTGTCCTTTTCATTGTCTTGCTTTGAATCTCTCAAAGCTGTCCTTGAGTTTTGGAGACAAACAGGCCTGGGTTTGAATCCTGATTCAATATGAATTCATTTCAATTCCATGTGAAGCGTTTGAATTTGAGTGGGCACTGCACTGGCTTCCCAGCTGTGAGTAGTCGATTGTGATGGCTAATCCCGGGAGAGGTGAGGAAGGCCTTAACACGAGAGCACTGTTCACTCTGCTCACACTTTTCTGATGACACCCACAATTTCTCAATTGAAATAGGGGTAAAAATAGGTAGAAGTCTGATAGTGTCTTAAATGTTTGTGATTTCTGCACTTGAGGTTTTTTCCTTTGTCAAAATATGCTTGTCCTCAAGTAAAACTCATGTGTCGATGGCTTCACTGATTTAACAGCTGTTTAGAATATATATGCCTACTATGTGTTTGGCAGTTCTAGGTAGGAGGACTACAGCAGAAAAACGTGTGATCTGAGCTCCCAGTGATTTTATAGCTGTCATCACCAGGAAGCCCCGTATTAGATGTTTCCTGAGTTCTCTGGGACCCATCTAGGGGGACAAAAACCACCAGCCCAGAACTCCTGTGGAGAACCTGCTCCTTGATATCTGCCATAACTTTAAATGGAAAGAGAATGAAGCACCTACACAGACAGCATGATTAATACTCTGGCATGTATTGCTCCATAGTTCTGTGGAGGAGTGGATAGATAAGTAGATTGGCTTAAGGCTATAGAAAGAGTCACACTAACATCCCACCTCGGTGGTGCTCAGTCCGAAAACACAGATTTCTATAGTGTTAGCAAATAGTAGCAAAATTACATTATGAAGTAGCAATGAAACTATTTTATGGTTGCAGTCACCACAACATGAGAAGTATATTAAAGAGTCAAAGCATTAGGAAGGTTGAGAACCAGTTTTTAGCTTGTGACTTATTCAGTTATTCGTTTATTATAGACACTACTCAGTGTCGATAAGTATAAACCTGTTGTTGTGAGATGTTTGTACACTGTGTGAAGATGTCTTACTGTGATTGGTATAATAAAAAGCTGAATGGCCAATAGTTGGGCAGGAGAGATAGGCAGAGAGAGAGAGAGAGAGAGAGAGAGAGAGAGAGAGAGAGAGAGAGAGAGAGAGAGCGCTTGGCAAAGAAAAAAGGTTGTCACCTGCCAGATTTGGAGGAAGCAGCATCAGAGTAAAGGGAACTAAACCACATAAAAGAACATAGATTAAAAGGCACGAGTTAAGTTATACCAACTGGTTATGAACCAGCCTAAGTTAAGGCCACATTTTCATAATTAATAAGTCTTCCTGTCGTTATTTGTGAGCTGGTAGCTAAAAGAAAACTATCTACAATCTGTATCACTACTCTTTTAAAAATAGTTTATTTATTTATTTTTATTTGTGTTTCTGAGTGCTTTGCCTGCATGTGTGTATGTGAGCCACCTGTGTGTTTTGTCTTTGGATACCAGAAGATGGCATTAGACTCCCAGATCTGGAGCGCAGACGGTTTTAAGAAGCCATGTGAGTTCTGGGAATTGAACCCACGTCCTCTTCAGAGCAGGAAGTGCTCTTAACTCCGGAGTTACCTCTCCAGCCTCGGTGCTTTCACTCTTAAGAGATGTGGTGTTCTACAACAGGAACGTGCTATGTTTCATTTCATGGTAGGATTGCTTCCCATTTTTCAGTCTGCTCTGTAGAGAAGAGCTCTGTAAATTTACCTTTGCCGGGTGTTTGATAATTTTCTCAGGATATATTTCCCAATGTAAGTTGCTGGATAAAAAGGTAGGCATATTTAAAATATTATACACATGGCCAGGATAACTGTTTCTTTATGCTCTCAGCACCACGTTTAATAAATCCTTCTATCTTTGTCAATTTAGTAGGTACATTGTTTGATCTGCATTTTTTCACTTAGGAGTACAATTAAACTTTATTAAATGTTGAACATTTAAAAATGTTTGTTGAGATTAGTTTATTCTTTTTTTTTTTTTAGAATGGCCTATCCTTCCTTGTCCACGGGGCATCTATCATTCTCTTGCTTCTTCCAATGGGCTCTCACTCTGTAGCCTAGGCTCACATCAGCTTTGTGACAACCCTCCTTCTACCTCAGCCTCCAAAGGGCTAGGGTTACAGTATGAGCCACAGTATCTCCATTCTCTTTTTGTTTGTTTGCTTATTTATCTATTGGTAGGGGGTGGATTCTCACCTTTAGTCCCAGCTGGCCTGGAACTCAATGTGTAGACCTAGCTGGACTCAGACTTACAGAGCTCCACCTGTCTCTGCTTCCTGAGTCCTGGGATTAAAGGTGTGTGCCACTGCCCTAGCCTCTTACTGATTTCAAGAGGTCTTTTTTATAAGGACATCTTCTTTTCTATGTTACACCTGGTGAAGAGAGAGGATGGTTTGAGGATGGCCGTCAGAAGCCCATCAGGAGACTCACAAGTACCAGAATGTCTTCCCCTACATGGCGTCGGCTGTGATGGACACTTCCCAGACAGCATCTTTGAAAAGAGAGTTGTGATCTTGGCGTGAGGGGAAGTCATTGCCCCAGGGCAATCCCATTCTGTTTGATAGCTCAGTTGTTTGAGGCCGTGCCTGCTCCAGCCCTAAGAAGTTCTAAGCTTTAAGCCCTTTAATTTGCTGTTGCTATGGGCACTTCTCTGAGCCAGTGAAAATCGCACCTGGCAGAATATATCTATTTTTCTAAGGTGAATAAACACCTTCACATTTCCTGAGGCTGGCATGAAAAGGAGGAATGAGATGAGCGAGAACCCAGGGCAGTGACGAGAAAGGGTGCAGCTGTGGTTTTCCAGGCCTCTGACAAAAGACTTGAGATAATTTAAGAGGACAAAAAAAGAGAAGTTCACAGTTGCTTGGGCCTGTTTCTTTCAGAAGCTGCTCACCCCAAGATAGTTTGGAGTGAAAGGGAAAGGGCCAGAGTCCTAAAGCTCCTTCCAAAGGCGTGTCCTAATGTCACCTCCAAATGATACCATAGGCTGGTGAGCAACCTAAAGGGCCTTCAGGGACATTTAAGATCCAAACTGAAACAGTACGTATCTAAGTGGTAAAGGAAGTGCTGTCAAGGTGATACAGAGAAGGGTTAGCCTTGGAGATAGCAATGATGCTCAGAAGACTGTCAGCAACCTGTACCTCTTGGGGAGCACACAAGTATGTAACAGCCAAAACGTAGCACCGAAGTATGTAAGAGAGCTCAGTGTAGTTTACCCAAGTAATACCCAACACCCGGTGAGGTCCAGAAGCTTAAAAACAAGTGTTACAATAGTAGAACACCACTAAATGTGGTGGTGTAGATCCTTAGTCCCAGCAATTGGGAGGCAGAGGCAGATGAATCTTTGTGAGTTCAAGGCCAGTCTGATCTACAGAGCAAGTTCCAAGCGAGTCAGGAATGCATAGTGATAGCTTGTCTCAAAACCTAAACAAAAATCACCAAAGGTTATTTTGTTTCTTGTGAGGGTTTGAATGAGAAGGCCCCCCATAGGCTCATATATTTGAATATTTGGTTCCCAGTTGGTTGAACTGTCTGGGAAGGATTAGGAGGTGTGGCCTTGTTAAAGGAGATATTTCAAAAGACTCCTCCATTCCCAGTTAGATCTCTGTCTCTGCTTCCAACTTGTAAATCAGGGTGTAAATTCTCAGTTGTCACGCCATCATGGACTCTTACCCTCTGAAACCGTAAGGCCCACATTAAATGTTTTACAAGTTGCCTTGGTCATGGTATTTTATGACGCAATAGGAAGAAGCTAAGATACCATGTCTTCCATCAGATAATGACAACACCAGTTATGTTGTCCAAAACATTAGGGGTCATCTCAGGCTTCTTTCTCTCTTCCCTTCAAACTGAAGTGTCCTCTTACTGCCTCACACCTCATAGAAGTGAGACTTCTCTCAAATCGTGGTTCAAACTACAATTCTGAGACAAAGATATTGAACCCAGGGTTCACATTGGATGTCTATGTGGCTGAGTCTCCCACGTGTGCACAGCATTTCTAGACATTGATTACAAGATGCCCCAAACTCCACAGGACCAGAATGATCTTATATGTTTTCCGGCTGACCCTGCTTATGCCCTGTATGCTTTGCATTCATTTATGATACTGCTGTGTCTTGAATGGGAAGTGTCCTTGATAGGCACATGTGTTTGAATATTCACTTCTTTGGGGGGGTACTGTCTTGGAAGGCTGTGGGGTCATCTTGACTTTCATAGTTTTTTGTTTATCTTTTTTACATTTTAATATCCAAGTTTGCAATCCTGAATAATATAGCTTAGTTAAATAGTTTAGACATTTATATGAAGGAAAATTATGGGTTTTATGTTATTTGTGTTTAATTTCTTTTGTTCATCATTAAGGCTGGGGAAATATTGCATGGAGCTAGAGTCATTTCATTCTTGTTGCTGTGTAGACACCGATTCATAGACCCACCCTAACAAGTGTGTGAGTGTGTGTGGGGGGTCTCACTGTATAGTCCTGGCTTGTCTGAAACTCACTCTGTAGACCAGGCTGTCCTTGGATTCAGAGACCTCCATCCTCTGTTTCCCAACTGCTGAGATTAAAGGCATGTGCAACCATCCCTGGTAATATATTTAGTATTTGCATATTTGAGTTCCTGTGGAAAACACTGGTGTTTATATATTTTAATGTATCCTGATATATAAGACAAGTTTCTTTATTGATGGATCAAGAATTGGGATTTCTTCAGCTTCACTAAACTAATGTTCAATTGCATTAGAAAGAAGTCCTATCATCTTTCCTTTTTTTTTAAATTTTATGTAACAGTTAATATATGATGGAGAATACAGATTTCCAATGTTATTTGTTGCTTTTCCTCTAAAACTTCATCCCGTCCATTTTATTAGTATATATTAAACATAGAAAACCATGGTTTCTTCATACAGTGACCCCTGATGCCTCTCCCATCACCCCTCCCTTTTCAAGTTCTCCTCTTCATGTCTGTCTGTCTGTCTGTCTTACTCTCCTAAAACTCTAGATTCTGTACATGAGACAAAACATTTACTTTTTAAAGAACAGCTTGTTGCACTTAACATGATGATCTCTATTCCATTCATTTTCTTGCAAATGTGTTGTTCTTCCACATGATTAAATAAAGCTCCACTGTGAATTAGCAAATTTTCTTCATCATCTGTTGATGGGCATCGGTAACTCGGCTTCTTAGCTATGGTTGGTGCTAGAATTTTTTCCCCCAGCTTTGTGACTATAGAATTCCTCAGTATAGTTTTTCTCCACATATCCCTGGTTACATTATTGGCCATTTGAATTTTCTTTTTTGTGAAGGACTCATTCAGGATTTTGCTTGGTTTCTAATTAGGTTTCCTCTTTCCTAATATTTCATGTGTTCTTAGTATTTCTCCTTTAAGAAACTATTGTGCCTGATGAACATGTCGTAAGTATATGCCACACATTCTGTCTTGACTCCATCTCTCTCATCTTAAGCCTTGCATAGCTCCCTGAGTCTGATTCTCAGACGAGCCCTATTCTTGTAGACCCGGATCCTGACTCTTTCAATTATGTCCCATTGCCTCCCAAACAACCTGGGCGCAAGGCCTTCCATCACTGACTCTCTGCCCAGTGTTCCCCACTTCTTACTGGACACCCCACCCTGTCCTTCCCTTATCCTCACTTCTGTTCGCCCCTTTGTTCTCATAGACAGTTTTACATACATGTATGTTCTATGTATCTAAATAAAATCTAGGAACTATAAATGAGAGAAAACATATATTTCTTTGCTAGGACTGACTTTGTTCACCTAATAAGACTGTCTTCAGTTGCATATATTTTCCCTGAAAATAACATAATTTCATTCTTTATGAGCAAAATAAAATTCCACTGTGTACCAACTGCACATTTCCTTCATCCACACTTTCGCTGATGCACACCTAGGATGGTTCCATATCTAAACATTCGGGAATAGCGTTACATTTGTGTCTCCATGTTATTGTGGCTTAACGTTCTCCAGCTGAATACCCGGAAAGGGTGAGGCTGGGTCATGAGGTAGTTTTAGTTTTCTGATCTCCACACTGACCTCCATAGTGGCTGGACAGTCACACCCCTCCATCGGTACCCTGGCTGCCATTGCTGTGACTTGTTTCTTTATCTCCTGCCATTCTGACTTGGGTGAGGCAGACACTTAATGTCATCTTAATTTGCTTTTCTCTGATAGCTGATGAGGCTAGACACGTTCTCATGGGTCTGGTTTTGGGGTTTTTTTGATGTTTTTTTGGCTACGTGTACTTCATCTTTTTGAGATTTCATTAGCCCGTTTATCAAAGGAGTTGTTTGAACTCTTCTTTTGTATATTCTAGATGTTAATCCTCACCAGAGAAATAGATGGCAAAAGTTCCCTCCCGTTCCGTAGTCTGCTTCTTCCCTTCACTAACCGCCTCCTTTGCTGTACGGAAGCTTTGTCATTTCATGAGGTCCTCTTTGAGCAATGAAGTCCTATTCAGAAAACCATTGTCTTATGTCTAAATCTTTAAGTTTTTTCCCTACATTTTCCCCTGGCAGTTTCCAAATTTCAGGTCAAAAATTAAGTTTTTTGATCTGTTTGTGGTTGATTTTTTTTTTTTTTGAAAAGTGAGATATGGAATCTAGTTTTAATTTTTTCACATGTAGGTATCCAGTTTTCCCACAGAGGCTGTCTTTTCTGACATATATCATGTGGCTATCATATATATCAGCAAAATATCATATATCATGTGGCTATGGTTTATATCTCTTTTCTCTCCCACTGATAGAGTCTGGTTTGTGCCCTGTCGTGCTGCGTTCGCTACTATGTCTCAATAACGTAACTTTAAATCCTTAAATCGGGGAAGGTGTAAAATCCTTAAATCCGGGATGGTATTGCTTAGGATTGCTTTGGCTTTCTGGAGTCTTTTGTGCTTCCATATCTTAGGAATGGTTTTTCTATTTCAGTGAATAACATTGGAATTTTGGTGGGGATTGCACTGAATAAGTTGGCAACTGTTGGTAATATGCTTCTGTCTCCAGAGTGGCATGCACCCCCAAACTCAGCTTTGGCTATTAAATTTGAAGAGAAACAAAGCTGATTATATTTTTCTTGTGAGAATGAAACTCTGCAATCAAACCAATTCAAAGAAAAGGTTTAAAAGAACAAATGTAGGGCTGGAGAGATGGCTCAGTGGTTAAGAGCACTTACTGCTCTTGCAAAGGATCCAGGCTCAGTTCCCAGCACTCTGCCGTGGCTCACGACCACTTGTAAGATTAGTAATATCAGCAGTTTCAATGCCATTTTCTGGTCTCATCACTCCACACGCATGATGCACATACTCACATCCACAAAACACTCATACACATAAAGCAAAAAGTAAAATCTTTTTTTTTTTTTTTTAAAAAAAAAAAAAAGAAGTCCTCATTTAGGAAGAAAATAACAAAGGTAAAGTTTTGTTTGTGTTGGGCAGCATATAAAGACAAGGACAGAAAGTCCAACTGGTCAGTTCATGTAGGGAATAAGGCTAAGGCTCTTTATACAATACCATTCTTCACCTAAAAAGCCAAAGGACACAATGTTGCTGACCTATGACGATATGGACGGAAGGGGGAAACGGTGGTGGCGTTCATTAGAGCAATAACTTTCATCTGCTCCAGGTTCTAGTTCCTGAAAGCAATTTATCTCTAAACCTGTGATGCTTTCTTTATTAGTGGTAATAAATTACTGTGAGCCTCATAGTTGATGTCTTGGTTGAGAACCAAGACAGGCACCGTGGTAGATGTTTGGAAAAAGAAGGCTTTAGGGTCCCACCACCACCAACTCACATTACAGTTTGGTCGTGACCCCACCATCCTGATCTACTTGCTTATGTGTAACTTTCAACCGAAAAAGGCTTATCTACATGTAGCCATTGGTGGTGTCAGGGGGTAGCTCAGTGATCAATCACTTGCCCTAGCATGCCCAAGGCCTTGGAATTGACCCCCATGACCATATGCACACACACATACACACACTGCTGGGATTAAAATAGTTCTGAAAATAGTGTAGTACATTCCTCCTTCGGTCAGCATAAATTCAATCCTATTCCTTTGCTACAGCCAGAGCTTCGAGGGCCTAGTGTCTATGATCTGGATCAATCAGCAACCCTTCAGTCTTTTTGCTATATTCTTATATTTTTGGTTATGAGCCTAGCCTTTTTTTAATGGCTGAGCCATCTCTCTAGCCCTGCTATATTCTTAAGAGCAAGGGATAGTCGGAAAAGCCAGCTTGAGCCTTTAACAGGTGTGTCCCTGGTATGGAGATGGATTTGTAACTGCCATTTACCCAGTGGCTCATATGACAGGGACTAGCTTAGCGTTTTTTATGTGTTTTCTTGTCTAGTCCTCATTGTAAGCCCGAGAGGTATCACTGTCCTATGATTTAGTATCTATTAACAGTTTGGGGGGGGGGTTGTTGTTTTGTTTTGTTTTAGACAGGATTTTATGTAGCTCAGGATTGCCTCAAACATGACCTTGAATGTCTCTTGTTTCTTCATCTTTTAAGTGTTAAGATTATAAGCAGGCACAGCCAGCCACATCTGGTTTTTATACTGATCAAACCCAGGGCATCTCAAATGTTAGGTAAGCACTCTACCAAACAGAGGTCCATCCCCAGTCCATTATAAAAACATCAAGTAGCTTGCCAATAGCAACCCTGCTAGGTCATGAAGGGCAATATGTGTCTCACCTCATGCTGCCTGTGCACCCAGTCTCCTGAGCCTGGTGCTGCTCAACATTCTAACTAGAGAGTCCACTGGGTGCTGATGCTGGACTGGCTACACAGCCTCCTGGTGATGTGGCTTTGCACATCACTTAGCTGCCAGGAAATGAGAATGGATTTGAATATCTGATCTGTCTCTGTGTGTAGACTGACACTCTAGCTGCACACTCTTTGTTTTTATGATGGTGTAAGCATGGTAGGTCCTTCCTGGACTCGGGTCTGACTGGATTGAGTTTCTGGACCAACAAGGCTGGGGTCCAACTCTGGATGTTGATCAGTGCCTTCAGGGAAAAGCTGCTGGGAAAGAGCTTTTGACTGCCAGTTTGTTACACTCATTACAACTTTCCGGTGCCAGAAAACAGCCAGGATGTCAACAATGAAAACACTGCCTGTGATATGATGTGAAACTTTTAGGTCATAACAAGAATAGAGACTCTGTTTCCTGAGACCTGGGTTAGTCTTTGCTTATAGCTGTTCATTTCTTGGTTTCTTCAGCATTCAAGCAACGAACACATTTTGAGCCATCCAACAAGAGGAATACAAAGTAACTTAAGTGTTTCAGCCTTGCTTTAAAGATGCTTACAATGATCCAGGTGGTGGTGGCACACACCTCTAATCCAAGTACTAGGGAGGCAGAGGCAGGAGGATCTCTGTGAGTTCGAGGCCAGCCTGGTCTACAGAGTGAGCTCCAGGACAGCTGGGGCTACACAGAGAAACCCTGTCTCATGAAAAACAGAAAACAAGATAAAACAACAAAAAAGTTGCTTACAATGTAATTGGTAAGGTTAGATAATTTTTAAAGACCAACAATAAAAATACTAACTTGAAGTACTTCACATAAGACTTACTGAATGTTAGGAAGTGAATATTTGGTATTATATGTGTTTGGCTTTCATGTGGGTGCTTGATAAATATTTGATGGCTGATCTTAGTTACTTTAATATTGCCATGATAAAACACCATGACCAAGGGAAGAAAGAGTTTATTGGGGAGTTGCTTAAGGATTCAGAGAGTTAGAGTTTATGGCCATCACAGAAGGGAGCATGACAACATGCTGGAGTAGTAGCTGAGAGTTTACATCTGGTCCACAAGCAGGAGGCAAAGACAGATGATAGATGATAGATAGATAGATAGATAGATAGATATATAGATAGATAGATAGATAGATAGATAGATAGATAGATAGATAAACACTAACTACAAACTAACCTCAAAGACCATTCCCAGTGACACACCCTCTCCAATAAGGCCATGCCTCCAAATCCTTCCTAAACAGCCTACCAGCTGGGACCAAGTGTTCAAATAGATGAGTTGTGGGTATTATTCTCATTCAAACCATCACAGTTGAGTAGTAGAGCTTGACCTTCCAGATTCCTCTCTCACATAGATAACAGGTCATTCATGGCCAACTTAGACTACTCTCAGAGACTGTGGACTCTTGCCATCCAGGCACCCACTGGAAAATCCCACTGTAATGACTGTTTCCTGAGAACCTTAAACTCAGTGTGTCCAGGTGCATCCTATGAGCTCTCCCTATTCGGAAAAGGAATATGATCTCAAAGTTAGAGCAGAGGGTAGGCATGGTGGCCTGCAGTGGCCTGACGGTAATGGCTAGCCATATGGAAGAGCTCTGGGTTTGATTGAGAGACCTTATCTCAAAGACAAGAATAAAATGAAGAGCCACTGAGGAAGAACCCTGATATCAACCCTGGGATTCCATATTTACACATGTTCATACATATGTTCATACGTACGCACATGCAAACACAAATACCTGCATACTTACACACACACACACACACACACACACACACACACACACACACACACACACACACACACGCACACACACGAGCAGAGGGTTGGAATGAAGATGTGAAAGAGCTTCATCTGAACAGCCTGAGGACAATCCCTTCTTCCTCTTTCTTTGTGAAGGAATTTAAACTTGCTTTCTGGGCTAGATGAAATCATGAGTTCAAAACATTCAATTCACTCCCTCCTCAGAGGAGTCATTACACATTAGCTAGTGTCTAAATTTCCCCCTAAATGCTCTTTTGTTTATTTGGCAACAGAGCTACTGTCTACTTCGGTCCTCTCCACCATATTTCATTACTTTACAAGTTGTTCTTTATTATCCGTAAGTACAATTCATTCCCTGTCTGCTTAAGCAGATCTGCTAAAGGCCAGACTTTCATGGCAAGTGCTGTACTGGGTCATCCTCTGCCCTTTTACTACTTGTTTTATTTTTTAAAGATTTATTTATTTTATGTGTATGAATATTTAACTTGCATATATGTCTGTGCACCAAGTAAGTGTGTGCCTGGGGTCAGAGGAGTATGTTGGATCCCTTGGGCTTAGAGTTATGAATAGGTGTAAAGCCACTATTTAGGTGCTAGGAACAGACCCTGGGTCGTCTAGAAGAGCAGCCAGTGCTATTAACCGCTGAGCTATTAACCACTGAGCTGTTTCTCGGGCCCACTCCTGTTATTCTTACATAGCCTTGTGTTTCTGTGTTTACTACTGATTGTTTTCATATACTTATCAATCAGTTCTTATATGATTCTTAATATTTGTCTATTAGAGTGTTCCTTTTCTTTTGATATGAAAACTTTTACCATTATGTTATGATAGTAATTTTTTGTGTGGTTTTTGAGATAGAGTTTTTCTGTGTAACAGCCCTGGTTGTTCTGGAACTGGTTCTGTAGACCAGGCTGGCCTCAAACTCATAGAGATCTGCCTGCCTCTGCCTCCCTTGTGCTGGGATTAAAGACGTGCACCACCACCATGCCTGGCTCAATATTAATTCTTTATCTATTATGTAAGCTGAAACTTTCCCCAGTTAGTGCCTTGTCTTTATTTACAATGTCATATTGCTGGAAGGTTTTAATTTATATATAACAAACTTATTTTTGAGATAAAGTTTCACTAAGTAGCCCTAGCTGGCCTAGAGTTCACTATATAGGCCAATCTGGTATTGAACTCACAGAGTTTAACCTGCCTTTGCTTCCCAAGTTCAAAGCTGAATCCTTCTTATTTTAAAAATATTTTTGTCATTTTGTGTGTACACGTGTGCATGTGAGTGTATGCGCGTATGTGTGTGCGTGTGTTTGTGTGTGTGTGTGTGTGTGTGTATACAAAGGCACTCATGAGGAGGCCAGGACTGACAATGGTCATAGTTCTCTCCTTCCACCATGGGGGTTCTGGGTATCAAACTCAGGTCATCAGGCTTGTTGTAGGCAAGCCCCTTTACCCTCTAAGCCATTTCGCTGTCCCCTAAAATGATTTTTTTGGAGCCCTTTATCACCCTGATTTTCTTTCCCATAACTTTAAACTGCTTTTTTATATTCCCAATGAACTTTAGAATTTTTTTACTTCCATTAAAGAGCCTGTGAGTATTTTGTTTACAATTTTATCAAGTTTAGCTTAATTTGAGTCCCATCTGAATATGATGAACCAACCTTCATTTAGTTGGGTTTTTTTTTTTTTTCCAATATCTCTCAGTCAAGTTCACAGTTTCTTGAATTAGCTCTTGGGCACACTGCTGGGTTTGCCACCTGCATGTTGCTTGCTATCATTAGTCAGATGTCTTCCATTATGATGGAAAAGATGTCTGTAGCTGAACAACCGGAAAAGGAGTAATTTTTGTGGTTGATCTTTTATGAAGCCTTTAACTATCCTGTAGTTTTTAAATTTTTACTTATTAACTCTGTTACTGCATAAGTTGAAAATTAAGTTACTTGCTAAGAGTAGTGGTGGCACACACCTTTAATGCCAGCACTTGGGAGGCAGAGGCAGGAAGATCTCTGTGAGTTTGAGGTCAGCCTGGTCTACAGAGTGAGTTCCAAGACATCCAGGACTACATAGAAAGATCCTGTTTATAGTAATAATAATAATTATAATTATAATATAATAATAAAATAAATCAGTAGTGGTTGAATGCCTTTTGGTTTTGGCTTCTCTCTCTCTCTCTCTCTCTCTCTCTCTCTCTCTCTCCCCCCCCCCCCCTTCCTTCCTTTCTTTCTTTTTCCTTTTTGCCCATGTGTAAGTTTCTGCTGTGTGGTGCAGGAGCCTGACGAGAGCATCAGATCCCCTGGAGCCAGAGTCACAGGTGGATGTGAGGCTCCATATAAGTCTGGGAACAGAACCAGGTCCTCTGCAAGAGCAACCAGTGCTCTGAACCATTGAGCCGTCTCTCCAGCCCAGTGTCTTCTTTTGCAATGATTCTGCTCCCTTTTTTTTCTTTTTTTCTTACTGCAGTAGCTGAGACCTTTGGCATCATGCTTAGTTGGTGCTGTGATAACAATGAAAATTTGTATATTTTTCTTGTTTCTTATTTTATTAGGAATAGTTATGCTTCTCTTGAAATTAAGGAAGTTTTTTCTTTTTTCTAGTTTGCTAAACTATTTTATAATTTTGTCTGGGTTCTTTAAATTGTTTGCCTGAGTACTAGGAATGGATATTAAGATTGTCACATTTTAAAGTTTCTTGTTGTGGTGTTCAAAAGTTTTCTCATTTAATCTGTTAATATAGTAGGTTGTACTGATAGATCTCCACATGTAGGACTATCTCTTAATTTCTGGGTACATCTTACCTTGCATGAAAACTGTTTTCTAAAGAACAATTAAGGCCAATATGTGTGCACATATTGGGCAGATCAGTTTTGTGCTTTGTTCTGTTTCCTGGTTTATTTTCTGTGGCTGTAACAGAACATCTGAGATCAGTTAATGTATAAAGAAAACAGTGATGGATCAGCAGGTAAAGGCACTTGATGGCAAGTCTGAGGACCTGATTCCCACTCATATGGTCGAAGGACTGACCCCTTCAAGTTGTCCTCTGGACCCTCATGCCAAGCTACATCCTGCTCTGCCGCAGCAGCTGCCTTTGTCCCTCAGGACAAGGCCTTAACTAAGCTCTTTAGATCTCAAATGGTTTTTTGGTCTCTTAGCGCTTGTTCAGGATCCCCACAGAACCTTTTATGAATTACCTATAATATCAGAAGTTAAAATAAACATTTTAAAACACAAACATGTATTTCTGTGGATGTGAGAAAAAAATGACGTTATCACTTGGTAGAATCCATTAGTCTCTGGAATACTCCACTATACACTTGTGAGAATTAAAATTTTTAAAAAGTTGAAATGTCTCAGAATTGTTAAAATAAGAATGATTTTGCCTTATGGACTCCTAAGAGAAAACACCTCAGAAACCGTCAGGAACCTAGACCCTTGCTGCCAGACTCCTGGGGCTCATGATGCAGTCTAAGAAGAAGAATTAGGGGGTTTGAAAATATAATAGATATCCAATGAATCTCTGATTGATTGATTGATTGATTGAGGCACTTGGTATTTTGGCAGGAGATAACAAAAATAGATATTTGTTAGAACTAAAAATGGATGAACTGGAGATATTGAGAACAACATAAAAAATGAATAGGTTGGGAGGGGGAAAGGCAGTTGAAGCTACTTAGATGGTCTGGGTAAGTAGAGCCTGGCAACTGGGACAGAGAATCAGCTACTCAGAAAAAAGTATTCATAATTGCATATCAGATCACACTTGTTTTGGATGTTGTGTGGAACCCAGAGAAGGGAGTGAGTTCTTCAGCTTTGGTAACTGCCTTCTGTCCCTGGTAGACACCTGAGTTTATGCCACCTGGAGCCAAATAGCCAAGAGCTGAGGAAGGAATGTTACCAAGTGCACTGGCTGGGTTTGTGTGTCCACCTGACCTAAGCTGGCATCATCAGAGGGGAAGGAGCCTCAGCTGAGGAAATGCCTCCATGAGATCCAGCCGTAAGGCATTTTCTCAATTAGTGATCAATGGGGGAGGGTCCAGCCCATGGCAGGCGGGGTCATCCCTGGACTGGTGGTCCTGGGTTCTATAAGAACACTGGCTGAGCAAGCCATGTGGAGCAAGCTAGTAAGCTGCTCCCTTCCATGGCCTCTGCATCAGCTCTTGCCTCTAAGTTCCTGCCTTGCTTGGGTTCCTGTCCTGGCTTCCTCCAGTGATGGACTATGATCCGGAAGTATAAGCCAAATAAACCCTTTCCTCCCCAACATGCTTTTTTTGTTTGTTTGTTTTTGGGAATAGAAACCCTAACAGAGACCCTGAGGGCATATGCTTTGTGGTGGAAGCCTGAGACAGAGTTTGTCCAGGCTGAGATCTTGTCACTCTGATTAAAGTAATGTCAAAGTACCATAGTTCCAGAGTAAAGTTTCTCCTGATTTGGAGGCAGATTCCAGGGCCTTGGATAGGAAAAAAAAAAAAAAAAAAAACCACAAAAAGGCTGTTGGGGAATTCATGACAATGGTGTCAGCCTCTGGGGGCATTGGGGGGGGGGTGCAGAACCTATGGGGTGATGTGGATTACCCAAGGCCCTAGACTTCCATTCTGAGGAAGGCTAAGCACACATGCATGAGACATGGCAGGGCAGAGTCTCTTCCCACCCCCAGAAGACAGGGGATTTGTCCATAGTTGTGACCTTCCCGTCATGAAGGACCGTGACAGCACTAGAAACCCCAGAGTGGAGCCGCTAGAGAATGAATTGGCGAGTAAGAAGTGCCACGATAAAGGTGCACTGCCGAGGGGAGGGCGTCAAGATAGGATCCCAGCCTGTAGCCCAGATGGGCCTGGAGCTCACCTGTAGCTGAGGCTGACATCAAACTCATGGTAACCTGATGTGGGAATGCCTTTCTGTATGCTGTGAATCTCAATCTTTAAATAAAGGAGCTGTTTTGGGCCATGACAGGCACCATAGAAAAAGTAGGAGGAGAAATCAGAGCATAGGTAGGAGAAGCAGAGTGGAGCCAGGCAGATCGAGCTGAAGCCGCCCAAGGAACAACATGTAAGGAGCACAGGTGAGCCACGGGCCACATGGCAGACAGATTAATAGAAATGGGTTGATTTAAGATGTAAGAGCTAGCTAGCAATGTGCCTGAGCCATAGGGCAAACAGCATGAAGTTAATATAAGCGTCTGAGTCATTTCTGGGGGCCTGAGCAGCAGCAGCTGGCGGCTAAGGGGTCTGGTGTGGCAGGGTCTGGGCCTCTGGCCGCCCAGGACCAAGAAACTACACTACTACAGTAACCTGCTTGCCTCAGCCTCCCGAATGCTGGAGTTACACCAGTTTATACTGTTTCTTAGGAACTACTGAACGCCAGGAGTTGTTTCAGAAACGCAGTTACAGCAGTGAGGAAGACAGACCATGCTCCTGCCTTTTAAGAACTTAAAATTGGATGGGGTACAGGGAGAAAATCTTGGCTGCAGGTGAGATAAGAGGAGGAGTGAGTTTCTCCATGGTACATGGTAATGGGGAAAGTGTGTGTGTGTGTGTCTTGCACATGCATAGATATAGAAGCCAGAGGTCAGCTTTAGGTGTCATTGCTCAGGAGCTATTCACTTTAAGGTTTTATTAGTTGGTTGGTTGGTTGGTTATTTTGAGGCAGGGTGTCTTACTTAGGGTTTCTCTTGCTGTGAAGAGACACCATGACCACGGCAACTCTTATAAAGGGAAACATTTATTTAGTGGGGTGGCTTGCAGTTTCAGAGGTTCAGTCCATTATTTTCATGGCAGGACATGGCGGCATGCAGGCAGACATAGTACTGGAGCTGAGAGCCCTACATCTTGATCTGTAGGCAACAGGACATGAACTGTCTCACTGGGCCTGGCTTGAGCATATATGAGACCTCCAAGCCGATGTCCACAGTGACACACTTCCTCCAACAAGGCCGCCCCTGCTCCTATAAGACCATACCTCCTAAGAGTGCTACTCACTATGAGCTTATGGAGGCCAATTACATTTAAACCACCGCATGGTTTCTCACAGGCCTGAGGCTGGTGGCCAGCAAGCCCTAGTTAGTTCATCTTTAGGATCACAAGCATAGGTCACCAGGTCGCCATGCCTTGTTTATTACTTGGGTGCAGGAAATCAGGTCCTCATGCCTGGGGGCGCTTTCCTGACCAAGCTTCTCCCTGATCCTGAAAGGATTTGTTTTAAATTTGAAAACTCTACTCCCTTGCTTGAAGCTTTTCACCCAGGGCTTCTTTTTGCTGAAAGGATCTCACTTATTCTGCTCAGTGGTTTCATCCTGTATCAACCTCCTCCATGCTGTAGAGGATGCTCTGCTCTCCTTCCATGCTGAACTCTGGGTTTCTCAGGTCTCTTCCCACCCTGGGCCTCAGCATCTTGGCAGTTGATTTTCTTTCATCTAGAACGTCTTTCCATCCCAACTCTGCCCTCACTGGCCCCTCCCTCCACCTGCTTAGTACACTTCTCTTACAGGCTAGACCACAGAATTCTTCAATGTGCCTGACCATTTCCCTTTCCCAGCAAGGGACATACACCCTCCTGACACCCTGAATCTAGGCTATGCGCCCCTTCTCCCCACCAACGCTAAAAAAACAAACACAATATAAAACAGTAAAACGCATAAATGTTGTGAAGGAATAGATTATTATAACACTTCAATAAGGGCATTGTACATGTGTGTGTATGTGTGCATGCATATGTGCACATGCATATATCCATCCATATATATGCAGTATTCACACAAATAGGTGCTAGAATCATCTCTTAATGAATGAATGAATAAACATGAGTAAGAATTCTTTAGTTCTGGGCAGTGGTGGTGCACACCTTTAATCCCAGCACTCAAGAGGCAGAGGCAGGCAGATCTCTGATGTTTGAGTCCAGCCTGGTCTACAGAGTGAGTTCCAGCACAGCCAGGGCTACATAGAGAAACCCTGTGTAGCCTCGAAAAACCGAAAAAGAAAGAGAAAGGAAAAAAGGAGAGAAAGAAAGCCTTGTTAGTACAAGAAAGGAATAAAGAATTCAGGCCAAGAAAATGATGCATGCAGAAATGCAGAGGATGTGGCTCCGTTGCTAGAGTTGCTTGCCTTACCTACACGGCAGAGGCCCTAGATTCCATCACCAGCACTGCAGAAACACCTGGTGGTAGACACCCGTGATCCTGGCATGGGGGCGGGGGCACAGAAGTAGGAGGTAAGTTCAAAGTCATCCTCAGCCACAGAGCACATTTGAGGCCATCTTTGGCTGCATAAGACCCTGTCTCAAAAAAAGTCCATGAATGTGTGCATGGGATGTAACTGTCAATGTCTAGAAATAGGAACAAGCGGGACTGTCTCCTTTGCCGTGAGACTGTGAAATTGGCAGGTGCCCGGACACCCCTGAAATTTTGGACTTCTTCCTGGTTGGGTGTTGGAGTGGGTGGTAGATTTAAAGGTTGTTAGGCCTTACTCATCCAGCATTGTGTGAGCTTAGTCTTCCAGTTAAAGCAGGAAATCATAAAGAACACTTCGCAGCTCCTTTTAACTTTTTTTTTTTCTGGCTTAGAATCTACACATGGCCACTTGCTAATCTTTGGGTAATGGACCAGGGCCTTTCCTTAAGAATGGAATCTTTCACTCTTGCATAAGCACATATTGGATTGTGTATGGAGTTCAGCTGTAGCTTCTTTAAAATTAAAAAGAAACCCAAGGCTGGGAAGACAGCTCAGTTGAGAGTGCTCCTAACACGGGCATGAGGATCTGAGTTCAGGGTCCCAGCAGAGTCCAAAGAGCTGGGTGGACCGCACATCTGTAAACCCAGAGCATGGAGGCGGGTGGGCTCCTGGAACTCACTAGTGAGCCAGACTATCCCAGCAAACTTCAAGTCCTAAGAATGCCTGTCTCAGAAAAGGAAACCTGTGAGAAGACAGACAGCATCCACCTCTGACCTCTGCATCCAGACAGGCACACAAGCACGCATGCACTCAAACATTCCCTGTCCCGCTCTTTCCCTCTGTCTGTCTGTCTGTCTCTCACATACACAAGAAACTTCAGTGTTCTTGTAAAGCAACATCACCATCAACTTCATTGTTAATGGATTTTCAGGCCTGTGACTTGACCACATAACAGTTTGGAGCACGCTCTCTCAGGAAGAACAACTGATTTTGGATTCTAGACACCGTTATCCTAATGTGGACAAGTTTCATAGCTTCTTTGTGCCTGGGTTTTCTCTGGATCCACACCAGAGTATTTTGGCCAAGATCAAACTGACAGCCTATGTAAGGCTGACATAGAGCCTAACATGTAGTGAGCATTCAGTGCACTACCCTCACTGAATTCAACACTTTCCAAGAGGGTCACTTCCACTGAGATTTCTCAGAACATTTGACAGAGTAGCATTCTCAGAAATGACAATTCCATTCCTTTTTGCACTGGTGGTTTACATAATAAATTGTGCCAGCTCAGAGCTGCTATGGAAATACACATTTGGAGCAATCACAGTGCCTAACACTCAGCTCGGGAGCTTGGTTGGTTATCAGGAGAGTGGGTTAGCCCAGGAGGTCAGTACAGCTGAGGTGGGTTAGGGCACTGTCTGCTCTTGGATGTCAGCCTCTGGCCTTGTGGCTTCACTCGCCAACTCCCAAGCCCATGCAAGGCCTTTTATCTCCCTGAGTATCAAAAAGGAAAATGTTCTCTTATGTAACTTAAAATAAAAATAATACAAACCTGTAAAATAAGCCTAAAAGGAAGTTCGAGAAACTTATAGCTTTCCCAAGGGTGTTTATTTAAATGTTCAAAAAAATTTTTTTTCAAATTCTCTCTTAAACATGTTGGGGTAGGTGGTCCCTTGGCTCTGCTGGCACCCTGAGGGTGTTACCTACTGAGTCACCGTGGATTGCCTTTGGCTTCTATTTCTTCTCACCCTCTTGGCCCTCTAGAGCTGCTCCCTTCGCTGCTGGGCCCATACCTCACGGTGTACCACTTTAAACTGTTCCCTTGCTTCTCCTTCCCATTTCTTTCCATCTTCACCCAGACCCCAGCCAACAAAGCCTCCAACGGTCCATATATTGACCTGTGTTCCTTAGGTAATCGGAGACAGTATCTGAAACGCGGTTTTCTGGTCCCATTTCTCTGTCGCTGTGATAAAATATCCTGATAGAAAGCAATTGAGGGGAGATAGCTTTGTCTTACAGTTCCAGGCCATTGTCCGTTACTTAAGGGAAGTCACGGCAGAAACTGGAAGCATCATATCCTCAGTCAAAAGTAAAGAGAATGATTGAATGCTGTGCTGTCAGCTACCTTTCTCTTTGCTTATACTGCTCAGGACCCCTACCTAGGGAATGGCGCTGCCCACACTTGGTCTTCCTCTATCTGTTAACAATCAAGACAATTCAAGCACAGACAACCAACATGATCTAGATAATTCTTCATTAAAATTCTCTTCTCTGGTGACTCTAGGTTGGGCCAAGTTGACAATTAAAGCGATTCGGCATACCAAATAAGGCTTCATCCCACACAGATAAGTCCTATCACACAGAAGGGCATGTCAGATGGGAAAAACAATGGCTGACCTGATATGGCAGTATATAAGGGATGTTGAAATAAGGCCTGGTAGGGAGTTTGGGTAAGAAGGGTTTTACTGTCACATGCAACACAGAGAAAAGTTAATGTGTGGCAGTGGCTGGAACCCGAGGTACTGAACTGGTGCCTCCTGTTGACTAATTGCTTTACTAGTAAGAGGTCGTTGGCCATCTTGGTGATTCAGAGACAAGGATTAGTTTGTTTGAAAGATGGAAGAACACAGATATGTGTTAGGGTGGGAGGTGAAATAGGGAGAAGCCGAGTAGGCAATAATGAATGAGTTCAGCCAGAAGCCACTGTGGGCAATTACAGCTTAATCCCATCTCAGAAATCCAGAAGCCAGAACGGAAGTCTCCCTCACAGTTATTCCTCCCAAGGGGTGAGGGGGCCATGTAGTTACATATCAGTTCTTTCTGGTCATTGGTAGAGGGCTACTCCTAGAATGCATGAATTCATTGACATTTCCAGCCCACTACTTGATGAGCAAAGTCTGTGAGGCTGCAAGAGAAACCCTCAGGGCCAGTGAATACAGGTACTGGCAGCTGAGAGTACAGAGTTCCCTGAGGTAGGAAGGGCAGGGGGTAGGGGCAGGGCGGTGGCAGCTGCTGTCACACTTGGCACCCACGGTTTCAGTGGCAGAAGCTGGAAGCTACAGATTGATAGTAAATTGGAAGTGAGTTGTGAAGAAATGAGTATAGACAACCGTCTCAAGATGCCTGGCTGAAGAAAAGAGATTACACATGTCAGGAGGCTGCTGTGTAGGGTCGGAGAGAAGGGACTCACCTTCCCAGAGACATTCGTTGCGGGACACCCCACGTCTTCCACACTGTTTCTTTCCTCAGGCTCTTACTCCAGCCTCCCTCAGCCAGCATCTGATGTTTTCCTTTGCTGGGGTTTGAGACCACAGTTCTCCTGCCTGTAGGAAGAAGTCTTCCCCAGCCTCTCAGGCCAAGAGAGTCAAAGCCAGGGAAAGAAAAAACTGGGGAAGATGTGAGGCACAGAGGCTAGAACCGCACCCTGGGAGAAGCGAAGGTTATAAAACCCGAGGACTTTCCACCTGGGGCTATGTGCATTCCCAGCCCATGCTTTCATGTGAGTGAATCTCAATAATTGGTTTGGTTTGAGTATAGCAGGAGCAGCCCCCAAAGAAACCTTCCTGTGACATTCATCTGAAGTGTGGCTCTTAATTTGATTAATGTGTATCTTTTAGCTGAAGCGTAAGCTCGGGAGGCCAGGGATTGCATCCGTTTAGCACTCTCCCTAACACCCAGGGCCTCGTCAGTAATCAACAAATATTTGCTTATGTAGAAAAAAATCCCAAACAGGTAATGTGCTCTATTGATGGTGCTTAAGCTATGAAGCTAGAAAAATGTATCCCCCTAGAAGTGGATTTTATATGATGTTAATGACTTAAATGTACAGGCCTCTTACCACACAGACTTCTTTCAAGATCTTGGTTCAAGCCTTAGCAATTTTTATTCATTTGCTTGTTTGTTGAGACATGATCTCACTCTGTAGCCCATGCTAGTCCAGAATTCTCTGTGTAGCCCAGGCTGGTTTCAAACCTCTTGCATCAACTTCCCAAGTGCTAGGATTATGGAAGTGAATCACAGTATCTGGCTTAGCAGTATTTTAACATGATCACTTTTCTTTTAATTTGTAAAATATAAAATACTTTAATAATCAAAATCAAGACCACCGTTTTCCCTCTGACTTCATACTTGAGCATTCTGGAATGGCTTTGAAGGAACTGTAGGGGTCTAGGGACATGCTTTGAGGGATGTTAATTTGGGAATATATTTTAAGTGTAGTGGGATCTATTTATCCAGCTCACAGTGTTTTCTGTGCAGAGCAGACAGCTGTCTATCCTGGTTCTCAGAACCGCTGCCCACTCTATTAACTCTGTGTATCAGGACATGTGATTCATGGCCAGGCTTCCAAGGTGACATGCGTTGTCCTGCGACATCCTACAGTGGAAAGGAAACAAGGCCAAAAATCTATGGGTCCACAGCTGTTTCTCTAGCTTGGACCCGTAACAGTTAAGAGCCCTGACTGCTCTCCCAGAGGACCTGGATTTGGTTCCCAGCACCCACATGGTAACTCACAACTGTCTGTAATTCCAGTTCCAGGGAATTCAACACCATCTTTTGACCTCCATGGGCACCAGGCACACATGTGATGCACAGGCATACATACCAGCAAAGCACCCATTACTAAATAAATAATTTAAAAGAAATCTATAGATGCAGTGAAGCATGCATATCTAATCTTAGTACTTGGGGAACTGAATCAGGAAAATTATGAATTTTAGAGGCCAGAGTAGGCTTTCAAATAGCAAGGCCCTGTCTTAAAATGACAAGACTAAAAGATCTCACATGTAAAACTATAAATGGAAATTCTGGTCACTGATGTCCAGTCAAAATGAAGTCTTAGGCCCAAGAGAAATCTACTTCTCATTCACTGTATGCTTTTATAAATGTGTGCTGTATGCTCCTCCATTTTAAAGAAGTCACCTGAATAAGATACTTCAAATTCCTGTGTTTATTCATCTTAAATGTGTAGTTCTACACTAGTATTCAATATATTAAGTACAGTGATGCATTTTACACATCTCTAAGTATTCTTATGACCATCAATAATGTGAAATGCATACTGTATGACTATGTCTAGGGCATCAACCATAGTGGCTGGGGATACAATGCAGTGGTAAAGCTTAAGACTGTGGGTTCAGTTCCCCAATAATACACACACACACACAACTAAATTAATTATGAAAATATTTTATTAAAAAACTAATAAAGCCAGTAAAAGAGAGCCAATAAGGCCCAAGAGTTTTCAGGAAAACTTGAAATGCTCTGAAATCTTGTAATTCTTAAATGAAGGAAAGTTGATAGATTTCCCCAAATTTTACAATAGACCTAAAAGTTTATATAGTAGTAGCTAGAGAGAGATTTAATTTAAAGCTGAATTTTTTTTTCTCTACAAAATCAACATTACATGGGACAGTGATGAAAAATTGAATTATCTTTCTATTTTCTATATAGAAAATGGCATTTCAAAATAATTGTTCATATAAAGAGTCAGTGTCCACAGCCCCCAAAGTATTATAAAGAAATACCGACACATGTATCAAATAATTCATTGGAAAAAGGTTATTAAAAAGCTTTTACTTTAGTCTGGCATAAGAGACATGAAAGTGCAGAATAGGTGTGAGCCCCAGTACCTACCCTACACCCTACCCCTATGTCCCAGAAGAGGTTGGATTAGGGTCTGTCAGGCTCCTTCCCCCCCAAAAGAAGCTTTTCTCAACTTTTAAATTTTGTAATTTATCATGATACTGTGTGTCATTTTAATAAATATTTACCCTGGGGACTGGGGTTGTGACTCAGTTGGTGAATGCTTGGTTAGGATGAGTAACATCCTGGTTCTGTTCTGCAGTGCAGAAACCAGGCCTGGTGAGGCTCACCTGTAATCCCAGAAGGTAGAGTTAGAAGGATGGGAAGTTCAAGGTCATCCTCAGCTATATAGCAGTTCAAGTCCAGTTTGAAATACATGAGACGTTGTCTCCAAACAAGTATTTGTCATTTTGTTTTGAAGGGCCCACAAAGTTTTACATGCTAAACTCCAGATGCTGCAAAGCGTGGATTAGACCCATGTCCTCCCTTCCTATCGTTCACCTATGTGGTGTCTTTGTTTCCTTTCCTGAAGCTCTAGTAAAATACCACAACAAAAGCAATCCACACCAGTCAGAGCTAGAGTCAAGAAGTTCAGAGTTAGAGTTTATGGCTGCTTGTGTTCAGCCGCCTTCCTCCACTTTCTACAGTTCAGGATCCCCTGCCTCAGATGGGGATCCCTACATATCAATTAGTATACTCAAGATAGTCTTTCACAGTGTGCTATGAAGGCTTGCCTCTTAGGTAATTCTGGACTCTGTCAACTTGACAGACACTAGCTGTCACACCACAGTTTGGAATGCAGAGGACCTTTGTCTTTGCAGTCCCAGTCATAGTCACCTGGTGCCTGGCTGGCTTTTATCTGGGCCCTTTTTGGCTTAGAGAATGAGTTTCTAGATCCACCTGGAACTTGGGATCGCTTTGTTCTGAGTGACTTGTGGAACTTGAGTGTTAATCTTACTGAGTCTCTTAATTCCCAAGTCACTCTGAGCTCAGACTCCAGGGACAGAGCCCTGCTTTTGCCGTGTGACTGCCTCTAGAGTGGAGGTGGTGTAAGAGGATCAGATGTGCACAGTTGGAATGTGAGGGCTCTTTGAGCCTTCTAGCCTCTTCCTGATGGGATATCACAGCCTTGCAGAAAGGAAAAAGAAGCGATGTAATGAACTGCTGACGAAGTGGGGGTATTTAAAGAATCCATCTCACCACCTGGAGTCCTGTGGTTTTGGCCACAACATCCGATTTAGAACCCCACTCAAAACCTATTGCCATTCGGTGGTAGGTTTTTGTTTCTTGAATGTAGAGATCTACAGATCGCTTTAGAAGCAGCTAATCTAGGATGGACTCAAATGTGAGTTGGCTGCTAGTTGGCCCCATGTGCCCTCTGTGCTAGAACCAGCAATGTCCTTCCTGATAGACAGCAAGAGGCCAGTGGCCGAGGTCGGCCTTGAGGCCACATCTCAAGCCTCCTCCTCCATCTCACCTTCTAACATCACATTGATTGAAGTAGTTCAGTGTGAAACCCAAAGCCAAGATATAGAGACATCACTCTACCTAACTCTGGAGTAAAAGCACGGCGTCTCCATGGGCAGAGATCGGGAAGAAAAGAAAGTTTGATGCACAGTCATTCAATATGCTACACGACTGTCCTCACCTACCTCCCAGCCACACCCTCAGCTCCCTGTAGTCTCCCTTCCCTGCTCTCATCCAAACCCTGCCTTCCTTCACCTCCATACAGCTACCGTAGATTCTTCTTGGTCCTCTGAGCCACATTCCCAACATGCTGCTCCAGTCACTGACTGCTCTTCTTTATCCTGGCTTTGCCCTTTCCCAAACTATCACACAGACAGCCACCAGCTGTCACCACGATCTCACCAGCTTCTCATCATCATCATTGTTACCTGTTTTGAATCGCTGCGTTTGTGTTATTTGCCTGGCCTCTTCCTGGCGCAGAGAGCTTGTGGATGGCAGGAAGTATGTAGTGTTTCAACTCTGACTCACTTGCCTCCTGGCTGACACATAGTAAAATGTGAGTAAGTCAAGACGAAAAGATGCAAAGAAGGAGGGTGGTGTCCCAGCTGAAATATGCGTGATGTTAGAAGTGTACTCCCCCAGTACATCCTGGAAGGCAGCGAGGCTCCCTGAGACACAACAGTCGCCGTAATGGTGTGTGACTGGCAAAAATAGGTGAGAATTCACACCATCCCTCACACTGCTACACCAGTGGAAAACTGGGTTGCTCTGTCTGAAGACTCTTTCTCCCCGAATCACAATAATCGGTCTTAATTTGAATTCTTCTGAAATGGAAAAGGGCAGAAGCGAAAGAAAGTTTCAGAAGAGCACAGTACAGTTATTATGATAGGATCCTCGACTCTAGTCCTGAGAACCGTGTGTGCCTTGTTTTTCTTGTTAAGGTCAGTAGAAACCAAAAGGGTTTAATGTATTGGGAAGGGGACGGAGTGTGAGATGGTTCAGCTTCGGTGAAGGGCAAGCCGCCTGTCAACTCCAACTCTGTTGGTACTCACAGAAAGTTCTCCAATATGTCCTGTGCTGTAAGTAGAGAGGCCAGGGCAGAAATGGACCACAGTATTACTTTGTGAGTGTGTGTTGTGGAAAGAAAACTAGATATACATATGAGTTATGGTTGCTTTAAACCAGTTGGGGAGAGAAACACACTAAAAAATGTTAGTAACTTTTGCTTGAGTCAGCAGAAGTTAAAGGGAGTACTTTTTTCCTTCTATGTTCTTTTTGCATTTAAAATTTTCATTATATGCAGAATGGAACTGTATGTGTATTTTGTTCCCCTAGTGCCATAAGTTTTAAAAAATGATCCAGTGCCATAAATAGAATCAAAAGATCAGCAGCAAACTGGAAGACATTTGCAATATGATATGACAAAGGACTGTTTTCCTTAATCTCTACAAAGAGTTTATAAATCCGCTTTTCTTTTTTTTTAACAGAGAGGCAGAATAATAAGCCAGGCATGGTGGCTTTTTCTCATAAGCCCAGCACTCAGCAGAGGTGTATCTCTGTGAGTTCAAGACCAGACTGGTCAATGTTGGGAGCCAAATAGTGAGGCCCTCTCTCAAAAAAATAAAACAAAAACCAATCCAGAGAAGGGAGAGAGAGGTGGAAAGAGAGAGAATGAATATAAGCATTATTTTCAGGATAAATACAAATGATCAGTGCACTGAAGGAGGGACATCTCTCTCTCTCTCTCTCTCTCTCTCTCTCTCTCTCTCTCTCTCTCTCACACACACACACACACACACACACACACACACACACAGCATTTCAGTATGTATCTCTGGCTGGCCTAGAACTTGTGTGAACTTGGGATCCTATCCTCCTCCCTCTGCTCTCAGGTGTGATACCACATCTGGGGTGTGCCACCACATCTGGAGTGTGCCACCACGTCTGGAGTGTGCCACCATGTCTGGCTTAATTTTTTTTTATCCTCTATATTTTGTATATGAGTATTTTGCCCGAATGTCTGCTTGTGCACCACATATGTCCCTGATGCTCACAGACTCCAGAAGAGGGCATTGGATCCCCTTGGATTAGAGTTAAGGATGGTTGTGAGCCACCATGTGGATGATGGAAATCAACCCAGATCCTCTAGAAGAGCATCCAATGCTCTTAACTGCTGGGCCATCTCTCCATCCTTCCCACCCCCACACACCCCATGCCTGAGTTTAATGTAGTTTTTTTTTTTTTTAAGGTGTTTTTTAAAAGCAGGAACTCAAAAGGAATCTTTTGGAGGAGAATTGAACCCTAGTATTAGATGTGTTCAAGCAGAGAATAAATGGACCAAGCATTTTGGTTGGTGAAGGGTTTCTTTCAACCATTTGAAAGAACAGGCTCACCCGAAGATAGGGTCCTTTGATTCCTAGGGGTCTTTAATTCTTTACAGTGCTGGCAGAGGTGTGTTGGCCAGCCCAGCAGCCCAGCCCAGGCCAAAGAGTAAGAGGAGGACAGAAAAAGTTCCCCATCTAAACCTCAAATACTTGGCTGTGGAGGGAATCCGGGGTTTAGTTCTCAAACCTCAGGCCTCCTCTTAGGGACAGTGTCCCAGATCTGCCTTTTAACGACACTGAGTAAGTTTATTAATATGCCATTCTTTCAATCAATCAATATTTAAGGAGTTCCCCTGTGTCAGGCTCAGCCCCATCCTTGTGCCTACACACATTAATCAGACGTTTTCCAGACAAATGTAAAATTATAACTATGGCAGGCATTGTAAAGTGCGATTATGCAGAGTGTGTATGAGCGCCTAAGAGTACATGGCCAGTGGGGTGAGGATGTGGCTCACTCCGCCAGTAATATGCTTCCCTGGCGTGTACAAAGTGGTGGTTTCCATCCAGGGGACTTTCAGTAGAGGAACATGTCTGTAGTTCCACATTTAGGGGGCAGAGACAGAAGTTCAGGGTCATCCAAGCTACACAATGAGTTTGAGGCCAGCCCGGATCCCATGAGATCTTATGTCAATATAAATAAATAAATATTGAATGAAGTGACTGGATGAGAATTACAGAAAAGTTGCACCAACGAGGATGATCAAGAGTTTAGACAACAAGGAGGAACGTACTTGGGAGAGGCAGCAGCCATGCTTCTATTTGGATTTTTTTTTTTTTTTTTTTTTTTTGTCATTTTGGAATGATGTTCAATTTCCTTCTTATAGAGCTACATATGGCAGGAATCATGGTGAGGACTTTGGTTGGAAAGGGGATACAAAAGACTAATCATAATTAGATTCTGTACGCAGTGAAGCTAAGGAGTACTGACCTAAAGGGTGCTGTCATGGACCCGCAATATGGCTCAGCCAGTGCTTGCTGGGCAAAGGTGGTGACCTGAGTTCAGTCTCTGGAATGCACATAAAGATGTGGGAGGGACCAACTTCACAAAGTTGTCCTCTACACGCACATCACACACAGACACACACACACAATAATAAGGTTTTTTTTTTTTTTTTTTTTTTTTTTAATAATCCATTAATTACCCTAAGACCAATGGAGAAACCTTAAAGGTTCCACGGATGGTGGGGAAGAAGTCTTGGTGAGATGCTGATTTTGAGCCCATTGCTCCCCTTTGAGTGGGAGGCAGCCAAGAGTAGATGTACACAAGGATAGAGGAAGGGAGGGTGCGAGGAGATGTGATAGTTCAAAGAAGCAGAGTGGAGCCATGTGGGCACCTGTGGGATGCTCTGAGTAGCAACTGAGATCAGTAACCATGGGAGATAAACAAGTTTGGAAGGTGCCAGCTTTGAGAGCCCTTTAGGAGGGTGCATTCTCCAGGAGTACTTACAAAACAGCAGGTGGGAAGATGCAGGCTTATTTTGTGGGAGGGGGTGGATTAAGATGGGTGGAGGAGAAGGAAAAATGATAAGCACAGTTGCCCCTTCTCTGGGCCTCTTGTTCCCCTGCCTGCGGTCATTTGTCTTTCTGACTCTTTCCACACATCTTGCCCCTCCTCATTTACTGGGTGGAATGACCCAATACCTGACATTGATGGTTCCTTGCCCTTTTAATTTCTAAATCCATTACTGCCATTCTAGTACTCTATTAGTAGTCTCATGCCCCCACCAGGACTTTATCACTAAGAACACTCCAGCCTTGTGCTGGGGATGGAGCTCAGGGTAGAGCATTTGCCTGGCACAGACAAGGTTGTCCAAGCCCCAGCTCCCTAAAATAAAAGAGCATAGTTGCCTCAACTTCTCCCTCCCCATTCTCCCCCTGCACTGGGCACGTTCCTGCCTCTTATTTGCAAATGTCTCCAACAAGTTCTCTATCCTCTCCTGACACTGCAGCTGGCACTGTCATGTACAAAGTTTCTACTTAAGAGCTAGTGGGATCTAGTCTCTTTTTTTTAAGGCAAAATTCTCATATTTTAAGTAAATGTATGTTAGCTATCCTTAGCTCTGCATCTGGGTGTGGCCTACCTGAAAGAGAGAGAGGGAGAGGGAGAGGGAGAGAGAGAGGCAGACTCCATTCATTCCCAACCCCCTGGAGCCGGCTGTCACCGCCTCACTGTGATCTTGCAGCACCCCACCCGGCCTCTCTTTAATGGTGCACTGTGGTCTGTTCCTCTCTTTTCAAACTGTACTTCTTTCAGTTCTGAATTTTGTTTCTAGCTCTCTTTTCTTAGTCTTCAGCCTCCTCTGCCCAAACACTCTCATCCAGTCCCTGCTGTCATTCCCTAATCGTCTATATCCAGCTTGGGATGCTCCAGAAATCTATCTTCAAGAGAGTGCTAGATAATTCCGTTAGGCATTTAGTAAGTATTCATTAAGTATTTGTTGAACAAATAAATGAAAATTCTCTAAGCATCCCATAACTATCCTATGCCCCCAAAACTCATCCTGGGCTGTCGAGAAGGCTCAGTAGGCAAAGACCAACTACAAAGCCTGATGACCCACGTGGCAGAACGGGGGAACTGAGTCCTACAATTTGTCCTCCGACCTCCACCTATGTGCCCTGTTACCCATGCACTTACATACACATGTGCCATGTGTCCACACACTCACACATACACACCCATGCACCTATATGAACATGTGCCATGGGCCCACATACTCACATGCACACACCCATGTACTTATATACATATGTGCCAGGTGCCTACACACTCAGATACATACGTCTATGTATCCATGCACTTATATAAACATGTGCCCACATACTCAGATACACACACCTATGTATCCATGCACTTATATAAACATGTGCTATGTGCCCACATACTCACATGCACACACCCATGCACTTATATGCACATGTGCCATATGTCCACTTACATGCACACACCCATGCACTTATATGCACATGTGCCATATGTCCACTTACTCACATGCACACACCCATGCACTTATATGCACATGTGCCGTATGTCCACTTACTCACATGCACACACCCATGCACTTATATGCACATGTGCCATATGTCCACTTACTCACATGCACACACCCATGTGCCCATGCACTTACACACAGGCACAGAGATACACCAAATACAACGTATGTTTGTAGAACCCTCACCCTCCTTTCCTTCTAAAGCACTTCCTCTCTTTTCTTCTCTATTCCAATGAATGGCAGCTTGTCCGTGTGGTCATCACGTTAAATGTCAAGATCTAACTTTATCTTCTAGATATGTTCCCATCTATCTCTTCTTCTAATACCCTGATTTAGGTATTTATCTGGAGTTTCCGCCGTTATTGGTTTTGTGTGTATCCTTAGACACTGTCTACCTGGTTTTGGGGGATGGGGTCCCTTATTGGCCTAAAACTCTCAAAGTAGCCAGGCTGGCCGGCCAGTAGGACTCCACCTGTCTCTCCAGCACTGGGATTATACATGTGCCATCATGCCAGGCTTTCCTTTTTCGGGGACATGAGTCTGAGGGATCAAACTTAGGTGCTTGTGCTAGCTGGACCTCCTTCCTTGTTCTCACCATGGCTCACCTTTGTCATTACAGTAGGTTTCTACTCAAGCTCTCTTCTTGATTCTCTCTCATGGGTGATATATGTGTGTTCATATGTGTGTATATGTGTGCGCATGTGGATGTGTGTTAAGATTCATATAAAATCACCATTTAATAATTTTGAAGTTTGCATACATATACACATGTCATTTTCGAAATACATTAATGTTTGTCATACGAAAATATCAACTCATTTTCATCACCGCTAACGGACACTCTACACTTCCTGACAACCCCCTCCCTACTTCCCCATCTCCTGGAATTTCCATGGGTTTGACCAGTCAGACATCACACATAAGTAAAATCCTTTTGTGACTCTATTCACGAATCATAATATTTTCCAATCTTACTGTTGATTTAGCATACCTCAATACTTATTCCTCTGATGGCTGAGTAATAGTCCATTATATGAATATTCCATTGGCTGTCCATTTATAAGTGGGTAAATATTTAAGTTGTTTTTACTTCTTACCTATAGTGAGTGATGCTACTATGAAGATTAATGTGCAAGCTTTTGTGTGAATGTGTGTCCTGAGTCCCTTAGAGTATATGCCCAGGAAGTAAAAGTGCTTGGCCATAGGGTCATTCTGTTTGACGTTGGGAAGAACTGCCTGGTGTTCTCTGTAGATGCTACACTATTAAACCAGCCCGTGTGCTGTGCGAAGGTCCTGGTCTCGCCACATCCTCAACCTCACAAGCATGTGAAGTGGTACCCACTGTGCTTTTACTCCTGTCCCTAGTGACTAAAGATGCTGCATATCGTCCTATCTGGTTTCTGTTGATATCATAAATCACTGACCAAAACTAACTTGTGGAAGAAGGGGTTTATTTGGCTTATGGGCTGAGGGAGCTAAGGAAGAAAGGAAAGGCAGAAACCTAAAGGCAGGAACCGAGGCAGAGGCCATGGAGGCACACAGCTTTGCTCCACATGACTTGATCAATCTGGCACTGCCACAGTAGGCTGGGCCCTTCCACAATCAATCAGCAGTCAAGAAAATGCACGATAGACTTGCCTGCAGACCAGTCTGATGGAGACATTTTATCAGCTGAGGCTTCCTCTTCCCAGATGGTCTGGGCTTGTATGAAGCTGCAGAAAACTCAACCAGCCTGTGAATCTTTCAGTGTTGATCATTTGCCTATATTTGCATTTCTTCCATCAAGACCTGGTCTAAGCCTTACTTTTGGGCACCTTCATTGTTACCCTCCTCCCCTACCTGTGTTGCAGCCACATTGAGCCCAGAGATGCTCGGGGGATTTGTTTTTTGATAACTCGGTCTCCCACTGTAAACAGAGATTCTGAATGGGATGAAGGAAAGGAGTCTCCTTGCCCTTGGAGAGGTGAAGTGGGCTCCTCCCTCCCACCCTTTTGCTCTCTGACTCACTTTGTTCTTACTCTGTCCTCACCAGGCTAAGTCCTGGATTGAACCGTATACATGACTCAAGGACTCACTGGACGATCCTAACCTTTGAGTCTTCCTGGATGTGAATTCCGAGCTTCCTTGTGTCCCTTTGCCTCTTTGGGACTGCTGTAGGAGAGCTCCCAACCCTGGGAGGGGGCAGGTGGGCAAAGGTAAAGCAGGCAATTTGTTCTGTGGGCCCCTCTGTCTTTAGTCTTGACTGCAGAGGGCTGGAAAGTCAGCTTCTATTGTGATTAAGTTATAATTTAAGGCAGTGAACATGTGCTCTGCTGGCGGCTATAAAGATTCAAATCATAAAGTTTTACAGTGGACCGGTTTCTGTAAAAGCATCGTTAGGAAGTGGGAGCCATGCCTTTAATTCTTATGACATATGGGGCTGCCTGGTTTGTTTTGGTTTCAGTGAAGTTTAGTAGGGTGATGGGCTGGCTAATTAAAGTCAGCCTTCTTCCAATGAGCTGTGCCCCAGCAGAGGACAATGGCAGAGGGTGAAGAGTGTTTCCCTGCTTCTGCTCCTATGTGGGCTTCTCAGGGACAAGGAGCGCTTAGAAATCAAGAGGTCTCTTCCAGCTAGGTGTGGGTTTTGACAGTTGACGTCTTCTTCCATCCCTTACAGGCGGGAGGAGCCAGTGGGAAGACAGTTTCCCTCGGGATCAACTGAGGAGAGAGTGGGGCCCTGTGACCAAGCCAGTAGAAATAAGGAGAATCTAAATGCAGTGGTGCTCCTAACCGGCTTCCATTTCACCTTCCTGCCAGGATAACTGGCATGCCCCATGCCCTGTACAAAGCAGCCGAACTCATGCCTCCAGCAAACTCTTGGCTCACTGTCCCTCCTGATTTTGCTGTAAGAAGTTTAGGCAGCTCACTATGACTCCCATCAGTCCTTCTGTGTACTCATCAGAGCTCAGTTACGCTTGTTCCTAGCCCTTTGCAGACCTCGAGGAGTTGGTACTGTAATTGCCTAATTTCATTATGTATTTTGTGATTTCAGCTATAGAAAATTGGAACTTTTTTTTTCTATGAAAGTCAAGTTGAAACTTAGGGTTAATGTTTAAAATAGTTGCTGTTGAATGATGTGCAAGAGTGATTGAGGCAAAACATCACAGTCTGAGAACTTATCAACTCTAATTGCTTTAAATCCTGATTTGGCTAAATCTTAAACTGGAGTCAATGGATTAGGGGTTATGATTTATGCAGAAAAGATCTGGAAAGCTAGTTAGTAGGCACATGCCTTGACCTTGCATCTAAAAACTATGAATGGATCTACATTCATATATCTGAAGGTAAAAACAAATGTTCAAGGTAATTATATGTCCCTTTTTCTTGATACTCTGCTTCATGGAACTTTCCATATTAACTAACCAATTCATTGACTAGTAAGAGTTTCCATGTAGTAGGATTTAATCATTTATTGAGTGTCACTATGAAGGCATTACGTCTATACACAGAAAGGCATTGCTAGTCTTACAGGTAAGAAAACCGAGGCACAGAGTGGCTAAATTTGCCACACTCAATTGTTCACACTCAATTGTGACCATCTCATTTCCACCAGCAAGAAAAAAAGGCCTAATGTTGAATTCAGTGCAAGCTGTGTTCACGTTTGATTTTTGTTGTTGATGTTGGCTTGATTTTTGGTTTTGGTTTTTGTCTCACTATGTGTAGCCTTGACGGTTCTAGAACTCATTTTGTAGACTAGGCCTAGCCTATGTCTCCCAAGTGCTGGGATTAAGGGTGTGCACCACCACTCCTGTTTGAATTTCACAGTAATGTTAAGTAGAACCCCCTAAGTTTCTGAAATGGATTTGTCTTGTCTGGGTCTGTGAGAGGATTCAGTGGGTCCTTAAAGGCACTTGTCACCAAGCCTGGTGACCTGGATTTGGTCCCAGAGTTGCATAATAGAGAGAGAAAATCCACAAGTTGTCCTTTGGCCTCCAAACATGCACCACATGCCACGGTGCACATCCACACACATACAGATGAACACACACACATACATAGAGTAAATAAATATATATAAATGAATTGTAATAAAATTTAAATTATCATCATCCTTTGAAAGACAGAAATACCTTTGGCTAATCAATTGATAAGCAATTATATCACCTACTCTGTGCTCAGTATCAGTTTTGATTCTGGGGATATGGCAAGAAACAACATAGATTTAAAAGAACTCTCCAACCTCATGCATTGAAGTTGACATTCTTGTGTGGCTGGTTGTGTATATCAATCAGGTGACTTAGCAGCTCTATCTTCCGATGTGTTCCCTAAAGAAATCTGTGCTCATATACGCTCAGAAATATGCACACAAATGACCTTCAGACCCGGAGAGCTAGAAAAGTGGCCATGTCCTGGAGATTCTCAACTGAGTGTTCATAGCGACACCAAGCAAAGCACCCCAAGTCATCCGAATGCTGGTTAATGGAGGGTGGTCACGGTAAACAGATTTTGGTATGTCCACATAATTAAATACTATACACAATGAAAGGAAAAGCACTGTAGCCATCTGCATGAGCATAAAGGACTCTTAGAATCATCAGGTTGAGCATAACAGCCAGTTCTGGAAGAATGTACACATAGTGATGTACGTGCTTATACGGTTCCAAAGCAAAGAGAGGTAATGTATTACATGCCGGCAGACATATTCAGCAGCTTATAGAGAAAATAAAGATTGAGAAGGGAATCGAATGCGGTCGTTGTAGGGGTGAGGATCTGAGATGGAGCACATAGGAAGTGCCAGCTGTGAGGGAGTAGTCATGTTCTGGTTCTTATGTTAGGTGGTGGCTCACAAATGTTTGCCTTATTGCTATGCTTCATCTCATTTGTGTAACTCATATATAATTTTTAATAGAAGCTTAATGTCTTGAAGAAGAAAAGGAAAATAGAAAAGCATAATGATTAAAGTCAAGGATCTTGGCTTGAAAAGCCTAAATCAAAGCTAGGCATGGTAGTGGCTCGTGCTTTAATCTCAGCATTCAGGAGGCAGAGACTTGTGAGTTCAAGGTCAGCCTGGTATACATAGTGGGTTCCAGGACAGCAGAAGAGCCAGAGCTACATAGTGAGACCCTGTCTTAAAAAAAAAAAAAAAAAAAAAAAAAAAAAAAAAAAAAAAAAAAAAAAAAAAATCCATAAATAAACAAAACCAAAGAAAGGACAAAACAAAAGTTCTAAATTGGAAAGATAGGAAGATGCCCCATTAACTTATTGGTAGCTTGCACCAGGCCCCAATCCCTATTTTTTCTATTTTTTACTCTTTTGTGAGAGGTCTCCACGTTCTTTGCTCCCTTTTCCTTCCAGTATATAGTGGCTTCAGAAATGTCACAGAGGCCGAGACTGGGATATTGTAGTGGCAGAAGGAAGCTAGATGTACCTGCAGAAGGTGTTTGTGGTTTAGAATCCTCAGAAGAAGACACTCCGGGGCTTCAGGCTCCTGCCATAGCCTTGAGTCAAGCGCTGTGTATAGTGTATACGCATATGCATTTGTGAATATGTGTGTGTTTGGGGAATAGACAGAATACACCAAATCTCCTTAATGGGAAGGTTTGCTCTGGCTGTGGCAGAAATAGCAGATGGCTTGAGCTGCATCTTTGACCCAGAGCCATAATGTCCTTCCAGAAGCAGAGACAGTGTAAGCAAATATTTCTCAATATCTCTAGATTCGCTCACTTTAAAAATGCCCTTGTTCAATAACTCTTCCCCGATAGTCTACTATGTACAAGTCTCAAGCCTGGACATTGGGAATGACTTGGTGAATAAATGAACATGAATCCTTCCTTACCAAGTTTAGTCCAGTGAGGAACACAGACAAGTCAGCAGGAAAATACTTGTCAACTACAAACAGGGATGAACGCCATGAAATAAATGGTACTGTTGTATAAAACAATGCAGTGATTCAGGGCAGTCTCTGAAGTAATGTATTTAAATTCAAATTGGAGGTTTAAACCTGCAATACACAAAGGCATGCTCAAAAAGAAGGGTTAGGCACTTTAACACTCCCGGGTCACTAAAATGCTCAGGCTGTGTAACAGACAACTGCAGAAATCCCAGCTGCATACCTCAGTGGCACTGGTTTCTTAAGAATCAGTAGGCAGACTGGTCCAAACTCAGCTTGGCCAGGCATCTCTCTCTGCATCTTGTACTTGGCTAGGTGTAATTCCATCTAAGCATGCACATTCTGCACCTTGAGCTGAAAAGACAGTGGATGCAGGAGGGCTAACCGCACAAAAATACATTTCAAGGCCATGTTTAGCTTGCTTTTGCTAATCCACTTTTGGCCAGAACAATCACATAATTGGCTGAGCACACACCATCAAGCCCAGCTTCCTCCTCCTTTCCTAAAATGGGTTCTGGGACTTAACTCAGGTCTTTGTACTTGGGGAAAAAAATAGCAAAGGTGGAATCCAGACCATTTGCAGAAGTCTCCTCAAAAGGAAGAGGGTTATCTTCTCAGATATTACGAGAGAAAAGAGAAGGTGAGTGTTCAATCAGAGACAAGAAGCTAAAATAGCTAATGTACCCTGTTCCTATTGAATGCCCAACACTGTCCCAAGGGCTCGCATACTTCTGCCCTGTGACCTCTGTTTAATCTCATCCCCACTTTACAGAAAACAGAAGCTTTGGGAGGCAAAGTAAGCATCCTAGGGTTCCTAAGCCAGAAGTATAAAAACTGGGAATCAGGCAGTGGTAGCACAAGCCTTTAACGCCAGCAATCTGGAGGCAGATGCAGGCAGATCTCTGAGTGCAAGACCTACAAAGCCTGGTCTACAAAGCAGACACCAGGAGAGTAAGAACGTTATACAGTGAAACCCTGTTACACACACACACACCAGAAAAAAAAACAAACAAACAAAACCCACACCCACACATCCTGGTCAACCTGACCCTCAGCCCATCCACTTAACATCTACCCCCAACTGGCCCTGCTCATCTTCCACTGGGAAGTAATGCTCAAAAAGAGACGAGGTAGAATGAAGAATATGCTGTGCAGAGCAGAATGAGCCCAATCTCCATCCTTCTCAAGTGTGCAGGAGGAGCAGCTTGCTGTGAAGATCGAGGAAGCAGAGAGACAGGTTAACACTAAGATCTACCCCCACTGTGCAGCACTGCACATTTTTCAGGGCATTTGCCTATCCCTTCTCTCAGGGAGTCATGAAGAGCATACGTGGGATAGAAATATTTTTTCCCCCCAGGAAGAATAGGACCTATTTTCAGTTTATCATGAGATATTTGAGTTCTAGGGAGAGGAGATTCTTCACATTTGCCCTTGAGCATAGCCTATAGCCAATTGGAGGATATGAGTTTTATCTACCTGTGGTCAGCTGGCTCTGCTGTGCTCCATTCCAGAAGCTCAGCTTTCAAGCCCGCTTTTCCTGGAAGGTCAAAGGGTGCTGAATGAAAACATGGCAGGCGAGGGTGGGCTAACTCCAGGCTAAGTGCTGGGGGTACCTAGAGTGCTATTTCAAAAACACCTCAACACAGAGAAGGAGCATGAGGAGTATTGTGCTTAGGAATGCCTAGTTTATAACTGGTATAGTGTCCTCGCGATAGCCTGTACAGTGCCCTCTACTGTAACTGTAAAGTGTCCTAGCTGTAGCCTGAACAGTGCGATCGACTGTAACTGTACAGTGTCCTCGACTGTAACTGTACAGTGTCCTGGACTGTAGCTGTATGGAGTCCTGGACTGTAACTGTACGGTGTCCTGGACTGTAACTGTACGGTGTCCTCGACTGTAGCTGTATAGAGTCCTGGACTGTAACTGTACTGTGTCCTGGACTGTAACTGTACAGTGTCCTCAACTATAGCAGTATAGAGTCCTGGACTGTAACTGTAAGGTGCTATAGTCAGCAGGTGCTTCTGGCCTTGAGCTGGCTGAAGGGGTGCAAAGATGTGGGAGACTCTTCTGAACTTAAAGAATTCCAGAGCTAGTGGGCAAACTTATTTCCAACCCCAAAAGGGCATTCAGAGAAGATTTGTCCCAGGAGCCCTGAGAACACAGAGTGGCGGGGTCAGAGAAGGGGGCAGCGTGGAGATGGCTAAGGAGTAAGCTGTGAGGCCATTGCATTTACCATGGGGTTTTGGTCCGCCTTCACATCCACATTTGTGTGAATCAAATGTTCATGGCTTTCCCTTGTTATCTTCCAAGCCTTGAACCTTGTGAAAGCCTTGCAGGTTGATGCCTGCCAAGCCTCCAAGGAACCCACAATGGGGATACCACTTCCAGGAGTTTAAGTATACAGCTAGCCATGGCTCCCCTGATCCCTTATGCTTGCTTGTCCTATGCAGTAAAAGCCCTGAAAACAAGACAAAACCAAACCATAAACGGTCCCTGCTTCCCAGCCTTGGGCTCTGTTGGCCTTCTGTCCACATCCTTCACAAGCTCTAGTCTCCCAAGGAAGGAGTTGCCCTCCATGCTCAGGGCTTAGGTATCAATCAATGGAAACCTATTGCTATGCCAAGTGAGTTGTGTTTATCAGGCAGCCTCGTCATGGTGACTTTGAACTCCAGGGTTGGCTACCCTCTAAAGTTCAGGATATTTTGCCAGACATGATATAGCTAGCACATTAAAATAAATAAATAAATAATCTTCAAGAGCCAGCAGATTTGTTTGGACCCTAGAGAAATAGGCTCCATGGCCTCTACCTACAATCCAGTAGCCAGAATTTACCCCCCTCTACTTCTCAGCAAGAAAGGCTGGGAAATTCGGTCCAGCCATATGCCCAGGAAGAAAAGGCAGATTTCAGTGAGCACATGACTGACTCTGCACACAATGCACAGAAGTACTAGAAAAGGTAAACCTCTGCTCCAGTGAGGGTGCCCATGAGGACAACAGAATTTCCTGGTACCCACGGATCAAAATCTGGCCTTCTGCATTCTGTTTCCTAACTTTCTGAGTGTGATGGTTGAGATGTACTCTACCCACCCATGAGCAGACAGCCAGTAGAATGCTATGTCTAGAGGAGGCTTCTGACCATAACTGCCACTTAGCCATGCAGATGGTGGTCACTCTTCAAGCTTTCTCTAGGGAAGCAGGAGTGCTCTAAGGCATCCCATGGGTCTAATGAACGGACCTCTCTTGTTCCACCATCCTTTGGAGAATTAAGAAGATGGTAACTTGGTAAAGACTGCCAGTGTGAGCAAACAGAGGCAGGAGACTTCTAAAGAGAGATAAATAGCATCTCCTATTTGAGGTAAACCTCTGTTTTTTCTCTCCACTCCCCACCCCCCAAGAAAACAAACTGATGTCATGAGAAATTCCTTTTTGATAACAAAAACAAATGGGTGCACCCTAGGGGCCTGTTCCCATGGAAAGATAGACATTGGTAGCTTAAGAATGAGAAAATGGTGACTTCTGTTCAGCGTTCTGGCTAGGTATCAGGTAGAATCTTTCCAACATCGTTTCGAATCAAGAGAGGCACCTAAATGACTTCAGTAAAATGTTCTGGTGGGAGAAATGTAAAGAAAACAAAAATCTAACTCTGGCTGCTCTCCCCAGGCAAGGCATTAGTCAGGCAGCCACTGGAGCCAGCCACTTCTCAAGAGCCTGCTTTTCAATGTCGCTGCAGAGGCTCTCCATGCTTTGGGTTTTAATTCTAGCCTCTAATCTCGGTCACTTCTGTGATAAATTAATTGTAATGATAGAGGCCCCAGTTACGAGGTCTGCACCGTTTGCTTGTAATGTGAGTGACAGGTTTAGGGGCTGCTTTATTTAAGATGCCGGGGTAATTACATGGGAGTTAGCATATGCAAGCAGAGATATGATTCATTCTTCCAGCCGCAAGCATGACACAGCTGTTTGCGGGATGAAATAGGGGAACCGTGTTGTTACAAAATGCTCCCCTTATTATACCTCATTAAAAACAAGGCTGTGATAAGTCAGGACTGGCAATGAAGAAAATGTATTGCTTCTCTGTAAAACCAGAGAGGAGAGGAGCTTAGGGCGGTGCTGTGTCATTTAGGCTTTATTTATCTCCATTTGTTTTCTATTTTTTTGTCTTTCACGGACTTTTGCTCCCTATTATTCAGCAACTCACTGGATTCTTGGAGGGGGGGAGAACAGCCCTGAGACTCTCTGGCTTTCTTCTCACGAGCAGGGGCTGCCCTTCTCTTGCTTAGCTTAGGCTGAGAGTTTTCAGAGAGAGAGAGAAAGAGAGAGAGCATTCAGTGAGAACAAAGCAAAGGGACTTTTTGGTGACCTGTCCCAATTTGGTCCTCATCACATCCAATGGGAATGCATAGGCTGAGAGAGCTCAGAGGCTCTAGCAGGGAGGGGCCAGAGCTTCAAAGTCAGAGAAAATCACGGGCGGGAGACAGGACCGTTCCTTTCAAGAGATAGACATGTGCTCTCTGCCCTCATCATCTTTCTTTTTAAAAATAACTTTCAAAATGGAAATGAATTTTGGCCTCATTTTCCTTTCTCTCTCTCTCTGTCCAAGGAAAGCAGCGAGACTTTTAAACCAATATACAGATTAACATTGAATTATAGAGCCAAGGCCAAACCCATCAGGCTGTTCTTGATGAAAGACAAAAGCCATGGTGTGGAGAATGGTGTTCCGGTGACGCAGACAAAAGCTATTCCGTGAAAGGTACAGGTACCTGCATCTGTCAGACAATGCCCACTTGGGAAATCACTGTTTTTTATAGTCACAAGCCTGGGCTCCAGGAGTTCGAGACTGCTCTCCGCCACCTGCCAGTCGTGTGGCCTTGAACGAGTGGAGTCTGTATCTCCAGGTCTCCATCTTCACAGCCTATAATGGTGATATTAATACCTTTATGGTTACTGTGAGGAATGAGATAGTTCATATAAAGGCGCTTAGAACAATGCCTGTCAAAAAGCAGATGTTCGATAAATGTTGTCTGTTACTGTGACAACAGCTAACTGCTGTGGGCCAGGTTGTGTAATAGATGTGAAAGGAGCGTTCTAAGAATTGTAATTGCATGCTAGGGCTGGAGCTCAGTGGTAGAGCCTTTGCCTGGTATGTGTAAGACCCTGGGTTCAATCCTCGGTACAAAACAGAAACAAAGACAATAGGTGCTGTAACGGAAATAGGGACTACAGCCTGATAATTGGTTCTTCATCATATTGGACTTTGGGGACAAACCTTAGATTCAAGCTGAAGATACAAACGGTAAAAGTAGATGGTACAAGTGACACGGCTCTTGGTTACATCACTGTGAGTACTTGCTGAACTGAATTGGGGTGTTCTGGAAATCTGGAGGAGAGAGTAGCCCATAGAAAGTGAACATGAACAGCCCAGCAATGGTGGCACACACCTTTAGTCCCAGCACTCAGGAGACAGAAGCAGCTGGATCTCTGAATTTGACAGCAGCCTGGTCAGGATCAGCAAGTTTTAAAACACTGCTGGTAAACTGGGTGATGGTGGGATTTTGAGGCCAGCTATCTATGTAAGCAAGTTCCAGGCTAACCAGGGCTACATAGTGAGACCTTATCTCAAAAAATAAATAAATAAATAAAAATAAAAAATGCTGGAGTTATAAAGTCAGAGCTTTAGAGATAGGTGAGAGGCCATATGATATAAAATCTTTTATATATAACAAGTAGGTAGAAAAAACATTAGATACTAAGATAAGAGATAATGAGGATTACAGATAACTCCACTGTAAAATTAGAAGGTATACATGCAGAAAGAGGGATTCTGATAAGCATGGGTACTCGGAGCATGGGCAGATGGCTTTCAGCCGGAAGCCCTCAGGGCTCTGTTCTCCACATCGTTCGTACATTCATTTATTGAGAGTATTTGTGAATTTCCACTATGTACAGGGCCCTCTCCCTGGGCTCCCATCCATCTCCTGGTTTTAGCTACATGGGGATGAGATATTTTCTCATTGCCGTATCGGATAATGTTAACCTGAAGACGCAAAAGTGTTCTCAGAATCCCAGTCCTCAAAGGCCTCCTTTGGTCTGGCAAGATGGCTGAGTGAGTAAAGGAGCTTGCCGCCAAGCCCAGTGACCTGAGTTCAATCCCAGGGAGTCACATGGTGGAAGAACTGCCTGTGGCAAGTTGTTCTCTGACTTCCTCATCATGTGCGGTCCCTCCTCCAAATAAAGAAATAAAATATAATTTTTAAGAAGGCCCCTGTGCCATTTTGGCTTTGATATGAGAATTCTTCCATTTCCTATGCCTGTGCTGCATTCATTGCCCTATAACATGGGACACAGCTAAACGGGAAATTTATAGCTGTAGATGCCTATGCTACAGAAAGGGGTGGGGTTCTTAAATTGCTACCTACCCTTCCATTAAGGGGTTGGGAGGAAGAAAGGAACAGCCTTGACTCAGTGCAAACAGAAAAAAGAAAATAATCAAGATTAGAGTACTAATTAATGGAACGGAGACTAGGAAAACCAAAGGAGAAACAGCAGCAGGCCAAAAGTTAATTCTCTGAACGATCAACAAGCCGAAGAAACCAGGTGCGTGGTGTCTGTCACTCTGATTCTGAGGGGAAAGCAAGAGGGTCAGAAGTTCAAGGCCATCCTCAGAGAAAGTCGAAGGCCAGCCTCAGGTACCTGAGATGATCTGGGAGAAAATACACACACACACACACACACACACACACACACACACACACACACACACACACACACACACAACATCTGTAGTTAAACTGAATAACCCAAATTACTAAAGTCAGGATTAAGAGATAATCACCACTGTTCTTACAGAACCGTAAGAAAAAATTATGAAGAAATATTATTGTGCCATTTATGGGTTTTTTGTTTTTTTTTTATTTTATCTTGTCAAGTTGGCATAAGCCAGGGTCACCCTGAAAGAAGAAACCTTGAATTGAGAAAATGCCTCAAACTGGTCTGTAGGCAAGTCTGTGGGGAATTTTCTTTTCTTAATACTTATTTGTTTGTTTGGTTGGTTGGTTGATTTATTTTTTTAAGAAATGGTTTCATTTTGTAGCCCTGGCTGCCCTGAAACTCCCTCTGTAGACCAGGCTGGCCTAGAACTCAGGGATCCTCCTGCCTCTGCCTCCTGAGTGCTAGGGTTAAAGGTGTATACCACCACACCCAGTAGATTTTCTTGATTGATGATTGACATAAGAGGGCCCAGCCCACTAAGGGTAGTGCTACCCCTGGGCAGTATAAGAGAATAGGCTGAGCAAGCCAGTAAGTGGTGTTCCTCCACAGACTCTGCTTCAATGACCACCTCCAGGCCCTCCCTGAATTCTGCCCTGACCTATCCCTCAACTGTAAGATGAAATCAACCTCCTCCTCCCCAAGTTGCTTTTGATCATGGTGTTTATCACAGCAATATAAAGCTAACTAAAAAAATTTGAACAGGATTGTTCCTCCTCCCATTAGATAACTTAAAGCTAGGCATTGTGGGGCATGCCTTAAAATGTTCAAGGCCAGCCTCAACTACATAGCAAATGTGAAACCAGCCTAGGCTACTTGACACCCTGTTTAAAAGATAAATAAATAAATGCTCTATAACGTGGGGATATGTTTCAAATATAATAAAAACATTCGGAGATATCAGAGGGATCTACCCACAGTCAATCTAGGAGGATCAGACAGTGGTAATTCACACCTTTAATCCCAGCACAGGGAATATCCAGGAATGGTGACCTAAGCCCTTAATCCCATCAAATCTGAGTTTGAGGTCATCTTAGTTTACAGAAGCAGCTCCAGGGCTCCCAGGCAGGCAGTGGTGGTGTCAGGCCTTAACTGAGTGAAGAGAGTAGTTAAGGCAGACATAGAAAGACAGAGAAGGCAGAAGAAGCCATGGCTAACACTGTTAGTCCCAGCACTTGGGAAGCAGCGGAAGACAAGAGAATCTCTGTGAGTTCAAAGCCAGTTCCAGGACAGTCAAAACTGTTACATAGAAAACTCTGGAAAAAAACAAAAATAACAAAGACAAAGGTGGATCTGTCCTCTGATATCTCCGATGTTTTTATTATATTTAAAACATATCCCCACAATATAACTTAGACAAAGTACACAAATTCCTACAAAAACACAAAGCACCAATATAATAAAGAAAATCAAAATAGGCCAGTTAATAAGTAAAGAAATTGAATTATAAATTTAAAAATTGATGTCATTGAGGGGCAACAGTGGTACACGCCTTTAATCCTAGCACTCAGGAAGGCAAAGGCAGATGGATCTCTGAATTCAAGGTCCAGCTGGTCTACCAAGCTAGTTCTAGGACAGCCAAGGCTACACAGAGAATCTCTGTCACAAAAAGAAAACATAATAAAATAAATAAATTGCTCACAAATAAAAACGCATCCCTAGGTAAGTTCTACTAAATACCCACAGAACAAATACTAATCTTGCACAAACCCTGTCAGAAAATTAAAGGAGAGGCTATTTCTCAAATCATTGTAGGCCAGTGTTTATCTGATATAAAAATATCACAAAAATTGAATAAATAAGTAACCCATATGACTATATATATATGCAAACCCCACCCCAGTCCAGCGTGTGAGAAAGGGATCATGTGGCAAGATGAAGTAGAACTCATCCAAGGAATGCAAAATTAGTTTAACATACAAAATAAACCTAACATAAAAATTAGCCATAATATAACATAAAAAATAAAATCAGTGCAGTAGTACTGACCGAGGCAGAAGGATTATGAGTTCGAGGATAGCCTGGGCTACATAGCAAGACTTTGTCTCTAAATAAATAAGCGCACAATATATGTAATATACTACATTAATAAAAGATAGGAGAAAACTATAAAACTACCTCAAAAGGTGTTTAAAAAAAATTAAAAGCATTTGGCAAAATTCTGTATCACTTCACTACAAAACCCATCCAACTATGACTATAAAAGGATGTTTTTTTAAAATGTGGACGCGCTGCATGCTTTCTCCCTGTGGTCAGGATCAAGGTCAGGGCACTCACTCTCGTTACCTGGTGTATGTTATGATGAAAGTTCTAGTAACTGAGAGATGAATTAAAATAAAAGGCATTAGATGGGAAAGATAAAAACTCAGTAATTCAAAAGAAAAAAACCCTCAATTTTAAAATAATCAGAGGCTCTGAATATATATTTCTATCTAGTCTCTAGGGAAATGCAAATCAAATCCACAGTGAGGTTCGGCTTCACACCCACCAGGATGGACATGTTTTTTAAAAAGTCAGAAATAAAGCAGTAGTAAAGATGTAAGGAGGATGGAGTGTTCGCTCAGTACTGCTGGGAATGTAAGATGGTGCCACCACTTTGGAAAAGAGTCTGGCAGTTTCTCAAAAAGCCCAAGCCAAGCAATTCAATTCAGGGGTACTGTACTCACCCTCCTAATGATGGCATAGGATACAGTGCCCATGTTACAAATGGAAATGTGGTTGGATTGATATTGGCATTGTGATTCAGCATTGGGCTGCTAGTGACCTTCAGAGACCAAGACTGTCATTGAGCCATGACAGTGCCCACTAATACATGTAACTAAAGAAGCCTTGGGATAGCAATCAACAAACTGGAAAATGTATCCATTAAAAAGTTCACCCATTTATGTTAAGGTCAACATTACTCAAAATAGCCAAAAAATGAGACCATTTCAAGTATTCATCAGCTGACCAGTGGAGAAGCAAAATTGTGATTTATTCATAGTGATATAGGATTAGCTATGAAAAGAATGAGGTACTGATAAATGCTATAACATGTATGAACCTTGAACACATGCTGTTAATTAAAAGATGTCAGACATGAAAAAAAAAATCCTAGGCAGTGGTGGTGCATGTCCTTAATTCCAGTATTCGGGAGGCAGAGGCAGGCAGATCTCTGTGAGTTTGAGGCCAGCCTGATCCACAGAGTTTCAGGACAGCCAGGGCTACACAGAGAAACCCAAACAAAACAAATAACAACAAAGAAATGCCCCAAATAGAAAAATCTCCTTGAAGAAAGTAGACTGGTAGCTGGTTAACAGGGACAGAATTAGGAATTTCAGCTTAAAGGTATTTGGGATAAAGTGTCCTAAAATGCATTGTGAGACAACTGAGCCGCTCTCCTAACAGGACTAAAATCACTAAGTTTTATGCCTTATGATATGTGAATTATGTCTTGATAAATCTGTCCTTTTAAAGAAATTATGAAGCCTTGACCTTGGACATTAACAGTGGGACAGAGGGAAGAGGAAGCTAAAGAGTGAACATAGAACTAGATTCTACTGGACTTTGCTAAAAGTTTGATTTATGTACAGACTCAAAAGAAATCAATTCATGATGAAATTTCTAAGTTAGGCACCTGGGGTAATAGTAACAGAAACGGGAATATCAGAGACAGAGAAAAGTTTGGGTGGGAAGGTAGTCTCAGACTGATGCAAGTACTTGGCACAGCAGGTGATAATTAGAAGCCTAATTAGAGATGGCTAATTAAAAGCATAATTAGGGTCTGGAGAGGTGCTCAGTAAAAGAGCATTGGTTGTTCTTGCGGAGGACCTGGGTTTCATTTCCATCACCCAGATGGTCTAACTCTAGTCCTAGGGGACATGACACCATCTTCTGGCTTCCAGGTGCACTGCACACACATGTGGTCCACTGGGGTGTGTGTGTGTGTATGTATACAAAATATTCATACACATTTTTTAAATAGAAAAAAAACAACTAACTAGAGATACTAGGTAGATAGAGAGGCACTTGGCCATGCCGGGCAACCAGATACCTGGCATATCACAGCTGAAGGGAACTGACCCCTACCAGGTGTCCGAGCTCTTCCCATGTAAAGTCACCTGCCCCTTTTGCCCTTATCCAGCTGTATGGGGTCACTGCCTAGAGCCTTGAGTTTCAGATCTGTCCCTGTGTGGTCAGGCTCCAGTCTGACCCACTGTATGACCATTCCTATCTACCTCTGTGACAGTCCTCTATTATCCCATTACCAGCATGATAATCTTTGGTTTGGGCCAGTGTTACTTTATTATATGAGATACTCTTTTCCCAAGAAAGACTAGACCTCATGAGTTCATGGTTATGTCCTCCTTTCCTTAGTATATGATAATCATGCCTCAAGTTCAACAATTCCTCTGGGGAACTCTAAAACATTGCCATCATCAAATTCCAGAGTTCTTCTTAAAACAGGTTGCTGGGTCCCCCCCGATTCTCTAATTCTATAGGTAGGAAGTGTCTCTGTGGATCTACACTCCAACAAGTAACCAAGGGGGGCTGATGCTGCCAATTCAAGACTTACCTTCCTACATCAATCATGGACTGAAGCTTGTCCCCAGCCTTTATCATACTAACAATAGCACCCCGTTTGTAATATCTATCTCTGCCTCAAGCATCCTGTCCTCCAACTTCCAATTCACTCCTGGGTACCTCAATTACAACCCCAACAAGATTCCATCAGCTAGACCTGCCTCTTTTTCAAGTCTCTCCCCATCGTGCCAAACTTCCCTATTAACCTAGCTTAGATTCTGCAGCCATGTCATGCTGGTTCCTCATACAGCTCAACTTATCCCCTTGTCCTCGATTCTGCTGCTAGGCTCTCCCAGCAAACCCTAACCCTGGCTCAGCACTTGCCCCCACCCACTGCCATCTCATCATCAAATTGTGTCAGCCTCACAAAGCTCTAACAGCCAGTGGTGGCACCCACCTTTAATCCCAGCACTCAGCAGGCAGAGGCAGGAGGATCTCTGTGAATTCAAGGCCCAACCTGGTTCACAGAGCAAATTCCAGAATAGCCAGGGCTACACAGGGAAACCTTGTCTAGAAAAAGCGACAAAATAAACCTATGAGCAAAGCTGTAACCGTATTAACAGTCGCTTTTAAAAGCTTTCCGTTGGCCTTTACCCCACAGCTTTTCACCTGGTCTTCCCTCTGAAATGGGTTTCATTAAGGTCAGATTCCATCAGTCAGTCATCAGCTCAACCCCTCATCCCTCCTGGACACACATTCCTGCTCCACTTGGGGTTCCCTTCTCATTACTTGCTCCCTCCTCTTACCTAAACGATGGCATGCTCTCACCCGGCTTCTCAGGCTGCCTCCATCCAGCCTCAGGGCTTGGTTCCAGCTCTGTGTTACAGTTACAGACTCACAGGTTTAAATCTGCAGCCTGGCAAAAGCCTCTCTTGGAACTCCAGAATGACCTACCTAGTGGTACGAAGTGCATCTCTTCTGTCAAACCCAAAGCCAGCCCCTGGGCCTTCTAACTGCCCAAGTCCAAATAATCACCTCTTTATCTCTGGCTGTAACAATAAACGGCGGCTACTTTGGTTTTCCTTTCTTGGTTTCCTTTTCTGTTGATGCAATAAACATGGCCAAAAGCAACTTGAGAGAGTTTCATGTTCTACTTTCCAGGTCACTACATCAGCGAGGGAAGGCAGGACAGGAACTCAAGGAGGAACCTGGGGGGATTGAAGCATCATGCTCACAGGCTTTGTTACACAACTCAGGACCACCTGCCCAGGGATGGCTCCACCCACAGTGGGCTAGGCCCTCTCCTATCAGTCATTAACCAAGAAAATGCCCCACAGATGTGCCCACGGGCCAATCTACTGGAGGCCTTAGCTGAGGTTCTGTCTTTCTAAGTGACTTTAGTTTGTGTCAGACCCAGCAGAGTCTTCCATTCCCGTCTTTCCGACCATCCCTACAAACCATCGGCAGATCCTATTGGTTCTACTATTACCTGTATCCCAAATCCGAGTTTCCCTCCATCTCTACCACAGCACACTGGTCCAAGCCATCTTAATCTCTCACAGGAAATCCTAAAGTGTCTTCCCACTTCTTCTCTTACCTGAGACCTTTCAATATGTCAACCAGATTCTGTGAATTCTCTGACTTGCCTTTCAAAGAAAACACAAAGCCCTGCCCCCTGTCCTCCTGGTGTGTCATACTTCCTCAACACCTCGGGGTCAGTCTGTCTAGATTCTGACTAAACTGGATGTCTCTGGACACAGGCCTGATCCCCAGATGACTCCCCACTGTCATTCCTTGCCTTTTCTTCTTTTCATGACACAGCGTCTTAGTCTGTAGCCCAAGCTAGCCCAGGTTTACCTGGACCGCCTAGCAGTTCTCCTGTCTCATCCTATGAAATACTGGATAAAAGGCATGAGCCATTGTGCCTCTAGCCTTTTTTTTTTCTTTTCTTTTTATATTTTCATTAATTTATTGAGAATACAGGAATGTAATGGATTTTGATGCTTTTCCCCAACTCCCAGATCTACTGCCCACGCTCCCTCCCAACCCTCAGCCCTCTATTTGGACATATTTGTAACCCATTGAATACAATTTGTGTGGCACATATAAGCATGGGTGGGACACTTCCACTGGAGCACCTTCAACCTAAGGGACTATACCTTAAAGAAAACTGACATGGGGCTGGAGAGATGGCTCAGAGGTTAAGAGTACTGGGCTGTTCTTCCAGAGGAACCTGAGTTCAATTCCCAGCACTCACGTGGCAGCTCACAGTTAACTGTAAGTCCAGTTCCAGGGGACCCTGCACCCTCACACAGATAGATATACATGTAGGCAAAACATCAATGCACATAAAATAAAAAAAATAAATTAAAGAAAATTAAAGTGATGCTCCCTCCCCTGGTGAGTCACTTAGAGATGGAGGCCCTCCTCACTTTAATCCCTTCATGTACTTTTAGTTTCAAAGTGTGTGCCAAAGCATATCTGTAGAGTTGCCTCCTGCTCTGTTACAGATCAAACTCAACTAGCCCAGTGAGGCAGAAAGCACCTTTACCCATAGAACCACGACACCCTGCTTCTCCTACGCTCTTCTCCAGACTTTTTCCTGAGGTGTTGCATATAGATGTCTCTCACCCACAGGGAGGTGAACTCTGTGAAGAGGACGTTGTTTCTGCTCTTTCCCCCATGAGCACGTGACAGATGCTCAATAAATACTTGTTGAATTAATTCATTAATTGAAAGGCATTTCCATCCTTCCTCCCCAGTGGCCACAGCCTATATAAAGAGGTGTGCTCAGGCTGCCTTTCTCCATTTTCTAATAGCCTCCTGGCCACCACCTGGGCCTCCTCCCCTCCCCAGAGCCTGGAGGACCCTCTAATTGCTCTTGCTATAGAGGGAGGGAGCTGGTCTCTGTAGAGAGAGGAGGGAGGGAGGAACTGCATCTGGTGTCCAAGAAGATGAGGAATCCAGCTCAGGGCATTGCTGGTCTACCCCTTGAGTACACAATGTGAGGTAGATAGCCTAGGCACCAGCCACCCTTCAGATACACTGACTCTTAGCCTTTCTCTGCTGCTATCGCAAGTTGGGCCCAGAAGCTCCAGCTTCTCTTGGTTTGGTCAAGGATACCAGGACCCAGCACCGACCTCCCTCGGGACTGCGGAAGGCAGGGGGTGGGGTGGCAGAGACAATGGGTAGCTCAGAGCCCAGGCTCCTTTTGCATCAGCCTGAAGTGATACAAAGATACAAAGAGAAAGTCTTGTGGGTGCAGGGAGGGGGTGGGGAAAAGCCTTTGTCCTGCTATTTTATACATTGCAGGGGGGGTGAGGGCTGTGCTGGTGGAGCTGCTGTCAATATGGGGAGGGGCAGAGGCCCTGAAAAGTTTTTGAATTTCAATCAGGTTGCCTTTGAAAGAGTTTGGCTTTTGTTGAAAGAAAGAGAAAGGTTAACGCTAAAGTTGAGGGGGAGGGAATGGGTTCTGGAGAGAGGCCTGTTTGCAAGCGGTCAGCTATGGTTCACCCAGGCTGGTAGAAAGTCTGGAGTGGAAGAACAGGGCCCCGTCTCCCTTGGCAGAATCAGGCTGAGTGTGGGTCAAGATGGTGGTGGGCTTGTTGGGAGTGAGCAGAGAATGTCTTTGGGAAGGGGAGGCCACCTGGGGCCAAGCAGGACAATTTCTTCCTGTTGTGAGCTTTTGACTTTTTAAGCCCAGACAGAATGAGCTTCTCTCCCTCCCTCCCCCCTCCTCCTTCCCTCCACCCAATCAGAGCGTTTGTCAGGACTGACTGTGAGTAGTATAGGATTAGGGTTGGGGAAGGAAAGAAGCTGAAGTAGTTAGTATAGGACCTCCCTGGCTCTGTAAGGAGCTGTCCCTCACCACTTCTGCTGTGCATTCTACCCCTCTGGAAAGAAAGTAGAAGTACTGAAGTCAGTGTAGCCTTTGGACTGGACAACATAGTCCTTTTTTCTAAATTAGAAGGAAAAGGGGGAGGGGGATGGGAAGCCATGGCCGCAATAGAAAGCTGTATTCCAGGTGTGGGGGCCTGTGCTTTTGACCTCACACCCCTGCCAAGCATGTCTCTCCCCCTCTCTCCCTTTCCCTCCTCACATACACACACTTCTTATAGACTGCATCAAGGTCCAGTGTTCTAAATTTTACCTATCATCTGTCTCTACATATGAGCCACAATGTACATGTGGTTCTCCCCTGTGTGGTTCCTGGGAATTGAACTCAGTCTGCACCGCGGACTCCTTTACCCACTGAGCCAGCTGGCTAGTCCAGGTGTTCTAGAAGGTCTACAGGAGTCTATTGTGGGTCTCAGTTCTCCATGTACTATTTGCTTCATGGGTTGTAGTTCTGCCCTTGAGAACCAAGCCATAAACTTCAGCCTGGAAATATCTGAGAGGAAATGGAACATGGCGGCTCGTGATGGTAATCCCAGCACTCATGATTTCTGAAGAGCAAACAAATATATATATTTTTGAGGAAAGAATCAAAGGAAGAAAGATGAAAACATTGGAGTGGTTTTATCCTTATCTTCATGTTTAATAAATTACCGTGGTAAACATCTGCACTGTGCACAATGTTAAGCCTCTTCCTTGTGGCTCAAATATCCATCCATTAAATATTTGTTCAGCATTCTGTGTGTTAGGCATTGTGCCAGGCCCTAGGAAGTGCAGATGGAAGAATGGTCCTGTCCCTCAAGGGGAACATAAGCAATTATAACCCCAAGAGATAGTAATACAGACAAGCCACACAACACAGCCTAACACTCATCTCATCTAACTTCATTTGACAAGAGAGTATTCTAGAAAACTATGGTTTTCTTTTTTTTTAAGGTTGCCTTTACATTTTTGTTTTTCATTTTGCTACATTCAGAGAATTTATAATACTTATCTTTAAAGGTAAAATGTATCACAGAGGGGGAAAGGCACATGTTCAGTGTGTATGTGTGTGTAGGTGTGTGTGTAGGTGTGTGTGTAGGTCAGAAGTTGACATAAGGTATCTTCCTTGGCTGGGCCTGGTGGTGCTCACCTTTAAACCCAGCACTCGGGAGCAGAGGTAAGCAGATCTCTGACTTGGAGGCCAGCCTGGTCTACAGAGCAAATTCCAGGACAGCCAAGACTACACAGAGAAACCTTGTCTCACCCCCTCACACACACACACACACACACACACACACACACACACACACACACACACACACTCTATAAACAAACAAACAAACAAATAAATAAATAAATAAATGTGTCTTCCTTGTGCTTCACTGTATACATTGAGGCAGGGTCTCTCACTAGTACAGAGCTCACAGATCTGGCTAGTGTAGCAGCCCATTCAAATTGCCCAGGGGCTCCTCTTTCCACTCCTCCAATGCTGGTATTACAAGCCCAGCGATTAACTAGGTGCTGGGGATCTGAACTCCTGACAAGCAGGCATGACAAATGCTTCGCCCCTGAGCTATCTCCTCAGTTCCCACGTGTCCATTTTTTGCATATTCACAGATTTCTGTAATAGAAGCTCTTCAAGACTACTGTCTTCATTTAATATCACTCTGAAAATATGGTGATGGTTGTATTCTCCATCTGGCTTTAATCCCAGCACTTGGGAGGCAGAGGCAGTGAAATCTCATGAGTTCAAGACCAGCCTAGTCTACAGAGCAAATTCTGAGACAGCCAGAACTATATAGAGAAACTCAGTCTTGGAAAAAACTAAAGAAAGGAAGGGAGGGAGGCAGGGAGGAGAGAGAGAGAGCTTTGCCCAAGCCTTTCTGTTCATCATTAAGGGCCAGATCTGAGGTGGAGAGAAGGCATGGAGAAAACCCTCAGCTAGAGTTCTCAAAACCAGGCCCCTTAACCAAGAGCATCGGCATCATCCACAGCCCCTCATTTTGCCAGGCTGAGATTCAGGGAGTAGGCCTAGCAGTCTGTTTTAAACAGCCTTCTGGTTGATGATGGCCCTCCGAAGGGTTTCTAGTAATGATTCACATTACTGCTCTTAGTGAGATGTTTCTAAAGCTCCTTAGAAATAATCTGCTCTGGGTACAAGGCAAGCTAGTGTTGGGGGCAATTCAAGTCTTTGGTTAGTTTTCGGTTCATTTGCCCAAGAAGATGGATACAAATGGCTGAGACAGAGAGCCTTATCTAGAATACTTGGAGCCTAGATCTTCTGATCCCCTCTGCTGGCAGGTAGAGGGGTTGATAGAAGTATTAGGTGGCCCTTTACTGTGGCTGGTCCCTTTGTAACTCCCCATACTTGTAACAGAGAAGAAAAGCCTCTTCCACATTTGATTATTCCGATCTGATCCTTGAAGGCCATGGCCCAGGAGTCCCCTGGTACCTGTATCATCTCAGCACAGGCTGAGAGTTTCTTTTTAATGTATACCAAAGCCACATGACCTTTTGGGTCTCAGGTTGGCTTCTGTCCATTCTGTAGATTTGGCTCTTTTTAGTTTTCTTTTCCCCGAGTTATCCTCCAGACCATTCTAGATTGCTGTAACCAGATTGCCACTTACGAACTATAAAATGCAGGCGTAAGACTTCCTTTCAGAGGGAAAGAGGCTTTGCCACTGAGCAGAAACTCTGTAGCAAACACTACCCACTTGCCTTGACTATCTCCCTCATCTCGCCCCTCTGAACCTCCTGAGGGAATCTTGCTCACTTGCATAGCCTCCTTAGCTGGATCTGACTGGCTTGGAGTATACATTTGTCCTTTTTAACCACAGCTCTAAGAAGAGTTTCCCTAGGCTCTGACTCCCTCCCAGGAAACCCCAGTAATGGTCCCGACTAGATTCTCCTTTCATGAGGCTGGTCAGCCCTTACCTGACTCATCCCTGTCCATGTCAGCCTACCTGTCCATTTTCTAGCTCCAAACAGGCTCCCGGGAAAAGGAACAAAGTGAGGCCCCTATGTCCCAGGCAGGTTGCTTGTGCATCCCTTCCATCTAGTGTTAACCCCTGTGGCTGGCCCACAGCAGGGAAGCCTTCTTGCCTGACTCTGCACAGGCTCGCTGGCCAGAGTTTGCATTATTTATTTAATGTCTTGTACCGTAAATAATGGTAACTTTATGGTTATTAGGAACGGGTTAAGGTACATGCGGGTAGCACCAGGCTGCCTTCAAAAGGAACAGTCCTGGCATAAAATGTTGCGATAATTGCTTTACTGCTGAGTGTTGGTCTTTATTTTGTGTGTGATTTGTCCCTTAAGCCAGCGTAACATTCTCCCCACGGCTGGAGAATGCAGACAGTAAACCGAAGGGCTGAGCATGAACAATGCGACACGGCACACTGCTGGGTTTTTCTTTTTCCTCTTTCTTCCTTTCTCCCTTGACCTCCCCCCAATCCTCTCCGCTCCCCTCCCCCCATGCCCTGCCCTGGTCCCTGCCCCAGGCCAGAATCATCCTCCCCCATTCTTGACACCTCACCAAGATATGCCATCTCACCCCTTTATTTTGAAAACCAAGCCAATAACTCTTCTTTCTTTGCCTTTTGCAGGCCACACACTAGATATGACAAAAGGGTAATCATGTAAACAGAGCCTTCTTTTTCAGGTACCCGGGCATTCGGTCCAGCATTCGGTCCAGCCCAGGGTTGGTGTGTGCTGGCATTAGCTAGGACCCAAACTTACAGCTCTTTCCAGCTTTGCAGTGGTCTGAAAGGGCTGGGTGTGCAGGAAAATGGAGGCTGTGGCACCTTCCTAACACTGGGACTCTACTGTCCTCTGTGCCATCACCAAGCACTAACACTACCTGCCATGTACCAAACCCCAGTTTCCCTTATCTGTGGAAGAAGGATGATGTGAAAGCCATGGGGTGAGACAGAGGGCAGGGTGTGGCCCCTGGGGTGGGTCAGCCTTTACTGACCCCCAGACCTTGTTGGCTCCCTATGTTTACTTCAGAGGGTCACTCTCCTGCCCTCGTAGAACCCCAGGCTAGATGACCCCAGGAAAGTGAACTGTTTCCCTTACAGGCAAAGCATACTTAGAATCATCCAGCAGGGGTAGCTGGCTTCCATAAGGCTTGCTTGACATCTGTGAGTGTAGCCAACCCATGGACACTGAGGCCAGACTCAGTATGCCTGGGTGCTTCTGCCATTATCTCTTAACTTGTCTAGTGTAGAAACTTGTAGAATGCAGAGTTCTTCAGAAACTTTCTGTTTCTGTTTCATCTGTAAGATCAAGGCGAAACATACCTCTGCCGTGGAAATAATAGCTAATACCGATCCAGAGCCAAACACAGCCCATGCATGGTGGAGCCAGACATTCTACCACACTCTCTAGCCAAATACAAGTAGCTATTTCTGGATAAGGAGGAGGAGGTGATGAGAGTTGGGGAGAGATGGGATGGTACAAAGAAGAGGCTAGAAGTCAGGCAGAGAGGTCAGAGATGTCCAAGCCATTACAGCTCTCCTGGGAAGGGAGCCTTGCCGCTCTTCCCCCTAGAAGTGGGCATGAGGACTTAGGCTGACTTACGGGGACTCTACTTACCCGATAGCTGATGACTTCTAACTCTTCAGCCACATCCCCATCCTCCCCTCTCATCTCCCTCTACACTTCACCCTCTTGGCTGCAACAGAGGAGATATAATACAGTCCAGGCAAGTTGACAGCCAGGGGTTCTCAGCTACAGGAGGGGATCTGTGTGTGTCTCACTTATCCCACCTCTCCAGGGCCTGGTAACCCATCAACAGCGGAAATTTGAACAAAGTGGAGAACCTGGGATGAAAGGAGAATGCTGCCATGTTTGGGGTGGGGTGCAGGGGGGGAAAGGAGATGGCTTTAATTAGGGCTTCTGGGCCTCTTTAGTCCTGGGGCTGGTCAGGGTAATCCAGTTAGAGTCCTGGCCTTTCATCTCAGCTGGCTGGCCTCTCTGGGGCCCAGTCAGAGCCTTTAGGGGGCCAACAAGTAGCAAGCAGGCTTGGAGTGGGGTGGGGGCTGGTACCACACTCACTTCCAGCTGGACGCAGAGGGGGGTACGGAATGAAGCCCAGCCAGCAGAGCAGTTGGTGGTGGGCAGTGAAGTGGCCAGGGTGGGCGGCTTGGGCGCTGGGCGGCTGTCTCCTGACACCAGAAACTCTCTTTATAAAAGGATCAAATCAGAGCATTGTTCTCTGGGCCAGGGAACCAAGGGCTCAGAATGCTCTTTTGTGTGGAGGTTCCCCCCACCACCTATTCCCCCTTCTTTTTTTTCTCCCTTTGAGCCACTACTGACTGAGCCTCAGCCCCCATGCTTGGTGGGGGCATGGGGGGGTGGTAGAGATGAACTAGGGACAGACAGTCCTGGGGGAGCCATCTGTGCTGGGGTAGGATCCACTGGAGCTGAAAAATTAAACAGCATTTTCAATTAACTTTTCCTCTCTTGTTGGGGGTGGGCGTGAGGGGGGTGGGGCGGGCTGGTTGAATTTAACCTTTGAAAAGCTGCTGTGAAGAGGAGAGGGGAGGGAATGACCTTTCTTTCCTTAGGCGGGGCTGGGGGGGGGATGGAATTGTTCCTTAGGCTGAGCAGAGGACCCTCTCTTGGTAGACAGTCCAAGAAACCTTTGGTGTTCTTGGCTCAGGTCCCATCTGGGAAATCATTGAGTCTGCACATGTACACCCAGGGTACTCGCCACAGGAAAGATGGGCGAGCTGATGAGGTCAGCAGATGGTCAAGGCTTCAGCACAGAAAGGTGAGAACCTTCCACACACCACCCCTAAATAGCTACCCCCCCTTTTTTTCCTCTCATCTTCTCAAATAGTCCACTCTTGGGCTGGATGCGTCAAAATGTGGTAGCAGATCGGGAGAAGAGGTTCTGCTCATGGATGGGCTCCAAAGGCCCTTCCCAAGAGTTCCATCAGCAACATGAAATAAATGGAATATAGCACAGGTGGAACCCTGAATCAAAGGCCAAGGTGGTCTCTTTCTCAAGTCCCAGGGCTCTATCTCCTGCCTTCCATATTCCCTGAGACTTAGAACGGGCCTTCCTCACACTGCCTGGTCTCTTCCTACTTCACATGGCAACCACAGAGCCTTCCATTCTTCCTGGGTCCCCAGTGCTAGAAGAGTCTGAAGAACACTCTGGTTTTGGAAGACCTGTTCCGTCATTCTCCAGCTGTTAAAGGAGAGGTGCCAAGAATTATTCTCATTTACGGAGGAAACAGACTCAAGGAATTGGTGCAAAGTGAAGCCTTCCCTGGATGCCACACATGATGACCTAAAGACCTTTTCCAAGCTGTCCGACTCTCAACCCTCCCATGTCTACCTGTCCCCAAAGCAGTACTCTTTAGTGTACTTGTGTCTTCTTTAGCAGAGACAGTCAGTCCCATTCATGGATGACAATATCAGAACGTCACTCAGGTTAGCTAAGGCAAAAGAGGAAATAAATCCAGGAGGGGTTTTCACCAGCTCTGGCTTCCTGAGGGTAAAGCTGATGTGCGCGTGTGCGTGTGTAACAAAGACACGAAAATAAGGAAAAAGTTGCTCCCTTGGCCACTCCAGGGCACTATAGAGCATGCCCTGCCTTCTCAAATCTGCTTTGAGTTTTGATTCCATACTCAGGTAAGGACTTAGGGTACTGTTGTAGCCTTAGCTTGGGGCTCTCCCCGTCCTGTCTGGAATGTGCTCAGCCAAATGCTGCTCCTTCGGGTCATCAGGTGACCCAACTTTCAGGGGCTTAACACATACCTCATACAACCCTTTCCCACTTCCATCTCCTTTATTTACAGCTCCAAGAACTTTTCTGTCTTCCTGATGTAAACTGTGCCCTCTGATTATACTTTGTCTTAGGTTATACTTCGTAATGGAGAGATTTGCAGTTATACACTGAGTTGAGAGGCTTTTATAATTAAGGTCTCCCTCTCTAGACTTGAATACTCTGAGAAGGGGTATCTTGCTATTTTCCCCCAGTGTTGTGTGAGAGTGCCATTTGGGGCTTTAACACAATAAATGAATGAATGAACTAAGGGACAGACTCAGAGAAAGTAAAGAAAACAATAAAGGAGAGAGCTGGTTATGGCACCAAGACGTTAAGATAAAGGATATTTCTTCAAGGCCCCCAACATGGAGGCCAGCAGGCCTGAACAGCACAGAAAATCTTTTGGGGGATCAGGGACTGAGACAATGTGATAGCTAAGGACAGGGCACTAGGTAGCTGACCTCAGCTTTCTTCCTCTATTTCAAAGATGCCAGCTTGTCTTGGGGCCTGGAGAACAGAGGAGGGACTCTGTGAAAGAGCTCTGGACAGTTCAGATGGAGAATCAAAGAAAAGACCTGGCCTGCTGGGGTAGCTTTGGAAGACTTTTCAGCAAAATAAAATGATCAGTCTCAGGAAGAGGCTAGATCTTGGGACCTGTGAGCTGGAGGGAAGTTGAACTAATGAAGGGTTAAAGAAAGAGAGAGATAGAGGGTGAGGGAGGGAAGACCAGTGGGCACCCAGACCACTAAGAGCTGTGGAAGACTGTCTTCCCTCGCATAGGGCAGAGATGCACAGCTCATTTTTTAGGTCAGTCTTTAAGAAGAAAAATGACAAAAAGGAATTTGGATAATTAGGAAGTAAATGCAGACTGTGCAAAAAAATCGTTACTGATAGAAAGCAGGTAGGAGAACACTCAGAAAATGTAAAAGTTCACAAATCAGCAAGCTGGGATGACATCCATCATGAGGTATTAAGGTTAGTGTTCTGGGAACATGCTAAGCGGGGTACTGATGGAGCCACTTATAATTGTGTCTGGAAAATTATAGAAAGTAAAAGGGCCGTGAAGAGGCTGAAGAAGTGAATGGATATTATTTTTGTCTTCTAAAAGATGGCACCAGAGTCCTAAGAATCTTCATTGTCAGTTTAGGAACTATATACAATGAAGGAGGGAAAGGATATCCTCTTGGGGAGAAAAATAAAATTGCAAATTCTGTGTGTATATGTGTGTGTGTGTGTGTGTAGGCATGTCTAAGGGCCTGGCCAAACCACACCAAACAGAATAACTCTGAGTGATCAAATTGAAAACAGAGAAACAGATGTGTTATAATGGGCGTGCCACAAGTGGCTGTTGTTAAAACAGGTTCAGGATTTGCCCATGGTGTAAGTAAATGAATAGAAAGGAAAAGTCAATAGCGGAGAATGCATTCAGGGAGAGGGGTACCCTCCTGATGGACAATTAACCATGCCTTCTTTTGGACGAGAGAAAACGACGTGAAGCTGAAGAAGCTGATGGCTAGTTGGAGAAATAATACAAGCTCTCAAAGAAGCCCTGGGCTGAGCTGCTAATTATGGAGGGAGAGTCAGGTTAGAGCAAACAACACATTATGGGTGGGGGGGTGGAGGTCCCCCTGCTCATTGAAGAGAACCATTCAAGGTCTTGGAAGCTGCCTTGCTGTGGAGACTACATGCACAAAATTTGGATGTAGAACTCTTGGGACTTAGAAGAGACGGTGCCACAATGGGGTCGTCTCAAAAAGTGTGGGGAAGGCCCTGAAGGGCAGGCTGAGCTGAGTGGTCCCGCATGGTAATGATGCCGACTGGCTGCACAGCTCCAGCACCCTACACGCTTTTACAAGGTTAAAGCAACAGCTTGAACCTGTATGGGGTGAGCATTTGTTTCCTTTCCAGATTGCCAGCTAATGAGGAAAGATTAAAGAGGCTAAATCTGTTTAGCTTGGCTAAGTGTCGACCGAGGCGGCGGGAGTGGAGAGACGTGCTGAGCCTGCCTGGCAGAACTGGGGTGTAATAAGTGTCTGCAGACTTCAGGAAGGTGTGACAGCAGCCCGGGGAGAACGTCCCTCTCAACTGGGGCAAGGACTCTTAGCTTTGAGCACTAGGAAGAAGGGATGGAAGGTTCTCCTAGCAAAGAGCTCAGCCTCTCACTGTAGAGACAGGTGACCTGAGGAGGCGAAGGCCAGCCTTGCCAAGAGAGGAGCGGGGCCTAGTAAACCAGCCAGCACTGTCTCATCAGCACTGCCATTTGGTCTTTGGTGCCCCTGAGGGCCCTCTCTGGTCCACTGCCCCCCAGCACAGCTCCTGGCTCATGGGACCACGTTTGGGTGTGTGACACGCAGAGTAGCTAGCTTGGCAGTTCATAACCAGGCTGATCTTTGATGGTGTCACCAGAGAGAGTCTTCCGGTCTGAAGGAAACCAGCCTCTAAGGCCAAACAGAGCATCCCCCACAAAAGGGAGCAAGTGGCAAGGCCAAAGATTTAGTATCTGAAGACTCCCCAAGCCTGGGCCTGTGGGTGAGCTAGGCTGACTCTCTCTCCTCCTTACCATTGGCAGTCTCATGGTTAAACACTTAAACAATCTTTCTCCTCTTTTCTCTCTCCCCCTCTCTCTTTCTCTTCTTTTCAGAGTTGACAGGGGCCAAATAAAGGCCCTTTTTAAAAAAACACACAAAACAATTTTGTTCCTTCTGAAAGTGATGGAGTGAAAGTGAGTGTAGATTATAGGCCTGTGCACTGAGGGCCTGCCGAGGGGGAGAAGCGGTGACTTGATGGGAACCTAATGGCAGTAATTGGCCCTGGCTTTGACAGGACCCATATCACAGCTCCGGAAAGAGAGATGTTTAAAGTAAAAATTTACACAAAATTATATGTTTTCGGGGTGAAAAAGACTGTTTGGATTTCATTTTTTTCTTCCTCTTCTTCCCCCTAGGGCATGTTTCATGGGTCACCCTCTGTGCTCTCTCTCTCTCTCTCTTTCTCCACAAACGCACACATGTACAGATGCAGGCATGCATGTGCACGAGTGCTTGTTTGTACATGAGAGTGTGCACACACATGCACACATCCATCTTCCCTGGTATAATAGCATCTATTCCTGTATTGCCAAGGCTCCCCCCTCCCCAATCCTCAAACTGAGGCATGGGCTAGCTCTGGAAGTTTCTCTTTAGGAAACGGAAAAGGCCTCAGAGGAGGAAGAAAGAAAGAACTGCTCTATTAGGCCACCCTTCACGATTCCACACAGCAGAGGTTGTCCGGGCTCAGCATGCAGCTGCCTGGCATCTTATGATTCTTCTCCTTGAATCACTTAGTCCTGACAATGGCCGAGCAACAGATTGGGTAATTACATTTGCCGTGTGACTCCTGCTCCAGTCTGGGGGCCTCTGAGTGTAGTGCCCTGTTTGTCTTGTTCAGTGCCATATTCCCCCCATCCAGCCCAACAGCCATACACTGAAAGGTCTCAGTAAGTGGCCAGGGCTGGGGAGAAAGCTCAGTGAGTAAAATGCTTACTGTGTAAATGTGAGGGCCAGTGTTTGGCCTCCTAACACCCACATAAACGCTAGGCATGGTGGCCCACCTATAATCCCAACACTCAGGAGGCAAAGACAATCTCTCTGAAACAAGTTACCTAGTTTAGACCAGTTGAAATGTGGGTTCAAGAGAGGGACATTGCCTGGGTAAATAAAGTAGAGAGCCATTGAGAAAGATACTTGACATCACCTTCTGGCAGGTCGATGTACACACATACACATGCACGCATACATTTTTAAGAAAGTGAGCAACCTAAAATAAGGAGTCAAGGAAAAAAGCTGTGCTTACTGAAGGTAAATTGGCTGATGTAATTAAAAAAAAAAAAAAAAAAAAAAAAAAAAGACCCGTGTGAGTTCCTGGGGAAGTAGCAGACAGGACTTCAGATTATAGAGTGGCGGTGGAGGCTCTGAGCCATCCTTTACAAACCACAAGCATAACATTGGCACTAACAGCTCAGGCTGCTGTTGCTAGGGGTGGGATGTCCGGCAAGGAAAGTGGAGCTTAAAATCAGGAAATGAATGGCTAGTACCTGGGTACTCAAGAGGGGGTCCTCAGGAATGGGCCAATCTCAACAAACACAGAAGGAAGAGGCCTGCCTGCAGAAAGTTATAGTAACAGGGATTAAATCCTGTTAGGCCAGCAAAGGAGGAAGAGTTTGGGTTATAGAGCCAGCAACAGGGATCAGTGAGTCCAGGGCCTACACCTTTCCCATTTCGCTTCAGTGTTTGAAGACAGTCCCAGTCTAGCTAAACCAGGCCACTCCAAGTCCACTAAGGGATGGTTGCTACTGCTGGCGATAGAAGAGGGGAAAGATCACATGGAGATGATTCTCTCAGAGTTGTGGGACTTGCTAGGATCCATGGAAAGCCAGTGCAGTCACTGGGTGGTTCTGGAGTGATAGAACTGCAGGGTATGTGAGCTGTCATCAGGCCAGGTTGTAAGCAGTTGGTAAGACTGACATGTCATAGGAACAAGGAGGGCTGCTGAGAGATAGCTTAGCAGGAAAGAGCTGAACTTGGTTCCCAGCACCCACACTGGGTGATTCGCATCTGCCTGTAATTCCAGCTCTGGGAGAGACCCAAGGCCTCTGACCTCTGTAAGCACTGCACTCATGGGTATACACCTATATAGTCACAGAAATAAAATGCTGAAATAAAGCTTTTTAAAAAGTGAAGAAGAGAAAGTGGTGACTTACAGTCAGATGTCAGAACACCGATTCCTTCTTTCCGTTTTTCTGAGGCAGGTGTCACTATGTAGCCCTGGCTGGCTCAGAACTCTCTCTGTAGACCAAACTGGCCTCAAACTCAGAGATTCACCTGCCTCTTTGCCTTCCTAGTGCTAGGATTAAAGGCTTGCACTAACAAATTCTTTTTGTTACTGTTGTTTTTAAAGATTGTATTTATTTTTATGTGTATGTCTTAGTTAGGGTTTCTATTGTGGTGAAGAGACACCATGACCACAGCAACATTTAATTACATTTTCAGAGGTTTAGCCCATTTTCAGCATGGTGTAACACAGTGGCCGCAGGCGCACATGGTACTGGAGAAGTAGCTGATTGTTGTACAACCCTGCAGGCAACAGGGAGGAGTGTGAGTCTTTGAGCAAACTTAAACAAAAAAGACCTCAAATCACCCCCCACACATACACAGTGACACACTTTCTCCTCTAATAAGGCCACACCTCCCATTAGTGCCACTCCCTTTAGGGGCCATTTTCTTTCAAGCCACCGCCCTGTCTAAGTGCACAGTGTACATGTAGTGCCCAAGGACAACATTGGTTCCCCAGGAATTAGAGCTTCAGACAGTTGTGAGCCACTATGTGGGTGTTGGGAACTGAACCCCAATTCTCTGCAAGAGCAGAAAGTACTCTTAACTGATGAGCCAGCTATCTCTCTCTCCAACCCCAGAGCAATACAGGCTCTGTGGCTCAGAATGTAAAGATAGGACCTGAGGTCAAATCCCAGCACCCATGTAAAAAGCCAGGTTCAAAGGTGAATTTGGTGGCACATGCCTTTAATCCCAGCACTTGGGAGACTAAGGCAAGAAGACCTCTGAGTTCAAGGTCTGCCTGGTCTACAGAGTGAGTTAGTTCCAGGCCAGCCCGGACTACACTGAGAAATACTGTCTCAAAGAAATTAAAATAAAAAGTCAAGTCCAGTGGTATGTATCTATAACCCCAGCATTGGGAAGGCAGAGACAGGCAGATCCTTGGTGCTTACTGTCTGAATAGTCTAGTCAAATTCCAGCTCTAGGTTCAGTGAGAGACCCTGTCTCAAGAAACAAAGTGAACTCAGTGTCAATCTCTGATCTCCCCAAGCACATATGTTCACATGTACTTTTACATACACATGAACATGCATACACACACACACACACACATGACAAAATGCCTCCTCTATTCCAGGTGCCATGCTTGGCCAAAGCCCTTCAGAATTGTTACTTAATTCGAGACATTTCTCTTTTATTTGTTCTTTATATGCCGATTAAGAGTGTGAGGAAAGGGTAGTCCAAGCTGCCTCCAAACTCAGTATGTATCTGAGGATGACTTTAAATTGATTCTCATGTCTCTCTCCCAACATGAAATGATGAGAGTCATGTGATAGGCCCCTAATCCCAGCACTCAAGAGGTTAGGGCCAGCCTGGTCTACATAGGGAGTTCCAGATCAAAGACTGTAGACCTTATCTTAAAAACAAACAGAAGCAGCTATCTCCCTAAAGGAGCCACCCTGTTATACTGCCCATCAATACTGTAGTCATGTTCTATTTACCTTTTCTCCCCTGTCCCGACCACCTCCCATCCCAGCCTCTCCATCCAGCAGCCCAGGAATCTTTAAAATGTATGACCCCTTGAGTCAAACCCATAATCCTTAATCCAGCAAAGATCTGCTTCCCTTCTCCCCTGACCCTCATATCACCTGCACGGTTCACGCTTCCTCACCTCCCGTGACTGGTTCACACTGATCCTTCCGACCTGAGCTTAAAGGCTGGTGCCTCAGAGACACATCCCAGTCAATAAAGGATTTCACCTGGTTTCCTGATAATTTGTCTTTAGGTGTGTGCGGCAGGTTGTAGCCTCCACCATTTGTTTGCTCAGAATCTGACTTTCTCATTCAGGTACACTCTATAAGATAGGGCATCGGGTCAGGTGGAAAACACAAAGAGCCCTGTGTTTATTCTGAACAAGTACAGAAATTTATCCTGCTACTATCCACTAAACAATACAGTATCACAGCTGTATGCATAGCATTTACATTGCTGTAAGTAATCTAGAGACACTTTAAAATATGCAGGGGGAGGACACTGCTTATATGCAAATACAGCATCATTAAGCAGCTGCAGGTTTGGGTGTCTCTAGGGGGTGTTAGAGACAGTCCCCTGAGGACATAGAGAGACAGCTCTATCTCTCTTGTTCCCCACAGAGTCATTAAGCCCTTCAAAACACCAAGTGCAGAAAAGGCACTCATGTGTTGTACTTCAGCATATTACGTATTTTTGTTAGAAAGGAGTATTTAATAAAATGTGTCAGGATAAGGCAGACTTTGCATTCCTAGAATCTCAGAGGAGAGAGCGAGCCTCAAAAACCTTAGCCCTGGGGTTAGGGAGATGTTTCTCAGGTGGTGAAGGGCTTGCTACAAAAATGTGATGAACTGAGTTCAATTCTTAGCCACCACCCCCCACCCCCACCAAGGCCAGTCTTGGTGGTGTGTGCGTGTAATCCCAGCACTAGAGAGGCAAAAAACAGACTCCCTTGAAGTCACTGACAAGCCAGTCTAACCAAATAGGTGAGCTCCGGGTTCAATGAGGGATTCTGTTAAAATACAAGATGGAAAACAAAAGACTAAAACCAGCTAGGAGAAGGGTCAACCTCTAACCTTCACCAAGCACTAGCACACACACTCTCACGCTTAGACATCACCCATTCAACAGCTTAATCCTAATTAGAAAGTGAACTCTGAGGGGCCATGCCCTCTTGTTTAGCTCAGGTACTGGGTGAGCAATGTCTGTGCAAGGAACCACGGAAAAGTCTCAGGTTTCTCATTGGAAGCAACATGCAGAGGCACGGGCCGCCATGGAGAGCTAGGAAGGGAAGGGGCAGATCTGTTGGCAGCCTGTGGAGAAACAGAGAGAGAGCTGGGTTTGGAATGGCAGAGAAAGGCACAGTCATCAACAAGCCTGTTGTGTTTCGAAGACAATGAGGTTTGTTCATTCCGTCATTTATTTATTTACTCACTAATTTAATCAGCAAATAGCTATGTAAAGCTTAGTATCCATAAGTGCTATGACAGTCCCTGAGCATATGATGACTAAGTTCAAGAAAAGGATATGAAAACATTTATAGTAAGATAGTGAGTTAGCTCCATTTTCAGAGTGTGTGGGGTACTGTGGTGCCTTAGAAGTGGAGACAGCTGGGCATGGGAGAGACTTTGGGAGGTCAGCCCGGGTGACATAACCAGCTCAAAGCTAGCCTGGGCTACATTGGAAGATTATTTCAAAAAGCCCAAAGGCTTGGGGCGTAGCTCAAAGGTGAGCTTGTACAGAGCTTGATCCCCAGCACTTCTGGCAAAATTGGCACTTTTTAATTGCTTCCTGCAGGATAGAGGGCACGGGCGCTAGCTTGACTGAAAGCCGGAGAAAGGTGTTCCAAACAGAAGAAAGAACATTTGCACGAGAGGAAAATAAAGAAAATCAAGCAAGAACTGTGAACAGCCTAGTCAGGATGGTAGTGCATGGAACATGGGGCTTCATGAAGAGCTATAAGATTCAAGTGATATTCTGGTCATCTCTGCCTCTCTGCCTCTCCATTCAGAGAGAACAGATGCTGTGGAAGTCAGATATAAAGCCAAGCATGGTGGCACATGCCCTTAATTCTAGCACCTCAGAGGCATAAACAGCTAATCTCTGAGTTCAAGGCCAGCCTGAGCTACATATTGAGTTTCAGGGATACACAGAGAAATCTGTCTTGAAAAAAACAGACGAACGAGAGAGAGAGAAAGTCATGTGGGGCACGTGTGTGAGGAGAAAGGGAGGGGTCAGGATCAACCTTCAGTGGACCTGTTTGGCAGGATGTAGTGTGACTTCTGGGGGCAAACGGCCAGCAGTGACAGGTCTTCACTGGAAAGAGTGTGCTGGTAATGACCAGAGCAGACCCACAGACTGAGCATAACCAGTGATTGGCCTGAGAAATGGCCTTGGGTAACAGGAAGCTACCATATTTTCAACCAGAAAGGTATTCTTCAGATTCGGGGGGGTGGGGGGGGGTGGGGGGGTGGACTAGGAAGAAAATGTCAGTCAAACCTGTGTGGGTGGTGGTGGTAGTGAGGGTTGTATGTGTGTGTGTGTGTGTGTGAGTGGTTGTGTGTGTGGTTGTGAGTGTGTGGTTTTGTGTGTGTGGTTGTGAGTGTGTGGTTTTGTGTGTGAGTGTGGTTGTGTGTGTGGTTTTGTGTGAGTGGTTGTGTGTGTGTTTATGTGAACAATTCTGATCTTCACGGGCTGATTAAACTCCCTAATGATTGGATGCTTGCTTACACTGACACACTGAGGCCTTTCCTGTCTCCTGCCTCATTACAGTCACACTAAAACCAAGCCTCTCACCCAGACAGCTCTAAGGGTTCTGGTCTCAAGGACACCACTTCTTCTGGATAAAGCTTCACTACAATTGCTATCTTTTTCCTTCCTTTCTTATGACTATACTTTTCTATATGTATGGGCATTTTGCCTTCACTGATGTGTGTGGCCACATGCATGCACTGCTCATCGAGGTCAGGAAATGGCATTAGAACATCTGGAACTGGATTTACAGATAGTTGTGAGGTGCCTACTGTGGGTACTTGGAACTGAACCCAGTTCCTCTGGAACAGTAGTGTCTTAACTGCTGAGCTATCTCTCCAAACCTCCTCTGCCCTTTTCTTTTAAATACATACCTACTTCTGTGGTATGTATGTGTGTTTTCATGGGCTTGTATGTATTACACATATACAGGTATTAGTGGAGGCCAGAGGGCATCAGATTCCCTGCTACTAAAGTTACATGCAATTGTGATATTCCTGATGTGGGAGCTGAACCTGTGTCCTCTGGAAGAGCAGTAAGTGCTCTTAACCACAGAGCAATCACTCAAGCCCTGAATTACTGTTATTTTTGTATGCCTTCCAAACTAGACTGGAAATGATCATAGTAAACAATGCTTGGTAAATTTTTAAACATTAAGTGATTAAAATACTAGTTAAACTGGAATGATCTAATAACAAACTTAATAAATGTAAATTTATGATGCACTTGAGTCCAAAATTTTGGCCATATCAGGATAGATCAGAAAATCAAGGTATATTCAGCAGAGACCTGAATATCGAGTGCATGACAGATACTGCATAATCCTGGGAGTAAACCAGGAAACATATTTTATCCTCATGAGGTTTAAAGGAATGATTGATTTTAAACAAGTGGCCATTGGAAATGAAATGCTCTGGAGAAAAAAAAAATCAAGAGTATAAGCTGGGAGGTGGCTCAGTAGATAAAGTACTTTCCTTTCTAACATGAGGACGTGAGTTTAGATCCCCACCATGCATGTTAGAAAGCCAGACACAGCTTCATGGTTGCGGAGACGGGAGGAGCACCAGGTTTAGCAAAGGGATGCTGTCTCAAAAAAGAAAGTAAGAGCAATTGAGAAAGACATTTGTCGACTCCTGCAGGGAGACAGATAGACACACAGAATACACTGGAGATCTGACTTGGATCTTCCAAGAAGATGATGTGATATTTAGTCTTCTCTGAAAGGTTTTTTGCATAAAGTCAAGGTCAGTGGTCTCAGGTAGAGGTTGGGTAGGAGATGTGTTCAGTTGATCTTGAACTACTGTTATGCTCTTTGAGGCATGTCTTCCCCTGACAAGAAGTCACATATCTTGGAGATGCATGGATTGCTCTGAATCTCTATTGTAGACTCCCATCTATTGTGGCCATTGCTCTATGATGCCTTCCCCTGTACTAAGCTGTATGCCAGAGAAGAATCCTTTCTTACCCATCAGTGTCTTCCAGCTGCCTTGTACATACCCATTATATCATGTCTACTGAATGGATGTAAAAACAAATGAATGAATTAGCAAGTGAGTGAACAGGAGGTAGAAGGCAGAAGACACAAAGCACCAATAACCAAACTCCAAGAAGTAGGTCTGAGAAGATCAGAATTTTGGATGACCATCAACTATGTGTGAAGCAACCGAGTGGCTCACATGTTGGGCTTAAGACACATTAGTGCTAGGATGCTTACCTTTCCTGGGGAGACACTTAAAAGGGGTCCATGACAAATTGGCACAAACATCTGTGCAGGGAACTCCCTCACACAATGGAAGACTGTGAGACTTCTAAGTCAGCTACATATATGTTCGAACCTCAACTCTGTTACCTGCTCAATGGCTTAGGCAGGTCGTTGAACTTCTCAGAGCATCCTCTGTTGTCCACAAAAATGGGAACAGTAATATCTAGAGAATGGGAAGCTAAATGAAATATTTTTTGAAGGCCTAAAATGTTGCCTGACTCATAGCAGGTAGCTGGTAACTATAAGTCCTTCATGGATTAGAGGAAGCATAACCCTAGGCTACGTAAGTTAAGGAGAGCTGGTTGTGGGGGTAAAATTTGAGGTGACCACTGGAGGATCTGAGACAAAAGAGAGAGAGACCTGGCTTCAGAAGAGTGGGTAATAGGTAAAGGTACCATTGTGCTGGGCTGTGCGTCTGAGCAGAGGGGCATCCTAAATGTGACCTCTGAGAGCTTGTGTTCTTAAAGTTTGCATGGTACATGCTCCATTCAGAGTAAACCCAGACAAAGCATATTGGCCACTCTGGCTTGGGAACTTGGCAGAAACAACCACAGCAACCCAGGCAGAGGGTAGCCTTGGGTATGGAAGGACCGGGAAGGCAGAGGGAAGGCAGAGGATGAGGGAAGAACATATGTTCAAAAATAAACACTGCCTCCTGCTAAATGGTCTAGAAAGCATCTGTAAGAGGGGCTCTGGGCTGTGGGGTTTCTGAGGATGGTTAGTGAGGGAATGTTTTGTCTGTAGAGTTGGGGCTGGGGGCTTCCACATCCTGCCCACGACCACATCTGGGGAAGTCATCTGCACTTGGCTGATGGCTCCCTGAGCTCTCCTGCTTTAATGGCTCGTGGTGCCGCAAGAAGTGGCCCTGTAATGGCCATTCCAGGCAACCCTGGGGTCCTGAGAAGGCCCCAAGCAGCCTGTTTGCTCTTCCCCCGTGGGAGACCGCATACCACCTTTTCCTCTCTCTGCCTAGGTGAACAGCTGTGAGAGGCCAGGGACTAGGGGGCACTAGTGTTGGTAGAAGGGAAAGGCTTATCTTGCTGTCTGCCCCGTCTGCCATCCTCTTCCTCGGACCCTGGAACTATGTCCATCATCCTTTCTCCTCCTCAGGCAGCTCTGTCCCTACAAAAGGGTGAGAGCCAAGGTTAGGGGTTAATACCAAATGATGCAGAAAAGTCAAATACACCACATTTTGAAAGAGCCACTTGGCCCTCGGCAGCATGACATTCAGGAGAGATGTGAGAAGACAAAGTGGAGGTTGCTGAGAGGTCCCATAGCCCCTGCTATCCCCGCCCCCACCCCCACCCCAAGGCCCAGGAGGGCCCACGAGGAATTTCTGCCCTCCGTCCTAGACAGCCCCACAGTCTGAGCCTAAGGCTGGAAACTGCAGGTGCAGACAAACCTGTCTCCACTGCACTCTAGCAGGGGTTATTTTAATGATGCTATTCCCAGGCCTTGCTGACGGCCCAGGAGAAAGACCTGGGGTACCCCAGGGCGGGAGGAGTACCTGCAGACACCCGAAGGTTGTGTAGGACTGAGATGCTCCACCCCTCCCTCAGCTCTTTTGATGCCCCAGCAGCAGTCTGACTAGAATAGGGACCCAAAAGTGCAAGGGGAGAAGTGTGGGGGGCTTGCACAGGCTGCTTTTGGCCGGGGCTCATAAAGCTGCAGGTGTGAGGTGTTGTTATTTAGTCTAGAGCTTGGTATGTGACAGCCCGGGCCCTCTCTCCTGCGAACTGCCCTCCACCACAGCCTTCTCTACTGGCCAGATAATTAGTCCATTACGACTCTCCCACCTCGGGAGGGTGGGGGCAGGGTGAGGGCCCACCCTCAGTCCCCTTGTAATTCAACTTCCTGTGTTTTATGGAAGCAGGCTGTTGGGGGCAGAGTGAAAGGCTGGTCCCTAGGCTGGGCCAGCCTCTTCCTCGGCTCCTAACCCCCACACACCCCTTGCCATCTATCCTCGGTTGCCTGGTTGCCGTGGTGACCAAATGTTATTTCCCAGCTTCATATTTGAACTAATTTGTAAAAGTTTTTATACCTCTTACCCGCCCCCCCCAAAAGGAATGTGGGTCAAGAGTATGTCTTCCGTGTCTTGCTCCACCATCTCTTTCTCCCATCACCCCTCTGTCTCTCTCTATTTTTATTACACGCTTATCGCCTTTTTCCCTCCTGCTTTTGAAATTGATTTCCTTTCCTTTCTCCCCCTATTCAGGACCTAAACGCTGAATGTTCGATATTTCATTTGAGAACGCTAATCGCATTACTGCCCTTGACGTTTTACAGATATCATATTATGGGCGCAAATTTGGCAAATTATTAGCGCTGTAATGTATAGCTTGTCAGGGGTATTTAAGACGCTAAGAGCCCAAGGCTTATCGGGGTTAGCAGAGAGCTCTCGTTGAGCTTTTGAAATGCAGAGAGCCAGTTATAAAACACACTGTGACTCTCTTCAGCTGGAGGGAAAAAAAAAAAAAAGAAAAAGAAAAAAAGAAAGAAAAAGGGGGAAAAAATGTCACCCGTCTATCAGAGGCTTCCAGGGCCGCTAACAAGCAAAATTCTTCTCTGTGGGTTTCGCTGGAAATGTGAGAAGCTTTTAAAACATTTCTCAAGCTGTCTGGAAAAGAAAAAAAAAATCTTTATTGAAAGGATGTAGCAGTCCTTTTTACTGTGGCCTATTTATCTCTGGGGAAAAAGCTGTAACAAGAAGATCCCCTACTGGCCATCAGCTGGTGTCAGGGCCTGCCCGGCTTTGGTGACAGGACTTTGGTGTGGGGGACTTGCTGTGAGAGAGTGGGGCCACCTTTGGCAAAAAGGGGAGAGGCTGCAGGCCTGGTACATGCCTCTGGAAGCAGCAGCAGGCACGCCTCGCTGGGGGCTCAGGGACAGCAGACAGTGCATCAGATCCTTTTGGAATGAAAAGCTGATTGAACCAACAAATAAATGAAACACATTAGCACAGTCTTGAAGCCTCTGCCCAGCCCTGGCTGGCCTGCACCTCTGCACCTGTGCATTCCACTAATGCCCTAAGAAGTTACCTCTGCTGAGGCCTCTGCCCTTCAACACTGGGGTACAAGCTGCCCTTTTGATCAATGTGACATGACCCTCTGCTGTCATCGGCTGATGGCATCTCTCCTGTTCAATGTGAACATGGACACTTGGTTGGATGTCCCACTGCCTTCCTCTATTTGTGTTTTCATTCTGGTGTCACTAACACCTAGGTAGACCTTTCAAATCCTGAGACCCTCTGCTCCAGAACTTCCTCCGGTGCAAGTCTGCAGAGACACAGTCCCACCCTCTCATTCAGTTCAGGGAATGCCTCCATCTTAGAAACCCTGAATTCAGAAATAACTTTTTATCCAGAACCTTCCATCCTCACATCTGCCCTCACTCCCACTTGATCTGTTTTTTGCTTTCATTTAGACTTTTCCCCGGACCGTTCCTAGTTTAACAGCTTCACTTCCTTTCCTACCCATCTTGACCTTTGACCAGTCTCCTTACGGGATGTCTGCATGCAGGTTCCCTGCCCATCTCTTCTCTGCCATACCTCTTTGCCTACCTTGGATCCCAGGTTCACCGGAACCTTTGCCTTCCTCTTAATCCTGGCCTGGGATGCTTCCTTAAGAAGCTGCATCTCCATTTCAGGGGGGTCAGCAGAATGCTTCTCCTGGTCCCCTGAGCTTTTCATTTTCTCTAACAGTATTTAGCCCTTTCTATAATCAACAACAATAATAATAACCTTTCCTTCCTTGTCTCTGTTTACCTTACTCTCCATGGACAACTTAATTTTCCTAGATCTTTAAGTGAGAGATCAAGGTGTCTCACATCCTCCTGGTATCCCTGACCCCGAGTCATTTTTACTGACTTATATGACTGGACAGCAATGATGCTTTAGAGTGTCCCAGCCTTCAGACCTTCGTCTACCACTGAGCCACATCCCTAGCTGCCTGTTACTCCTTGAAAACTCCTGTGAGTTTTTTGTTTGTCTGCTTGTTTTTGTTTTTCAAGACAGGACTTCTCTGGTAACAGCCCTGGCTGGCCTGGATCCAGCTCTGTAGACCAGGCTGGCCTCAAACTCACAGAGATCCTTCTGCCTCTGGAGTTGTGGGATTAAAGACCTGCTCCACCACTGCTGCTCTCTCCTGTATTTTTAATTACCCTTTCTTACCAGTGGTTTTCCCTTCAAATGTCTCAGACCCCTTTCACCTTCACCTCTTTCCAACCTTACCTAGCTGTGCCTCATTTTCCCTACCTTCCATTTCCTTTGGCACATCACAGCCTGTGTTCTGTCTCACTGACCTGACACTGTGCTCATCTGTCCCCTCTCCAGACCCTCTTTCTCCTGACTTCTCTGAGTCTGACTTGGAGTCTGTTCGGTCCTTCTCGCTTCCCCCCAGCTTCCTGTCCAGTGCTGCTGCCACCCAGCCAGCAGGCTCTGCTTCTCGGCAGGCGTCCGCCCTGGGAGCGCCATTCCATGCCAGTGGTACTGTCTGCCCTCTAATCCATGATTACTGGACACAGCTTCAGACCCAGCCTCTCCCCTGAGCTTCATGCCCATTTGCAAACTCATTCTCTCCCTAGAGTCCTTACAGAGCAACTCAGACTCCAAAGCTTTGCTGTTCATGTCCAAGTCTATAACCTCAAAGATCGCTGAGAGGCAAGCAGTCCATTAGACACACACACGGAAGCCCGGCCCAACCTAGACTGTTCCCTTTTCTTTCTTTTTTCTTTTACGTAAAAATAAGACAAAATCTTGGGAGGCTGAGAAAAAGGAAGTCGTCTTCTGTCTTCTGTTAAGATAAATTTCAGATGCATTCAAAAGCTAAAAGTTGAGGCTAGGGACATAGCTGAGTTGCAGAGTGCTTTGTCTGGCATTAGCACAGACCTGGGTGCAATCCCCAGCACACCATAAACTGGGTATAATGGCTCTCGCCTGTAATCCCAGCACTTGTGAGGCAGGAGGACCAGGTTATCCTCAGGGAAATAGCACATTTGAGGCCAACATGAGATACATGTTAGAAAAAGGAAAAAAGAAGAAAAGGTTAAATACAAAAAATAAAGCCATAGTCACAGAAGAAGTCACCAATTTTTTAAAATTTCTATAAGACAATAAAGAAAGCCCACTGCTAGCAAAAATGGAAGGCAAATGGGATCTGAAGAGGGGATTTGCAGTAAACACAGACAGACATTGACACTCTTAATATGTAAAGAGTTTTTACAAATCAATAGAAAAGACTAAAAGTGATATGAAATTACTAAGGTGTGAATAACCAGTTCATAAAAGAAATATGAAGTTAATATAGGCAATATGAATTAAATAATTGAGATACTTGCCTATACTAATTGATAACTTCTTAAATCATAAAACTTAATGCTAATTAGAGTTAGACATTCTTATATATTGTTGGTAAAAAAAAGTATATATTCATTATAATCTTTACAAACAGTTTTGTAACATGTCACAAAAGGTTTAAAATATTTCTGTTCTTTTTTTAGTAATTTCCTTGCTAGACTATTTTAAAAGCAATAATTGACAATACAGTCAAAATTTATGCTTAAAGATAATCTTAGTAACATTTAGAGTTGGAAAAATCTTTCAAATGCCTAAATGTTTGTAACAGAGCAATGGTAAAATAATTTACAACGTAAGTCTATGGTGAAATATGGTGCCACCACTCAAAATTAGCGATGTCCACATTTAATATCATCATCTGGAAGACAAAGGCAGAAGCGTCTCTTGAGCCTATAATGGCAAGACCAGCCTGGGCAGCGTGACCAAGTCTTAGCTTTAAAAAGAAGGAGGGATTCCAGGAAGATAGCGCAGTTGGTGGAGTGCATGAGGGCCTGAGTTCGATTCCTAGCACCGACATAGTGCACACCTGTGATTACAGCACCATAGCAAGAAAGTAGAATCCCTGAGACTTACTGTTCTGTCACTGTAGATGAACTGGTGACTCCTGGGTTCAGTGAGAGTCTGTCTCAAAAGAATAAAGTAGAGAGCAATAGAGGGAAGGTGTCCAGTGTCTACTTGTGGCCTCCACAGGTGTGTGCAGGCATGCGTATGCCACACACAAAGAAACAATTCTGAGGATGGAGAGATGGCCCAGTGCTTTAGAGCACTTGCTGCTCTTGCAGAGAACCCAAGGTCAGTTTCTAACACACATAATGGTTCACAACCATCAGTTCCAGGGAATCTGATGCCTCTTCTGACCTTTTTGGGCACCAGGCACACATGCAGTGCACAGTCATGTATGAGAACAAAGCACGAATACACATAAAATAAAATAAATAGTCTTTAAAATAAAAATAATATTTTGATCTAGAAATGGTGGTACAAAACTGAAATGTCAACACTCAGGAGGCAGAGTCAGAAGTGCCACATATTAAGACCAACCTTACATAGTGAGATCCTGTCTCAAAGCACACACACAGACACCCAAAAATACTTTTGAAGAATATTTTAGCAGAGATCCAAAAAACAATGACTGGAATTACACTAACCTACTAGTTGCAAATTTCAGGACCATAGCCACTCATTTTCCATTTCTAAAGTTCTCTTGGTTTTTAAAAATTATCCACAATGGACATATACTACTTTTATAATCTAAAAACTCTGTATTATTTAGAAAAAATCCTGATATCATCACTTTTCCCCACTCACCCTCACTGCTGCGTGTCCATTCTATTGACTGAGATGTTTTGCAAACACAGGTGTGACTATGTGACAGTCCTTCCATTCTCCCCAAGCTTCTGGGAGCCCTCAAAGAAATTGATGGCCCTCAGTAAGGGGCGCCAAGTGTCTCCCTGTCCTATAAACTGTTTCTTTATTCTTACCTCCTGAATACCTCACTCCCGGAGGCACCCTCTAGTACCAGGGCTGTGCACGCATTGCTCCTTCTGCCCAGTATTCTGTTACTTCCCTTTCCCATCTACTGAGACATTTCTTCAAGTCCTAAATTGGTGTCATCTCGCTACTAAGCGTCATCCATTGCCAGCCCTCTGCTGTGCCCCAAGCCCATTACAGACCTCAGTCAGTGGGCAACCTTGAAGGCTGCGTGAACTCAGTGGTCAAAGGTTGTCTTTTTGGTGGTAGTGTTGTTTTGGGGAGTGTTTGTGTGTGCATATGTGTGTACACATGTGTATGCGTGAATGTGTGCATATGTATGTATGCATATGTGTGCATGTGTGTATGCATATGTATGTGTGCATGTGTGCGCATGTCTGTGCATGTGTGCATATGTGTGTGTTCATGTGTGTGTATGTATGTGTGTGCATATGTGTGTTCATGTGTGCATGTGTGTATGTGTGTGCATATGTGTGCATATGTCTGTGCATGTGCGCATGTGTGTGTGCATGTATGCCTGTGTGCATTGCATGTGTGTTTAAGGTTTAAGCCCAGGCTGTCCTGAACTTTTATCCCTTTTCCTCCTTCCTCAGCATCCAGCACAACCCGACATGCAGCAGATCTTTAAGGAGTGTCAAATGAATGATTATCCCGAGAATTGTATACACTTCCTTTCCTGCTCAGAATAATAGAGCTGAAGAGGGAGAGAGGGGACTGCAGCATCTCGGATTGAGAGAGCTCCTAGATTGCCTGCAGACTGGGTTACAGCTCCATATGCAAGGCCCTGGTTACCCGATTCCACCCTCCACATCTTCACTTTTTTAGGGTCTATTACCTATCATCTAGTCTCTCCTTGAATCCCTTTTATAATGGGAAGCTCATCACTCTTCAAAACAGTTCTTCTTAAGATGTCCTCTGCCTTTTCAAAAGTATCTTCTTAAAATGAATCCAGATCTTATAAGAAGCCTGAATTAACTTTGCTTCTTTCTGTTCTTGGTTTTCTTCTTGGGAGACACAAAAGGAGCTTGTGCCCTGTCTCCATTGGCCCTTTATAAGCCTCCTCTAGGCCACTGCCACGGTCTTCTCTGCGGTCAACAAGTGACCTTTGTCTTGCTTCTTGTTCTCACTGTGCAGCCCTGGCTGTCCTGGAACTCACGGAGATCTGCCTGGCTCTGTCTCCCGAGTTCTGGGACTAACGGTGTGCGCCACAACAGGCCTCTGTTTTGCTTACTGTTAGGCTAGTCATGATTCATAATAATTATTTTTAAGATTGTTTACATTTATTTATTTGAGTGTGTGTGTGTGAGAGAGAGAGGAGGAGGAGGAAGCAGGTGCTGATGAGTCAGGGCACAGATGTGGACGTCAAGGGACAGCTTGTAGGAGTTGGTTCTCTCCTTCCAGCACGTGGGTTCCAGAGACCAAACTCAGGCTGTCAGGTTTGGCAGCGCCTTTACCTGCTGAATCTCTGTCGACAGCCCCTTCCTAACAATTTTTAACATGTGTGAAAGCTCTGTGGCTTACAAATATATTCTTATTTGGATTGTTAAAAGATGATGTCCATGGGGCTGGAGAGTTGGCTCTTGCAGAGGATCTCGGTTCAGTCCCCAGTGCCCACATGATGGTCACAACCGTCGACACCACCAGTCGCAGGGGAGGATTTAATGCCCTCTTCCGTCCTCCACAGGTACTGTATGTATATGGTTCACAGACCATGAAGGCAAAACAACCATACACATAAAATAAATTAAAAAAAATTTTAAGACAGTGTCCCAGTGAAACACTAGAGCCTAGCAAGGCAAGAGCCGCTGACTCGTCAGAACTCCTTTAAGACCCTCTGGCTCTTCCCACCAGGTCTCTCCTATCTGGCTGGATCTTATGCTGTTGGGTCTTTATATCCAAATTCAGACTTGTGTTAATTATTATTATAAATATCATTATTGCCTTTAGCTCTTGGCAGAGCCATGAGTGAACATTGCTGCTTTGTAGAGAAACCGAAGTTAGGAAAGGTAACCAATCTCCCCTGTGTTGAACAGCCGATGAGAGACAACTGTTTCCTAGCTTCAAAGCCCACGCGGCTGCTGCTTCTCCTCCTCCTCTTCCTCCTCCTCCCCTAATTATAACAATGTGTCCTTCAAAAGGGACTAGCTGAGGAGCTACATTCCTTAGTTCAGTAAATCCCCACAGCAGACCTATGTGAGGCACTGTAGAGCTCTCTCTGTCCACTCCTGACTCCTGCTGTTGAGGATAGCCCAAAGCGGAGTTGCTACTGAGGCTTTTTGCTGGCTGGCTGGAGAAGGCCCAGGATTGGGACCGAGTTCAGGTTCCAGTGCAATGGAGAAGCAGCCACTGGCTTTGTAGGGCTGAGCCAGAGTGGGGTAGTTGCAGGACCTAGGTAGTCCGATTGCTCCCTTAAAGGCAGACTTTAAAAAAGAGAAAACAATAAAAGAGGCTTTGAGGTTACAGGCATGAGGGTCTTTGTCTTTGATCTTGGAGAGGGCTGTCTGGACTCTAGCACTAAATGGAGATCTGTTAGTTAGCACTCCCTTAGAAATGACATAGTCAGTTTACAAGGAGGGAGTTTGGTCTGGGCTCATGGTTTTGGAGGCTTCGGTCCATACTCAGTTGGCCATGTTACAGTTGGGCCCATGGCAAGCAGGATATCACGACAGGCTATGGGGATGAGCAAAGCTGCTGTCTCCGGAAACAAAGAAGGGAAAGAGAACAGGGTTGGGGGTCCCACTAGCCCCTTCAAGAGCATATCCCCAGAAGAACTCCCACTCAGCCCCACTTCTCAAAACATCCACTACCCAAAGGTCAGTAACATTTAACACATGGGTCATAGGAGGGCATCCGAGGCTGGTAGCACCTAAGTGGGTAGGGGGGGGTGAAGTTCCCTCAATGCTCTTGATTAGCATGTTGGTATGAGTTTAAAGCTCCCTCAGTCTGTCTCAGCTAGTGCTTCCCAAATGTGTGATGCTTGTCCTGAGCCAGGCTTTGTGTGAGTAGGTGTGACTATAACTTATAACCCCTCTAGTAACTCTGCCCTGAACAGGCTCAAAAGCTGCAGACAGCAACACAGAGGTATGTACATGGTATTTTGGGCAGATAAAGGATCCCTTAGTTCATACTGGGACAGGAATGTCAACAAAACCTTCTGTAGGAGATAATGCCTGGGCCCGGTGGAAAGATGACATTTGAAAAGGGGAGTGGGTGTTATGTTCCAGAAGAAGGATCAGAATGGGCGGAAGCAGAGATGAGATTCTAGTAGCTGTAACTAGACCCAGCTCTGTGTTGCATGTACATGAAGTGCAGGACACAGTAGGGAGAGGAGCCTATAGTCAGAGCCAGAGGTCACTGTGAGCTCTGTCAGAAATGTGAATCACCACAAACAGGCTCTCTTCTTAGACTTGGAGATTACCAAGTATCAAATACTTTGTTATCACCATTGTCATCGTGGTGCCATCATAGTCATAAAATCTACAGTTGGCAGTGAACAGAACTGTAGTCATCAACCTAAATCCTGAGTGTCAAAACATGTGCCACACTCAAAGGTCACTTGTGTGGATGTCTGTGGTTTGGTGTGGATAGGTAAGATTATAAACTGTAGGGAGGTCTGGGCATAGAATGTATAGTTCAGTTGGTAGCATATGCTTGTCTAGCATGCACAAAGCCTTGGTTCAGTCTCTATCTTTGCATAAACTGAGTGTAATCCCAGCACTCAGGAGGTGGAAACTGGAGGGTCAGAAGTTCAAGGTCATCCTCAGCTACATGGTGAATTTGAGGTCATCTTTAACTATCTAAAACCCTGCCTATCCCATACACAAACACAAAAGGTGTGTGACCCAGCTGTTATGATATACGCAACTTAATCCCAGCACTTGAGAGGGTGAGGACAGGAGTATTGGGTTCAGGCTAACCTTGGTTATATAGTGAGACCCAGTCTCAAAAAGACTGATCAATTAATTACTTTAATAAGAGATATAAAGAGCTAAGGCAACAAAGAAACATATCTGGGACAGAAATATATTAAATATTTTAAACAATAAGCTTTTTTAATTATTCAAAGGCAGAAAAGTGAGCAACTGGGTTGAGCAGGTTGTGTGTGACCACGAACAAATGAAGAGGAGCTGAGCTCCAAGGTAGTGGTTAGAAGATAGATCCTCGGCCCTTAAAGTTAGCATGTACTTCCTGTCTCCAAGGTGGGACTGACCGCAGGCCTTCAACTCCTAGCAACCAAGATGAGGCCCCCTTTGCAGGTGTGGAAGGCCGAATAGGGCCTAGTGAGACTTCCAGTCAGAGGCCGCCTTTCAAGAATTGGCTTCTTGGATCCCACAACTCATTCTGACAGGCTTCGGGAACTAGTGGTTTTCCTTGAGCATGAGTAGTTTATAGAGGCTGTAACACACACTGTCCAAGTTCTGCTTTGCCCAGGAACATCGAGACCCAGCTGTGTTGTACAGCAGGCCCTGAAGCCTCTTCCTACTCCAGGCAAACAGTGGGAAGGCCTGTTTTGTATTTGCTGAGGAGGAAAAATCAGATATCCTTTCATTTGCTGAGTATGTCTGGATGGTAAGAGGTCACAGGGGCAAAAGGGAGTCTCTGAAGGAGCCACTGACCTCTAGGCCATCTTGGGTGGAGTCACCCTTGCTAGAGATCTCCCTGGAAGTGCTTGGGAGAAGGCTGCCGGAATTAAGTGTGGTTCTAAGCTATGCTGTTGGACAGGAGCCTTCGATGTGGCTCAGTAAGACCCAATAAACTAACACAGACCTCTACACCTGGGGGTTCTGAGTCACCCTAAAAGCCATGGGCCTGCAAACCTTCTCAGTTCTCACCTTCCACTTTCTTCAGGAGCTGCTGAGCTGTGGAGACGGTAAGGATGGATCTTGTAGCTTCACTCTCATGAAATGGTGTATCAGTAAGTGCTACTTAAGAAAACACATGGTCTGCCCCTCAAAAAGGCCCCCCTCTGCTGCCGCCGCCACCAACACCTTTCTTTATTCCGCCCAAACCTCACCAAGGGGAATTTGAAACAACTGTGGTGATAAATCCGCCTGCAGATAATTGGCAAGAAAACAACACTTGTGCAGTATATAACGTTTTATGGTTGTTTCATGTACTTTATTATAATACTAATGAGCAGTTATATATCAGGAGCTAACTGCACGCCGGATTAGCTTGTTAGCATGATATGAAATGGCAGAGCAAACAGTCCAGGCCTCTCGCTCCCTGCATGCCTCCCCCACCCTTCCTCCCTACCCCTCAGTCCCATTTGCACTCAGTAATTAGTATGCAAATTAGGCCCCGGGACCACACAAGTTCTAGTATATTACAAGGGCTTTATTATGCTCTTGTGAGTACATGATGGAAACAGCCCACGACAGTGTTTATCTCACTTGCTCTGCCTTGCCTTCTTCCCCTCTCTCTCTCCCATCTACCCCTCTGTACACACACACACACACACACACACACACACACACACACATACACTTGCATGGTCATGGTCTCCAATCCTTCCCTGTATCAGACCTTCAAACTTGAGAGTAGCCCAACAGGTCTTCATGCCTAGATTTGAACATGCATATTGATCATTCTGGAAGCCTGGTTCCTCTTTTCTGTATTTTCTTCTCTTTTAATCTTATATGTGCTTGCACACATGGATTCCATGTATTTGTGCATGTGTGTTGTTTGTGTATGTGTGCATGTGTGTGTTGTGTGTGTGTGGGGCAATCAATGGCTCATGTGTGGAGATCCAAGGATGAATGGGAGCCCTCACTGTCAACCTTGTTTGAGAAAGGGTATCTTGCTTGCTGCTGTGTGTACCAGACCAGCTGTCCAGTGAGCTTCCTGGTATCCCCTGTCTCCACCTCTGATCTCCTATCACAGATGTGTGCTGCCCCATTTGACTTTCCTCACACTGTGTAGTGAATTCACGTGGAATCCCTTCCTGTGAACCCTTCTCAAAGCACAACTCACACCCAGCTTACACTCTGGAATTTATAATTATTTTTTTTCCAGCATGTAGAAGCTGTTAGTTTCTCTGCTGCCTTTCATTTGTGTTCCAACTTTGAGAAGGAAGTTTTGAATTCAAATTCTATATCCCTGTCAGTCCCCTTCAGCCTTGTCTCACGACAGAGCTGATACCCTGGTTGTTTACAGCTTTAAGTTGTTGGTAAAACTGCTGAGCAGGGCAAAGGATAAATCCCAGCATATGTCACTGGAGACCTCTTTACAAACACCAATCAATATTCCCTGGGTATGGTCACCCAGCCAGGATCCATCTGCCTTACCCTCCCCTTTTGTCTGCTTTACCCTACAAATGCTTCTTGAACCAACCCCAGTCCACTTTCCACCACTGTGACAAAATCCCCGAGGGGAGTCAACTTAAAAAAAGGTTTATTTTGGCCTCAGAGTTTCAGAGATTTCAACAGGTCAACCAACATCATCACTTTGGGCCTGAGACTTTTAGGAGGTGGGGGCCTAGTTGGAGTAGGTCACTGGGAGTGTGCATTTAAGCACGCCGCCCTTCTACTTGTTCTCCCTCCCCTGACATATTCCCAGAGGCCTCCACCTCTAAAAGCCTGTTCAGCTAGGAGCTGTCTTCTCTTCATCCCATGCAGCGGAACCTCATTCAACTGAGAAACGAGCCTTTGGCTATAACACCCCTTCTTGAAAATGTCTCCCTTAACCTTCTGCTCCTCACCTGCACTTTTCCATCTCTCACCAGGAGTGAGAGGGTTGGTCAGGCTTCAGCCCTTACCAGGCCAGTCAGCTGCTCTCCCAGACACCAGGAGCAAACTCTAGAACTGCCCAATCTTCTGGATATTTGTCTGGTTTCTAAATTATCATATTTAGCTTTGTCTTCTGTAAAAGCTGGTTATCAAGTCTTGGTATGAGCTCAGGCCTACTCTCCCAGATCTTTGCAGACTGAGTTCTCCTGGACAGTCTTCTGAAGTGGCTCTTACTTCTAACATCTGACCTTAAATCCCTTAGCCTTCTGCTCTGACTTCCTCTTTTTATTCATTCATTTGCATATTAGCTCATTCAAAGCAATCACCTCAGAGAATCAGCCCTCTGTTCCATAGTCACAATACAAAGTGGTCACTCCAGGGGAGGAGAGGTGTGGAGAAGTTCTCACAGGAGCTGAGAGGAAATGTGCTATCCAAGCTGGAGAGTTAGATGTTGCCACATAGAAGTGGCTGGGTCACCAGAAAGAAGAAGTAGGGTTTTTACTAAACTCTTCCCAAATCCTTGGACTTTGTTTAAACCTACTCTCTTAGCACTGGTCACTATCTGTACTACTACACTTCCAGAATTATTCAGGAGCCAGGCATGAATCCTTTAATCCTTTAATCCCAGCACTTGGGAGGCAGAAGCAGGTAGATCTCTGTGAGTTCTAAGCCAACCTATAATCTCAATCTGTCTCCCACTTACTTCCTCTATCCCACACCACCCCATTCTACTTACACAGAACAAGCAAAAAAGTTGTTTTGAAAGCCCACGTATTCTTTCAGGCTGTTAAACTGCCTTGTTGCCATTGCTGAGATGGGATCCTGATAATCAGCCTGCCATCTCCAAGTGCTGGTATTAACCATACCCAGTGAAATCATGTTCTTTGTAAAGTTCTAGACAGTTCTCTTGCCTCCTAGATAAACTCCTAACTCTCAAGCATGCCCTGTCTGTCTTGCCTTTCTATGGGCTGGGTGGTGGTCTTGCCCATTCTTCAAAGGGCTACCCATTGGCTAAGAGGTGCTCTCCCACCCCAGCCTCAGCTGAGCTTCAAATAGCGGCCCCCCTCCTTATCCAACAAAACCTGTACCTGATATCCCCTCAAGGATATCCCTAAGCCCCAGCCTTCCTCTCCTACCAGCCGTATCCCTTCTCCTGGCTGCAGCAAGGCCCAACAGCACCCATAGACTGTGATGCCAAAGATCAGAAATGAAGACTAAGGCACCGGTACAGAATAATGGTCCTCATGAATACTTAGCATAAGGAAGAGAGGGCGAAAAATCTGTGTAGCAGGCAGTTTTTGTAAAGCGTTGAACTGTACCACACATCACCCCTTGACAGGCCCTGATGTTAGCTCCTGGAATGGACCACAAGAGACTCATTAGAAAAAACAAATATTATCGCACGCTGAAATGATTTATGGAGAAAAATGAAAAATTTTGTGTGGTTGCCTTTCCTCTCACTTACTCCCCCTTGCCTCTGCCTTCTTCTGGGGAAGTTATTTATGGCTTCAGACCCTTAACAAGAGAACAGCAAAGCTCCGAGCTGATCACTCCTGCAAACTGCCTACATTTGATTTTTATTAGTGACTTAAAGCTTCCTTTTTTTTCTTTATTGTCCTGGGTGAACCAAAATGCATTTTAATGCCTGCTATTCAGGCCAGATGAGAAACACATAGATGCCTCCCACACAAGCCAGCCACACTGGTGTCTCTCTCAGAGGAAGGAGGCAAAAGCAAAGGACAGAACAGGTCAGGGACTAGGTCCACTGACTACATCTCCCTCTTGCATCGAGGCATCTGGGTACAACAGACTGCCTTCTTCCTTGAGGCAGAGACTAAACCAAGAAGCTAAGAGAATGGTAATGAACATGTCTTGCCATGTTAGCAATGTGATAGGAATTACTTTGGGTATCTCTCTTACGTTACTTAATTCAATCTTCCCAACAACTGCAAAGTGGATGGCTGTCCTTATGATCACTTTATGGAAGAGGAAACTGAACCTCAGAAAAGTTGAGGAACTTAACCAAAATGCACAGCTAGTGACCAGAGAGGTTCAAACCAAGGAGCATACCACAGCTCCCTCTGTGTTTTATATTATCTCCTTGGTGGATTATGATGTCTCTAGAATCTTACCTTCTGAGAACTCCCTGAAAGATTCCCTAGAAACCTGCTTCTTAGCCATATCTCTAGCCTGGGGACATCCTCCAGGGACTTGGAATGGCCTGCCAGAAGATGGAATTTGGAGGGCCCTGAGCTCTTCCCCCACCCAACAGTGGTCCTGGCATCTCCAGATGAGAAGGTATGTTCTCATTCTTTTTGCCTTGCTCCAGATTACCATATTTCCTGGGTAAATTTTATAAAATGTAATCCTGAGAAATTCCTTTTGAAGCCCCCCACAATGTGCAATTTGGCCCTTGCTTTCCTCACTGCAATCAGAACTTATGCAACATGGGTGCGTGTGTGTGTGTGTGTGTGTGTGTGTGTGTGTGTGTGTGTGTGTGTGTGTGTGTGTGTGTGTGTGTGTGTGTGTTGTGGTAGCGTGTTCTATCCTTCCACTATGTAGGTTCCAGAGACCAAACTCTGTAAGTACCTTCACCTACCAATTGAATCGTGTCACAGGGCCCTCAGTAACTTCTCATACATATGATACCTGCCAAGGACAGAATGGGCACCATTGTCTGCCCCAAGTCATCCTCGAGGACTGGAATGGAAACACCTAGTTTTTCCTAGGTGTTTCCATTCCAGTCCTCCACCATCAACCAAACAATTAACAAAGATGCACCAGAAATCTCTGAGGGAGCTGGATTCTGCTAAACCAAGGTTGTGGCCTCCCTGAGGGTATCGGTGGAGAGTCTTATTCTGCTTTGAGCCTTTCTAGTATCTACTCTGCTTGTTAAGATGTCTGTCCTGCACAGAGACAGTGTGGGGAGTTAAGATGTCACCAGGGTGTAGGGGACTACTGAAATGATGGCTTGGGAGTGATGACCTGGATCCACAATCCCAAATAAACTTAACTCTACTAATTTGTCCTCAGAAGCAGCTAAGGTTCCAAGAAGGTAGTGTTAATTAACAAAAGAGAGGCAGGGCCCCAGATGAGAGGCCCAGAGGCCTCACCTCCATGTGACCCATAATTCACTCTGACAGAGAAAGAGAGCTACTGAGCAGGGGTACTCAGACCCCCATCCCGACCTTGTCTCTGATCTAAAGGAGCCCCCTGTACCTATCTGGGGGTGCATCACCATCAGCTTCTCCTGAACCCTTCCTTGGAACTTTGGGTCTGGAGAGGGGTGCAAGATTGAACTGGAGAAAGGAGCAGTCATGGGGGGCGACTGGAGTCTCTCCATTCCTCAGCCGCTCCCTGGCTAGCCAGGCAGAGCCTCATTCCTGAGAGCTGGTCTCTCAGCAGGGTTGCTAGGCGCGGTGAGAGGGATGCTTGCCACGGGCTGGCCCAGGCTTTGCCTGGAGACCACTGGGGAGGCCGGGAAGAAGGAACGGCATTATTTGGTTGGTCCCTCTGTCCCTCCCCCAGCCTCAGCACAGTGAGCTTTCCGGAGGGATGGTTATGAGCCAGCCCATCTCCAGGCCTTCCTCTTTGTGAGGAGACCTCCCCATCAGACCCCCCACCTTTGCTGGCTTCGCTCCTCCCCCTTCCCTTCGGTTCAGCAGAGCCAGAGTTAAGCCTGGGGTTAATGCCCAGTGACACCTGCAGGTTGCCTAGTGTTGTTGACATGAGGGTGGGGGGAGGGGAGGGGGTGATGGGGGAGATCGTTGGTGGCTTTATTATGGAGAACTCAGCAGGCCTGGGGCCTTCTATTGTCCAAGTGGCAAATAAATAAATAGGAGAAAGTAAGTCTTCCCCATGGCTTACCGACGGGAGGTTAACAGCTGGACATGACATGACAAATTGGTCATTTTTCTTTGGGGACTGATCCTTACAGCAGCTAGCAGGGAGAATGGGGGGGGGGGCTTGAGAGAGAGGGTGAAAGCTCATAGAGCACTGAGCGGGCAAGTCATGGAAGTGAACATTGGAGCTGTGTGTAAGGACGTGAGTGTGTAACTGGGACAGTCGGAGAATGTGGTGCCGTCATATATATTTTGGATCTGAAAAGAGAGAGAGAGAGAGAGAAAGAAAAAAAGAAAGAAAGAATTGCATTTTGTGTGCCTGCCTCAGGACTAAAGCCCAGAGCCCTGACAGCTGGGTATTTTGAGAGGGGCTGTTGAGGGAGAGGGAGGCATATCCCTGGGAATCTGTCACCATGGGCTCCTTCCCTTGTGACAAATGGAAAACCTAAAGATGGACACTGGCCCCCATCTTAAAGGACCTTCTCCTTCCAGGTGGATGGCATTTATTAGCAGTTGAACAATGTAGAGATGAAGCTGTGCCTCTTGCCACCACCTGAACAGCCAAGCCTCCAACTTGTCTCTATAGCCAAGATCAGGGCACCACAGCCCTGGCTCACCTTAGTTCCCAGCAACAGACCTAGAGGACCAGATCAGCCATTGCTGCTTCTGGTCAGGACCCCTCTCAGAGGCCATTAGGGAGGCTGGAACCTAGGGAGTGACCTATAATGAATTGTACTGGGAAGGGAAGGCCCGAAAATCCCTAGCCATTGCCTTCCAAGGCAGCAGGCTGTGGTGGCACATAGCCCGAGCTCTGGAGTTAGATCTGAGACTTTGTCCCGTTCTTCCTGACTGTTTAATCTCGCTGAGCCTCCTTTTCCTTCGGGTACGGTGGGGGTGGTACTGATACTCCATCTAGGCCACTGTGAGTTCTAAATGAGATAGCACACCACTGCTGAGTGCTGAGTATGGCCCGTGATAAATCCTTTACAAAAGCCTTGCACAGCCGGCCCTGAGGCTAGCCAGCCTTTCCCTGCTCCCTGATGTCCTATGCTTTAAAACTGACTAGACAAAGCTGTAGAGGGTTGTCTCTGGTGAGGGAAAAAGATAACCTGTCTTTATACATTGAAGTCACATCTCCTTGATCTCAGAGCCCACATGGAAGCTGGCCTGAGAAAATGACCTCCTTCCAGGCTCCCGACTCTAGCAGTGGACAGCAAGAAGGCTTGCTGGCCATGCCTGCGGCATGGGGGAGCCTGTCCTGCTTTCCAAGGTCATTCAGAGGCAAGAGTCAGTTTCCACCTTTTAAGAACAGTGACTGAATGTTATGGAAAGCATATTCTGCCTTTCCTTCTAGGACCATGGGAGAGGACCAGAAGAAAATGGAGATTAAGGGTAGATTGATCCATTCCTCCACTCAGCATGTGCCAAGTGTCAACACAGCTCTTGACCCTGGGAATAGAGCTGTACATGACAGGAGGGGGGGAGGGGCACTACCCTCCTGATGCATCCACTTCAGTTCTCCAGACAAGCAAATGGGAAACCCCTGAGTTGCCTCCCTGAATCCCATGTGCTCAACATAGCCCTCTCTTTAATGTTCTTCTTGGAATTAAATGAGCCCTGCCAAGGAGAGCTAGCTGGTTGCAAACGACCCTAGGAGATAAAAATGATCGAGATTGCTGATGTACACTGGGTACCTTCTGTTGGAGGGGATAGCGTCTGGTGATTCCTGGAGCTTTGGTAGAAGTTTGAAAGGAGAAGCACATGTGTCACGCCCATCCTCGCCTGCGAGGAATGACGCAACACCAGGCTCTTCTTTCAGCAGTTTAGTCAGGAACCTTGAACATGGCTTCTTCTTCTTTTGGGGTACCCGCTCCCAGCTAAATACCTTCTGGACTGCCAATCACGGGGTGCCACGTGGGCCATGCCAATAGGTCCGGATACACGGGAGCAAACCAAGAGCTTAGCCTTAGCCAAATAAGGAGTTGTTTATCTCAGAGAGCGCTCACCATGGGGAAGGTGGAAGGTGGAAGCCAGTGCCATCTTTAAGGTGCGGCCACGCAGCTCTCTACACACATGGAGTATGTTTCCCTGAATTGCTTGCTTAGCTCATGCCAGAACTTTCTGGCACTGTGCACACATTGTCTCCCTTCACCCATGCGGACACTTTGTACAGAAGAGCACTGGGTGTGGTAGCGCATGCTTTAAGGAGGCAGAAGCAGGCAGGTCTCTGTGAGTTTGAGGCCAGTCTGGTTTACAGATCCAGTTCCAAGACAGGCAGAGATATGCGGTAAGATCTTGTCTAAACAAAGAAAAGGGGGAGGAGGACACCTTAGAGCTGGACAAATGGCTGGAACTCAGGTTTGTAACTATGGAGCCTTTGCTTTTTCCTTTCCCATAATCCTTCATACTAGTTTTGCTAGAGAGAGCCTGTTAGCCTATGCAGAGATTAAGCCACACCAGAGGGGTTAAAAGGATATGAGAAATCCAGGCGCTCTAAAGATGAGAGAGACCTCCAAGCATCACTAAAATAGCATGCTGGGACATCCGCATCCAAAGACATTTCTGTGTAGCCCTCTACTTCAAGGCATGTGCTCCTGCACCAAGGAAAGGGTGGTCTGAACCTGAGACAGATGGAGACTAGTTCTCCAAAGAGCTTGTCCAGGCACAGGTTATAGCAAGATTCGGAATCTGTGAGACCTTGCTATGTAACAGAGACAATAAACCAACACAACCTGGTAACCGCTGCCCATGCACAGATGAGTTCATGGGGGGAACTGGGAAGCTCACTCTCGGCCTTGACCACTCTACCACACTTTCCCCACAGCTATTGCCAAAAGGCCAAATCCCTGCCCTCCTCCTCAAGCCTGTCTTCAGTTCAGTGACCCTCAGGCCCCACCTAAAAGTCCCCATGTCAGAGCTTCTACCTGGAGAGTCATCTGCACCTTAAGAGCAAGAGGCAAAAGAGCATTCTTCTTCCCGGAAGTCCTTCCCCCCCCCACCCCACCCCCGCTACTCACGCCCCTATATAATATTCCACGTTAGAGCTCATAAATGCTGCTGCGGGTCCCCAGCCTGATTGAATTTGGAAGCCATTGTTTACAGACGTCTGGCTGTACAGGGGGATTTATTGAATTTTCCATGAAATGTTGCTCCCCTAATGCTGTAAAAGGCAAGCAGCCCACATCAGAGGAGCCCTGCGTTACAGGATCATGTTACCCCGAGATGGAGTGCTTGCTTCACAGTGTCAATGCACCAAACTCTGGCTCTGTGCAGATAAGAAAGGCCTTGAGCATCACACCTGACCCTCTTCCTAGCACCCCAAAGTCAGCCTCTGGCCCTCCTTTCCCGTCAGCTCATTTCCAGTTGGTCAGAAAGCCTAGGAGATGCCATCCCTAACCTAGCCTCCAAATCTATTCTCCTCTCCATACCACCTGCTTTGGCGCTAGTTCTAAATCTTGCTCTGCTGCAGGGAGGTGTCTTCTCCCTGTAAGCTCTCCCTTGCTGGCCCTGGGCTCTGAATCATATCCCTCAGTGCAGATGGCGCAGCAGGCTCTCAGCAAGGAAAAGGTGGAATGAGCTAAAATGTTCATAAGCAACAGAGGATAAGAGGCCCCTTCTTCCAAAGCTGCTGGAACACTGGACCCCTGGATCTGGAGCGTAGGAGACCCCAGGACGAGAATGCTACCATCAAAAGCCCCGAAAAAGTGAAGTGGAGGCATGACATTGTGTGAATGCGCAGGGCAGCCAGACCGAGTTTTCCCTATATTAAAAAGCACATTCTTTAACCTCTCATTCCTCAAGTTTCCATCCCCTGGCCTCACTGTGCAAAGGTTTATTTCTCTTTAACCACATCCACTTCTCACCACTGCCTCATTTCTGCCACCATCCTTAGCTCTTTATTGAATCTGCCCTCTTGAAGGTCATTAATCCAAATCCCAAGCCCAACTTGGTCCCTGCCCATTTTAGCACCTCCCAAATCTTTATCTGTCCTGCATCTCTCATACCTTGACCCTAGCTCTTTGCCAACAGCTCCCCTCCCTTTCACCTGCCCACCCTAAATAAAAGGAGGTGTTCTCCAGTGTTCCATCTTTGTCCCCTCCCCTGGGGTGATTTTCATCTGATGAGCTCATCCTTCCAGCACGCGGCCCTCATCTTTATAAGGCTCCAAACCTGACCTCTTGCTATTCTGCTCCTATTTTTCCCAACTGCCTGGTGAATGTCCTCCATCCTCCGTGCTCTGTGCTCTGTCCCACAGACATCGCCGAATGGAGTCTCTCCTCAACCTGCTTGATAATGCACCCTCTGCCTTTTTTCTGTTGATGACATTATCACACTTTCAATTACCCAGTCATGAGATCCTGAAGTGGTCTTCAGTATAGATGCTCTAGTCTGGAGTACTGACTGCATGCTGATTATCTCCACCTGGGCTCTGCCTGTAGCCATTAGTACCCTGAACACACACACCACACACACAACATTAGCACACAACTTATTTCATCACCACCATGAGCAGATCCACTGAACTAAGTCTGAAACTTCGGCATCCTTGGCCTTCTGTCTCTTGACCCCATATCTCCCGTGTCCCATGAGTCTCTATGGATTCCGTATTGTGTTACTGAATTGGTTTGGATCATCTTTGGTCCAGTGTGTCTTACATCTCTCCTTGCATATACCCCACCTATAGCTAGCTGCTAACATGATCTTGCTCAAATACCACTATAAGACCTGTCTAAAACCCTCCAGCAACTTCTCACGGCTCCCAACTAAATTCCCAAGCTCTCCAAACCTCTCACGTGCACTTGCTATTCTGTTACCTGGGTGCTCTGCTTCCCCCAAGCTCTCTGCCACAACCCCTTCAGCCTCCACCTGGTACTCTCCTGATTCTTTTTTAAGAACAAACTCTCTTTTTTAAGAACAAACTCTGAGGCTTTCCCTCTGAGAAGTCTCGAGCCTTTCTTTCCACTAACCAGCTCCTTCATTTTGTCTATGACCTATCAGAGTGGATGGGACATATCATTATAATGTTGCATATTCATGGCCATCCTCCTCAACTAGACTATCTTATCATCAGCCCCATGTCTAACATGCCTCACAGGTAGGAGGCTCTCTAAATAATTGCTAAATGAAGGGCAAACTTAAGTAAGGCAGGCACATTGTACACAAAAAACGTCCATCTGCAATCAGAATTTTCTTTTTTCTGTCTTCTCTGGTGGTTCTCAGAAAGGATGGATCCTGAGTGATGGTCTCTATCCTGCAGTACACTCCTCCTAGATCAAACCCCCGTACTTCCCTTGCAGTGAGATTTTTCCCACCCAGCACAGCATCTGAAGTCTCAGAACTCCCTCATTCTTGACCAGCTCGATGCCTCATCCCTCAGAGTTCTTCCCTCATTGTGGTCCTCTGTCCTTTTCCCTCTGTCCAGTGGGAGTGAAGGACCTCAGAGAGAAAGTAGAGATGGTCCAGGAAAAGCATGTGTTCCCCACTTAGGCAAACAGGCCACTCTGCAGGGTTCCAGAGGGAGGGAACAGTTACTTGAGAGAGTGCCCAGACCAGCATCCTAGCTGGCAGACTGACCCCTTCTCTCTGAGTAAGGGGAGTAGTGGTTCTGAAAGGCAGTAATGAGGTGTTGTTTTCTCAGATTTCATTGGTTTATTTATTCTATGTGTGGGCTCCATCTGTCCAGTCTCCAAAATGAGAAGCAGCCAGGACTCTAAGCCACCACAGGATCCCTGTCCTTAGTTTGCAGCTCTGAAAGGCCCTAGAAACAAACTAAGTTTGAAGTTTATCACTGGCAGGACAGAAGCTCGAGAAACCTCAGGCCTTATAGCTTTATTACTCCCTAAATAGAAAGGAATCAAATAGGGCCTGGGGATGTAGCATGCACAAAGCTTGGGTTCAGTCCCCAGTGCTGCAAATAACTGGACTCTGGACTGACTCCTCCCAGCTCCCACTCCCAATAGGCCAGGAGGTGCTGGGGGTCTTGGAGAGATGGGCTAACGCCAATTGCAGCAAATGCCCAGGAGGGCCAAATTGACTCCTAGTATAGCCAAGAGAAGCAGGAAAGGTGGTGGATATCAATGAGGTTGTAGGCAATCATCTGGGCCAGAGCCTGCTGTGTGCTTGTCTGTGGGTACATGTTGGCTGGAAGGCTTTTGAGTCCCAGGCAGGGAATAGAATTCTTCCAGACCTCGGAGGCAGCAGGCAGAGCTCCACCCCAGCCTCGCTCTGGTTCATGGGAGACTCACTCATCTAATCTGAAGACTTTTCATCCGTGATGAGCTAATGGGAAGAGAAGGACATGGAGAAAGTGGGGGATCAGGTGCTCTGGAGAGCTGCACAAAGGTCACCCTTCCCTCCCCCCCCCCCACCCCTTGGGAAAGGACCTTCTCCAGACACCCAGGTCTTCCTGGAGATTCCTGCCTTTGTTAGCCTTTGCCTAAAGTTAGACCTCAGGCATGACCCTGAAGTCCAGCATAGCCAGGCAGTGAATGATGGGCTTCTTCCCAAGCCTTTTAGCTTGGAGCCTAAACGTGGTTCACAGCCCCTGGGCCTGAACTGCTTCCTATCAAGCAGCTTGGCAGTTAGGTTGGGACAATGATTCTCTCATTCCTGTTCCCATACTGTCCCTCAAATATACATACATACATACTTTCCTAATGTCACTTGAGCCGTGCCCCACCACCACAGCAAGCAGAAACTGAAGTAAATCTGACTCCTCTTGCTCTCTGTGCTGCTCGAAGAGGCAATTCCCTCCTTTATTTATCGCCCATATCTAATCAGACAGCAGGCCCTGGCTAGTCTTTCTCTCATCCTCTCCCTCCAACAACTACCCACAAGGGGGCAGGGGACCTACCCTGATCCCACTTCACCAAGATAACTGTTAACCATCACATATTCAGTCGCCATTTTCAATGCAAAACTGAAAAAAGCATTGGGCATTAGAATCATGAATGCCTGAATGCGACCTCTGTCTGTGCCACTTAAAAGCTGTATGACTTGGTACCTCTGCTGTCCTGTAGGTGAGGTGGTCTGTCATACGACCTGTTTCATGGGGAGAAGTGAGGACTGGTTAGGAAGGTGCTTGACACAAAGCTTGCTGTGTCAAAGTGCTCAGGAGCAACGGCTGCAGGCTTTTAGAAACACAGGCAAGTCGAGAGGTCTCTCTGTGGGCCCTTCACCAGCTGTATCAGGGCAAACGCCTCACAACACCCTGGCACTGTTATCAAAGCTAAGATATGGCTGGGCATGGTGAAGCACACTTGACATCCCAACAGATCCGAGGTAGGAGGATTTTCAAACTCAAGAGCAATGCGGGCTACAAAATGAGATTGTCTCAAAAAACAAAAACAGATTGAAAACTAAGATGTTAACATTGGTTTACTTAGCTAAACTGTTACTGTGCTACTCACTGAGCCAAGATCCCCCAGCTGGCCCTGTGATGATGATGGATATCCTTTTTCTCTTCCAGAATCCCGTCCAGGACACATTTATATCATGTTTTTTCTGCTTAACATTTTATTGCAAGCAATTTCTAATTCCATTAAATAAGCTTCCAAAACCCTTTTTCTAATGATACCAAATATTTCATTATACAGTATGCTTTAATGTTTAACCATGCTCCTTCCACAAATAGATGGTTTCTTTTTTCTTCTATTTGTTGTTATTCATAAGCTAGCACGTCAGGAAACATTGTTAAATATGCAGTTTTGCTAGTTTGTGTGTCTTATTGTATGGCCCTAACTGTAGACCTTTTGTAGACCAGGCTGGCCTCAAACTCACAGAGACTGACTGGTCTGCTTCTGCCTCCCAAGTGCTGGGATTAAAGGTGTGCACCACCAAACCTAGAAAACATACATATTTTGAGAATATCTGATAAACTTCCTTGGGTTAAAATCTGGGAACTAAAATCACTAGGTCAGGCTGGTAAGGGCTTGGCTGGTAAAAGGGCTAGCCTTTACCTAACTGCTTGTTTTGATTCCCAGAAACTGCTTGGTAGAAAGAGAGAACCCCCAAAGCTGTCTCTGACTTTCAGCCTCCTGCATGAAATAATAAAAAAAATAATTTAAATTTAAAATCACAAATCATTTGAAAACAAGAAAGTATTAAGTCAAAATATATAAATTTGGAGGCTGGGGATAGCTTAGTGGTAGAATTTGGCCTAGGATGCATGGTTCCTGGGTTTAATTCTTCCCATTTCTCTGCCATCTGTCATTTGTGTCTCTCTCCCTACACACACACACACACACACACACACACACACACACACACACACACACAAAAGTGTATGAGATTTTAAAGCTGTTGATACATTAATAAGATGGCCTTCCAGAAAGGTTAGACCAACTCAGTCTCATCAGCAGTGAATGATTACACTCATTTTCTTAAGACATGCTTATATGATCAATTTTTAAATCTTTATTAATCTGATTAGAAAAATAAAGCTTGGGCCAGAGAGATAGCTCAGAGGGTAGAAGACACCTGCCACCAAACCTGGCAACCTGAGTTCAATCCCTGGGTCCCACATGGTGGAAGAAAAGGCACATGTCATGCACATTCACTCACATACACACAATCAATCAAAGCTTAAAAAACAAAAACGATTTTCTGAATGATGGAGCAGCCCTCTCAGTGGCCTCTCTACCTCCAACTCACCAAGGTATGCATCCTCATGTTGTGGTACTTCCCTGCTCCCCCCACACACACACACCCTTCATAAACCACAGACCAAGCTTCAGGCTCTTTTTGGTTTTTGACCCAGAGCTTCTCTGTGTAGCCCTGGCTGTCCTGGAACTCATTCTGTAGAGATGAGCCTGCCTCTGCCTCCCAAGTACTGGGATTAAAGAGGTACCCAGCTCTAATGAGTACCTCTACTCTATCTCCTCTTGGGAATGCTTGGCAGGCTACCAATATGGTTGAAGTCCAATTTGATGCTAAATCGGTCAGCAGAAACGGTCACCTCTAGAGTGCTGGGGATATGCCACCAAAGCATAGGTGACAGGCTACTGAAACAGGGAGCATGCGCCCAAAGAGAAGGACTTCAGAAACAGACTGAGAGCCAGTGACTATGGGCATAGGTTTGTAATTGGCTTTATTTTGTCTCAGATGTGTTCATCATCTTGACGCTCATGAATGAAAAATGAAACTCTTCATCTTTAGCCTTCTAGCAGACCTATTCCAGTGCTTCATCCTTGACTCCCATCTCTCAGTGACTTATGCTCAATGCCTCTCTTCCCCACGACACCACTCTGTCCTGCTGAATCTCAGCTACTGTATTACCCTCTGAAACTCCTTCCTTTTCCAATGTGTCTCTCCAACCCCTACTCCAGCCTGTAGCCAGCGACTTCAGTGCAAATATCTGACCCAATTCTTTTCCTATTGGAAAATCCTGCTACTCTCCAGGCTAGCTAGAACCTGGAAGCCTGTGTGTCTGAGCTGTCTTTAGCTAGTTTCTCACCGCTCCCCGTCATGAGTTCCGTGCTGTTGCATGTCTTTCTCAAGACACCAACTCAAGCTTTCTATCTTTCTCCCTCTTCCCCTCCACATTCTCCATAACTCTCTAGCCCCATCTCCCTCACCACCTTAGCCTAGGCTCACTTCTACTGGAAGCTTTCTCTGTGCATTGCATCCTATGTGAGTACACACACACACACATACACGCACTCACGATCAGAACTGGTACTACTCTGTGTATTTACACATCACACACATACACACTACTCACACCTCCAAAAAGGTTATTTAACTATAATTACTTGGTTAATCAACTGTTTCATCAGAGTGGGGTATATCTGGTTTCCCATTTACTGTATCCACTCACATCGGACCTGGAACATGGCAAGTGTTTCACAAATATTTGCTGACTTTCGGAGTGAATAGGTGCTTCAAGCCATCCAGCTGCACAGTACTGACATTTTCCACTCACAGGTTCTCTGTCACTGAAAATGAAGTTACATTTTTTTTTAACCTATTGCACTATCTGCAAAACTGTGAACCATTTGGTAGAGCCTCCAAGTTGCATTTTGTGATTTCTCCACACTCTACCATCAACCCAGCAGACAGACACTTGTGATGCAACATGGAAGACCCAGGGTGAAGACTGTGAAACCTGGGGCTGCAGAGGTGGTTCAGTGGTTAAGAGCACTTGTCCTTATCAAAAATGGTTCACAACCATCTGTAACCCCAATTCCAGGGCATCTAACAAGCACATGGTGCATATATCTGCATTCTAGCAAAGCAATCAAACAAAGTAAATAATATTTTTTTTTTTTGTAACTAAAGAATATGTACTAGAACTAGGGAGAAATTTCTGGAATAAATGTATGTCCAGGTAGTGTTCTATCTCTGAGGCTTCCTACTAGACCAGTTGCAATCAAAAGTAGAATCCCACAGATGGGGTAACCAAGGAATACAAAGAAGGTGAGGTACCTTAGGCAACACAAGAGCAGCTACACTCCAATGGCTGACATGTGCCAGGCCCAAGCAAGACTGAAGCTCTGGCCATGCTGTCATAGGCAAGATGACCTTCAGTGGAGCAGGGCCTAGACTAACTTTTTCCCTGGCCAATTCACTCCTGCTTGCTGATGTCCTCTGTGTGGGACCTGAGAGGAACCCCAAAGACGCTGAGCTTGGCTGGGGAAGGTTATTGAAGCTGATGACCTAGGCACAGGATGGGATGAGAAGAGCCAGAAGGGCATGTACAGCTTCAGAGGGACAAACAGTCAGCTGGCCTGCCCCAGCCTCTGAAAATAGGGGAGGGTGGAGATGAAGGGGGCTGGTACTCCTTGCCTACTCAGGCTTCAGGCTTTGAAGAACAAAGAACAAAGCTTGTCCATCAGCTGGCAGCCTGATGAACAGGGAAGAGGGATTTAGGGAGGAAAATGAAGTAACTTGTACAAGTGTTTGGGGCAAGTAAGGCTAGGCTTCCCTCTCCCCTGCCCTGACTCTTTCCTGCTTCCTATTCTAGGGCCAGGCCCCAAACTAAGCCCTGGGAGGAATATGGCAAGTGTTTAAGATCATGCCTTTCTTTGCTGCCATCCCAGCAAAGCTCCTGCCTTGAAACACTGCCCCCCACCCCCAAAGCCTTCCAGTAGCACCTTTGGTAAACATACAATAAACAGTTCCAATATCAGACCCAAGCAGGAATCACACTGAAGGAGGCGGGGAGAGATCCTCCCAAAAGGGAATGGAAAAACAAGACGTCTGCCCTTCCCTAGGAATTCAGCAAGACTAAGCATTGAGACCCCACCCACCCACCCACCCACCCACTGCCCCCAACGGAACCGGTCCTTGCACGCTGCAGGCAGGTAGAAGGTCTTAACTTTCTCCGGCTCTTTACCCACCTCTTCCCTTCTCTTGGTCTCTTCTGTTCTCTGCCCTGCTTCCTTGACTCCTCTACACTGTCTGGAGAGTGCCATTTCTGAACGGCAAAGCCAGTCATGCCTGCCTCTCTCCATGAGAACCTCCCGTGGCTCCTTTCTTACTTATAAAGTCCAGACTTAGTACAGCACTGGAAGCCTTTCCTGCTATGACTGACACACCTCAATTCCAGTCACCCCGAGGAACTTCCCTGGAAGGTACCTCTTGTTTACCATAGTATCTTAGACCCAGACCCATCTAAGACTCCAGTGATGCAAGTGACCAGCCTCCCTTCACCCTGCCCTTTTCCTCCTGTGCTCTTCCACCCAGGACCATTTTCTAATTATTCACGTTTCTCTCCCCCCCAACAGACTATCAGCTTCTTCAAGAAAGATCCTGTGTTTCTTTACATCGAACACAGTGCCTGACCCATGAAATTTGCCCATAAGCAGTGAACTAGTAGAGAAATGACCTCTCCCCACTTGTTTCAAGCTCTGGCCACAGTGTTCTGGTAAACTTGACTGTCTAGACCCTCTTAGAAAAGTTCCGCACCTTCTTGTCTGGTCCTGGCTGCTCAAATGATTTTTTTTTTTTTTTTAACCAAAGACCCCTTTTACACAAATATTGATGGACTAAGGGGGTACCAAGATGCTCAATGTCCCTGCCCACTGAGAAACAAAAACAATCCGTATGCTAATGGAGACCTTGGGGCCTCATTCCGCAGCTCTCTAGGGGTTGAACTAAAGTTCTTTCTGCTTAGTTCTGAAATCTTCTAGTTACTGGGAACCTTAAATTTAAGAGCTACTAGCAGCTGCCTCCTGGGACCTGATTGTCACAGAGTCATGGGGCTCCTGTCTTGGGAATTCTGAGACACCCTGTGTGGTAGACCACATTTTTCTTTGCCCCTCTCACTTAAAGCAACTGTTCTTTTTCTGTCTATTCCCCACCCCCACCCCCACCTCCGCCCTGCATCTGCACGTAAACGTGTCCTTCATTTTTTCCCACATCCCAGTTCTTAGGACTTGCTGTTCTGTCTTTCCAGTCTGCCTTTATTTCCGTTTTCACCTGCTGAAAATCAGCTTGCTCTTCAAAGCTGATGCATGGAATCACTCCCTTCCTGCTCCTGGGGTCTCCTGTGTTTTCTTACAACAGTTATGTGTCCACCCGTGTTGACAATGTCCTTTCTAATCCCCTCATAAAAGTGTAAACTTCTAGATAGAAACTGTTCAGCCTTATGTCCTAAACAATGCTTTGCACACAGTAGGCACCCCATGAATATTTATTTCGCTGGATTGAAATACCTTGAAAACCAAGATCATCCATATTCATTTATTCACCCACTGAACAAACCCTGATTCAGGGATATATGTGACTGTGTCTTTCATAGCCTTGTCCAAATACTTTTCAATTCATTACGCTTTCTGCTAGATCTAGCACTGGGGATAATGAATTTCTTAAGTTCACTGGCCACTGCATAAAGCAGCAGTCACACTGATTCACCCACCATGTGCTCTAGGTTCAAAGCAAACTCACTTTGCCTGTGGTGCAGGCATTTTGTGAATGAGTCTGTACTCCTTGGCTTGACCCCTCTATGTCCCCAGCAGCCTTCCCAGGTCCAGGCTTAAGAATGGGACATTCAGGGCTGGAGGAGATGTCGCAGTGGTTAAGAGCACTGGCTGTTCTTCTAGAGGACCCTGGTTCAATTCCCAGCACCCACATGGCAGCTCACAACTGTCTGTAACTCCAAGGTCTGACCCCCTCACACAGACGTACATGCAGGCAGAACACCAATGCCTAGAAAAGGAAAAGAAAGAAAAAAGAAAAAGAGTGAGCCGCTCAGTCATCCTGGATCTCCCCAGGACAGGGTACCAAGACACAGCTGAGCCCAGTAGGGAGATATCCAGCTGGCTAGCTTGAGAAATATGTGTTCCTTCTTGATATCTTATTCACAGTTCTCTTAGCTTCTTGGCCAACAGCCTTTGGAACTGTCTAAATGAAGGATTTCCAGGTCCTCTGCCAGAACTGTGGCTGACCATGCAGAGTTGAGCACCGGGAGGGAGCTTGATGTGTTTATCACAAAAGGCATTGCCTTGTGCTTGTCCGTGTTAAATTGAGTCTGTGTCCTTTTGCCCTGAAATCTTCCTGCCAGCTAGAACCAGATGGAAGCTGGAGAAGAGCCCTCCTGGCCCAGCCCGCACCACATAGACAAGAGGGCCGCCCTTGTAGGAGAACCTAGGGCTCTTCTGGCCGGATGTGAAATGTAGGTCTCTTCCAGTCTGTCTGCTCAGACACAGAAAGTGTAAGACCCTCAGCCTTCGAGACCCTCGTCTCAGACTTGAGAAAAAGGATCAAGACATATGCCAGTATCGTTCATAGTAATCTTACTGCTTATTGGTGTGACCTACATGCCAGGCATTTGACGGATTCTCTGTGATGAGAATCAAGTTTAAACTGCACAGCAACCCAACAAAGTGAATATTTTAACCCCATTTGGTTGACAAGGATATAAAGGCTCAGAAAGGTTAAATAATGTCTCCAAGATCACACAGTTAGCGAACTTAATAGAGCTAGAATTCAGACTCAGGTAGTCTCATCCCCAAACCTGTGTCCTTTGTCATGTATGCAGTCTCAACATTCAACGTTTAGCATCACATGTAATTGCTCTATAAAAGTGACCTATCACCAGGCTGCTTGTCATCCTCCCAGGAAATCTAGCACCCATTCCAACAAGTCTTTGCTTAAATTTCATCTTCTGAAGGTCCCACATCTCACCATACCTGCCCTGATCCCCTCAGCCATCCTGTAGGCAATTGTTTATGTAATGTTTTTCTTCCCTGTGTTGGCAGCCTCAGACACTGGTCTCTTGATTACGGGGTTTCATTTGCACCTCTGAGCTGGTTTGTGGGAACAGGGCATTCCCCAGGCCCTGCAGGGCAGGTGCTGACAGGCGCAGCTCATGGCCAAGACACCAGGTTTCCCTTTGCTAAGCTTTTCCTGGGAATGATTTAAGGCCCTGAACAGATAAGTGAGGAGCAAACCCGCAATGAAGTCAGCACTCTGCTTATTAAGTGGAAAAAGCTGCGCTCGGCTTATTGAAATGTTCATTAGACAGATATATAGAGATGAAAAGGGGGAGGGAAGCTCAGGGCACCAAGAGATCCGGAGAGCTCTCCCCGCAGGCCAGGCAGACACTGTCTCCAGGGAGTTTCCAGACTAGCCCAGGAGGAGGAGGTACTGAGCTGCCTCAAGGGAGGGAGACAGAAGTGAGCAGACCTGAAGGGAGTTGCTGGCTTCATGGGACGGTGGGGGGAGGAGACTTGGGCCCTATGAAGAGGGCACCATTCCATTTTAAGAGAACGTCCACTTTTTTTTTTTTTTTTTTTTTTTTTTTTTAATCATAGCCACCCTCTTTGTTCTAAGAACGGAACTGAAGAACTGTGACCTAACGTGTTTGCCCACTGCCAAGCCAGGGGGATGCACTGGAAGAAAGGGCATGTATCCAGGTACATACAGAGGTGGTACTACCTCTATCACTTTGTGGGCGTTTTCCTTCAGGTGGTTACATGAGCCGTGAGTTCCCCCAGAAAGGGTTTTCCAGGTCAGCATGGCTCCTCCGGTGTCCTCCCAGCTCCCTGGCTCCCTGGCTTCTGTCCTCAGAGCCCACCCAGGTGGCCCCAAATCTCAGAGCCTCAGAGAAGGGTGGCCTTCAAAGGCCTATAGCCACCTGATGACACTGTCCCAAGAGCCCCCGGTGACTGGAGAATAGAAGTCAATCCTTGGCACAACAAGGAGCGTCTCATACCTGAGTTGTAGCTGGTGGCTGAGTGAGTAGAATGTCTGCCTGTCTCTCCATTCAGTTCCTGGCTGTGACTAGAGGAGTAGGTACTGTTTCCAAACAGGAAAAACAGTCTCCAGGTTACCCGACATCTTCAGAACATCCCTTGTCACATCACTGTGGCTCCTGGAGGGTAGGGGGTAGCTGTGGCTAAATGGATAGGAGAATTGAGGCTGGGCAGGAAATGTGAGTAAACAAAACAAGGAAATGATAGCTCCAACCATCTCATCCAGTCCTCACTCATTTGTTCATCCTGTGGTTGTTATGTCCTAGTAACCTGCCAGCACTGTGCAAGCACTGGGTTCAGGTGCTGTCCCTGCCTTTAGGTAGCTCTAACCTTATGGAATGTCAGCACCATAATTCTTTGTTAATGATGCCCAGCTCATGATCGGGACACGATTAAGGCATGAATCCTGACCTAAAGTTATACTCCATAAGGCACAAACACCAATAAATAATACATCGTAAACCAGTGTGATAAGCACACTGAGATCACCAGCCTGAAAAGCAAGGCCTTCTTTCTGAAGATCTCTGAATGTGTCTTTAAAAAAAACAGCGTGGTAGGGCTGGGAAGAAGGCTCTGCGGGCAGGAATGCTCACTTTTCTAAGCGTGAGGATGCAAGTTCGAATCTTCAGCCCCTACATAAAAGCTGGGCATGGCAGCGCCAACCTGTAACTCCAGCACCAGGATGGGGAGGTGAAAGGACTGAGGCTGGGGGAATCCATGGGGCTTACGAGTCAGCCAGCCCCCACCAGAAAACACAGCAAGTTCCAAGTTCAATGCCAGATCCCGCCTCAAAGGGGACTGATGTAGCAGGACACCTGGTATCCACGTCTGAGACATGCATACGTGTACACACACACACACACACACACACACACACACACCCCACAAATGTGAGAATTTCTAGACCAATAGACATGGATTCGAAGGACAATTTAAAGACTTTAGCCATGAAAAGAGGTTGCTGGGAAAGGTTGTAAAAGAGACAGGCAGGGCCTAAATCCTGAAGGAAATCTTAAGCAAGAATGAAAATGAATGGAAGTCATTAGAGGTGAATCTCAACCGCAGTGGCAGAGGACTCTTGGGGGCCAGATACATGCAGAGCTGCTGTGCTTTGGATACAGGTTCTCTCCCTGAGGGCTTGTGAGTGAGGTTGGGTTCCCAATGTGACAGCATTAAGGGGTGGTGGGACCTCGCAGAGGGGGAACCTCCAGGAAGGGGCATTACCATTGAAAGGGAGTGATGCTCTCTCCTGGAGTTAGTGCTACCAGAGTGGACTTGTACGTGGCCTTTACCCTCTCTGTTTATACACTGTGCTGTGAAATGGTCAAGGAGCAAGCTTTGTGCCATTTGGACCTTCCAATCAGCCAGAATTGTGAGCCAAATTAACTTAAAAGAAAAGAAGACGGGTATCTCACTGTCTAGCTCTAGCTGACCTCAAACTCACTAAGTGGACCAAGCTGACTACAGAGATCCAGCCAGGGATCACAAGCATGCACCCACACCCTGATATTTTCCCCCTAAAATAGAGAAGTCAGCCTCAAGTAATGCCTTCTAGCAAAACAGACCAACTCCAGTGTTCTCTGTGAGGGGTGACATCATACTAGACCAGTGTCATTGGGAAAGGGGTGGTAAGGATAAAATGGCTTGGCAGGAGATCCAACATGGCAGCATGATGGTCGGCTAAACAGAGGAAATGAATGAAGAGCTATCCATTTCACAAGAAGAGACAGGAAGGCCTCATCCTGGAAGACCGGGAGCAATGCAGAGCCGAGGGCCCCATACAAAGCTGTAGTTGCTGAGGGCCGTGTGGCAGCCCCTGCTTGATGCTGAAGCTTGCCAGACACCTGCTCCCAGGCCTTGATGACTCCATCTCCAGCCCCCTCCCTTTACCTCACTGACTTTGGAGGTGATTAGTAATAAAACTTTAACAAGCATCCATAGGTACGTCTCCCTGTCACTTTTATGAGGCCATTTCCTGAGCAAAGATATAGGAGTGCCTTCAGTCTCTCCTGGCCACGTGGCTACTGCCACTTCTGTCAGTCAGCTTCAGATTCAGCTGACACCTGCAGGGGCTAAGTGTGGCTACCTGGGGAGGCCAGAGCACACTCAACTCAAAGTAAGTCCAAAACAGTCAGGTGAAGCCCTTGTCTGTCCTAAAGGGTTCTTTGGAAATATTGATTGCCTCGGCTGTTATAAATCAAATGGGGGGGGGGGGGCTTGTTTGTTCTATTGGTCCCCGCTCTCTACCACACATGCCTGTCCTTCTTCCTCAGACAGTTGTTCTCCTGGCCTGGTTGCTCAGTGTGTGTCTGTTCAATTCATCAGAGAGAATGGTGGGCAATCCAGTCAGGGAGTGTGCTTGCTCCTTAAGCTTGGAAGTCTGGTAGTGACCTGAGTGGGTTGAGAAAGGCAATCACTCACTGCACAGTGCCTTCCGTTTCTCCAAAGCACAGATCAAGCACCGCTTCAGAACCGGAATGAATGGGCTGACCACTTCTTGAGGCTGGGTGGGGGACAGAGCTGAGTAGTTTCTGTGAGTCGGGTTGGAGAAAAGCCAGCTCCTTCTACCCTGGTTCCCAGGTCCTCAGGGACAAGGTTGGGCTGGGCTTGCTAGAGCGGAGCCTCCTCCCACTGGGCCACCCAGCCCCTGATGGGGGAGTTGGCTGAGTTGGTGCTGAGGCTCCCACAGTGAGGCTCCAGGGGAGGGACCTTTCCTCCCCTTGGCTCTGATGATATCTGTTTCAAGGCCATTCAGGGAAGTGGAACCAGGTGAACAGGAAGTGGGGCACTATTGTGTTCAACTCTACAGACTCCTCCCCCATTCTTGAAATTCTCTGGGCCTCTGGTGTTTCCTGTAGGAAGACCTACTGCTCAGGGCTTTTAAAGTTGCACAGACATGATTTCAACCTTAGTTCACGTATCTGAATCCCTTGATGATACCCGTAAGCACACTGGCCTGTCTGAATCTATTTCTCTTGTGTGAAAACTAGAGATAACGGCCCTACTTCCAAAGGTCATTCATAACTGTGAGAGCCAACCTTGATACAAGCCCACGATTCTCCCGCCCTTCCCCCACCTTCCCTAGTCTCTCCCAGGCCTGTGTTGGGTCACTTTACCGCTCATGTCCCAAGGCTATATCTGTAGCCTCCTTCCAAACCTCCCCTGTGTAGGTTTTCCTGTCCACCGTGTTCCAGAAGATCTCTCCAAGCAGCACTTATTAGCTATTTAGTGGAACTCTATTGGGCCTCGTGGATTCAGAATTTATAATCCTGTGGAGTTTTTCCCACTGGCCTCAGTTTTGGCCATGAAGTCATAAGTGAAATAATCTTCCTAGAGTTTGGGGACTAAGGGGCAAATGGGGGCACAGAGAGTGTTAAGTGTCAAAGAACGAAGAGACATGTCCTAGAGTCCCCCTCCCTTGCGACATTTTTTCTACTCAATGTCGTCTTGTGCTTGGACTATTACAGTCCAAGAGATCTATACCTTTGGCTCACTGATTGAACTTTCCTAGTTGGGCTTTGTGGTGGTTTCAATGAGAATGGTCCCCATAGGCTCAGATATTTGAAACCCTAGCTGGTGGAACTATTTGGGGAGGATTGGGAGGTTGGGAGGTGTGGCCTTGCTGGAGGAGGTGTGTCATTAGGGTGGGCCTTGAGGTTCCAAAAGCCCACACTAGGCCCAGTCCTTCCTCCAACCTTCAGATAAGATATAGTGCTTAGCTGTTAGCCCTGTACCATGTTTTTTCTATCTGCAACCAAGCTCCCCGCCATGATGGTCGTGGACTCACCCTCTGAAACTGTAAACAAGCCTCCAGTGAAATGCTTTCTTTTATAAGCTGCTGTGGTCGGGTGTCTCTTCCCAGCAATACAAGAGTGGCTAAGACATACTTGTCAAGAAGCATGATGTCTGGATCTCTGGTTTAATTGCTCTCCACATGGCCTATGCAGCAGCATTTTAAAGTTGGTATGCGGCTAACAGTGAGAACTTTGTTTCATTTTCTGCATCTGTCCTATACCCCACATATGGCCAAGATGGACTTAGAAAACACAATTCTGAGCTAGGTATGATGGCTCATGCCTGTAGTTCTATAATTGCATGCACTCAGGAAGCTGAGGCGGAAAGATTGCCGTGAGTTCAAAGCCACAGAGTAACACACACACATGCACACACATGCACACAAACATGTACTTGCACACACCTCAAAAACACCAAAGAGGGTTTGTGAGGTGATTCATCAGGTAAAGGCACCACGCCTGAGAACCTGAACGAACCTGAACTGATTCCCCAGACCCACATGGTGCAAAGAGAGATCTGACTCCACACATGTGCTGTGGTACACGGGTGCATATCCACTCAGCCACACCCAATAAATTAATGCAATCTTAAAATAGCTGAGGTTTAGAGAGAAGGGAGAGGGGACAACACTCTTGGTTGTGCTTGCTTATCTGCCCTTGGGTTGGTTCTAAGTTCCTGTAGGGGACTTTGGGGACTGACTTTGTGACCCCAGCACTAGTGTGACTTGGTCCCTCCACTCTGTCAGCTTTCTGTGAATATGTGAATGTGTGGATGCATTATCAACCTTGAACCCACAAACCTAGCAGGTGCACATTGGTCCTGTGCCTAGGATTGTTGGCAAATAGCAGTTTCCACGGGACTGAGGGACTAAGTTGGTATAGACCTCGAAGCCTGGGGGGAACGCAGAGGAAGACAGAGGTTGGTTAGAAGGGGTTGAGGAAGGAGGCAGAGGGAGGTCAGAAGGGCAGAATTTCCTGAAAGGTGAATTATCAGAGGGCCCGGCACCATTGGGAGTAATGGGGTTAGGGAGGAGGGCCCAGGCGGAGCTGGGGTGAGCAGTGGGAGCTGATAATCTGCCCCCAGGAAGTGTAGGCCGAGGACAAGCAGGCAAGAGGCAAGCAGGTCCATTCCTCAGCGGCTAATGCCCCCAGCCTAACACAATTACCCCTTCCTTCTCCCTCAGCCCAGGCAAGGAGGAGGTTGTGTGGAGGGCAAGCATGCCCCGAAGCTGGGGAGGTGGAGGTCCCTTGCTAGAAATCCAATGAAGAGTTGCACTTGGCCTTAGCGGGAGCTGCCCACCTTCACTGGAGGGCTTGCAGAGAGAATGAGATGGACTGGGACAGATGCTGCTGGAAATATTGGGGTGCTGGCATGTTCTGGCTTCTCTGGGTACCAATGGGGTTTGACCTAGGACACTGTTCTCCATGCTCTCTGACCCCATCCTTCTGGCCAGCAGCCTTACCTTTTCTCAAAGGCCAATTTGCCAGCTTCAATTCCACCTGGGGCTGGCCCCCAGGCTGGCTCTTCGTTCCCCACCTCAAAGCCTCTTACCCTGCTGCTCCACTCACATTGATATAAATGGAGGCTTCAGCTGCCTTTAAATAGTCCGATCTATCAGAGGGGCACACGCTGCCCATAAATCTGCTGGGATGATGGCTCCCTAAGTGGGCTGATAGGAGCTATTTCCGGCAAGGTGTTCAGTTACTTGTGCCCCTCCTTTCCCTCCCCATAGCTTGCCCTTCCCCGGGGACAGGGACCCTTTATGTCATCTGGTAATTGGCATTTTTTCACTTGCACTTGGGCCTACAGAGAGAGTTCAGGGCCCAGCTAGGCCCTAACCAGATTAGCATTGGCTTTCAGAGAGGGCCCTGCTGAAGTCGGCCTTCCAGTTCAAGAGATCAAGATCAAGCTGTTGGCTCAACAAGAAAAGTGACCGGATGGGAGGTTTGTACCCAGGGGAGACTAAGTGTGGGGGGTGCAGGTGCTCAGCTTCTCACAAGCTAAGCCTGCCTGCTCTAAGGCCCTCACCTGCGGGGCAGGGAAAGAAGTCTCCTTCCTGTCATAGATTCCTTCTTTTTCTAAAAATTGCCTGGTATTGAAAGAGTATAGGAGTCTAAGGTTGGATTTCTCAAGACTAACCATCAGATCTGAAGTAGACTGGAGAACCATGGGCCAGCTGTTGTGCACAGGGATCTGGCAAAGGAGCCTGGACATTACCCTCATTTGGAAGGCGGCTGTTAATGCATGGACTTCCCTGAGGGAGAGAGGCCAGGCTTGTGAAAGCTGGTCCCAGCTAGGGGAGGCACAGTAATGCCCTTGGAGGTCACCTCAGTGACCTCTGGTCAAAAGGTCACTTTGGTCATTTAGAGATCATCATTCCCTGTTTCCTATCTTGGTCTCCTTTGTTTTCAAAGGGCAGAAACTTAGCCAGCAGAGCTCTGCAGTTCCAGGCCTGGCTCCTGCCAAGGCCTTCCAGAACATTCTTCCTAAAGGTCTTATATCTAAAGAGAAAGAAAAGCCAGAGGTGGCTGGGGGCAAAGAGACGCTGACGGAATTCTTCTTGGACTTCATCCAGGCTTCTTTCCTGAAACCTTGGCTCTTGAAATGGATGGAGTAGGTGGGTCAGAGTCTCTTTGCAGGGTGCAGGACATAGGATGTTCTTGATTGGGAACCAGGAAGAGGCCAAACAAAAGGCTTGGACAAGGGTTATTGTAAGCAAACTGAGACTTGCATATTTCAGTGACCCTGTTATGCTTATTAGGACATAGTGAGGGTGGAAAGAAGGTGCAGAATGAGATCCCAGCTGTATGGGATCCTAGGGCCGTGTAGCCCCAGCCAGGCTTAGACCTTTATTTTTTTCTACCTCAGAGAAAGTTGGTCACTCATATCTGTGACAGAATGACACGGAGTGTGCCCAGTGCCATGAAGACTGTTACGGTCTTTATGGTCTTTAAGGCCTACGTTAAGGCCCTTCCTGAGAGACCTTTGAGAAAACCTGGGGAGAGTCTAGCTTCCTGAGTTGGAGAGGTTTGAGGGGAGTAGCTTTTGTTCAGAAGTAATCCTGAGATACCAAGACTGTGTCCCCAAATTCAAAGAGGGCCTCACAGAACATGAGTGGAAGCCCATCAGGCATTTCTCACCATTATCCAGGATTCAGCCCAGCTTGTACTGGTTAGTGGAGGCTCAGAGGCCAGTCCCTACCCTTGAGAAGCTCTAATGTCAGGAAACAGTCTATGAGCAGATGGCGAAACCCAGAGTCAGAGACCCAGAATTGCCCAGAGACTCTTGAAAACCACCCAGGCCGGCCAACAAGAGAGCACAGTTGGTAAAGGTGCTCATCAACCAACCAACCTGAGGTCTACCTGCAGGACTCACATGGTACAAAGAAGTAACTCTTTCAATTTGTCTTCTGACCTCCACATGTGTGCCATAAATAAATAAAAAATGGATGAATGGCCAAGTGTGGCCCACACCTGTAGTCCTACTGCTGGAGAGGCAGAGGCATGTGAATCTCTCAATTTGAAGCCAGAATGGGCTACCTCGTGAGTTCCAGGCCAGCCAGAGCTACATAGTGAGACCCTTTCTCAATGATGATGATGATGATAGTTTAATAACATGGAGAGGGATGGAGGAAGGCATCTGACATTGATCTCTGAGAGTGCACAGGCAGGTGCACACAGACACACACAAACACTGAATTAATGGGATTCATCTTATTGGATAATGTGTCTTTGTAACCCCAGTGCCAGTGCAGTACATGGCACATGGCTGATGGCTTGTTTAACCTATGCTAAACAGGTGAATGGACAAATGCCAAGTGGAATATCCTTGTACAAAGAAGGAGAAATGCAAGATTTCCAAGGTGTCATCCTGTAGCCCTTCCCTTCTTAAACTCTTGTCTAGACCTAGGACAAGCCTGGACAGAAAGGAGACAAGGTCTTAGATCCCAGATGAGGAGGATGCCCAGGCTGGGAGTTAGGGATGGAGCTGTAAGGTAGGATAGCAGTGCCTGTCAACAGAGGCTTGGAGGCAGTCCAACTTCAGAAGGCTCAGCTCTCCCATAGACACATGGGATTGCTCAGAATAACTCATCTCCACTTCTCTTCACTCCCCAGCCCCCACCCCTTCATGCGTATGGGCAGGAAGGGTAAGGGGAGATTTCTGAGGACCATTCTTACTTGAATAGTCTAGAGTATTACAAAGACAGTTGAGGTTCCTGCCAACTGGGTCTGGAAACCCAGCAGAGGAGGTTGGCTTGGATGTTTCTGGCTGCAGTGTTTCTAGGCGGGAAAGTTTGGCTTCAGAATTTAGCCGATGAACTAGGAGCAGAAACTTCCTTCCAGCCCTTAAAGCTTCCGGAAAATTGATGCAGATCAAGACTTAGTTTGCGGGCTGTCTAAGGCATACAGAGCCAGAGAGATCCTGGCTGTGCTAAGGTAAAGGCATCAGTTCCCCAAGGGAGGCTCTGGAAAGGGGCTTTTGTCTGTTTTTAGACTAGCCTGTCTCCCCGCCCCACGATCCCCAAAAATTATTATAAAGAATTATTACCATTAGTACGTCTTTCCTACTGAAAGGAGAAAATCGCCTCATTCATAATTTATACCCTCAATTACTATTAATAAAGAAATATTTCAGCAGAAAATCGCCTGGGAAAATTACACGTAACATTGCATTAACATTCTATTTGAACATTTTCATCACATTTGTTATAGAGTTAATAAGAGGGATACGGTCCCCTGACTTCTTCATGAAATTATGGGCTGACGATGATAGTTTAATCTTTTAGACTTTATATAATATATTCACTTTACTAATTGAGCTATCCAAAGAGCAGTTAGAGACAGAAGAATCAGGGCCGTGACTTTGCTGCCAGAGGCACCGCCTGCTGGGGGTGGGGCCAAAGGCAAAGCTTGCTGACTTAGGTCCTAGCTAGCTGGGACCCCACCTTGCGTGGCCCAGACTCTTCCCACCTCCTGCTGAGACAGCAGCTGGGAAGGTTCCCGAGATCCTGAGAGGAAAGAAGGGAGAGGGGAGGCCACAGAAAGAGGAGAGGAGGAGACAGAAGGTGTGTCTTTCTAAGCCACTCCTGAGCTACCTTGTATTTGTGATGGGCCCCCAGGGAAGTTCTTAGTCTTTAAAGGATTAGTGAGCAGACCCAGGTGGCCTAAACTCTGAGGACTACTCTTGGTGTCTTGTTAAGGATTCACAGATACAGGAAAGAATCTTTTCCGTGAAGGTCTTTGGAGACACATTCTGGGAAAGGGGGTGTCCCTGGGCCTTCTCACTTAAAGGAAGAGGTACTGAAGTCTTCTAGGCCCTGATGGAAATGATGGGATTATTTAGGGTCATGGGGGAAAAGTAAACTAAAGTTGAGATATCAGTTTGTCAAGGTTCTTGTCAATGTGCTTTCCATCCATGGTCTCAGTGGACACCTTGCAAAGCTTAGGGGGCAGATCTAGAAAGGGTCCAAGTTGTTATCCTGACTCACCTCAAATGCTACCTGTACAGAGGCATTTTAAAATAGGCCCATCTGGTGATAACCACTTCCTTAGTCACCTGATCATAACATTTATCTCTTATTAAAAATCACTTTTTTTCAGACTGGGGATGTAGGCTTGGGGGTTAAGTATTTACCTAGCATGCACAGAATCCTGGCTTTTATTGCCATAAACACACACACAGGAGGAGGAGGTTTGGGTTCTTGTTTTCTCCCCTATTAAAATTGAAACTCTCTGTTACATCTAACCCCGACTGCTTAGCAGGTAGAGGAGGCCTGCACACAGGAGGCACTCCATATATATTAGCCACCTTAATGGAAGTGAAGGACGGAGTAGTCAGGCGATGTTTCTGTGCCCATGTGATTACACAGAACAGAAAGTAAAGCCAAAGTCTCCTTCCTAATTCACCTCCATGTCTGGCTGCCTCTTTTTACCTCACCGACCAAATCTGTCAGCAAATGGGAAAAGTCTTCAGACTTCTTGTCCCCTTCTTGGCTTTGAGGACGATGCCAGCTGCATCCATCACCGAGACATCCTTTCTTTCCTTCCTGCCATCCCACACTCTCTGCTCCTCACAGCAGCCCAGTATTCCCTGACAACATGAAATAAATTTAAGATATCTCCAATCTAGACGTTTCTAGCCCTTCCTATTATCGTTAGCATAAAATCCGGTGTCCTGTCCTAGGTCCACAGCACCCTTTGGTCTGGAATTCAGCCTTTCCTGAACCTCTTGTCCAGCCCTCTTCCTGCCTCCACCCACATGTCCCGACCACTGCAGCTTCTTGAATGCACAGGATTTTTGGACATGCTCTTTCTCAGTCACCCCTCATGACTATGATTTTCTCTTCACAGCATCCAGCCTTCACGTTCAACATTGCTGTTTTCCTTTGCTCTGCTCCCTGTCTGACATACTGCTCTAATTTGTTGGTCATCTGTCATCAGCAGAAGGTAACATTCTGTGCTCACTGATATTTGCAGCACCTGAAATAAAAGTTGAAGCACAGTATGTTCTCGATAGATGCATTGAAAAAACAGATGTTTTGCTCTGCTTTTCTCTGCACACACTGACCCTTTGTGACCTCATTTCCTATATAACTGATACTCCAATATGTCAATGATTTCTGGTCTTAGTTTCAACCAGAGCGGCCTCCTGCCAGCTCCCCATAAAGCTATCGAGGACACTGTACATAGAATATAGCACTTACTCAGACTAGAGAGACGGCTCTGCCATTAGGGTTCTTTCTGTGTGAGTGTGAACACCTGAGTTTGGATTCTCAGCAGCCATGTAAAGCCACGTGTTTATGTCTACATCCCAGTTCTGGGCAGGCAGAGACAGGGGCATCTTTAGAAGCCCACTAGCCAGCTGAATCAGTGAGCTCTAGGTGAGAGAGTCTGTCTCAAAACAAAAGTGTGACCGTGAGATAGCTCAGTGGATGAAGGTGCTTGCTACCAAGCCTGATAGCCTCAGTTTGATGCCCAGAACTTGCATGGCAGAAGGAGAGAACTGTCCAGTGACCTTCACAGACATAGGCATACCTACACACAGCAAACATGAATATGATAAAAAAAAAATAAGCTTCACCCTTAGAAAAATAAATAATAAAAAAGGAGAGAGTAATTAAAGACATCTGGTTTTGAAGCTTTGCTTACACACACACAGAAGCACACATACACACATTCCACCCATTTGTCCCATTAGCTCCCACTGCTTCTGATGGTACCACAGTCTCAGGCACCCAAGCACAAGCTGGGATTATCTTCAACTCTTTCCTTCTGTCTCCATGTCTAACCAGCCTCCTTCAGCATTCAGTTTGGTCCCTCCCAGTACTCCTACCTAATCCAAAGCCACCATCGTCATACCATGCTAAATTACTGCCTGGGCCTCCAGCTGGTCTTCCTGCCTCCAGCCGCCTTTCCCTCTAACCCATCCTCTACCGGATGCTTTATGGTTTGTCTGAAGCATAAATCTTGGCGTCGTAGATAATATCCAGGCTTCTAGCTTGAGGAATTAGATGATAATGACTCTTATCACATTAAATGGAAGAGGAGGCAGTCTGGGGACATGTGACATTTGACTGCCTTTGTGGCATTTTTAAACATAGCAGTCTCCTCCCACTAGGTGGCAGAAATCAGCCCATGGCCTAGAAGTCCTCGGCAGCCAGTGCTGTGCCTGGCATGGAGCAGGTGTCCAGAAATGTTTGCTTTCTCCCTCCGAATTCTTTAATGGCCATTACTTTAGAAAGCCATGCCTTGGTGCCCACTGCTGTTACAATGCTTACCAGGCTGTTCTGTGGTTGCTGCTTAACCTCTCACTCACAGAGGTGTGCTCCCACTTGCAACAGCTAAGTTGTCAGCCTGAGGTAGATGCTCAGTGTACTTGCTGGAACTGGGGATGTGACACAGTTGCTAGAGCACATGCATTCAGCTCCTGGGTCCTGTCTTCAGCACTGTACACACTAGGGGTGTAATCTTAGGGCTGGGAGGTAGAGACAAGAGGAACAGACCTCAAGGTCAGCTTTAGCTAGCCTGGGATACATGAGAGCCTGTCTCAAATAATAATGATAATCATAATATCGTTCTTAATGAGACCTGAGTCTTTTAATCTGTCCCTGGTGCATTGCCACGTGTCTTCCTAGGGCGTTTCCTCCTCCTAACCTGTGTGCCTCCACCGCAGCAAAGCCAGCTGTGCTTCCAACAGGCTTTCTGACTCTACTGCTGCTCAGTGTGCTCGATGTCTGTGCCCCAAGGTTAGTGTTCTCTTTCTGCATCAGCTACCTACTGTGGGGATCTGGGTCCCCTCCTGCTCTAAGACACTGAGTGTCTTCTCAGTCAAAGAACAATGTTTCTCTTTGGACTTTCCCTCCGTTGCTCTGCTCTGGGAGAAATGCTACAGAGAAAGAAGGAGGTAGCAAGAGTCTTATCAGCAGAAACCATATTGGGTGGGATGGCCTGGGAAGCTCCAGGCTCTCAGAAGAGAAGGCAGAGAGCAAGAAAGCGTAGCATGTAAAGCACCTGAAGAGAAAGACATGTACTCCAGCACATGAGGGCAGAGTTTATAGCATAATTGCAACGTTATTAATCATATTATAACATATTATGGTGAGTGTTATTAATTGAATGCCTAAGATGGCCCAGCCATGTTCCAGGTGCTTTGTGTGAATTATCTCTTTTACTTCTCACTACAAACCCAGAAGTCAAGTGCTAGGAATTCAGACTCCATCTTGCTTATCTGGAGAACTGTAGCATCTACTGAAGGCTTGGAAGGAGCTGTATGGTCAGATTTGGCTAGGTCCTACATGTGGAGTTCTACAACCAGAAAAGGCAGGATCAGGGGCACGAGGAGGTATCTAAGCCCATTCAGTGCTCAGATTCCAGTCTGTGGAGACACCAGGTCAGGAAAAAGAAGAGACCAGAACCCACAGAAGGAGACTAATGTGACCCAGGATCAGGGGCAAGTGTGGAAGGAGGTCAGAAGAGTCATCTTAGATAATTGGAGCCTCAGGATTTTTATCCATCAATGGTACCTATAAGAGTCTCACAGTCTCAGGGAGCAAATTGTACAGATAGTTTAGAATCAACAGGATATAGATGCCGCCAATACATAGATTCAATGAGGATGCTCATTGAATAAAGGCAAAAACTGGCCTTCGTGAATCCTTCAGCATCTAACCGGAGCTACCTCTGTTGAGTGTCCTCCTCTGCTCTAGTGACATGCTCCTCTGTGCCATGTTCTTCCCCTGCAGCCCTGCTAAGAACTTCCTATGTCCTACTGCACTTCACTTAGCCCAACTCTATTGATGCCTCCAGATTGTCTTAAAGATCAGGCTTCCATTTGCTTGTAGTTGAGATGTGTGTCCTGCAGCTCACAAGCACACCACGTCACACTCATCTGTGTTCCCGTTTAAGAAGACTGGGTGGCATACACCCAAGAAGCTGAGGCAGGGGGATCGTTGGTTCAAGGCCAGCTGGAACAAAGAAAGGAAAGGGGGGAAGGAAGGAATGTAGAGGAGAGAGAGATTGATCAAAACTATTCCTGGGTTTAATCCCCAATGCTATACAAAAATAAATGACGTAGTTCACACCTGCAATTACACTATAGAGGTAGAGAGGCAGGAGGATAAGAAGTTCAAGGCCATCCCTAGGCCACCCTAGAATACATAACACCCTGTCTAAAAAAAAAAAGAGGTGGGGGAGGGGAAAGTGTAAAGAAAGAGACCATAGTGACTAAGAAAAAACTTCCTGGGGACTTCACTGCAATTCCTTAATAAATTTGCTAGCCCAGATACTCAAGGTCCAAGGGCCTCTCACCCATCAGCGCTGGAAGAGCAAGGGCAGAGAGCACCCAGGCTTGCCTGTCTGCCTTAGGAGTTCCACAAATCCGGATTCTGCCCAGTTTGTTCTTCCTCTGCCGTATCTTAGAAGTTACTAGCTCTGTGAAGCCTTCTTTGACTTGGCCCAGGTGAGGGCCTCTCTCATGCTTGTGTAGCCTCCTGTGGAGCAACCCCTGGAGATCATGGTTCTCACTGTGGTTTGATTACCTGCCCTCTCACCAACCTGCCAGCTTAAGAAATATTTGTTTAATAAATGAGGTAACTGTGTCCCATGATGGGCCTAGAGCTTACCAAGTTGACTAGGACATGGGCCTTGTCCTGGTCAACAACCAGCCTATGTATGGACTGATCATCGTCCCTGAACAAGCACCCTTTCACTCTCATGAGTCATAGATCATTTCACAATGGTAACAAATGCTTTCCACGTACATCATTTCCTTTGATCTTATGGTAGCTTTGAGGGGTTGTAGGAAAGGCAGACTAACTCCCAGAGCTTATCTATTACGAAGTATGAGGTGGAGAGAAGCTGCCATCTTTGTTATGACAAGTTCACTGCTTGAAGGAAAAGGTATGGAAGCCACAGGATCTGAGCTGTTGTTTCTCGGGGTCTCCCACTGGCAGAGCGGACAGGGGCAGGTCTTACACTGTCTCCTCATCTTCCCTGGCCTTTGGTGTGGGAGACCCCTCCTAGAACTATTGCTCCACCACCTTAGCTTAAGATTTCGATAACTCTGAACTAGGAGAGGCTACTATTAGCCCGGTTCTAAGTGGAGTCCCTCGCCCAGCCAGGCAGGATGGGCCTCAGTGTAAACCGGATCTGCCTTGTAAACAGCTGAGCAGCTGGGCTCCATATTGGCAGGGGAGCCCAGCAACAGCTCCGCGGGACATCCCCAGCTCAGCGGGGCATTGTCCAAAGAAAAGGGGAGGTAAAAGCTGAATAAACAAAAAAGGATGGCCGGTTTTTGATTCTCTGATTTGTTATTTCAGCCGGACTATTGGTTTTGAGGCAGGGCGGGCTGCCTAGCTTGGTTAGGAGAGTCTAAAGGTCTTGGTTAACCTGGAGAGTCTAAAGGTCTTCCTTACCTGTGGTCCTCTATTCTCAGCTCACCTCAGCTCACATAGCTTTCTCTACTCTAGGCTTGCTCTGGAGGGTGCCAATGGGAGGGGTGTTTGCCAAGGTCCTGGGCTTATCCAGACAAGAGCTGAGGCCATTTGGGACCATAGAGCAGGTGAGACTGAGGGTCAGACAGTCAAAGCAGTTGACAGCACTGTCTCAGACATCTCCACTCTGCAAAGCAAGGCCAGTCTGGCCATTATACCCTTGTAATAATCTTGGTCCTCAAGTCATAGCCCAGTCATCCTTGGTCATGGTCTCCAGGTTCTTACGGGGGTTTTATTCCCAGACTACTATCTGCCCTGTTTTAGATATGTTTCTGTTGTAATAGCATACCCCAACACGAGGCTTGTTTGACTTACAGTTTGGGTTGTTAATTCACGTTGGCAAGGAAGGCATGGTAGCTGAAGCTTGAGAATTCCACCCACATAAGGAGCATGCAGCACTGCATTGATACGTGCTCACTTGTCCTCAACCTGCCCTCTGCATTTTCTACAGTCCAGGGTTCCCTGCTCATATAATAATTCTGTCCACCATTAAGAAAGGTCTTTCCATGCTGGTGAACTCAGTCTCGACAACGATTCACTAGTATTTCAGTGGACAGTCCCCACAGATATGCCCAGAGGATCATATCGTAGGTGTCAAGCTGACAATAGTAATGTCACATACTTGTTTCTAGCATCCCCCTCTACCATCAGTACTGACACATCCATTCTCCTATAGACTTAGCTTCTAGATTTATATTCTCAACTGAACTCAGTTTTAGCTCCCTGAGAAGCTCTCTGTTGCATCTGTACCTCTCTGTTGTGGAGGCCACTAAGGCCCCCAGATCTAGCTTCATTCTGTCCTATGCTACTTCCAGGTTGACAGGACTCAGCCCTCAAATAGAAAAGAAAATCCCATCCACCTCAAGTTTTTACTGTTCAGCTGTACCATCACTTATCCTTCCCATCTGTGTCTATGTTATTTGCAAGATGCTTCTTGTTGTTCCCTAAGGTGTATCAGTTTGTGTGTCAGGCTGTATCTGGTCCAGGTCCCTCCACAATCTTAGAGAATTTCAGGATTTATCACATGAACACCTATCCAGTTCCCTCCATTTTCTAGTGCAGTGGGATAATGCTCTTGTTCACTGTCAAGCTTTGTCACTTGAATCGGTTTAATAAAATGCTGATTGGCCAGCAACCAGGCAGGAAGTAGAAGCGGAGTGACCAGACTAGGAGATTTCTGAGAAGAGAAAGGGTAGAGGCAGAGATGCCAATCAGCCACTAAGCAAGCAGAACATGTAAAAATGAGGTAACAAGCCAGGAGTCTCATGGCAAAGCATAAATAGAAATATGGGTTAACTTAAAGTGTAAGAGTTAGCTACTAACAAGCCTAAGCTAATGGTCAAGCATTTATAAGGAATATTAAGCCTCTGAGTGGTTATTCAGGAAATGACAGGTGGGAGAAAAACATCCGACTATACTCTAGACTTGGTCCCTTAAACTTCAGTGGCCCTTTATTTGCCAACACCTTACCCTACTATGTCTAGTCACACATTTTCTACAGAACTAAGCTTCTCTTCTGTGTTCTCGGCACTAGAGAGAGAGCAGTGAACAAAACTAATGGAAGGAGATAGAAAGCAGACAGGAAAAGGCAAGGTATGTAAGGGATCTGAAAGAAAGTGAATGGTGAGCCAGAGTATGGTGAGAGAGACTGACATCTTTTAGCTAAGCACATATACAGAGTGAAGAGAATGAGTAGTACAAAGGAAAATCCTCTGATAGGAAAACGGGTGGAACAACCAAGAACTGCTAAAGACTGGCTGGGGAGATGGCTCAATGGTTAGGAGCACTGATTGCTCTTCAAGAGGATCTGGGTTCAATCTGCAGCACCCACATGGCAGCTCACAACTGTAACCCCAAGATCTGACCTCCTCACACAGACAAACATGCAGGCAAAGCATCAGTGCACATAAAATAAAAATAAATAATTTTTTAAATCGTTAAAAAAAAAACCCACTGAACAGAGCAGAGTAAGAAGAATTAGTAATTAGTGAGGAGAAGGCAGGAGATGCAGGCAGAGGCGAGGAGGACCCAGAAGACTATGGACCCCGGTCCATGCCGAGAAGAGAGAGAGTACTCCTGCTCCCACACAGGTCACTGATAAAAACCTGTCTCATCACTGATATACCCCATTCCCATCTTGCATCTTGTCATTCCAGAATGCTTCCTATCCCTGATCAGTACAGGAGACAGGACAGCAAGGGTCAGATTTCGCATCTGTCTGCTAGGCCGTGTTTAATATCCTGAGAATGAGTAATAACACACGTCCGTCCATGGTTAACTTCTCCTCTTCAATTTCGTTCAGACCTACAGTGCCCAAGTCTAACATTTTTCTCCCAGGGTGCTATATACACTGGTCACTCAATTCTTTTTATTAAATTTATATGTTTATAAGATTTGTTTGTTTAATTTTTATTTTTTGAGATAGGGTTTCTCTGTGTAGCCCTGGATGTCCTGGAATTCACTTTGTAGACTAGGCTGAACTTGAACTCAGAGTGATCCTCCTGCCTCTGCCTCCCGAGAGCTTGGGATTAAAGGTGTGTGCCACCACCACCTGGATATTTATTTGTAATTTTAATGCGTATGGATGTTTTGACTGTAAGTGTGTTTGTTCCACATGCATGCTGTGCACTCAGAGGCTGGAAGGGAGCGTCAGATTCTCTGCAACTGGACTGACAGTTGTGGGTGCTGGCAATAAAACCTGGGTCCTCTAAGAGCTGCTCCCACCATTTCTCCAGCCCCCACTTATTTCTTTACCCAGAATCAACCTTGTTGTGCTTGAATCTGAACTATTTTCTGACAAATCCTTTCCTCCTCCACACCCACCCCTCTGTGTTGCACAGCCAGACTAGAGCATAGCTACCAGCCACTTCAGTGTCATAGCTGAGAGACGCTGGACAAAATCGAGTAACTGCAGTGCAGCCTGTCCTGTCCTGCAGGTCATTAGTGTCACAGGGTCCCTTCTTCTGGCCTGTTATTCTTAGGTCCTACTTCACTTAGAAAACCAGAATATAGGCTGGAGAGATGCTCAGTGGTTAGAGCACTGGCTGTTTTTCCCCGAGGTCCTGAGTTCAATTCCCAGCATCCACATGGTGGCTCACAACCATCTGTAGTGAGATCTGGTGCCCTCTTCTGACCTGCAGGCATAATACTGTATACATAATAAATAAATCTAAAATAAGTAAAATACAGCACCCTCAGCTTTGAGCCTCTCCCCCCAACTCCAGCTGGGCCCCTCCTGCCTTCTCTTCTTCCCAGGAGGTGGGGTGGGTTATCTCATCTTGGTGAAGGGCCAGGCTCCTCCCACCTCCCCTCGTTATCTTGTGCGTTACCTTTAGGAACACCACGCCATTTTCTACCATTACCTACTCCCACTAACAGACTTTCAGCTTCTACATCCTCACCTAACATTTAAATTTGTTCAGTTATGACCATCCAAGTAAGTCTGCAGTATTCTGACAAATGTCTTTTTAAACCCAGTAATTCTCAAAGAGATTGACACTAGAATTAGGTCTATTTAAAGTGTGTGTGTGGGGGGTCAACTCATAACAGTTTTCTCTTTCCATCCAAGGACTGAACTCAGGTTCTTAGGCTTGGCTACCCAGCACTTTTACTCACTGGTATAGAATTGGGTCTTGAACGAGAAAAATGAATCTTCCTGGTGAACAGGAAGAGCTGGGGCAGCTGGTTGTCAGGCAGGGAGCCTTTTCTCTTTACTGGGTCTTAAGTAGGGAATTCTCACAAACAACGTAGAAATCTGTTGATGATACCTACAGAATACACAATTCTAGGAAGGAAAGTAACAGACTCAGGATATATCAGATGACCCTGATTGGTGCAAAGAACGGGTAAATCTTCCAACCAGTTGACTACGATATACAGTGTGTGTGTGTGATATACATACATGTGTGATATATGATATATATATAATACAGCACACACACATCTGAGTACCTGCTGAGGAAAAGCCAACTAGGGTAAAGACAGACTCTGAGGATTTATGGTAAATTTGGAAAAAGCCAGAAAAATGCTGTGACTAGTCCTGTGTTTCTGGGTTCCTTCAGGTCACAGAACCCTGAGAGAGAAAATAAACCCACCCCATTCTACGTCCAGAAAACTAAGCCTGACACAGTGGCTCATGCCTGTGGTCCTAGCATTCACAAAGCAGATGCAAGGGAATCTCTGTGAGCTGGAGACTAATTTGGTCTACATGCCAAGTTCAAGCTAGTTAAGACGACACAGCAGGATTCTGTGCAGTTCGGGAGTCTAGGAACTGAATAACTTCAGTTCTTCTTGTAGGACATGAATCTTGATGGTTTTCCAAGGATGACACTGTGATGGTTTGTTTAACTTGACACGATCAGAATCATCCGTGAAAAGCATCTCAGTGAAGAATTGTTGTGAAGGATTTCCTTAGCTGGTTAATTGGGCTAGGACTGACATGTAGTGAGCCCCGGACTGAGTGAAAGTGAGCTGAACACCAGGCATTTCATTTCTCTTCCTAATGTAACCGTGATGTGACCCCCCCCCCCAAGCTCTTGCCTCTCTGACTTCCATGGAGTGATAGACTATAACCTGGAACTGTTGTTCTTGTCAGGGTATTTATCATAATAACCAGACACAAACTAAGAAATAGTCCTAGTATCTAGTATCCATGACCTGGACAGATGTCTTTGAAGGAGGTATTCATAAGAAAAAGTTGTGTTAGGTTATAGAACCCAAATCTCAAAGGTTCAAGTAATCCTTCACACAGCCACTAAAAAAAAAAAAAAAAAAAAAAAAAAAAGATTTTATTTTTATTTTATATATGTAACTGTTTCCCTGCAAGTGTATATCCACATTTATTCCTGGTATCCAAGGAGTCTAGAAAAGATATCATATCCTCTTGAACTGGAGTTTCAGAAGCTTGGGAGCCACCATGTGGGTGCTGGGAATTGAACCTAGGACCTCTGGAAGAGCAGCCAGTACCCTTCACCGCTGAGCCACCTCTCCAGCCCCTGAGGTGCTCACTCCTGCTGTCCTTCCCCCACCATAATAGGAAATGATGTCTCAGTGGAACAGAACTCAGCAGGTACAGCAAAGAGATTAGAAATCAGGCCACACAGGGAATCACTACATGGACTAGATGCTCAACACAGGGTTTCAGCTCCTTCAGCTTCTCATCTATGTTGAGTCGCACTGATGAACCTTGGCATCTGAGCCCAGAGAATTACACACAGACCAGTGGGTGGAACTTCCAGGGAAATAGATGTCAACTCCAGCTGTGTGCGAGCTTCCTAAACAGCCAAAGCTCTCTGGTGATGTCTGGAGTCTCTTCGCTCTGGCAGTGCTTAGGGAAGCCACCTGTCAGGGAGACTCTTAGACAGGCTGTACCATGAGGCCATTTGAGACCTCCTCCCAGGTAATCTGAGGTTCTAGGCTCCAAGGAGAGATTCTCTCAGATTTCTGAACTCTAGTCTCCTCTGAGCCACCTGTACTAATTAACCTGCTATCTATCCTTCATCTTCCTTAGGGATGTCAAACGTGTTTAGAAGGGCCTCCATTGCTGAGTGTCTATCTTGTCTAAATCTCGTTTTTCTCTTGATGTTGAGAATATCTTCCTAGAGTCAGGCAGTGGAGTCAAGGCCAGGGCAGTCCTCTTGGGAGAAATACAAGCTGAAGTCTAGGGTCAAAGCCTTATCAGCACGGGCGTGTCCTGAAGGGGGTCCCTGTCTGGTGCTGAGAGGCGAGGGTTCATTTGATGACATCTTCATTAAGATTTTCCCCTTGTCATACAGACCATGCCCCACACTCATACACATATATAACTATTGGAAAAACGATTTTAATACCCATGGCACATTGTCCTTGTGTGATATAAAATCCAATGACATGTGGCATTTGGAAAAGGTCACTTCTCCTATCAGGATTCATTAGCCTGTTTCAGCCTCTATGCCAAGAGGACGGGTCCCAGCTGCTTGTCCCCTATAGTGGGGCCAGCTGGACAGGTGGAGCCCACAGGGACTCTCCCTGGAGAGCAAAGGGCTCCCCCAGGGTCTGACAGGAGAATCTGCTTTAGCCAAGTTCTTTTCCACAAATGCCTGAGAATTAGAAAGAGGGGAATCTGAGGCAAATAAGCCCCTGGCTAGGCAACCCTTGCTCTCAGGTCAGAGGGCACGGGAAGGGAATGACTGACCCTAGCCTTGGCTTTCTCCTCGCTGAAGGGCCAAATGTGGATTCCATGAGACAACCAAAGGACATGAGAAAGACAGAAGCCTGGGAGAAAACTAAAGCAGGGTCCTTGGCATGCCTGGGGATCTGACTAAAGCCCAGAATCCCTGATGTTTCCTCTGGCCAAAGCTGGGGCTCCAGTCTAATCTCCTTGCTCTATTCATCTTTAGGTACTTTAGACCTCTGAGTGTGCAGGGCCCTGGGCATAGGTATTGCCCAGTGTTAGACCTCTGAGTGTGCAGGGCCCTGGGCATAGGTATTGCCCGGTGTTAGCCAGGCCAAGGTGCATTATCTGTGTGGGCGTCGGCATCAGTTTGAAACACCCATTTTACCCCCCCCCTCCTTACCAGCTAAATGGGAGCTGCTTCCCTAGGACCCTGGACTCTTGTGCTGTTGGGTGGGAATCATCAGTAGGTCACCAAGAACTCTGGCTCTGGAATACAAGGATGAAGACCAAGTAAAAGACAGACCTTCAGGAAGACTAGAGCTGGGGACTAGTGCAGAGAGGTGAGCTCAGGTGAGGGAAACAGGAAAGAGCTGCACCCTCTGACCAAGCCTCAGAAGTCAGTGCTCTGCATGAAGAATCCTGCACTGTGGTGCTGGCCCATTCATTTTCTTTCAAGCCCTTCCATAAAATGCCTCTGCTCTTGCAGTGGGAGGGGAGGCTAGGGTGATAACAAGGGGGAGTTATGTTCCAGAAGCCAAACAAAGGTCCAAGAAGAGCTAAAAATCTTTGCCTGTGTGACGATGATCTCTGAGAATTTCCTATCAGAGCTAGCAATCCTGGCAAGAACACTTTCAAGAGAGAAAATGATACAAATTTGATGTCTCTTTTGTGGAGTTTTGTTCCCAGAAGCAGGTAAATACATTTATACAAAGGACCATTTATTCATTTGAGAACCATTAAGTGCAGTCCTCCTGTGGGGGCCTGTGCCAGGTGCTGTACACCCAAAGTCCATGGCATGGCTCGTCTCCAGGAACTTGCACAGTAATGTGAATAAGAGGGAGGAAGCCTTGTCGTCCCCCCCCCCGTTCCCCCCCCCATGAGCTTGGTTTCCAGTTCTGACAGTGCTGTTCCATGGAATGTCCTGTTTCTCCTGAGCTGTGCCCATTGCAAAGGTTTTGACCTATCATAACACTGGGTGCTCACAGAGTCCTCCTTTGGTTTGTTTTTATATAGGCATTATTGACACCTGGCCTGTCGCCAAAGCTCAGTCTCTCCTTCAACTCTACTACCAGGATAAATTGTCCATTTCATCTCTTTCTTTAATTTTAAGGTGTTTTAAGGTGTGTGCTTTACTCTAAATTGTACCGGACACAGGGCCTGACAGGCAGTCCAATTTCTCAATAGTGATTTATTGAATTTCTGAATGAATGGGCAAATGGTGAGGGACCATAGACAAGCAAATAGTAAATTTTGATTTAAGACTGAATGAAATGATAATTACTGTCACTGTCACTATGTACAAAACCTGATGCTGACCGCTTTACCTGCATTATCTTCCTCAGCTACACTAGAAGGTAGACGGTGTCAATTGTCCCTTGCATAGGGTGAAGCAGAGGTTCAGAGAGGTTGAGGTCCTGAAACATGAAAATTCGGGCTTGACCAGCCCAGGGCTGCCCACCCAGAGCTAGCCGGAGGGTCACCGGAAGTGCCAGTCAGTCCTTGCAGTATCCTCCTCAACAAGTCAGTTCACAACCCAGACTATTGGTCATGAACCCACTACCACTTAAATCCTGTCCCCTCCTTCCTCAGGCAGCCAAGCCAGGCTTGGTCCAACATCAGCAGAGCCGTGGGGAAGGAGCTCTGAGTGGTTCATTCCTCCTTTACAGCCCTTGTCAAATTCCAAAGCAAGCTGTAAATTCATTAACCTTGTAGGGATTAAGCTGTACAGCTTACTTAGCACCATAAACAAGATCATTGGGATGTTGATTTTTGTCCTTTATTGCTACAGCTCTGGAAATAGGGGGTGGCTCTCCAAGTTTGTCTGAATGCTGGAGAAATCCCAACTGGAGTAGTCCCTGGTATAGGCAAGATAGGGGCTGCTTGCAGCTCAAGTAGCCAAAACTCAGGCCCCTGTCTTGGCATCACCAGAAGCCATACTTCTGATCAAGCACCCAGGCTCATCTTCTGGGGTTGGCCCTGGGCATTCTGCAACCATACAGAAGAACGGCTTAAATGCCTTCCACTTCCCTGGCATGGTTTTCTTCAGATAGCTTCACCATCAACATGCTTGGGAGTCCTGTTCCAGGTCAGCCCTTCAGTAGGGAAGAGGTACCTGCTCCCTCTTTCCAACAGTAGATAGAGTCCTTCCTTCCCTAGGCTTGGATGTTCTGCAGACAGCCTCTCTCCTCTCTTCAGCGGCAGGGGAGGCTGTACATGTGACACATGCCCATCCTTCAGAAGCCACTGCAGCTTTTCTGGAGAGTCCTTCTATAACTTGCCCTCTGCTTTTGCCAAGGTCAGTAATTACTGCCAACTCTCAAGTCCAGTGGATGGGTGTTAGTTACATATCCACACCCTTTACACAGCAAAATCCCATGTAGTCTTAGATGCCAGCAAAGAAGAAATCTGAGGTCTGACAGACGGTCATAAGCATGCCCTGCCAGCCCACCTGGGCACATCCCTTGACTCTGCCATGAAATAAGCTTTGTGACCATAAGCCAATTTTTTAAAAGTATTTTATTTATTTATCTCACCCTTTCAGTCTGGTTTTCTGCCCTCTAAAATGAGATATAGTACTGCACAGATGCTATGGGGGTTAGACCAAGGCATAGGGAAACACCTGGCAAGAACTCTGGTGACATTTACTTCAAGTAACTTTGCCTGATGTCCCACGAATGACTGGGAGGGCCAGCAAACCAACCTCATCCACAGCTGTCACCCTCTGAGGCATCACATAGTTTCTCTGTTCTGCCTCCCCCAGCTCCTGCTTATGTGGGTACCTGGGCTTTGCAAATGGCTGTTACTGTGACTAGGAGTTCAGAGGTAGAACATGCACTAGCCACTAGCATGTATGAGGCCATGGTTCAGTCCCCAAGAACTGAATAGAAAATCTCAAAAACACTTGTCTAATGTACTAATCAGTGACTCTGTGTGTGGGGAGGCCAGAAAAAAAAAAAAAAAAAAAAAAACAATAACACACACACACTATTTTGGTAGGTAGAAATAAGGTAAGGAAAGGCATTTTAAAGAAAAGATAATTATTTCCAACTTCACTGTCTCATTTGAGTAAACAGTAGCAATCCAAATGGATATGCCCATTGGGCACTGGATAAATTGGATGGAAGTTCAGGAGAGAGGCTTATCTGGAGGCAGGTTTAAGAAGCGGAAAGTCAGCAAAGCTGAAGTCCATGGGGCTAAGAAGGTCCATTCAATGAAAGCAAAGAGCACCACCTTAAGAGAGAAACTGAGGCATGGAGGGAGGCACTCAGGTCAGCAAAGCTGATTTTGACCTAAGGCTGAGACCAGGACAGACCATGGTGAGAAGTGACTGTGTCAGAGCACTTCAGAAAAGCCACAGACACAGGTAGAATGCGGTGGCCATGGTGTCCCCAGGCTCCTGAGCTACTGAGGAAGTTCCAGAGGAGTTCCATAGCAAAAGGGAGATGGAATGACAGTGCTGACCTTTGTCCCAGAAAGCAGATGGCCGGAAACGAGTAGGAAAGAGGGCAAGTCAAGAGAGAGGCTGGCCATCTCAAGAGAAAAGTTACACACAGCTTTGAGGAGAGAAGAGCAAAATCCCCAAGAGAAAAAGAATGGACAGGGTCACCGTGGCAGAGCAAGGCAGTGGCTCCAGAAGAGGCCACAAGAGTTCTCAGGGAGCTGGTCCTCTTGTACTCACAGATGTCGGCATAACAAATGGCTCAGGCCTTCATTCACTCCCTCTTCTATAAAACAAGCTCCGTTGACTTCTGCTGACCTCACAGGATCGGCACTAAGGATTAGACAATGCTTGTAAAGCCTCAAGACCAAACGCTTGCTCTGCAAATGGCATTCTCCTCACTAGTGTGCTAGCTCCTGGGCATGAATGTACATTTCTGTCTAGGTGTGTGTGTGTGTGTGTGTGTGTGTGTGTGTGTGTGTGTGTGTGTGTGTGTGTGTGTGTGTGTGTGTGTGTACCTGCATGTGCAAGAGTTATGTGTGGGCTGGGAATGGGGCACCCTGTGAGTCAGCTATTGTGTGTGTCATTGCCTACAGCTGACCTTAAGGCTGTAAATCCTGCCTCTATGCCCGCTAGAGTGAGCACTTTATAGCTCAAGGTCAGGCCCATGAATCAAGAGAGGGTCTGGCAGGAAGCAATCCAGCAGGGCTGGGTGGGGCTGAGCAGGAGATAGTCTCAGCATTTAGACCATTTGAAGAGGAGTCTGGGAATAATCCTGTAATTCTTATATCAGGAGCTTGGCTAGGAGACCTTGCCACCTTGAGGCCAGCCTCACATGTAGTCTGGGTACCAACACAGCTGTGTGTATGTGTGTGGGTGTGTGAGTGCTATTTCTGTGTATATGTGTGTGTTGGGGGGGGGTGCTATTTTAGGCCTTTTTCTTGATGGGGTGGGGAGGTGGGGGTGAGACTTAGATTCAAGCCAGGAGCCCACAGCTGGGCAGATGTGGGGCAGCTGTCCTCTGAGCCTGATGCTTTTATTTCTTCTTTGCCTTTCCAATCTGTCTTAGGAAAAGTGGCCCCAATAAGGCAGCCCTTTTGCTCTGAAACCTTTTTATGACTCCAGCCATAATTAACTCGAGTAATAAAATTTTTCAAATCCAAATAGATATAATTAACATTTAATGCCCCTGGTTGGTGCTGGTGACTGGGCCCATTAAGAGCACAGTATTGATTGAGAAGGTGAGCCAGCTGGGCCTGCTGCTAGGCCAGGGGGCAGAGGTGGCTAGAGCCAGGGCTGGCTATGAGCAGGGCTCCAGCCCAGGTGTGAGAAGTGTGGCAGATGGCCAATCCCCATCCTCCACCAAGGGGACAGTACTAGAGACTTTCCCACATTCAGGCCCCGTGAATCAGGCCTCTCTTACCATCCAGCAACCCTCTCAGCACCTTCTGGTGCTCATGGCCTGCCTCCTCCTAGAGAACTTCTCCAGCCTCCCAGTAGGCTGCCTTCTCCCAGAAAAGCGGAGAATCACCTGGTCTTGAGTATTTCTTCTGCTATTCCCAACTACCCGTCCCACTGGGTGGCCCAGGCTGAATTCAAAACACTGATGGTCAGTGGAGAAGCTTCTACTGTTTCTCAAATAAGACTTGCACTTTCCGGACTGTACCTCCCTAGGGGGCTGTAGAACAGTCCAAAGCAGAGAGGGGCCTCATTTGAATCCCAAGCCCTCTACCTCCCCACTGACGTGCAGGTCATCAGGTTTCTCTGAGCCCCAGGGTCCTCTTCTGTGTAATAAGAACCAGAGGACTATCAGCCTCCAAAGTGAAGTAGCATCTGCCCCAACCTAAGGCACACTGGCACAAGCAACCCCGTTCAAAGTGACATTGTCTCCAGGCAGGTGAAGTGGCTCAGTTGGTAGAGTGCTTGCCTGTAATGCACAAGCCTTGAGTTTCCTTGCATTAAAAACAAACAGGCATGGTGGGGCACTTGTAATCCCAGCAGTGAGAGGTAGAGGCAAGAACCAGCAGCGGCGGCCATGCAGCAAGTTTGGGGCCAGCTTGGGCTACCTGAGAAACTGTCTCAATAAAATTACTACCCCTGTCCTTCATGGTAAAACAAAACAGAACAGGTAAAACTCTTTTTAAATGTTCTATACTTATCTTTTCCAATAGCTAAATTTAGCGTACATAATAATATCAAATCAGGTGGTGGTGGCCCCAGCACTTGGGAGGCAAAAGCAGACAGATCTCTGTGAGTTCAAGGTCAGCCTGGTCTACTAAGTCAGTTCCGGTTACACACAGAACCCTTGTCTCAAAAAAAAAAATTTTATATATATATATATATATATATATATATATAGAGAGAGAGAGAGAGAGAGAGAGAGAGAGAGGGGGGGGGGGGGGCTGGGAACCACCAATGAAACCTCTCTCTGGGAATAGGTGATTCTAAAACCTGTGGATTTGGCACACCTGGTCTAGAGGGTAAAGGGGTTGAAATGGACACACACACACACACACACACACACACACACACACACACACACACACACACCCCCGCTCCAGTTTGAGGCTGCAGGGTGAAGGTGTACAGCCTGTGGGTCCTGGTACAAATGAAGCTGCAAAATGCTGTTGGAGAGGTGGGTGAAGGCTGCCGGTCCAAGCCAGATCCAAGAACAGAGGTAACCACCAAAGACGGACCAGGCCTTCTAGAGCTCCTGTGTGTGTTTTGAGGCAGAATGCTGGCCCAGATATGGACTTTAGAGAATGCACTTTCTGTGATAAACAATAGCTAGGGAGCAGCCCCACAGGCTAGCATTCACAGGTTTGGTCCATGATACACCATCTCATCATATCAACATGTTAGAAGAGACCACGCTGCCAGGCAGTCACTCACAGGAAGCCTATTGTAGGGTGAGTAGCCCAGGCCTGTTGGACAGGGGGAAGCTAGGTACATTTTCCCAGCTTTGTGAATCCCTCCCACTCTTCCCCAGGGCTGACATCCCCCAACCTTCCATACAGAGTCCCAAATATTCCCTGCTTTAGGTCAGGTCTTGCATTAAACTCCAACTTGGTTTAGTTTGCTTATTGTATGCTCCAATTCTTTGAACCTCATTCTCCTCCAGTGCTCCTCACTCAAAAGATACTTGGAGGATGCTGCTGCTGTCACCAGAGCTGGTGCCAGGACAGCTCAGCCCTCCACTCATTTGTACCAGGTCCTATTGAAAGTAACCAAGTAAGTATACTTCCAATTAAGCAGGACTTGGGGCTTCAGGACACACTGTCTAGTGGAAAGGCTTGAAGAGGGTGTTTCTAGACCAGAAGCTGAGCTCTGAAAGGTTGCTGTTCAGGCAAAGGGTAAGATCTTATTGAAGGCCCAAAGGTAAGAGATTATGGCTCATTTGAGAAATTGAAAGAATTCAGTGGGATCAGCTGCCTGAAGGAAGAAGCAGTCAAGAACCCAGGCCAGCCAGTTCAGCGGTTGTCCTTCAACATCTACAGGCTTTGCTGAAGGCCAGGCCTCATCAAGTTCCAGTTGTACACCTGCTAGGCTCGGGCTGTACACCTGCTAGGCTCGGGCTGTACACCTGCTAGGCTGGGGACTGTACACCTGCTAGGCTCGGGCTGTACACCTGCTAGGCTGGGGACTGTACACCTGCTAGGCTGGGGACTGTACACCTGCTAGGCTCGGGGACTGTACACCTGCTAGGCTGGGGACTGTACACCTGCTAGGCTCGGGCTGTACACCTGCTAGGCTGGGGGCTGTACACCTGCTAGGCTGGGGACTGTACACCTGCTAGGCTCGGGGACTGTACACCTGCTAGGCTGGGGACTGTACACCTGCTAGGCTCGGGGGCTGTACACCTGCTAGGCTGGGGACTGTACACCTGCTAGGCTCGGGCTGTACACCTGCTAGGCTCGGGGACTGTACACCTGCTAGGCTGGGGGCTGTACACCTGCTAGGCTCGGGCTGTACACCTGCTAGGCTGGGGGCTGTACACCTGCTAGGCTCGGGCTGTACACCTGCTAGAGTAGAACTTATGGTACCTTGCTTGACTTCTCTTGAGTTTTGGTTCTGCTCTCTCCTCCATAAAACGGAAGTGATAATCCCAGCTGCCTCTGCCATGCTTCACACTGGGCCAGTACCTGGCATATTAGGGGATGGTAAAAGATGTGACCGACCAGCCTGTGGTTTCTGCAAAGAACTATTTCAATCACAAGCCTCAATCCCATGTCTAAATATTGCAGGAGCTCAATCAACAGCGTGGGCCATATGTTCTCCTGGCGCTGAAATGTCTCCAGAACAAAGGCCTATGGGAGGCCTCACTGACCCTGCCTGCAGGGAGTTCTGCTCTTTTCTACCCTCTACTCTACCTGGTCCCTGCACGTCACCTCCCAGCCTTGAGTTTGGCTTCCCTTTTTCCTCTTTTCCTATTCCATGCTCTATGCTCCATTCCATCCTCAGCACATTCATATACATTATCTCCTCTAGAAAATTCTACCTCAGCCTTGGCCTTCTCCCTGCCTCACAGCGCTCTGTGGGCCCATCCATCCCCAGCCTGGGAGCCTCTAATCCTGGCCCCAGCTCCTCTGCAGTCCCAGAAGCATAGCCCCAAACATTAAAGTGTTTCCGGAGTTTAGAATGGGTCATGATTAAAATAGAAGGAAGAGGGTGGCAAGATGACTCAGTGGATAAGCGCACTTGGGATAACCCCGATGACCTGAATTTGATTCCCAGAACCTCTACAGTGAAGGGAGGGAATCACCTGCTCAAAGCTGTCCTCTGACCTCCACACATACACAATCATACAAACGTAATCTGTAAAAGAAAATTTAAAGACAAGAAAAAGGAAAGAGAAGTGTGTAGGGTGCCCCTCCCTGGAGCCCCTGCTTCCTTCTCACAACCTTACCCTGTGATGAGAGCTGGAGACTAAGGACTTAGAAGACCGACTGGGGCTAGGCGTCCCCCAGAGGGAGCTGCTCATTGCTGAGAAGCCTATACACAGCTGTAACAGGCTGTGCCTGGCCAGTCCCCCCATCCCCCCTACCCTGCCCCACTCCAGCTGCCTGTCTTAGTCCCTCTTTGCATACAACTTCAAGCATACCCCACCCCCCCCCCATGCAGCCGACCTTCTCATGGCGTAAGCCCTTCTTATCCTGTTGTTGCTGACCACTGACCACAATGTGTGGGGAAGGGCCAGGTGGATTATCAGCCTGTCACCTTACACTCCCAGGGCCACAATGGCCCCATGGTTTTTCTTATAGGACAGCAATGTTAAGACCCTCCCAGTGTGAAGTCCCTGGGCTTCAGGGGACCTGTATCAATCATCTATTAAAGTACCAAGGAAGCCAGTATTGTTGTCCTGGCCCTCTAGGTGAGGAGGAGCCTCTATGGGTGATGGTCCTTGCCCAGAGACATAGATACCACTAGCCACACTAGACCAGGTCTCTCTGACTCCAAAACCCATATTCTGCCTTTCCAGGCTTCTCACCTAAGTCACGCCTCTTACTGCCGCCCAGCTCTGGTCCTGGATCCTGCCTAGGGCTGCGCATCAATATGGATGCAGGAGCAGAGACGATGCCCAGAGAGAGACCGCTAGACAAGCTCTGTCTTTAGCAGGGGGGCCTGAGTCTAGGCTGCCACAGTGTCTCTCCCCTGACCTCTTCCCCCTCCCCAGGGCAGAGCAAACGCCAGCCCATGGGGGACTGTCACTTGCTTCAGGTTCATCTAAGGAAGCTCCTTCCCTGTTTCCACTCAAGCCCTAGAAAAGGCAAAAACAGTAGAAGATTAGATCTCCACTCTGCCCAGTTTTCCTGCGCTTCCCGACAAAGTGCCTTTGTCCATATGTGTTTGGCTGCCAAAACTCCAGATTACAGCAGACCAAACTTTTTATTCTTTTTTTTAAAGTTTATATATATTTAATTTTATATGTATACATGCATGAATGTGCACCTTGTGCATGCCTAGTACCCTCAGGGGTCAGAAGGGGTCATCAGCTCCCCTAGAACGGGAGTCCCAGATAGCTGTGAACTTGAACCACCATGTCGGTACTGGGAAGCAAACCCAGGTACTACGTAATTTTTGGACTATGCTTTTTGCCTGTTCTATTAAAGGAAACTTTACCTACCTAAAGTGCTAAATATCCAAAGATATTAATGATAAGACCTGTAATAATAGCAAACATCCAGCACGAGGACTTGAAAGTGGCTGGCACTACTTAACCTTTGTAAGTAGCCCTGTAAAGGGGGGCCTTGACTCTTCCCACTTCACAGATAAAGTACAGAGGAATTCAGTAGCTTTGCCGAGGTATTCAAGGGGTAGAAAAGTGACTGTAGGGATTTTTGTAGATGGGAGGAGTGTTTTCTAACTGCAAGAGTAGTTTTCCCAAATAGAGGTATTTATTTATTTTACTTTTGTTGGAGGGTAGAGAAAGTTAAATTTTGTTATGTAGTTCGTATGATCCTGATAACCACATGAGACTCGAACTCATAACAAACCTTTTGCTTCAGTCTCCCAGGTGCTACCTGGCTCAAGTTTATAAATGGAAATGGGGTGGTGCCTTCAAAAGCAACACTTTTGGGGTATATTCTTCTGTATTCTGTATCTAAAGAGTAGGTCGCAGCAAGTAGCTTTTCAGGTAATGTAAGGCCACGGTGCTCCTACAAATTCATTTAAAAAATTAAAATCACAGGATGTCAGACTTGGAAACGGCTGGCCCATGTGGACTGGTAACACTGAGGTATCTGTTGCTTTGCTGCCCAGCAAGTTAGACAGCAGGCAAGAATAGAAAGGGGGAGGGGCCTAAGTAGAACGTGGGTTTGAGAGAAACCCTTGAAGGGTGCTTTGCCTTCCTCTCTCCACAGAGCCACACTGCCTCCCTTTCCCTTGCAGCCAAGGCTCTGCCTTCTCAACATCCCAGGACAAAGTAGTGACAAGGATGATTTCTCTTTGACCCACAGGAAGGGTTGGAGCATGCCTGTCCTCTAGACTTCCTCTCCCCTCTGCCTGCAGCAACGGTTCCTGATCCAGGCTGTGACTTCAGACTCCACCACTCATTGCTCTGACTTAGGCTTCTTATGTTCCAGAAGAAAGAGAAGCAGGGGATGGGGAAGGGACCGAGGAGAATGGAGAGGGTAGAAATAATGGAAACCCACTGGAGCAGATTGGGAGAAACTGGGCTTGGATGTGGGTTTAGGTAGACTCGAAGGTAGTAAATGGTTTGCTCAGAGACCTGGAGAATGCCTCTAAACACTGCCAGCTAAGTCTATCTCCCTCCAAAACAAGGGGATTCTGGTAGCTACCATGGGCCTCTGACTTGGAACCTAATGTAGCCAAATAATAATGAGGGTCGAGGTTGTCTTTGAAAGACAGCAGAGCCTGTGGTTTCTCCAGTGGGGAGCTGCCTAGTCAGGGCCTTGATACTCAAAGGGCAGCCAATGGTCAGCAGTATGGGCATCACCTAGGAGCTTCTTGGAAATGCTACCTGGGCCCCACTCTAGAGCTACTGACTCAAGTCTACCTCCTTACATGAATCCCCAAGGGTCTGGAGTACACTTAGTTTGAGAGCCTTGGGTGAAAGCTTTCCTGGCAGGCTTGAGATAGGGGCAGAAAGCCAAGGGGCACCCACAGCACCTTGGCCTGCTCCAGGGCCCCTGCCTAATACCCCCTCCCAGTGCTGGAGCCACAGCGACACCTACTGGCCATGAACATCTAGGCCGCCTCCTCCAGGGGACATGCACTTTATGTTTCAGCTTTTTCTGGCCTGAACCCTGAACAGTTGCATTCTCGAGTTCTGGAGATCTGGCTCCTTGATGAGTACAGGGTGGTCCTGGGTTCAGAGTGAAGCAGGGCTGTGTGCAGGCTTGGACCTGCTCATCTGCCATCTTCACTCAAATCCAGGCCCAGATGGCTGGGGTGCAATGCTGCACTCCAATGAGCATCAACTAATGCCCTGTGAGGAGCTGGGATTTAGACAAGCATCTCCGTGCCTGGCCCCTGCAAGTGAACTTTTAGAGGTGTCATTGGCTAAAGAGAAGCTTAGCAAGGGGAGCAAACTGGATATTTACAGTCCATGGTGGTAGCCGTTGCTCATTTTCATGTTAGATTCTAAGTCAAAGGGGACATTGAGGCCAAAGGGCTAAAAAGTATGGGAAGGAAGCCTGCCCACTTCTGAGGTGTGTCTCAGCTGACCTGCCCCCAAGGGACCTGGTTCATGAGGCTGTCAGGAAAAGGACTTATTTCTGGACAGCAGAGATCACCCCTGTCGTCTCCCAATCCCAGCTGTTGCTGGGCCCCCTCCCTCTAGCCCTCTCTCTGTTGTGTGAAGAGGTTTGCCTGGGAACTAAGTGAATGTGATTGCCCACAGTACCTGCCATTAGTGGTGATTAGTTAAAACATCAGAGTCTAAACAGTCAATTGGTTCTAATAATTAATACTGTGGTTCAACTGTGATTGAGGAAGGGAGAGAAAAAGATATAAGAGAAAGGAATCCCGGACTGACAGATGAGCTCCAGCTCCATGGCTACCGTTTCTTGACCTGTATTGGTGCACTGTGCTAGGGCACTTCTGCCCCGAACTCTGTTCTCATAAATCACTCCATTCTCTTAGGCAATATCATTATTATATCCAATCTGTAGCCAAGAAAAATGAGGTGTGGGCATATATAAACTACTTGATGCTCAGTAACACTTTGTTGAGTGAATAAATAAATGTATAAAATAGCCAGAGCTGAGACCCCAGGTTAGCCTAATTCCAAACTCATGGTGGACCCTTCTCGAAGTGTCCTTCCCACATTCCCCACACAGAGTTCCCTTACACAGCTTCTCTCCCTCTCTCCTGTGCACACTCAAAAGCCTGTCTCTCATGGCTGCTTTGCCCCTACCCTCACCCATTCACACCTCTCTATCATCTTTCTCTTTCTGGCATCCTCATGGGCACCTCTTTCCCTCACTTATGCAGATGTAGGTTCTATCTTGAGGGCTCTCTGTGCATTATCTTAAGCTCTTACATTGTCCCTGGCCCATAACACCACTCAAAGAGTGTTTGGGAAATGAGACAGACATTCCTGGCCAGCTCTTATGTACATCCTGCCTCCCCTATCTTCCATCCCAGTCAAGCCTCAAAGGCTGGGCTTGCTAACCTTTCGCTGACCCCACCCCCAGATCTGGAAGGGTGGCATGGACTTTACTGCCTGGTTCTGGGGAAGGGGCTGTCATCCTGGAGCAGGTCTAGCCACTCCCCACCCCCTCCCAGGTCAGCAGTAGCAGCCGGAACAGTGATGAGCAGGATGGCTGTGTGTGCATTGCTATTAATCACCCCTCCTGGTCCGCTAACGAGGCTAATGCGGTAAGTGACAATAGCCCATCTTGGTTCCTGATTTAGGGGCTCAGGACGGAAGCTGGGCTCCTGGGAGTGAAGACGTGAATTCTCCACGACACTAAACCTTCAAATAAATCTCCTCCAGTCAGAGAAGCCCAGGGCACTAAATCCCACGCGCCGGTAATTGAAACCCTTAGAGCTTTCTTGGTAGGGAAATTGCTGAGCAAAAGCGAAGCCCAGGGGTTCCAGGTGGGGTGGTGGGCCAGCACATAGGCCTATAGAGGGTTCTGTGGTGGGGGAGGCTACCAGGATCACATGAGATGTCTGTTCTAATATGTACATCTGCCTGTCCATGTTTCCAGGCACAAGCCATACTATCTGGCTATGTTCACGGAGTCATTGGCTACTGGTTTCTATTAGGTCTATGAACATTTGTTTAGAGGTGAGAATAATTATGGAGATTCTGTCTTTTGATAGCCTCCATTTTTAAACTCCTTGGGATATTTCACTCTTATTGACTGTGAACAGAGATTCATGTAAGCAAAAGAAATTCTCAACGTGACCCTGGATGTCCTTCCCTTACCCGGTCTCACCTCTCATCCCCATCCCTCTCTATAGACTTACCTACTTCCCCTTTACATTCTTCCTTATTTAACTTGGTTACTGAATTGTTCAACATTTACTAACCCTTGTTCCACGCCAAACCCTAGATCGGGTCCTGAATAGAGCAGGATGAATCAGATATCCCCCTCCCCGCACACAGCTCAAAATAAGGAAGAGAAGTAAATAAACGCATAACTGCTGCACTACTATGTGTGTACAAAATGAGGTGCATGGCACCGCACGAGAAAGAGAATGAGCAAAGCCAGACATGGGAGTGCACACCCTTATTCTTAGCACTGGTGGGCAGATCTTTGTGAGTTCCAGGCCAGCCTGGGCTACAGAGTGAGACCTCAATTTAAAAAACAAAACAAGACAAAAAACAGAAAAAGAAAATAAAAAAAGGGAATTGAGTATCAGAGAAGTCCTTCAAGAAGCAGCAGCATCTAAGGATGGTCTTACAGGGTAAGAGTGACAAGTTGCCCATGGAGAGAGGGGTGTTGGGACATTGTTGATGAGAATGATAAGAGCTTGCAGTATTCTAAACACAGCCTGCGGTATTGCTGAAGGGGATGGAAGGCTGCAGAGGGGCTTAGATGATCACAAGCTCTGGATATGCCATGGGCTTTAGAGGCCATGGAGGGTCGTAAGTGGTTGGATGATGGGATCTGAGTTGTGTTTTAGGATGTCCCTTCTCTGTAGAGAGAGCAATGGAACAGAAGAACTGTGAAGACGGTCAGTGATGACCGGCTGAACTGGGAAGAGAGATATTCCGATGGGTACTTATAGGATAAAACAGCTATGAAGGTGATTTACTTGAATTAAGTGTCTAGATTGCAAATTTAGGGACACACTGAAATAGATCAGGAGGAAGAGAGCTAGAGGAAGATGTGCCCATCTCTGCTGAGTTTGCAGAGCCTGTGGGATCCAACAAGTGGAAGAATCTCAGTGTTTTATATGGTTGAGGACTGAAGGTAGGAACCGAAGGATTGACACCAGAGGAGGAGGGATCAGCATGCAGAGGGAGAGGACATGAATGGGGACAAGTTCACTAGTGAGTGCCAGTGCAGTAGAGTCGTCAAGTGTTGTATGAAGTCTCTGGCCCGGACTTTCCGGTCCAGCCTCGTGGCCCAGATCTGCAGACCCACAGTCCCATAGTCTCAATGAAATACACATACGCTTGTATTAATTGTAGGCTGATTGACCCGGGGCCCAGGCATATAACTTGCTAGCTCTTCCTCTTAATCTAACCCATGATTCTTATCCTGTTCAGTCATGCAGTTCGGTACCTTTTCTCAGAGCAGCATGGTTGTCCTCTGCATCCGCTTCTCTGGTGTCTCTGTGGCATCTCTGCTCTGTTCTTCCTGTTCCTAGAGTTTTCTTAGTCTGGTGGCCCCACCCACGCTTCCTGTCTGCCTTTGACCAATCAGCGTTTTTTATTAAGCAAGTAGGCAGGACAATTATACACAATGTAACAACATAATCCCACTGCAGTCAAGAGTACGGACCCTGGAGTTTCATTGCCTGAATTGAAGGTCTAACTTGGCTACTTCCCATGTAACCATGTGCAACTTACAGGACTATGGATGCCCTTATTGTCTCATTACAGGACAGGGGTAAGTTATACAGTGCTGGGTGCAGAACAAGCATATGCTATTATTGCATCCCCTCTTCCTTGCCTCTTCAACTCCTGCTCAGCTAGCACATCTCAGAGAAACCTGTGTGGGTTTTCCTGGCCAACAGAAATGGTATTGGCCACATAGAGTTCCTTGTCTCTCTTTTTCACAATTGCTAAATTAGAGCTCTTGGGTATTTGTACCTGCTCTCTCATTAGACCCCATGCCCCATTAGGACATAGAGGTTGAACTGGAAGAGCTGGGTATAGTATCTAACATACGCAGACTTCATGTGTATTTACTGAATTAACAGATAAATTACCTGCAATATCCATTATATTAGACAGATGGTGATCATTGATGATGGAGAACAGTTTCCATAGAATGGTATGGGTGAGAATTGATGGTAGTGAGTTAAGAATAGGTTAGGGAGCTTGAGGAGACAGCACAGTCAGTAAAGTCCACAAGGACTGAGTACATCCTTAGAACCCACGTTAAGAAAGAGAAATGTGGTAGTGTGTGCTTGTATTCCAAACTCTAAAGGTAGAGACAGGTAGATCTCTGGAGCTTTATGGTGAGCCAACCTAGGCTAGCCTGTTTCAAGAAACAAGGGGTGGGGGAGGGGGTTGCTGGGCCTAGTGGTACACACTTTTAATCCCAGAACTCAGGAGGCAGAGATAGGCAGCTCTGAGTTTGAAGTCAGCCTAGTCTGTATGAGTTCCAGCCTGCCAAGGCTCCACAGTGAGTGAGATTCTGTCATAAAACAAAGACTCCAAGATGGTTGACTCCAGAGGAATGAAGCCTGATGTTGACCTCTGACCTACGCATGCACACATACACACACACAAAGAGGTGACAGAAGATAATAAACCACAAGCAAATCTTTGAAGTTTCTGCAGTGGGAGTAAGGAAAGGATACCCATTCTAGGAGGGGACAGGTGGGTTGTTGATGTGACTGTACTATGGGAGTCACCAGAAATGTATAGGTCATGCTTCTGGAGGGAGGCAAAGGATGCAGAAGGGGGGGGGGGGGTCGGGCCCGACACAAAACATAGGCAGGAGTGAGATTCCAAGCCCCCAGAGGAGGGTAAAAAGCTGAAATGGGAGGAGGGAGGAGAGTCAAAATGGGTCAAAGGGACTCACGCCTAAGATCTGATTTCTGACTCAGGTGCGAAACGAAGTCACAGGAAGGCAGAGCAGAAGGAGATGGGGTTCCAAGTGGTAAAAAATTATTGAATTGTCTCTGTGGAGAAGGGGAGACAGCTGAGCAGTGGTGTGAAAGGATTGTTTAGTAGTGCTGAGAGTGGAAACCGAATTTTTATTGGCACATATCCGCATGGTTTTGTGATTTCCCCAGCTGTGCTTGGCTGTCCATCTGTCTGAGGCCAAAAGGAGGGTAGTCAGACTGTGGAGAAGGCAAGAAGGTAAGGGAGTTGAATATGCTGGCCAGAGGCCTTGAGATAACGCTCTGTGGGGCCAGGTGAGTGTCCACAGCGGTGGGAAGGTGTGATGGGCACAAGGCTACGGAGGGCTGTGAGGCTGGGATTCTGACTAGCTTGCAGACAAGCTCCTTCCCAAGGAAAGAAAACAACAGAGGTGCTGAGGTCAAGGCAATGGTGTGCTTAGACCCGTGTCAAAGTCCTCCGTGAAAGTGGAGAATGGCGGGCAAGGGGGATGCAGGGTGACAAATGACCTCCAAGGGCCCACGAGGTGGAAGCATTGAACTGCAAGACATTGTCCCACCTTCTAGACTAAGGAACATGGATGTGGAGGAGGAACAGCCTGACCTGGGGAGGTCTGTGGGAAAATGGTGATTCCAGGAATAGCCAGTGTTCCAGAATCCTGACAGGAATTGAGGGTAGAGAGTTCACTGGTGTGGTCCTCACAAGAAGGTGGTAGAGTTTAGTCAGAGTTACCTCCCCTCCCCCAGCCCAGAGCGTTAGTCCTGGAGCTATCTGCACCTCGTCTTGGTGTTTTTCCTCCTGCATCATCTACTCTCCACTGGACCTCACACCCATGTTCTCCATCTCATCTGTCCCTCCATCACACACACACATCCCTCCCGAGTGTTCCCCTGCCCTGCCCTGCCCCACCCCAGCTGGCCTGAGTGAACAGGAACCCCTGCACCTTCATTTCTCAGGTCACTGCTTGGCTAATGGGCTATTAATTTGCTCAATCGTCCCCTGTGAGGCAAACTCAATTTCTGCCAGCCAGTCGGCCCTCCCTGTCGACAGCGTGATTGATTGGAGGAACAGCTGTCACCGCCCGGCTGCCTGCTCCCTGCTTCCTTTCCTCCTAGCCCCACCACCCCCTCCTCCTTGGGCCGCCGCCCTGCGCCCACAGAAGCAGTGCACCCCTGCCACCTGCCTAAGGATCTGTCGCCAGCAATGAAAAATGACAGAAATATTTAAGGACAAATAAGGTTTCCCAACGCAATTGAAAATGATTACAGGCAGCTACAGATGGGGCCAATCTGATGCGCAGCAGCAAATCAAATCGAATTTCCTTATCGGCGTATTATTTTAGGCGTTATCTGGCACGCTGATGCAGTTATCAATTCAATTTCAGCCGCCGGGGCTGCTGTTTACCGACTCGCCTTTGCTGGGAAAAGGTAAACATGCTCAGCCCAGCAAATTAATTTCTAGCTGAAGCCAGAGGCAGCAAAGGATGGCTACCCAGGACCTACAGCCTCCACCTTGGCCCTGGGCTCTATCAGGCCAGGTTAGAGCTTGCCCAAGCAACAGAAGCCCCACTAGCTGCCTGCCCTTGCCCTAAGCTGGATGCTGAGCGCCTAGGAGGATGAGGTGACCGTTGTTGGCTCCTCCGCTGCTGCCAGGGAGAGGTGAAGGTCTCCCATTAATTCCCAGCTAAAAATGACAAATTCATCTCGGACGACAATTAAATGAAGTCAGTAATTGATGCTAATTGATCTCCAGATGCGAGGGTTCCCCTTAGCCTTAGCAGCAGCGCGTGGCTGCCTCATTCCCTCTCCCTACCCGGTCTTCTCTTCCTGTACCTCCCTTCCCTGAGCTGAGTCCTTGCTTTCTCCCTAGGGCTCTGCCTCTTTTGACTGCACAGGTCTGTGAGAAGCAGACGGCCTGGGCTGGGCCAACAGGCACTGCCTGAGGCTAAGCATCTGGCTTACTGTGGGTCCAGACCCACAGGCACTTGTGATCATTGCCCCACATTCCACCCATCTGCCTAGAATGCAGGTAACACTGCCTCCCTCCACCATTCAGGATTTATAGCCTACAGCTGTGGAGGCTCCCATTTTATTTTTATAAGCCTAGAGCCAGAGCCAACAGTGGGTAAAACATACTTGAAGTTTTGTTTCTTGAAACAGTAGAGTCTTAGCACTTGGACTCTGTGACAAGGAGCACTGGTTCACATGCTAGGAAGAATGGGCAGGATACTCTACTGCACTTGTGTGTGTGTGTGTGTGTGTGTGTGTGTGTGTGTGTGGTCTTGCACATGCACGCCCACTCTTAGGGAAGCACTTGTCTGTCCAGACATCTGAGATGATATGTGTGCATTGTTCATAGATGGATAAGTTCCTGAGTTCTGCCATTTACTGCAGTTTGTAAACCCTAGTCCCAGCGACCACTTGAGAGGCCCCACCTGCCCCAATCACCAATGATCCATCTGAATGCAGGAACTATATGGAAGTTATTAGTGAAAGGAGCAGAGGAATGAGGTGTAGCTCTGCGGGGCGGGGTATAGCTATGATCTGAATAGCCATGGTCAGGAGTGTGAAATAGCTATGGCCCCCAAAGCACTGCTGGCTCCCAAACAGATTAGCTGATAACTGAAGCTTTTGGCTCCAGCAAAGGCTCATGGAATCAAGGTTTCAGGTTCTATGACCAGGACTCAGGGAGTTTAATTGTGCCTTGGCTCTGAGACTTTATCAGGGCCTAAACCTTTCCACAGGCTGCCCTCCATCTGGCACCCTACAGATGTCTGGCCACCCAGAAGTCTTGCCTGGCTCAGTGTGCCCACCCTGTACTGCTAGCATCCATCACAATAGGAGTCAGGACACCAGCTAGGCTCCTGTGCCTGGAGCTCAGAGGAGACCACATATAATGGGCAGTGAATGCCAATCTGAGCAGCAGGCAGAGAGGAGGAAGGAGGAGGGTGGCAAAGGTATATGAGTTTGAACTTGAACTGTCATTCTTGTGTACTGGGCCCAGGTAAATACGTCACATGTGCTGAACCCCATGCTGTGCAGAACTCTGTGCATGCCTTGTGGAAAGGGGAGGGCTACATAAGGGAGACCATGAATAGAATGACTAGATTAGACAGTAAGAGAAAGCCTGTCTCCAGGGTAATGTCTTCATCTTTGGGGATTTGGCAAGGCCAGTAATCCTTTATTTGTTAATTCAGGAATATGTATTGATTTCTATGCTCACCAATACTTTTATTTGGGCTCTACCCTCTGTTAGATGCTGAAGCTATAGCAGTGGACAGCTTAGGGGTTTTGCCCTCAAAGAAGTCACATTCTGAAGATGGTAACACAGAACAGGCATTAGCACAGGTACTCTGGAGCTAGCAACACAAGAGGTTCAGGGAACACAGAGGAGGTCCCTGATGTGGTCTAGAGAAGTCAGAGATGTCTCCCTGGAAGAAAGACTTCTAGGCTGAGTCCCAGGGATGAGTGAGAGATCTGGCAAGGGCCAAAAGCCCTTGCTACATCTTTTTGGTTATTTGGCAAGCCCAAAGCAGAGACAAATAGGCTTATGTGGTTCCAAGTGACACTGGGACAGCTGAAAATGTCACCTCTGTCCTTTGAGTGCCAGCTGCTACCCTGGGGTCTGGATAAGTGGGTTCACAGCTGTTTTCAGGGTGCCCTTGGGCACCTGCAGATAAGTACGGGCCACAGCTAAATACACATCTCTGAATGCCTGCCCCGCCCCCACCTCCTCGACAAGGGATGCCTATTAATCCTGACAAATGATGACTTACGAACATGTAATGCAAACTGATTCATCATACATTCAAATCCACCGCCCCGCCCCAGCGGGAGGCCCCAGCCAGACAAGTGTATTACACGGATAATGTATTTGACGTATTAATAAAACCAGCCGCATTGCTCTGGCGCGGGGACTGGGGAATGCCAATATACGATGACAGATCACATATTGATGAAATCCAGATGTTTGGAATCATAGTCTTGGGGCCTTGTTCATATTGACTGAAGGTAAAAAATGCCGTCTGTCAGCCCATTAACTCTTCATGTCCCATGCTCAGCAGAGACACCAATCAAAGGGTTTCTAGAGAGAATAGAAAGAAGGTGAGTGGGAAGAGCAGAGGGGACCAGCCATCAGGCAGCTTGGGTCCATGAAGGATGGATGAAGAGAAAAGGAGATGGTGTGTTCTGGGTAGGGTAAGTGGCTAGCACACGTGGTGGCTGATGTCGTGGCCTCTCAGCACATCCACTGCGTGGATGACACCCCTGCTCTGTGGAACACCCCTTCTTGTTGTCATTCTTCTCTGCTGCTCCTTCTAAGACCTTGATGCCTAATGTCCTTCACCTGTCACAGTGAATCCAGATTCTTGTCCAGACTCCCCGTGGTGTGTTCTCTCCCTGGATGATCTTACCGCCCTTCATACTTCCATGTGATAGATGTTTCTTGACCACTTACCTAGGCCAGAGCCTGCAGTAATGAGCTTCGGTTCTTGTGTGGGGGTCAGCGTCTCCTAGGCCTGTCATTCAGTGTTTTTACAGTTCCTTCGACTCAATACACCCACCCACCCCAAACCAAACTCACTTCTCTCCTCACAAAGCCTGATATATCAATCAATAAACAGGTAAAGAACAATCAATAAACAAACAAAGAACAGCCATCTACGGAAGGCAGCTGATCCCCCAGTCACTCTGGGAAGACAGTTCAAGGTCTGGTGCAGCTACAGAGTGTATATAGACATTACTACAGAACAACACATCTGTGCCAGCGTCTTACTAGGAAGGTAATGACTCCCTACTCATCCACAGCTCTGATTTTATTGGATGTTCTCAAGAGTAAGATAGAATCCTCATTGCACACAGGGAGAAAGTAAGTGATTTGCCCAAGTTCAGCACAACTAGTAAGAGGCAACTCTGTAGAATTTTGCTTATTATATTTTGTGTCTTGGTCACTAGAAAGTGGGGGATGGAGTGGGGAGGTGAAAGGCAGGGTACATATGTGCCTGAGAACATAATCTTAAAGGCCCCCATCTCCACCTGGGGATGTGCCTCAGTTGGTGAGTACTTGTCTCCGGCACCACATAAATTGAGTGTGGTTGTGTTTGCCTGTGGTCCCGGGTTTTCTGTGTAACATTCCTGGCTGGCCTGGAGCTTGTTTTATAGACCAGGCTGGCCTCGAACTCACAGAGTTCCTCCTGCTTTTGCCTTCCAAGTGCTGAGACATGCACCACCACTGCCCAAGTGATGGGATTAAAGGTGTGGGTTTCCACTCCCTGACCTTCATAGCTTGGCTCTGTGGGTGGCTCTGTCCTCTGATATTCCAGACCATTTTTATTAAATATACAATATACAATATATCACCACACTTCTGCCTCATATTACAGGTCTGACTAGCCACTCCCTGCCAAGCCAAATCAAGCCTTTCGTGGGAATTGCTGCTCGGACAAATAGAGAGGGAGAATGGAATCCCTTAAGTACAGACCTGGAAAAAACAGGCGAACCAGAGGGCAAAAAGGCCTAATGTGAAGGCCTCACGTGTCCTCCCAGTGGAAGATGGAGGAGGAGCCACCCCCCCCCATTCCCAATGGTCAAGAATTCCCAACAGAGGAGGGCAGCAGAGGGCTGATCTAGCCCCCACTCATGCACCCACCCACTTGGCTGGAGAAATGGGCCGCAAGTTACTGCCCTGGCTTAACCTTTTCTGTCAACCTAATCAACACTTTCTTAGGAGCTTCTGTTGAAGTTCCTCTGCTGTTTGGAGTCAAGTTGGTCTAGCCGCTTAGCAAGGGACAGAGCCCCTCTGGCGGTCACACAACTAGGGAGCCTCCACAGTTGGACCCGACTGACTAAGCTGAGATCAGGAGGCCAACTTTCTTCCCTGACCTCCTCCTGCTTGGAAGACACCTTTGGCAAGCGGATCCGTGGCAGTGGCAGCCCCAACTGCTGCAGGGGTGGTGGGGAGGGAGGCTGTAATGAATGTGGACGGGAGGCGGAATGAGCGATCCATCTTTGCATGGGAGGAGAGGGGGCGGCGGGCGTCTCCCCCACACACTCACACACTCAATCAGGCGCTGTCAGACCTCCGGCCGCCTGGCATTTTGGTGAAGAATCTCTCAGCTAAAAATTGTTGTCAGTCCCATTTCCTCGTTATCAGGTGCTAGGGCCGAGGCAGCGCCCGGGGATTAGCAGAAGCGGGGAGCGCTGGAGCCCGCCATCCACTGCCGATAACACCGGGCCTCCCGCCTCACCTCCCCCATTCATCATCTTTAGCACTGACAGCTCAGCCCAGTCCCTGTCCCCAATCCCTCCCTTTCACCGCGCCTCCCCACTGTGCTCAGCCTGGCTCGTGACCTCCCAGGAAGCTCGGCCTCCTAGAAGAGTGCTCAGATTCAAATAGGGCTGACACCCTAGATCCACCTGTAGCAAAAGGCAGTGCCTGACTGTTGGGAGGGTATGTCAAGGGCTGGAGTGAGGAGCCAGTGTCCCCCGATGGGCTGCCTCTGGTGGCGCTAGCCACCTACCTGTGATATTGCCTGCAGTGTTGGAGAAGGGAGCCTTGTGTCTGATGAACAAGCTCTGAAGGCCTGTCCAGCCTGAACTGGACTCCCAAGCTTCTGGGAACTGGGGAAAGAGAAGAACCAGAGGATGACTCTATTTGAGCCCAGGACAGGTGGAGGGGGGAGATGAAGTCTTCATTCCCACCCCAGCAAGACCATAGGCCCCTCCTCTTGGCCATCCCCAGTGGTTTTATGGGCCATTTTACGGCCACCGTAATGGCCCAGGTCAAAAGCTTCAGGGAGCTGTATTCTGGGAATTATGCAAACGAGGAGCAGGCCCAGGGCCAGAGTATGGATTTTGTCATTAAACCTGGGTAGGCCATGTCGTTAGTGCAGTAAAATCCACGTCATGACCACAGGTCTCAATATAAAATTATAGGGAACACAGCGGGGGAGGGGAAGTAGGGGGCTGGGGGTGTCGCATGGACCACACTGGCACCTGTCACTCTAACCTCTGAGAAATGAAGGTGAGATAGAGGGCATAGGCTGCAAGTTGACCCCAGCTTGTTCCTACTGGGCTCTTCCTAAACCTGGGAGCCAAGAAAAGAGTCCAATGCTCCCAGTAAAGAAACTGAAGTCAAGTTGAGAGAAGCACGAGTCAGCAATGCAAGAGAACGAGAACCCTGACCTCCAGCCACATACTCAGAGCAGGATCTGGATGCTAGAAAACCCAAAGAGCCGAACTTGGTATCTTGGCCCCCAAGGGTGAGCCCCCGACATTTCTACACCACATGTCCCTGATCACCCCTCTGGACTGTTCTTTTTGCCACTTCCTCCTTTACACCTCAGGCCCCAGTTGGTGACCTGTTTAACCATCTTGTCTTCCTTACGCGCTCTTTGTGCTTCCCACGGGTGCTCATCCCTTTCCTTTGCACCCCCAACCCCCTTCTAGTGCCCTCCTGGCTCTTACCCACAATACCTGGCTTTCTCTACTGGCTTTACCACTAACTTGTGATCTCTTAGAAATTAAGGCTGTGGTTTACTTGTCTGAGTTCCCGTTTCCCCTGGAATAATGCTGAAATAGAATAATCATGTCATGTTTGCTGAATAGATAAATAAAACCTTGAGACCAAAAGCCAAGCTCAAAGTCCTTATCCAGTTCTGAGCCTCAGTTTCCCCATCGGTAGAAGACAGTAGCCTGGAGAATTCCTAGGGCCTCACCTACTTCTGAGGTTTCCCAGGAAGCAAAACTGAAACCAGAGTCCTTCCAAAGCAGGGCTGTATCTGCTTGTTCTGCTCAGCACTGCTTTCCAGCACTCCATGGCACCTACCAAGGCACACAGTGGGACCACAGATGCTGGAACTACTTTCCTTACAGACCTAGCCACATAGGCTGGTGTCCCTTCTACCCAGTCACAGCACACTGGAAGATTTCACAGCTGATAGCCCAGTTCAGTGAGGGCTATGATGTTTCAAGTACACGGCTTTGGATAAGGCTTCTCTTCACAGTCTCCAGAATACATACACACACAACGAGTTGCTCTGTCCTTAGAGCCTGCGGATGGCTCAATCCAGTCATCGGGGAGCTGTAATCCTCTTCAGTCTGTGTCAAAGGGAGGTAGCTTCTCTTGCTTAGCCTGACCTGGACGTTCCCTCAGGCATAGTGTTGCTAGATTTAGCAAATAAAAATATAAGACATTCAGGTAAATTTAATTTTGGAAAAATCAATGATATCTAGTATCAATATATCCCTTGCAATATTTGGGACATAATTATACTTTTTTCAAGAACTCATTGTGTATCTAAAATAAAATTCTACTGGGTCTTCCTTATTTAATCTGGCAACCCTATGCACCTACGTATCCTCGTCATCACTGACATGGTCTTTATCTGTCTGAAATCAACTGTGACCTTCTCCAGGTACCAGAGGGAAGAGCAAGGTAGAACATATAAATTCAAGCTAAGGAAATATTTGTGGCAGCCCTGGTTCTGTCTCTAGTACTAATGCTTTCCTACAGCCATGGCCTCCACCACCAGGCAGAGCTAGAAATATTTCTGAATGGCTAGAGTTTCTCAATACCATGCCTGCGAGCACTGGATGGGAGAATGAACAAAGCAACCCAGAGGACCCTTCCTAGACTGGTTTGTTCTGGTCACTGTCAGTGCCAAACAGGAAATCAAGTTCAGCTCCCAGCCAGCCCTACAAGAGCATGTAGCCTGGAGAAATGTTGGTTGGTTGGTTCTTCCTTTGTTTATTTTACCTCTGGCTTTTTGAGACAGGGTCTCTCTGTGTAGCCCTGGCTGCCCTGGAACTCATTCTGTAGACCAAGCTGGCCTTGAACTCAGATCTGACTTCCACTGCCTCTTGGAGTGTTGGGACTAAATGTGTGCCACTACTACCCAGCATGGTTGTTTTTTTTGAGACAGATTTCACTCTGTAGCCCAGGCTGGCCCATAACTATGTAATGCAGGTTGTCCTTAACCCCACAGCTGTCGTGCTGCTTTGACCTCTTCAGTGCTGGGATTACGAGCATGAGCCATCATGTCCAGTTTCAAGGGTATTCTAGAAAGAGAAAACTCGGAATCAGATTGACAAGAGACCTGTGAGGAGGTTATCCAGCAGAATAAGACCTGCTGTGACTGCACAGATGGCTCAGCCCCTGTAGAAGTTCTGCAACCATCTGTAATTCCAGTCCCAGGGTAACTGATGCCCTCTTATGGCCTCTGAGGGAACTGCACACATATAGTGCAGACATATATCAAGGCCAACACTGTTAACACACAAAATAAAAATTAACAAAACCTCAAAAAAATAGTGAGATTTCAATGGAGAAAACATGGATTTCAAGAGTATAGAAGAGCCGAATAGATTTCTCAGTCGGTAAAAGTTCTTGCCATGTAAGCCTGATGGCCTGTGTTCAGTCCCTGGAACACATGTGAAAGTGTAGTGGCTCACATCTGTAATCCTATGATTCCTTCAGCAAGATGCAGGGAGGGGGAGGGGGAACACCAAGAAAATTACCTGAAGTCTTGGGAGCCCGATAGCCTGAAATATGCAACACCAGCAGAAACAAGAGAGAACCTTGTGGCTGGAGAGATGGCTCAGAGGTTAAGAATACTTGTTGATCTTGCAAAGGACTCAGGTTCAATTCCCAGCACCCACACAGCAGTTTACAAATCATTTCTAACTCCAGTTCCAGGGATATAATGCTCTTCAACTTTGGTGGGCACTAGACACTCATGTGGTATACATACATACATACATACATACATACATACATGTGAAAGCACTCAATTGTGGGGATATATTTCAAATTTAGTAAAACCAGGCTGAGATATCAGAGGGATCTACCCACAGTCAGTCTAGGAGGATCAGACAATGGTAACTCACACCTTTAATCCCAGCACAGGGAATATCGGAGTGGTGACCTACAAGCCCTTAATCCCAGCAAATCTGAATTTGAGGTCAGTTTAGTTTACAGAGGGAGTTCCAGGCTCCCAGGCAGGCAGTGGTGGTGGTGTCACCTTTAATCTTAACCTGGTTGTGAAACAACTGGGTAAGGGGGTATTTAAGGCAGACATAGAAAGACAGAGGAGGCAGTAGCCAGGAGGAGTGAGGCTGAGGAAGCTGGAAGACAGCTGGGTGAGAACTGACTGTGGTGTTTCCTCTCTGATATCTCAGCCTTTCCCTGAGATCTGGCTCTGAGTTCCCTTTATTCATGTAACAGTCAGACATCTAATAATTTTTAATGAAATAAAACAAAAGGTAACATTTTTAAAGAAGAAAGACTTGCCTCAAAAAGTGGAATTCCTAAATTGTCCTCCAGCCTCCACATGTGCACTGTGGTACACACATACCCACATACTGCACAAATTCTATTTGGCATGATAAATAAAAACCAGGAGCCAGATATTGGGGAAAACCCAAAAGATCAGAGAGACAGAGAAACAAGCCACAGCCACTTCTCGCCTAGCCAGTCCTCAGGCTTGTCTTCCTGAATCCTCAGACTGAATCCCGAGTTCTCAGCTGCCAGGGAAGTGCAGCCCAAGGGCTGGGCTCCTGTGCCCTCTCTCTTCCCCCAGTATCTCACTTCCTTGTTCAGCTTTCCTAGTGCTGGGATTAAAGGTGTGCACCACCACCATCTGGCTGTGTTGCCTTGAACTCAGACTCAGAGAATCTCTGCCTCCCAGAGTGCTGGGCTGAAAGGCATGGGTCACCACTCCTTGACCTTCATGGCTAAATCTGTGTATGGCTTGGCTGTCCTCTTATTTTTCAGGCAGACTTTAATAAATAAAACCATCACACCTACACGCATACACTCAGACATAAACATACATATACAAATACTTTTTATTTTATTTTTATTTTGAGACAGTTTCTCTGTGTAGCTCTGGCTGTCTTGGAATTCTGTAGACTAGGCTGGCCTTGGATTAAAAAAATCTACCTGCCTCTGCCTTCCAAATGCTGAGAATAGAGGTGTGCACCACTACACCCAGCTCAAATATTTTAAAAAACAGGTATAGAAGTAACATAATGGAAGAGTCAGTAGCTAAATGAATGTGGGAGGGGGAAGAAGGCAAGGAAGGGAACACATTGTAAGGCTAAGGTGACTGGAATGCGGGGTGCGTGTGTGTGCGTGTGTCTAGGTACATGAAGGTGACCTACCAGAGATGGGCACAGCCGGAAGAGGAACAGGTTTGTAAAGAGTAGCAGAAGACCCCAAATTTGAGATAAGTTTTAAGTTCTCAGGAGACACTCAGGTATTGATGTCCGGTAGACATTTGGATAATAGCACAGGATGTCAGGTAGAGTTTAGAGAATGTAGTCAACAGGAGGGGTGGGATCTATAACCAGAGGACAGATAAGCTCTTCCAACACAGAATGAAGAGGGTAGAAGCTGAAGACTTCTGGAACAAGGAGAGAAAATGAGTTCCGTGCTGGAGCCACACACACACACACACACACACACACACACACTCACACACACACACACTCACACACACACACACTCACACTCACACACACACTTACACACACACTTACACACACACTTACACACACACACTTACACACACACTTACACACACACACACACACACACACACACACACACACACCTGAACTCCTCTCTGCCCCCAACCCCCACCCCCTCCCACCAGTTGCCTTGCACTGATCCTGGGTGAGAAAAAAACAAGGGAAGGGCTGGTGTGTGGTGGCGCACACCTTTGTTCCCAGCACATAGCAGGCAGATCTCTGTGAGTTCGAGGCCAGCCTGCTCTAAAGAGTGCGTTCCATGACAGTCAAGACTGTGATGCTGAGAAACCCTGTCTCAAAAACTAAAGAGAAACAATGAGGACACAAGGAGCGCTAAGCATTCTGGGTGATGGTATGATTAAACATGTGTGAAATGGAGTGATCAAGGTTTGTTTGCACAAAGCATTGATTGTATCCTGATAGACTCCCAAGAGGGGGCAGCCAATTGAGAAGGCATCATATATGGCCATGGCCTTCTAAGCTACCAATATACATCTCACCCCTCTTCCAGGTCCAGCATCTCTAGAAAGCATCGGTAGGCTTGGGCTGAAGGCCCGGGACTCTGGATTTCCTTCTAGAGACTCTGTTCTAAGTGTCTGCTCTCCTTCCCTGGCTAGGTAAGAAGAAAGCAGTAGCGTTGTTTGACAGCCAAGCCCCGATCTGCCCCATCTGCCAAGTCCTGTTGAGGCCCAGTGAGTTGCAGGAACATATGGAGCAAGAACTGGAACAGCTGGCCCAACTGCCCGCCAGGTAAGCGACCTACAGCATCTGCCTGCTGGGGGATGCCACTCTGCTAGCGTCTAGGTTCCTTGTGAGCCTCTGGGGAGAAGGCTTTTCTTGTTTATTGGGGGAGGGTTTGAGGAAAATGAACCCTCAAGTTCCACCCTCAGAATAAGGGAAGCTAGACAGGGAGCCAGGCACTGCATAAGCCCAGAACAACCGTGTGGGGCCTTGGGACAGGATAAAAGCAGGTATGGGGTCTGGCAGCTCTATCAGAAGTTCAGCCTGACCCTGTTACTCAGGGGAGAAAGCAGCACCTTCTCCATAAATCTCAAGAACTGAGAGGTAGCAATCTTGAGTGTGTTCCAACCCAGGCTCACTCCCAGCTCTCCTCTGTTTTACCTAAATGTCTGGGCTGAATCTTCTCAGTGTTCCTGGGGAAGAGCCAGGTTATCCAGGGGGCAGATGAGGAGGTAACTAATTACCTCTAATCTGAGCAGTTTGAGGCAGCAGCTCCATTTTGCTCAAAGGATCTTTGGGGTCAGGAATTCAGGCCAGGCACAAAAGGGTTGTCTGTGTCTACTCCTGATATTATATGCTTAGCCAGGAGCTGGGATGTCTAAAGGGTCTTCACTTACATGTCTCATGATGGACTCTGCATCTGGGCCCCTCCATCACTTGGGAGCCTTGGGGTACTTTGACTTCTTACATGGCAGCTTAGGTCTCCAAAACAAAATGGAACACTGTTAGCAATCAAACTCAGAGCCTTTCTCTATCCCTGAGCTACATCCCAGCCCAGTCACTAAGTCAGACTGAGCCTTGGAGGCCACTTAATGTCGTCACCTTCAGTAATCTATTGATCAAGGCATTGTGAGCCCACACTCAGATTCAAGGTGAGAGGACATGTACCCCTTTCTGCTGGGGAGAGTGGCATATTGGATGCAGCCCGGGCTTCCCCAGGGCGCCACACTGAGAATCGTCTACACCATACCCACTTCTTGCTCATTTCAAGTCATTAGATCTGAACAATGCAAGTGCAGAGGACCCAAAGTGGCCTTTGGAAGCTCAGCATGAGAAAGGGTGAGGAACCACAAGGCAAGGAATGATGGCGGCTACTCTGGAAGAGGAACTGTGGGAGCTTCTAACCCAGCAGAGCAAAGGAGGCTTCTGAAGGGAGAGATTTTAAAGAAAGAAGTACTAGTCACCTACTGGCTGTCACAAATTACCCCGAAACTTAGTGGTTTAAGACATTTATTAGGACCAGTGAGAAGGCTGAGCAGGTAAAGGCTTTTACCACACAAGCCACAGGACTTAAGTTCAGTCCCCCACTCCCCCTACCTCCTACCCCCCACCCTCCCACCCTCGGTACCCAGTGAAGGTCTAAGGAGATCACTAACTCTGAAAAGTTGCCCTCTCAGACACACACACACACCAAAAAAAAAAATTATCTGTTTCTGTGGGTCATCAGCTCCAGAACAGCATAAATATGTGATCATGGGTAGCTGTTGCCACTAGATCTGGTTCTCTCCTGAGGCTAAATTGAAAATTACTCAAGGCTACAGTTAACCTGCAGTTCTGACTAGGATTACAGGATGTTTTCAAGATGGCTCACTTCTGTGAGCTATTGGCAGGAAACCTCAGTTCCTCAGAATCTCTCCAAAGCTACCTTGAGTTTCCCTCAACAAGGCAGCCGACTGCCCACAAGCCTGTCCAAGAAAGAGACTGAGGGAAGCCCAGTGCCTTACTCTAAAGTCTACCTACCTACACGCCAGCACGTCCATACTAGACTATTCTACCCCCAGGCCATTGTTGGATGTGGCAGCTCATACCTGTAATTCCAGAGACTGGAGTACCTGGGATTTGAGACCAGCCTGAGCTATAGTGAGATTGTATCTTTAGAAAGAAATAGAGATGGAGAGGAAATAGGTCAGAAGGAATGGATGGAGAGAGGAAGAAGGGAAGGAGGGAGGAAGAAGGGAGGGAGGGAAGAAAGGAAGGAAAGAGGGAGGGAAGGAGGAAAGAAGGAGGGAGGGAAGGAGGAAGGAAGGAAGGAAGGAAGGAAGGAAGGAAGGAAGGAAGGAAGGAAGGAAGGAAGGAAGGAAGGAAGGAAGGAAGGAAGCCTAGCCTTTAACAGCTGAGCCCTCTCTCTAGCCCGACTTAGCCCCATGCTCAAGGGAGGAGAATTAGGCTCTAAAAGCTCTCATTCTTAGAGACAAAAGTGTCAAGAGAGTCTGTGGGGCACACTTTAAAAGCCCCACAGAAGTTATACTACAGTAATAATAATGACCCTCGTGGAACATTCAGTATCTGACGAGCACTTTATTCTTCACTCTGAGATAAGTGATATGGTCATGCATTGCTTAATGATGGGTATTCGTTCTGAGAAATGCATCCTTAAGACGGGTTTTTTTTTTTTGTCATGTGAGTATCAGAGTGTGTACTTATACAAATTACACTGTCACTAGGCAATGTAACCTCATGAGACCACTTTCAGCCTGTTGCTAATTGCGTGTGTGAGACTATAGATATTACTCCCATTTTACAGGTGAGGAAACTGAGCCACAAACATGTTAAATGTCCTCTGTAAGGTTTGCCACTTAGCAGTCTTGACACCTGTACCCTGCTCTTTGCCTCCCCTCCCTATTACTAACACACCTGGGACTGACCTGTCAGGGGCAGAAAGTAAAACAGCCTGCATGCAGGCTGTGTCAGCAGTTCTGGGTAATATGCTTCCAATGAAGGGGTTCTCAACCAGGAACAGAAAAGAGGAACCTGCAGAGCCCATTTAGGCAATGTGCACCCCCTGAAAAACATCTTTTTGCCTCCTCAGAGCGTGTCCCCCAAGCTCGCACCCAGAGCATCTATCTTCCCACTCCCTTCTCGTTCTACCCCTGCTCGTGACCCTGCATAAATCCCTCATCGTCCACGTTTCTCAGAGCACCCACACCTCGCGGCTGTCGGCTCACGTCCGGGCCCATCCCTGCACCCCCTAATGCCCACGCCACCTTCAGCACGTGCACGCCCTGCGCCCCTGGCACGCCCTCCTCCCCACCGGGTGTCTGACAGCCGGACAGCGGGATCTGCACAGCAAGTGAAATTCCCGTCGGATCGATAAAGCCGAAGCGCTGGCGGCGACGGGTCGATGGTTTTATCTGTCTCGGCCCCGCCGCGCCCGGCGCGCTGACAGTCGGACCGGCCGGCAAAGGCGTTCAAGGGCAGCCGCCCCCGCCGCCCCCTCCCCACATGCGCCCCCTCCCCGCGGCCGCTGCGCCCACCGGACTGCAGGCTGGACCAGCCCCGCCGCCGCCCTTGTGATTTATCTGGATTTTTAATTGGAAAAAATTTGCGAATTAATTGATTTCAGGAACTTGCCAATTAACATTGTAATTGGGTGCGTGATAAATTCCCAAGGAGCGTGTCATCTCCCTCCGGGCTGATGGGCAGCGCGGGAGGAGGGTCCCCAACCTAGCTGCCCTTGCCCCGCCCCCTGCTAGCTCTGGGGTCAGCCTGAAGAGGGGCACAGGAGGTTGGGAAAAGATAGAAGCACCTGGGCTCCTGAGATCCACCTTCCTTCTTCTCTCCACCATCAGTATCCTACATAGATGGACCGGTTTACAGATGGGAAAACTGAGTCCCTCAGGAGGCAGAAGCCCAAATGTGGCCTATTCAGGACTTGTGGCCAAGTATTCCTTCCCAGCTCAGCAGCTCTCATGAATTCCTCCTGGCCTCATTTATTCCTCTTTGTTTCCTCAGCTGGCTCCTCCCCTCTTCTCTCAACCTGCCCCCATTTTCCTCCTATTACCCTGCCTTGCCCCGTTTTGCCCTCTCTGTTCCTTCCTTCAGCATAGCCCACCTGAGCCTGTGGGTGCCGCTGCCAAGTTAACCTCCTAGGTAACTCTACTTGTGGAACTTCCAGATGGATCTCTTCTGCCCTCAACTGCCCTACAATCTAGAGCAGGTGGTCCTATGCTATTTCTACACACCTGGGGGCTCACAAAAGAAGCAAGGACCTTCCAGCTCCTAAGCCAAGGAGGCTGGTTTCACACACACACACACACACACACACACACACACACACACACACACCCTCATTCCCACATAGCCAGTGTACACACACCCCTTAGAAGAACCACCTTCCCAGAGATGAACATTCCTAGATGCCATGAACAACCAAGTACCCACCTGCTGAACACTAGGCTTTTCCAAGTTACACCTATACCCTTTCCCCACCTCATCTGATCCTGTTTTCCCCCTTCTAGAACCATTGCAGGGGCTTCTTGGGACATAGGACTTGGCTACTTAGAACAAAGAGAGGAAAGTGTCAGGAGGACCTTCCCTGCACAAGGACATCCCACATGTTAGTTAATGAAACATTGTGTGCCCGCATGGAGATTGGGCTGGGGGCAGAAACAGGGAGGCAAATGAAGGGTTTACGGGATGGACAATGGATGAGGCTGCCCTAGGACAATGGCAGGGGGGGGGGCTGCAGAAGAGGAAATTAAATAAGAAGGAAGAAGGCAAGGGACTTAGCTAGAGCACTTACTAGGAGAGAACATTCGGATTTGGATAGTTGGGAATGCGGTAGAGGTGATGCCCACAATCAAAGAGGGGAAGCAACAAGTAGGCCTCTGGGTCAGCTGAGGCCCACATGCCTCTGGAATGCTGTTGGGCTGGAGACTAGATACGTATGTACAGAGAGACAAGGACATTGATGGGGGTTGAAGATGGAAGGGCAGGCGAAGAGGCTGGCTCTGAGACCCCTCTGTGGCCCCCAGACAGGAGTTTCTACCCATTCAAAAGAAACAGCCCTGGGCATGGAGCATTTACAGAACTGAAAGTGAGGCTTGGCTGGTGGGACCTGAGCTTAGAGATCTCTTTAAAAGCTGACCTCTGGGCTGGGAAACAGCCTCCTCTGGGAAGTACTGTAAAAGGGCTGAAAAAAAATCTGAAGGGAGACTGGGTAGCTCTGAAGGAGAGGCGGGTGCAGAGATAGCAATACCTCCACCCCTACTTAAGCCTTATTTAAGGCCAGCCTCGGTGTTTGGTTGGGTAATGAACTAGATAAACAATTCCCCAAATAGATTAAAAGGAAGTGTAACTTACAAAGGCGGCTGGTGATGATGGTTTATTCCCGGGCAGTGCACCATTGCTTTATTTCCAAGGATAATTCAGTGTAAATCACCTTAATTAAAAGTGTCAGCCCAGCCCATGAATATTGTACTTAGGAACGCGTTTCCTGGGTCCCAGTTATAATTTAAAACCCATGGATCACTAGGCAGCGAGTGACTGAGCAAGGAGGGAAATTGTTGGGGGCGGGCTGTGGAAATAGGGAAGGACCAAGGCAGAGCTGATGGACTGGGCAGGAGCCAGGCCTTCTCTCCTCCAAATCAAGCCACATACCAGGCTCTCCGGAAACCGAGAAAATCTGGAGTTGAATGGGTTGATAGATGGGAAGAGAGGTGGGCCTTTGCTCTGAGCAAGGGAAGGAGTCTGAGACAACTGGCCATGTACAAGCAAAAGGAAGAACTTTGCTTGCCAGAGCACAGGCTGGACGTCCTGACTCCAAAGGACCCCATTCTGCTCACCAGTAAAGTAGATGTGCACAGGGTCAGCAAAACCCTGCCCAATGTTGCACAGCAAGCAGAGGTGAAAAGAAATTTAGTGTTCTGCCCAGAGAGGCAGCATTAGAAACTCTAATTCCAAGCCCTCCGTGGACTGAATGACCACAGAGGTATCACCTAGTCTGTTGGTTAACTTTGCAAAATTTTGGTAGAAATTCTGTGAAATTACACACACAAGGAAGGCCTATCGCTGTCATATATAGGAGGTACACAGTAACTCTGTTCCTTCTTTGTCTGGTCTCACCTAATACAGCCACAATAGATAATAGCCATATCCTAGTCTAGGGTCAACTATGAAAACAGTGTGTTTAGCAGATAGCTGTCTTTCTAGGCAGAATAGAGATGTTCTTATTTGTTCTCCAAGTGAATGAATAAGTTAAGAAATGATAAAAGTTATGAACTAACAAAGTAGTTACTTCTCAAGGGCAGTTGAGCTTCCCCATCTGTATGCCCAGTGCCTGCGTTCTGATTGGGCATAGACCAGAAAGGACCCACCTGCAATTGAACAGAACCTCTAATGGCAGTCCTTCTAATCTGATTCTCAGACATGGACCTTCTCCTACTGTGGAGACAGTGGCCTCTGCACTGTCTTGTGTGTGCGTGTGTTCCCCTAAGTGTCCATATCTGTAGGTATACATGTGCTTAATGTGTCAGTGCTTTATAGGTGTGTCTATCTCTGTATGTTTATGTGGACTTCTGTACACGAGCAGCTCCTCGTCCAATCTGCCTGGCTGTTGTGAATTTGTCTTTATGGCCATGTCTCAGGGAGTGACCCTGTGGCCTTATGCATCTGTATTCATGTCTGACTCTCCGGGTGTGACTGCCTGCATCTATGTGCCTGTTGATAGAATGATAGTCTGTGTATCTGCCTTGAGACAAGGGCTTCTCAACCTCAGCACTATTGACATTTTAGGTCCGATAATTCTTTGTGAGGGGGCTGTCTGGGATAGGATAAGTTGTTAAACACCATCTACCCACTAGATGCCAGTAGCAACCCCCTTTCCACACCCAAGTTTGGACAATCAGAAATCAATCAGAACTATCTCTAGGGGCTTAGAATGTAGCTCAGTGGTGGAGCATTTGCCTAGCATACAATAGGTGTGTGTGTGTGTGTATTCAGAGATTGCAAGTGTCCCCTGGATGGGCACACATCCCTCATTCCACTGAAAGTCACTACGTTAGCCATGTCTGCCCATGCTTTTGCTCACACACCACACATTTCTCTGTTTGGCCCGAATAAATCTGCAGGCGTTCCTTATGTATATAGTCACTAAGTATACATGCTCCATGTGTTCTTTCAGTGTATCTGTGTCCTTTCACGCTTTCTGGCTGTGTTTCAGGATATACTCTACATGTGTGCTTTGTATGAGTGTCTGTGCAGAAAGCCTACGAAAATGGGCTATGTCTGTCTCTGTGCATGTGTCCACAACCCCTCTATATATATATATTTTGTGTATATGTGCATCCGCACGTGCATGCGCGCCAGTGTGTGAGCACAATGCAGCAGTATAGTGGGGGCAGCCTGCAGGAGGAAGCAGGAACAGGGATATTAATGTTTCTGAAGTGGATCTGATTTGATACGTCTTGTTCCATTGTCAGCATCTGTTTAGCGGGATTTGTAATACTCTGTGGCTCTGGATCACTCATGCTTAGCGTGGGATGTGGCCTTGCATACCAATTTTGTTATTAAACACAGTCCTTGTCTCCCCCACAACCCATCCATCACCTCCCACCCCAGCCCCCGCCTGCTCTGAACTGCCCACCATATTTCAGGGCCCAGCTCCCTCCTGCCTGCTGCCCAATGCCGGAGGGCCTGGGGCTGACAAATTGAATCAGGGGGAGATCATTCGTAGCCTAACACAGTTTGCAGCATGTTGGAGGAAGAATTGACAAGAGTCATGTCAACCCCGTCACCCTAATCCCATGGGAACTCAGAGCAGGCTAAGAGCAGGGAGAGGTGAGCAGGGAGCCTCCAGGACAGACAGACTCTCAGGACCAAGTCTAGGGAAAGCCCTGTCTGAGTACTTTGCCTGGTGACTGTGTCCCCGCCCAGGGACCAGCATGGTTCTTGGCACCTGGAGGAAGCAGAGCTAGGTCCTATGCCAGTGGGTTGATTGTACTTGATGGAGCTAGGCTTAGCTGTCTGGTCTATGTCATGTTTGCAATGCTGACTCTTGCAAATATCTTGTCAGTCTACCCTTGTTCACATGACCTGGGCACCAAGTGGAATGGTCACCCTGTTCTTTTCTTTCTTGGCAGCAAAAATTCCCTTCTGAAGGATGCCATGGCTCCAGGCACCCCCAAGGTAGGTGGATAATTACGTTTTCCTTCTTGCTCATTCTAATCTAAGCCTTCCAACATGTGGCTCCTCCTGAGAAGAAAGGCATTCCCCATGGATTCCAAACTGCTTCAGCATTTGAACATCAGCCTGGTGCCTAGGGCTGCTTGCTGTGTTGGGGTGTGGCTGGGGTTTCAAAATCCAACTGTGGAAAAAAATTCCAACTTTCTCTCTTCCTAGCTAGGAGAGGGGTGAGAGTCAAAAGTGGGCTGGGGTGTGGGCAACACAGACAGACACTCAAGCTGGAGAGATTCCAAGGAAGAAGGTGAGCTGTGACCAGTGAAGGAGAGTACTGAAATTCAGTACAGATAGAAGCCAGATCTCCCTTCACTAGCTTCCCCCCTCTCTTCCCCCTCCCTCCCTCTCCCTCCCTGTGCATTGGGGGTGTGTGTGTGAAGATGCTAGATCCATCTGAGGAAAGAGTTGGCCCCTCTGAACAAAAACTGAAAGAAACTGAGTGCATCAGGTGGAGAAAAATGGAAAACAAATATCTCCTCTTGGCCCATTGACATACGCGCCCACAGGAGGAGATGGTGCTGTTTCCCCAGAGGTGATTGTGAGGGAATGGAGACCTGGAGAGGAGGAGATACCTGGCCTCATCCTTCTGTGGAAGGCTGCCCTCTTTCTCTGAAGTTCTCACACTGTGACTGAGAAGTAGGTGTTGAATCTTAGGGAATGGATTTATTGGGTGAGTGGCAGTGTGGGACACATAAGAACAAATGCCAAGAAAAAGCTCAGGGACCCCTGTACTTTGGGTTACGATAAATTGAGGTTGTTAGGAGGGTCACAGAAGAGCATCTCTCCCAGTTTCCCAAAGAAAAACAGTTTCAAAATGCCTGGGTGGTCAGGGGTTCAGTAGGGAAAGAAACATGAAGCGGTTTATATATTTGAAAGACCTAAAGTCACCAGTGATCTCTGAGAGGGTAATTTGGGGAAAAGGAACCAGTGACAGGTATCACCTGCATGACTTTGGCCAACCATCCCTTGGGGCTTGAGAAGGAGAGGAGGTAGGCTATTCACCTTCTTAAACTTGCTAAGCCACAGCCAACTGTTAAAGTTAGAACAGAGAACCCAGGCCACCCTGGGATTGGTGCAGACCATGGCCAAGACCTGGAATAGAAAGGGGTGGGAGCCGGGCAGCTGTGGATTGGAGGAAGCAAGAAGCCACAGAGGCCTTGCTTGGCCCACACTGCCATGTTTAATGATGAAGTAAAACTAAAGGTCATGACCAAACTCTTCTTTAGCTACTACCTGAGTGTTAGTGACTGGGCCAAGACACAGGAAACCAGAGGGCTTATGCTCTCTTGACCAGCCCTGGAAGACACACTCTTCATCTATACTTAACTCTCACATACGTGACACATAGGTCAGAATACATACCCAGAAAGTCTTAAGCACACATACATTTCTGCAACCTGGGACACTGGCATACTGATCACTAGATGCAGAAAAAGGGGGTCACTGCTCACCTGTTCCCAGATAAACTCCCCAAAGCTGATAAATCCCTGGCTTCTCCTGTCCTTGACCTCACCTTTAGGGAAGCGGGTCATAGGAGAAAGAAGTAGGAAGCAGGAGGCTGAACTGATTGAGAGAGGACAGGGAGGGGAGGCAGGGAGGGGGAGAAGGAGGAGAGGACGAGGGGCCCTTAGACAAGATTGATGGCCTCGTTGCCATTAAGAAAAAAATTAGCCGGTGGCGGCTATCATATTAAAGGGTGAAGAAGCCGTGAATTATTTTCTTAAAGATCTTATCGCTTACAATGATAATTTTACCTTCCAAAAGGCCACTTTTAATGAGGCGAAGAGCCAGGCAAAAAGTCATGATTTAATGCTAGGATTTTTTTTTCAAAACACATTTTACTGCTTTTTGGTCCATGTTTAAAAAGCGCCAGTGACCTTTTTTTATTCTGCTTGCCCCAGGTGTAATGCTGAGGCCTCTCAGGGCTTCTAACCTAGAGAGAGACAGAGGCAGAAAGAGGAGAGCTTTGTTACTGTTGAGGGCACACACACTGTGACATACTGTTCTCTCTCCTCAACATCTTCCTTGGGATTGGAGAAGAACATTGTCTGACATTATTCTGGCTGGGGCTGTAACCCACCAGGACTCCCATCAGACTTAGGTAGGTGAAGAAGTCCCATTTGGAGGCAGTCCCATCCCAGGCCCTCTGCAGCCTCCTCCCTCCTCCAGCTCCTGGGTCATGGATATGTCAGGACACCCTGGCACATCAGCAGCTGAGACCAGACCCCCTCACTTCTAGGGCTCTTGGCCGAGGATGTATAGCATGGCCACCGCATGCGGGTCACATCCTAAAGTTCAGTCAGAGATGAAGGATAAATGGCCGCTCCGTCTTCTCCAAATTGCTTTCTTTGGGCTGTCACTGGCGATTTGGCATGGTTTTCGAGGCTGGGGAGGACTTCTAGGGAATTGCGTGCTTCCGACTCAGAGCTGTGTAAGCTGAAGAAGGGAGGTGTGGATTGTTCTCAGGCCTCTGAGCCCCCCATTTGCAGCTGAACGGGTACTTGGCAAGAGCTGGCTCTTAGGCTGAACATGCCATGTGGTATTTAGAATTGTGGTGCTCGCACACAATTTAAAGTAGACAGTTTATTAATCTAAACTGCAGGCGTATGTAGAAGAGGCTATCTGGGATTGATGGAGGGGGATTAGTTTTGCTGGGGTTTTTGCTGGGGTCATCACCACAGCGCAGGGCTAAATGGACCCAGCGTACATCCCTAGCTATATGCTGGAAACTCATACATACTATTTAATTTACTGTCTCCATAGTGGGGCTGCCATCCACCTGTATTAGGGGCAGGCAAGGTGGCAGGTATGTGGCTCTACCCCCAACCCTTCACGTGGGTCCCAGAGTCTCTGCTTTGGAAGGAAGAACAAAGCATATCTAGTTTACTCTGTTGAGAGTCGGTCAGTGGTCCCTCCCCACTGAAGAAAAATGTTCTAGCTAGTGCTATAGTACATGCCTATAACTTCAGCACTTGAGAGGTCATGATAGGGGAGTCACTGGGAGTTCCAAGCCAGCCTGGGCTAAGAGTGAGACACTGTTTCAAATACAATCAACAAACAAGGGTCTGTTTTAAAACCTAAAACCATCCATCCACTCGCACAACTGGACTTCCATGCTTGACCATGTTACTTCAGATTTTCACAGTACTCTATCCCCATGCCTTCCCGCTGTCTCACTTCTAAAACTCCAGAGGCCTGAGGGCTCCTGGCACCGAACGTTCTCACTTGGCCTGGGGTCATGTGTCTCTTTCTTCTTCCAGTCCCTCCTGTTGTCTGCTTCCATCAAGAGGGAAGGAGACTCCCCGACGGCATCACCACACTCTTCTGCTGATGACCTGCACCACTCAGACAGATACCAGGTGAGGAGGGTGCAGCAGGAGGCCAGGAGGAATCTCACCCGGCTGAGAGATTCAAACCCATGCCTGGCGTTAGCTCCTCCCGACAAGGCTGGAGCTGTATTTGGTGCTCTTTGTGTGCAATGCCCCAAGTGAACTTAAGAACACAGATGTCAGGGAATGGGCCTCATTAAGCAGATGGATTTTAGGGTGAGAAGCCAAGTTCTTTGGGGCTCTGCTAGTTCTGAGCACTTTTGAAGTATCCTATCCATCAGGGAGTAGCTTTTGGGATTCTTGTCTTATGAGGGGGCCTAGAAGTGTAGGCCAGAATTGCTGGAGATTTCTGAGTTCAAAAGCCAGACCCCTGGAGCCAAGTAAGCATGCATTCTTGCCAAAGCTCGCTGTCAGGCACAGGGCGAAGCTGGCAGATACTGCCTGTGTGTCATAGTCAAATAGGAAGGAAATGAGGGGACCTGAGGCAGCAGAGAAACTTTCTCTTGAGTTAGAAGGGGAAAGAGACCTCTAGGGGCCCAGGCCTGGGAGATGGAGCCCTGCTTTTGGGGATCTACTCAGATGACAGGCAAGAAGATCCTGCTCAAGGGGCCTGTGGCACCAGCAGGGTTTTCCAGGAAGTCCCGGTTTGAAAGGAAAAGGACTCTGATCTGGTGCTGGTAACCTGGGTGGACATCCAGGGAACCTCGGCTGGGTTTCCTCAGGAACCCTTTCCACCAAGTTTTCAGGGTGGAGTGACATGTATAGCTGAGGTCTGGGGATGTGACTCCCAGATAGAGCACTTGTTATCTAGGTCTGAGAGTAGACTAGACTCCAGCCCATTGATCTCTCCTGGGGTTAAAATGCATAGCCCAAGGGGCCAGAGAGTTGACTCAGTGGTTAAGGGCACTGGCTGCTCTTCGGCTACTCTTCCAGAGGACCCTGGGCTCATAACGGTTTAGAACCTCATTTCCAAGAGATCCAACATCCTCTCTAGCCTCTGTGGGCACTGCACACATGTGGTGCAATATGTACATATATACACATATAAGTAAAACATCAAAACACATAATCTTTTTAATTATTTAAAAAATAAAATAAAATGTATACACAGCCAAAAGTGCCATGGCTAGGGAGAAATCCATGCAGTCACATTTAAATAGTGTGTGTGTCCTTGGAGGCCAGTCATTGAATCCCCTACAAGTGGAGTTACAGGTTAAAGCCTGAATAGGTCCCAGGAAGCAAACCTGGGTCCTCTGGAAGAGCTCTTAGCCAATGAGCTATCATCTCTCTAGCTCCATGAACCCTTTTCTGAAGAAACACCCAGTCGGCCCTGAACACTACCCTGACAAGACAAGTAGGCTGGAGGTGGAAACCTGACCTGACTCGAGGGACTTCTGGTGCAAGAGATAAAACTATTCCACAGAGTTCCCTTCCAGAGGTTAGGCAGAGCAAGGCCCACCCTCACAGACCCATTCTCCATTCTCTGCTCACTGCAGCTTTACTACTTGCTAAGGAGAAAAGGACCACCAAGTACGAACAGGCTCTCTGACCCCATTCCTCTCCTCAAAATGTGGTTATTTTCTGTAGAATATGAGAAAAGCCTCTTGCCTAAAAGAATGCACCCATACATTCATATGTGGTATTTATTTGCAACTGATTTAGGAAGGTATAGAAACCTCTAGAGCAATCTGGTTACCCCTCAGATTCTACCCCGTTCTAGACCTGAAACAGTCTTCCCTATTTTGAAGTAGGTTCTCACCATGCTGCCCAGTGGCCCCCAAATCACAGTGATCCTCCTGCCTCTGTCTTCTAAGTGCTAGAACTGAAGCTACGTGATAGTGTGTACAAGCATGTCAGCAGGGTTTTTTTGTGGGGGTGGCTTGGTACAGACCCTCAGAATAACTCAAGCTAGCTCACACTTGATGCAATCCTTTGCATCAGCTTCCTGAATTGGAGGATTTCCAACTACCCTCTTAAATGACCAGTCAGATTAAACATTTTATAAGCTAAAGTTCAGGCTCCTTGTGTAGCACTATGTTCTGTGATTTGGATCCAACTTGTATTCCTGTTCCATTCTGGACACCTTCTTCCAAAGTACCTCAGCCTGCGCTTACTGAACTAATGATATGATACCTACTCCCTGTCCATGCTTTCTCTTCCTCCCCTCTGTAGAAAAGCCATTTTGACAGAGATCTTTTACCCCACAAATGTCTATTTGTCCCCCAACATCCTGTTGAAGCACTACCTCCACCAAAAACTTTTCCCAGATTTCCTACCTCTTCTTATGACCCTGTGTGTCCTAAGTTTTGGCACAGTCCCACTATATTGTAATCACCTGCTCAGATATTCATCCATCATCTAATAATATATAGCGCATCATGCCAACACTTGTTGGCTTAGCAAGGATTAACATTTCCTCTTTTCTCTTTTAAAAAATTTAAATTATCAGGCTGGAGAGCTGGCTCAGAGGCTGAGCACTGGCTGCTCTTCCAGAGGTCCTGAGTTCAGTTCCCAGCACCCAACTGGTGGCTCACAACCATCTATAATGAGATCTGGAGCCCTCATCTGGTATGCAGGCAGAACACTGTATACATAAATTTAAAAAATAATTTTTTAAAAAAAAATTAAATTCTTATATATATAATTTGATTTTGTGTTGGCATTTCACATGAAATGTGTTTTGCTGACACCCCCCCCCTTCTCACCAGCCCTCCTTATACAGCCTTCCACCCCCCCCCCGTCCCCCGGAGCCTCCTTTCTGTTCCCATGTCACATGTCCTTTAGCCTCTTTGGCTCCTTGGTGCCTCCATTTCCCTTCTTACAGTCCCCTTACTAGTTTCATCAAAATACCTACCTCTTATGTATACATAGGGAAACACGTTAGGATCTCACATTGACATATATACACTAATGCCACAATCCAATCCACATATAAGAGACAACATGGAATGCTTTCCTGAGTCTGGGTTTTTTACTTAATAATTTCTGAACTCACCCATGCAAATTTCGTCCACATATATTTTACAAGTCCATTGTGTAGGGCTGCAGGGGGGGGGGGTTTCACCGAGTAAAGAGTTTACTATGTAAACATGAGGACCTCAGCTAGATCCACAGTACCCTCCTAAAATCCAGATACCACAGCACAGACATGACCCTGTAGCTCCAGTACTAGGAGCAGAGACAGGAGGATCCCAAGGTCCTGCTTATCAGCCAACTATTGGAGATGACCTTTTCAGGTCCATAAGAGACTGTCTCAAAATACAAAATGGAGAGCAAGAAGAGACACCCAACATTGGCCTTTGGCCTATACACACACACACACACACACACACACACACACACACACACACACACACAATTCCATCGTGTGCAGAGATAGTTCATTTTCAATATCCATTCTTTAAAGCTTGTTTAGATTTATTTTTATTTATTTATTTTTGGTTTCTTGAGACAGGGTTTCTCTGTGTAGTCCTGGCTGTCCTGGCACTAGCTCTGTAGACCAGGCTGGCCTCAAACTCACAAAGATATGCCTGTCTTTACCAGATTTATTCATTTTTATGTATATGAATGGTTTTGCCTTCATGTATGTATGTGTATCATGTGCCTGGTGTCTTCAGAGATCAGAAAAGTGAGTCAGATCCCCTAGAATTGGAATTACATATGGTTGTAAGCCACCTTGTGGATCCTGGAACTGAACTTGGATCCTCTGTAAAAACAATTCCTTTTAATTGCTAAGCCATCTTGCCATCCCCTCATTATCCATTTTTGTTGATGGACATCTAGGCTGGTTCCATCTCTTAGTTACTATAAATAATGCAGCAATAAACATGGATCTTCATGAGTCTTTGTAGTCAGATGTAGAGTCCTCATTGACCACTCATTCCCTTGCATACAGCTCATTCAGGACTGACCTCACCACATGTCTAAAGTTACACTGTCCCCAGTTCCTGTCCTGTCCAGAACTACATCCCCTCTCTCCTTCTCTCTCTCCCTCTCTTTCTTTGAGACTGGGGAACAATGAGGATTGAACCCGAGACCTCATGCCTGCTGGACAACCACTCTAGCAACTCTGCTAGATTTCCAGCCTATCTCTCTCTTTCTTTCTTAGCAGATTCTAGGTAATGTGGTCTTGAAAGATTTCTTGAAACCAGGCTCTGGAAGCATCATTTCTATCACTTTCTATTTGGTGAAGCAAGACCCCAAACCAGCCCTTTATCAAAGGGTGAGGAAATGCCATTCTGGAGAAAACCTGCAAAGAATGGTAATCATATTTATCATGACAGCTCTGACTCTTCACTAGACTCAGAGTTCCTCCAAAGCGAAGACCTTGCCTTAGCTTCCCCTCCTTCAGATGTTCAACTGCTCCTGCACAGCCTTCACTACAGCTCAGGGTTTAAATGTGAGGAAAAGGAAGTGACGGTCTAAGGAAAATCACCACTAGCATCACAAAGGTAGCAATGACTAACCTGTGTTTCTGAATAGAAGTTCCCTTGGGGAACAAGGAAAAAGGATATTCTAGATAAAGGGACCTGTTACAATCCAGTTCATAGCTAAACACTCCCTGGACATGTTTTTGGAAAGGGATGTTAGCAGGTCACGAAGCCGGAAACTACCTGAGGACCTCTTGCTCTTTCTGCTATCCTAGGCAAATGTGGACCTTAAGAACCATTGAAAGCCAGGCAACCCTAACTACCCAGGAAGCCGAAACAGAACAAATTGCAAGCTGAAGCCAGGCTGGGCTCAAGTTTAAAGTTCAACTTAGCTAGATCCTGTTTCAAACTAAAATAATGAAAGGTAATGGAGATTTAGTTCAGTAATAGAGCACTTTCTTAGCAAACTTGAGGTCCTGTTTTGATTCTGTCCCCAATACTGGAAAAAAATAAAATAAAATCATCAAAGTAGGCGGAGGGCATTGGTGTCTGGTTTGATTCCTATTGACCCCTGTTGAGTATCGAACCCACTTAACCACAACATCACTTTACCATTATGGCAACTGTACCAGGTAAAATTCATGGTCTTCAGACTTTTCTAATAATATAACTTAGGGAAACAAGCTCAAATTTGAAACAGAAATCTGTGTGCCTATATCTTCGATACTGTGCTACTTGAGATTGTATTATTATTGTAATCCATCCCTGAAATGGACAACCTATTTTGGTTCATGGTTTTAGTCTATAAGCAGTTGGCCGTGTTGTTTTGGGTTTGGGTCTGTAATGGCGCAGAAGACTTCTCACTAGGCCCCACGCCTTCCAGGTTCTATCCTCTCCCACAGAAGTAAGCCAGAGACCAAGCCTTTAACACATGGGCTTTTAGGAAGATTCTAGATTCAAAGTAGAGCTATTCCCCAGCTCTTTATTGGCTCAGGGCTTGCCTCATGTCCTCTATCCCAGTGATAGCTCCCATAGGTGGACCTATGTTTGCTGATTAGCTACAGATGAGCTGCCTTCTAAGAAAAGTAAAGTATTAAGGAACGGAGAAAACAAACTCAGTAACAGGGGTAGGGGAAAAAAAAAGATGAAGCCTTGCCAGAGTCCTGATAGATCAGAATGATAAGCGTTGACTATCACAGAGCACAGTGTTCAAAAGATCTGTAGGTAGCTCTGCAAAGCTGTCAGGGGGCAAAGGATGAAATGGACCAGAGGAGCAGGCAGGGCAGGGCAGGTGTGAGTCAAGTTGCACATCTTCTCCGTGGTAAATCCTTGAAAGATTTAAAGAAAGAGAAACACGTTAATTTTGCACAAAAGAAAGATCATGTGTGAAGTGTGGAGGGTTGGTTGAAGGAAGAGAAACTGAAGATTAAGAGATGAGTTGGGAAACACCTGCAATACAGAAAGCTAATAGGTGCTAAGCGTTGCAAAAATCAAGGTAGTAACTGAAGACATCCTGAGTGTTATCCTATGGCTAAGACAAGTTAGGCTCTGTGTTTGGACAAAAGACTCCTAACAACCCTAGCACTGGAGTTGGTCAGCCCACCAATACAAATTTAGTCAAGCAAAAATGACAGAGATGGATGTAATCTTACAGGAGGGGAAGCTTAAGGTTGTAGGAAATAAGATGAGAGGTACAGATAAGAACATTTAAATAGGTAAAGGTGGATTCCCAAGATCCATCAGATTCACAGGGCAGTGGTGGAACATATCTCAGTACTTGGGAGGCAAAGGCAGGCAAATCTCTGTGAGTTCGAGGCCAGCCTGGTCTACATAGTTCCAGGACAGCTAGGGTTATTGCACAATTACACAGAAAGAGAGAGAGAGAGAGAGAGAGAGAGAGAGAGAGAGAGAGAGAGAGAGAGAGAGAGAGAGAGAGAGAGAGAGAGAGAGAGAGAGAGAGAGAGAGAGAGGAGGAGGAGGAGGAGGAGGAGGAGGAGGAGGAGGAGGAGGGGAGAGATTGATTAGGGATAAATGAGAGATATCAAGGGCAACCAAGTAAGCACACCTGAACTGGTGTCCTGAGAACCCAGGAGGACCGCTGTTTTCCTAAAGGGCACTTGGTGCTAAGGGAGCTTCAGAAATGGCCTGCAGGCGATGAGAAGTGGGGTACTCTGCAATGGGCTAGTGGCTGTGAGGAGGCTGGACTATGGAGGAGATAAGCCCCCCGCAGGTGATCTGGGATTCCTCTGCTTCCACCCTGGAAAGGCAACCCTTCGGAGGTGCTGCCCTGGGCCCGCGCGCGCAAGGGTAGAGTCCGAGTGGACCGGAGAGGCCTTAGGGGCCTGTGGGAGGGACCGGAGGGACCGGAGGGGCGGCCCCAGCAGGTGGCTACCCCGTCGCAAGCCGCAATTTCCTGGCCCGGGTCTGCCCGCAACCCCCTCCGTGAACTTTCACCCCCAGCGCGTTACGGCGGCGGATCACGTGATCAGGGCCAACATGGCCGCCGCCGCCGCCGGGAGCTGAAGTGCCGCCGCCGCCGGGCAGCCGGGGGGAATCCGCCCGCATCGCCGCCCTCGCCGGCCGGGCTGCCGCGGGGCCCAGGGCACCGGAGGCTGGGTCTGGGGCGGCACCGCGCGGCGGCCGCCGGGTCCCGTTAGAGCTGCCCCGGTGGCTATGCCGAGGGCCCGGAGCGACCGGCGGAGCAGCGGGGCCGGCGGGAGGGAGGAAGTAGGTTTGTTTACGGGCTGTTTGGGGCGGGGCGGGCCCGGATGAGGGTCGGGTAGCCGGGCAGGGGCCGGGACTCCAGGCCGCGTCTGACACTCTGTTTATTTCCTTGCATCTGCCCGGGATTTTCTCCCAGACCTTCCTGCGAGTGCGAGCCAACCGGCAAACCCGACTGAATGGTGAGTCCGGTCCGGCCCCTCCCTCCGCCCCACCCCCGGCCTCCTCCCTCCTTCACTGCCCGCAGCTCCTGGCTTGCCTGGGTCTCTTCATCGCCCGGCCAACTATCTTCTCGGCAGTCACAGCGTCCGAGAGTGCAAACCAAGGCTGCCGCCCTCAGTTTCCCCGTCTGTCTAATGGAGGGTTACGGTACTCGGCTCGTGCCCAAGCCTTTCTAAAGGCCCGAAAGAACCCTGGGGGACAATAAGTGTCGGAGAATGAGGAACAAGCTACACAATTCCACTCGGGAGCTCAGCTTTGAATTTGCAGACTGCTGGGACCTCACTATACAAGTCGGCAGGGCGCTGAGACTGTTTTTCGTCTAGTTTTTAATCAGTGCCCAGTAGTGTGAATACAGCCTCTCTGCTGAGGCTTGACAATGCAGTGAGATCTGGAGTTCCCACGGCAACAGGAACTAACTCATCCCAGGTCTCTTTGAGTTATCAGTCGGCCCACATTTCACAAAGGTGATCAGCGTGGGCTCGACAGCTCTTAGAGGCCCTTTTCTGAAAGCAGGCCGCGAATGCACTACCTGGCGGTCCCCCTTTTGGATTCAAACCTCTGGAGCATTCCTGTTTGCTGAACACAATTGAATGGTCCCGCTTTTTTGTGCTGACTGAGGTGTGGTGTAAGTTGGGGTGTGCTGTAAGGGCTTAGGGTCTCTGGGCCAGCCGGTAAGACCATGGATGTTTAAGATCCCTGGCCCCTTACCACCTGATAAGGTTTAGCTCACTATGAAAAAGAGAAGAACACTCATTGTGGGCTAGAGTCATTCTCAACAACACCTCTGAGAGGAAAATGCAGCACGTGTTTTTATAAACAAGGAAACTGAGGCTCTGGTAGTTGAAGGTCATTTGTTTGCTGTCACCGAAGTGGTGTAGCCAAACCATGATCAAAGTCTGCTTTACATTAAAACCTTTGCTGCTGCCACCAAGTCAAATACTTTAACTCAGGTACTTTCAAAGACAGAACTAAACACCCTGCCACACTAGGAAAGCTAAACTTTCCTTGCTTGCCTGGGAATTTCCAGGTTGAAGCTCAGCCCATCAGGATAGCTTTCCAGGCTGTACCGATTGTCTGCTAGCCTAGGTGTCCTGGGCAAAGAGAACGTCTAGCAGTGTTGTGCTTGGTTATTTTTTTTTTTCAATGATCAAATCTTTGTCTTGTTTTTGGCCCCCACCATATAGACTAGGCTAGCCTGGAATTTACAGCAGTTCTTCCTTGAACTTCAGCCTCATAGTAAGACAGGAACTGAGCCACCATCCCCCGATTCAGTTACTGGATTTATCAACCCATACACAGTCATCCACTTCTGTCAGGGACCTTTGTTGGTACACTACTCCACACTACATTCCCAATAACTTTTAGGAGCCTTCGCCCAATTCCTTTGTGATGTCTTTCATCCTTTATGTCTAGCTCTATGGTGTCAAAGCTTGCCTGAGCCCGAAATTCCAAAAATTAGATGAAGCAGAGCAGGGATCTGGATCTATATGGCACGGGTCCCAGAATAGTCTGTCTCTATGGTGAGAACGGGGTTGCATACTTAGGTTTGGAAATTCCACATGCAGCTCTTGTAGGCTGGTAAATGTCCCGTTTGTTTTGACTCTTGGACCACTGTTCCTGCAGTTTGAGAAACTCCCTACCTCAGATCCTCAACAGGCAGAGAGGCTGTAGCCCTGATGAACTCATGGGATGTAGAGTCAGGCCTGGTTTCTCATCTTGCCTTTCATGCTTGCTGAGTATTTAGGCATGTTCCTTGATAAGGTTTCTTCATTTGTTAAGTTCAGAGACAAGCCAAGTGTGGTGCACTCAGAGGCAGGTGGATTTCTGATTTGGAGGTCAGCCGGGTCTACAGAGTGAGTTCCAGGACAGCCAGGGCTACACAAGAAACCCTGTCTCCAAACAAACAACAAATAAATAGGAAGAGCGAAGACAAAGTGTGCTTCAGATGTAGATGTCAATGAAATACTGGCCCCAAGACCATCAAAGAGACCCTAACCTGTAGCATGAACTCTCACATGGGTTTCCCTCCCTGACTCTATCTATGGATTTTCCATCAGGGTCAGCATACCTAAGAGAGTTCTTCTAGCCCTTCAATAGAAAACCTTTCCCTCCTTCCACAAATTTCCTAACCCTTCCCCCATCAGTCTGGTCTCAAAGTGGCCATCACTTATCCTGCTGTTGCATTCTGGGAGGGGCAAATGGGAAAGAGTCTCTTTTTTTGACCTCTTCCTGCTTTTGTGACAGGAGGGCTGCAGAGAAGGATTAGTGAGCTAATTAGAAATGATTGCATCTCTCAGCATTAATTAGCAGTGCTGTGGGCTTGCAGTGTGCACTTTGGAACAGAGCCCCCTTTGGGACAGCGTGGCCGGCAGGCCTCTCAGCCTTGCCTCTGGGGCTTGCCAGCCCTCTGTACTGATTAGAGATGATGGGACAGGTTTGGGTAAGAACTATAAGGACTGTCCTCTCCAGTACCCTGACCTAGCTTCTCAAGGTCTAACCCAGACCTATATTTTTACACCTGGGCCTCAGTATCCTCTCCTGTAAAATGGAAACCTTGGAGACATCAGAGATACTGCTTTTGGCATGATCTTAAGCAGTATGCTAGGTGCCAAACTTGGGGCACTTGGCCCTGGAACAAAGGAGGTTTCTAAAGGGTGAGTAAACCGTAGATCAAACCAAGATTTGGAATAACCTGGGATTCTAACCGAGAAAAGAGCTGTATTTCCAAACACCAATGAGTAAGTTTGTGGGTTTAGTTTTCTGGAGACACAGCTAGCTACAGGGAAGTTTCTCCACCTGCTGGACTCATTGAGCATTGCAGCTAGGGAGGGGTGGGTCACACTTGAAACAGTTGTGACCATCAAGGGCCCAGGCCCAGCACTGGCCCCTGGAGGAGCAGGAGTCACTGAAGGAAGAATGGGAGCTACATCAGGCAGGATGTGTCAGCTCCACTGGGACATTGAGCTACAGAGCTACAGTGACCGTCAGCTTATTTTGTGCTTTATTTTCTGTTTCTAAATGCAGCTCGGATTGGGAAAATGAAACGGAGGAAGCAAGATGAAGGGCAGGTATGTCCCCTGTGCAACCGCCCCCTGGCAGGATCGGAGCAGGAGATGAGTAGGCATGTGGAGCATTGCCTTTCCAAGGTAGAGGGGCTGTTGCCACCCACCTTCCTTCCTCCTCCTCTCCCTGACACTTGCTGCTGACTGCTCCTCTTTGGGCTCCTGGGTCTCCATGTAGTCTCGGCACCTTCCTCCCCTCTGCTCCTTGCTTTCTTCTTTTCTTTGTTTCCACTGATTCCCTGTTTGGGCTCCTGTGGAAAGTTATGGAGAAAGGGCCCAGGGCTTTGATTTCCATATTGGTTGCATTTCAAGGGAGCCCATTTGGCATCCCACAGCAGGGGCTAGGACTGTGCCTTCTTTGCAGGCTTTGGGAGTAGGTAGGGATGGCCTGGGCTCTGCATGACCCTGCTCTGCTCTTCACAGAGGGAAGGCTCCTGCATGGCTGAGGACGATGCTGTGGACATGGAGCATGAGAACAGCAACCGCTTTGAGGAGTATGAATGGTGTGGTCAGAAACGGATACGGGCCACCACACTCCTGGAAGGTGGCTTCCGAGGTATAAAGCAGCTGACAACTTGGGCAGTGGCACTCTGGTGACCAGGTCACCGCTGGTAGCTGCTCATCATTTCCACCAGTGGGAACTACTGCTGGTGGACTCCTTTGTGACCATGCTGCCTGCCTGTGATGTGCATATTAAAGTGGATGTATTTGGGTGGGGAAATGGAATTGTGAGGCTGCAGGCTAGCAATGACGAGGGGGGCTTTCAGCCTCGGGTGATGCATTGAAGGTGACAGCCAAGCCGCGTTAGCACCTGCATAAAATATTAAAGGGACGGTTATGCATTTATCACTCCATCCCTCTTAAGGCTGATAAATGAGAATCCAGCAACCTGCTGTACACCTCCAGCACTAGGGGCCCTCAGGGCTTCTAGGCAAACACATTGGATTTTCCTCCTCCTCCTCCTTAGCTCTATGTCAGGGAAATCAGTTACAGAGGAGAGAGTGAGTTATGGCAAAATTTGACCTCCCATGAGCTTCATTGGTGAATCTAATTTTAGCTCTGATCCCATCTCTTCTCCCAGGGCGCCCTCTGCCCTGAAGCAAGAAGGGCCTGGGCTCAGCTGCTCTCTGCTTCCCCTGGGCTCTCCCCAATTGTTGCAAAAGAGTCTGCAGGGCCCTGCTCATATCTGCTGTCTTCCTAGTTTCCAAGGTTGGCCCCTAGAAGAGACAGGATTGGGTGGGTGCCCAGGGTCAGTGTCCCCTTGTCAAACTCCCCTGTCATGGGCGGGGAGAGAGGCAACTGCTTCTTGCCTTTTAGCTTTTTCCTCTTTGTAGGAACACAGCTGCCACTGCATCTGGTCACTCGGGGCCTGGCTTCGTCCCCTCTGCCTCCTGTGTCTGGGCAACACCCTTGGGCGCCACTGTGTGTGTGTGCTCCCCTGGGAGCCACACAGCACCCTTGAGAGGGTCTTTGCTTCCTTAGCACAACAACACCTAGACTCACAATGATCTCTGCAGCCCCATTCATTGCGGATGGATCACTATGCCTCCAGGCATCTTGCTTGTTGCCCACCAATCTGAAGACAAGCCACAGTGGCAAATCAATAGAGTTGTTGTTGTTTTGTTTTTTTAAAGCATTCCCCGAGTCTGAGCCAGCCAGTCTCAGTTGTCATTTCACAGACAACTGAGTGGTGGTGTGCTGGAGTCGCCCAGGAATTAGGCCCGTGGGCACTGAGGGGTATATAGGTACTGAAGGCAGTCCCTGCTGGGTCAGTTCTGGAGGCTGTTCTAGTCAGCTGTGTTATCACACCAATTGTGGTGGCAGTTTCTTAGGTTTCTTGGCACAGAATGGGACCTGGTGACTCTTGGGTGCTCCTGAAGTGCTTGAGTGGGTCAAGCTGTACAGGGCCTGCTGCTTCAGCGAAGTCTCTCTGTCTAGGGATGCGCCAGCAGCTGGGTGTGAGAAGCGCCTAGGCCTCGGATGGGGATCATTTTTCTGGTGTGTTTACACTGTGAGGTTGTTCCTTTCAAGAATTCCTGAGGAGAGTTCAAAGAGGGCTTTTCTTTGAGCGATTTGGAGAGCGGGACCGAGAGTGTGAAGCTTGAAGAGGGAAGGGCCGAAGGGGCCTTTATCTGCAGAGAATTGCTCCAGCTTTCCTGATAGAAGCTGCTGCCGCCTCTTAAACAGCTTAGTGCAGTCAAAAGACAGGCTGACTTGAAAGGCTCTTGTACAGTGAGATCAGCGGGGTCCACGAAGCAGAGAGTGGAGCGCTGGAGGCTGAGCCTCCTCAGTGGGAGGGGGCTATCAAAGAGAGGCCCTGGCTGATCCTGACTGCCTCTGCCCCTGAAACCCATCTGCAAAAGCTGGCCATCTGTCAGCCTACCCTCCCTGGCCAGGACCAGTAGGCCCAACTCTTGGGGGGGTTGGGTGTGGCCTTGCCAGGCGGCTAGTGTCAGTGCAGTGCATTGATCGCCCTGCGGGCGGGCTGGGCCGCAAGCTGGGCAGCTCCTGCTTAATGTGATTGAAAGGCAGTTAAAATGGCGGTGACCTTTTCAGGAGGAATTAGATTGCCTGCCAAGACCGGTTAGAGGGAGTGATAACGCCAGCTGAAGAAGCTGCCCAGCCGACTTCAGAGAGAGGGAGGCAGAGGCAGGATGAGCAGGCGAGCAGTGAGGCCCATTTAAGCTGTACTGTGCGTGCTGACAGGACAGAGATTGCTATCCTTGTTAGATATGAGAGAATTGAAGAGCTGTGATAAGTCCCTATATCCATTCCCCTGTCCCTCCTCCCAGACTAGGGGATCTTCGTCATCCTCAACAAAGCTTCCTACATAGTTCAGATCAACTGCTTTGAATGTAATCTAGTGTGGAAGGTGGTGGTCAAACAAGAGTCCGGTGAGGACACTTGGCTTGGAAAAACAGGCCGTACGCATGGAAGCTTCAGTTAATGACAAGGAGAGCATCAAGAGAGGTCCAGCTACACAGATTGTTAATTTAGAGACAGGGTCTCACTATGTAGCCCCAGCTGCCCTGGAACTCACTGTGTAGACCAGAATGGCCTCAGACTCAGAGAGTCACCTGCCTCTGCCTCCCAGTACAAATAGATTTAAAAACAACAAATAACCTAAGGAAATAGCTAAAGGCTTCTGGAAAGTAGCAGTCATTTTTGGTGCCTTCTTAAGGCCTCAGTTTAGGAGCACTCTCTCAGCTGCTAACTGCATACAGGAAACCCGAGATGTCTAACTGTAGTGCTCTTTGCATATGGGTGGTGCCCAAGTCTAGAGTTTGATTGTACAGTACAAAACCAGACCTAGGATTGGTGTCTTTCCAGGCTGTAGAAGCAGCCTGACTCTGTCCTCCATTGCCAAGGACATGTGACCAATAAGTCCCAGCTTCCTCTTCCTACCTCCTCTGTTTCCTCTGGGCTCTAATCCTCCCTTGTACTGACAGTCTGAGAATTCACTTGTCTGGATTTGAGGAAGCCAGAGAGCTCAGTACATCTAGAAGGTACAATCTGGACAAAGGACATGGAAAAGATTGGTTTCAAATAAAGATGGCAGTGGTGTTGTAGTGAGAGTGGTTAGGTGAGGCATTTCCAAAGCAGCTGCACATGAAGTCAAAGTCTGTCTGCACCCTAGCTGAAGCCTTGATTTTGTGGTGCACTAATGTAATCCCAGCACTCCTCAGGCAGTGGGAAGTGAATCTCTGATTCCAAGGCCATGGTCTACATAGTGGGTTCTAGACCAGCCAAAGCTGCATAGGGAGGATGCTAAGACAGTGAGCTTTGAAGGGCTTCTGCCTTCTTGGGTCCTCCTAGAGCACCATCTTCCTGGCTTAGGTCTAGGCTGGTTTGAAGGAGCCTGCAATGAAAATCATGAGTGAACAAGTGGAGAGGCATTTTAAACTAACTTGATAAAACTCAACAGATTATGAGGCAAGGGTGTTAAAGGTGAATCCACAGGCATGGGCCAAGATGGGAACCCCATTTGCTAAAGATGTCCCTGGTTGCCACTGGGTTCCCTATTCCTGTCAGTGACACATTTTGTAACAATGTATCACTGCAAACAGATTTGGAATGGAAGGTAAAGGTGGCTGCTTTCTGACTCTCCACCACCTTTAGTTATGATGGCTGCCTGTTGGGAGGGATGTGGCTAGGAGCAAGGCTTCTTGTCCCCTGTGGCAGTGGACAGGATTTAATCACCTTTTGGAACACAGTTGTTAAGCTGGAGCAGAGGGAGTTAGGCAGAAAGCAAGTATCAATGGTTTTAAACGGCGTCTGTCTCTGTGCGACTCTCCTGACGTGAGGCAGTGAAACACGTTATCGAGAAGGCCCGGAAAGTGGCTAAGTGCGTTTGACACACGCCAACTCCCTGCCTCCACACTGGATAATTGCATTGTCAACTGTTCAGCGAGGTGGCAGGTGACACTGCAGGCCGATTGATTGTCCCACATCGCAGCTCCCCAGACTGTCAGCTCCCCAATCGATGGCGTTTACACAAGACACCGTAACTGCATCTGTAACTAATTCCAGTGTACAACTCCCCGGAAGCTGCTGGCCCGGCCCTCCTATAGGCGAGCACTGGCTCTAGAAGCCCCAATACTTTGCTTTCTCCCCAGGCTCTGGTTTGGTTGGAGCAGCAGGTGAGGAAATCAATGGTTCCCTTCTCGTGGTTTCAGGTTCCAGGATGTTTCTGCCCCCAGTAAACAGGCATCTCCAGTTTCTCAATCGATCATTTGATCAATTGATTAAATTAACACTGATTTTCCCCTCCTCAATGGTCCAGGAAGAAATAGTTTATGGGAGAAGGGTCATTTTCATAAAATTTAGCCTTAGATGTCATTTCTGCACTTAGCCCTCTCCTGCTCTGTTCCAAGCATTCACCCAAGGGAAGGGAACTCTGCCAGGTACTGCTGACCGTCAGACTTAGTTTGCCATTTTGTCCTTTCCTGTGGAGCAGGACCATAGTAGAGGGGCTGTCCGGGAGGTCCTAGGGACCCAGTTGCTTTCTGCAGAAGCAGGAGCAGCAGCTTGGCTATTCTTCCCAGAGACTTGGAAAGGAGCTGTCTGTGCCATCTTGCCTCTGAGTACTGGCTTGGGATATTCCAGCAGCTGAGAACATAAAATGACTGTGGAGCCTTCCTCTCCAAGATTGAGGAGGGGGCCAAACTGGCAGGGGTGCTTTCAGCATAAAAATGGCTTTATGGCCGTTTCTTTTTATTATGATTCTGCCAGAAGTCAGCAAGTGACATTTCATTAAGAAAATAAACTTTAATGTGCTGGGAAGGAGGTTGGAGCAGGTTGGGGCGAGTACCAGAGTGAAATTGGTGGTAGCAGCCTGTGGGAATAGGGAGAGGTTCCCCACATCTGTCTCAGCTGGGGGATCAGTGTCGGAGTAGTCTGCTCAGGCCAGAGGCAGAAAGGCTCTTTTATTCTTAGCTAACAAGATATATCATGCCCGCCCTCTGTTCCCCAGTCAGAGGAACAGAAGGTTGCTGCCAAACTGGGACAGTACTCTTGGTAGGTTTCTCTGGTCTGTAACCAACAAGGCCTGGCCTCCTTCTGGTGCAGGGTTCATAAGACATCAAGCAGTATTGGCAGTACTGAGCCAGTACTGCTGGGGTGTGTTGTGTGGGTGATGCCAGGAGTCAGGCTTGGGAACCTGGAAGGTTTCAGTCTAGTGAGGAACAGCATCATACAATAAATACGATCTTAGAGTTGTGTAAGAGCTGGGATGGACATCCAGGAAGGGACAGGTATGTATAAGTAGGAAAGTATAAGTATATGAGGAAGTCACCACTCAGAGCACCTGGAAAATGTTCATTTCAGATCCTGAAATGTTCATACCAGGCCAGACAGGATGACCTCCAAAAGGCTGAAAGAGTATGAGATGTGAAAGTTGTACCAGTACCAAGAGGAGAGTCCTTGGAGTCACTGGACTGCTTTACCCATCTTTGTTTAGCCAAGGGAACCACACTGGGCTCGGTGTACTAAAGAGCTCCTTGATTTTCCTCATCCACAAGGCAGAGGCAGGCGAGGCTAAGCAAGGAATATGAGGCTGCTGCTGAGCTGCATGAAGGAGTGGGGGCTGTCAGGGTTTGGCAGGGCTTGTGGGGGTGCAGGCTTTAAATGAACCTGATAGCTACATTCTGATTGATGGCGGAGTTTGTCTCCCAAACTGTCAGAGGGTTTATAGAGGTGCCACTCACCCTGGGGTGGGAATTGCTTGTCAGGACACCTGGCTGTAACTTGGTGTTTTCTCAGCTTAATGGTTCTGCTGCTGACCTGCCGGCTGCCTTAAGTGTGTCAGACCTTCTGGGTATGCACCAAATGAGGACTGTCAGGAAGCCTCTGGAGTGGATGGGTGGGATCTCAGACCACAGACTGAAGGGGCAAAGGGATGAGTAAGGGAACAGGTACTGCTTGAAAGCGCATCCTGATGGAATGATTAGCGTGTGTGCACGTTAGATGTGTCTAGGATACAGCATGCACTTTCCGTATCTGTACACACAGAGTCTGCAGTGAAGGGAGAATCTGAAATAGACATGTAGACTCACCAGCCAGTCTGAGGAGCCACCCATGCTTATGGAGTCAGACTGGTTAAGATGACTCAGGCAGGCAGGCAGGAAGGAGACATTTCTGATATCACACTGGGCAGAGCTCTAAGCTCCTTCCTTGATGCAAGATTCCTTTGCCCGTCTTTTTTGGGCAGAGTCCATTTTCTTTTGTCCCTAGTAGACCTACTAGGACAAAGATGTGGGACAGCTCTTTGGTCTCTGACCTTGGCCTATCAGGAAGTGTGGTTCTGAGTCAGAGACCACCTGGCATATGATGCAGGCTTGATGAAGCCTTGGTAGCTCACCCCTCACATCAGTCAAGAGCTTGCCCTGTCTGGCCCTCAGCCTGCCCCGCCCAGCCTAGCTGTCTTCAGGACTGCTCTCAGAGGCAGGTGTGCATGCCGATCCTCCTTGTCCTTTCCTCCTTTCTAATCCCTCTAACTACACTTGTCCAGGAATCTGGGCTGTGTGAGGTGGAGATGAATAATTAATGTCAGGCGCTTCAGACACCAAATATTTGAACAGCTGCCTGGTGTTTTTGCTGGCAAAGGACCTGGTGGCCCAAATCAGGATGTTGGCTGAGGGGTCCTACTCTGTGGCTCTGATTGGCCTTAGCCAGCCTTTTCTCTGATGGACCTCACACTGGACAGTGAAGTAGAGGGAGGATTAAGTCCTATTTCGTGGGGGGGGGGGGGTGACCTTTTGGACCTGAGTTTCTCTACCCTCTTTCTGCTCTTAATGGATCTGGAATACAGGTGTATAGGAAGGAGGCCTTTTATTATGCCCTCTAAGAACCTGGCATGGTGTGTGATTTTGCCATTTTATAAGCAGAAGCATCCCAGAGCTGCACGCACTATGCTAAAATGTGAGGGAGAGGGACAGAAATATCTGAGTGTTGATAGATGTGGTGGTGCACGTCTTTAATCCAGCACTTGGGAGGCAGAGACAGGTGGATCTCTTAAGTTTGAGGCCAGCCTGGTCTACACATAGTGAGTTCCAGGTCAGCCAGGGCTACACAGAGACCCTATCTCAAAAAACAAACAAAAAGTCCTGAATGTCTGCTTGTACATGTTTCTGTTTAGCTTTGGACCTATTCCTACCTGGAAGCAGCAGAAGGGGCACCCTTGGCCTGGTGCTTGCTCTCTGGCCCTTCTTACACTCTGCTTCCCACAGGCTCTGGCTTCGTCATGTGCAGTGGCAAAGAGAACCCAGACAGTGATGCTGACCTGGATGTGGATGGAGATGATACTCTGGAGTATGGGAAACCGCAGTATCCTTAAGGCATAGTGGGGCAAATGAACAATAACACAGCTAGCTAGTGCCTCTAAAACTTGGTCATACTCCTGAAACTAGTCTCAGCTCTGGAAGACAGGGATGCTCCTGAGCATTCAGAGCCCTTGTGGCCTACCATAGCCTTGGATCTATTGTCCTTGACCACCATACCAGATACACAGAGGCTGATGTCATTCCTTGCACAGGAGAAGAGCCTGGTGAAGCCAAGGAGAGAGAGGCACTCCGGGGCGCAGTCCTAAAGCAAGTGTGGGCAAAGGTGTGGGCGGTTTCTGTCGAGGGGTGTCTGCAGGCCGGGCTCAGCTGTCCTCACTTTGTCCTTTTTATCCTCTAGTGGTGGCACCCCTAGCACCCGCATTACACCCGAGTTCTCTAAATGGGCCAGTGATGGTAAGTTGGGAAAGGACATATTTAGATAGTGGTGACGGTCTGAATCCCAAGTCCTCAACTGTGCTGCTCATCTAGCCAGAGTATGAGCTAAACGTCTGTCCCCACAGAGATGCCGTCCACCAGCAATGGTGAAAGCAGCAAGCAAGAGGCCATGCAGAAGACCTGCAAGAACAGTGACATTGAGAAGTAAGTGTGACAGGCTGGGAGAGAGGCCCTCTGGGTACAGCTCAGTCCTGCTGCCCTGGGCACACAGCCGGCAGTAGAGCCCAGCTGGTGCTAAGCGTGACTCTGTGAATTGATCACTGGGCCATAGCCCTGGGAGCCTTGGTGAAGAGAGGAACAGTCCTTCCCTGCCCGCTGTAGCTGCCCCCACCCATGGAATGTGATGTATGGCCACCCAGCCCAGCCAGTGCACTTGATTCATCTCCAGTTTCTGTTTCTTAATCGGGAGCTAAATTGGTTTCATTTTTCTTGTCCCGGGTGGTGCTTGCAGCAGGTTTTAGGCAGGAACATTAGGTCTCATCACTTCAGTAGGAATTTTTGGCCAGGGTTCTCCAGCAGGGGAAAAGGAGATCCATTGTTACTTTACCCAGGGCTGCTGGACAGCGCCACAGGATTTGGTATCAGCTGGTCATCCAGCTGCCTTTCTGCCCCAGGAGTGGCTGCTGTGGTCATTGCTTACCTCCCTGCACTACCCCTCCTCCCTCCAGTTGGAGGGTTAAAAGGTAGCCTCTTCATTCTAGGGCCAGTGTTCCATCTTGCCTCCTGCCAGAAGAGTGGCTTGCAGGCCAGTGCAGGGCTGGGTCGGTGGCCTGGGTCACCTCCCATTTGTTTCCCTCCATTTTGTGTTGTCATAAATTCATTCCAGCCCGTTGTGCTTGATCAGTTTATCTCGGCCGGGGCCGCAAGTGCTGCTGGCATGATGTATGGGCCGCAGCGCAGGGCCCGGCTGCCCATGAATCACCGCAGCTGCTCCGTGTCAGCGCCGGAGCGGGCCATACGGATTCGGTGCAACCAGCTTAGGGGGGGGGGGTGACGTATGGATGTTTATTTAATAATTCTCTCCTACTCCAGCTGAGTGGGGCAGGCGGGGCTGTAAGGGGCGCCTACCCTCCTCTGGAGGGGCTGCTCATAAATCAGAAAGACAAGATCATTAATCAAGGATGGCGCCCAAGGGGGAGGTAGGGGCCAGAGCAAGTGGCCATCCATGAAGGTGCTACCCACCCAAGGCTGGGGACGCCAGCATTTCTGTCCCACCTGTGTGCTCCTGTGGGTGGGGCACTCTAGGACAAGGTGGGGACTACTGCTATACAGAGATCTCCATTGGTCTAGCTCCACCAGGACTGATGCCCTTTGCTCTCCCTAACATCCTAGTTCACAAAGTTCCAGCCCTAGGTGCATCTTATACCCAGGAAAGGGGAGAAACCCATTCATGTTGAGAATTTGCCAACAATCTAGATAGGGTTAGCACAAAGAGCATTGAGCAGAATGACAGAGAAGCAGCTAACTGTGTAGGTGCTAATGAGGGAGAAGTGGGCTAAGATTTCCAGAGTCTGAGGTTGAACGAGGAGCTTCAGGGAATATACCAACACTAAAAGGATTGGCAAAGCTTTGTCAGTATCTCTGGAGAAGTGGATAATTATGGGCCCATCATGTACAGCCAGCCACTAGAGAGGCACTTTCTGTATTGCTGCTGATATCCTAAAAAAACCAAAAAACAAATTAGGGATTGAAATTAGTTGTACACAATACCAGCTGGGCATGGTAGAACATTCCTGTAATCTCAACACTCCAAAGGCAGAGAAAGGATTGTAAGTATGAGGCTAGCCTAAACTGCGTAGTAAATTTAAAGTTAGCCTAAGGTATGTAATGAGACACCCAGTGCAAAAGCATAAAACAGTAAACGTTCTCATGTCCAGTAGTCACAGACCACCTGTAAGTTCTGCAGTTTTGTGAGCACATTGTCCTCATGATAGTCAAATTGCTTTCTTATTCCAAATACTGTCCTTTTCTCCACCACTGCGTTGTGGCTCCACCTGAAGCCTCCACTACGGAAGTGCAGTCCTCATGTAATGGATCTTTTCAACCTTCCTCTTTGGTCATTCCATGCCTCTACCCCAGATTACTCATGACTTAACCAGTCCCTGCTGCTGGCTGGAGACCTCTCCTTTCTCATTTTTGACCTGCTTGCCCTTTCTTGTTTCTACTACCTTGGTCTGGGGACTCCTCTCCTTGTAAGTAGGGTAGCCTTGGTTGGCCATGTTCTGGGTGGGCTATCTGGTTTCTTCACATATTCTCACAGGTACAATTATCAGTTCCTCAGTAAAAATACCTGACAGTTAATACGGTACTCAAACCTTAGCTGTTTGGTTTAGTATTGTCAGGCCTTAAGGCACATACCCAGCATCATTGTTTGTTCTGCTCCAGGAAGCATTTAGAGTGTTCTTGGTGCTGTTGCTTATCAGAGGGATGGGGGAGGGGACATTTGAAATCATCCTAGCTATACATTCACTGGGCCCCTGGTTTTGTGATTCAGTGACTGGATCACGGGCCTAAGACTGCCTAGAATATTAGGTCCCACATCTCTTCTTTTCCCTGAAGGTTGAAACTGGCAAATGTTTTCTCATGCTTATGTGCTCCAAATAGGGTTAATGCCTAATAGTCACTGGTAGATGTTTTTAGTAGGCAAGCCTTCGATTTCAGGGAACTCAGTCTTGCTAAGGAGACAGACACCTTTGCTGTTAGGATGATAGGGTAAATGAAGTTCATTACAGGACTTCAGGAGAGCCCTCTGGGAGATAATGAGTGATAAGGCAGGGCTAGTGATCCCAGAGAGAACAGTACAGAGAGGCTGAGGGAGTGGGAAAGAATAGTTTGGGGAGACTGTTTATATGGAGGGCAGTATGTTTATATATCGCATATATGTGCTATATAATAGCATAAGGAGGTGGTAAATTACTGAGGAGAGATGCGAATAAACTGGCCCAGCTTATGCTAAAGGAGACACTGAAATGCTGTAAATAAAATTGGCTGGATTGTTCTTTAGAATGTAAGTTTTTCCAGGTGCCAGCAGAATGAGCTAGAAGAAGGATTACAGCAGAGGAGTGTTTGTTTGGGTTAGTGAAGTGATCCTTAGAAACCATAAGGATGAGAGGCTGGAGGTATGGCTTAGCTGGTGGGATGTCTTCCCAGTATGTGAGAAACCCTGGATATAATTTCAGTATTTAGGAAGGGCAGGAATTACCTTTTTAAAAATGCACCTGGATGGCAGCTCAGAACCATCTGTACCTCAGTTCCAGGGGTCTAATGCGCTGTCAGCCTCCACATGCACAACACCCATGCACTTTAAATTTTTTTTCCTAGACAGGATTTCTCTGTGTAGTCCTGGCTGCCCTAAAACTCACTCTGTAGACCAGGCTGACCTTGAATTTAAGAGATCCTCCTGCCTCTGCCTCTTGTCTCCTGAGTGCTGGGATTAAAGGTATGCAACAACATGCCTGGCCAAAAACATTAATAAAAATTTTTAATAAATTTAAAGATTTAGTTTTTAAAATTCAAGGTTACCTTCAGTTATAGAAAGCTTGAGGCTAGCCTGGGCTATATGTGACTGTTTGGTTTGGTTTGAGACAAGATGTATGTAGCCCTGGCTGGTCTAGATCTCCCTTTGTAGACCAGGCTGGTCCCAAAACTCACATAGATCTGCCCACTGCATGTTTCTGCCTCTCAAAGGCTGGGATTAAAAGGTGCGGGCCACTGTATCTGGGGTGACTTTTTAAAAAAAAGCCATAAAGGGCCACAGAATGGTGATGTGTGGTGAGAGTGGGAAGGAGTGGAGATTGAAGAGAAACTAGGGACAGGTGACAGGTTTAGAAAGCTGCAGATATTTGAAGATGAGTACGGAGTGAGTTCAACTCTGCAGAAAGTAGCTGGCAGGTGGAGATGTTGAAAAGAGGTCCTTGTGGGATTCTGGGTCCATGGCACCTTGCTACTCTGCTGTGCATTCTCTTTACAGAATCACCGAAGATTCCGCTGTAACTACATTTGAGGCCCTGAAGGCCCGTGTGAGGGAGCTCGAACGGCAGCTTTCTCGGGGGGACCGGTACAAATGCCTCATTTGCATGGTGAGTGGGAAGGGGTCAGTGCCCTGTAGGCTAGGGCCCTCAGAGGGTGAGCCTGTGTCAGTGACCTTGTGCCCACCTCCTCCCTAGGACTCCTACTCGATGCCCCTGACGTCGATCCAGTGTTGGCATGTGCACTGTGAAGAGTGTTGGCTGCGGACTCTGGTGAGGTGGCACAGAGCTCAGGAGAGGGTTGGCGGCTGGTAGAGGCCCTGTCCAGATGTTCATGTCTGTGACTGCACCTGCTTGGGGGTTTAGGAGCCTGAACCAGGGACTCAGCCCTCGTGGTGAATGAATACCATCTGCATTCTCACTCTGGGTTTATTCAGTTCTCCCTCCATGGACTCCCTGCACACTCCCTTCTTCCCACCCCAAGAAGGTCCTGGTGTATCACATATATTGGTGAGACCCCAGATCAGAAAGAGGCTGGTGGTGGATAAACCAGACCAGGGCCTCTGCCCCTCCCCCTCCTATTACTAAGCTCCTTCTGCTCCTGCCCTGTTCTTAGCTCGGGAGCAACCATTAAAATGTCGCCCGGAGACAGCAATAAAAGGCCTGGACGTGGGCTCTGTGTCCTGATCAAAGGCCGCGTGTAATCTCGTTAGGGCCGAGGCAGCCACAGCTGGACCCAGCCTTGTTCTCATTACCAGGGCTCCTGCTGCGGGGCTGGCCAGGCGGTTTGATCCTGGCGTCTCCCCAACACAGGAGCATGTCTGCCTGCTCAGAGGCAGCCCATGCATCCCTAGCCTGGCTGACAAGAATAAGGTCCCAGAACAACTGGTGCAGACATGGCTACAGGCCCAGTGCTCATGTGCACAAACACAGGTCATGCTGTGTCTAACTGAGCCCTCCCCTTTTTTCTCTCTTCAGGGTGCCAAGAAGCTCTGCCCTCAGTGTAACACCATCACAGCGCCTGGAGACCTGCGGAGGATCTACTTGTGAGCGAGCCATCAGGCAGGCCTTGCCTAGGCAACCCCACCTGCCCCAGCCTCTGTGACAGTGACCCCTTTCCCTTTGTACATAATTGCACACAGGTTCCCGTGTACATACATGCACATACACACCCAAACACACATAGAGGACTCTGGAGCCAGAGTGGAGCAGCCCTTCCTGCTTGCTCCTTCTGAACTTGGGGACCATGCCTCTTGTGGCTCTGTTTCCAGTGTGGGGCAGAAAGGCAGGGATGGGGAGTAGCAGGACAAGGCTCCTGAGATCCACCCCCTAGACTGACAGACATACAGACACCCGACTGAAGCACATGTAATATAGACTGTGTATGTTTACAATGTTGTGTATAAATGGGACACTACCCTCTACCACCTCCCCTTTGGTTGTACGATTTTCTTTTTTTAATGACTCCTGGAAGTAGTGTCCCCTTCAGGGCTGGCTGGGGGCTCGGCCCATCCACCTCTTAAGGTGCCTGCTTTCCCTCCCCCATGGCGTCCCTTCCCTTCCCATGTGCTCGGTGTTCAGTGGTGTATATTTCTTCTCCCAGACATGGGCCATGTGCCCCGAGGGATATGACCCTCTCTTAGTCTTAGCTCATGGGGCTCATTGTGAGGCGCTGGGGTAGGGTGGAGAAGGGGACCGAGCAGAAATAGGCTGAGGGTGCCTGGCTGCCCAGCCTGCTGTTGAGAACAACTCCTGGGGAGAGAAGGCTGCTCCCAGGGGAAGTGCTGTCTCCTGTGCCCTCCTGTGGGCCCTATGGTGTGATGCTGTGTCTGTATATTCTATACAAAGGTACTTGTCCTTTCCCTTTGTAAACTACATTTGACATGGATTAAACCAGTATAAACCAGCTGTCGTCTGTGTGTGAAAGGGGCTAATGGGAAGGCAGTGACTGCAGCAGTTATGAGTTACTCTGTGCAGTGTTAAACAGGTGTATAAAGCCACGATGGGGGGGGGGGCTGGGGATCTGTGCTCCTAGCTATTGATGGGTAGGGGCTCTAGGTTAATTCCTTATTGATGCAGAATCGTCAGCTCATTAATCACAAAAGAGGTCAGTCAGAGCTTGGGGTACAAGGTGGGACCTTGTGCTCTAGGCCCCAGCCTAGGGCAGAAACAGCTACAGTGAAACAGGCTCTGGGACTCTGGCCCCTTTCAGCCACCTCAGATGTACCTGGTTTAATTCCTACCAGGGCTGCAGATAGCTCCACAGCGCCAACTGCGAGTGAAGGAACTAGATGTCCTCACCATAGAAATGTCTTGAAAAAAGATGGTGGCTTAGACTTAAGGGCCAGGATCCAAACTCCTTAACACATTTTTCACCACTATATTCACCTCCCACCTTAAATCCCTGCCTTAGATAACCACTTGTGGGATGTCTACAATATTACAGAAATTAAGGTCTGGTTGGCAGTTCCTACCTCCCTTTGCACCCAGCAAAGAAGATAAGGCCTCCTTGTTGGAACCCAGCAAAGACCCTTCATGGCCCTCATGTTCTGTGCTTGGTGGCACCAAATATCAGCCCACCCTCTAGGACTTGAAATCAAGAGCACATGGCTTCTACTGTGGAGTGAGGCAGCAGCCCTGATGATGTCTGGAGAAAAGTAACCTTCATGGTCCGTGCTGGGCAGCCAGACTTCTTCCGTATCTACTCCCCCTGCTCCTGCCTTGGACCCAGTAGGTCCTTGACAGCTCTCTTAATAGGTAGGGCACATTTAACCTAGTTCAGGCAGGCATTCCACCAAAGCATGCCATATGCTGTCTCATGGCAAGGCAACACTGCCACCTGTTGGCCATGGCTAGGATGCAACCACATCTCCCAGAAATCAGAAAAGCGTCTGAGAACAGAGGTTTGATATGCTGCAAACACATCTGTCTTCTGGAGATTTGGAGCTCATCGCTCAGAGAATATTAGGAATCCTCTGTCATCCACAGATTCCAAACTGCTTAACAAACTTTGAAATCCCTTCTCTGAAACCCAAGTCTCTTGATCACAGAAAGTTCATTCAATCTACAGACATTTATTGAATACCTAACTTACTGCGCCAGTGCTGCACAGCCATGACCTGCAGCACAGTAGATGGTACAGCTTATGGGTACAGCCATCTTTCCTGCTGGAAGATACTGGGATTATCTTTTAGGAAAAGACAGTGTTATTTCAGTCTGAATCCCGACTCTGATTCTGGCCTCCTAGACACATTCTCACTCCTTCCTCTTGAGCATGGCAGCCCCTCCGCTCCCCACTTCTTAAATATACAGCTATCAAATCACTCAGATTCAATGTCTCCCTAGCAAAGTGTGTGTCACCAGGTAGGCACCAAATATCCAAACCCTCAGACCTCATCTAGTGTCTGTCTCAGATTCCCAGACAACCTTTCTGAGTAACGGGCCATGTGGGGACAGTGCTTAATGTACTTCCAGAGGGAGATCACAGCCCTGCTTCCCAGCCTGTCTCTGCTGCTTAAGGTATCTTCCATCTAAGAAATCAAAACTCAAGCCAGGCATAGTGACATATGCCTGCAATCCCAATACCAGGAGGTAGAGACAGGAAGGTAATTCAAAATCATCCTCAGCTACACAGTGAGACTGAGGCAGCCTGGGCTACATCACACACACACACACACACACACACACACACACACACACACACACACACACACACATAGTTCTTGGATCAAGTACAAAACTTAAGTTATCCAGGATGATTACATCCTAGATCCTGCAAAGAATTGCTACATGAACTGTTAACAGGGTCACTGACTAAATATCTGGAATCTTGTTAAGAGGCCCATGTGAAGGGTTCTTACCACAATCTGGGTGTGTGTTTGTGTGTGTGCACCTACACTTGTGTGCAAATCCAGAGGTCCACCTAGGGTATAATTCCTCAGGTACCATTCACCTTGCTTTTTGAGCCAGGTCTTCTCGCTGGCCTGGGGCTCACCGTTAGGCTAGGCTAGTTGGCCAGTAAGCCTCCAGGCACCTATCTTGGCCGCCCACAGGTGGGACTTTAACTTTTTAAGTGTGTGCCACCATGTCTGGCTTTGTGTGTGTGTGTTGGTCTGAACTCGTGACTATACAGTCAACACTTTATCAACTGTACTATCTCCTCGGCCTCTGCTTTTTTTCCCAAAACAACTCAGGGTTTTAACTTCAAGCCATTTACCCAACACATACACACACACACACACACACACACACACACACACACACACACACACACACACACACACACAGTTAACCTTTACAGCCTAAACACCATAAGAACATTGGTCTTGTCCAAAGAACTGCAAGGCTGCCCCACAGAAACTTGCTCTGGCACTCCCACCCCAGGCTCTGGGGGAGCAGCCCTGCCAGCAGTCCCTCGGGACAGATGTAGGTTGTAGGGAGGTACCCGGCATTTATTTCTGGAGCAGGACCTCAGCACTGGACACAGTTATGCATGAAGTCAACACACAAACTTGTATAGTAAGTAGGATAGTCACGGAGGTGGCTGACATGCGCAGATGACACGAAGTCCACGGAGCGCACCAGGACCTGGTGAGCCAGGCGTGCCTCTACCATGCGTTCCACATCCCTGGCTGAGACCACCTCATCGGCTGTGGAGTAGAGGTAGAGCTCAGGCCAGTGGGAGCCTGAGTCCTGCAGCCTGTCATAGAAATGTGTGTGGAAGAGGGCAGTGACCGGAGCAAACAGGAAGTGGATCAGGACTACCACCAGGGCAAAAGCCACCAGGAGCAACAAGCGCAGCACAACAGGCCAGCGCTCCAGGATGGTCGCCAAGGCCCGCAGGGCCCCTACCAGGTTGCTATCCCCGGGACCACTGTCAAAGATGGTGCCCGCCACATGCAGGTGGCCGAAGCGCTGATGGGTCTGCAGGAGCTCTAACACGTAACGGTAGAGCATGACACCGGCATTGCTGAAGACATGGAAGAGCAGGGGTTCCCTCTCGATCTCGTAGTCAAAGAGGAGCTCGAGCAGCTTCTGGGCCATCACACGGAGTGAGGGGATACCCAAGGACTCAGAGAAGAAGACCATGTGCCAGGGGGCGGTGTATCGGATCACAATACAGCCCTAGAGAAACGAGAGGGACCCTGTCAGCCCCGGGATACGGTTAGTCAGAGGAGCCCGGGAGCTCCGATTCCCACAGTTCCGTGTGGCTGGATCCCCAGCTGCAGGGCAGGAGCGGCACACTCAAGGCCTGCTGTTTCGTTGTTGTTGTGGGGGTGGGGTTGTTAGTTTTGGTTTTTGAGACAGGGTTTCTCTGGGTAGCCCTGGCTGTCCTAGAACTAGCTCTGTAGACCAGGCTGGCCTCAAATTCACATAGATCTGCCTGCCTCTGCCTCCTGAGTGGGGTTAAAGATGAGCTCAAGGCCTGTTTTTGCTGTTTCACATATTCATACCTCCTCTGCCTGGGATGGTATTTGCAGCCTGGAGCTGACAGCATGTTTTGGACACTCTGGTTCCATCTATGGCTGTCCGCCTGACTAACCCTACCCCAGATCTTGCATAGTTAAGACCTTAGGACGTGGCTACACCATGTTCCAGTACTTTGCACCCCCAAGAGGTAGAGGGATGGGGTGCATGCCCCAGTCTTAACCACCAGAGGGCGCTTCTAAACCAGATCTGGGTCACAGTGCCTTGAAAACAAGTCTACACTGTCTGGTGGGGGGGGGGGGGCAGGGAGTCTGACCTTTAATTATATCTGGTTTCTGGATTTAGGATCATTCCTCACTCTTGCCTTGAAATTCCAAACCAGAAACTGAGAGGGAGGGAGGGGATAAAGGGAGGGAGGGGAGAGAGGGGGAGGGAGGGAGGGGAGGGGGGAGGGGAGGGAGGGAGGGACAAACAAAACAAAAAAATTCCAAATCCAGAAAACACTGAAGCTCTTAAATGCAAAAATCTAGGCCCAAGCTCACTTTCAGCTTCCATACCCTTATTGCCTGTGTCAAGTGTACCTTCAACCCTCTGGACAGGTCCCCTTAAAGGCCAATTGGAGAGGGTACCAGATGCTACCCTGTCTGGGCCTCAACCCCTCTTATTAATTTGTTCTAGAGACAAGGAGCCTCTCTATCAGGGGCATCTGAGTTGGGCAGCCTCTGGGGTCAGACAGGTCTGCACTTAATTCTTGGCCCCGCCACTTATTAACCGTCTGGGCAAAGAGTAATTTACTTCCCCTTTCTCTGTCTGTGTCCTCGTCTATAATTGGGGTGGCACCCACCTCAAAAGGTTATAGCAGAAGTTAAATGAAAAAAATATATATATCTCAAGGAAGCATCACCTGGCACAAAGTGAGTCCTCACAGAAATAACAAGGGGGGAGTGTGGGTACAGCTTTCTGTCCCAAACAAGAAAGGCCAGTCAAGGTCACCAGCCATAGACCCTTGAGCTTCTGAACATGGAGGTCTGCAAGGGCTGCTGAAGGCCACCCACACTCCAAAGTAGCTAAACTGGATGCCTGAGCTCCCCTTGCTCTCCCTCCTGCCCCAGCAGTAGGCGAGACTATACACTCCTACGCATGTTCCCTGATAGTCTGGACTTCAGTAAGCCAAAGTAGGAGCCTTTCTAAATCACAATAGAATACAGAGTTAAGGAACAAAAGAATTAACTGTAGTCTGTGACCCTGGATTCGACTCTGGGGTGGGACAAATCCGCAGTGTGAGATGCTGTGGGAACATGCTTCTTGGGTATCTAGACGTAGGCTGGAAATGACCCGCAATGAAAACTTCCTAACTGGACAAGATGGAGTTCGTGGTCTAAAGAAGAAGGGAAAAAAGGATACTCACAGTAACTATTTCCTATTTAGACAAAGGGTATATATACAGAGAAAACCCTGATGGACGCACCCCTTACAGGGTAAGCCAAGGCGATCTCTAAATGGTAAAATAAGGTGGTGTTGTTTTCTTTCAAATAAAAAAAAAATCTGGAATTTCAGACTGGAAATCCACCTTTGCATCCACCTTCTCTTTCCTTCCTCTCTGAGGCTGTCCCTGCAGCTGCCCTGACATCCAAGCTCCCACCTTCCCCAGGACCTTCCTCACACCTTCCCGAAGACTCCTTCTCTGGACTGGCATGTCCTCGGGGTTTTCTTGGCCATCCACTCCCTTCCCTGTTGAAGTCTCTTCATTAAGTCTGGCTTCCCCATGGCTTCCCTAATCTCTCTCTGCAATCTCCTCACATTCCCACTGTCTCATCACCCTAGAACCTATGAATTCTCTTTAATGCTCCTGTCTCAAGAACACAACTCTTTAGCCACCCCCCCCCCCCCCGCTCCTCTGCATCTTCACTGAAACCCCCCTAAATTATTTCTGGCTTCCAGAACCAGCACTTCCAATCCTCCCTTCCCCGACTCTGCAGCAAATCTCTCTCCCTCTCCCTCCCTCCCTCCCTCCCTCCCTCCCTCCCTCCCTCCCTCCCTCTCTCTCTCTCTTCTCTCTCTCTCTCTCTCTCTCTCTCTCCCCCTCCCTCTCTCTCTCTCTCTCTCTCTCTCAATTCGTGGGTTTCTCTTTGTATCCCTGGCTGACCTGGAACTAGCTCTGTAGACCAGGCTAGCCTCAGAGGTCCACCTGCCTCGGCCCCCTATTGCTGGGCTTAAAGACATAATGCCACCACTGCCAGGCCAGTGATGGGCTTTCTTAATGACAAACCTAGCTTTACAATGCCACTTAATCCTCGAGGACCAGGCCCTGGTGTCACCTCTGAACTCATACACTTAGTCTCTTTGATTAGTACCCCTGCTGAAGGTTACTTTGAGGAGATTTGTCTAAACATGTAAAAGGGGTTTTCCACACTGTACCCAAGGCCTTCTGGGGCTCCTGTTCCTTACCGCAGCCTCCACATTCAAATTTTAGAGTGGCCTAAGAAATATGACTCTTCTCCAAGAAATCCTCTGAGAATGGGAATGGGAAAGTCTTGTGAGTCCTGTGCTCACCTGGTCAGAAAGGGAGAAAGTCCTAGAAAACTATGGCTGGGGTACCCTGTCCTGGTTCCTGCCATCCAAAGAGGCAGTCCAGGACGTGGGTTGTAGGCTTACTTCACAACCAGGAAACGCATCAAGGCCTCGGGGGAAGAAGAAACTGGTGAGGGGGCAGAAGCAGTTGCACGAGGACATGGTATAATCCTGCCAAAGTCCCATGAGGCCACTGTCTTCTTCACAGGCCTTTGGCACTGCTCTAGGCTGCCACTCAGGTGGTCAACCTTTGCTCCAGCTCAAAGGTCAAGGAGCCAAGCTTAAAGTTCCTCACAAAGCAGCCAAGAAAGTAGAGGCCCACATCCTGGGCAGGTACCTGCCCTCAGTACTCACCCTTTGGTGATAGATGGCACTATACTTGGCCAGGTACTTGTCCCTGCAGCCACCCCAGCCCAAGAGAATCACCACAGGCAGTCGCTTCCTGGCCTCCTTCCCACCTTGGCTGGGGTTCTCTGAAACACAGATGAGAACTGTCAACACCAGGGGAAGGATTGGGGTTCTGACCAATTTAGAGCTTTGGGCAGGAAACCAGCAAGTGGTCCAGTCCCCATGGGGCTCCCCCATCCCTCTGGCCATTTGCTTTTTTGTAGACCTCTGTGGAGGCACCATAGCGCCACTGGAAAAATCCATATGAGGACATCACATTTTAGTAACTCAAATTCCAAGAAAATAAAGTGAATGCTCTTTCTAGACAATATCACCTTCCAGCCCAGGGAACCATGACCTATGGGCTGAATTAGACTGTTTTTCTTTTGTTTTGAAATATCTATCTTTGTGTGGGAAGGGCCATGGGTATCAAGGTGGAGTGTTGGAGGTCAGAGAACAGCCTTTGGGGGGTGGTTCTCCTTGTGGGTCCTGGGGATCAAACTCAAGACATTATTAGGCTTGGCAGCAAATGCCTTAACCAACAGAGACATCTGACCAACCCACTGTTTTTCTATAGTTTATAAGCTAAAATGGTGCATATATGTGTGGTGTACACACTTGTCCACTTGTGTATGCAAGCACTGTGGATGCCAGAGGTCCACACTGGCTATGCTTCTCAGTCATTCTCCACTGATTGAGGAGATGGTATTTCAGTGACCTTGGAGCTCACTGATTCATCAAGGCTGGCCAGCTAATGAGCTACCTTAACACTGGGGTCACAGATGTGTGCTCATCTGCCCATCACCATGCTGAGAATAGGACAGCAGGGCTTTACCCATGAGCCACCTTCCCAGATCCAAAACTCATTTGTTTTTGGTTGTTGGTTTTACATTTGCTGGGGATAAAACTGAGGCTCACGGTGCTCTGGCATGGAGCTAGCTCAGGCCCTGGCTTTTACTTTTCCTTGTTGGGACAGTCTTACTACAGCCCTAGCTGGTCTAGAACTCATAGGGATCCATGTGCTTCTGCCTCCTGAGATTAAAGGCAAGTACCACCATGCCAGGCCCTCACACTTACATTTTGAATTGTTAGAAAAAAGTCAATGTGGTGACGCATACTATAATTTAGCTAGCACTCAGGAAGCTGACGCAGGAGCGACTGCTGAATGGTAGAGAGCTGAATGGTAGTAAACTACAGCCTTAAAAAAAAAAATCACAACAAAATTATATGAAATTAAACTTTCTGTGTATATAGCTGGGCATGGTGGCACATGCCTTTAATCCTAACGCTCAGGAGACAGAAGCACATGGATCTTTGGGAGTTCAGGCTAACCTGGTCTACACCGTGAGTTCCAGAACAGCCAAAGCTACACAAAGTGACCCTATCTAAAAATAAATAATAACAAATGGTAATAGGACACACCTTTAATCCCAGCACTGGGGAGGCAGAGGCAGGTGGATTTCTGTGAGTTCAAGGCTAGCCTTGTCTACAAAGCAAAGACCAAGACAGCCAGGGCTACACAGAGAAACCCTGTCTTGAAAAAACAAAGCACACAAACAAATCTGTAAATTTACAGAAAGTCTCATTTGGTGCCTGGAGCTGTAAATCAGTGGCAAACAGCTTGCTTGGCACAAAAGCAAGCTGTGGCTTCACCTCCCTCACATGAACATGCATGCAGGGCACACACAGACTTTTTATCAGTCTGGAGATGTAGCTGGTCTAAGGTATGTAAAGCTGTGGGTTCAGTCCCTAGCACCATAAACCCAGCGTGGCAGTACACGCCTGATGCCTCAGCACTTGGAAAGTTGTCAGAAGGAATCGGAAGTTCAAGGTCACCTTTGTTTACCTAGAGAGTTTGAGACTAGCCTTTGCAACAAGAGACCCTGCCTAAAAATAAATAAATAATGGCTACCTTCGGATGGAGATACACAAATGGATGGCTACAAAAGAGACAGTGTCCTTTAACTATTTCTGTCTCTCTACAGAAAAAAAAATTTGCTAGTCTCTATTCTAATCTATGAATAAATAAGAGGAAAGCTGGGCAAAGTTCAGCTGAGAGGGTGCTTGTCTAGCATGCTCAAGGACCTGGGTTTGACCCATAGAACCACAATAAGCATGGGAGTGCACATCTATAATCCTAGATCTCAGAGGCTGAAGGATCAGAAGTTCAAGCTCATCTTCAGCTACAAAGTAAGTCAAAGTTCAAGGCCAGCCTGGGGTACCTGAAACACCCATCTCAAAAAAATAAAATAACACTAGGAAAGACCTGGCCTCAACAACATAGGCAGGGACAGGAGGCTGACTGATGTGCCACACCTCCCCTGCTGTCAAGACTCTCCTGCAGCCTGCATTCATGGAAATTTAGCCCTCACAACACCATGATACACATATGCTGTGTAGTCCCTGTCCCCACCCTGAATACCCGAAGTTAGCCCTATTTGTTGCTGGAAGCATGCTTCCTTCAGTGATATACTTAGGAGCACAAGCTGCCTGCATTATGCCTGTTTGAAGAGGCCTCCCTAAAACCAGGCCTCCCTTACCTCATTTTCCCTGCAAGGTGAGTGCCATCCCTTCTGTGGGACATTTGCACAAGAACTTTCTGTAGCTAGACAGCCGACCTCTAGAAAGGGCTGGTACATACCCTTCCAAGGACCAAGCCACTTGGCTATGCTCAGCCGGCACCTGAAATTTATTGATGCTGGTGGTGACCTGGCAACAGTAAATTTCAAGGCTAGTTAAGAAGATGGTAAATATAAATCACTAACCTTTTGACAAAAGGAAGACAACAATTTCCTGTGGAAATTAATGTGATTGAAAAGTTCAATGCTCCTTCTCTCCAGCAGCGGCGACTCTGGCCTTCACAGATTAACTGCCCGCACCCACAGGGCTCTAGGCCAGATGAAACAGAAGCTGCCAGACCCTCAGTCCCTTGCTGACACCCGCTATCCTTCTCAGGCTCTACTCAGTAGCTCTAAACAGCTACAGCCTTTCTTACCCCTGTGCCTTCTATCTTCTGCTGAGTGGCACCTCAGAACTTGCCCTATGTGGGTGGGGACCAGCCCAGCCTTGCCTACCACGAAGCTCAGGCAGCTTCAGGCTCTTCTTGTAAACCAACTGGTACCTATTCCCACTGATGAATCTCTGAGGTGAAGCTATTGGATTTACTATCCACCAGTGGCCACATGACAAGGCCAGCCCCTCACAGACACAGAAAGGACATTTCTAAACATGATTTGAGCTGGTTCTTCAACACTGGGTTCTAGAACTCTGTTCAGCTCTCGAGTGAGATCTGTTAGGTCCCTCAGTAGATAGTTCTTAAGATGTTCATCTCTATAAAGACACCAGTGCCCTAGACATCCTGGCCACTCCCAGAGTCTCTGTTCCTCAGGATCTGTACCCAATATGATCTTCACCGGGTGTGGGGAGTGCACACGACTCCTCTATAGTTCACATTTGCTTTTGCCTCTGTGGTGCTGGAAATGGAACCCAGCACCAGGCACACTACAGGCGAGCATTTTAGCATTAGGCTTCCCCCCATAGCTGTCCCTTTGGATTCTATACAGGAAATTTATGCAAAGGCACCTTTAAAATACGGCTTTGGAAAGTGATAGTAGCCAAGAAAAACCTGCCACAGGAAGTCATGTTCAAAGGTCTCATGGCCTCAAAGGTCCAGTGGAGCATACAGGGTAGACAGAAAACATGGGCAGGGCCTTGCCATCTGGGCCATGGTAAGCAGTGCTGGGCTCTGAGGGACAGGAGAAGAGCAGTGCAGCAGGACCGGGATCTGATCCCACTGAATTAGGGACTTTTCCACAGCCATAAAGAGTGAATGGAAATGCTGGATGGGAGAGTGGAATGATCCAGTCTGTTACTGATTACTGTAGACTTACACAACTGTTTAATATCTGTCACTCTCATAGCCAGCAGGTTCTGCAATGCAGGAAGTGACGTCTACCGACTTTATCCCCACATGTCCAGTGAACAGCACCATGACTGGCCTGCACAGGAACTCAGCAGGAGGTGATAATCACAGAGATTATTATCCCCCTCAACCATCCGACTATGCTCTCCTCATATCACATTGACAGTGCTTGCTGGAGAAGCTAGGCTGCTTTAGCATGGCAGGAGGTGATGATGAAGGTCTGCACAAGGGCAGCGGTGGGGCACTCAGGAGACAAGTGGCCAGCCTGGTCTACAAAGAGAGTTCCAGGACAGCCAGAGCTGTTACACAGAAAAAAGTCTCGAAAAACAAAGACAAGCAAACGATCAAAGGAGAGACGGGGAGAAATCACAGGCTTAGAGTTGTGCCACACACTTCTGGAGGTTGAGAGTTCCAGGCCAGCCAGGTCTACACAGCATGAACAAGAAAGAGGCGTCCTGATAATTTTGAAACATGAAATTTCAGTAGGTCGCAAACCTCAATACAAAAATTAAAACTAGGGGTTGGAGAGATGGCTCAGTGGTTAAGAGCACTGACTGCTCTTCCAAAGACCCTAAGTTCAATTCCCAGCACCCCCATGGCAGCTCCCAGCTGCCTGCAACCAGGGGATCCAGTGTTCCCTCTTCTGACCTCTGTGGGCACCAGACGCACACATGGTGCACAGACAAACACGTAGGCAAAACACCAGTACACACAAAATCGATTCCTTTAGAAAGGAGAACATAGTGTGATCTTTGCTGAGGAAGAGTTTGGGGCTGTGACTCCAGCATCACAGAGAGCAAACAAAACAGTTAAAATGCCAACGTTGTACCTTATTTTTGTTTTATGTGTGTGGATGTTTTGTCCACCTGGTGGATGGTACATACAGAACTCAAAGCTTCTGTAAGAGCAACAAGTGCTCAATCTATAGGCCGCCTTTCCAGCCCAGCTTTTGTACCTTAAAGGGTACTTTTGGGCAGAAAGAGAAGGAAAAGCCTCAGCTCTGACATGGTACTTGTATTCAGAACATACTTAAGACTCTTACAATCTAAAGCCAAAACAAATATCCCAGGTGTGTGTGTGTCTGTGTGTATGTGTGTGTGTCTCTCTGTGTGTGTGTCTCTGTGTCTGTGTGTCTGTCTGTGTGTGTCTGTGTGTCTCTGTGTATGTGTGTGTGTCTCTGTGTATGTGTTTCTGTGTGTATCTGTGTGTGTGTGTCTGTGTGTCTCTGTATGTGTGTGTGTATCTGTCTGTGTGTCTCTGTGTGTGTCTGTATGTGTCTGTGTGTGTGTCTGTGTGTCTCTGTATGTGTGTGTGTATCTGTGTGTCTCTGTGTGTGTCTGTATGTGTCTGTGTGTGTGTGTCTGTGTGTCTCTGTATGTGTGTGTGTATCTGTCTGTGTGTCTCTGTGTGTGTCTGTATGTGTGTCTGTGTGTGTCTGTGTGTGTTTGTGTGTCTGTGTGTGTGTATGTGTGTGTATCTGTGTCTGTGTGTCTCTGTGTGTGTCTGTGTGTCTCTGTGTATGTGTGTCTGTGTATGTGTGTGTGTATCTGTGTGTGTATCTGTGTCTGTGTCTCTGTGTGTGTCTGTCTGTGTGTCTCTGTGTATGTGTGTGTATGTGTGTGTGTATATCTGTGTCTCTGTGTGTGTCTCTGTGTGTGTCTGTGTGTCTCTGTGTATGTGTGTGTGTATCTGTGTCTGTGTGTCTGTGTGTAGTATGAGGTTTCTGGCCCAGATTTTCGGGCCTAACCTCATACTACAAATGGCAGCCCAACATGGGTCAAATAGGCCCACATAAAACCATAGAAAGCTTAAAAATGGTCTAGCCCATTTGGGTCTAGCCCAAAGCAGCCTCTGAATTGTGTCTCCCATGTGAGCCGTGGTACAGAGAGGCCCTGGTGAGGCATGTCGGCTTGAGCTACAATGGCGGGCTTTTGGAGTGCAGCTTAAGGTGTAAAATGGCTGGTTCCTGGAGTCTCACAGGACCCTTAGTATAAGCAAAAGATGTAAATGATGCAGTTAAGGTTTCTGTTCATAAAGACAAAAAAGGGAACAGAATCAAAGATGGCTTTCTAGTGGCGGTGTTTTCTTGGATCAGCTCTGTTTGCTGGAGGCAAAGTAAGGCTTGGCTTTTCAAAGAGAAGCTTCCTGATTCAGCCTTAGAGGCAAAGTACTTGTGAGTCTTTTAAGAGGCCCTGCTGCCTAATACTTAAATGGAGTTAATGAGCAGCAGATGGCAAAGCTTTACTTGGTAATTATATGGACCCTAAAATTCCCCAGAGTACCTGGGTTAAAAAGATAAATTCTAAGAAGTTAGACTAGGAGCTGCGTGTAGCCATCCACCTATCATACCAACCTTGAATCCTGGCAGATTAAAGGTGTGTTCAGAAACAGAAAGAAACAGAAGAATCTGGGGGGAGTTAATCGCCCTAGCCTTGCAAAGGTGTGGTCAGAGACAGAAAAAGTTAAGAAATAAATATACAGTAAAGACAGTTTTTTAAAAAAAGCCTAAATGGTTTACAGTATGTTGAAAATATATATACATAGATGTAAAGAAAGAAAAAAGAGGTAGAGAAAGCCCTTAAAGAAGAAATAGAATAAATTAATTAATTAATTAATTAAAAAAATAAATAAAAAGCCACATAAAGATGGAAAATACAAAGACTGTCTGGATACTGTGTACTATCATCTTATCTTTAAGCTTTTTGACCGAAAATGACTTAGTAAAAGCTGCTAAAAGACAGTTGATTATAAATGCTGTTGGATTAACTCAACCTATATATTTTGTAAATGAGTTGACTTTAAAATTGAAATGCAAAGATATGCTACTTTGGAGAAGAGGTTTTCTTTTTATTTCCACAGAAAATGAGAGGCTGTGGATTTATTCCTGGATAAAGAACATAAAGTTTGATAGAGGAAGACCCCCAGAAAAATCTCCAATGGAAATGGATGAACCAGATGACTCAGCATTTCAGAGCACCTCTGTTGAAGTTTCCAGAGCAATTTCAGGAGACTGGCTGTGATGACCCAGCCTTAGAGACTACTCCACTAAAGACCTGTCCATAATCCTAAACTTTCTTTGGATTCCCATGAGATTGTCAGCACCCCCATTCAGCAGGAAGTAGCCTAGAGAACAACGCCCACACTCCCAAAACATGGATTATGGATGTTTGTGTTTATTTACAATGTTGTTTATAAGTTGTTATAGATAAGGGGGGGGAAAGAATATTAGATTTGGAGTTCTTTTTGTTTTAAAAGGAGAAAAAGGGATATGTAGAGAATTGTATTGTTTCATGGTAAATAATTGTCCCACCCACTGGTTTAATAAAAAGCGCTGATTGGCCAAAGACAGGAAGTGTGGGTGGAGCTACCAGACTAAGAAAACTCTGAGAACAGGAAGCAGAGAGCAGAATGCCAGAGAGAAGCAGGAAGAAGCAGAGGGCAACCATGCTGCTCTAAGAAAGGTACCGAGCCACATGGCTGAACAGGAAGAATCATGGGTTAGATAAAGGGTAGAGAGCTAGCAAGTGATATGCCTGGGCCTGAGGCTGATCAGCCTAAAACTATTGAAAGCATCTATGTGTCTCTGTGGGACTGCAGGTCCTAAACCTTGAGGTTAGGCCGGAAAGTCTGGGCCAGAAACCTCCTACTACATCTGTGTGTCTCTGTGTGTCTGTGTGTGTGTGTGTTTGTCTCTGTGTGTATGTATCTGTGTGTGTGTCCTTCCCCAGATTCTCACCCAGGCATTGGCACCAAAACACAGCAAGAACTTAGAGTCGATGAGAACATGGAAAGATGTTTATCCTCATAGTCACTAAGGGAATGAAAGTCAAAACATCACTCTATGCTAACAATAAGAGGCATGACCAAAACGGCAGACAGTCACGAACCCTTCACGCCCCGTTCCTCACAGACCTGAAATGAACTGTGACTCCATGTTTTGAGGTAGAAGCAGGGAGACCTGTGAGTTCAAGCACAACCTAGGCTGCCAAGCAGATTTCAAGTCAGCCTGGCATATACAACACTGTTCTGACTGGTCAGGTCAACCTGACCCAGCTAGAGTCACTTGAAAGGAGGGAGCTTCAGTTGAGAAAATGCTCCGTAAGATCCAACTGTAGCATTTCCCTAAAGGTGGAGGGTCTGACCCATTGTGGGTGGTGCCACCCTGGGCTGGAGGTCCTGGATTCTACAAGAAAGCAGATTGAGTAAGCCAGAAAGCAGCATCCTCCGTGGCCTCTGCATCAGCTCCTACATTCAGGTTTCTACCCTGGTTGAGTTACTGTTCTGACTTCCTTCAATGATGAGCAGTGATGTAGAAGCATAAGCCAAATGAACCCTTTCCTCCCAGGATGCTTTGGTCATCACAACAAAAGTAACCCCAACTAATACAAAGCCTCTATCTCGAAACAACAAAAAGTAAACAGAGTCACTTGTGACTCAATAATTTATTCCTAACTTATATGCCCATAGGAACTGAAAAAAATGGTCCACACAAAAATTCAGATGTGAATTTCATAGTAGTATTATTCATACTATGTCAAAGGTGGACATTCATAAAATGGAATACTATTCAGTCATAAAAAGAATAAAGTATTACCCAGCCTGTAGTAGAGATGAGCCTTAAGAACACTATGCTAAAGGAAAAAGCTTTTTTTATTTTTGCTAAAGGTCATGTATTAGATGATTCCTTATATAAAAGCCAGAAAAGGTCAGTCCATAGAAACAGAAGGCATCTGTGGTCGTCCACAGGAGGAAGGGATGGCAGAGAGTGAACACCTATGAGTCAAGATTTCTTTTTGTAGAATTGGATTCGTAGAGATGTCTTCACAACTCTGTGAATATACTAAAAAAAAACAATGAATTGTACATTTTAAAAATAATAACTTTGTGATATGTCAATTAAATCTCAATATCGTTTTAAAAATGGTAATTGAAAAAGTAAGCTGCAAAATAATATCACAAAAGAATATCATCTAAATGTACAGGCGGCCTCTCTATACATGGCAAAAATATCAAATATTAATGGCAAATCTCTCTGAAATTCGAAGCAATTTCATTTTTGAGATGGGGTTTCACAGCCTTGAACTTGCTGCACAGTTGAGGATGCCTTGAGCTCTGACCCTCTCGCTGCTCCTCCCGAAGTAAGGGATTGCGCATGTGCACCACCACAGCTGGCTTACAGTTCTCTTTCACCCCATGTTTTTAAACCCATTTTCTAAACAAGTATGGGGCTAGTACAGCTCAGGGGGAGAACCCGACTTTCCTGTGTAAGACCCTGAGATACTCCAAAACCAAACAAACAAAGATTTCAAAGCAAAGAGTAGCAATTTTGCAAGGAAAGTTACAATACCATTTCAAAACTACAACAGAAAAGAAGGTTCCACCAAAGCCACCAAGTCAGCATGGTTACGGACACCCAGAAGCCCTTAGGAACGAAGAAGCGTTCTTTTCTCCCTGACACGACTTGAGCAGGCTACAAAATAACTCAATCCCACGCTGCCTGTCATCTGTCAAGAAATAACGGGATGCTGGAGACATACGAATTACTAATATGTCTGCTGTTCAGCAAGCAGTTCAAGTCATAAACTAAAGTATAAATTAGATTGTGTGTGTCCCGGGGGCGTGTAGACAAGACAAAGAGGGGCTGACAGGACACGGGCTCTTTTTAATGGGAAGCGAGAATCAAAACACAAGGAACCTATGTGTTTTAAAAATACAAACAAAAAATTATTCTCCATTTTTCCTACCCCCCAAGAAATCCCCTCTAGAGTCTCACTGATCCTATATTTAGTCAACACTATTTTAAATTTATATTTTGGAATAACAGTAGGATTGCATTCCATCTAAAATTACACATCGTACAGAGCCATACATCACATCTTTAACTCTGTGACTATGAAAAAGATCTAAGGTAAGTCCTTTAGTTCCCAATCTGTGAAATGGGCTAATACTACAAAGAATTCAGCAAGATCATAACTACAGAAGGCCCAACAAGGTACCCGGCTCAAAGTTCAGTAAATAAAATGATTATTACTTTGCTGCATGCCCACTGTAGAAAAAGTAGAAAATGGATATCAAATAAAGCTGGAATCACACTCTTTATCATCTGCTTCCTTCCAATCAGCAATATATTGTGACCATGTCCCTCTGGCAGTTTATACATTTTTACGCCATCATCCAGAGGCTTCAGAGCAGCTGTAGAATGTTTTCATAATTTATGGTGACCAATCTCCCATTATCAAACATGATGTTGCCCCCAATTTGAGGCTATAATAAAAATACTTGAGTGGGCACCCTTTCAGTGTGTAAAGCCCTCCTTATGGCATTGCGTTCCAGCAGCCCCTCCCCATGCCAGCCAAAATCTCCATATTCACAAGCTCTGGAGTAAGGCTCTCAGGCTGAAAAAGTGCCACTTGGACAAGATATTTCATTTATCCATCCTTCATCTGTGAAACACAATCAAGGGAACCCCTCCTACCGGGGGACAGTGAGAGGCAGTCCCAGGGGGCTGGCATGTGTATGGACATAAGAAGGTGACAAGTGTAGGAGCACACTGAGTCTACACCTCAAATGCAGGGCCTGAAATGGAAGCAGGCACAGGGCGGGTCCTTGGGAAGAGGTTTGAATTGCCTTGTTAGTGGATGAAAGAAAAGGCATTGGGATTCTAAAATAAAAAAATTTGTGCTTCAACAACACACTAAGCTGAGAACAATTACAGAGATTAGCATGGTTCCTGCACGAGGATCACGTGCAGCACATGAAGCTTTCAGTGGGGGAGGGAGGCTGTTTTGTTGGCGTTTTTTGAGACAGGATTTCTCTGTGTAGCCCTGGCTGTCCTGGAACTCTGTAGACCATCCTGGCCTTGAATTCAGAGATCTGCCTGCCTCTGCTGGGATACTGCCCAGATGCATTCAGCAGTTTTAAAATAAGTGAATGGAACACTTTGGACAGCAGTCTTTGGGGTCCTACAGGACCTTCCTTCCTTCCTTCCTTCCTTCCTTCCTTCCTTCCTTCCTTCCTTCCTTCCTTCCTTCCTTCCTTTCTTCCTTCCTTCCTTCCTTCCACCCTTCCTTCCTTCCACCCTTCCTTCTTTCCATCCTTCCTTCCTTCTTTCCTTCCTTCCATCCTTCCTTCCTTCCTTCCTTCCTTCCTTCCTTCCTTCCTTCCTTCCTTCCTCCCTCCCTCTCCTCCCTTTTTCTTTTGAGTCAGGGCCTTGCTCAGACTAACCTTGAAATTGCAATCCTCCTGCCTCAGCCTCCTCTGTGCTAGGATCATCACAACAGGCTTTCACTCCTGGCCTCCTCTTGAGGTTCTTGGCTCTCCCTTAGACTCCTGTTTCCTGAAGCTCCTTTACTTTGGCACTACTTTTGCAGATCACCATGACCTGTCAGTCTCCTGGAAGCTCCACTCCCTCAACACCGGCCCCTCATGATAGTGGGTACCCAGCACTGCTTCCTGGTACCAGCAAAAGCTTCCTGGGTTTAAAAATAATGACTTCATTTCTTTGATCCTTGCCATGGCAAGCAAAAGAGACGGTCACAATAAAGTCTGGAACTCCTCAAATCACCTAGGTAGCTGCCTTGAGGACTTCTGGTAACTTAAAAAGTAAGAGCCCTGTCTTCCAAGTGTCTATGAATTTTGTAGGGTCAGTGTGGTGTCGGAAGATCAAATTCAAGATCTCACACATGTTAGCACGACAGTCTGCCCAGCCTGCCCACAAAGCTCAGGGCTCTGAATGACTCCCGCCCACCATTACAGTTTGCAATGCTGCTCACCTAACCCGCAAATCACCTCAGTGCTTGACTCTGTGGCTTTAATTTTATTTCCTATTCAGGGAAAAGGTAAGGCGATTCCAAAAACTAAGTATGATGACCATCCTGCACACTTCCTCATGAAACAGGAACTTCAAGGGAAGAGCAATCTCTCTGCTCTGGGCCTTTCGATGGAAGTGAGTCTGTGCAGCCAGGCTAACCTGCAGAGGGCGCTCTACAGAGGAGAAGCCAGAAAGCAGAGACCACAGTACACAGGTTGGGGTTGGGATTGAAGTTAATGTTGTGGTTAGGGTTGGGATTGGGTTGGTGTTGGGATTGGGGTTGAGGTTGGGGCTCAGGTTAGGGTTGGAGTTTGGGGTTGGGGTTAGGTAGGTTTGGGGTTGGGATTGGGGTTAGGGTTAGGATTATGGTTGGGGTAGGGGTGGTACTGAGGTTGGGATTAGGGTTAGGGTTAAATTTGGCATTCGGTTCAATTTAGAGTTGGGTTTGGCAGTAGGGTTAAGGTTTGGGGTTGGATTAGGGTTGGGGTTAGGGTTAGAGTTAGGGTTAGGGTTAGGGTTGAAGTTAGGATTAAGGTTAGGATTGGGATTCTCATTGAGATTCGGTTCAGATTGTAGTTATGGTTTGCATTGGGGTTAGATTTTGTATGGTTAGGGATAGGGATTGGGTTGGGGCCATGGTTAGTGTTAGGGTTAGTATTTTTCTTGGTGTTAGGGTTGGAGCTATGGCTAGGGTTAGCAACAGAGTTAGCATTAAGGTTAGGGTTAGCACTAGGATTAGTGTTGTGGTTTGGGTTAGGGTTGGAGCTAGGTTTAGGTTTAGAGTTGTATTTAAGGATAGAATCAGGGCTGAGGTTAAGTTTGGGGTTAGGGTTAGTATTAGGATTGGAATTGGGTTTAGGCTTGGGCTTAGTGCTAGTGTGTTAGTGTTAATGTTAGGGTTGAAGCTAGGATTGTGGTAGGGTTAAGGTTGGAGCAATATTAGGGTTAGGTTTAGGTGTTAGGGATAGGATTAGGGTGAGGGTTAGGGTTGGGTTTAGAGTTATGTTTAGAGTTGGGGTTAAGGCTGTGTTTGTTGAAGGTAGTTTTATGGTTGGTGCTAGGGTTTGGGTTAGTGTTGGATTTATGCTCAAGGTTGGAATTAGGGTTAGGGTTAGGACTGAGGTTTAGGCTGGTGTTGGCGTTGAAATTTGGGAAGCAGTCATGACCTCCACCTTAACTCTGGATCATGCACACTACAAGGGCAGCAGAAGAAACATTAAGAAAGATTAAGGAAGTGGGAATAAGGTCTCTTAGGAAGGAAGAGGGTTTCCTTTCTAGATGGTATTCACAGAATTGTGAAACCACTGCTTCTATGTTCCCACTCTCCAGGAAAACCACAGCTCTCTGCAGGATGCCTGTCCATGAATCCCTTGAGGCACCAACAACTAACTCTTGGAAGGGTCACAGCAAATGCCAAACTGAGCAGAAACTACGGGAAGACTGATGTGGTCCAAGAACAGGAAGTGCTTTCTAACAATTCTTCCAGTCTGCCCTGGTGTCTCAGCAGAGCATCCTGCCAACAAAGCGATGTTCTACAGAGGAATTCAGGGCAACCCAGCCCCTCAGATGTCTTCCAGCTCCAAGGCCCAGCCTCCTAAAGCAAGAAGGGGAAGTATAGGGGAGTAGAAGCATGGGCAGAGCAGCCACTGAGTTCTAGGAACACACATCCAGCATCTACCCTGCTCACCTTCACAATCCTAGAGAGTTGCTATTATTATTTCTATCTGACACATGAGAAGTACACAGCTCAGAAATGTTCAATGATCTGCTAAATCCAGGAGCAGCCATGCAGGCCTTTAATACCAGTCCCAGCACTTGGGAGGCAGAGGCAGGATGATCTCTGTAAACTCAAGGCCTGGTCAACATAAGGAGTCCCAGATCAGTGAGAACTACAGAGAGAACCCCAGTATTTACTATCATCATCATCATCTATCAAAGCCGGTTCTGATGGCACATGCCTAGAATATTAGCTACTAGAAAAGATTAAACAGTATTTGCAATTTCAAGCTTACTGGGGCAGCAGAGCACATTCAAGGCCAGTTTAGACAACAAAGCAAGATTGTCAGTAAGGGAGAGCTGAGCTGGTGAGCAGGTCAAAAGCACGCATTGCTAAACCATGTGACTCGCGTTAGTTCTCCAGCTTCGCAGGGCAGAAAAAGAGAACCAACTGTCCTCTGTCCCGTGCACACACACTATGGTGTGTATACACGCACAAATAAATAAACATGTAATAAATCCTAATGAGAGCTGAGGATGGCAAAGTGCACTTGCCTTAGCATGCATCAGGCCAAGGGTTCAGCCCCACAGTCCTGCCAAAATAAATAATAAAAACTTGCCAAAGCCAGAGAGCTAGTGAGAGGTAGGAAAGAAATGCAAACCAAGACTATCTCTACCCACCTGGGCAGAGAAAGCTTGCCTGTCCTGGCCATGCAGAAGAAAGTACCAGCCCTTTGCAGCGAATGGCTCTGCAAGGGTAGTAATATTAACCGACTTCATCTCATGCTAAAGTCAAAAGTCCATTCACAGCACGAGCCCAATGACCCAGCTCTAGGGAAAAACAGAGAGTGGCAGCCATTCATGCTTTGGGAGGACCAGAGGGGCCTAAGGCTGTTGAAGGAAGATATGCTTTATAGTGAGCTGGACAAGTGAGAGGCAGTGAACTGGAAACACTCCCAAACAGACCAACTTCCTCGGCCATAGTTTCCAACAGGGATTACTTTCCATTCTCTGGTCCAACAATTTACAATGCTTACAAACTACTAATCTCATGAGGACTCCCACACACTTTGTTTTTAACAATATGAATGTGGGGGGGGGGTAAACAATGTTAATTCTAAATGCTAACTACTAAACCCATTTCCACCAGGACCCATGCCAAGTCCTTTACACAAACAATCTCAGTTATGCAACCAGCAATTTCCCCTCACTTTTGCAGATAGAAAAAGCTGAAATTCGGAGTTGAAAGTCTACCGAAGGTTATCCAATTACTAAAGATAGGATTTCGACAGAGTTCAAGCCTGTCTAACAGATGGTTCTGTCAACCACTGCCAAAGACTGGGAAAGTGGAGGATTGGGAATGCTGAGTTACTGGTATGGGGATCAGAGGCTCCCCAAGGACTCATTCGTTCTGGAAAATAAAGGGTGGGCCTAGCCACACTTGGCATGAAATGGGAAGCCCGATCCAAAACAAAAGAATTAGAGTGAACCTCGAGGGGCCTCCAGGCACAAAGGGAAGCAGAACATGGGCCTTAAGAACCTGGCTTGAAACAGAAAGACCCTCAGTCTACTGGGGGGCGGGGCGGGGGGCGGGGCTTTGCGCGCCCGCATGCTCCATCCAGCCCAGAGGACCCTGGAGGGGGCGGGCCGCGAGAGGGCGGGGCCGCGGGGCGGGCGGGGCGTTGCTGCTGGACTACCTCCCCAATCCCCCTCCATACTCTGGCTCCAGCAGGGTTGATCCGGAATCTCGATGCTGTAATCCAGCTCGGCCGAGGCCATGGTGAAGGTGTGGGCCGTCAGCACGGGCCTCCCGCCGGAACTCCCGCAGTTTCACCTCGCCTGGGCGGGACGCCGCCGGGCCACGCCCCACTCCCCGCCCACGCCCGACGATGCCCAATCACTGAGCGGCGTTCTGTGACCTCCCTCCTAGCAACCACCAAGTCACTCCGCGCTTCCCACCGCTCCCACTAGCCTGGCCCTAGCAACAACGCTCCTCCTCTAGCCCACAGCAATTGGCTGACTCTCTAGATCTAGATCAAGTATTGGTCTGCAGGGCTGCGTTCTTGGAGCGTCCTCACCCTCCCGTGAAGGTAAGAGTAGGTGGGAGAGTTGAAGTAGTCTGGGGATCTCAGAACTTTACCTTCTTGTACCTGGTAGAAAACTTGGTCCTGCACATCTAACTACGTCTACCTCCATCACCAGACTCAACTCACAGGCTAGAGGCAGGAAAACCATCTACATAGCGTAAGGCGGCACGTGCCGACCTGTTTTCCCACTCGTGGGAGACTGCCTGCCCGCCTGGGAAGGAGTCTTCAGGTAATGACTTAAGAAATGCCCTTTTATGGGTGATTCCAAGTAGCTTAGTAAATATTTTCTGAACAACTATATGTGCCAGAGACTGGGAAACTTTTGGGCGCTAGTGAACACCAGCCTTTGACCCAGTGTTTCTCAGCCTGTGGGTTACGACCCTGAATCTCAGATATTTGCATTATGGTTCGTAACAGTAGCATATTTCCCGTTATGAAGTAGCAACTGAGTAATTTTATGATTGGGAGGGTCACCACAACTTGAGGAACTGTATTAAAGGGTCTCAGCGTTAGGAAGCTGAGAACCACTGACTTGGTCCTGATGATCTTCAATGGGTAAGAGGAAAGAACCGTGCATGCACCATGCCTCAGATCCGATAGAGGGGATAAATGCTTCAGAAGAGGAAGGACTGAGTGACCTCGGTCCACAAGAGAAGTAGCATTTATGACAACAGGGTAGTTGTGGAGCTGGATCGTGAAAGGCTTATAAAGAGGGGGGGGCGTCAGAACTCAAGGTTGAAAAGGGAACAGGGAGATGTGAATACAAGAAATGACATGAAGTGTCTTCTGGCCAGAGGGAAGAATAGTGCAAAAGAATCATTGGAAGGACAGGTGCAGGCCCAGGGCACCATTTGATGCCAACATCATCTTGGAACTTGCAGCTAGATGGTGCCAATAATATATTTCCCAAAGTATCTTATAACTTTGAGCACAAGATCTTAGATTTACCATGAAGACAGCCGGAAGTTGTTTTAGTACAATGCAGAGCATGGGTTAGGGATTGGGAGAAGGAGGGAGGCCAGTTAAGTTGTTTGGGTAAGTTTTTATTTATGGAATCTAGGGGATGGAAGCCAAGGAGGAAGGTGTTGAGACCTGTGACTAATAAGGTAAATAAAATCTCAACAATGGCACTGGATTCACAAACAAGGAAGTTGCTGGTGGCCTTTGTCAGTGCTGTTTCAGTAAGCAAAGATTCAGTGGCTTGTGAGGTGCTTGGGGGTTGACAGGCATGGTGGTATACCTCTGTAATCTAGCATTTGAGAGGTAGGGCCAGGAGGCTAAATGTTTTAAGGTCATCCTCAGCTATATAATGAGTTCCAGGCTAGCCTGAGATACCTGAGATTTAGAGAAAGTACTTTCAAGGCATTTTGGCGTCCATTGGCAACCTCTAGGGCTATCGGCTTTTGCTCAGAGAGGTAAAGGATAAAACCATAGAGGACGAGTGAACGTGTTCGCCTCCCCCAGTAAAAAAATCTCACTTTAAACACTTGAGAAACTGTGGAGATGACTCAGTCAGGAAATTGCTGGTCTACAGAGCAAGTTCCAGAACAGCCAGGACTACACAGAGAGGCTCTGCCTCAAACAAACCAAAGAATCAAAATGTGGAGAGAGACAGAGACATCCAGTGTGGTGGGATCCAGATGTACGACTCTTGGCTACTTTGCCAGCACCATGTCTGCCTGCGCACTGCCACATTCCCTGCCATGCTAATAATGGACTAAACCTCTCAACTGTAAGCCTGCCCCAATTCAATGCTTTCCTTTATAAGAGTTGCCGTGGTCATGATCTCTTCACAGCAATAGATCACTGACTAAGACAGAAGTTGGTACCAGGAGGCAGTATTGGTATTGCTGTGCTAAGCCTGACAGGGTTGCTTGTGGATAGAATGTGGATTTGGGGTTAGGAGAGCTGTTGAAAGAAAGCAGGAAATCGGGGTTCCATGTGTCATGTGGAAGACAATGGTGCTGAAATGTAGGTCGTGATGGCCCAGCTCAAGTGGTTTTGGAAGAGAGATTATTTTAGTATGTGGTCTAGAGACCATTCTTGTGATATTTTGGTAAAGAATGTAGCTACTTTCTGCCCTTGTCAAAAAAAAAAAAAATCTGCCCACGGGTTTCTTCTGGGCCACTAACCAGCTCCCAAATAAAGACACAGAGACTTATTACTAATTGTGAATGCTCAGCCTTAGCTTATGCTTCCCCACTATCTCTTATTACTTAGTTGAACCTGTTTCTCTTCATTTACATTTTTGGTTTGAACCTTCTACCTTTCTTTCATTCTGCATTCCTACTTCATGTCTGTCTGTCTGACTGCCCCAGGTGTAGTTGGTTCTTTTACTCTTTTATTCTTTGTGGGCCCATCATCCAGCTCCCAAATAAATCACGAAGAGTCTTATTCTTTCTTAGCTTGGCTTATTTTCACCAGCCTTTCTTAAATTCTCCCACCTGTCTTTTACCTCTGGGCTTTTGCCTTTCTCTATTCTATATAACGTCTTTGCTTCTTTTTTGTAAAGATTTATTTATTTATTATGTATACAGTGTTCTATCTGCATGTGTGCTGCAGGCTAGAAGAAGGCACCAGATCTCATTATGGATGGTTGTGAGCTACCATGTGGTTGCCAGGAACTGAACTTGGGACCTCTGGAAGAGCAGCCAGTGCTCTTAACCTCTGACCATCTCTCCAGCCCTTCTTTATTTCTTACTCCATGGCTGGCTGTGTAGCTGGGTGAGCTGGCCCCGTTCATTATTCTCTCCTCCTATTTATTCTCTCTTCCCGCCAGCCCCACCTATTCTTTCTCCTGCCCTGCTATTGGCCATTCAGCTCTTTATTAGACCAATCAGATATTTTAGGCAGGCAAAGCAACACAGCTTCACAGAGTAAATCAATTCGACATAAAAGAACGCAGTGATCTTTGCATCACCAAACAAATGTTCCACAGCATAACAAATGTAACACACCTTAAATGACTATTCTCCAGCACCCACACACGTCCCTCTCTCTTCTCTCCGGCCTAGATTACTCCTCCTATTTAATCCTCCTGCCCACCAACCCTTCCTATCCCCCTACTACTGCCTACTTATTAGTTGGTCAGCCTTTTATTAGACCAGTCAGGTGTCTTATACAAGCAAAGCAACACATCCTTACATCATTAAACAAATGTAACATGCCTTCACACAGTTAAAGCAACTTTCCACAACATAAACAAATGTAACACATCTTTGCCTAGTTAAACAAATATTCCACAGCAGGCCAAACTGAAGAGTTTTGGATCAATAGTGTTGGCAGAGGAGATTTCAAGGCAGCCTAGTATTGACTCTGTCACGTGGTTATTAGAGGTTACTCTTGTATAGATCTGTAATGAGAAGGAGAAGCTGGGAAAGAAAACTACAAAATGGACAATCTGAGAAGGAAATAGAAACCCGGGAAGTGTAACGGAGCTAAGTCCAGTACTCAATGAGATAAAAAGATAAAAAAAAAAAACAGACTGATGCTAAGTAGAATAAAGGGAATAGGAACCTTATGGCAAGACCCAGCTAAGCCTTCAACTTATGATAAAGAATTAAAGATGCCTAGGCAGTGAAGGAAACCATTAAGAGCAGAAAGCTGATGAAAATATATTTGAACATGTCAGTTTCAACCACATGGTTCTGACATAAGAATGATATTGTGGAATCTCCTTCCTCAACAAAGGAAAGCCACCAAGATCAGGCATGTGCCCATGTAGTCCCTTCATGGAGGCTATTACATGAGGATGTGAAAGTAACGCCAGCATTTTGTTGGAGAAGTCAGGGTCACGGAAAACTCGTGGTCACGGAGAAGTTGGAGTCACGGAGAAGTCAGGGTCACGGAGAAGTCAGGGTCACGGAGAAGTCGGGGTCACGGAGAAGTCGGGGTCACGGAGAAGTCAGGGTCACGGAGAAGTCGTGGTCACGGAGAAGTCGGGGTCACGGAGAAGTCGGGGTCACGGAGAAGTCGGGGTCACGGAGAAGGCGTGGTCACGGAGAAGTCGGGGTCACGGAGAAGTCGTGGTCACGGAGAAGTCGTGGTCACGGAGAAGTCGAGGTCACGGAGAAGGCGTGGTCTCGGAGAAGTCGGGGTCACGGAGAAGTCGTGGTCACGGAGAAGTCGTGGTCACGGAGAAGTCGTGGTCACGGAGAAGTCGGGGTCACGGAGAAGTCGTGGTCACGGAGAAGTCGGGGTCACGGAGAAGTCGTGGTCACAGAGAAGTTGTGGTCATGGAGTACCTGCTGAGGAAAGCTGCTAACGGAGTGTGGAAGCAACCGGGGAGAGAGAAGTGTGTACACAGAGCTGAAAGGAGCTGGAGATCTGAAGACATCAGACATGGAGATGCAGAATTTGACATTTTCCCAGCTGGTTCAGTCTTGCTCTGGTCCAATATTTCCTCTCTATGCTCTCTTTACTCTCATTTGGAACAAGAATGTATAATCTGTGCCATTGTATGTGTGATCTGCTTTTTAATTTTGATTTTACACGGGTTATACTTAAGAGATTTCCTTGAGTCTCAGAAAAGACTTTGGACTTTGGACTTCTAAACAGTGTTAAGATTGCTATAGACTGTGGGGGCTTGTGAAGTTGGACTGAATACATTTCTGCACTGTGATATGACTGCAAATCTATGGAGGCCAGGGAGTGAAATGTGATAGTCTTAATGAGAATGGCTCCCATAGGCTCAAAGATTTGGATGCTTGGTCACCAGGGCACTACTGAAATGATTAGTAGGTGTGGCTGTGTTGGAGCAAGTGTGTCACTGGGGGTGGGCTTTGAGGTTTCAGAAGCCCATGCCATACTGTAGCGGCTTGAAAGAAAATGGCCCCCAAAAGGAATGGCACTTGAAATAGTTGTGGTCTTGTTGGAGTTGTGTCCTGTGGAGGTAGGATTTGAGGTCTCATATATATTCAAGCCTTGCCCAGTGTTTCAGGTGACTTCCTGTTGCTGTAATAGGCGGGCGCCCCTAGAGCACCCCAAGAAACCCCAAGACCACAGCTAATGACCACTGTTAACTTTAAAGAAAAAGAGAGTTTAATGAATATGAATACCGGTACACACATATGTGTGGGCTCCAGGCACAGTATAGAAGCCTAGATCCCTGAATGCTTTGGGGCAGAATTCTTATACAGCACTCTGGGTAGGGGAGGGGGTATGGGCGGGCTCAGCACTATAACAGGGCGGGCCAAAGGTCAGTTTGGACTGAGTTTAGGAATGCAGGCAGGCAGACAGACAGGCAAGCATATTTCCTGTGAGACAATAGAGTCTTGGGCAAACAGGAGACCTAGCAGGGGACCACCTGGGGATCTTCATTTAGGGCTTTCCTGGGTGACCCCACCCAGGTTGCTATATCAGGAATGTGGTCCCAGGGCCTTATCTTGGGTGATCCTGCTGGAGTGAAGTCCAGAAGGTCAAGCTGCTCACCAGGTCAGTCTCAGGAATTCAGGAAGTATCAGGCTCAGGCTGCCTGGTGTGTCCCAAGCAGCCATCAATCCTGTGAACAAAACTTTTCTGAAAAACAGCCATCTAATTTAGTGATACAGTGAAGCCGAAACTCTGTCAACCTTGGCTAGTTTCAGGGACCTCAGGAAGGGGTGGAGGGGGAGAGAGTTACAGGATTTTTCTATTTTCACATTGCCTGTGAGTCAAAAGGTACAACTCTCAGCTTCTTCTCCAGCACCGTGTCTGCCTATACACTGCCTTTCTTCCCACCATGTTGATAATGGGTTAAAACTCTAAAACTATAAGCAACCCCAATTAAATGCTTTTCTTTATAATATTTGCCATGGTCATGGTGTCTCTTCACAGCAATAGATCACTGACTAAGACATCAAGCATCTACCTCTAACTCCCATAAGCATGCACACTTATGTGTGCATATACATGCACACATATATACATGTGAAGGAACAGTTGAAACCTGACAGACAGGGAAGAATGCATATTGAGATTATTTAATTTGTTGTTAATGGTATATTAGTGAGTGTTTTTTTAGAGGAATAGAACATAGAATAAATATATAAAAGATTTATTTGTGTGACTTTAAGATTGTGGTTCAACTAGTCCAACAATGGTTGTCTCCCAATGGAAAGTCCAAAAGTCCTGAAAATGGAATTTCTCTATCCTGCCCTGTCCTGCAGCCACTTCCAAATAATCACTCAGAGGATTATATTAATTATAAATGCTTTCCCAGTGACTCGGGCTTATTATTAGCTAGCTGTTACAACTTAGCTTATTTCTGTTAGTCTTTGCTGCTATCTCATACTCTGCCAACTCCACCCTTCTTCATCCCCTTCTCAGTTTGGTTTTTCCACCTAGCCTTATCCTGCCTGGCTCCTGGCCAAAACAGCTCCATTTTTAACCAATGAAAGCAACACATATTCACAGCATACAGAAAGATCATCCTGTAACATTTCCTCCTGTCTAATCAGAAAGGAAGCTTTTAACTTTAACATAGTAAAATGACATATAACAAAAGAGTTATCAAGCAAGAATTACAGTTACAATATCCAGTCTATTTGTATTTGGCAAAATTAGAGAAAACATTCAATTATCCATCTTATCTTGGTGAGTCTAAGGCTTTATATCTAATTTACCCTTTCATCATAACTAAGAAAAAGTATGACTATTTAGTCTTCAACTCCCTCAAAGACCCCAAAAGGGTGAAATTTTCCCTAATGACAGGGGCATCAGGCTGTTTGGACAACCACCCAAAGTTTCTCTGAAACATTGAGGCATCCATCTTCAGCCTGCAGGCTAAGGATATCTGACAGACTTATCCGTGAAGGATGATTTTTTTTTGAAGGACTGTCCTACCTTGCCTTGGTAAAATTCAGCAGTCACTTTCTTCTTTGTCCTGCTTGTCTAATGTGGTCAGCGCACTGCCAGCACTTGAGGCAAGGGCAAGTTCTTGCCCAGTGGTTAACTTTTGCCAAAAAGAAAGTAAATCCCATATGGAGTTTCTTTGGTACCCATCATTCTCACTGAAGTAGATTTGTGCTAGCAGGATCAGATAAGTCTCATTTTCATGAAAAGCCTTCGGCTAGAAACATACTAAATGTCATATTCTTTAGGTCTTTTAAGTGTTTGAAGACCATCTACCTAAATATATCTGTGTATAACCTTGAAAATGTACCTAACCTCACTATAAGTTTGACTATTAATTTGTATTTCTTAATTATACATTACATTTTTAATTGAGCTGTTTAAATACAATGCCTTAAATGGGTAGAAATATGCATGCAGTATAACACTGATGAAGTGCTGGGACTCCTGCTGTAATGTTCCTGCTGTGGCCTGAGCTCAGCAGCCACAGCACCAGTCTGAATGGCAATATATTGTTTTCCTGCCAACAGGATGCAGCTATATAATGGCAGGTTACAAAGAGGTTCAAGGAATTGCTCTGGGTTGTATCGGGTAGATGCAGTGAGAAGACCCAGGGCAGGAATTTAAGGACTGAAGGGATTAATCCCTAAAACCTAAAGTGGACACAGAGAGAGAAAACATCACAGACTGGATGTCCCAATGAAGTAAAAGGAAAAAACAAAGAAACCCACATCTTAGAAAGAGATAAATGTAAAGGCATATATTTACTGTTATAAAACTTTATTTCAGGGAAAGACCACTTAGTGCCTGAGGGCAGGGTCCAGGTCTAAGAAAAATCTAGGAAAAATCTCAGGAATGTGCCTAACAACCAATAGATTCAAAACTTGGTTCAGCCAATAGTTTCCAAGAATTACTGTACCCATGCCCCTTTACCCCATCCTGAAATGCCAAGATGTGTAACACTCCACTTTCATATTTCTTTCTTTAAAAGCCTCTCACCCCTGAGCTCAGGGCCGAATTTCTCTGCTGCGTTGGAACATAGGGTTTTGGCCTGGGTTTGTACCTGCCCGGTTCAAATGTGTCCAAAAGAATAAACTGACCCCCATGTGTTTGCATTGGAACCCAGCTCCCTGGTGTTCTTTAGGGGTTCCTAGACATGGTTATGACTATAAATAAAAGAGTAATGTGATTTAAGTAGTTCTGGTGTGAAGCCCAGGAGATAGTCAGGATGCTGACATTGGAACCCTCTGGTCAGTGGCAGACCTTGAGAGGGTGTGGGTGGTAAGAACATACCTGTGAGTGAAACATTAATCCTTTTTGTTTGCCACCACACCCAGCTTAATTGTTTTCTTAAATTATATTTTAGCAGAGTGTTGTGGCATACACCTTTGAATCCTGGCACTCTCAAGATGGAGGCAGATGGATCTCCATAAGTTCAAGACTAATTTGGTCTACATAGTGAGTCCCAGGTCAACTAAGGCCATACAGTGAGGTCATATCTCAAAATATCAACAAAATAAATTATGCTTTGCTTATGTCCATGTGTCACAGAGCAGGTAGAATTCAGAAGACACAGTGCATGTGGAATTCAGAAGACAGCTTGCAGATTCAGTGTTTCCTTCCACTTTGTGGGTCCTTGGGATCAAACTTAGGTCACTAGGTCTATCAGCAAGCCCCTTTACCCACTGAGCCATCTCATGACCCCTTATATATGTATCTTTAATGAATAAATATCATCTTTTTGGTGTCTCTAGATGTCAGCATGAGAGGCAAAGGTACAGACAGATGAATGGCCTGACCCTTAATCTCAGGGGTTTTAAAATAAGAATATAGGGTAAGAAACTTGGTTGGGCATTAGTGAGGAGACAAGTTTCCCTCTCGATCCTCAGGATGTGAGTGTATAAGAGGTCACCACCATTGAAGGCTTTGCAGAACCCAGGATGCAGCTTTGGAGCCAGATAGGGTAACTGTAAGGGAGCTGAGAATGAATGAAGAATTGTCTATGGCAGAGTGAGGGCACCAGGAAGGGAAAAAAGATAAGAAACAAAGATGAAACACAGAGCCTTGGGATGGGTGAGGAGAGGGGGGAGAGTGTGTTTGTGGAGCCTTGGGAGGGGTGAGAAGTGGCAAGAGTGTGGCTGTGGAGCCGTGGGGAGGGGTGAGGAGGGAAGAGTGTGGCTGTGGAGCCTTGGGGAGGGGTGAGGAGGAAGAGTGTGGCTGTGGAGCCTTGGGGAGGGGTGAGGGGGGAGAGTGTGGCTGTGGAACCTTGGGAGGGATGAGAAGTGGGAAGAGTGTGCCTGTGGAGCTTTGGGGAGGGGTGAGGAGAGAGGGAGAGTGTGTCTGTGGAGCCTTGGGAGGGGTGGGGGGGAGACTGTCAAGATCTGAGTTGTGTTTTGTAGGAAACTCAAGAGTAGGCCTGGGGAGTAGAATTAAGGGCAGAGTGAGTCCGTGGAGAAGAAAAATGAGGTTCATGAGTGGAGAATGAGGTTCCAGAAGGAGATTTAGGAAAATTAAGTAAAAGCAGGAAAATCAAACATTCTAAATTGGGGCTGGAGAGATGGCTCAGTGGTTAAGCGCACAGACTGTCCTTCCAGAGGTCCTGGGTTTAATTCCCAGCACCACATGCTGCTTACAACTGTCTATAACTCCAGTTTCAAGAAACCTAACACCAATGTACATACAATAGAGAAATAAATAAATTTTTTAAAGCTCCAAGTCATCAACTGGAGTGGTGGCTCAGTAGATTGTGTTACTGTGCAGTGGGTCTGAGCACCGGGGTTCTGATCTCTAGAACCCATATAAGACCACCACGTGTGGCAATCACTTTGGAGGTGGATACAGCTTGTCAACCTGGCCAGGTATTCTAACCAGGATTGGCAAACTCTCGGTTCAGTAGGAAACCCTGTTTTCATAAATAAAGTGGGGAGCATGCACCTATCCACATACATGCAAACATGCATTCACACACCACAAATACACATATGCAAAGAAAAGCCATGGTAATCTTCCCCAAGCCTGGGTTATATGAGGCTCTGTCTTTAAAAAGAGAGAGAGAAAAACTTTAAAAAGAACTGAAGTTGTGTATAGAAAATAACAGGAAGTGTTGGGGATGGTGGTACACATCCCTAATCCAATCCCAGAAGCAGGAAGTCACAGGCTTCTGTAAATTCCAGGCCAGCCTCATCTACATAGTGAATTCCAGCACAGTCAGCGCTATGTAAACAGACACTGATTCAAAAACGAAACAAAAAAACGAGCAAACAAATGAATAAACAAGAGTAGCCCAAGTGTGTTAGACAAGTAACAAAATATTTTGTAACAAAATGCTGGAGAGAGAAGCTCCTGGCCTCGGAGGCTCCAGTGTTTCGTAGGCCTCTCAGCTCCTGGGCCTGTGGCAGGCAAATATCTGGATGGTAGAGGCTGCTTACCCAGAGGAGTGGAAGAGACAGGCAGCAACCTGCAGCCTCACTGTCCCCTTCAGCAGTGAGCATAGTGATCAGCCTCTTGGCACCAGGCCCATCTCCCAAAGGGTTCCACCATCTCCCAGGGCTCTCATGCCTGCTCACCAGGCCTCTAAACTACATCATCTTCTCATTTTTGCATTGTTTCTTTCTTTGTTTTAAAGTGAATTTATTGTTGAAGAAATAAAGGTGTCCATACACGAAATAACAGCCCAGTATGTGGTACTTATAAAATCTGCACACAAACCTGGCATGGTGGTGCACACTTTTAATCCCAGCACTTGGGAGGCAGAGGCACATGGCTCTGTGATTTCAAGGCCTTCACTTCTGTACTTCTTACAGCCTCACATAAAACAACTTTAAGTCCTACAGGCTCCTTTAGAAATTGCCCTATATAGCTGCATCATCTTTTGGTCTTTTGTTTTATTTTTTATGGCTACAGTATCAAGCCCAGGACCTCACTCATCCTAAAGCTGAAGTACATTTCTAGCCTTTTAGCTACTTATTTCATGTATATAAGTGCTGTGCCTACTTGCATGTGTATATATATATATCACCTGCATGTTTGGTGCTTGTAGAGGTCAGAAGAGCTCATCTGTCTCCTGAAACTGGAGTTATGGGTGGTTATGAGCCACCATGTGGGTACTGAAAACTCAACCCAGATCCTCTGAAAAGTGCTTTTAGCTGCGGAACCATCTCTCTGACTCTTAGCATGTATTCACTGTACCTTTCGATGTTCAGATATGCAATGACTAGTGTGTTATGTTGCCTACAGCTAGTGTGGTAGCACGCTGTAGAGATTTATAGCCTAATAGCATCAGGCCATAGCGTATAGTCTAGGTATGTATGTCCATGTAATTACATTCTGTGATGTACACACAAGGACATATTTCTGAACATGTTTCTCAAAGTATATTTCCATCTTTGAGTGAGACACAATGTCGTAGTTAGGGTTACTATGGCTTTGATGAAACACCTCAACCAAAAGCAAATTGGGAAGGAAAGGGCTTATTTCACTCACAGTTCCATACAATAGCTCATCATCAAAAGCAGTGAGGACAGGAACCTGGAGGCAGAAGCTCCTGCAGAGTCATGGAGGGATGCTTCTTTTGGGCTTGCTCCCCGTGGCTTGCTCAGCCTGCTTTCTTATAGAACCCAGGACCAACAGCCCAGAAATGGTCCCACCCACATGGGCTGGACCCTCCCCTATCAATCACTAATTAAGAAAATCCTTTATAGATGGATCATATGGAGGCATCTTCTCAGCTGAGGTTCCCTCCTTTCACATAACTCTAAATTGTATCAAGCTGACATGGAGCTGGCCAGGACACACGACTTTTATCCCTCTCTGCATACAGGCTGAGAGAGAATAGCAAGCCGAGGGGAAGGCCTGCCTTCATTCTGCCCTGTGACACTCCCAGGAATGGCGGCGGTGACCTCCCTTGTATGTGAGTGAACCTGGAGAGCATGAGCCAGGCTGTAAACCGAGTCTTGGAGGTTTCTTACTTTTATATGTGTGTTTTATGAATTAGGGGAGGAAGTTGTGGGGGAGGCTCTTGGAAATTTTACCTAGGATCAAGACATAGTGAATTCTTTTTTGCTTTTTGTTGGCTTATTTGGTTTGTTTTTGTTTGTTTGTTTGAGGTGAGATCTTGCTATGTTGTCCTAGATGGCCTGGTACTTGCTACTCAAAAGGGAGAGTAGCCTTGAATTTATGTGGTTCCCTGCCTCAGTCTCCAGGTGCTGGGTTACAGGCCTGGCTCCTCTTAGTTGTTGATAGATAGTAGCTTCCTTTTTGAGTGTTGCTAAGGACCTCTGACTTAGCATGAGCTGGATTTTGAAATTTTGTGATTTTGGTTCGTTTGCTTGAAAGACCTTTCAGCCACTATAGAAATGATTTATGGATAAGATCCCACTTATTAATCACCTCTGATGATAGAGGGGAGATCAAAGAGTTTGTTCTAGAAAAAAGACAAGGCACGTTGGTCATTCTTGCAGAAGACTTTGCCAAGGTTAGAAGGCCACAAACAATTTGGATGAAAGATTCTAATCTGGATTTTAATTTCATGTACTATGATTTCTCACACCAGTTTCCTCTCCAAGGTAAAATAATGACAATTGAAATTGGCTGCCACTTACAGAGAGATTCCAATGCGTGTGATGGCGTTGGACAATTTTCTCTGGCACTCCATGTGAGTTCCAGTTTAGATCAAGCTGGTGAAACTGACTTTTATTGCCCACTGCATGCCGTGATCGGCTGACTATAAATTAAATCCTCTTTTCCAAAAGCCATTTTCCATTAGTGCTAATTTGTTTGCTTCTCATTTCTACTGATCATTAGAGTCTCTGCTTGTGAGCACCAAATTGGAAATGATTTCTTTGACATTTCAAAAAAAAATTTCTTCCCTCCTTGGATGCCATTTGGCTGCAACTAAGGAATATTATGGTTTTTCAGAAGAACAACTCTCTCCAATTACAATTTAACTGACCATTCATGGCACCAAACCCCCATACCTAGTGTCCAAAGATGACACTGCCACTGACATCACCAGCCCTGTCGTTGCTGTAAAATGCCTCATAGACCTTGCACTGGCCTCCTTGGATGGAGCTCCCACCACTCTGCACATGGCAGCTTTGAGAAGGCACTAGTTTTATGTCCCTACATATCATGGATATTCAGATATAACCATCAAAACAATAGCTGGCCGGTTTCTCATCACCCAGCAGGTATTTATTAAATATCTGTTTTATGCCTCCCTGCCCTGGGGGAGAGTGATGGGGAGACCAACCCCCCACCCCCACCCCAGCTCAGCCTCCAGTGAGAGGAGACGTTCATTTTGACAGCACCGGGAGAAAGATGATCAAAGGGCCACAGAGCCAAGAGCCCCGAGTGGGTTTTTGCCGAAGGACAAAAAGGAGGCTGGCCACTCCTTGTGGCAGGACATCGGTGCGAACCCTGGAAGGGCCTGGGAGATTGAGAACCGGAAGGTCTAGTTGTGTGAATGTGACCAGTGATAAGGTTAGGTTGGAACTGTTTTTAAATTTATTTTTTACTATTATTAGTATGTATGTATGTATGTATTGTGTGTGAGAATGGGTCATCCTTGGCTATGTTGTAAAGTGAGGCCAGCCTGGGCCACAGGGACTGTATCACAGTGGTATAGTGAGACCTACCTTGTAAGGGGTCCTGGGTTCTATCTCCGGCAATGGAGGTGCTGCCTGATGGGCCCCATGCTCCCTGTGATCTGGTTGGCTCCTCCCTCTCTTCCATCCTCAGGTCCTGTTCTTTCTTCCTGAGAAGCAATTCTGCTTCTGTCTCCCTTGGTGCCTGAGCATGGCTTCTGAGCTGTCACCTTTACTCTTACCTCTTCAAGCACCTTTTTATTAGTTACTTACTTTGTAAAGGTTTGTGTTGTTTTATGTGTATGAGTATTTTGCTCGCATGTGTGTCTGTGCACACGTGCACGCTGTTGCCTGAGGACGACAGTAGAGGATAACAGATCCCCTAGAACTGGAGTTACAGAATGTTGTGAGCCACCATGTAGGTACTGAAAATCAAGCCCAGCTCTTTTCAAGAGCCGTCCATGATTTTAGCTGCTGAACTATTTCCTGCCCCATTGTTTTTTCTAATGTGTCTGTGTGAATGTGTGTGCAGGCGCCCCCGGAGGCTAGAAGAGAGTGTCAGATCCCTAGAAATGGAGGTAAAGGCAGTTATGAGCTGCCCCATGTGGGTGCTGGAAACTGTGCTCCAGTCCTCTGGAAGAACAGCAAGCACTTTTAATCATTGAGCCATCTCTCCAGTCCCATATTGCAGTCATTGCAGGCGATAATCAAGAGATTTCCAAAACTAAGTGGTGCCAGGCCTGGTGGCACATGGCTTGCAGAAGCAAGGGAATCTCTGTGAGTTCAAGGCCGGCCTGGGGTATGCAGTAAGTTCCAAGTCATCCAGGACTAGACAGTGAAACTCTGTCTTTAAAAAGAAAAAGAAAGAAAGGAGGAAGGAAGAAAGAAAGAAAAGAAAATGTCCTCTTGCCTCCACCACCTAAAGCTTGGGGTTGTGAGCATATCTCACAACAGTGGTCTATAAGATAAAGACATCAAACCCCTAATTTCATGCATAATATGCAAACACTCTACCAGCTGAGCTTTTGGCTAAGACCAAGAGCCAGCTTCAACTGAGGATTATATATGTGTATGTGTGTGTGTGTGTGTGTGTGTGTGTGTGTGTGTGTGTGTATATCTGTATATACATATGTGTGTGTATATATATATTGCAGAGTTTATATTGAGTCGTATAAGATATTATTATTACCTCATTATGGGTAATAGACTTGGAGTTCACTAGCCACCATAAGGTCATGCTTCTAGGAAGTAGAAAAATCACACAGTTAGTAATACAAGTTGGAAAGACTAGTTTTTATTAAATTTGAAACATATCCCCTTTTGTGTCAAAATTTAAAAAGGTGATAGCTAGCATAAGAAAAACCATATACAATAGGTACAATAATTATATACAATACATACAAGCAATAAATGAGTAATGTCCAGTCCATTAACAATAGACAATTCAAAGAAAATATTCCATTAATTATCCTATTTTGATGAGTCCAAAGGATTATACCTAATTCATTTTCTTTCTAACTTGTATTACTAACAAGTTAGACCTAACCACCTACTACTTGGCATTCTTTAGCCCCTGCTTACTCACCTCTGAGCCAATTGCATGTTTATTCCCTCTGCCTAGAATGCACTTTCCCTGTGTCTCCCCTGGCTAACTATAAGCCTCGCATAGCAGCCAGCACCCACACCAGAGCTAGTGTCCTATCAGATCACACTATTAGCCCTCTCTGGAGGGCTGGGGAGATGCTCAGAGGTGAAGAACTCTGGCTGCTCTTGCAGAGGCATTGAGTTCAGTTCTCCACACCAACATTATGGCTTATAACTACCTTTGACTCTGGTTCCTGAGAGTCTGATTTTCTCTTCTGACTCTGGGGAGGCACCACACACATACATGGTACACACACACACACACACACACACACACACACACACACACACACACACAAAAACACACACACACAGATGAATACCCATACACCCATCATAAAAATAAATAAATCTTTACAACAAAAAGGGGGTAAGGATGGTTCAGTGGGTAGAGGCTCAGCTCCTCACCAAGCCAAGAAGCTGAATTCTATGCTGGGACCCAAACAGTGGAAGAGAGAACCTATTTTTACAAGTTACACTCTGACTTCCCCACATACAGTATGGCATATGCACTATGTGTATTCACAAATAAATGTATTTTTATAATTTTTTGATACAATACATAAAAGGCTCTGTGCTGTCCCCAAACCTGTACCTATCAAGAAGAAGATCTGTGCCCGTCTTCCGGGTGCCAGTTACTCAAACAGGCCTGAGGTTAAAGCTCCACTACTGAGCTCCATCCCCAGTGCACAGTTTCAGAAAAGGTTTTAAAGTTATCAGGAGAGGAGAGCCATTAAGGCACAGGCAGGGATCAGAATGACATCAGACTTAGCAGCAGAAGCAAAGGGGAGGCTTGATCTGAGTGATGACCAAGCCTTGCCATCATACACCCAGATTGTCCGATAGGGGCTAGCCTCCAACAGAAGAGGTGTTAGCATATTTTCCAGGAAGTAGCATATACCAGGCTTCGCCATGAGCCCCACCTGACGGAGTAAGAGGTCTGTGGATACAGGTCTCTGGGGAGAAGAAAAGACTAGTCAGATGTGGGTTGGAAATTTAGAAAAAAAAAATCCTGCTACATATGGAACATTTTCGGGATAAATCAACTGCAGATCATTAGAGGTAAATGATTGAGAAGAAATGGCCATGATTGACTCTAGGTAAAAAGCCACGCTGTGAGGAGGAAATGCAATAGTATTTTATTGCTTAGCCGAAGAGTTTATTTACTTGGCCAATAATGTAAACACTATTGATTTGACTGTAAATTGTGGGAAATTATATTGCGAAGATGGGCAAGAGGCTTGGAGTGCCTCAAGAGAACTAATTCCTCAGCCGCCAGAATAATAAATAATAAATAATAAATTTTGTCCAAGATTGATAAATCAAGTTGTGTATTAGTTTGTTGAGGCTACCGTGACAAAGAATCACAGTCTGGGAGGTTTCCACAACAGGAATGGAGCTGGAGTCATGGCTCAGAGAGCATCGGCTACTCTTGCAGAGGACCTAGGTTGCAGTCCCAGCACCCACATGGTGGCTCAACCATCCGTAACTCCAGTCCCAGAGTATCCAACCCCCTCTCCTGGCCAATGTATCACAGAGCAGACACACGAACATCTTTAAAAGAAAAAAGCAGAACTGTATTGCATCCAGGTCTGTGGGCTGAAAGCTGGTGTCAGACTGCTGCATGGCTGTTGGCTCCTGGGCCTCTCTGCTTTTGGTGTAGATGACCATTTCCCCTGTATCCTCATTTGGCCATCCGTGTCCTAATATCTTGTAACATTTTGGGGGGACAGGGCTTGAGGAAGAGTTTTTCTGTATAGTTCTGTGTGGTAGTGAGGTTTCTTTGGTCCCAGGCGGCCAGAAGTCTGAGACCCACAGACCTGCCAAGCCAGACTGCTTAGCCACCCGCCGCCGCTGTTGCTCAGGCCCCAGAAATGACTCAGACGCTTATATTAACTTTATGCTGTTTGGCCTATGGCTCAGGCACATTGCTAGCTAGCTCTTACATCTTAACTCAACCCATTTTTATTAATCTGTCTGCCACGTGGCCCATGGCTCACCTGTGTTCCTTACATGTTGCTTCTTCGGCGGCATCTTCAATCTGCCTAACTCTGCCCTTCCTTTCCTACCTATTCTGATTCCTCTTCCTACTTCTTCTATGGTGTCTGTCATGGCCCAAAACAGCTCCTTTATTTAAAAATTGAGAATCATAGCATACAGAAAGGCATTCCCACATCAGTTCTGCCTGTCCTGGAACTCACTTTGAGTCTAGGCTGGCCTCAAACTCACAGAGATCTGCCTGCTTCTGCCTTTCAGGAGTCGAGATTAAAAATGTTGGCCACCAGGACTAGCCCTGATCTGTTCTTGTAGAAATACCTTCCTATTCAACAAAGGTGCACCTTAATGATCCCACTGTATCCCAATTGCTTGTTTAAAAAATTTATATATCTTATTATATATTATTATATATGTAATATAATAACATTATATATAATAACACTATACATGGTTTCTGCCTGCACACCAGAAGAGGGGACAATATCTCATTACAGATGGTTGTGAGCCACTATGTGGTTACTGGGAACTGAACTCAGGACCTCTGGAAGAGCAGCCAGTGCTCTTAACCTCTGAGCCATCTCTCCAGCCTAGTTGCTTTTTAAAACACCCTGTCGGAGCCAGAGAGATGGGTCCGTTGGCAAAGTGTTTGTGTCGCAAGCATAATGACCTGAGCTCAATCCCTCGTGCCCACATTTAAAGAGGAAGCAGAGGAAAAGCAGGACGAAGAGAAAGGCAGGCTTCTGTCATTCCTGTAATGATGCTAGATGATGCTAGTCAGCCAGCAGGACTGGCCCCGTTGGCGAGACCTAGGAGACTGAGAGATGCTGCCTCAAAGGGGGGAAAAGTAGACTGCATTGAGGAATGACATCTGACACTAACCTCGTCTGCATCTTGGCATGCACTCCATACACACAGACCCACATCAAAGCACAGTCATAATCTAAGGTAGTGGGGATTTGGGATTTTAACATGTGAAACTGATGGAACAGGCCAGCCCATACGTGTTGCATGTGCTTTTGTTATTTCCAAAGAGCAGGAAATGGCGGCCTGTGGAGGGCAGCCGGGGAGAGGCTCAGGGCTAGGCAGGGGTTGCTTTGATTTCACAGCCTTGAGTTTAGTCTGGGTCCAAACCTCCTGCTCCTCTCCCAAGAGTGCCTCCAGGACTCCAGTTTGACCACACACCCCTCTTGTCTCCTACAACCCCATGTAGAGAGCTACTGATGGGCCTTCCGTGTACACTTAAGAGTTGGAGTGAGGTGTGCTGGGCAGACGACCGAGGTCAAAGGTCATGTTTGAGCCCTACCTAGGCCACATAGTGAGACCCTGTCTCAAAGGGAGAGAAAGCAAATAGAAAAGAAAGAAGAAGAGAAGGGAAGAGTGAGCTCCAGGGACCCTGAGGGACCGTCACACAGTGTCCTGTCTGGGGTTTCCTACCCCAGAATTGCAGGGCCCTTCTCTGATAGCCTTCAAGTTCAGACCCTATAAAGGACTCATCCTGATATAGTCAACGCTGGTGTCTCATCCCCTCCTCCCTGAGTCTAAAGCGGACACCGCTCTCGTCTTGCTAAGGCCAGTTTGGCTGTTGAAGGTCACAACAGCCTATGTCGTATTTTTACCTCACTGCAGTGGAATTTGCCATAATGGATGGCATCCCATGAGAATTTGATCATTTTTGTGTGCTTGTGTTTAGGTTGGTCCACACTTGTCCCCCCGGTTCTAAAGGCTGATTGGACCCTGTGGTGTCTTTCTGAAGCTGCATGGGCGCCCTTCCCAGGAACACAGACCCCGTGTCCTCTGGGGAGTAGTGGAGGTTGGTATGTATGTACGTCTGTCTCAGCCCGCCTCAGATTATTGCTCCCTAATAAAAGCCTGATAGCAGGGCCCCATCAATATCTCAAATACATGTGAGGAAACGTTAATTTAGAATCAATTTTAGGATGTTTCAGACTGTAAAGTCCTTTTAACTAGATCTCTGGCGAAGATCTAGGAGCACTTTATGGGACTGTAAATTTCATGTTGAACAGTCTTTGTGAAATACACATCTCCTCTACACACAAGCTGTTCCCTCCATATCAATCATGGCTGCTACAAGTAATGTTTCACAAATATTCTGTAAATCACAGAAAACCCCATGATAATGTGAAATATGACTTTCACTTGTCTGTCAGACAAAAGAATCTCACATGCCTCTATCCCATCAGCGCTAACATTTGTTATGGATAATAACACTTTCAATCACAACTATTTTTGGGAAACAGGCTTATTTTAAACCTTCCCTACCCCCACTGAAAACACTCTTCCAAGGACACAGGCTCCTACAGACCACAGCCCATTAATCCAGCTATGGAATAAGGAGTTGTTATTCCTGTTAACGTTACTTTGCGTTGTTTTAGAGTTAGAATAAATGACTGAGGTACAAGGTTAAGAAGAACTTTGCCTGAGCTAATCAACAGAAAGGAATCTCAAAAGACCCCCGTCTCCCATCCTGCTTGAAGTGCAATCTGGGAGAGACAGAGGCTTTTGGCAAATACCTTCTCCCTACCAGCTGGATCTTGTGGGTTTTTTCTGGCCTCAGGGAGATGCAGGCATGGGAGCCCTTGTCTATAAAGCCATCACTGGGTGGTTGCCAAGGTGGTTGTATTCCTGGAACTCCATGGCCAACCAGTCTAGCCAAGCTGATGAGTTCCAGATTCAATGAAAAAGGCATGGTGGTAGCACACCTCTTGTATCTCAGCACACAGGAGTCAGAGGCAGATTGATTTCTGGGGGTTAGAGGCCAGCCTGGTCTACAGAGTCAGCCAAGCCTAAATAGTGAGAGTCTATGTCAAAAAATAAAAATAAAAATAATAGAAGGTAAAAAGCAGTTAAGGAGGATACCAAACATCAATGTCGAACCTCCACATGCATATCCACACACGTGTGCACCCGAACATACACACACACAGACAGGAAACTGTTCAGTTTAACTGAACTCCTGTAATCCAGCATTCAAGAGGTTAAGCCAGGAGGTTTGTCAGGAGTTGAAGGTCAGCCTGGGCACAAGACTATGTCTCAAAAGCACTATGGTAGAATCCTAACCCTGGGAAACGGAGGCAGGCAGACCTCTGAGTTCAAGGCCTACCTAATGTGAAGTTGTGGCTGTTGGTGAAATGGCCACTTTCTCAGCCTCAGCCCATGATGACTTTGAAATCCTCCTGCCTCCGTGTCTGGAAGCACTGAGACCATAAGTTTGTGTCTCTGCTGGACCACCGTGATACCTTTCACTTCATTCCAACCTTCCTAAAGTCTGCCTGCTCAAGTAGAAGCTGGCCGTTCCGAGAATGGGTTTTTTTTTTTTCTCCTAGTGTTGGGTATCAAAGCCAGGACCTTGCACATGCTCAGCAGGTACCCTGCGTCTGAGCTACAGCCCCAGCTATCATTCATTTCTTTGCTTTGTTTTGCACGGTGCTAAAGATAGAACCCAGAGGCTCCTGCAAGCACCACCAGTTAGCCATAGCACATCAGTACAATGGTTCCTCCAGCCTGCAGTAGATCAGTAGAAAAGCCCAGCCTACAACATCACAAGGTTCTAAACATTCCAGTACCCCATTTTCTGTACCTTTGTAGTCAGCCTCGGGACTGGCTGAACATGACTTCTATAAAGGAGCAGGCAGCCATCAGCCGACTCCTGAGTTTCTTACAAGAGTGGGACAATGCCAGCAATGGCTTAAGAACTCAGATTCTCACCAAGTTCATCAAAACCAACGAAGGCAAGACTGGCCCCGAGTTGGAGCTGGAGTTTTCCCAGGGAGCCAGCTTGTTCCTCATACGACTGACCACGTGGCTTAGAATCATGTATCCTTTGCTAAATTGGTGGGAAGTGGGGAGTCACCAAAGAGGGGAAAAGTATGGTTGAGGAGGTTTTTCCTCTCGATTTCAGTATTTTAGGACTGAAAAAATGGTGATAAAAATAACCTCAAAGTCAAGGATTCTATTGGCTGTCTGTCTTCTCGACTCTACTTTTCTCCCGAGGCGTGGGCAGCTAGAACTCTGTCCAGGTCAAATTTGTTTATTCTGCACTTGACTCTCTTCCTTAGAGACTTGGTTTTCAGTCTTACATCTTTTCCATTTTCTTTATGACCAATTTGTTTCTCATCTTTTATTACTTGTGTGTATATATGTATCTTGGCTACATGCATGTCTGTGCACCACATGTGTACCTGGTTCCCTCAGAGGCCAGAAGAGGGCATCAGATCTAGAACTGGAGTCACGATTGATTGTAAACCACCATGTGATTGCTGGGAATCAAACCTGGGTCCTCTGGAAAAGCAGCCAGTGTTCTTAAGAGCTGAGCCATCTCTCCAGCCCCACCCCACCCCAACCCACCCCACCCCTTTTGGTTTTTGTTTGTTTGGAGGGGTGGGGTCTTATGTAGCCCAAGACAGCCTGAAATCTTGTGTTGCCAAAGATGTTCTGATGCTTCTGCCTTCACCTCCTATGTGCTGGGACCACAGATGAGCATCTGGCATTGACTCTAAAAACTAAAATTAAGCCCTTGCCTCAACCCTGGGCTCAGCCAGCCCTTGCCCTCACAATGAAACTAGCTGAAAAAGTCATTGTCTCCTCTGCCCACTGGAGTCTCACTTCTGCTTGCCCAGCTCTACCAGCGCAGGTCTCCCCACAGTCTCCGCAGGGTCTCCAAGCCCAGTGGCCACATCCTCACTCCTTATACTTGACCTCTTTATGGCATCTGTGACTTTAGCCTTCTTTCCCCAACAATGGATGTTTCCTGAGCCTCTGCCCGTGCCTTTTCTACGAACATTCTATTCTGTTACTCCCTGAATAACCAAATTCTTTATCATGATTGTCACTGCTGCTGGAAGTCTCCAGTCTCCTTCCTGAATCTGAGCTCTTTACCTAGAGATATCCAACCACTGACTACACATACCAGGCCGACTGTTACATTTCCAGTTTAGGAAACTCGGCAAATGACAAGAACCCATAAAAAGGGTTTCATCTTCAATTAAGAGCACTGGCTGCTCTCCCAGAGGTCCTGGGTTCAATTCCCAGTAACCACACAGTGGCTCACAACCATCTAGAATAGGATCTGATGCCCTCTTCTGGTATGTGAGCACATATGAGAAAAAGCACTCATAAAATACATCAATAAATTGAAAAAAACATTGTTTGGGGACAAGTTCCAGTGCTTGTGTGGTTTGGGGTCCTGGAAGCAGATCATGGCTGAAGATAGTTTGCTACCGTTGCTGACGGTGAATGAACTGAACATCTGCTCTCAGTAGATCAACTTCAGACCTTTCCTCTCCCGGTGCCCGGACTAGAACCCAGGACCTGCATGTGCTAGGCAAGCTCTCCACCTTAGTAGACTAAGGTCTACTGCCAGCCCACTTCAGACCTTTCTGCTAGTGTTTTATTCTTCTTTTCTGAGCCCCCTCCTCCTCTGTGAGCTCCTTTACCATAAATGCCTTCTCCCTTATGATTAAATGCAGATTGCCATTCTCCCTCTCACTGGATCAGAAGGCTTATTTAGTAGACAGAGGGCTCAACCCTGCCATTTTTCTTCATTTGTGTGTGTGTGTGTGTGTGTGTGTGTGTGTGTGTGTGTGTGTGTGTGTGTGTGTGTGTGAGACAGGGTCTCATGTAGCCCAAGCTGACCTTGAACTTGCTGCATGGCCAAGTGGTAGGGTTGCTGTGATAAAACACCACCACCAGAACGCCTTGAGAGAAAAAGGGTTTATTTCACTTTACAGCTGGTCTAGGGAATTCAGGACAGGAGCTGAAGCAGCAGGCCTGGCATAGGCTTACTGATTTGCTCAGCCTACTATCTGGCAACATCAGCCCAGGGGTGGCACCTCCCACAGTGAGCTGGGCCCTCCCAAGTCAGTCACCAACCAAGACAATGCCCTACAGGCCAATCCAGTGGAGGCATTATCTCAGTTACAATTCCTTCTTCCCACAGGGAGACATAACAACAGTAACCTTGAACTCCTGACCTTCCAAGGGCTGGAATTACAGGTGTGTGCTGCCTCCCCCTGTTCTCTTTTCTGACAGGCATCCTGGTGACTCAGACCAGTTCATAGATTATCTCAGCACACACTGGTGTTTTGCAGGAATTTAGTGACTAGGTGCTGGAGCTGCGGTGCATGGGAGGCATCAGCACCTGAACTCTGGTTTCTACCCCACAACTCACATTAACCTCATCAGCTCTCCCCAGCCACTTTGCTGACTCTGTTTAGACTCTGTTTCTCCCCTTTGTCTCAGCATTTCCTGGGACCACAGGGTGAGGTAAGGGAGGCACACACTCTGATACTGGTTCCATTTAAAACTTTGATATTTTATCTTGAACTTTATATATTTTTTTTTGTCCTGGGTTTGTTTTGTTCTGAGATAAGGTCTTCCTGTATTTTACTCTGTCTGGCCTAGACCTCATCATATAGCCCAGGCTGACCTGGAACTTGTGGAGATCATCTTGCCTCTTGTTACCAAGTGCTGGGTTTACAGGTATGAGTTCTCACACTTCGCCTTACTGTTAGTATTTTGAGTGTTGCATTGAAGTGGGATTTGATGAGGTCAAAAGGAAAGAAGGAGAGCAAAGTGATAAGGTGTGTGGGCAGATGTCTGTAACCCTACAAGTTGGGAAGTGTGGGTGGAGGATCAGGAATTCAGAGTCTTCTTCGGCCACAAAACAAGCTCAAGAGTACAGTCTAGGCTCCACGAGACCCTGAATGAAGAAACAGGAGGCAAAAACAAAAACAAAAACAAAAACCATGGTAGATGTGACTGGGGACTGGGTTTTGTGTGCTTTTAAGCTTCTGATGTAAAGCACATGTGTCCTTCACCTTGCCTAGTGAACCCTTCTATAACAGCTACCGCACCTCCACTTTCCTTTTGTCAGACAAGATCTCTCTCTGTACCCCAGGCTGCTCCCCCTAAGCCTGGGATCCTCCTCGCTGAACCTCCCAAGTGCTGGGACACAATGCACGGTCATCTGTCCACTGCCCCTTTCCAAACACTCTGCTCCTTGTCCTCTGTCTCTGCTCCATGTCTGTCCTGCCTGTCCCTCAAGTATGCTTCTGCCCATCACTCTCTGTAGTTCCTGCATGTCATGTGTCTGCCATTTAGAGGACACTGAGCCACTTCTGACAGGCTGATTCTGTCACTAGACCTGGTTTCTATACCTAGAATCATCCATAACGTATCTTTTTTTGTGACCCCGCCATTAGGAGTAGCCTGGTAAAAGCGACAGACACTAGAGGCAGTCAGCTCTCCCACCAACTCCTCCAGATACTCACTTGGAAGGAAAATAAACCAACACAGCACCGTTATCCTTGGCCTTTGTCAATCCTAAACTCCCATAACAGGTTGGCACAGCAACTATACAATAACAGAGACACCGTTAGCTGCCATTTACTGAGTCCTTTCTCTGTTCCAGGCCCTGAGCTCTGTACCATCTGTGTAGTATGAGAGGTGGATTAGAGCTGTGTATGGCAGCACACGCCTGTGATCCCAGCACTCAGGATGTTGAAGGAGGAGCATCCTGAATTCCGGACTAGCCTGGGCTACATAGCAAGAAGGGAGGGAGGGAGGGAGGGAGGGAGGGAGGGAGGGAGGGAACAAAAGCATGTATATGAATGACAAGTCAGGACAGCCTGGTCACAGGGAAATGTGACAGAAGCTGGCCAGCCTAGCTAGGGATTGGGACGAAGAGAGGAACAATGTAGCAATAAAGAGATTACTGTGTGGCTAATAGCCTGGCCCCAGCTATGACAGCAACAGGCAGGGGAGTCCAGCTCCAGAACAAACACTGTTTTTGCTGTAAAAAGCCCTTTCCTAATGAGCCAATCTGTCTCTCCTTCTATTGGCATCCTGGGAACTGGGGTGCAGCAGAGATAATTTGCCTCACCCCACCCCACCCCCAGCAAAGCCCCATTACCTCCAGCCCATTACATTAGCTTGTATCAGTCTTGGGAGGCTCTCAGTCATCCTCATGGACCTGCAATAATTCCAGCTAATTTCTTAAGTGTTCTAAGAGCCTGTGATGTGTTATGAGCCTAGTAATTGTTGACTGGCTTCCTTTCTGCTGTGGCTTGATTTCATACCTTGCATTTGAGCTGAAGCGTGCTCTGGATGCTTTATTACAGCAAGGCTTTTTGCAAAGGCTCACATTAAAAAATAACATTAAATACTGAGGTTGTTTTAAATCAGAGTTTAATTTTTCCTCCATTTCCTGTTAGTCTTATTAAGAAGCCATGCGATGCAATTCTTCATAAGGATAGGATCCTCCAGTGTAAAACTTTGGGCAAGTACAGAATGGAGAATTAATGATAAAGCTAGTTTTTTTTGTTATTTGTTTGGTTTGTTCTCTCTCTCTCCCTCTCTCCCTCTCCCCCCTACCCCCAGGGTTTCTCTGTGTAGCCTTGGCTGTCCTAGAACTCACTCTGTAGACCAGGCTGGTCTTGAACTCTCAGATCCACCTGCCTTGGCCTCCCAAGTGCTGGTACTAAAGGCATGTGCCACCAGAGAAGTCTAGGAATGAGGCCCAAAATAATGAGCTGTGTGAAGACTCAAAGATGTACTGCTGTGGCTCTGAGAGGCTTGAGAAATTGGCCATCAGTTTTCTCTAGATCTTATGGGAACCTCTTTGCTCCCTAGGGAGATTGCAGAGTATGGATGGCTTGATGGCTCTCAAGGAACTTCTTAGAGAATAGGGCAGATGTAACACCCTGACACCCAACAGTGTGCCAGCTCTGTCCTTCAGCCAGTGGTTCCCCTCAGGGTAAAGGGCAGGTCAGCAACTTGCCAGTCCTGGGCCCTGGGCAGGACTAGGAATCAGTCTAAGAGGAGGCCACCTCGGAGCACTCTTAACTCTGACACAGCTATATGACTGGCTTGGATTTAGAGAAGATCCTGAGGTCCATTGGCATCTTCTTGTCTGCCGTGAGCAGGTGAGTTCCATTCCAGAGAGACTTTAGGTCTCAGCCACAGGTCCAGCTCATGGCGTATTCAGTCCATATGGGGCTATGGGTTCTGGGTACCAGCAGGTGTTTCAGAGCCTTCGGGTCGGGCTCAGAGACAGACAGCTCTGATTCTGCTCCCCACCCCATTTCCTATTGACCCTTCACTAGTCAGCATCATGTTGGCTCTTACTTTTTTTAAAGTAAGGAATGGGGAATTTATTGACTCACTTAGCTAAAGGAGCCTGGAGGTGGACGTGCATATTCAGCCTGATTGGACCCAGGCCTTTACTAAGTACACCAGGCTTGGGTCTCTTTATCCCTGTGCTCCTCCTTTAATCATCCAGTCCCCATATCCAGAGGACTGGAGTCCTCAGGTCTTCCAGAAACCATCCCTGCAGCTCAACTCCACCTGTAAGAGAGTGTATCTGTTCCCATGGGGTCTTTTAGGTGCCAGCATAGGCTACTTACCTGCCTTCTGCAGCCAAAAGGATGTCATCTGTAGTGGAGAGCAGGTGGTATCACCTTGACCTAGAGGCATGGCCTCTTGGCCAGGGGTAGACCTGAGATTTACCTATGATCATTGAGGTGATAAAAACAGTTTAATCTCTTGTATCAGTGAGTATCCCCTCAAGACCCCTTAAATAAAATACATCCTTCTTTATCAGTCGCTGGTGATCTGTGGTTATAACTTCCCTGTCACATGGTTGCCACCACCAAAGCCACGTGGCCCTTGAGTGGAGGAAGCATGATTCACCAAGGACAATTAAAGTGTCATTATAGAAAGAAGTGGATTTGGAAGGAGAGGAGAGAGGAAAAGGGATCTGAGAGAAGGGGAGAGGAGAGGGGAGGGAAGGGGAGGGAGGAGGAGAGGGGAGGAGGAGAGGGGAGAGGAGGGGAAGGATGGTTAAGGAGGGGAGAAGAGGGGAGGGGAGAGGAGGGGAGGGGAGGGGAGAGGAGGGGAGGGGAGTAGAGGGATAGGGAGGAAGGAGAAGAGTGAATAGAAGGGAAGGAGGGGGGAGGGAAGGAAAGAGAGAGAGCCAGCTAGTTGTGGGAGCTCACACTTGTAATCCAGTAGGCAGGAAGCAGAAGCAAGAGATCATTGCCAAGTTCAAGGCCAGCTTGATCTGTATAACAGTCCTGGTCTAGACAGTGAGACCCTGTCCAAAGGAGGGCAGACACAGAGACTAGAAAGAGACAAAGCCAAGAATGCCTGCTGAATTTAGTTCCAGTGTTTTCTTGGCACATGCTGGTAATATCAGTGTCTCCAAAAGCTAAGGTAGGATAGTAAGTTCAAGGCAGCATGGTGAGATATAATCTAAACAAATATTTAGCTAGGTGGTTGTGGCGCACACCTCTGATCCCAGCATTTAGGAGGTGGAGGGAAGTTTACCTCTGAGATTAAAGGCAGCCTGGGCTACAAAGTGAGTTCTTATATATGCATATATACATACATACAATACTTATATATTTTAATGTTTTATATTATGTAGATTAATAAATTTTAATGTATGTTAAAATTTTAAAATCCAAATAATTCTATCTGTGGGCAGTTCCTGGGTTAGAGGCAAGTTTTTGAAGACAGTACCTCTTCCTTGGATGCCTTCAGTTGAATGCTAAGGTGTTCTATTGCAGAATATTTGTTTAACTACGCAAAGATGTGTTGCATTTATTTAACATGTTGTAGAATGTTTGTTTAGCTATGTAAAGATGTGTGGCTGTTTTACCTTGCCTGCCCAAGGCACCTGATTGGTCTGATAAAAAGCTGAGCAGCCAGTAGAGAGGGCGGAGGTATAGCCCAGACTTCTGGGCAGGGAAATTAAACAGTAGGAAGAATTTAGCTCTGGAGAAGAAAGAAAAGAGACACCAGGGAGAGTCCAGAGACCAAACAGATAGACACAGAAGAAGTAGGAAAGCAGGACATACAGAACAAAAGAAAGGTTAAAAAAACCAAAACCCCAAACCCGAGGCAGACTGTAGATGAGTAGGAATAGATTAAATTAATTTAAAAGAGCCAGTGAGACAAGCCTAAGCTGAGGCCGAGCCTTCATAATTAATAAGTTTCAGTGTCTTTCTTTGGGAGCTGGCTGGCAATTCAAAGAAAATGCCAACTAAAGAGCCCCTCAAGCGTCTCGTGTGCATGTCTCCTCTCTGGACAGCAATCGGTACCTGATAGAATTCCTTGAAACTGGAGGTGTCCTGACGCTCTTGGAAATACTTGGCCTAGAGAAGATCAAGGAAGAAGATAAAAAAGAATCCGTCAAACTACTTCAGATTGTTGCAAATACTGGCAGGAAGTACAAGGAGCTCATCTGTGAAAGCTATGGTGGGTCCTGGGTGTGCCAGCCTGTGTTCGAGTGGGCAGCACCCACACTACCAGGGGGAAAAGCCATCACAGGAGAGCTGGGGGCACAAAAAGCAGTTAGTACAGTTCCCTCAGGGAGCTTTTCTGGCTATGTCACAACCAAAAGACCAGACTTATGGTTCCCCTGATCATCATTTGCTCAAACCCTAGGGCTGTGACACAGGCCTTTAATCCAAGCCCTGGAAAGACAGTGGCGGGGTGATCTCTGTGAGTTTGAAGTCAGCCTGGTCTACATAGGAGTTCCAGGACATCCAGGAATACATAAAGAGATTCTGTCTCAGAAAACCAAAAAGAAAGAAAGGAAAGGAAGAAGGAAGGAAGGGAAGGAGGGGAGTGGAGGGAGGGAGAGAGAGAGACACAGAGAGAGAACGGAAGGAAGGAAGGAAGGAAGATTGGGCTAGAGAGGTGGTTAACAGCACTTGATACTCATTCAGAGGAGCCAGGTTCTATTCCCAGCACCAACACAATGGCTCACAAATGTCTGTAACTTCAGTTCCAGCAGATCTGGCACACTGTGTTTTCTGCACTTTTGAGTGGTGGGCAGACATACACTCATAAGCTAAACTTTAAAAAGAATCATCACTCAAAATTATTGAATGCTTACTGTGCTGAATAAATATGAAGGTGTTAGGAGAGAGATGAAAAATATGGTTCCTGAAACTAAGTGTGGTGGTGAAGGCCTGAATCCCAACAATTGGGATGAACTTGGGAGGATCAGAAGGTCATGTTCATTCTCAGCTGCACAGTAAGCTTGAGGACAACTTGGGCAACATGAGACCCTGTCATCATCGTCGTCATCATCGTCATCAAAGTAGCAGGCTTTCTCGAACCACCATCCCCCAAGTCATGACACAGAGACTTGGTTATCAGTCCTTGGCTTTAGTTTAGGCTTGTTTCTGGCTAGCCTTTTCAACGTAGTTCAGCTATGTTCTGCCTTTTGACCTTTCTTTGATTCTGTAGGTTCTACTTTCCTGCTTCCTCCATGTATGACTAGCTGGTGGCTGCCAGCATCTCCTCTTCCTCCGCATTCTTTTCTGAACCTAGTTCCCCTCTACTTATTCTCTCTGCTCACCAGCCCCATCTGTCCCTCCCCTGCCTAGCTATTGGCCACTCAGCTCTTTATTAGACCAATCAGGTGCCTTAGGCAGGCAAGGTGAAACAGATGCAACACACCTTTACATAGTTAAACAAATATGCTGCAGCATAAACAAATGTAGCACATCTTTGCCTAGTTTAATATTACACATTTCCCCTTTTGTTTAAATAAAAAGAAAGATTTTAACTTTAATATAGTAAAAACTACATACAATAAGAATAGTTATTAAGTAAGAATTACATTTACAATGGTCTAGTCAATTTGTATTTGACAAAGTTGGAGAAATCACTCTATTATCTATTCTATTTTGATGAGTCGCAGAATGTTGTACTTAATTTACCTTCTATCCCAACTAAGGAAAACTATAACTATCTAGTTTTCAACCCTACTATCAAAGACCCCCAAAAGGATTATTACTTGAGTAAGCAGGAAGTGCAGTGCAAACCACCTCCAAAACTATAGAAACAACAGAGACATTCATCTGTCAGGACAGTCACCCACAGTTCCTTTGCAACATTAAGGCATCCATCTTCAGCCTACAGGACATGTTTTGTGAAGCAGGAATTTTGAAGGACTGTCCTACCTTGTCTTGGCAAAGTTTGGCAGTTGCGTTTCTTTGTGTTCAAAAGCACACTTTCAGCAACCAAGGCAAGGGCAGTTTCTTGTCCAAAAGGCTGGCTTTGCCACAGTGAAAGCAAACTTTATATGGGGGTTCTTGAATGGCCATCATCCTTTTATGAAATAGATTGGTGCTGCCAGGAACAGACATGTCTCACTGTCATGAAAAGCCTTAATCTTTTATTTACAGCATATATAAAGACAGTCCCACATCACTTATGTTAACAAAACATTTTAAATAGCATATTCTGTAGGTCTCTGAAGCATTTGAAGATCATATCTATCTATGTTTAACATTGAAATCCTAATATGACTACAACTTTGATTATTACAGATGACTAACTACTAACCTGAATTTCTTAATTATATGTTACATTTCTAAATGACACAAAATACCCCAAGCAAGAGTAGAAACTACATATGCTATAACAAAAATAACTTTACATTTGTATCAATAAACCATACTCCATACCAATGTAAATAATAAAAAATAGTTGTTTTCCTATTCTATATTCTTTTAACCACCCAAAATGATGACAAATATCCATATCCCATCAAATGACCAAAAACTATCCAGCCCACCTATTGGGAGTGTGGCATAGTGTTCTCTAGACCGATTCTTGCTATCTGTGGACAGCAGCATCTCCAGGGGACCCTGAGGAAATTGACACAATGATCAAGTCCTGGGAAAACTAGTTGTAACATCTGTTGCCCAGCCTCAGCTGTTCCCAAGCAGAGGGATCAGCACATACATCACCTGTAGTTTTCCTGGCTTATTTCTTTATGTTTCTGTAGCAAAGATTAACCTGCTAATTGGTATCTGTGCCCTCCACTGAGGCTCTGGTGGCACTGAGGCCCCCTTCTGAGGTCTGTGAGAGCCGAGCCTTAAACCAGTTAAGTTTTATTGATATTGTTCTCTTGCTGAATAATAAAATCATGGCCATATCAATTCAGGGCAAGAAATTTTCCTTCTAAGCTACACACACACACACACACACACACACACACACACACACACACACACAGGCCTATGCTGCACAAAACTACTCTGGCCACACAGCTGTTGTATGCATGTCATATATACATGACAGTAATGCAGCATGAAAGCTGAGCCTTAACTTAGGTCAAACAGTCTTGATTGAAAGCTCTTAAAGCGATCCCCGCTATGCAGCCTTGAGTAGGAATTGTTTTTTTAAATCCTGTCCAATTTAGCATTTTCTCTTCCTTGTCAAGGTGTGAGAGCCATAGCAGAATTTCTGGCAAAGTCTAAATCAGAAGAGACTCAGGAGGAAGTACAGGTTCTGCTGGATGCTCTGGTCCATGGTAATCCCAAGTACCAGAATCAAGTGTATAAAGGTCTAATAGCTCTGCTGCCCTGTGGATCCCCCAAAGCCCAGCAGCTGGCCCTGCAGACTCTCAGGATTGCCCAGGTGAGCTTCTGCCATGCTCTGGAGTTCTGATTCTCATGGTGTAGTCTACCTTTGCCATCCACATTTCCACAGGCCTGAGAGGCAGAGCTCAGCCTTCCCAAGCCTGTCTGCTGTTCAATCAGCATCACTTGTGAAGGCCCAGGCAGGCAGGGGTTCACATCTCCCAGCAGAGTGATTTGTCCTGTTTATTTAAGGATCAGAAAGATATTGGCAGACTTCAAAGTGGTTGAGACAAGCAACAAGGGTGACTAGGGAACTGTAGAAAAGATTAAAGGCAGGCATTTGACAAGGAAGGAAGCAGGGCACTTCTGTGTAAGTGAAGAGGCCAGGGCTCACTGATGATGAAAGCCTTTTTTTCCCCCTTGGCTTCTGCCCTAGAGTGTGAGGAAATCAGGTTTGGGGTATGGTGGTGGCATGCCTTCTAAGGAGGGAATGTGGTTTTGACACAAATGGTCGAAACTCTCACACGTACTCCAGAGGACCAGCTGGAGGGTGGCAGGCAGCAAAGGGCCTGAATGGTGGCAATGGGGACGGGTAACAAAGTGGGTAGACATTTCTGAGATAGAAGGTGTGGAACCAAGAACAGACATCTAAGCCAGGCAGTGGTGGCACACACCTTTAATCCCAGCACTCAGGAGGCAGAGGCAGGCAGATCTCTGGGTTCAAGGCCAGCCTGGTCTACAAACCAAGTTATAGGATAGCCAGGGCTACACCGAGAAGCCCTGTCTGAAAAAAAAAAACAGAGAGAGAGAGAGAGAGAGAGAGAGAGAGAGAGAGAGAGAGAGAGAGAGAGAGAGAGAGAGAGAGCGCCACTGCCCAGAACTGCCGGGGAGGCCACTGGGCTATGGAAAATTAAAGACTTGTAGGTCAGAAGGAAAGCTCAGGATGAAGTCAGCAGTTTGGATTTCACAAACAGTTAAAACAAGTGAAAATGGGGTAACCAAAATCCCCAGGAGAATGTACCAAGTCAGGACAGAAGAAGAGATGGCTCCTGGAGCTGGAGCATGTAACATAGTAAGTGAAATCTGAAGAGGAAAAACTAAAAGGTAAGATTCCAGAAAAAGATGATTTCAGGATCTGGCATGAGTATTTTTTTCCCTCCTGTGTCTCCCCAGCCAAAGTCTCAGCCCTTGGTCCTGCATGCCTTAAGCAACCAAGAGACTTGGCTTAACGCATCTTGAGCTAAAGACTACAGTGTCAGTTCACCCCACAACCTGGCTCTAATGATCCTCACATCACTTCTAAGCCTAAAGAGCCAACCCTCTTGCCCTCCTGTCTGTCTTGTCAGTCAATCATCAGAGCGACACACCCCAGCATTGTGGACGGTGTGCTGAAGGTCCTGGACACGATGCACCTGGAAGTACAGTACGAAGGTGAGGAGGCCCCCAGGTCACCAAAGGTAGCCATGAGAGGCACATTCTCCAAAGGCTCCCTCCAATCATAAAGAGCCAGTGGCTGAGTCTAAAATAACATTGGCAGAGGAAAAAGGCTGCTTTAGTATGAACCAGCAAATCACTCAAAAAATAGAAGTTATATTTCATTTGTTTGAGCAGATGTTAGAACTGGCTAGGTCCAGAGCTGTCCCTCATATGGTTCTTGCTGTTGCACTGAAGCCCTGCCTAAAGATTGACAGCATGCTCTCCCAGCATGCACAGGCCTGGGCTGGACTTGTGTGATGGCATGCTCTCCCAGCATGCACAGGCCTGGGCAGGACTTGTGTGATGGCATGCTCTCATGCTCTCCAGCGTGCACAGGCCTGGGCTGGACTTGTGTGATGGCATGCTCTCATGCTCTCCAGCGTGCACAGGCCTGGGCTGGACTTGTGTGATGGCATGCTCTCATGCTCTCCAGCGTGCACAGGCCTGGGCTGGACTTCAAGCGCTGAGAAAAAGCAAAAGGAGCCTAAGATTGCGGTACACCCCTCTATCCCCAGACTGAGACAGGGGAATCCTAAATTCCATGCCAGCCTGGGCTACATAATGAGACTGTCTCATAGCAAAACAAACAAACAAAAAGCACCCCAAAGAACGTCTTTCTTGTAAATAATAATAATAATTCGGCTAATTAGTGACATCCATAAGTTTTCATTTATTACCTTTCCATAGGCTCTTTCACTTATTTCTGAAAATAATCCTAGTATACAGCCTTCACCCTACCAGGCTGTCAGATGGTGAGGCAATGATGGTGGAAGAATCTTGTGGTGGCTTCTTGGTTTTGTTTTCTGTTTCCTTTTGAGACTGTTTGTTGTTTGTGCCGTCTAGGCTGGTCTTGAACTCTCCGTCCTCCATCAGCTTTCCAAGTGCTGGGATTATAGGCATGCAGCACCACACAAGGCCAAGTCAGTGTCTGGGTTCTGGAAACCTGACTTGGGCAATGAGGGAGGGAAGCAGGACAGACATACAGACAAGAACACATGGGGGGAGGTGTCCGGTGGGCTAAGCGCTCTAATGTGGAGTACCAGCAGCAGTGTGGATTTCACACATCTGAATCCAGGAGGCAGGTGTATTGTGGACAGCTGAAAAGTAGGCAGGTGGAGCTCCGTAGGCGAGCAGCCTGAGGCTGTGAGTATCTGGGATGGGGAAGCAGGGGTTGGTAGTTTTTTTTGTTTTGTTTTTTTTTTAACTAAAGGCCACTCACTCATCCTAATTTATACTTGGTCCAGGAGAAGCCTTTTGCCGTCCCCCTGACCCTCACCCAGGGAAGGCTTTGCCATGTCTGTGGCTCTGAGGCTTTAGGGTCCATGACATGACTGTGCTTGTATCAATGACACATTCACTCAGGACTTCATTCCACTACACCTTGCTTGGCTGGACCCTGGTTTGTTTTTTTTAAAGTGGTTTTGATCTTGAAACACATCCCAGCCTTGCCTGGAACTCTTGAGCCTCCTGCCTCCGCTAGCAACCACATCCAGCTAACTACGGTGATCCTTACACCTGCACCTGTTCTAAGAGTCAGGTGAACGAGTGATTGAATGAATGGATGGATGTAAATGAATCCAGGCACACTGGATGTGGCTCATCTCTGCTCTACTGTCTGGACAGTTGCAGCCACAGCTAGGGCCAGTGACGACCAGGATTCTGGATTTTTTAAATTTTGCTCTGGCCCCAGTACGACTCCACACACCCTTTATCATCCTGTTCACACTTCATATTTGGATATTATGAGTGGTTTTTCCTTAATTTTCTTTTTTGCAGGCTTTATTTTAAAATAATAATTACTCTGATATCTAAGGTTTTGTCCTCTCTGCTTATTTTTAATTCTGAAGAAAGTCTTGGTCTTGAAGTTAATTCAAGGAGCTGAAGTCATATGGGAGTTAGGGCTCAGCCAGTGCCGTCAACAGCAGTCCTTAACATGTAGCCTCTGTGTGGACCCTTGGCTTCTCCTAGCTTGTTGTCTGAGTCCCAAGAAAGGAAGATCCAAGAACATACACAAGACATTCCAGTGTGAAGCTGCACGGCCTTTTGTGGCTAACCCTCCTAAATAATATTGCATTGTGTCCTGTTGGAATCCATAGGCTCTCGGGGCTGGAGAGGGCTTGGTAAAGAGCAGACCCCAGTTCAGTTTCCAGCATCCACATGGTGGATCACTACTGCCCATAACTCCTGTTCTAGGGGATCTGATATCTTCACACAGACATACATGCAGGCAAAACATGAAGTAAATAAGCATTCATGGGACCACATAGATCCCACACCTCCGTGGAAAGGTGGCCAGATAATAATATGGCCTGTTCTTAAAACCACTGCAGAGGCAGGTGACATTCTATGTCCAAGTGTGATAGACTTCTCTACCTTTCCTCCTTTATTTGCTCAATTTAAAAAAGGTGTGTGTGTGTGTGTGTGTGTGTGTGTGCGTGTGTGTGTGTATATATGTGTGTGTGCCTGTGTGTGCGTGTGCATGTGTGTCTGTGCATGTGCATGCATGTGTGTATATGTGTGCTGTGTTTGTGTGTGTGCATTTGCGTGTGTGCATGTGTGTATGTGTGTGCATGTGTAGGTGTGTGTATGTGCATGTATGTGTGTGCCCGTGTGCGTGTATGTGTGTGTGTACATGTTACTGTGGGTGCTCACAGAGGTCAGAAAAGGACATTGGGTCCCCTGGAATTGTAGTTATAGGCAGTTAGGAGCCAGCCAATATAAGGGGTGGGAATGAATTTCAGTTTTCTTCAAGAGCACTAAATTGTCAGGCCCCTGATTTCTGGATATATTAATGCAGTTTTCTAAAAGGCAGAGCAGGATGAAAGTCTTCACTGGTGTGGATGCTCTACAGGATGGGAGAGAGAACAGTGCTGTGGTCAGAGCCGTCTTAGCCCACTCCAGGAGTTCTGGTGCCTGTTCCTGACTCACTTCTCTCAGAAGGATAAGCAAGCAATGAGGGTCCAGACGCCTCAGCTCTCTGGCATCCTAGGGCTTTTGTTACACTGAAGTCCCTAGAATTTCATTATTAGTTGTATTTCTTATGTATCAGTGTTCTGCCTGCGTACCAGAAGAGGGCGTCATGTGGTTACTGGGGACTAAACTCAGGTCCTCTGGAAGAGCAGCCAGTGCTCTTAACCCCTGAGCCATGTCTCCAGTCCCTCTAGAATTTCTTTTAATGACCATCCCACTTAAGCTAAGTAAGCCAAAATCAGAACTAAGAAAGGACTTCTCCAAAGTGGTCCTGCCTGGAATTTATCTCCATTTATAACTGCTCTGAAGTGAAAAATGGCACTTTCCTCTTGGGAAAGATTGCCGTTCCAGGAATTGGTGGCAAGGGAGGACTGATCAGAACAAGCAGTTTAAAGTGACAAAAATAGCCATCCATTGTGTCCTATGTGTCCTTTCCCTAGAGTGGGGACACTAGAGAGAGGTGAAACCCACATGCTGGAGGCCAGCCTCCTGAGCTGAATGGTCTCACCAAAGCAAAAACAAACAAAAAAACCAAACAAGGCTGGTGAGATGGCTCAGTAGGTAAAGACACATGCCACCAAGCTTGTCCATCTAAATTCAATCCCCAGTGTCCACACGGAAAGAAAGAACTGTCTCCCAGGGTTGTCCTTTGACCTCCACAGGTACACTGTGGCATGTGACACACATAAACACGTAATTTTATTGTATTTTTGGAGACAATGTCTCACTGTGGAGATTGGGAACTCACGGTCTGCCTGTCTTTGTTTTACAAGTGCTCGTATCAAAAGCTTGTGTCACCATATCCAGCTAAATGTAAATCAAAATAATCTTTATTTTATGATATGAATGTTTTGACTGCATGTGTGTCTAGTGCCTGTGGAGGTCAGAAGAGGGCACTGGATCCCCCTAGAACTGGAGTTACAGATGGTTGTTTGTGGTTGCTGGCAGCAGAATCTAGATCCTCTGAAAGAGCAGCCAGTGCTCTTAACAGCTGCGCCATCTCTCCAGAACCAGAAAAACAAAAAACAAAACAACAAAAAAAACCTTGCTGGGTGGTGATGGCATGGGCCTTTAGTCCCAGCACTTGGGAGGCAGAGACAGGTGTATCTCTGTGAGTTCAAGGCCAGCCTGGTCTACAGAGCAAGTTCCAGGACAGGCTCCAAAGCTACACAGAGAAACCCTTTCTCAAAAAACCAAAATAAATAAAGAAAGAAAATAAAAAAGAATAAAAGAAAAATAAAGAGCAAGGACACATAAAATGTTACTTTAATTTTTACAAATTTAAATAAATAAACGGTTAATTATTGCTTCAGGGACATAAAAATTATAATGTATCACTTAGGAAGGAGCTCACTAGTTCACTGTAACTGCTCTGTCAGATTCAAGCCAAAGGTCATTTGACCAAATGATAGACTAGCTGAATGACAATTCAACAAAGTACTGATTTACTGAAGATATTTGTTCTTCAAATATTACTTTTAGCAGTTCATATTGGTGGCATTAGTGGGGGGGGAAGAGAGTTGGCAGAAACCATTCTCTACAAAGCAAGGATCCCTTCCTCAGCACCCCTATCTGCCCTGTGCCGGCCCTTCCTCCATGTCTGTGGCCCAGACCTCTCCCTGCCCTTGTCCCCTGCCAAGCAAAGAGGAGGCCAATGGTATTTGAACTTATGCATAAAACCACAAAACCTATTCAATCTGTATGTTTATATTAGGAATCTATTTCTATATTGAAAATTATCCCTAAAATGTAGTAGAGACCGGAAAGCTTGGGGACAGCCTGGCTACAGAAAACACATGTCACCACAACTCCTGATGCTTCAACACATATATCACATCAGTAGCTCGTATTGTTAAAACTTCATTGACTTTCTGGCCTTTAAAACTATTAATGAAGCAGGCTTGCTGACACATTCAGTCACAGTACTCAGGAAGCAGAGGCAGGAGAAGGTCTCTGAGGTTGAAGACAGACGGCTCTATGTAGCAAGCTCCAGGACAGCCAGGCCTACATAGAGAGACCCTGTCTCCAAATTTATTAATTAACAATAATGATAATGCATTTCTGCTTGTATCTTGGGTTGATACTTGCTGCATCATCCGGGATGGCCTTGAACTCCTAGACTCAAGAGGCCTACTTGTCTCAGCTCCCCTCAGCTGAGTCCATAAGCTTACTACCTCTTGTTAGACTTTCAAATTGTGTGTGTGTTTATATACGCATGCCTGCACATGTGCATTCCCATGTATGTACTCACCTGTGTGCAGGCACATGTGGAGATCAGAGGTTGACATCAAATGGCTTCCTCTACAACTGTCCATACATACTGAGGTCTCTAAAGAACCTGTAACTCACCAGTGTGAACTACTCTAGCCAACTTGCCCCTGAGCTCTGCTGTCTCTAGCTCCCTAGTACTGAGGGTACAGTCTGTCCATCATGCCAGCCCAGCATGCATCTGCGTGCTAGGGATATGAACTCTACTTCTCAAGCTTGCTTGCCAAGTGCTTGAACTGCAGACTCTCTCCTGCCCTTTAGTACATGGATGTATTTATTATTTATGGGAAAACACATGCATGCCACAGCATTGGAAGGTCAGAGGTCAGCAAACAGAACTGTGTCCATCTGCCATGTGGTCCTGGGGATCTTGCTAGTCAGGTTTGGCTTCAAGTGCCTTTGCCCACTGAACCTCTCAAGACCTTAAAAAACAAATGTCTAAAAGTATTTTTGGCTGGGCACGGTGACACATCCCTGTAATCCCAAATGAAGGAGACTGAAACAGGAGGATTGCCACCAGTTCAGGGCCAGTTAGGTCTACATAACTAAAACACTGGACTCTGTACCTAAAAATGAATCAGTCGGTGGATCAACTTATGGTGTCTCAACACTGGTCTTTGATTATTTACGGTTTCCGCATTATTGTTGAAATAGGATGGAATTAAAAGAGCAGCAGAACACACAGGAATCACAGGACATAGGACTGGTCAAGTACAGCCTGCCAAGCACATTCCCCTGGAAAAGAGAATTCGTGTTGACATGTGCTTCCTCAGTACAGCCAGAGGGTGGCAGTCTTGTCCAGACGTGAATAATAAACTGGTGCCCTGGTTTCCCAAGACTGAAGGAGCAAAGAATTCCTCTGCTGCTCAGATGTGGGCACCTTGGAAGTAGTTGCCTGTCTAAAAAAGTTTTAGATTTTTCCTGTTCAGTGTAAAGGCTTCTTCATCTAGACCTATAAAACGATCATATTAACATACAGACTTGTATTCATGGACAGATTAAAAGAAAAAAAAATCTTATGAGTTCCCTAAACACAGATTCTACAGAGGAGGCTCAAGGGAGGTGCTGGCTAGCTGAACTTCACATAGATTTAAACAAAGTCATCAAGGCTTCCAGGTATAGGGGAACAGGAAGTGACTGCTGGTTCTGGAAGGTTGATGGGAGGAGGCCAAACCAAGGGTTTTCTGGTTATACAGAGTCCCCAAAGTAAGAACCACCTTGATGTTATCTGTCCTGGCATTATCAACCCTAACCTCTTCGTCCCAGGAAAGGACCTTTCCTGGACAGAAAGGACAGCATGTCACAGGAATCCTGTTTCTAGCCACTGGCTGGATACTAGAGATTCCTTCACGGCAGAGGACAGCCTTTCACATTCATTCCCATCCACGCAGGCATGAAGTTTTCCTACTAACCAACTCTAATGCTGGGCACGGTGACAAACACCTTTAATCCCCACACTCAGGAGGCAGGAACAGGAGGATCACTGTTACTTCATGGCCAGCCTAGTCTACATATTGAGTTCCAGGCTAGCCAGAGCTATGTACAGAGACCCTGTCTCAAAAAACAAACACCAAAAAAATAAATAATTAAAATCACACACACGAGATATCTTACTTTCCCCCAATATGGAGTATCCAAGGTTCCTGGTGAAAGACCCCCGGGGGTTAGGGACCCCCGAAACGGACCTTTCCTCGGAAGGAGACCCCATGACCCAAGGAGGACCGAGCCACAGATCAGCTGCAAACAGCACGAGGTTTTATTGAATAACGCAGGACCTGCGGGCTACCAAGCCACTTGGGATGGCTGGCGCGCCCAGCCCTCTGTTTAGGGCCTTTTTATAGGGTTAGGGAAGCAAAATCATGCGTACAGAGGCAAAGGCGAAGTTACAAAGTTTCCATTGGCTGGTTTGAATGAAACCGCCCGTTGAGGGGTGAGGGGTGAGGGCCCCCAGGTTGCCATCCGGCCTGACCAAACAACCTGGTTATCACCCGCCCCCAGGCCTGCTGTTTCTTTTGTTCTTTATCTTCTTTTTGGAATTCTTTCCCTGATCAGGCTGGGCCTGATCCCATAGCTAAGTAACTGCTTCTCCTCCCTTCCCCCCCTCTGCCCTGTTGACATATATTGTGAAAGTTACCTGACTACATTCCCTTGTCTTTATCTCAAGCATCTTACGGAGTTAATCTTTACTGTCTTGTTAATATGTCTTAGGGAGGTTTACTTGCAACGCGCTGCTGTTAACTCTACTTCTTGGGGAGGGGGCCTTACATTCCCCCATTTTCTTTTCTGAATATCTCTAATCTTAGAGATGACTCTTTATCTAGTGTCTACTTTTTTGACAGCAAATTAACTCTATGGGAAGCCCTTACTACGCTTGTGAGGGCTTCTGCTCTCGGATCCCCTGGTGGGCACACGGGGGCAGATGGGCAGGGTCAATGGTGGGTATGTCCCAAGGTTCTAATCTTGCCCCCAGCAGGCACAGGTCCGGGTACAGGCTAGGCCACCGGGTCCACTGGAGATGGTGGGAAAAGTGTCCTCAGTCTCAGATATCACCTGCCACGTCTGCTCAATCGATTGGTGAAGGCTCTTCTCTAGGGGACTGTCGCTGCACACGGAGCTTGAGGGAATTACCAGTTCTTTGTACAGTCTATCAGTCATCAGGATCTAAGCAGCAATGCCATGAGGTTAGAAGGACTTGGTAGGGTCTCTTCTAGCGAGGTTTAAAAGTCCGATGCTGGTGTCACTGGACGTAGACGAGGTCTCCCACTTGGTAGCGATGTGGGGTCTCATCTCTCTGGGGCTGGTAAAGGTCTGAGAGCTGCTTTTATAAAGAATGTTATATATTAGCCAGGGCCTGCAACCTAGCAGACAAGGGGGTTACACCAGAGATGGTTTTCAGATCTAAAAAGTATTAGCAGAAGGAGTATTGAGCTCAGAAAAGGGTATAGGGCAGGAGCATCACCCAAACTCTGTGGCCAGTCTCCAGGGTTAATTTGCTTAAGGTTTCTACCTGTCCTGAACTTTGGGGTATAATAAAGTTTTTAATCAATCTCTAATATCTTGGCTAGTCCCCTAACTTCTTGGCTACTCCCCTAACTTACCTGGGCCGCGGACCCTATCTTTCACCAAAAAGTCCAAACCAAGGAAAAATTTGCAAGGTTTACTAAGCGTCTTTCACTAGGAGTGAAACACCATCAGGAAGGACTGGAGCTGAGGCCGAGAGCAAGGTCCTCTTGATCTGGTCAAAAGTCTCTTGCTGTTCTTTCCCCCATCTATAGGCGGGGCATAGAGGGACCGCCAAGGCTGCGAAACCCGGAATCTAGAGCCTACAGAATCTAGCAGTTCTCAGGAACTCTCTCCGGCTCTTTTGGCTCTCAGGGGGAGGCATCCGAGTGACAGTTCTCTTTTTGGACTCTGTTAGCCATCTCTTACCGTCTTGAAGGGTCAGGAATGTCACCTCAGGTCGGCATATCTGGGCCTTCTTAGCAGAGGCCTGATGTCCCAGTTTGGCCAGTTCAACGAGCAGTTTCTCAGTCCTTTCTCAGCACTGTTCCACTGTGGAGGCTGCAAGCAATGAGTACTGCAACGGAGTTAGTTACCTTGATGCAGGGCCTCATCGAAGATGGTAGGAGAGTTCTTGAAGCCCTGAGGCAGTCTAGTCCAGGTGCGCTGTCCTGAGAATCCGTTCTTTGGGTCTGTCCACTCAAAGGCAAACAGGGGCTGGCTGGACTCATGGAGACGCAGACAGAAGAAGGCATCTTTTTAATCTAAGACAGTGTAAATGTCTATACCACCCGGCTGTTGACTTCTCTCAGGTCTCAGGCTTCTTAATGGGCAGCAATGGAATGTTCTATTCTGACTGACATGGTTTCAGGATTTTCTGCTCCAGCAGCCTCTGAGTGTGGGATTTGATCCCTTTCTTGGCATCTTTGCTCAAATCTGACTCGCAGGGGTGTGGCTGAAGGTTTCACCACAGGGGGCCGCTGGATCGCCAGCCCTGGTCTAGCCGTTTCTACTCATGCCTCCCCTCCGGGAAGGCCTGAATTGGTTACAGCAGGCTTGCTGACTAGAGGGTTAGTGAATTTTACCTTGGGCCCCTGGGGGTTAAAGGTGATCTTTGCCCCCAGTTTGGTAAGCAAGTCTCTCTGGGCACTCTGGAGTCACTAGGAAAGAGTGCTGCATTTTTTTTTTTTCTTTAAAGTCCATTGTTCTTTTAGTCGTCCACGCCCTATGTCTGCACTGCTGACATCTTGGACTAATGATTTCTTGTTGGAGAGGGAACCTAACCATTCCCGTGTCCGTTTCAAAGTCACTTGGGGTCCCCTCCACATTAAAGGTTCAGGAGGGGATTCAGAAGGCTGGCTGTATTAGCCGCAGGCTTCTTTTTCTTGGGGCAGTCCCCACTAGCTCGGTATTCTTCTGAGCTTCTGGTGCGGGCCCAAGCTCTACTGTCTCCCCTGCCTGCCAACCAAGGCAGCCAAGATTCCTCCCCATTCCCTCGTTCATCTATCGGTTTTTTTTTTTTCTCTCTCTCTCTATACACATCTCGCTTCCGCTGTTCTCCTCTCTCTCTCTCAAAACACTTTCTAGCCTCTCTAACTAAGTCTCAAGGCCATATCTTGTAAGCCACCCATTTTCTGAAACTTTCTTTGAATACCTATTGCTGACTGTTTTATAAAGGACTTTCTTAACGCCCCCCTATTCTTCCGATTCTAGAGCAAACAGTGTACCTCTCTGATAGACCTTTACTAGCCTCACTAAAAACTCAGAGGGGAATTTATCAGACTTTTACATCTCTTTTTTTTACCTTGGCCAGATTAATTGGTGCATCAGAGCCTGGCGACAGAGTTAATAGGTGTCTCCTACCTTCCCAATGGGGACGTCTAGGTTAGGCAACTGCATCGGGGTGGCGTCCGAGCTGGGGGCCAGTTTCCAAGCTGCTAATAAGATCCGATCTTTTTCCTCAGGGGTAAAGAGATTCTCCCAAGTAGGCTGATAAGAGAACATAGTTTAACAGGAGTGCTGGCAACGCCCTTAGGTGGCCCGGCTCTCTCCGGCTCCAGGCCTCACTCTCAGTGGCCCCAGGGGGTGCCTGTAACGAGCGAGGGGGGGGAAGCTCATCAGCGGGGCCACGTGCTGAGTGCCCGTCACTTTCCGGCCCCTGGGAAGGTCTGAGGCTAGAGCCTCCCTCGGCCCTAACTAGGCCCTCCCCAAGCAGGGAGGCGAGTTTCCAGGGAGCAGGGCTCCACGTGCGGGCAGAATGAGCAGGAGAGGCCCCGGGGTTTAGGAAGGGGAACAAAGGGCTGGACCCAAGGTGGGGGGTCCGAAGCCAGAGTCCTCCAGGTGACGGTGTAGGGCACCTGATGGGGTGTCCATGGGGTCCAGGGCTGAAGACTTTGGCTTCTACCTGAGAAATAATATCAAGGTTAAAGGTGCCATCGCGTGGCCATTCGGGGGAACAGAAGGTGACTCATCATCATTTTTTTGACTTCTACTGACTGGTTGTTTGCCCAGTACTGAGACAAAATACTAGACTCAAACACAGGACGAACAAGGACTAGATTTAAACACAGGACAAAGGCGCTGCGCGGCTTCGGCCTAAAACCGAAAGCAAAAACTCAAACGGAGACCTGGGGGGGTCCGGATTTTCCCCCTCTCCTACCAAAACCACGTATCCTTCTGATACGGGCTGAGCTCCAAAGGGCTGCCACTCCAAAGCGAGCTCCAGACGCCCCGCTACACCGGGGACCCAAATGTCCCGAAGGACCCAAATGTCCCGCCCGGCGGGACTACAAATGCCTCTAGAACGTCTTCTAGGGCTGCGAGGGAGAAGTTCTGAGCTCGTCAGCCCCTTCTGGCCCCCGCCAAATACAAATGGACCCGATCGAACCAAACGCGTGCGCAGATTCACAGAAAACAAGTTCAGACAACACCGCCACAGACAAGTTCATTCAGACACAGCCACAGACAAGTTCAGACACAGCCATAGACAACGAACAAAACGCTGGCCAGCTTACCTCCTGACAGTGAGTCGGTGGTCCCTGAGTGGGGGTCTCAAATCCCGGACGAGCCCCCAAATGAAAGACCCCCGGGGGTTAGGGACCCCCGAAACGGACCTTTCCTCGGAAGGAGACCCCATGACCCAAGGAGGACCGAGCCACAGATCAGCTGCAAACAGCACGAGGTTTTATTGAATAACGCAGGACCTGCGGGCTACCAAGCCACTTGGGATGGCTGGCGCGCCCAGCCCTCTGTTTAGGGCCTTTTTATAGGGTTAGGGAAGCAAAATCATGCGTACAGAGGCAAAGGCGAAGTTACAAAGTTTCCATTGGCTGGTTTGAATGAAACCGCCCGTTGAGGGGTGAGGGGTGAGGGCCCCCAGGTTGCCATCCGGCCTGACCAAACAACCTGGTTATCACCCGCCCCCAGGCCTGCTGTTTCTTTTGTTCTTTATCTTCTTTTTGGAATTCTTTCCCTGATCAGGCTGGGCCTGATCCCATAGCTAAGTAACTGCTTCTCCTCCCTTCCCCCCCTCTGCCCTGTTGACATATATTGTGAAAGTTGCAACGCGCTGCTGTTAACTCTACTTCTTGGGGAGGGGGCCTTACACTGGATGCTGGGACACTTCCCCCACTTCTTGACTCCACCCTCTGACCCCAACACAGAGACAGGGTTTCTCTCTGTAGCCCTGGCTGCCCTGGAACTCACTCTGTAGACCAGGCTGGCCTCCAACTCACAGAGATGTGCAAGCTGGGTGCCCCTTACTGCCTTGAGAGTTGTTTGTGTTTGTTTGTTTGTTTGTAACTGGTCCACTTGGGGTCCTGTTGCCATGGGAACAGTAACCCTGCCCCTGACCAAGCTTTCCTGTCCACTGGCTCCCTGAGAGGCCCTTGTTCTCAATTCCTTTAGCTATTCAAACAGGGATCAGCAGGGAAGCATGAGGTACTCTGCTGCAGGCAGGGCTGTTGAGTTGCTTTGGGGGTTTTTTGGACAGGGTCTTAGCCTAGACTGGCCTCAGACTCTATACTACAGTAAACAGTGACCCTCCAACTGTGGAGTATTGCTATTGTGAACATGTGCTACCTACCACACACTTTCAGCCTGTGGATTCTAGTTATTCTCTGGATTTGAGGAATGACTTTCCTCTTGAACCAAATGTCCATGGCCTGGCAGTGGCAGCACCTTGTATTTGGTCAGCACTGCCATTTCCTCAACAGCACATGCTCCATCCTTGGCCAAGGGAGTCCGGGCTGGCTCAGTAAACTACTTGCTCCCAGAAAATGTCTCAGACATTTGAGCAAGACCCTGCCTTTTCTCCTTCGGTATAAATGGTGGCCACTGTGAATTTTTAAACGCAGTCAGAAATGACCCAGTAAATGCATCTTCATCTGTCTACGGGGTTGCAAGGTTATAGTTCCATAATTAATGAAAGATGGAGCATTTAGTGTAAAGAGGGTTCGGAAGTAGACGTGCATCCCCTGGAATATTTGACTACATTGCAGAAAGTGTGCTTGTGGACAAGAAATCACATAAACAAGTATTCTTGCACTCACTCGCTTTGATCCAGAGCCTCCACCAAGTCACTTCTCAGGCATAGACATATTTTCCCAGGGTGCCTGGCACTGTTGTGGTTCCTGCTCTAGTGACAAAGTGACATACAGTTAAGAAGCCAGAGCACTCAGGTCCAAACACAGGTGGACTGGCAACAGCTGAGCCCAAAAGAAAAACTTGAGAGTTTGGGACACAGGCCGCTGCACAAGATGGCTGCCAAGCACTTAGCGCCACCCCTTGACCAGTATTCCATCTGCACAAGATTTGGGGGAAGCCAAAGAGGCCCCAAGTGCTGTGCGCCACCTCAGGGCTGGACCGTGTCCCTGTACAATATGGCTGGATCTATCATTCCAGGTTAAAACATCTAAGCGGTCAAGTATGGCAATGCAGACTGTAGCACTCAGGAGGCAGAGGCAGGGGGATCTCTGTGAGTTCAAAGTCAGCCTGCTGTACATAACGAGTTCCAGTCCATCTAGGGATATATAGTGAGAACCTGGTCTCCCAATCACTACAATAACAAGAGCTACATCTGAGTAACAAGCTACAGCGGCTGGGCATCAAATATTGATCATGAGTCCCCAGAGGACATCCATGACACACACAACCCAGAGAAGGGGCCAAAGGGCAATGGGTGTTGGTCATTGGTTCAAGACAGAGTTTCACTGTGTAGCCTAGAAGGCTGCAATTTGCTAAATAGTGCAAGCTACTCTCAGACTCCCCATGCCCCTGCCTCTGCCCTTTCTCAGCCTCCCAAGGTGCTTAGGGTATAAAAGCCTGTACTCCCTGCTGAGCTGCATAAAAAGCATGTTCTGGATTTGTTGAAAAGTGTGTGTGGTGTGTGTGAGCGCGCGTGTGTCTGTGTGTGTGTGTCTGTGTGTGCGTGTGTGTGGGCGTGCGCGTGTGTGTGCATGTGCGTGCGTGTGTGTGGATGCGCGTGCGTGTGTGTGTGTGTGTGTGTGTGTGTGTGTGTGTGTGTGTGTGTGTGCATGCATACAAATATACTAATACAGGGGCTTGCTCTACATAAAGTCTAAGCTGTCCTCAATCTCACAATCCTCCTGCCTCAGCCTCTGGAGTGCAGGAACTATAGACGATGCCCCTGGGAAGCCTCTGTGGAAGAAGCAGGTTCTAGCCACCTTCCCTGAGTGTTTGTTTTTTAATGGGCTCAAATTCCTGATTCTTCTGCCTCCAGGTGCCAAGTATCAGCCTTACAGGCATGTTAAGGGTGGCATTTAAGTGCCATGGTTGCACCTATGAAGGTCAGAGGATGCCAGGTGGGGGCAGTTCTCTCCTATATTTTCCTGGTTTCTGGGTATCAATCTAGGCAACAATGTAAGATGAGGAGTCTCAAAAGTCCAAAGACCCAGCCCGGGCCTGGGGAGGTAGCTAAGTGGCAGTGTGCTTGCCTCAAATATAAATCCAGAGGGCTCCATTTTTAAGGTAAATCTGTCCTAGGCCAGACCTTTCCTCCCCCAGGACATCTGAATTCCTCCAGCTGAAGGCAACTCATCTCTTTGGGCTGGGAACCTCCAGCTGTGACTCCAGGTCCTTCCTGGGTGGGCTCAGCATCCCCTTCCTGACTCAGACTCCTGTTCTCACTGGTATCAAATCACCAGCTCGAGAAGGGTAGGAAGGAAGTGTAACCTTCCCATATTTGGCCTTACCAAGTGCTGAGCAGCAGACAGACAGAGGAGGTGATGGAGAGGGATGGAGAAGGAGTGGAGGACTGGATAGATAAGGGCTAGACAGATGCCTCAGCGGTTAAGACCACCGTCTGTTCTTCCAGAGGTCCTGAGTTCAGTTCCTAGCAACCACTTGGTAGCTCACAACCATCTATGAGATCCTGGTGTCCTCTTCTGGCATAAAGTTGTACGTGCAGATAGAGGACTCACACATAAAATAAACATCTTTTTTTAAAAAAACGTTATTGATGGTTACGGAAGGGCCAGGGCTGGTTCACATCTCTGTCCTTTCCCAGCCATCGAGCTGATAAAAGACCTGATCCACTATGATGTGCGCATGCCTCTGCTCCAGGGCCTTGTGATGCTGCTTATCCCACCAGTCAAGGAAACTTCCAGACAGCAAGCCAAGATCCTCATTGGTAGGACTCCTCATATGGGGCTGCCCGTGGAGGAGGGAAGGGCTTCCTGGCTAATGTGCCCTCATTTCTTCAGACTCTTCGATCCTCCTGTTCACTACCCAGCTACCAGTGTTCTTGCAGCAAGCCGCAGCCGCCAAGACCATTGGGTAGGCCAGCTGAGGGAGTGGGTGATGGCAGCAAGCCAAGCCTGACACTGTTGCAGACCCATGCATTGTCTAAGCCCTGGGATTAAAAGCATATGCCACTGTGCCCAGTTCATAACGTAGTTTAATTTTAAAACAAAGACACAAGGCTGGACATGTACTTGGGAAGTAGAGGCCAGTAGATTTCTGTCAGTTCAAGACCAGCCTTCTCCACATAGTGAGTTCCAGGCCAGCCAGGGCTCTATAGTAAGACCCAGTATTAAAAAATAAAATAAAAGACACCATAATGTGGTATGGGCTTCTCAAGAAAGATTTGCAGCTCATGGTTTTGTTGCTGTTTGGCAATAAGGTCTCTCTGACAGAGTGTCTATGTAGATGTCATGGAACTCCCTACATACATAGTCAGACTGGTCTGGAACTCAGAGATCCACCTGCCTCTACCTCCTTAGTGCTGGCATAAAAGGCGAGCTCCACTAAGCCGGGCTCTGCTGGAAATCTTGATCTCAGCTGGAGAGAGACTTCAGGGTGAGGGGCTCCTTTCCCTTCCTGTGTCCCCACAGTTTTTCCTGACTCTTTATCCTCCTCACAAGGATCCTGGCACGCAGTGACTTGAAGCTGGCAGAGGAGCTGCTGCACATGCGTGTGGTCCACAGTCTGATGGCTGCCATGGGCAACACCGACCACAGCAATAGCCAGAGATTGGCCAGCCTCACACTAGAGGTGCTCAGGTGGGGTGGGCATGTGGCAAACTGCAGTGAATGAGCAGTCGAATCGGCGCATACTCACACTGTCTTCCATCCCGCCCACCTTCTGATTCAGTTCTTTGTGCAAATGTTCCCATTGGTGGAGGAACATGTCCGCAAGTCCATGGGGGAGGAACTCTTCCAGCTCTTCATGGTAAGTATCTCCATTCCCAGCATCCTCAGCGCTTGCCCAGGACAGAAATGTGTCCCTTGTGCACAAAATGAATTTAGTCCCCAGACTTGCCCCTCGGCGCGCGTGCACACACACACACACACACACACACACACACACACACACACACACACACACACATACACACAGACTGTCTTATGTCCCCTAGCTGCCCTAGCTAGTAAGGTGGGCAGGACCTCTCTGCCTCAGCAGCTCAGCTTGCAGTCAGCCTTCCTTTCAAGCCATACTCCTGGAGCACAGCGCTCTGGTGCTCACATAGGCTCCCTCTGCTTCTGTCCGCAGAGCAATGCCGAGATCTTGTACACTAAAATAGATAGCATTCAGGCGGACATCTTGGCAGCCAACAGAGTCAATGTTACCAAAGGTGAGCAGAGAGAGAGGGGAACCGGAGCCCAAGCAGGTCCAGCAATCAGGCTGCTCACGCTTGCCTTTCCTCCTGCAGCTTTACACTTCTATAAAGGCACCACCAGCAGCTGCTTCAACTTCTTCATGTGCCCTGGAGATTTTAATGAGGTGGAATATGCCACCCACTTTGAGAAGCTTCATTCAGAATCCAAGGAGTGACAGAGTCCCTGTGGGGAACCCAGAAGGTCACACCTATACGTGGCGCTGTCCCGCCTACAGGGAAGATGATGTGGAGACAGTGTCACTTGGTTCAGGGTGGGAAGCTGGGTGTTAGAAAATGCACCGAGGAAGGGGGGGGGGCAGATGCTGTTGCTGCAGGAGGGTCTAATAAAGAGTTTTGATATCTGGACTATGTAGTATGAACGGAATGGAGATCTGTAAGTGTTGTGTAACAGCATAGCTAATGCTCCTAATCCAAAGCACGGCCCAAGGGAAGAATCATCAAGGCTCTGGAAGAGCTCCCGGACATCCTGTGGCCTTAATGGAGAACCATGATCCTCTAAGACAGTGCACATCAACCTTGCTAATGCTGCCACCCTGCAGTTCCTCATGAATTTATCTCAGCTACTTTATACCTGAAAGTTTGCTACGGTTAGGAATCGTAATGTAAATATCTGTGTTTTCTGACATCTCAGGCCACCTCTGTAAAAGGGTGGTTTGATCGCAAAGGGGTCCTGGTCCTCTCTTCTGAGTCCCACCCGTCAAGCTCTTCTGTTTCCAGGCGGACATTTACATCTCAATGTGTCTGAAACAAGCCCAGTGCTGGGCCACCATCCCCAGGTTAGTGATGCTCAATACCACAGTGTTCCTTGAAGCCCTTCTTAACCTCATGTCCTCCGGGCTGAGCACGCGCCACTACCTGCAGGTTTTACAGAGCTGTGCGTAGAAGCTGAGGGTTCGTGCGAGATCCAACTCCAAACCTGTCTGTGTGTGAGAACCAGAGCTCAGCTCCTCCCCAGCCTCCCGGCAGGAGACCTGAAAGAACTGACTGTAGTTACACAATACGGGCGGGGGGGGGGGGCTTTATACATTCCAAAAGCGCTATTTATCTTCAAAAACTATTACTAGCCTTTAAGCACTAGACTTCCGGAAAACTAGGTTACTGGAGGCCCGTAACCACACGCAGACTGAACAACACAGAAGACATCCAACCGGAGGGAGAAGAACCATCGGCGGGAGAGCCCCGGCCCGTGCTCACAAAGGCCGCATGCGCAGACAATAGCGTCCTGTCTTTACACCTGTAAAAAGGCGGCCCTGCGTAGGCTCATAACAGGACCTCCAAAAATTGTTTCTTCATTTTTTAGTAGTTGAAGTCAAATCATATGCTCAATAAATAGTTATATATTTAGCCGGCCCTGAAACAGGGCCGTCCAAGACGATAAGACGCCGCAGCTGCAAGGTGCTCTTATAGAAAAACATGTCCTGCTAAACAAATGGTAACTTCTTCGTCGCAACGGGGAGCACACGTCAAATTTCTTCACCGTTCTATCAACAGTCTGTGAAAGTTGTACCACTCTGAAGGAAAGGAAGATCCAAAAAAGCCACCGGCTCTTTCTGGTTTCACAGTCAGCGATGGCCCCTGTGCAGTGCATTATGGGTATGCAAATGAAGCCGAGTCACCACCCTCTGCTCGCCGAAAATACCTTAAATATTTCCTTTTCTCCCGATGTAAAGGTGTAGGCAGACCACCAGGGGGCCGTGCAAATACCAGCTTTCCGGATTCAGACTTCTAAGCAGTCTGAATTGGAAATCATCACCCCAGGAGAAACCGAGCAAATTAGCCCTTGTCTGTACACGAGACCCTGGCTGTCAACCGTCGTGTTTGCTTGGTTTGCTTGGTTGCTTCCTCCGTGTAACTAAAACTCACTTTATAGACCAGGGTGGACTCAGACTCTCAGAGATTCACCTGCCCCTGGCTCCCGAGTGCTGGGATTAAAGGCTTGTGTCAGAATTAATTTTTGTAAAGGAAATGCTGGGGGGAGGGGGCGGGGGGATGGAGACCCCGTGGAAAGACAGCTTGTCTCAGAGAGAATTACCTCTGTGAGAGGGACTGGGGAGGGGGGTGTTTTCTTTACTTGATCTGCATCCTCTGTCATCTGTGTGGGGTCCATATCTGCATACCTACACAACACCTCACCATCTTAAGTAGCAAATTTGACGGCACCAGCTGTCTTTGGGACATTTGTGGTAAGATCAGATGGGTAGTTAGGAGTTGGCCTCCAAATACTTCCTTTTGGGGACTTTTTGTCTCAACTTGTTCCTGACAGTGAGGACAGTTCAAAATCATAGATAAAGGGCCAAGATCTGTGCCCCGCCCACACACACTTTCATATGGAGACAGGGACCTAGTGACACTGATTCATCATAGGGCAAAGAGCCCTAAAGCGTCAAAGGTCGAGTGGCATTGTGGAAAGGAAGCGGTTATTCTAAGAAACTAAGGCTGGGCTGGCAAGGCTTGTGCTGGGCACATCTTTAATGCCTACACACTCAAGAGAGAGGAGAGTTGGATCTCATTGATTTCCAGAGGCCAGCCTGTGACATCACTTAGGGGTCAGAAGGGACTCTCTGGTGGTAGACAGATGTTTTGTTGATAGTAATGGCTGAGATCGCTGAGATAACACAGATCTTCTAGAGCTCAATGGCCTGGAAGCTGGAAGGCACAAAACTTACCAGAGGAAAAATAAACAGGGGGCAGGTGGAGAGAGAAGAACATTGGTGAGCACAGGACAGCTGTAACCCCAAAAGTCACCTGGGTGTCCATTATAGGAATGGTCCCTTGGAGAAAGCCCCCTTGTGTTCTTTAGATCAGGCTTCCCTCGGAGGTGCTGACTGGACCTCTCTCTTCTTCTCTCCCTCTCTTCATCTGCAAAGTAGAAATGAAATTATCCATAAACAGACCAATTTAACAATTCAGAAATACGATGTCATAGCTCTCTGTAACTTTAGTTCCAAGAGATCCTGTGCCTTTCAAGACCTATTTTGCTACTCGCATGCACATGGTGCATATGCACATATCAGGCGCATACACATATAAGATAAATATTTTTTAAAAAGAAAGATGTCACAAAGAATACTATGGACTGCATAAGACAGTACTCAAGGGCATGAGGGTCTCTTCTCAATTCCTTTGAAAGATTATTTACGTTTATGTGTGAGTTTTGCCTGCATATGCATATATAACACAGTTGTTCTTTGATGCCCATGTCAGATTCCATGGAACTGGAGCTAGGGATGATTGTGAACTGCCACATGGGAACTCTTAAAAGAAAAATAAAATCTGGGTGGTGGTGGTGGTGCACATGTTTAGTGACAGCACTCAGGCTGCAGAGGCAGAAGGATCTCTGTGCCCAAGCAGCCTGATCTACAAAGCATGTTCCAGGACAGCCAGAGCTGTTACACAGAGAAACCCTGTCTACAAACCAAAAATAAACAAACATGCCTAGTGATAGTTTATCCTGGAGTCAAATCATTTATTCATGACTCATGGGCACATATTTAGGTTACTCCAAATTTTATACTCCAACAAGGAAGCAGTTTCATGAAGTCTTATAATTTGACAGAACAAGAAAATTTCATACATCAGGGAAGTTTTAAAGGTTTCTTGGCAGTTACAGCAGGATGGGACTAGGTCTCCTTCAAGCAAATGTCTCAGGACATTCTTAGTCGTGGGTTGTTGGAAGTAACTGGTCTGTTAAATTAATAGATCCCAAAAGGTTTAGTTACAGGGCGATAGTTCTGATGCTTAGGTGGGTTAAGGGCAGGCAAAGTCCGAAGTATTCTGTTCTGTAAGGGCTGAGTTGTATATCTGAGGTGAAATGTGGGTCTTTCTGAGAGACAATGGGGTAGGGGTAGTTGTAATGCCTTAATTGCTTGTCAGACAGAGTCCCAATATGGAGTCTTGGCTGACCTGAAACTCATAGGGTAGCCTAGGATGTCCTCCAACTCATGGGCAATACTTTCTCTGCATCTCTCTGAAATGCTTGGATGGGCTGTGTCACCAGCCCTGCTCAGGAAGTTAAAATGCCTTAAAGTGATACCAAAGGATGATTTGAGTGAGACAGGTAAGAAGTATAAGAGTTTTATGAAATTGAGAAGAACCCTGATGTCCAGGGGTATTGGAATGCAGAGTCTGAGGATCCTAATTCAAAGCATGTTCAGCAAAGTGTTGGGATCATTTTGATCTGGCATGATAGGATAACACTTCTACCATATAGCAGGCAGATGTCTATGAATAGAGAGAGGCCTGATGCCCTGTGCAGGAGATGGAGGAAGGCAGTGGCAGGAAGCAGGAGACACTTAGATGTAGGAGATTCTTAGACTGTTTCTATGTAGAAGGAAATTATTGTTATAATAACAGAGAGGGAGGGAGACAGACAGAAAGGGAGCGAGAGCAAAGGGTGGGGGGAAAGAAGAAGCAAGAGAGTTTGTGATGTGTGGTGGAAATTTTTCTTAGAACGGGGCTTGACCTCAGAACACAGGGCCAAGTGTGGCTTCAGGGGCTAGAATAGAATCCTAACAGAAATGTCTAAGACACTCCTGAGTACCAGGGGCCAAAATAAAAGTTCCCAAACAGGTCTGGGCTCTGTGTGTGTGTGTCTGTAAAAAGATTTATTTCTTCATTCATTAAGATTGTATATAGTCTTCTGCCTGATGGACAGAAGAGGGTATCAGATCTTATACATGAGCTACCATGTGGTTACTGGGAATTGAACTCAGGACCTTTGGAAAAGCAGCCAGTGCTCTTAACCTCCGAGCCTTCTCCCCAGCCCCTTATTTTATATTTTTAACATTTATTTATAATTATGTGTGTGTGGATGCAGGTTTCAGAGACCAGAAGCGATCATCAGATCCATGACTTGGAGTTGGAGGTGCTGGTGGTTGGGAGCTACAGGATGTGTTTGCTGTGTCTCCGCAAGAGCAGTAAGCACTCCTCACTCCATCTCCTTATTGGGTTTTTAGATGTCAACAGGGAAAGAAGAGGGAGCTTCTAAAATCGTATCCTAGAACCTAGGACCGCTAAACCTGCCTGTTTTCTTTGGCCTTTGAGAATGGGTCTCTCTGTGTAGCCCTGGCTATCCTGGAACTGACAGAAATCTGTCTCTAAGTAAAATGACACACTGAGACGCATAAAATACAAGAGGTCGGCCTGAAGGAAGAATCTATTGTGAAGTATTTTTGAGAAGGCTAATGGAGCAATATATGGAAATCGGGCGGTGGTAGCTCCCATCCTTATTTCCGACGCTCCAGGGATGGGCTGGTCTGCAACAGAGTACCAAGACAGCTAAGCTCCCTGAAAAACACGGACTTCGGGATCCAAACGGGAAAAATAACCACCAGAAAGAAGTGGACCCCAACTGTTTTATGAGCTTAGGTCTAACCTGACGCCTCTGCAAACATATATCAGCTTGTCTAGCCATAGCCACTACGTGTAACACAAACCCAGCATTCAGTCAACTTAGGTCTCACTGTGCTCATCCATCCACAGGAACAACTTCAGCATCTACTTTTGAAACAGTCGAAAGTAGCCCTGAACAAGCAGGACCTCAAAAAATTGGGTTAAGACTCAGAGTTGTTCCTCTCCACGGAAATCTTTAGTAAAAGGCGAAAGATTTATTCGATCTGAAGAGAAACCAGAGTATACCCAAACAGCTCCGCCCACCATCCTCGCCCGCCTGGAACTCCTACATAACCGATGGGTACCACCGGCACATAATACATGGTCACTAACTTCTGCTTTCGTCTCACATTAAGTCTCTGGAAGCCGCATCACTATTCAGAAAAACAAAAAAATAATAAGGAGTTTACACTTTTAAATGTAAGCCTGGGCCTGTGTGCGATGCATTGTGGGAATGTAAAGGAGGTTACGTCACAAGACAGTTTCCAAACCGCCGGCCTTCATCCCTGTGCTAGTGCTGGGCCACCGTCAGGGGGCAGGACGAAAGCCGTATTTACACCAGTATAACGACCAACAAAGTCTGACTGTTCGGGTGGGGGTCTCCAAAGCCCCACCCTGAGAGAGGGAGCTATTAAAGGCTACTGAGGGAGGGGGGTGTCACAGGTTGCTCCTGCCCCCGTGTGACTCCACGCCCATGGGCGTTTGGGCAGCACTAATTGCACTCAGGAGGTTAGTAATAAGAATTTCAAGACAACAATAAACAATAAATAAAGGACCCGAGGTGAGAGGATGTCGGGTGTACTAATTTGGAGGAAGGTAAGGGTGGGTGGCTGTTGTCTTAGGGTTTCTAAAGCTGCGACAAAACTCCATGACCGAAGAAGCAGCAGCAAGTTGGGGAGGAAAGGAGTTACTTGCTTGCACTTTATTCAGCATTGCTATTCCTCACTCTAGAAGTCAGGGCAAAACCTCAAAGGGCCCAATGCTGATGCAGGAGCTGATGCAGAGGCCATGGAGGGGAGATTCTCTCTGGTTTGCATTCCAGGCTTGCTCAGCCTGCTTTCTTACAAACCCAGGACCAACAGCACCGTGGTGTCATGGCGGCTGGTGCCATAGCTAGCAACCATGGGCTGGGCCTCCCCCATCCCCCATCGATGACTAAATGAGAAAATGCCTTATAGTTGGATTATTGCCCGAACTGGAGTTAGTATATAAGGAGAACACAGAGCCAGAGATTGGGGAAAAGCTGGAATATCAGAAAGAGAAAACAGATCACAGTCAGTTCTCACCCAGCCAACTTCTCAGGCCAAACAGGGTAAGTGCCATCTTCAAGGGTTCTCAGCCTGACTGGTCTCTTCTACAGGCTCCTCAATATCTTCCTTCTCCTACCTTATATATCTTTTCCTACCCAGCTTTTTTACTTCCTGGCTCAACTCTGTATCATAATTCTAGAGTTAGGATTAAAGGTGTAAGCTACCACAGCTTGGCTGTTAGGCCTGGAACTCACAGAAATCCAGAAAGGTCTCTGTCTCCTGCATGATGGGATTAGAGATGTGGGTCACCACTCTCTGACCCTCAAGGCTTGAAGATGGGTCATTCTGTCCTCTGATATTCCAGACTGATTTTATTAAACGTACAATATATCACCACATATCCTCTTTAGTGTCAAAAATAAGAAAATCAGTTATAACTTATATATAACATAAGAAAAACTAGGACTCGAGAGGTGGCTCAGAGGTTAAGAGCACTGGCTGCTCTTCCAGAGGTCCTGAGTTCAATTCCCAGCAACTATGTAGTGGCTCACAACCACCTAGAATGAGATCTGGTGACCTCTTGTGTTGTGCATGCAGAACAGTATATTCATAATAAATCTTTTTAAAGAAAGGAACGAAAGGAGAGAAGGAAAGAAAGAAAGAAAGAGAAAAACTATAAACGATAGGTACAATGATTATATACAATATATACAAGCAGGGACTGGGAGCTGGCTCAGAGTTTAACAGTACTAGTGCCTCTTCCAGAGGTCCTGAGTTCAATTCCCAGCAACCACATGGTGTCATTCTCCTCTGGTGTGCAGCAAAACACTTTGTACATAACTAATAAATAAATCTTTAATACATATATGCTTATAGAAGCAATAATTACACGAATATAGTCCAGTCCATTAACAATTGACAAATTCAAAGAAAACATTCCATTATTAAACCTATTAGGGTGAGTCCAAAGGATTATATCTAGTTCACTTACTAACTTGTATTGCCAACTGAAAACTTTTGATGTCACTCAAACTTACACACTTTAACCTCTAAGTGAGTTTCTTTTATAAAACTGTAACTGTCTCATCTTCAACTCCTTCAGAGATCCAAGAAGGAAATAATATTAACTAAATAAATAGTAATTTCAAGCAAGCAACTTCCCAAGGGTGTGAAAAATGACAGAAACAGTCGCTTGGTCATTCACCCAAGGTTCCTCTGTAGCTTTGGAGCATCCCTCATCAGGCTACAGGCCTCACATCTGACAGGCTTATCTGTGTAACAGGATATTCTTAAAGACCTCCTACCTTGTCCTGGCAAGGTTTGCCAGCTCTTTCTTGTGTGTCCTGCTTGTCCGTTTCAGACATCATAGCAGCTGAGGCAAGGGCACTTTCTTGCCCAGTGGCAAACTGTTGCCACAAAGAAACTCAACTCCTTATGGAGATTCTTCAGTGCCCATCATTTTCCCTGAAGTAGATGGGTACTGCCGGGAGCAGACATGTTTTCTTGTCACAAAAATAAAAGGAACTTATATTATTAAAATATCTTAAATGCCATATTCTGTAGATCTCAGAAGTGTTACACGACCTCCCAATCAAAATATATCTGTTTGACCTTGAAAACATATCTAAAGACTATAAATTTGATTGTAATGTCCAACTACTAACTTGCATTTCTTTATGTCCTAAAGTTATTTAGTTGCTAATAATAACTTTTAAGGTCTAGCAATTCGCAATACATTGTTAGATGAATTGTATATGTACACACCTTGAACAAGTATAGAAATATATGTACAGTAACAATTAATCTCAACTTTGTATCAATATGCAAAATTTGGATACAATATACAAAAATCCAATCCAAAGTAAAAATAATTATAACTAGTAATTGCTTTTTAAAAGTAGATCCAATAACCAACCCTTATATCCTGTCATATCTGCATTCTCCTTTTCTCAGAGTAGATCCAGTAATCTACCCTTTATCATATATCTGTATCTTCCTCTTTCCTTTTTTTTAAAAAGGACCCTGAATATAATCTCCCTTTTTCATATTTCTTCCTCACCATAACCAATAATAACTTGTAACCAATCACCTTAAATAATTAAAACTATCAATAACCCATAAAAAGACAAAAACCATCTACCCAACCGCTTCAGAATGTGGGCTTCGTATTCCTAAACTTACTTACTGCTGTCTTGGGGTGATAGTATCTTTAGGGGATCCAGAAAAGAAAAATTGTGTCAATTGTCAAGTCCTGTAGGTAGCTGTATCATTTGTTGTCCGGTTTCTGCATATTGGGAAAGTGCAGGGTTTGTCTCAAGTCCAGGCTAGGATAGTCTGTGAGGCTGGTCCATCTCAGCTACGGGTCGACTATGTCCTGAGCAGTTTATAGTCCAAAGCCAATGTCTGGTTGGTGTTTGTCAGCCTAGTGGTATTGTCATAGTCCACGTGAAAGTGTTGTGGGGCCCTGTCTTCCTTTGGAGACCTCAAAGATCACAATTAGGAATTGTCATGGTTCACTGCAGAAAGCTGATGAGCCTCAAACCCAAAACAATGTACAAATACCTAAATAAAGCCTTTTGTCTACAACTAGTACTTTATATGACCATTAATATCAGGACAAAAAGTTAAATATATATTACTAGTAGTATAAACTAAGATAATATTCATACGGAAAGTTCCTGAGATTAGTAATTGTGGGAGGTTGTGTTGTTTCATTTTAAATAATTGTCCCAACCACTGGTTTAATAAAAAGAGCTGATTGGCCAAAGGCAGGCAGGAAGTGTAGGCGGGACTAACAGACTAAGAAAAATCTCTGAGAGCAGAGTGCCAGACAGAGCACCAGAGAGAAGCCACAGGAAGCCGAGGACAACTATGCTGCTCTAAAGAAAGGTACCGAGCCACATGGCTGAACAAGAGACATGGGTTAGGTGAAGGGTACAGAGCTAGCAAGTGATATGCCTGGGCCTGAGGCTGATGAGCCTAAAACTATTGGAATCATCTGTGTGTCTCTGTGGGACTGCAGGACTGCGGGTCTGAGGGTCTAGACCTTGAGGTTAGGCCAGAAAGTCCGGGCCAGAAACCTCGTACAACAAGTAATAGTAGAATAGTCTCTTAATTCTTGTTTTTCTTCTGCCCTGCATAGGTGACTCTTCAGATGTGACACAGAGATTTGCATTTTCCTATATAAGCATGCTTTGGTTTTGAGAAGAAGAGAGCCACACTCTAACTCTAAAGCCAACTTTAATTTATAATTAAACTGTGACTTCAACTTTTCTTGGAAATAAAATACATAGATGTTAGGCAGTGATATTTTACTCTGTAGAATATATTGGTATCAATAGGTCTGATTTTTCTTTGCTTATTATTTTTTTTTTTTTAGTTAGGGGGAAATAGCTTTACACTCTGCATTAGTCATGTAGATGTCCAAGACCTTTTGACTTCTTGAAGATTGGTATTTTTAATTTTATGAAAGACAACAACAAAATTCTGCCCTGCTTTTGATTGGTGGGTTTTTCTTACAACTTGCAGAGTTGTCACATCAGTGAATGAGCCATCATTCTCCTTATCAAGAATTTTCTCTTGAGTCAAATCTTTATTAATTTTGATGGTATCCATGCATTTCTTCACCTGTGGAAACACAAGTGAATCCATTTCCCCAACCTAGCACATCCTGGTTTCCATTCTGAGGTCAACACATGTTTGAAATAGATAGACTGATTTAGCTCAGTTGTTTTTTCTATGGTCCAATGCCTTTCTGCCGCTGTTGTTCCTTTCTCATTAGCATTGAGAAAATTCAAAGTTAAAAGTCATTATGTAGTTTAATGGGGGGGGCTTTGTTACTCTTTTCTGTTTATTTAACATATCCTTTAAAGTTCAATTTGATCTCTCTATGACTGCTTGCTCTGTAGGATTGTGTGGTATTCCTGTAATATGCTTCATATCATAATAAGCAAAAACTGTTTCATTTTACTAGAGACACATGCTGGATCATTGTCAGTCTTAATTTGTACAGGCATTCCCATGATGGCCATAACTTGTAGCACTTGTGTGATTACAGATACAGCCTTGTGTGAACTCAAAGCAGTTGCCCATTGAAATCCTGAAAATGTAACTATTGTATAATGTACATATCTTAATTTTCCAAATTCTGTAAAAAAATGAAAGACATCCATTTGCCAGGTTTCATTTGTATGTATACCTTTAGGATTACTTCCTGCTGGCAATGGATTTTGGTTTTAAAAGGAACAGATGGGGTTACTTTTTTTCAATTTCTTTGTCTTATTGCCAAGTGATAGAGAAATCTTTTGTTAAAACTTTTGCTACTGATGTGGATTTTTATGAAACTTTGAGGTTTCTAGTACATTTCCTATTAATAATGTATAAATTTCATCATTACCTTGTGCTACAGGGCCTGGAAGACACATATTGGGATTGGATGTGTGTTTTATATATAAAAGATGATTCCTATTCCTGATTATTTCTTGTAACAGAATAAATAATAAAGTTAGTTCTGACTCATCAGGAATAAAGTCTGCAGTTTCAACGTGTAAAACAACATTTCCTAAATGCTGAGAATCTATATTAAGAGGTTCTGTAAAATCCGTTAATACCATCAGAATAGCATATATTTCTGGCTTTTGAACAGAATTATAAGGGCTTTGAACCACTTTACTTACATTTTCTAATTTGTAACCTGCTTGTTTTGACTTATTTGCATCAGTATAAAGTGTAGGGTCTCCAGAAATTGGTGTTCCTCATTCAACATGAAGAGAAATCTAGTTAGTTCCGTTTATAAATTGAATTCTTTTGCTTTGGGGGTGATCTCTTCTTAACTTCTCCCAAAAAATTATTGTAAGCTCATTGCCAAGGTTCACTTTCTGCCCGTAAATGGTCAATTTCTTCATTAGTAAGGTACAACATTGTTTTTTGGGTCATTTCCTATCAATTGATAGTGTCTTAATTTTCCTTTAAAATCCAATCAGGAAACTTTTCCACATATGTATTTAAATTCTTACTCCGTCTATGTAGTATAAATATCCATTCCAATATACTCTCTTCCCTTTGCATTAATTTCTGTAGAAGAATGCTTAGAGGGTAAAATAACCAGAATGCAATTAAAGTGTGAATCCATATGATCAGCATGTACATTCTGTAATTTCTTTTCCTCTGAAAGCTAATTCTTTCTCAGCTTCAGATGACAATTATCTTTGACAATTTCTTCTGGGTCCATTTCTGTCAAGTGACAAAATCTTAATTTTCCTTTAAATATCAAATCAGGAATCTTTGCTACATATGTTTTTAATTCCTTATTTGGTTGATCTTGTAGAAAGATCCATTCCAATATGACATTTTCCCTTTGCATTAAAATTCTTGTAGGAGAATGCTTAGAGGGTAGAATAACCAGAATGCAATTAAGGTCTGGATCCACATGTGCATCCTGCAATTTCTTTTTCACCAAAGGCAATTCTCTCTCAGCTTCAGATGGCAATTATCTTGGACTATTTAAGTCCTTGACACCATCTACGGTTTTTACCAAATTTCCAGTTCATGATTTTTATCCCAATATTGGTCCACAAATGTTTTCTAGCAAGCTTTAGCAATCATTAAGAGTCGGCAATGTATTTCTCCTAATTTGTACCCTTTGGAGTCTAATTCTTTGCTGACCTATTTTGTATCCTAAATAATTGATGGAATATCCTCTTGGCATGTTTTTATGAGCAATTTGTAATCCTCAAGCAGGCAAAGTATTTCTTTCTTCTTCAAACATTCTTTCTAATGTATCTATATTTGAGTCAACCAATAAGACATTATCTATGTAGTAGATAACGATAGATTGTATGAATTGCTTACATATCACTTCCAACAGCTGTTGTATAAAATATAGGTACATATTGGGCCTATTTAGCACTCACTGTGAGAGAAACTGTAGCTGGAGTTTTACTTACAGGGCACAAGTCCAAGATAAATATTTATTAGAATGTAAATCAACACTCACGATATTAGTAACAGCTTATAGTGGCACCTGAACAAGGACTGGCGGATCCAAGCGATGGACAAGCGATGGAAGGATGATGGATTTCGATTCTGTCTCTCCAGCAGCCAGCAGCCAGGAACCAGGAAGAGAGTCCTTGTGTCCCAGCAGCCACTTATCAATGGGGTTGGCCACACCCACTCCAGGTTGGCCACACCCCCTCCAGGAGCCTGGGACCTTATCGGCTGACACCTTAATCCTGCCACATCTCCCCCTTTTGTCTAACTAAGAAGGTTCTAAACTAAGACTATGTACAATAGGAATTATTATAAGTTAGTAACTGTAAATACCTATTCTTCAACCCCTTCAAGACCTGAGAAGGAAGATATATCACTTGAAAGTCAGAAGTACATGGAAGTAGTGGCTTCCAAAATTTGGGAGAGGACAGCAACACAGCTACCTGGACAATCACCTCTGGTTTTGTGCGCCATTGGAGCATCTATCATATTGGCTACAGGCCTATGGTATCTGACAGATCTTCTCACAAGCAGGGCAATTTTGGAGGGACTCTCTTATCCTGTCCAGGCAGGTTTTGTCAATCTCCATCCATCAACTTGTTCATCCAGCTTGGACACCATGTGTATACTGTCAGCAATCAAGGTAAGGACAGTTCCTTACTCAACCGGCCATTCTCTGCCAAAAGGACAAACTCCAATGGAGTATCCTCGATGCTCAACACCATCTCGGGAAAGGAGCAGTGACACCAGGAGTCGTCGTGCCTCTCATGGCTGAATTTCAAATGTTAAATGCCATATTCTCTGGGTCTATGAAAGGGTTGAAGATTTCTGTCTATCTATGATATTCTAACCTGTATCTGAGATGACTGGGATATGGTACCTTAAGTAATGTTGACTGCAGTTTTTATCGTCTTAAGGAATAAATCCTGTACTAAAATTAGAATACCTATATAAGAGGTGTACAATCCCTGAATAATGACTTTTAGTATGACTATCAAACATTAGCCAGGGGTATATTACTATGTAAAGTGGCCACAGCATTTTAGACATGTATATACATATATATCATCTAAACAGAGGTATATAAAATATCTTGTGCATATATCATAACTAGTTAATATCTAGTATAGTTAAATGAGGGTAGTAATTGCATAGTGTACATGACAATGATGTGCAAATATTTAAACAGAGATAGAAGCATATATAAAATATAGCAATTACAGATTCAATTTTACATAATAGTTACAGATTCAGATTTATATCGAAATACAAGTTGCTTTGGTTATATAAAACAATTTCAGATTGAACTTTGTACAAATGTACAAATTATCACAATTAAACATATAAAATGATTTTACATTTGTATCAATATACAAATACCTATGCCAATGCAAATTGTCTTTAACTTAGCCCATACATTTAGTTAAAATGGTGTATAGGTAGGCAGAACAATCTACCTTAATCTATCTTATCTATCCCTCTTCTCTTCTTCAAAAGAGATCTTTGATGCTATATTATAGTTCTGTCCTTCACCCAATTTTCACTTAAAACTATTCTAACAGAATAAGAATTACCCACAACCCTCAGAACACAAAACTTATTGGGAAAGGGGGTATAGTCTTTCATAAGGTTGCTTCCTGCTGACTTAAGGGCGATGGCATCTCTTTGGGATCCTGTAAAAGCTAAAACAATGGTTAGATCTTAATGGACTGACTATATACATTTATAACCATTCTCAGAATAGTGGTTAACTCCATCTGGAATTCTAATTAGAAGTGTGATCTGAAGGGTAATCATAGAGAGATATCTTGCAGCCATTTTTGAATAGTCTATTTTCTGAAAACAATTATTGATTGGTGTGCACCAGGTTCTTGATTTTTCTAATTTTGCCTCTGTCTGTCTGTCTACCTGTCTCTTACTCTCTCTCTCTCTCTCTCTCTCTCTCTCTCTCTCTCTCTCTCTCTCTCTCTCTCTCTCTCTCTCATACTCTCTCTTTTATTCTTGTTACACTAGTAGGAGTTGTTGCATTGGGGGCCCCATCTCAGTTCCAGATTCTTTGTAGTTAGCTGATAGGAGGAAATGTTATTTACAATGGAAAACTTCAGCATTGTTGATACTCAAAATTCATATCTTCCATGACTTCAGGAGATTGTATGCAGACAGGATGTTTGAAAGGTACAGAAACAGAGAGAAACGAGGTTTAAGATGAAGTCACAATAATATTGGTCCCTAAATATTCTGTCTTCTGTCTCACACCAGGTGGCTTTTCTGATATGAGACAGAATACTTCACATTTTCTTTACCAATATGCTTGGGTTTAGAGAGGGAGAAAGCCACTTGCTCCCAATCTAAATCCAGCCCTATTAATAGTCAAATTAGGACCACTTTTTTTGAGGTGTAGATGCAAGATGCAAAGCAGTAAATATTGAGAGATTACCCAGTAGTGCATGTGTGTATTAGTTGGTCTCGTAGTCCATCATGTACATTCCTTAATCATCAGTCTGTCTTCTATTGCAGGTGAGTAATTAGTCAATGTCTGCATACAATCAGTTGGTAGAATCCGGTTTTTTGCTGACCATGAATTTAGAAGCTGCTTTATATAAGTGGAGTGTATACCGTGCATTGATATTGCCTCTTTAAATCCTTGATGTCTCTCATATGTACTGGCTCATAGCTATACTCTACATATTCTGAGGATCCCCCAGGTGCTATCTTTGTCTGAATAGTAAGTAGCTGGGAACCATAGTGGTGCGGAAGGGGTAGCCCTGTTATGTTTACCACCTTAGGTAGAGTATCTCCAGTACCATAATATCCCATTGGGGTTTGACCTGAACTGTTCTGAGCATAAGATGCATCACTACCCTTTTCCAGTATTGCAATACGGCCCTCCCATTCTTGTATTTTGGATATTACGGGTTCCCATTCCTGGATTTTGGATACTACTGGTTTCCATTCTTGAAGTTTAGATACTATTGATTTTTCTAGAGCTTGAGTGTCCTGATGAAGCAGTCCTTCCAAAGAACTCAGTGAGCCAGCAATTTTTCGATTCCCATCATTAACATAATTAATGATTTTCTTGTTCTTGTCATTAATATAGTCAACAAGTTTCTTGTTTTCATCATTTACATAGAGCCCTCATTTCTCTTGTACAGTGTTATCCTTATCTACAGAGGAAGCCTTATCTGAAAGCTTGTTGTAACCAATTTCCAGAGTATCCATCCTTTTCGCCATTTTAGTGTGTGACAGTTCCACGTCATATACCTTGGACAGTAACTGTCGATTTACATTTTGCACCTGTTTAACCTCATTGGCCACTGTAGAGTTCTATAGTTCCATAATACATAATCTGGACAGTAATTGTTGGCTTCCATTTTACACCTCTGTCATCATCCTCTTATTTTGAAATATAAAATAGAGAAATAAGCCAAAAAATAGTAGGACTGGGGTATTGAATCCTTCAAGATATTAATTTAAAAATTTATCAACCACCATGGCAAAATATGACCTAAAGTCTTCAAAAGAATAATAGTCAGCCATTGCGTCAATTCTGGTGTAATTATGCCATTTAGTCCACAGGTGTCACAGTAGCAGTCAGTGCCCTGCCCACTATATGGCAGATGCAGAGACTCTCAGCAGCAGGAAGCTACCTACAGACCTTACGGGGTTTTGACCCGTCCCAGCAGGCAAAATACAATCCTTGGAAAAAGCAAATTCTCACAAATTAAGACAGGATGTTAATCACAAAATAAAACAGTTTTTGTTTCCTTTGTTAATTTACAGTAGCCTGGGTCACAATCAGTGACCACGAGGGCTGGCTTGGGGGGAGAGGTGTACTTCCACTTTAAACTCCACTACTCTGGCTAGATGGGCGGAGCTGCCGTACAGGCAGGCAGTGGCAGGTGCTGTGGCAGGCCCAGACAGTTGAAAACCGTGCCTGTGCACTGAGCCAAAAACCTATGCTGTGCCTGCACACTGAGCCGAAAATTCGAGTGCCTGCAAACTGAGCCGAAAATTCGCGCTGTGCACTGAGCTGGGCTGGAAACTGCACCCGGCTAGCGAGAGGGAGCTTTAAGCCCAAGTGAACAGTCTGTATGTCCCTTGCCCTCTTACGGTTTTCAAAACACAAAGGGACCCCCTATAACTGAGGGCACAGGGCCAAGGTCGTTGGGCGCCAGAAGCAGAGTCGAAAGACAGAAAGTCAATAGAATCCTTGAATTTCAGGTTATTTTTATCACCATTTTTTCAGTCCTAAAATACTGAAATCGAGAGGAAAAACCTCCTCAACCATACTGTTCCCCTCTTTGGTGACTCCCCACTTCCCACCAATATAGCAAAGGATACATGATTCTAAGCCAGGTGGTCAGTTATATGAGGAACAAGCTGGCTCCCTGGGAAAACTCCAGGTCCAACTCGGGGCCAGTCTTGCCTTCGTTGGTTTTGATGAACTTGGTGAGAATCTGAGTTCTTAAGCCATTGCTGGCATTGTCTCACTGTACGCGGAGTTTTACTTACAAGGCACCAGTCCAAAATTAATATTTATTAGAATATAAATCAACACTCACAATATTAGTAACAGCTTATAGTGGCACCTGAACAGGAACTGGCGTATCCGAGCGATGGATGAGCGATGGACGCCCCATGGATGAAGGACAATGGATTTCAATCCTGTCTCTACAACAGCCAGCAGCCAGGAACCATGAAGAGAGTGTCCTCCTGTCCCAGCAGCCACTTATCAATGGGGTTGGCCACACCCCCTCCAGGGTCCTGGGCTCCTGGAAAAGCATCTTCTGACCTTACTGGCTGACACCTTAATCCAGCCACATCCCACTCTTGTAAGAAACTCAGGAGTCAGCTGATGGCTGCCTGCTCCTTTATAGAAGTCATGTTCAGCCAGTCCCGAGGCTGACTACAAAGGTACAGAAAATGGGGTACTGGAATGTTTAGAACCTTGTGATGTTGTAGGCTGGGCTTTTCTACTGATCTACTGCAGGCTGGAGGAACCATTGTACTGATGTGCTATGGCTAACTGGTGGTGCTTGCAGGAGCCTCTGGGTTCTATCTTTAGCACCGTGCAAAACAAAGCAAAGAAATGAATGATAGCTGGGGCTGTAGCTCAGATGCAGGGTACCTGCTGAGCATGTGCAAGGTCCTGGCTTTGATACCCAACACTAGGAGAAAAAAAAAACCCATTCTCGGAACGGCCAGCTTCTACTTGAGCAGGCAGACTTTAGGAAGGTTGGAATGGAGTGAAAGGTATCACGGTGGTCCAGCAGAGACACAAACTTATGGTCTCAGTGCTTCCAAACACGGAGGCAGGAGGATTTCAAAGTCATCATGGGCTGAGGCTGAGAAAGTGGCCATTTCACCAACAGCCACAACTTCACATTAGGTAGGCCTTGAACTCAGAGGTCTGCCTGCCTCCGTTTCCCAGGGTTAGGATTCTACCATAGTGCTTTTGAGACATAGTCTTGTGCCCAGGCTGACCTTCAACTCCTGACAAACCTCCTGGCTTAACCTCTTGAATGCTGGATTACAGGAGTTCAGTTAAACTGAACAGTTTCCTGTCTGTGTGTGTGTATGTTCGGGTGCACACGTGTGTGGATATGCATGTGGAGGTTCGACATTGATGTTTGGTATCCTCCTTAACTGCTTTTTACCTTCTATTATTTTTATTTTTATTTTTTGACATAGACTCTCACTATTTAGGCTTGGCTGACTCTGTAGACCAGGCTGGCCTCTAACCCCCAGAAATCAATCTGCCTCTGACTCCTGTGTGCTGAGATACAAGAGGTGTGCTACCACCATGCCTTTTTCATTGAATCTGGAACTCATCAGCTTGGCTAGACTGGTTGGCCATGGAGTTCCAGGATACAACCACCTTGGCAACCACCCAGTGATGGCTTTATAGACAAGGGCTCCCATGCCTGCATCTCCCTGAGGCCAGAAAAAACCCACAAGATCCAGCTGGTAGGGAGAAGGTATTTGCCAAAAGCCTCTGTCTCTCCCAGATTGCACTTCAAGCAGGATGGGAGATGGGGGTCTTTTGAGATTCCTTTCTGTTGATTAGCTCAGGCAAAGTTCTTCTTAACCTTGTACCTCAGTCATTTATTCTAACTCTAAAACAACGCAAAGTAACGTTAACAGGAATAACAACTCCTTATTCCATAGCTGGATTAATGGGCTGTGGTCTGTAGGAGCCTGTGTCCTTGGAAGAGTGTTTTCAGTGGGGGTAGGGAAGGTTTAAAATAAGCCTGTTTCCCAAAAATAGTTGTGATTGAAAGTGTTATTATCCATAACAAATGTTAGCGCTGATGGAATAGAGGCATGTGAGATTCTTTTGTCTGACAGACAAGTGAAAGTCATATTTCACATTATCATGGGGTTTTCTGTGATTTACAGAATATTTGTGAAACATTACTTGTAGCAGCCATGATTGATATGGAGGGAACAGCTTGTGTGTAGAGGAGATGTGTATTTCACAAAGACTGTTCAACATGAAATTTACAGTCCCATAAAGTGCTCCTAGATCTTCGCCAGAGATCTAGTTAAAAGGACTTTACAGTCTGAAACATCCTAAAATTGATTCTAAATTAACGTTTCCTCACATGTATTTGAGATATTGATGGGGCCCTGCTATCAGGCTTTTATTAGGGAGCAATAATCTGAGGCGGGCTGAGACAGACGTACATACATACCAACCTCCACTACTCCCCAGAGGACACGGGGTCTGTGTTCCTGGGAAGGGCGCCCATGCAGCTTCAGAAAGACACCACAGGATCCAATCAGCCTTTAGAACCGGGGGGACAAGTGTGGACCAACCTAAACACAAGCACACAAAAATGATCAAATTCTCATGGGATGCCATCCATTATGGCAAATTCCACTGCAGTGAGGTAAAAATACGACATAGGCTGTTGTGACCTTCAACAGCCAAACTGGCCTTAGCAAGACGAGAGCGGTGTCCGCTTTAGACTCAGGGAGGAGGGGATGAGACACCAGCGTTGACTATATCAGGATGAGTCCTTTATAGGGTCTGAACTTGAAGGCTATCAGAGAAGGGCCCTGCAATTCTGGGGTAGGAAACCCCAGACAGGACACTGTGTGACGGTCCCTCAGGGTCCCTGGAGCTCACTCTTCCCTTCTCTTCTTCTTTCTTTTCTATTTGCTTTCTCTCCCTTTGAGACAGGGTCTCACTATGTGGCCTAGGTAGGGCTCAAACATGACCTTTGACCTCGGTCGTCTGCCCAGCACACCTCACTCCAACTCTTAAGTGTACACGGAAGGCCCATCAGTAGCTCTCTACATGGGGTTGTAGGAGACAAGAGGGGTGTGTGGTCAAACTGGAGTCCTGGAGGCACTCTTGGGAGAGGAGCAGGAGGTTTGGACCCAGACTAAACTCAAGGCTGTGAAATCAAAGCAACCCCTGCCTAGCCCTGAGCCTCTTCCCGGCTGCCCTCCACAGGCCGCCATTTCCCGCTCTTTGGAAATAACAAAAGCACATGCAACACGTATGGGCTGGCCTGTTCCATCAGTTTCACATGTTAAAGTCCCAAATCCCCACTACCTTAGATTATGACTGTGCTTTGATGTGGGTCTGTGTGTATGGAGTGCATGCCAAGATGCAGACGAGGTTAGTGTCAGATGTCATTCCTCAATGCAGTCTACTTTTCCCCCCTTTGAGGCAGCATCTCTCAGTCTCCTAGGTCTCGCCAACGGGGCCAGTCCTGCTGGCTGACTAGCATCATCTAGCATCATTACAGGAATGACAGAAGCCTGCCTTTCTCTTCGTCCTGCTTTTCCTCTGCTTCCTCTTTAAATGTGGGCACGAGGGATTGAGCTCAGGTCATTATGCTTGCGACACAAACACTTTGCCAACTGACCCATCTCTCTGGCTCTGACAGGGTGTTTTAAAAAGCAACTAGGCTGGAGAGATGGCTCAGAGGTTAAGAGCACTGGCTGCTCTTCCAGAGGTCCTGAGTTCAGTTCCCAGTAACCACATAGTGGCTCACAACCATCTGTAATGAGATATTGTCCCCTCTTCTGGTGTGCAGGCAGAAACCATGTATAGTGTTATTATATATAATGTTATTATATTACATATATAATAATATACAATAAGATATATTAATTTTTTAAACAAGCAATTAGGATACAGTGGGATCATTAAGGTGCACCTTTGTTGAATAGGAAGGTATTTCTACAAGAACAGATCAGGGCTAGTCCTGGTGGCCAACATTTTTAATCTCGACTCCTGAGAGGCAGAAGCAGGCAGATCTCTGTGAGTTTGAGGCCAGACTAGACTCAAAGTGAGTTCCAGGACAGGCAGAACTGATGTGGGAATGCCTTTCTGTATGCTATGATTCTCAATTTTTAAATAAAGGAGCTGTTTTGGGCCATGACAGACACCATAGAAGAAGTAGGAAGAGGAATCAGAATAGGTAGGAAAGGAAGGGCGGAGTTAGGCAGATGGAAGATGCCTCCGAAGAAGCAACATGTAAGGAACACAGATGAGCCACGGGCCACGTGGCAGACAGATTAATAAAAAAGGGTTGAGTTAAGATGTAAGAGCTAGCTAGCAATGTGCCTGAGCCATAGGCCAAACAGCATAAAGTTAATATAAGCGTCTGAGTCATTTCTGGGGCCTGAGCAACAGCGGCGGCGGGTGGCTAAGCAGTCTGGCTTGGCAGGTCTGTGGGTCTCAGACTTCTGGCCGCCTGGGACCAAAGAAACCTCACTACCACACAGAACTATACAGAAAAACTCTTCCTCAAGCCCTGTCCCCCCAAAATGTTACAAGATATTAGGACACGGATGGCCAAATGAGGATACAGGGGAAATGGTCATCTACACCAAAAGCAGAGAGGCCCAGGAGCCAACAGCCATGCAGCAGTCTGACACCAGCTTTCAGCCCACAGACCTGGATGCAATACAGTTCTGCTTTTTTCTTTTAAAGATGTTCGTGTGTCTGCTCTGTGATACATTGGCCAGGAGAGGGGGTTGGATACTCTGGGACTGGAGTTACGGATGGTTGAGCCACCATGTGGGTGCTGGGAATGCAACCTAGGTCCTCTGCAAGAGTAGCCTATGCTCTCTGAGCCATGACTCCAGCTCCATTCCTGTTGTGGAAACCTCCCAGACTGTGATTCTTTGTCACGGTAGCCTCAACAAACTAATACACAACTTGATTTATCAATCTTGGACAAAATTTATTATTTATTATTTATTATTCTGGCGGCTGAGGAATTAGTTCTCTTGAGGCACTCCAAGCCTCTTGCCCATCTTCGCAATATAATTTCCCACAATTTACAGTCAAATCAATAGTGTTTACATTATTGGCCAAGTAAATAAACTCTTCGGCTAAGCAATAAAATACTATTGCATTTCCTCCTCACAGCGTGGCTTTTTACCTAGAGTCAATCACGGCCATTTCTTCTCAATCATTTACCTCTAATGATCTGCAGTTGATTTATCCCAAAAATGTTCCATATGTAGCAGGATTTTTTTTTTCTAAATTTCCAACCCACATCTGACTAGTCTTTTCTTCTCCCCGGAGACCTGTATCCACAGACCTCTTACTCCGTCAGGTGGGGCTCATCGCAAAGCCTGGTATATGCTGCTTCCTGGAAAATATGCTAATACCCCTTCTATTGGAGGCTAGCCCCTATTGGACAATCTGGGTGTATGATGGCAAGGCTTGGTCATCACTCAGATCAAGCCTCCCCTTTGCTTCTGCTGCTAAGCCTGATGTCATTCTGATCCCTGCCTGTGCCTTAATGGCTCTCCTCTCCTGATAACTTTAAAACCTTTTCTGAAACTGTGCACTGCGGATGGAGCTCAGTAGTGGAGCTTTAACCTCAGGCCTGTTTGAGTAACTGGCACCCGGAAGACGGGCACAGATCTTCTTCTTGATAGGTACAGGTTTGGGGACAGCACAGAGCCTTTTATGTATTGTATCAAAAAACTATAAAAATACATTTATTTGTGAATACACATAGTGCATATGCCATACTGTATGTGGGGAAGTCAGAGTGTAACTTATAGAAATAGGTTCTCTCTTCCACTGTTTGGGTCCCAGCATAGAACTCAGCTTCTTGGCTTGGTGAGGAGCTGAGCCTCTACCCACTGAGCCATCCTTACCCCCTTTTTGTTGTAAAGATTTATTTATTTTTATGATGGGTGTTTGGGTATTCATCTGTGTGTGTGTGTGTGTGTGTGCACCATGTATGTGTGTGGTGCCTCCCCAGAGTCAGAAGAGAAAATCAGACTCTCAGGAACCAGAGTCAAAGGTAGTTATAAGCCATAATGTTGGTGTGGAGAACTGAACTCAATGCCTCTGCAAGAGCAGCCAGAGTTCTTCACCTCTGAGCATCTCCCCAGCCCTCCAGAGAGGGCTAATAGTGTGATCTGATAGGACACTAGCTCTGGTGTGGGTGCTGGCTGCTATGCGAGGCTTATAGTTAGCCAGGGGAGACACAGGGAAAGTGCATTCTAGGCAGAGGGAATAAACATGCAATTGGCTCAGAGGTGAGTAAGCAGGGGCTAAAGAATGCCAAGTAGTAGGTGGTTAGGTCTATCTTGTTAGTAATACAAGTTAGAAAGAAAATGAATTAGGTATAATCCTTTGGACTCATCAAAATAGGATAATTAATGGAATATTTTCTTTGAATTGTCTATTGTTAATAGACTGGACATTACTCATTTATTGCTTGTATGTATTGTATATAATTATTGTACCTATTGTATATGGTTTTTCTTATGCTAGCTATCACCTTTTTAAATTTTGACACAAAAGGGGATATGTTTCAAATTTAATAAAAACTAGTCTTTCCAACTTGTATTACTAACTGTGTGATTTTTCTACTTCCTAGAAGCATGACCTTATGGTGGCTAGTGAACTCCAAGTCTATTACCCATAATGAGGTAATAATAATATCTTATACGACTCAATATAAACTCTGCAATATATATATACACACATATGTATATACAGATATATACATATATACACACATACATATATATATATATAATCCTCAGTTGAAGCTGGCTCTTGGTCTTAGCCAAAAGCTCAGCTGGTAGAGTGCTTGCATATTATGCATGAAATTAGGGGTTTGATGTCTTTATCTTATAGACCACTGTTGTGAGATATGCTCACAACCCCAAGCTTTAGGTGGTGGAGGCAAGAGGACATTTTCTTTTCTTTCTTTCTTTTTCTTTCTTTCTTTTTCTTTTTAAAGACAGAGTTTCACTGTCTAGCCCTGGATGACTTGGAACTTACTGCATACCCCAGGCTGGCCTTGAACTCACAGAGATTCCTTTGCTTCTGCAAGCCATGTGCCACCAGGCCTGGCACCACTTAGTTTTGGAAATCTCTTGATTATTGCCTGCAATGACTGCAATATGGGACTGGAGAGATGGCTCAGTGGTTAAAAGTGCTTGCTGTTCTTCCAGAGGACTGGAACACAGTTTCCAGCACCCACATGGGGCAGCTCATAACTGCCTTTACCTCCATTTCTAGGGATCTGACACTCTCTTCTAGCCTCCGGGGGCGCCTGCACACACATTCACACAGACACATTAGAAAAAACAATGGGGCAGGAAATAGTTCAGCAGCTAAAATCATGGACGGCTCTTGAAAAGAGCTGGGCTTGATTTTCAGTACCTACATGGTGGCTCACAACATTCTGTAACTCCAGTTCTAGGGGATCTGTTATCCTCTACTGTCGTCCTCAGGCAACAGCGTGCACGTGTGCACAGACACACATGCGAGCAAAATACTCATACACATAAAACAACACAAACCTTTACAAAGTAAGTAACTAATAAAAAGGTGCTTGAAGAGGTAAGAGTAAAGGTGACAGCTCAGAAGCCATGCTCAGGCACCAAGGGAGACAGAAGCAGAATTGCTTCTCAGGAAGAAAGAACAGGACCTGAGGATGGAAGAGAGGGAGGAGCCAACCAGATCACAGGGAGCATGGGGCCCATCAGGCAGCACCTCCATTGCGGGAGATAGAACCCAGGACCCCTTACAAGGTAGGTCTCACTATACCACTGTGATACAGTCCCTGTGGCCCAGGCTGGCCTCACTTTACAACATAGCCAAGGATGACCCATTCTCACACACAATACATACATACATACTAATAATAGTAAAAAATAAATTTAAAAACAGTTCCAACCTAACCTTATCACTGGTCACATTCACACAACTAGACCTTCCGGTTCTCAATCTCCCAGGCCCTTCCAGGGTTCGCACCGATGTCCTGCCACAAGGAGTGGCCAGCCTCCTTTTTGTCCTTCGGCAAAAACCCACTCGGGGCTCTTGGCTCTGTGGCCCTTTGATCATCTTTCTCCCGGTGCTGTCAAAATGAACGTCTCCTCTCACTGGAGGCTGAGCTGGGGTGGGGGGGGGGTTGGTCTCCCCGTCACTCTCCCCCAGGGCAGGGAGGCATAAAACAGATATTTAATAAATACCTGCTGGGTGATGAGAAACCGGCCAGCTATTGTTTTGATGGTTATATCTGAATATCCATGATATGTAGGAACATAAAACTAGTGCCTTCTCAAAGCTGCCATGTGCAGAGTGGTGGGAGCTCCATCCAAGGAGGCCAGTGCAAGGTCTATGAGGCATTTTACAGCAACGACAGGGCTGGTGATGTCAGTGGCAGTGTCATCTTTGGACACTAGGTATGGGGGTTTGGTGCCATGAATGGTCAGTTAAATTGTAATTGGAGAGAGTTGTTCTTCTGAAAAACCATAATATTCCTTAGTTGCAGCCAAATGGCATCCAAGGAGGGAAGAAATTTTTTTTTGAAATGTCAAAGAAATCATTTCCAATTTGGTGCTCACAAGCAGAGACTCTAATGATCAGTAGAAATGAGAAGCAAACAAATTAGCACTAATGGAAAATGGCTTTTGGAAAAGAGGATTTAATTTATAGTCAGCCGATCACGGCATGCAGTGGGCAATAAAAGTCAGTTTCACCAGCTTGATCTAAACTGGAACTCACATGGAGTGCCAGAGAAAATTGTCCAATGCCATCACACGCATTGGAATCTCTCTGTAAGTGGCAGCCAATTTCAATTGTCATTATTTTACCTTGGAGAGGAAACTGGTGTGAGAAATCATAGTACATGAAATTAAAATCCAGATTAGAATCTTTCATCCAAATTGTTTGTGGCCTTCTAACCTTGGCAAAGTCTTCTGCAAGAATGACCAACGTGCCTTGTCTTTTTTCTAGAACAAACTCTTTGATCTCCCCTCTATCATCAGAGGTGATTAATAAGTGGGATCTTATCCATAAATCATTTCTATAGTGGCTGAAAGGTCTTTCAAGCAAACGAACCAAAATCACAAAATTTCAAAATCCAGCTCATGCTAAGTCAGAGGTCCTTAGCAACACTCAAAAAGGAAGCTACTATCTATCAACAACTAAGAGGAGCCAGGCCTGTAACCCAGCACCTGGAGACTGAGGCAGGGAACCACATAAATTCAAGGCTACTCTCCCTTTTGAGTAGCAAGTACCAGGCCATCTAGGACAACATAGCAAGATCTCACCTCAAACAAACAAACAAAAACAAACCAAATAAGCCAACAAAAAGCAAAAAAGAATTCACTATGTCTTGATCCTAGGTAAAATTTCCAAGAGCCTCCCCCACAACTTCCTCCCCTAATTCATAAAACACACATATAAAAGTAAGAAACCTCCAAGACTCGGTTTACAGCCTGGCTCATGCTCTCCAGGTTCACTCACATACAAGGGAGGTCACCGCCGCCATTCCTGGGAGTGTCACAGGGCAGAATGAAGGCAGGCCTTCCCCTCGGCTTGCTATTCTCTCTCAGCCTGTATGCAGAGAGGGATAAAAGTCGTGTGTCCTGGCCAGCTCCATGTCAGCTTGATACAATTTAGAGTTATGTGAAAGGAGGGAACCTCAGCTGAGAAGATGCCTCCATATGATCCATCTATAAAGGATTTTCTTAATTAGTGATTGATAGGGGAGGGTCCAGCCCATGTGGGTGGGACCATTTCTGGGCTGTTGGTCCTGGGTTCTATAAGAAAGCAGGCTGAGCAAGCCACGGGGAGCAAGCCCAAAAGAAGCATCCCTCCATGACTCTGCAGGAGCTTCTGCCTCCAGGTTCCTGTCCTCACTGCTTTTGATGATGAGCTATTGTATGGAACTGTGAGTGAAATAAGCCCTTTCCTTCCCAATTTGCTTTTGGTTGAGGTGTTTCATCAAAGCCATAGTAACCCTAACTACGACATTGTGTCTCACTCAAAGATGGAAATATACTTTGAGAAACATGTTCAGAAATATGTCCTTGTGTGTACATCACAGAATGTAATTACATGGACATACATACCTAGACTATACACTATGGCCTGATGCTATTAGGCTATAAATCTCTACAGCGTGCTACCACACTAGCTGTAGGCAACATAACACACTAGTCATTGCATATCTGAACATCGAAAGGTACAGTGAATACATGCTAAGAGTCAGAGAGATGGTTCCGCAGCTAAAAGCACTTTTCAGAGGATCTGGGTTGAGTTTTCAGTACCCACATGGTGGCTCATAACCACCCATAACTCCAGTTTCAGGAGACAGATGAGCTCTTCTGACCTCTACAAGCACCAAACATGCAGGTGATATATATATATACACATGCAAGTAGGCACAGCACTTATATACATGAAATAAGTAGCTAAAAGGCTGGAAATGTACTTCAGCTTTAGGATGAGTGAGGTCCTGGGCTTGAGATACTGTAGCCATAAAAAATAACAAAAGACTAAAAGATGATGCAGCTATATAGGGCAGTTTCTAAAGGAGCCTGTAGGACTTAAAGTTGTTTTATATGAGGCTGTAAGAAGTACAGAAGTGAAGGCCTAAGATGTTAGTGTATGTTATGTAGATCGTATTATTAATAATGACAAATCAATCACAATTATATTATTAATTTATTATTTTGAGACACGATCTATGTAGCTCTGGCTATCCTAGAATTCACTGCATAGTCCAGGCTGGTCTTGAAATCACAGAGCCATGTGCCTCTGCCTCCCAAGTGCTGGGATTAAAAGTGTGCACCACCATGCCAGGCATGTGTGCAGATTTTATAAGTACCACATCCTGGGCTGTTATTACTTGTATGGACACCTTTATTTCTTCAACAATAAATTCACTTTAAAACAAAGAAAAAAAACAAATCAAAAATGAGAAGATGATGTAGTTTAGAGGCCTGGTGAGCAGGCATGAGAGCCCTGGGAGATGGTGGAACCCTTTGGGAGATGTGCCTGGTGCCAAGAGGCTGATCACTATGCTCACTGCTGAAGAGGACAGTGAGTCTGCAGGTTGCTGCCTGTCTCTTCCACTCCTCTGGGTAAGCAGCCTCTACCATCCAGATATTTGCCTGCCACAGGCCCAGGAGTTGAGAGGCCTACGAAACACTGGAGCCTCCGAGGCCAGGAGCTTCTCTCTCCAGAATTTTGTTACAAAATATTTTGTTACTTGTCTAACACACTTGAGCTACTCTTGTTTATTCATTTGCTGGTTTTTTTGTTTCGTTTTTGAAACAGTGTCTGTTTACATAGCGCTGACTGTGCTGGAATTCACTATGTAGATGAGGCTGGCCTGGAATTTACAGAAGCCTGTGACTTCCTGCTTCTGGGATTGGATTAGGGATGTGTACCACCATCCCCAACACTTCCTGTTATTTTCTATACACAACTTCAGTTCTTTTTAAAGTTTTTCTCTCTCTCTTTTTAAAGACAGAGCCTCATATTGTAAGATCCCCTCTCCTTTCCTCCCTCTTGCTTAAGCAGCCCCCTCCTGATAGCCCCAGCACTTGTAAAAACAATGAATAAGCTTGCCTAAGACATGTTAATAGGGCAGTAAAGATTAGCTCCACTGATAAAAGAAGAACTGCAGTTAAGAGTAAGACCAGGTGCCTGGGCAGGAGACAAAGGAATGTGGTCAGGGGCCAGATGCCGAACACTCCCCAACCAGGGATGAACTGATTCCCTGATTCCCCTGTGGGCTGTCTGCTCTTAAAAAAAGGGCCCTAAAACATCCATCCTGATACTGGCAATGAAGACCTTGTAACTATGCTTTTACTCCTGCCCCCCTAACCCTATAAAAAAGGCCCTGAACTAAGGGCTAGACGCGCAAGTCTTCTCGAGAGACTGAGAGACTTGTTTGCCCACAGGTACCTGTGTTATTCAATAAATAAACCTCGTGCTGTTTGCGTCTGATCTGTGGTCGTGACTCGGTCCTCCTTGGGTTTCGGGGGTCCCCCTCCCACGGGGAGCCCTTTCATTGGAGGCCCCAGCGAGATTTGAGACCCCCCACCCAGGGTCCACTGACCCACTGTCAGGAGGTAAGCTGGCCAGCGTTTTGTTCGTTGTCTGTGGCTGTGTCTGAACTTGTTTTCTGTGAATCTGAGCACGCGTCTGGTTTGGGGTTCGATCGGATCCATCTGTATCTGGCGAGGGCCAGAAGGAGTTGACGAGCTAGCTCGCACTTCTCCCTCGCAGCCCTGGAAGACGTTTCAGAGGCAGTAGTCCTGCCGGGCGGGACATCTGGGCCCCGGCGCAGCGGGGCATCTGGAGCTCGCTTTTGGGGAGGTCCCTTTGGAGCTCAGCCTGTATCAGAGGGATACGTGGTTTTGTTATCGGAGAAGGGGAATCCGGACCCCCTGGGTCTCCATTTGAGTTTTTGCTCTCGGTTTTGCGCCGAAGCCGCACAGCGCGTTTGTTCGTTCTGTGTCTGAGTCTAGTCTTTGTCTCTGTTCTACTAACCCTTCTCAGTTTTGAAATTATGGGGCAGACGGTAACCACCCCCTTAAGTCTGACCCTGAGCCATTGGAGTGATGTCCGGGACTGGGCTAATAACCAGTCAATGGAAGTCAAGAAGAAGAAATGGGTCACCTTCTGTTCCACCGAATGGCCCGCTTTTAATGTAGGGTGGCCACGAGATGGCACCTTTAACCTTGATATTATTTCTCAGGTGGAAGCCAAAGTTTTCAGCCCTGGACCCCATGGACACCCTGATCAGGTGCCCTACATCGTCACCTGGAGGGCTTTGGCTTCAGACCCCCCACCTTGGGTCCAGCCCTTTGTTTCCCTTCCTAAACCCCACTCCTCCCCTATCACCCCTAGTCTCTCTGCCCCTCCTTTCCCAGAAGTACCACTGCCCCATCCTCACCCGACTCCTACTTCCTCTTCGCTCTACCCTGCCCTTACCCCGCTCCAGGACAAGTCCCCAAAACCCCCCAAGCCTGTTCCCGTTTTGCCTACAGACACAGGGTCCCCTCTCATCGACCTGTTAACAGAGGATCCTCCTCCATACCCAGAGGCTGCAGAATGAGAGCAAGAACCTGTGTCTTCGGTGTCGCCCATTGCGGGGCGACTCAGGGACCAACGTGAACAGCCACCGAGTCAAGCCTCCCAGGCTTTCCCTCTGAGGGAAGGTCCTAATGGCCGGACCCAGTACTGGCCGTTCACCGCTTTTGACCTTTATAACTGGAAACAGCATAACCCCCCCTTTTCCAAGGACCCCGTTGCCCTGACTAACTTGATTGAATCTATTCTAGTCACCCATCAACCCACGTGGGATGATTTCCAGCAGCTACTACAGACTCTGCTGACCTCGGAGGAAAAACAGATTGTCCTCCTAGAGGCCCGAAAAAACGTACCGGGCGATGATGGGCGGCCAACCCAGCTGCCCAACGAGATTGATGCAGCCTTCCCCTTAACCCGCCCCAATTGGGACTTCGCTACACCTGCAGGTAGGGAGCACCTTCGTCTCTATCGCCAGTTGCTCATAGCGGGTCTCGGAGCAGCCGTGAGACGGCCCACTAATTTGGCTCAGGTTAAGCAAGTGATACAGGGAAAGGAAGAAACACCTTCTGCCTTCCTAGAAAGACTTAAAGAGGCTTATAGAATATACACCCCATATGACCCTGATGATGAAGGACAAGCAACTAGTGTGTCAATGTCCTTTATCTGGCAGTCTAGCCCAGACATCAGGAGCAAGTTACAGAGGTTAGAAGGGCTACAGGAGTGTACACTTTCTGATTTATTAAGAGAAGCAGAGAAGGTGTTCAATAAGAGAGAAACTCCAGAAGAGAGGGAAGAGAGAATATGGCTAAGGATGAAAGCGAAGCAGGGAATTGACTAAAGTATTGGCCACCGTAGTTACTCAGGGACAGAACAGAGAGGGAGTCAGACTGGGAGAATGAGAACGGAGAGGGACCCGACTAGACAAAGATCAATGTGCTTACTGCAAGGAGAGGGGACATTGGGCTCGAGAATGCCCAAAGAAGCCCCGAGGGCCCCGAAGGCCTGGACCTTCTTCAACCCCCCTCCTCAACTTAGAAGACTAGGGGCGTAAGGGCTAGGAGCCCCCCCCTGAGCCCAGGATAACTTTAGACGTTGGGGGGCAGCCAGTCACCTTCCTAGTAGACACCGGGGCCCAGCATTCAGTCCTAACCCAGACTCTAGGACCACTCAGCAACCGGTCCGCCTGGGTACAAGGAGCAACTGGAGGAAAGAATTATCGATGGACCACAGAACGCAAGGTCCAGCTGGCTACCGGTAAGGTGACTCATTCGTTCTTACATGTACCTGATTGCCCCTACCCGTTACTGGGAAGAGATCTCCTGACCAAGTTGAAGGCCCAGATCCACTTTGACTCAAAAGGGGCAGCAATAACAGGCCCCAACGGGGGGCCCTTACAGGTCCTAACCCTCCATTTAGAAGAAGAATATAGACTGAATGAGCCTGAGCCTGAGTGGTCCCCAGAGGTCCAAATTGATACCTGGATAAAAGAATTCCCAACGGCCTGGGCAGAGACTGGGGGCATGGGAATGGCTCATCAGCAACCCCCCCTTCTAATCCAACTTAAGACAACAGCCACCCCTGTGTCGATAAAGCAGTACCCCATGTCTCATGAAGCCCACCAAGGCATAAGGCCCCATATTAAGAGACTTCTCGATCAAGGGATCCTAACTCCCTGCCGGTCTCCTTGGAACACACCTCTCTTGCCAGTAAAGAAACCAGGAACAGGAGACTACCGGCCAGTACAAGACCTGAGAGAAGTTAACAAAAGAGTTGAGGACATACATCCCACTGTGCCTAACCCGTATAATCTACTGAGCACTCTGCCACCTTCCCATGAATGGTATATGGTGCTAGATTTGAAGGATGCTTTTTTCTGTTTAAGACTATATCCAGAGAGTCAACCACTCTTCGCCTTTGAGTGGAGGGACCCAGATCTTGGGCTCTCGGGACAGCTAACTTGGACCCGGCTTCCCCAGGGTTTCAAAAACAGTCCTACTCTGTTTGACGAGGCACTGCACAGAGACTTAGCTGATTTCCGAGTGCAGCATCCCTCCCTGGTGCTTCTTCAATATGTTGATGATCTCCTCCTGGCTGCTAACACCGAGGAAGACTGCCTAAACGGTACCAAAGCTCTCTTGCAAACCCTGGGACAGCTAGGGTACCGGGCCTCAGCTAAAAAGGCCCAAATATGCCAAAAACAAGTCACCTAGTTGGGAAATCAGCTGAGAGAAGGACAGAGATGGCTCACTGAGGCACGAAAGCAGGCTATCCTCCACTTTCCCACACCCACCACCCCACACCAGCTAAGGGAATTTTTGGGAACTGCTGGATTCTGCTGCCTATGGATCCCTGGGTTTGCGGAGATGGCGGCCCCCTTATACTCCCTCACTAAGCAAGGGACCCGGTTCTACTGGGACGAGGAACAAAAACAGGCCTTTTCCAACATCAAAAAGGCTTTACTAGAATCCCCAGCACTGGGACTCCCAGATGTGACTAAAGCCTTTGAACTGTTCATAGATGAAAAACAGGGCTATGCCAAGGGAGTGCTAACCCAAAGGCTAGGACCTTGGAAGCGCCTGGTGGCCTATCTGTCAAAGAAATTAGACCCTGTGGCCGCTGGATGGCCACCCTGCCTGTGAATGGTGGCTGCCATCGCCATCTTAGTCAAAGACGTGGGCAAGCTAACTCTGGGTCAACCACTGACCATTCTGGCCCTCCATGCGGTTGAGGCCTTGGTCAAACAGCCCCCAGACAGGTGGCTCTCCAATGCTCGCATGACCCATTATCAGGCCATGCTCCTGGACACTGATCGTGTACAGTTCGGGCCTGTGGTGGCCCTCAACCCTGCCACCCTACTCCCCTTACCCGGGGAAGGGCAAAAACATGATTGCCTCCAGATCCTGGCTGAAGTCCATGGCACCCGGAAAGATCTGACGGACCAGCCCCTCATGGATGCGGACTACACCTGGTATACAGATGGTAGTAGCTTCCTGCACAATGGAGAGCGAAGAGCGGGAGCTGCAGTGACTAATGAGACAGAGGTAATCTGGTCCGAGGAGCTACCCCCTGGGACATCAGCTCAGTGGGCGGAACTCATTGCCCTGACCCAGGCTCTGCGGATGGCAGAAGGTAAGAAGCTAAACGTTTATACTGACAGCCGCTATGCCTTTGCTACGGCCCACGTGCATGGTGAAATCTATCGGAGGAGAGGGCTCCTCACCTCCGATGGAAAAGAAATTAAAAATAAGACTGAAATACTGGCCCTGCTCAAAGCTCTGTTCCTGCCCCAAGGGCTGAGCATTATGCATTGCCCGGGCCACCGAAAAGATAATAACCCGGTGGCAAGAGGAAACCAGCTGGCTGACCAAGCTGCCAGGAAAGCAGCTCTAAGGAATAAAGAGACTGGGCCCATCCTCACCCTAGACGCACGGCCCCCACAAGAAAAAGAGCCTATGAAGTACAGTTCTGAGGATCAGGAGTTACTCAAGAAAATGGGGGCTGTATGGGACCCAAAAGAAGGGACATGGATCATAGATAAAAAAGTTGTTATGCCCACTTCATACACTCACCACATAGTTCAGTTTTTGCACTCCCTGACCCACTTGAGCAAGAAAAAAATGAAAACCCTTCTAGATACTGAAAATCAGTCTTGTATATTATTAAACTAAGACAAAATATTGCAGCAAGTAATTGAAAAATGCCCAGCCTGTGCACAGGTAAATAAATGCAAGAAAGACCTACGCCACCCCTGAAGTGCGCATTCGAGGACACCGCCCTGGCGTACATTGGGAAATAGACTTCACGGAGGTAAAACCCGGACTCTATGGCTACAGGTATTTGTTAGTCTTTATAGACACTTTTTCAGGATGGGTGGAAGCCTTGCCTACCAAGCACAAGACCTCAAATGTGGTTACCAAGAAATTACTTGAAGAGATCTTCCCCAGGTATGGGATGCCCCAGGTGTTGGGTACTGATAATGGTCCAGCCTTTGTCTCCCAGGTAAGTCAGAGGGTGGCCAAGCTATTGGGGATTGATTGGAAACTACATTGTGCGTATAGACCCCAAAGTTCAGGACAGGTAGAACGGATGAATAGAACAATCAAGGAGATTTTAACTAAATTAACACTTGCAACTGGCTCTAGGGATTGGGTCCTCCTCCTGCCCCTGGCCCTGTATAGGGCCAGGAACACCCCTGGGCCTCTAGGTTTGACCCCCTTTGAAATATTATATGGGGCACCACCTCCTATTGTGAACTTCCTTGATCCTAATATTTCCTCTTTTGCTGACCGTGCTACCCTGCAAGTCCACCTCCAGGCACTCCAGATTGTCCAGAAAGAGGTTTGGAGACCACTGGCTGCGGCTTACCAAGAGCAGCTGAAAAATCCAACCGTGCCACATCAGTTCCAGATTTGCGATTCTGTCTGGGTCCGCAAACATCAGGTTAAAAGCCTTGAGCCCCGGTGGAAGGGACCCTACACCGTTCTCCTGACCACCCCGACGGGCTAAAGGTTGACGGCATCGTAGCTTGGATCCACGCTTCCCACGTGAAACCAGCTTACCCAGAACCAGAAGATCCGGCGAAACCCGACCTCGAGAAATGGAAAGTCCAACGCACTCAAAATCCACTAAAGATAAGACTTACGCAGTCCTAACATTGACTATTTTTGCTTTAGCTATTTTGAGTTCCCAAGGGTCCCCCCACCAAGTAAAGCGACTCTCTTGGCAGATCCTATCCCAGACAGGAGAAGTAGTCTGGGAGACCTCCAAACAACATGCCCTTAATACGTGGTGGCCTAATCTTACACCAGACTTCTGTCAATTAGCTGCAGGACTAGATTCTTGGGACATCCCGGACAAAAGCCTCACAGAATTAAATATGTCTCAAATTCCATGCCGCGACCCTAATGGGATAGGCTGTGCAGGTACTGCAGGGCGCCATAGCCCCAACAGTCGTTGTTTACTCGCTCAGCGTGATTTTTATGTTTGCCCCCGTGATGGCCTTAGTACTGCCCAAAAACACCGTTGTGGGGGCTACGAGCAATTTTTCTGTGCAGCCTGGGGCTGCGAGACAACAGGAGACACATACTGGAAGCCGCGCTCCTCCTGGGACCTCATCACGGCAAAGAGAGGGTTCAACCGGCCAACAGGCTGTCGGACAAAGTATAGTCCTCTCTCCAACTTCAGCCCCAGATTATCCTTACCACTCATTATCTCATTTACCCCCCCAGGCAAGCGATTTTGTTGTTGGACCGAGGGAAGAAAATGGGGGTTAAGGTGGTATCTAGATGGTGCCAATAAAGGAGTCATCTTCAAAATTAGGTTAAAGGTCCAAGAAATACAGAACCTCCCTATGGGGCCTAATCCTGTGCTCCCCGGGCAAGGAGCTCCCAGACCACTCCAACTGTCACCTCATTCACCAGATAGAGTTAAAACTACGCCAACACCCACTTCTACTGTGCTTTCTCCAGTCACAGGGACGCAAGTGCCGACCTATGCAGGGGCAGAAGATAGGCTCATTAATCTAGTCAGGGGGGCCTACCAAGTACTCAACCTTACTAGTCCCGAAAGAGCCAGCGATTGTTGGCTGTGTTTAAACCCCCGCCCTCCTTACTATGAGGGCATAGCCATCCTTGCCAACTTCACCAACTCTACCTCCCCTCGTGAGACTTGCAGCAATCAAGATCATAGTTTAACTCTCTCTCTTGTTTCGGGGTCGGGATTGTGTATAGGCACTCCACCTGACCATGTTCAAGCTGCCCTCTGCAAGTCCACCCTCCAGATCTGGGCTGGCGCCTATTATTTAATTCCACCCCCCGGAACATTCTGGGCTTGCAATACAGGTTTAACCCCTTGTGTTTCTGCTGCAGTCCTGAATCAGACTAAAGACTATTGTGTGTTAGTACAGCTATGGCCTCGAATAACCTACCACTCAGATGAACTGATCCTAAGTTACCATGAATGGAGTGATCTTCACCGAGAAAAACGCGAGCCCACCACCCTAGTCACCATAGCTATGCTGTTGGGAGTAGGAGGCATTGCAGCCAGGGTCGGTACTGGAACAACCGCCCTGATCAGAACCGATCAATACTTGCTTCTACATAATGCCATGAACGAAGACCTTAGGGCCCTAGAGCAATCAGTACGAGCCCTCAAAGGGTCCCTATCCTCCCTGTCAGAAGTGGTGTTACAAAACAGGAGAGGCCTAGACTTACTATTCCTTAAAGAGGGTGGCCTTTGTGCCGCTCTTAAAGAGGAATGCTGCTTCTTTGCTGACAAAACCGTATTGGTAACAGAAACCCTAGACAAACTGAGAGAAAGACTAGACAAGCGTAAGAGAGACTTTGAATCCCAACAGTCTTGGTATGAGGGAGTCTGGAACCGTTCACCCTGGTTTACTACTTTAATATCCTCTCTGATGGGACCTTTAATACTATTGGTAATGATTCTGACTTTTGGGCCTTGCATCATTAACAGGCTGACCCAATTTGTAAAAGACAGACTGTCGCTTGTCCAGACCATGGTGTTAACCCAACAATACCATGCCCTAGAGCAGCAGGACAAAAACTCCCCATAGAGTAAAAGGTTTTACTCAGGCTCAAGAAAATGGGGGAATGTAAGATTACCTCTCTTTTCCTCCCTCTTGCTTAAGCAGCCCCCTCCTGATAGCCCCAGCACTTGTAAAAACAATGAATAAGCTTGCCTAAGACATGTTAATAGGGCAGTAAAGATTAGCTCCACTGATAAAAGAAGAACTGCAGTTAAGAGTAAGACCAGGTGCCTGGGCAGGAGACAAAGGAATGTGGTCAGGGGCCAGATGCCAAACACTCCCCAACCAAGGACGAACTGATTCCCTGATTCCCCTGTGGGCTGTCTGCTCTTAAAAAAGGGGCCCTAAAACATCCATCCTGATACTGGAGACACCAGCATCTCTGCAATAATAAAAGGTTTCACAATGTCAGCAGAGCAAAAGAAAAAGAAAGATAACAGTTACATAGCTACGTGATGTGCCCCCAGTCAAGGACCAAGGGAAGTTCCTGGGAAGACAGAGTTCCCAGGAAGATAAACGGCAGGCCGCAGCCTGAGAGTGGGCGATATCAGGCAGGCCAGATAGTGACCTGGCCCTCACCCCCTTAACAAAACAGCTTCATTCAAACCAGGCAATGAAGACCTTGTAACTATGCTTTTGCTCCTGCCCCCATAATCCTATAAAAAGGCCCTGAACAAAGGGCTAGGCACGCAAGTCTTCTCGAGACTGAGAGACTTGTTTGCCCACAGGTACCTGTGTTATTCAATAAATAAACCTCGTGCTGTTTGCATCTGATCTGTGGTCGTGACTCTGTCCTCCTTGGGTTTCGGGTGTCCCCCTCCCACGGAGAACCCTTTCAATATAACCCAGGTTTGGGGAAGATTACCATGGCTTTTCTTTGCATATGTGTATTTGTGGTGTGTGAATGCATGTTTGCATGTATGTGGATAGGTGCATGCTCCCCACTTTATTTATGAAAACAGGGTTTCCTACTGAACCGAGAGCTTGCCAATCCTGGTTAGAATACCTGGCCAGGTTGACAAGCTGTATCCACCTCCAAAGTGATTGCCACACGTGCTGGTCTTATATGGGTTCTAGAGATCAGAACCCCCGTGCTCAGACCCACTGCACAGTAACACAATCTACTGAGCCACCTCTCCAGTTGATGACTTGGAGCTTTAAAAAATTTATTTATTTCTCTGTTGTATATACATTGGTGTTAGGTTTCTTGAAACTGGAGTTATAGACAGTTGTAAGCAGCATGTGGTGCTGGGAATTAAACCCAGGACCTCTGGAAGGACAGTCTGTGCGCTTAACCACTGAGCCATCTCTCCAGTCCCAATTTAGAATGTTTGATTTTCCTGCTTTTACTTAATTTTCCTAAATCTTCTGGGACCTCATTCTCCACTCATGAACCTCATTTTTCTTCTCCACGGACTCATTCTGCCCTTAATTCTACTCCCCAGGCCTACTCTTGAGCTTCCTACAAAACACAACTCAGATCTTGACAGTCTCCCCCCCACCCCTCCCAAGGCTCCACAGACACACTCTGCCTCTCTCCTCACCCCTCCCCAAAGGTCCACAGCCACACTCTTCCCACTTCTCATCCCTCCCAAGGTTCCACAGCCACACTCTTCCCTCCTCACCCCTCCCCAAGGCTCCACAGCCACACTCTCCCCTCTCTCCTCACCCCTCCCAAGGCTCCACAGCCACACTCTTCCCTCCTCACCCCTCCCCAAGGCTCCACAGCCACACTCTCCCCCCTCTCCTCACCCATCCCAAGGCTCCACAGCCACACTCTCCCCCCTCTCCTCACCCCTCCCAAGGCTCCACAGCCACACTCTCCCCCCTCTCCTCACCCCTCCCAAGGCTCCACAGCCACACTCTCCCCCCTCTCCTCATCCCTCCCAAGGCTCTGTGTTTCATCTTTGTTTCTTATCTTTTTTCCCTTCCTGGTGCCCTCACTCTGCCATAGACAATTCTTCCTTCATTCTCAGCTCCCTTACAGTTACCCTATCTGGCTCCAAAGCTGCATCCTGGGTTCTGCAAAGCCTTCAATGGTGGTGACCTCTTATACACTCACATCCTGAGGATCGAGAGGGAAACTTGTCTCCTCACTAATGCCCAACCAAGTTTCTTACCCTATAGTCTTATTTTAAAACCCCTGAGATTAAGGGTCAGGCCATTCATCTGTCTGTACCTTTGCCTCTCATGCTGACATCTAGAGACACCAAAAAGATGATATTTATTCATTAAAGATACATATATAAGGGGTCATGAGATGGCTCAGTGGGTAAAGGGGCTTGCTGATAGACCTAGTGACCTAAGTTTGATCCCAAGGACCCACAAAGTGGAAGGAAACACTGAATCTGCAAGCTGTCTTCTGAATTCCACATGCACTGTGTCTTCTGAATTCTACCTGCTCTGTGACACATGGACATAAGCAAAGCATAATTTATTTTGTTGATATTTTGAGATATGACCTCACTGTATGGCCTTAGTTGACCTGGGACTCACTATGTAGACCAAATTAGTCTTGACCTTATGGAGATCCATCTGCCTCCATCTTGAGAGTGCCAGGATTCAAAGGTGTATGCCACAACACTCTGCTAAAATATAATTTAAGAAAACAATTAAGCTGGGTGTGGTGGCAAACAAAAAGGATTAATGTTTCACTCACAGGTATGTTCTTACCACCCACACCCTCTCAAGGTCTGCCACTGACCAGAGGGTTCCAATGTCAGCATCCTGACTATCTCCTGGGCTTCACACCAGAACTACTTAAATCACATTACTCTTTTATTTATAGTCATAACCATGTCTAGGAACCCCTAAAGAACACCAGGGAGCTGGGTTCCAATGCAAACACATGGGGGTCAGTTTATTCTTTTGGACACATTTGAACCGGGCAGGTACAAACCCAGGCCAAAACCCTATGTTCCAACGCAGCAGAGAAATTCGGCCCTGAGCTCAGGGGTGAGAGGCTTTTAAAGAAATAGGAAAGTGGAGTGTTACACATCTTGGCATTTCAGGATGGGGTAAAGGGGCATGGGTACAGTAATTCTTGGAAACTATTGGCTGAACCAAGTTTTGAATCTATTGGTTGTTAGGCACATTCCTGAGATTTTTCCTAGATTTTTCTTAGACCTGGGCCCTGCCCTCAGGTACTAAATGGTCTTTCCCTGAAATAAAGTTTAATAACAGTAAATATATGCCTTTACATTTATCTCTTTCTAAGATGTGGGGTTTTATTTGTTTTTTCCTTTTACTTCATTGGGACATCCAGTCTGTGATGTTTTCTCTCTCTCTGTCCACTTTAGGTTTTAGGGATTAATCCCTTCAGTCCTTAAATTCCTGCCCTGGGTCTTCTCACTGCATCTACCCGATATAACCCAGAGCAATTCCTTGAACCTCTTTGTAACCTGCCATTATATAGCTGCATCCTGTTGGCAGGAAAACAATATATTGCCATTCAGACTGGTGCTGTGGCTGCTGAGCTCAGGCCACAGCAGGAACATTACAGCAGGAGTCCCAGCACTTCATCAGTGTTATACTGTATGCATATTTCTACCCATTTAAGGCATTGTATTTAAACAGCTCAATTAAAAATGTAATGTATAATTAAGAAATACAAATTAATAGTCAAACTTATAGTGAGGTTAGGTACATTTTCAAGGTTATACACAGATATGTTTAGGTAGATGGTCTTCAAACACTTAAAAGACCTAAAGAATATGACATTTAGTATGTTTCTAGCCGAAGGCTTTTCATGAAAATGAGACTTATCTGATCCTGCTAGCACAAATCTACTTCAGTGAGAATGATGGGCACCAAAGAAACTCCATATGGGATTTACTTTCTTTTTGGCAAAAGTTAACCACTGGGCAAGAACTTGCCCTTGCCTCAAGTGCTGGCAGTGCGCTGACCACATTAGACAAGCAGGACAAAGAAGAAAGTGACTGCTGAATTTTACCAAGGCAAGGTAGGACAGTCCTTCAAAAAAAAATCATCCTTCACGGATAAGTCTGTCAGATATCCTTAGCCTGCAGGCTGAAGATGGATGCCTCAATGTTTCAGAGAAACTTTGGGTGGTTGTCCAAACAGCCTGATGCCCCTGTCATTAGGGAAAATTTCACCCTTCTGGGGTCTTTGAGGGAGTTGAAGACTAAATAGTCATACTTTTTCTTAGTTATGATGAAAGGGTAAATTAGATATAAAGCCTTAGACTCACCAAGATAAGATGGATAATTGAATGTTTTCTCTAATTTTGCCAAATACAAATAGACTGGATATTGTAACTGTAATTCTTGCTTGATAACTCTTTTGTTATATGTCATTTTACTATGTTAAAGTTAAAAGCTTCCTTTCTGATTAGACAGGAGGAAATGTTACAGGATGATCTTTCTGTATGCTGTGAATATGTGTTGCTTTCATTGGTTAAAAATGGAGCTGTTTTGGCCAGGAGCCAGGCAGGATAAGGCTAGGTGGAAAAACCAAACTGAGAAGGGGATGAAGAAGGGTGGAGTTGGCAGAGTATGAGATAGCAGCAAAGACTAACAGAAATAAGCTAAGTTGTAACAGCTAGTTAATAATAAGCCCGAGTCACTGGGAAAGCATTTATAATTAATATAATCCTCTGAGTGATTATTTCGAAGTGGCTGCAGGACAGGGCAGGATAGAGAAATTCCATTTTCAGGACTTTTGGACTTTCCATTGAGAGACAACCATTGTTGGACTAGTTGAACCACAACCTTTACGTCACACAAATAAATCTTGTATATATTTATTCTATGTTCTATTCCTCTAAAAAACACTCACTAATATACCATTAACAACAAATTAAATAATCTCAATATGCATTCTTCCATGTCTGTCAGGTTTCAACTGTTCCTTCACATGTATATATGTGTGCATGTATATGCACACATAAGTGTGCATGCTTATGGGAGTTAGAGGTAGATGCTTGATGTCTTAGTCAGTGATCTATTGCTGTGAAGAGACACCATGACCATGGCAAATATTATAAAGAAAAGCATTTAATTGGGGTTGCTTATAGTTTTAGAGTTTTAACCCATTATCAACATGGTGGGAAGAAAGGCAGTGTATAGGCAGACACGGTGCTGAAGAAGGAGCTGAGAGTTGTACCTTTTGACTCACAGGCAATGTGAAAATAGAAAAATCCTGTAACTCTCTCCCCCTCCACCCCTTCCTGAGGTCCCTGAAACTAGCCAAGGTTGACAGAGTTTCGGCTTCATTGTATCACTAAATTAGATGGCTGTTTTTCAGAAAAGTTTTGTTCACAGGATTGATGGCTGCTTGGGACACACCAGGCAGCTAGAGCCTGATACTTCCTGAATTCCTGAGACCCACCTGGTGAGCAGCTTGACCTTCTGGACTTCACTCCAGCAGGATCACCCAAGATAAGGCCCTGGGGCCACATTCCTGATATAGCAACCTGGGTGGGGTCACCCAGGAAAGCCCTAAATGAAGATCCCCAGGTGGTCCCCTGCTAGGTCTCCTGTTTGTCCAAGACTCTATTGTCTCACAGGAAATATGCTTGCCTGTCTGCCTGCCTGCATTCCTAAACTCAGTCCTAAACTGACCTTTGGCCCCGCCCTATTATAGCGCTGAGCCCGCCCATACCCCCTCCCCTACCCAGAGTGCTATATAAGTATTCTGCCCCAAAGCATTCAGGGCTCTAGGCTTCTATACAGTGCCTGGAGCCCACACATATGACCTTACTCAAAAATAAGGAAACAAGTAATGGAGGCTGGTAAGAAAGCTCCTGAGCAAAGATGCTCACAAGCCTGGTGTTTGGAGTTTATCCCAAACTCAGGTAAAGATGGAAGGAAAGAACCAACTCCACAAAGTTGTCCTCTGACCTCTACACATGCCATGAGTACATGTGGAAACTTGTGAGGGCATGCACACACACTGTTATCACTGCCCCCACAATCCTGTCTGTGCCCTCAGCATTGTGATCACAGGCATTCTTTATCATACTTTATATGTTTTTTACCTACATGTATATATGTACATCATGTGCATGACTAATGCATGAGGTCAGAAGAGGGTATCAGATTTCCTGAACCTGGAGTTACAGTGGTATGAACCACCATGCAGGTGCTGGGAATTGAACCTGTATTCTCTGCAAGAGCATGCTCATGGATGCAAACTCAGCTTCTCATGCTTCCACACCAAGCTTATATCTGTAGAGAGCTGCAGAGCCACACCTTAAAGATGGCCCTGGCTTCCACCTTCCACCTTCCAGATGATGGTGAGCTCTCTCTGGGGTAAACAACTCCTTATTTGGCTAAGGCTGAGTGCTTGGTTTGCTTCCTCGTATGTGGACCTATTGGCAAGGCTCACGTGGCGCTTGGTGATTGGTTATCCTGAAGGCATATAGCTGGGCGGGGTTTCCCCCAGGAAGGAGAAACAGAGAAACAGAGAGAGAAGATCCATGTATAAGGTCCTGAATAAATCACCGAAAGAAGAGCCTGGTGTCGTGTCTTCCTTGCAGGCGAGGTGGAAGCAACATATATCCATTGAACCATCTCCAGTTCCTTCATTAATTGATTTCTCTGTGTAGTCCTGGCTGTCCTGGAACTAGTTCTGTAAACCAGGTTGGCCTTGAACTCAGAGATCTACCTGCCTTTGCCTCCCATGCTCAGATGCCTTTATTATTATTAAATTTCAAAATAAATATCCCCATGGGTAGCAGAGAGATTTGACAACCCACTCAGATTCTGCAGTTGCATAACCAGACAGTCACCCTAAAGTGTGGCCCCGCTCTGGGACTGGAGGGCCACCCCAGCAGTCCTCTGTGCTCTGCCTTAGTGTGTTGATGGAGAAACCTATTCTCGGGTTACAGGAAACCTATTAAGGTACAAAGACAGAAAGGGTTATGAAAAGAGGCTTGGCCCCTCCCCTCCAGGGTAAACTCCTCAGTGATCTGGATTCCCCCCCCCACCTTTTGGAGGGGTCTTGCATGCTGGCCTAGAACTCATAGGTAGCCCAGGCTTGCCTTGAACTCCTGGGAATCCTCTTGACTCAGCCTTCCCAAACACCACATCTAGCTTTTCTAGATGACTTTGAACTGGGGATGAGCAGTATCCCTTCCAGCAGCAGCTGGAGCATTTCACTGGTGGAGAGGAAAACATTTGTCTGCTCCATGTAAGTCAGAATCACAGTCAATGCATGTGACAGACACAGCATAGATCCATAGGAGTTAGAATTGCAAACTTTTGGTCTAGGAGGCCCAAGGTCATGTAACAAGATACAGGTTTGTAGAACATCATGGATTGCAACTATAGTCAGCCATCCAGCAACCTCTGCAAGATGAGTGTCATGCAGAAGCCGGTCTTGTTCTGTGGCCAAAGACACCTCAGTCCCCAGCTAAGAAACTGTAAGGCCCAGACCTTATGGGTACCATTTTCATCAATATGGTTGGGAGATCCAGTGTCCATGTAAATGGTCTGTGGCAATAAGTAACTTCTGCATATCACACAGGTACATGATAAAGGATTTCAGGATGGCTCAGAAGTACTGGGTGTACTCCATAGGAGATGGCAGAGCCAAGAATTTTATGTAGGAGTACTCTATCTGAATGTATGATTTTATACCAGAAGAGGGCATCAGATCCCATTATAGATGGCTGTGAGCCAACAGGTGGTTGCTGGGAACTGAACGTAGGTCCCCTGTAAGAGCAGCCAGTGCTTTAACCTGAGCCATCTCTCCAGCTTAAGAGCCAAGGGTATTTTTTTTTTTTTTTAAACCACTTTGCCTCTTACTGGGTTTGTGGGCTGACTCATTGTTTTACCCAATCTGACACGTGGTGCATTAAAATCCTTTAGGAGCACATTGATAGCACTCATGGAATTCATTATATGACATCTTATCCATCAGTGCCCCACAGTTTGTTCCTTTCAGGCACCTTCTCTCTTAGGAAGTCAAGTGCACTGTCAACCTTACCAGTATCTCCACATGTCCTGGGCAGACTAAGCCAGGCCTGGTGCCACAGTCTGTATTTCTGCTAAATGCAGAGGCGTAGGAGGAGGATTTCAAGGTCAAGGACAGGGACTTAGGGGGACATTGTCTCAAAAGCAAGAAGGCCTAAGATGGCCTGAGCACCATCTTCCTCAAAACTTTTGCACCATGAGGGGGAAGTGTAGGGAGAAGCGAACGCACAGCTCAAGTGCCAGAGAAGATGAGGCAGGGACACAGTAAACTAGCCGTGCACCCACAAAGGCTGCAGGAGCAGGTGAGGGACACGGAAGGGTGGGGACCGGGTGCAGCTGTGCTGTCAGTGATAAGTCTCAATAGATCTGCTCAGAGACCACCCGCAGACTCCACTTCATTACAACCAACACAGTCTGCTGGCCCTCTGTCCTGGACCTGTGGCATTCTGTTCTAACAGTTCTGTTCTCACTTGTAACTACGTGTAACTCGTGGACAATAAACCATCTTTCTCTAAGTCTCAGCTGAAGAATCCAAAATGAATGAATGAATAAACGAAAAGTAGGAATACGGCTGTATTGGAGTGTTTACCCAGTATGTTTAATCCCCATTGCCTTGTAGCCAGGGCTATAGCCAGAGTACAACACACCTCTAGCTCCACTCATTTAGAGTTTCTAAAGGTTGGAACTTCAGCCTATTGCTGAAAACACAGGTGTGGACTTGGTTTCCTAGGAAGGAGAGACTCAGAGCCCAAGGTGGTGCTAGTGCCCTTGGTCCTAAAGGCTCTAGAGACTGCAGTCCCTCTGACAAACAGTCTGATCTTTTCTTTATTGTTAAGTACACCATAAAATAAAGCACAACATAGAAATATTTTACACAATATAACAAAATAGACATTTTCTGGGGCTTTTAAAACTATAATAAAAAGGTCTAAAGCTTCTTTTTCTGAAAGTATAAAACATGAGTGTTCAGACCAAGGGTGATACTGCAGGAAAAAGGCAGCAGGAGCAGGACGTGGGTGGACTTCTCTCCCACAGCCTGCAGCTGTTCCGGAGGGGCAGGATGCTGCACTTGGGAAACCACCCACACAGCACTCCCTCAAAAGGGAGGAAAGGGGGAGCACAGTCATAAACAGTCCTTCCTCCTGCTGCAGCTGAGGAAGACAACACTTCCCTCCCCTGGCCTCCTGGGCCTGATGCCCTTTAACCTGACATTTATCAAAACCCACCCGACTCAGTCCTAACCAAAGGCAGACGGTGCCCAAAGTTTGCTGGGGAGGGGAAGAGGCTGGCTGATCGCAAACAGCTTTATTTGAAGTCCTCAATGGTGCCGTTTCTTGCTGCTTATTTGTTTGCTAGTCTGTTCTTCCTGCTGCATGGCTAGGCGCAGGGCCTTGATGACCTCTGTAAGAAAGGAGAGTGGTACCCAAAGTGTGAGGGAGCGCCTTGGAGCCACCTTCCCACTGCCACTGATGCACTGTTGGAGCCAAGGCCAGCACTGCAGCACCTGTGTGCCACCACACCCACCTCTCAGGGCTGAGAAGTGCTTAGTCTGCTGGGCCAGGGCCAATTCTGCCTTGTTCACAAAGGTCTCCAAGTCATAGTCCGGCTCATCGGTCATCTCCGAGAGCTCAAGCCAGCTTGGTCCTTGCTGCAACAGGAGAACCTAGTCAGCTCAGATTCACAGAAACACTCCAGCAAATCATCCTCAGGGCTCAGCCACCTGCAAAGCAGCTTCATCTGCAGGGGAGCAAACCCTTACCCACACCTGTGCTCTGCCTTCTGAGACTCTTCCCTCAGGAAGTGCTCAGCCTGGGCAGTGTGGTGGTGTGTGTTCCATCATCTCAGCACTGAGGCAGGAGGATCAAGACCTCAGGTTCAATTACCAGGACCCACATGTAGGAGAGAACTGACCTCCACATATACACCCATACCTACTAACAGTAAACAAATATTACAGCCTAGACTTTAAGATAGCCTGCTTCAAAACAAACAGCAATCCTTAGCTCAAGCTTAGTCAGCCTCTTCCTATCCCGAAAGCTGTCACTATGTCTTATGTCCTGGAACTCCCTCTGTAGACCAGGCTGGCCTCAAACTCAGAGATTTGCCTGTGTGCTTCCCAGAGGGCTAGGATTAAAGGTGTGTGCCACCACTGGGCAGCTGATCCTGCTGTTTTTTCCCTTCCTTTCTTTTGTAACAGGGTTTCTTTCTGTAGTCCAGACTACCTGGAAATATGTATCTAAGAGTGGTCTTCAACTCCTTAGCAGCAGCATTAGCAATACCACCACACCCAGCTGACTCATCTGTACTCTAGGAAAACATCGGCTGAGCTCTACTGGCCCCATGTTTGAGACAGGCTCTTACTCTGTTACCCAGGACGGCCTCCAACTCAGCCTCACATACTTGGATCACAGATTCCAGTCACCAGACCTGGCTGTTTGGTTCCTCCTTTCCTGACATGGGCTGGGTATGGTGGCACACACCCGAAACCCTAGCCCTTGGGAGGCAGACAAGAGGATTCAGAGTTCAAGGCTGTGTACACATTTCTTCTCAAAATGAAAACCAGAGCCTAGAGAGATGGCTGCTGGTTAAGAGAACTTGTTCTTTCACAGGCCAATTTCCAGCATCCTCAAAACCAGTTCTAGAGGCTCCAACAACTTCTGACCTTTCTGGGTATTAAGCATACAAATGGTACACATATGCAGGCAAAAACATCCAAACACACTAAAAACAAACCAGCCAACCAAACACCAAAACTGTGCTCTGACCATATTGTCACTTTGCTGAATGAAGTCCCTACAACGATTTTACCGAATTCTAATGAAGTCTGAGTCTTTGGTAAGAGCCAGGGCCCTCTAGCACCAGGGCCCACTGTGCTTGTATCTATCTCCCTGTGTTCATGGTTGCTTTGACCAGTCAACTCTAATGTGTCCTGAAAGGGCTCTATGTATGTTGTACAGTGCCCCCAGACCCAGCAGGGAGGGAGGACATGTCTGCACACTTAATTTTCACTACAGTCTAAGTGGCACAAGTTTCTTCTTCCTGCTTCCAAGTCTGCCTCTGGCAGGAGAGGCCCCACCTTCTCCCTAGCAGGCTCTTCCCACTTACTCGGTTCCACCATTTAATCCTCAAAGACAAGGAAACTGAGGCTCAGTGAGACTAAATGCCTTTCAACAGGGAATGAGCTCACACCTACAAGAGTGAGGTGTTATAGATCCGTGTGACACCACAGAGCTGCACAGTCTTTGAATAAATGTGATGTTCCTGTATGAGAAGATCCCCCGGCACATCTAGTCAGCAGCACCAGGCCACAGGAGAGTGTCACAGGTGAGCAGGTGGAGATGGGGAGAGCTAGGGGTAGAGGGCTACATTATCCCATCCCAACATAGATGCACAGGAACAAAGCTGAGCTCTGTGGGCGGTACAGGAGAGGGCTGCCAATCCCTCCCTGGCTGGGACCAGCTTGCACCTGTATGATCTCTCTGAGCTCCTCCATGGCCCTCTCCTCCAGATCCCTGATCTGAGTCATGGCTTCATTAAAGCTGGACATCTGGGAAGACAGTTCCTCCTCCTCCTTGATGAACTGAAGGCCAAAGGGGGAGATAACAGTGTGAAGACCATGACCAGGGTCCATTTCAAAGGCATTTTTCATCTTGCCCCCTCCCCACCTTACATTAACTGCCAGCGAGGTTCCATTAGAGCTCTCCTCCATCTCCTCTGTTTCCATCTCAACTGGCTGCTCTCCACTGGGGCCGCTGTGGGAGCTCAGCTCCTTGACTCTGAGGAAATAAGGTCTTGAATTTCCCAGAAGTCCCTTGGGCACTCACTACAAAAGTGCATCACCATTCATATAACAAGGCTTAAGTAAGAATCAAGGAGTGAATAGTCTCCAGTCCTGGAGAGGTGACATAAGCCTGAGCCTGATCTGGAAAGACTCTCACATACTATTTTATTGGCTGAAGGGAACTAGCATGTTGCTAAAGAGATTTCCTGTTTATGGAGGAAATTCGGTGGTCAGTAGAATGCTCTGGCCCCCTCCCATCTCATCACTGACATTCCCTTCTCCATCCCACCTGGATGTAGGCCCTCATACCTGTCTGCATATCTCAGAGTATTTAAAGTATATTCGCAGGAGCTTATGCCTGGTGAGATCATGGCAATCTGAGGAAGAGAACAGGTTAGAGGCTGAGAGTCACAAAGCGATGGCACCAGAAAATCTGCTCCAGGAGTGTCTGCCAAGGTAAAGCAGCACTAATAAAACCCATGTGCTCTGCTAGGTAACTTGTTCGTGGGCCTGTAGGGCACTTTAGTTACTAAAACTGACAACCTAAATTTGATCCCTAGAACCTACACAGTGGAAAGAGAAGAGACGCCTGTAAATTGTCCTCTGACCTCTACATGAGTACCATGACATGTGTCCATGTGCATTTACATGACAGACACATTTTAAAAATATGCCTTTAATGCCAACACATAGAGAGGTAGAAGCAGGCCGAGCTCTGTGAGTGTGACCTAGCCTGGTCTATGTAGAGAGTTCCCAGGCCAGCCAGAGCTATAAAGTGAGACACTGACTGGGGAGGAGGGGAGTATTGGAGAGCTAGCTCAGTGGTTAAGAACACTTGTTCTTACAGAGGACTTGGGTTCAATTTCCAGCACACACATGGCTGCTCGTAACCACGGTTAACTCCAATTCCAGAGACAAAAGTCAAAAAACTCTAGATGGCTTAGAGTGTATTAAAAATATATACATAGGCTTGAGAGAGAAAAGAAAAAGTGAAAAGGACAGAGAAAGTCCTTAAAAAATAGAGTAAAAAGTAGTGATAAGCCACGTAAAGATGGAAAATACAATGTCTGGGTACTGTGTGCTATTGTCTTGTCTAAGTTTCTTGACTGAAAATGAAGTAGTAAAAGCTGCTAAAAGACATTTAAAGTTGGCTTGATGATTAAAATCAAAAGTTACGCTACTTTGGAGAGGAGGCTTTCTTTTTATTTCTACAGAAAATGAGAGGCTGTGGATTTATTCCTGATTAAAGAAAATAAGGTTTGATTGAGGAAGACCCCCTGAAAAATCTCCAATGGAAACTGATGGCCCAGGTGACCCAGCATTTCAGAGCACCTCTGCTGAAGTTTCCTGTGACCCAGCCTTACAGACTACTCCACTAAAGACTTGTCCATAATCCTAGATTGTTCTTTGGATCTCCATGGAATTGCCAGTGCCCCCATTCAGCAGGAAGTAGCCTACAGAATGACACCTTTAATCCAAAAAATGGATTATGGATGTTACAAATTATTATAGATAACAGTGAAAAAAATTATACAAAGAAAATTAGATTTGGGATTCTTGTTTTAAAAAGAGAAAAGGGAATATGTAGGGGGATTATGTTATATTGTAAATAATTGTCCTGTCCACTGGTTTAATAAAAACACTGATTGGCCAAAGGCAGACAGGAAGTATGGGCAGGGCTACCAGACTAAGAAAACTCTGGGAAAAGGAAGAGCAGAGCAGAGATGCCACAGAGAATCCAGATATGCTACAGATGCAGAGGACAACTATGCTGCTCTGAGAAAGGTACCGAGCCACTTAGCTGAACAGGATAAGAATCATGGGTTAGATTAAGAGCAAGAACTAGCAAGTTATACGCCTGGGCCCCGGGTCAATCAGAGTACAATTAATACAAGTGTCGGTGTGTTTCATTGGGACTAGGGGGCTGTACTGTAGTTGGAAAGTCAGGCCAGAAACCTAATACTAAACATAAACCCTTTCATGGCCTCTGAGGGTACCAGGGATACCTGTGGTGCACATACATACATGCAGGCAAATTATCTATACACAAATTTACAAATCTAACAGGGTTTCTGGGTGTGATAGTGGCATGCCTTCAACCTCAGTACTTGGAAGGCAGAGACAGGTAGATCTCTGTGAGTCTGAGGCCAACCTGGCATACTGAGTAAGTTCTAGGGCACCAGAGCTACACAGAAAGACCCTATCTCAAAAACAAACAAACAAAAGAAAAGAAAAAGGGCTCCCTAACTAGGTGTGGTACACCATGTCTATAATCCTCATACAGGATCATTGTGAGATGGAAGCCACCTTGGGCTACCTAGCAAAGCCATGTATCTCAAATACAAACAAAGCTAAAGATTCCCTGCCTGGGTCTTCATACTGCCCAGGCTGCTTTTGAATGACAATCGTTATTAAACATACAATATATTACCACACTCCCCAGCTTCAGGCTGCATAGTGACCATGATTAAAGATGGGCCCCCAAGCCTGGCCAGGCTCCCTGCTTCTTTATTCTATCAAAGACACATCTTGAAGATTGGTGGTCCCTGCTCAGATTACCCAGTCTATGATGTGATACCTCAGAGAGAAGGGTTTAGGGCTGGGGTAAAAACTTGGCAAGAGAAGAATTCTAGGTTCAGTCCTCTGCACTGTCAGAGAGGGGAAAAGAGAATAGTAGGCTAATGAATACTAAAGCTTAGACAGAGAAATCCATCCTCATGAAAAGGCCCTACTCATAACAGGCAGAGGCAAAGGGTGCTGTGGGTAATAGAAGAGCTCACTTAGCAGCCTGGAGATGAAGGAAGGAAGGAAGGAAGGAAGGAAGGAAGGAAGGAAGGAAGGAAGGAAGAGGTCATTAGAGGCTCGGAATATGAGGCTATATGCAGCATGGGAGTCACTGAACCCGAGAGCTGTGGGAAAGGGGAGGACTTTCTTCTGCATCTACTAAGGTTTACTTCTCAATTCGAGAACCCCTTTTACCAGGTAAGGAGCAATGGCTTCCCTCAGCACCTACAGAGTTTTGTTTTGTTTTCCTCCACACCTATAGAAAAGGTGGAAGCTACAAGCTGTGTTAGTCCAGTCAGGAAGGAACACAGGCAGACAGAGGTACTGAGTTTCCTGCCCAGAGACAGGTAGCATCCCTGGGAAGCAGTTCTGGGTCTTCCCACTCACCATGCAAGTCCTGGAGTTCTCCCCAATGAATGAGTCCCTCAGCACCTGTGTTAGCTTGCTCTCTCGGAATGGGGTGTGAGCCTTGTTCTGTCCCAGTGCCCTGATGCACTCCTGTGGGGCAGCAGAAACAACCAGAAGACTCTTTCCACTTCTTCTGCAGCCTACTCTCCCTTCCCAGCTGCCTTTCCAGACCACCACTGGCAAGAGCCTACTACCTTTAGAGCTAGGAGAGACTTGTTAATCTCTGCACCCTCCATGCGAGTCTGTCGATCAGCACTAGAAGTGTCAGCCCCTCGTTCATTTCCTGCCAGGTCCACCAAAGAGAATTTGCCATGTAATCTCCCTTTGGATCGAAGGAGAATCTGGAAGCAGGCATGGGAGCGGGACGAGTTGGAGTTGGCAAATGTTTGTCCAGAAGTCCTATTAAAAGAGGGGAAAGGGAAGGTTAAAAACTTCAGCAACCGCTATCCCGTAGGGAGCCCCAGTGTTTAACCATCCCAGGGCACAGCAGTTAAGATCTACAGGAGGGACATGGATCAGGATCCTAAAGTCCTGTCTCTTCCTGTCTCTAACCTCTACTTTACTCTTCAAGACAGCAGCTCGACCTAATATTTTTCAGGCAGACAAATCAGTACTGGACTCTGTGCTCAGGCATTTGTCAGACCCAGTGTACATGAAGATGAGGAGAAGCTGAGTCTGCTACAGGAAAATGGTCTAGTCATAAACCACTTGCCCAAACTTGAGGGCTTCTGCTGTGGATGAAGCTAAACAGTAGAGCACTTGCCCAGCACGTCGAGTAAAACTCTGGGTTTAATCCTCCTCAAAAGGAGAAAAAAATCTGAGCCCTGCAATTAGGCAGCGGCCCACTGCACCATATCAGCACTTCCTACACTTACCTAGAGGCACCATGACTCATCTCCAGACCAGAACAGATTCAGGGCTGCTAACTTCTTCCATTAAGAGAAAAACTAGGATTCCAGATCCCAGGCAAGATGCCTGTAAATAAAGCCTGCCTTTGTTGTATTTAAAAGGCTCTTGCTCTTGAGATCCATGGGATTATCTGCCCCACTTAAGGTAAAGGCCCTCACAGTGCTTACCCTGCTGGGGTGAGAACTACTTACTATGTGGAAAAAGAATGGCTTCCTCCCGCTTTCATGCCTGTTTGTGAACTAGGTTTCCCTCACCAGCACTCTGACCTGCAGGCACTGCCCATGTTGATCATCTTGATGACATCATCGGCACAGTTCACCGAGTACTCCTGCAGACCCACAACCTGCACCTGTTGTTTGCTGTCTTCTAGAACTCGTAACTTGGCCTTCTTGTTGAGCAGATCAAACACCTGTGCCAGGCAGGGAACATAAACATGGCCAGTGGTGCTGAGTACCCTGCCTGACTCCTTCCTACAGAGCCTGCCCCAGCCATGTGCTGACAGGTAACATACCCCACTCCTCTGGTTCATGTCACTTTACTAGCTAGCTATACCATCCTGAGCAAGTTCCTAGCCTGTAAAGTCAAGACAAAAAGACTGGACTAGCAGCTGAGCAGTGGTGGCACGCACCTTTAATCACAGCAATCTGGAGGCAGGGGCAGGCAGACCTCTTTGAGTTCAAGGCCAGCCGGGTCTACAGAGTCTACAGAGTCTACAGAGAGAGATAGCACATACTATCCCTTTAATGATATTAGCTAGTTTTGTTATTGGGGTCTTGCTCTAGAAAAGTGCAGAGTAGATGGTGAGAGGGAGAGAGAGAGGCATGGAGGGTGTGGATGAGAATGTACAGGATGGGAAGGAAGAACATAAAGGAAGGTGGGGCACAGGAAGGACAGCTCACATGCAAGGCAGACCTCCCACCTCACGGGGAGCCTGAAGAGGACATCTGCTCTCCTTATTGAGCTTGGCTGCCACCTCTCCTTCAGAGGACAGGTCCAGATGCCAGGCAGAGTAGCCCCAAAGGCCTATAGCTAACAAGATGCCTAGCTTCAAAGGTTTTAGTCAGTTTACCTTCCCATTGTAGATCTCAAAGAATGTCACATAAACTTCAAGGTTTAAGTTCTGGTAGCGAGGCTGACCCTTCAGGAGGAAGACATCCCGGGCTAGGAGGAAGAGGCTGTGTAAGTAAGCGATTTCCAGGCCCCAATCCCTATGTGGAAAACAGCTTACTTACACGCCATTGCGTAGATCCCTTTAGATGCATTCTGAGATTTACCAGACAGGTCTCCACCCATTGTCTGCAAAAGGAAACAGCACAGACTACATGGTGTCAGCACAGCTGGCTCTGCTGCCACAGGGGGCCATACCAGAGCCAGGAGACTGGACCTGCTAAAACCCCTCTTGATCTGCCTGGAGATGTCTGGTGATGGGCATCTGTACCTCTCCTTCTCAAGGACTTACTTACTGCTGCACTATACAAGGCATTCTCCGCCAGACTGACATACTCACATGCGTCTTCCCACTGCCTGTCTGCCCATAGGCAAAGCAGGTCGCTCTTCCTCCTTCAAAGATCGTCTGAACCAGTGGCCTTGCTGTGAACCTAGGAGAAAGGATGGAGCAGTGGGAAGCTCATCTGTGTATCTATTCCCCAATATCCAAGAGGGATGGCGATGGAAAAACCCATTGACACCAGGCACACAGCTCATGTTTAAATCAATGACTCAGAACCTGGGCCTATCAATCACATGCTAGGCAAACACATTACTACTGAGCTGACCCTCAGTCAAGTCCTTTCTATAAAATGGCATAATGCCTGCACATTACTGCACATACTTTTATATCTTTAGATTATTTGTATCCTATTAAAATGTAAATATGCCAGGCAGTGGTGGCACATGCCTTTAACCCCAGCACTCAGGAGGCAAAGGTAGTCAGATCTCTGTGAGTCTGAGGTCAGCCTGGTCTACAGAATGAATTTCAGAGGGACAACCAGAAACCCTGTCTCAAAAACCAAACAAATTGTAAACAAAAACAAAACAATAAAGTTTTCACACTGTACTGTTTAGAAATAAATACAAGGTACAAAAAGTCTGAATATGTTCAGTGCAGACAAAAGTTCTTTCAGATTTTTTTCCTTTTAAATTACATTTGTGGGTGGGGTGGTGGTATGGCACTCATACAGAGATCAGAGGACAACTGTGAGGATCGGTTTTCTCCCTTCACCATACCTGTTCTTGGAATCCAATTCAAGTCAAACTTGGTGACCATCTCACTAAGTAAGCCCCTTTTTTAGAAATATTTTCCATTTAGAAACGGAGGAAAATATCTGTTCCCAAAATGTGCTCACTAGAACTACTGCAGAGCTCCAAGTCTTTAATTCCTAAGGATGGCATCCCTCTCAGGCCTCAGTGGTTTATCCCAGTCATCCCATTAACCAATCTGAACTACTAACTACATGAAAACGTGCAGGCAGAGTTCAACTGATCTGCCAGAACAAGCTGATGAGCCAAACAGCCTCTCCTCTGTCCCCAGATATAACCATAGGGGGGTATTACAGAGGGTAGAGGAAACTAGCCTAGGCTAGTCTTAATCTAGAGACCTCCTCTCTGTCCCTCAAGTGTTGGCCTCAGAATCTATGAAGACCTTTCTCAGCTTCTCCTGGGCCAGAAGTTTAAGAATGTACCACCAAACCTCTTTAAAAACGTACTTGACAACCCCAAATGATTTAAGGCTGGAGAGGTGGCTGAGCTTATAAACCTGTGCTTTCTGCACAAGTCTGAACTCAGTGTGGAAGGAGAACTGACTTCTCAAAATTGTCCTGACTTCCACAGACACACACACCCTCCCCCCATCGCTACCACCACCAATCCCCTCTCCCAAACCTTCATTAAGAATTAAATGCCACCGGTCATAGAGTTAGATGCCTTTAATCCCAGAGCTTGGGGGGCAGATGCAGGCAGATTCTCTATGAGGCCAGCCTGGTCTACAAAGACAGTTCCAGGGCAGCCAGTGCTACACAGAAGAAACCCTGTCACAAACAAACAAACAAACAGACAGATACTGCTAGTGGTATGCTGGACAGTGTAGATCTGAAGTCACCTGAGCCTGCTAAAGTCATTGAGGTAATGAGGTAGTAGCATATGCCATTGGGAGGTACAATCTCAGCTTGGGAGGCTAATGCAGGACTGTCATGGTTCAAGACCATCTGAGTAACACATGTCTAAGCTACAGAATAAGATTTTCTTCCAACAAAAAAAACATGAGTCTGGTACCTCCATGAGCCCGAGTGCATGGGTAATAGTTCACTCTTGAGTCACCAAGACGGGGCTGCTACAGCTTAAAAGGTGGGCCTTCTGGTTATAGGGCCGGAGCTCCTTGAGCAGAGAACTGACCCAATCAAACACAGCAGACCAGGGAGGAGGGGAGGAGCTCAGCATCTGATGTTACAGGAAAGTGGGTATGAGGAAGAAAAGGATGTGAAAGGGACTAACCTGTAGACGACTTCATTTGAAGCTGTTTCATCAAAGGCAAAGTCGAAGCAGAAGGCCTGGTTCTCCAGATACTTTGTCAGGTCCACTTTTAACTTGGGTTCATGCACGAAGAGGAAACACTTGCTGGGAACAGAAATCACATCGATTTCTTTCTTGGCCAGTTCTGCGGAAGGAGAATATTTCAGGGGCTGCTCTCTGAACATGGGACCTTCCTCTCAGATAGTCTGATGCGTCTGAGTGAATAGCTCACCCTGTTTATTCAGTGGCCGCTTCCTAACACAGACACAGATCCTGTGTTCTTCGATCTGAAAGAGGAGAGGAGATGGCCAAAGGGAGGTCAGACAGTACCAAAACAAACACCCACAAAGCCTCTTGGCCCTAGCAAGGGACAAGAAGATCTGATGCCAGGACTCCAGTCTCCCCAGTCTCCCGTTAGCCATTCGAGGGCACAAGGATGCCGCTCTGAATTCCCTTGGTTTTCTCATTCCGCTACCTTCTGGTTCCAGACCCACTCTCCTAATATGCAGTCTGGCCAGCCTGAAGCGCGGAGTCTCATCTGAGCCATAATGCTCTCACCAAAGTATTTAAAAACAAATGAACAAAAAGTTTAGCTGGCCCTGGGCAATGGTGGGGCACACCTTTAGTCCCAGAATTTTGAAGGCAGGGCTAGGCTGATCTCTGGGAGTTCAAGGCCATTCTGCTCTACAGAGCTCCAGGACAGCCAGGGCCTCACAGAGAAACCCTGTCCCGAAAAAACAAACCAAACCAAAACAATTAGCTGACAGGATGGCTCAGTGGGTGAAGGCACCTTCTGTCCAGCCTGATGATCTGAGCGCCATCCCTGGACCCACACGACAGGAAGTTGTCCTTTGGCCTCTTCCTGTGTGTCAAGGTGTGAGTGTGCATGCTAGCAGTGTTTTGTTTGTTTTTTTAAAGGCCAAGTAATCCCAGCACACATTGAGAATGTCTCAAGTCAAAAAACCAAAAAACCAGCCTGTGAGATGTCTCAGCAGATAAAGGCAGATTCACTACACCAAGCCTGATGACGCACATGGTAGAGAACTAACTCCTCCTCTGACTTCCATATAGGAATGTGCACAAGTACCTCCCTCCTCAGGATATAAATAAACATAAGTCAAAGAAAAGTTTTAAAAAAGTACATGTACTGTCATGTACCTGTAACCCAGCACTTGGGAGGCAGAGGCAGGTAGTTTAAGGCCAGTTTACTCTTCTACACAGCAAGTTCCAGGCCAAGCTCCAGACCCTTTTGTTTGTGTTTAGGGATTGTGCCTGCATGTATGTCTATGTGACACATGGGGGCAGTGCCAATGGAAGCCAAGGGGAAGAAATTACAGCTGGCTGTGATCCACCATGTGTCTGCTGGGAACTAAACTCTGGTTTTTTTTTTTTTTTTTTTTTTTTTTGGAAGAACAAGAACTCTTAACTGGAGAGAGTCTCTCCAGTCTGGGGGAAAAAAAAAGTGTTGGGGGGACCTCACGGGGATATGGCCCAGTGTTGCATCATACTTTGTGTTCTGCCAAATAAAGCTTGCCTGGAGCTCAGAGGGCAGAGCTAGCCACTAGTTAACCATAGAAGTCAGGCAGTGGTGGCACACACCTTTAATCCCAGCACTCAGGAGGCAGAGATAAGACCTAGGGTCCCATTTGGTCTGAGCATTTGTAGAGGTAAGAAGTTATGGGTGGCTGCTGCTTTGCTGATCTTTCAGTTTTCACCCGATATCTGACTCTAGGTTAGGATTCAAGCTTCAGCTTAATGGGAGTCCTGAGTCCTAGAGTCTACCCAGAAACACACACAGAGAGGGGAGGAGGAGATTAATGAGCACATAGAACAGAGAAGAAAAAGAAACAGCTCTTCAGACAGCACTCAAGAGTGAGTGAATGTCCTTCAGCGTCCTTCCTTATCCTGCTCAGGGGAGAGGCAGAACTTTCTGGAATACTCACAGGATCAGTCAGAGTAAGTGGGTGACATTCCATAGTAATCCGAAATTCTTTAATCATCTGGGCAAATTCCCAGTTTGGAAAGCTGCTGTCATATTCCTGTTCGAGGCACAAGGGACAAAGGGCAGACTGTTAAGGTGTGAGCTCTTAGACCCAGAGACACCAGGCAGCAACAGCTTCGCGGCTGATGAGTACCTCAACCCTGGTTCAAGTCTGAGAAGTCCTGGGGGGCAGGACTGTCAGGGGAGCCTGGGCACACACCAGGTACAAGAGCTGCTTTTCACATCCTAGGAGGCAAAACAGCAGAAAGTCTTTTCCTCAGAGCAATTATCTAACTAAAGCTCCGCTGCTATTGCTTCTACCCTGTAATACAGGTCACAGTGGACAGAGGGAAAGCGAGCAGGACAGGTGTGTCCAGTGGCAGCACTGTACCTTGGGAGCACATGATGGGCTTCCCCACTTAGCCAATGAGCATCAAGGATGGCTCATCTGAACATCTTCGGATAATTTTTAAATTGTGCATTCATTTTCTGAATTCTGATAAGCAATTAAAATTCTTGAATATAAGTACAGGAGTACAGGAGCCTTAGGAGTGCCAAGGCCTGCTGTGTGCTGCCTGCTTATTACCTGACAGGGCACCCGTCCTGAAACTCTCCCACAGCTCCCAGAGTCACCTGAGCTCGCTTTGTTCTTATTTCTGAGTTCTGGGCTCTCTTCTCTTCCCGCTTGGTCTTCATTTTTTCCATTTCCTTCACGATACACGATTTCCTCCGAACTAAGGGAGGGAAAGTCACTCTTTACTCACCTGACTCATTTGTTAGTCTGGTTATTCCGCTGAGTCCTGGGTCTTCCTTCTCTAGACTCTTTTTGGTTTTCAAGATAGAATTTCTCTGTGTAGCCCTGGCTGTCCCAGAACTCACTCTAGACAGACGAGGCTGACTCCATCTCACAGCTCTGGGCTCAGAGGTGTGTGCCACTATGCCTGGCCTTCTACTTGTGTATAAATTAGTGTGTGTGTTGATATACATGCTCCTGCCACTCACGCAGAGGAAGTTGGAATGATTTTTTGAAGTCAGTTCTCCCTCTACCATGTGGGATTTGGAAATTGATCTCAGGTCATCAGGCTTGATGGTGGCAAGAACCTTTTACCTGCTGAGCCACCCCCCAACACACCCTATCACCTCTCTAGATTTTTGTCCGGACTTTTAGATGAACAAGTCCATAAAGTACTAACTGGGTTAATGTGAGGCCAGAGCAACACCCACACCATTCTGATTTGGATCTAAGCTCTATGCGTTTGCAGCTGTTTTCTCTAGAATCAAAATGAGGCAGGGCTGGAGAGATGGCTCCGTGGATACAGCACTTGCTCTCGCAAAAGACCAAGGATTGGTTTCCAGCACCCACGTAGCAGCTCACAACTCTCTATAACAAACACCAGTTCTAGGGGATCCACTGCCCTCTTCTGATCTTCATTGGCATCAGTATGCACATCCTGTGGACATATGTGCGGGTAAAACACATAAAAACCAACAAATCTAAAAAAAAAGTTAGAGGCCACCTTGGCCTACAGAGCAAGTTCCAGAACACCCAGGACTGTTACAAAGAGAAGCCCTGTCTCAAAACTAAACAAAAAAGATAAGACATCCACTTTATATTCACAAGTACTCTGGACTGTTTATCAAGAACTTAGCTGTGGATATATCTCACCTTCATCAAATGGCTTCTTGCCAAACTTTGTATATTGTGGAAGACTTGGTCCATAACCATAGGATGACCTACCTTCCAGGTAACAAAAGGGTTTGAACTCAGGTGCCCAGGCATGCCTGATGGTAACCACCTGTCCTGGGCTGGAGCAGAGGAGCACATAGCTCAGCACGTCTACCTGAATTCCCAGGATTTGCAGAAGACATGCTTCGGGTGGGGTGGGCTTGCTCTTCTGCCTCTTCACTGACCATCGACAATGGTAATTCTGTCACTGCAGCACAGGAGGGCCTAGGAAGGCCGGCTGTGGGAGAACAGGAGTCACTGGAGAAGCAAACAGCACACAACAGCCATCCTAACTTGTGTCTCAACAGGTCATGGACAAACTTGGGCTATTCCTCTTGCCTCAACCCAAATCCAACTACCCTCCCAGCCAGAGTCAAAAACCTTCAACTAAATATAAAAATAGAATTTAAAAAATTATTTTAAGCTAACTCTGGTAGCCAGGCTAGGGTGCATAGCAGGTTCGAGGCCATCACAGGGTACAGAATAAGAGGAGAAAGATCTTGTCTCAAAACAACAGCAGGGCTCAGTGGCACACAGCTGTAATCCCAGCACTCAGAAGGCAGAGGCAGGTACCTCTGAGGTCAAGTCTAGCCTGGTCTACAGAGCAAACTCCATGGCTACACAGAGAAACAACTTGTTTTGAGATAAGGTATCACATAGCCTAGGTTGGCCTCAAACGCAGTATGACTGAACTGAGGTTGACCTTGAATATAATCATCCTGCCTCATGAGTGCTGGAATTGCAGGTGGGTTCCACTATGTCCAGTTTCATGTGGTGCTAGGAATGGAACCCAGAGCTTTGCATGCTGGGTAAGCACTCTATACCAACTTAGCTATAACCCTAACCACGTAATAATTTTAAGTATTTTTTTCAACCAGATGGAGATTTTGTGAGACAGTGTACCATTATGTTTTCTGTATTAAACTCATCTAAATGAAGGTAAATGAAAGGATCATGACCATTATGAAGGTAATAAGGCATGATCAATTGTGACTGTACATTTCTTTGGTATTTTGGACCAGTCAGTTCTTTTCAGTTTGGGTTTTTGTTGTTCTTGGTGTGTGTGGAACCTGTGTGTTTGGAGACAAGATTTTCATTCTGTAGCCTAGGCTGACCTCACGCTCATAGCAATCTCTTAAGTATTGGCATTTTAGTTGTGAGCAACCACAATCCCCTAGTTCACTGAGTCCACACAGTCAATGCTGCCCACGTAGCCAGTCACCCATGTTTTTCTTCAGTGTTTGCTTCTTCTGTTAATTACCTGGTTTCTGGGGCTCAGGAGAAGTCAGAAAGGGCTGGCTTGGTCCTTTAGGAACCCTTGGAAATTCAGCACGGCACACACAAAGCATAAGGAATTACTCTAGGGCCATATACAGGGAGAACACACTGATTACTCACTGGTAACTGAAAAACGCTTGCGGGAGTTTGCAGCCACAGGCAGCTCCACCTCCATTTCATTCTCCTGAGTGGCATTTTGACCCTCTGGGATGGTGGATATGAGAGTGAACTGTCTTCGAAGACCTAAGAGCAAGAGAACCAATCACTCTACATCATAGGGCAAGCTAAAGCAGCCAGAGACTGCACAAGGCAGGCCAGAACCAGGACACCCGGCCAGAGCTCAGGAACAGCAGGACCAAGCACTATCCCCAAACTTATTTGTGCAGTCCGTAGACCTAGGTACTCTGGAGGGCAAGGACTGTTCCCTTAAGAGTGTCTGTCTTGGGCTGGCCATATAGCTCAGTGGTTGAATGCTTACCTAGCATGTATGTACGCTGGTTTAATCCCCAATACAGGGGCAATGAGGAGGAACATGGATAAATAAATGAAACAACCTGCAGAAAATCTAAGATGACTTCTAGAGAGAAAGACCTACTCTCTTAAGTCTTTTTTTTTTTTTTTTTTCCAAGACAGGATTTCTCTGTGTAATACCCCGGCTGCTCTGAAACTCTCTCTGTAGAGCAGAATGGCCCACAGAGACCCGCTTGCCTCTGCTTCCTGAGGGCTTGGATTAAAGGCATGAGCCATCACCACTCTATTTTTCTAGTCTTGATGAGAAAACAAACTCTCTTTAAGGATTCATTTTTTGGGGGGTGGAAAGATGCTCAGGAGTTCTGAGTACTGGCTGCTCTTCCAGAGGACCCTGATTCTCAGCACCCACATGGTAGCTAGTACCTGTCTGTATTCTAGTCCCAGGGAAACTGATGCCCTCTGCAGGCACTACATGGATGTGGTACACAAACATACATACAGGCTGGCAAAACACTCCCACAAATAAACTCTTGAATTTTTAAAGATTTATTTCTTCTGGGCAGTGGTGGCACAGACCTTTAACCTGAGTGCTCAGAAGGCAGAGGTAGGTGGATCTCTGTGAGTTCAAGGCCAGTCTGTCTTACAGAGCAAGTTCCAGGACATCCAGGGCCACACAAAAAACGATGCCTCAAAACAAAACAAAGATTCACTTTTCCTTTTTAGGTATGTATGTGTGTATATATACACGTGTGTGTGTGTGTGTGTGTGTGTGTGTGTGTGTGTGTGTGTGTGTGTGTGTGTGTGTGTGTGTGTGTGTGTGTGTGTGTGTGTGTATAACCACAAATGTGTGCAGATGCTCAAGGAGGCCAGGGAGGACATCGAATCTCCTAGTGTTATAGACAGGTGTGAGCTGCCAGACAGAAGAGCTAGGAACCACACTCTAGTCTTAACTCTTGGGCCATCTCTCCAGCCCCCCAAATATTACTCAACAGCAGTAGTACTACACACTACTATCTTCCCAAACATAAAGTAGTGCCTGGGAAGATGCAGCAGTGGTAGAGTATGTACCTAGCACACACCAGGTCCTGGGTTCATTTCCTAGAACTTATCACATCATCATTTTATAATGGCTGGGCATGGTAGTACAAGCCTATAATCCCAGCACTTAGGAGGCTGAGGCAGATTAAAAACAAACAAACAAATCATTACACAACAAATGTCACATGCCCCTGTCATGGAAGAAAGTATTAAGGCCCAGTGATGTCAAGTCACCTGGCCAACACACCCAACTAATAAGTGCTAAAGCCTTGATGTGACACTTGGGCTGTCATGAGAGCATGTGGGCTTTCCTCACTGCTTAGGATACTTTAACAGAGCTTCAACTAACCACCTCCCCAGAAGCACAGAGGACCAGCTATTCTGGTTTTCAGGAATCTTAAGGTATGGTTAACTGAGACACAACTGTACTTGAAATCTTGTAGCTGTAGTGAGTCAGAAAACCAACTAGTCATCTATAAAACACTTCAAGCTAGTGGTGTGTGCCTTTAATCTTAGCACGAGGAGGGCAGAGTCACAGGGATCTCTGTGAGCTTCAGGTATACATAGAATGTTCTAGGGCAGAACTACAGTGAGACTGTCTCAAAAATAAAACCCAAAAACAAACAAAAAACAACCAAAGCTGGGCAGGTGGTGGCACTTGGGAGGCGGAGGCAGGCGGAGCTCTGAGTTGAGACTAGCCTGGTTTATAAAGTGGTTCCAGGGCAGCCAGGGCTATACTGTTTTGAAAAAAAACAAAAATAAATAGATAATTTAAAAAAATTTTCCAAGTCATGGGTACCTCATGCCCACAGTGCTATCCTTTATGAGAAGTCTGAAATAGTGGGTCCATAAATTGGAGGTCAGCCTGGACTTCACAGAGACCCTGTTTTAATCCTTTCCTCCAAACTCCACAGCTTTGTGTTTCCATGAATGACTGATAAGGTCTTTTACTTCATCTGTACTTGTACGTGCATGTGGTGTACGAATGTGCGCACCTGACTCTGCAGAGGGCCTGTGGAAACCAGAGGCTAACACTCAATTTCTTCCTCTATCACTTTTCACTTTACTTTTTGAGACAGAATGTCTCTCTGGACATGGAGCTTACTGTTTTGACTGGACTGGCTGGTGAGATGGCCCCGAGTTCTTGTCTCTGCTTCACCAGCATTAGGGTATCACAGACACGTCATCAAATCTGGTTTTTACATGTGTGATGGAAATCTGAAATATAGCCTTCACGCTTGCATGGCAAGCTGTTTACCCACTGAGCCATCTCTCCAGCCTTCATTCCACATGAAGGAGCTCCAGGGCTAGGTGGCTACCTCAGTGCTTCTGTCCAGTCTTCAGAGCACAGCAAAACAAATCAAACAGAGCCAGGTTTGGTAGCTCTTATCTATAATCCAAGCACTTGGAAAATGAAGGCAACAGGACTTACAGGTCTGAGGCCAGCCTGAGCTCCCTATGTGTCCAGGACAGGCTGAACTAGAGAGATGGATGGCTCAGCAGTTAAGGGAGTGTACTGTTAGGTGGCTCACCACGGCTTCTAACTCCAGCTTTAGAAGGATCCATCGCCTCTAGCCTCTTGGGCTCCTGCACTCATGTGTAACACATACTCACAAAGAACTAAAAAAATAACATAAACCTAAAAGATCAAAAATAGCAATAGCTCATCACGTAAAAGCTCTTGCTGCACAGACCTGATGGCCTGAGTCTGATCCCCGGAACCCACAGCAGAAAGAGAAATTGAGTCCCAAAAGTTGGGAGTACTGTGGCCTGTGTGCAAGAATGAATACTAAAATCAAACAAACCAGAAAGTATCCGTGTCCCTTGAGGACACGCTCTGACTGGAGTCAGCACCTCTCCTGCAGGCTGTGTGTGGTGTGAAGTGCATCTATGGGACCTATACGCCATGGAGCTTATGTGGACACCAGGACAACTGGTACAGTTTCTCCTACTTTTCAGATGGAACGCAGGTTGTCATATTGTGTGATGCTTTTACCTGATGGACTAGCTCACCAGCCCTTTTTCTTTTTCTTTTTTTTTTTTTTTTTTTTTGATAGGGTCTCACTATATAGCCCTGGCTGTCCTGGAACTTGCTCTGTAGATCAGGCTGATCTCAAACTCAGAGCTCCTCCTGCCTCTGTCTCAAGATATGGGATTAAGGGTGTACACCACCACCACCCTCAGATTGTTTTTAGGAGGATGGTTTCTCTGTATAGCCCAAGGCAGCTGGAATTTCCAGTCCTCCTGCTTCAGCTTCCTGTGAGGATCACTGTATTCGGCTCCACTGCTCTTCTAAGAAGCCCAATACCACATCTATGCTTTCTTCACAGCCTCACTCAAGGCTCAGTGTTCTGAGGGAAGGAAGCAGGCCTAACAGGAACTGATTCCCACTTTCCCCTGTACCAGACTTTGGGCTACAGAACAAGTGTTTAGGCCAGAAAGCAAATGTCTGAAATGTATAATTCTCTCAGAGGTGAAGTGTGGGTTGGGGAGAAAGATGGCTGAGGAAGACAGAACTCAGCTGACACAGAAGTCACGTGCTCAATCAGGGCAAGGAGTCTTCCTTGGCTTCTACTCTGAGCCCTAGGAACTTCAGCCACAGCCCAAACACCATGACAACAGCCAGCCACTTACCTTCTTTTGGAGCTGGAATTTTGGAGTTGACTGATCTTCGTTTCTGCGTCTGAAAAACAGAACAAATTGTCACAACATATGGCTCTCATCAGTCCCCAGGGTCCTATGTGAACCTGTGTACTTTGCCCAGGCAGTCCCAGACAGAAATCAGCAAAAAGCTAACAAGTGACTCTTCAGTCGGGTGACAGGCACTTACCGGGACTGCTACATTTTCCTGCAGTGGCAGATTGTCCTTTGGGTGCAAAGGGAGAATCTGGAAGAGCTCTGGGTTTATTGCAGCCACATCATCAATATCAATCTGCAAGGACAAGTAAGTTTCAGTGAAGTAGCAGGGCTTTATCTACATGACTGCTGTAAGCAAGGCCACCCAAGATTCAGGCTTTACCAACCTTACGGTCCATTAAGCAGTGGCCACTACAAAATAGTTATTCCTTAGTAATGGTTTACCATCTAGATGAAATGGATTTCCAGGTTCCAAGCCAATAGGAGATTGTGAGGGACGAGAATGAGGTGAAGAAGAAAGCAGACAGGCAGGCACCCAAAGTCCACGGTAGACCTATGCCCCTTGTCTCTCCTACTGATCTGCTGGACAGTGATGCCCTGTTGGTCACAGTCCCCTGGTTACTTCTTGCTGGCTGAGACGAAGTAGGAAACACGTTCTAACCGTCTGGTGATGTCAAAATGGAGGGCCCCTCAGGATCTTATAAGCAGGAGTAAGTTCCCGAAAGCTGCTACCTAACCCTAAGTCTACCTACATTTTCTACTGGGCCCAGAAACTTCTTCCCAGTCACACCTTTCTGCTGATGCCTTTCCTAGCTCCTGCTCGCATCCACAATGAGGTCACAATTCTGGGTTTACATCACCCCTGTAACTCTTTAGGAAGAACTCAAACTTCACTAGCATAACTCCTAGGTCTGAAGCAGCAAATCCAGCTGAGGGACGGAGCTCAGCAGCAGTCAGTGTTTCTTTGCATGTGTGAGGCCCTGAATTCACTCTTCAGCACCACACATGCACACAAGACACTAAATGGATCTCACAAAGCTAGTGGAAGGGTGAACGCCATACCACCTAAATCCACAACCTGCATCTACTTGTTTACTTTCTACAGAGCGGAACAGGCAGAGCAAGTACTCATTCTTATCATCTCGCTACATCTCCATCCCAGACGGTATTTATGGGTTAGGAACGAGTGCAAGAGATGGTAACCAAAGATAAATATAGCACCTTTCTGTGAATTCAAATTCTAATGGGAAGAAAAGTCATAAGTACCAAGAGGTAGAAATCAAGCAGCATGGGGAAGTTGAGGACAGCATCACTGTTTGCAAAAGCTGGAGAGTATTTCACTGAACACCATCTTGAGGACACTCCTTACATTGCTACATTGACCTACGTCATGTCCAAGCCTCAAACTACACAGAGTATAGACACAAGAGCCCAGACCCAACGCTTCCTGAGTCTCCTAGCATCCCAGGACAAACAACAAGAAGAGAGTGAAAACAGGAAGGCACAGGCATGGGCAGGATGGGGAGCAGCCTCATTTGACTGGAGTAAGAGCCTAAAAGGTTCCAGAGATGGGGATGATGTGGCTCAGTGGAGTTAATACTGTAAGAACCACAGTCCCTCCATCTTGAGGCCTGGAGCTCTTCTGGAGACTGAGAAGTTTTTAGTTTCTCATCCTGAGACGTTTCTAAAGCCCCAAGGCCAAGCACCCAAGGTCCTGGGTAATCAGAGGACATTCTGGCCCTGCTGCAAAGTTTCTTTTCCCCATCCTAAGACAACCAATCAGCCGGCAGCTGCCCACTGGATGGATTGATACACAGTGAAGAAACTTCCTCTGGGCAATAGAAAGTAGCCCCCCACTTCCCAGCCTGATAATGGCATTTCTGTGATCTTTGTTTTAAAAGCCCTGCTTTTGAGTAGGGAGGGAGCTCTTCTCCACTGGCGCTACTGTGTGACAGTCAGGAGCTGAGCTCAGCTGCACAGCTGTAATAAACCTCACTTTGCAGTGTGATTCTGGGGATATTTCTGGGGGTTGCTGAAACTGGGCAGAACAATATGTGAGGCCCTGAGATGAAGCCCTCTCTCTCTCTCTCTCTCTCTCTCTCTCTCTCTCTCTCTCTCTCTCTGGTTTTTCAAGGCAGGGTGTCCTGGCACTCAATTTGTAGATCAGGCTGGCCTCAGAGTCAGGTCCACCTGCCTCTGCCTTCTGAGTACTGGGATTAAGACATGTGCCACCACAGCCTCACTCTCCTTTTGATGAAGGGTCTCACTATGTAATACAGATTGGCCACTAACTCTGTATGGGCAAGCATAAAATCTATCTCAGCATCCCAAAATCAAGATGGAAGATGAAGACCCAGAAGGCTAGCATGGAGTATTATGTCAGGGGAAACAAAAGGCCCCTTTCCAATAAGGCAGAAGGTGAGAAACAAGTCCTCAAAGTTGTCCTGAAATTCTCACAGATGGCACTAAAGTGTGCCCTCCTCCTTTCACACATGCTAAGTACCTCAAACTGTGCTGGAATTCACTGTGTAGATAGGGCTGGCCTGGAACTCAGAGATCTACTTGTCTCCGCCTTCAGGTGCTGGGATCAAAGGCGTGCACCACCACTGCCTGGCTCAAAAATGGAATTCTTTAAGGACAGAAACATGACTGAGAACACATAAAGCAGAGGCAGAGACAGAACAGAAATCTGGGTTTTTATACTACAAACCAGTGACCTTTTAACAACACCGTGCTTTGTTTCCACTTCAGCTTCTCGATACCCTGAGGCTCCCTGTCAGATCAAAACACTGTAGTTGCTAGAGATGAAGTCTGTCTCTTTTCTGTTTGTTTGTTTCCTTGCTGCCAAAGCACCCTGAGAGTTTTGTCACTCAGAACTCAGGACTGATGACTACCAGGAGCCTTCCTCATATTCTATCCAAGTCCCACCCTAGATCAGATCCTACACTGCTTATCTGTTCCATCCATTACCAGCCGCTTATGATTTGGCATTTTGAAAACACACCAGCTTTTCCATTCCTGGGTTACTGATTTTGTTACCCAAACTGAAGCAGTAGTGAGCACTCAGAACCCAGCTAGAATAAGTAAGCAAAGCCTTACTTGCACTCCACAGACACAACAGAAACTATTAATTTTTTCAATGTAGAACACACCTGACTAACTGAAATTCCAGTGTATCCAAAGAGAACCATTTTTTATGATTAGAGAGAGCAGCACAACAGAGACTGGGCTCCTATAGGTTCCGCACAGATGCCCTACACAGGATCATATGAAATGCTATATAAACATTCTCGTTGAACCTACCTCTTTGCCCTTTGTGTTTCCTCCTTCTGTCCATTCCACTGAAACAAAGGATTTCTCCAAGTTCACGGTGCTTATATTGGCACTGTGAATTAAGCCTGTTTATGAAAAGATCAGAGGTTATCCATCTGTCTCTTGAGAACTCAACTTTTATCCGATACTTTGCTTTTAGGATCCTACAGAGACATCCAAAGTAGGATTTACCAGGGAAGAGAAAATTTATTTTCCCTTCTTTGAAAAATCAGCACAAACACTAATAATCCTAGTGGGTATTCACCCATAGACCATCCCTCAGTAGGGTGGGTGGGGAAAAGCTTTAAACCCCCAGCCACAAGCTGGACAGGTGTGGGGCATGTCTTTAATCACAGCACGCCAGAGGCAGAGACAGGTGGATCTCTGTGAATTCGAGGACAGCCTAGCCTGGTCTACAGAGCAGTCCCAGGACAGGCTTGAAAGCTACACAGAAACCTTGTCTCAAAAAAACAACACACACACACACACACGCACACGCACACGCACACCCACACCCACCAAACTCCATAAACCCCAGCCACATAGGATAAGGGTTCATCTTCACTCCAGAGTCTGCAAATAGAATGTTTATTTGAGCGAGGACATCACTACTGTCCCAAGTGGAGCTGTTCCTGAACGCAGCTAAAGAGCTCACCTCTCAAGTTTCCCTAACTCAGTTTTGGTAGTCGTTGTCCGGCTAGAGCACTAATGACACATGACTAACTTGCAGTCGTCCTAACAAAAACGGAAGGTTGTCTTACTCGCTTCTTCAGCTCGTTTACTTTGAATCCCTGCGCCTAACATACTGTAACGGCAGGCACCATATACAGCTAGTCAGGGGGCTAGAAGCCGAGCAGTTAGTTTCAAAGAAAGATTTCCCAGCAAATACAGCCACCGGCTCTAACCTAACCTAGGCGCACCTGTGACCGCAGATGGGCTCCGCCCCCACTCAGAAAGCAGGCAAGCAGAAAGTAGGGGACACCGACCGCCAGTGCAGGGACATGGATCCTCCCAGTGTAGGATGGGGGCAAGACTGTCCCAAAGCTTGCCGTTTGAAGGCTGGGTAACCATCTTGGCATACTCCCCTTCGCCTCAGTACCCCGTCCTCACCATTACTGCGTTGAATCTTGATGGAAAGACCAGGAAACAATCGGTCCTGGAGCGATTCCATGGACTCAGCAGCACGAAAAACAAAAGCAAAAAAGTTAGAAACAACGGGCTCTGTTAATTAACGCCGCCTAAACCGCTGCTGTTTAAATCCCGCGGGCCAGCGACCTTACGACGTCACACCTGCGAAAGCACCGCGGGGCATTCTGGGGTATGTAGTCCTGACCTCACGACTTCCGGCGCATGGGCGGTCTCCCAGGCGCTGAGACACATGGGAATTTTCCCCTGTGGCCTTCGCAGCTTAGTGCCAGTTGGACCACGTGCTTTTATGTACCCCTTGGTGTAGGGGTATTGTGTTGTTTCCTGGTAAATAACTGTCCCACCCACTGCTTTAATAAAAAGTGCTGATTGGCCAAAGGCAGGCAGGAAGTATAGGCAGGGCTACCAGACTAAGAAAACTTGAGAACAAGAAGCAGAGAGCAGAATGCCAGAGAGACCACCAGAGAGAAGCCGCAGGAAGCAGAGGACAACCGTGCTGCTCTAAAGAAAGGTACCGAGCCATATGGCTGAACAGGAAGAATCATAGGTTAGATGAAGGGTACAGAGTTAGCAAGTGATATGCCTGAGCATAAAACTATAGTAAGCCACTGTGTGTCTCTGTGGGTCTGTGGGTCCTAAACCTTGAGGTTAGGCCCAAAAGTCCAGGCCAGAAACCTCCTAGTACACCTTGGAAACTTATGTATGTTTCAATGAGGGCCCTGTGGTTCTGCAGGCAAGGGTTCAAGTCCTAGCTCTTCAGTAAGTAAGTAGCCCAATGACTTTGAAGACGTCAGATACTTGATGCTTGCTTGCTTTTTGAAATGTCTAAAATATTTCGAAGGCACCATAGTTAACATAGTTTTGAGTGTCTGCCACATGCCAGTGCTAGACAGGAATAGTAGTAGACTGAACAAGACAAATAGTTCTTGTCCTTGAGACAAGGTGGGGGATACCAGGCTGTGGTGGTCCACGCCTTCAATCCCAGCACTCTGGAGGCAAAGGCAGGTAGATCTCTGAGTTCAAGAGCAGCATGGTATATAGAGCAAGTTCCAGGACAGCCAGGGCTATGAAGAGAAATCCTGTCTCATAAGTAAACAAACAAAAAGAATATGAGAGAAGTGGGGCATGGTAGCTCATGCCTATAATCCTAGCTCTGGGTAGATGAAGACAAGAGAATCATTTCAAAGCCAACCTCAGCCACTCTCAAGACCAGCCTGGAAACTGTCTCAGTACACAATCAAACAAAACCAACCAAGCAAACAAAATATTTGTTGTGATTAACTGCAGTCCCTGCCTAAATGCTAGGATTAGCTTGAGCCATCATACCTGTTTTTATCCTTTTTGTTCTGTGGTACTAGGCATCAAGCCCAGGGTCTTGTACATTATAGGCAAGCATTCTCCTACTTTTATGGGAGTGTGTGTGTGTGTGTGTGTGTGTGTGTGTGTGTGTGTGTGTGTGTGTGTGTGTGTGTGTGAAACAGTATCCAGCTGTGATCTATTCAGGCCTTGCCAAGCCTGATGACCCGAGTTTGATACCTAACCCCCAAAAGCTTCCACAAGTGTGCACATGCATGCACCACATATACACAAAATAAATAAATAAGTAAAATTAACAACGGAAGGAGGGAGAGGGCCTTGAGATGGCTCAGTGGGTAAAAACCACTTTCTGGTGTGGTTGGTCCCTGAAACATAGGATGGACTAACTCCTGAAAGTTGTCCTCCAAGCTCCACATGTATGGGGACACACACACACACACACACACACACACACACACACACACACAAATAATAATAATAATAATAAAGTTAAAATATAAAAGGAAAAAATCCTCTTGTCTGCGAACATATCCCATATACCTCATAAGAAAGACTATGGCAAACTGTAGCTGCAAATATGGAGTAAACAAAGAAAGGAGAGGTTAGGAACGGCATCTGCTAAGCCACCAACCACTCATGTCACAAACAATTTTTTTGAGATAGACTCCCCTCCCAAGTGCTGAGACCACAAGCATGAACTACAGTCCTAGGCTTAGCTGTTAAAACAATTTTGAACCTAGCATGAAGACAGGGTCTTAGAGTAGGCAACCCAGGTTCTCTGGAATAGTGGCCAGTACCCTTAAACAATGGAGCCTGCTCCCCAGTTTTCTTTTTCTTTCTTATTATTTTCACAGGTATTTATTTGGGGGGCGGGCAAGCACACTCGTTCCAGTGTGTGCACTCCTGTGCTCATGTGAAGACCAGATGACAACACTCAGTAACTAGCTCTCCCCTAGCATGTGGGCTCTAGTAATTGAACCCAGTTCTTTAGGCTTGGTGACAAGCACCATGATCTACTGAGCCATCTCTCTGGCCCTCCAGCCCTCTTCCTTCCTTCCTTCCTTCCTTCCTTCCTTCCTTCCTTCCTTCCTTCCTTCTTCCCTCCCTTCCTTTTCTTCTTCTTTCTTTCCCTTTTTTTTGAGACAGGGTTTCTCTGTATAGCTCTGGCTATCCTGGAACTCACTCTGTAGATCAGGCTGGCCTTGAATTCACAAAGATATACCTGCCTCTCCCTCCCCAACTGTTGAGATTAAAACTAGTGTACACCACCACTGCCTGGCTGTTTGCTTGTTTATTGCTTTAAAAATTTTTTTGAGAAAGGATTTCACTATGTAGCCCTGGCTATGTGAAACTTAGTCAGGCTAGCCTCAGACTTGGAAAGATCCACTTGCCTCTGCCTCCAGTCACTGAGATTAAAGGCATGTGCCACCACACCTGGCAGCTTTTAAAAAATAAAAACAAGGCTGTCACAGTGCTTATATTTCATCCTATGCTCAATAAATAGACAACAATTTAACACCTTTAATCCCAGCACTTGGGAGGCAGAGGCAATAAGATCTCTGTGAATTTGAGGCCAACCTGGTCTATGGAGTGAGTTCCAGGACAGCCAGAGCTACAGGGAGAAACCCCCGTCTCAAAAAAAAAAAAAAAAAAAAAAAAAAGAAAGAAAGAAAAAAAAAAAAACAAAAAAAAACCCAATAACCAAAGCAAAGCAAACAAAAACAGTCCCCCAGAAGCAAAACAGAAGAGCTGGCCAGCTGGCTTGAGACCCACTGTGAAGAACATGGCTTTGAACCTTGAACAATCATGCCTCGTCCTCTGAAGACTTTTGATGGCTTTATATTTTCAGTGGCTTCCTCTTACCGGCCAAGTAAAACATCACAGACCCCCAGTTTTTTCTCTCCCTCTCCTACAATCGAGACCATGCGTCTGTGCAACTCTCTCTCTATGAGCCAGAGTACATCAGATGCGCTGTGAGTTTACAGCCCTTACAGAAGAGTTCAGTTTTCTCTCTTTCTTGAAACAGCAAGCAAGGCCAGCATCTCTGAGTCCTAGACCTAGGGCACATTTATATTATATCTGCTTTTTAATCTAGTGTCTTTCTGCATTGTGACTCCTGGCATTCAGGCCAAACCAGGCTAGCTTCTATAGTATGGAGCGGGCCCACTCCCCAAACCTGTAAGAGTCAGAATCTCTCTTTGTCCTCCAGAAGTGAGGGCTGTCTCTCTCCCTTCAAGACCTCATCATTCTGGCCTGGGTTGGTGGTACTGGCCTTTAATCCTGAAAGAAGGAGACACAGGCTGGTGTATCCACGAGTTCCAAGCAAGCCCAGGCTGCATAACAAGTTCCAGAACAGCCAACATACATACTGAGACCCTTCAAAGGAGACGAAGGAAAATGAGGAGGAGGAGGAGGAGGAAAAAAGACACAGGATTCTGCCTCTGCCTCTCGTGATACTGCATCTCTCCTTAGGTCCGCTCACTTCGTGTTCAGGGTGCCCGTGGTTACCAAACTGGTTCCTTCCTTCAAAGTCTTAAACATTGGGTACCGCTCTGCAATTTCCACCTATTCTTCTGCATCCTTATTGCTTGGCCTGTGTCAGTAAATATTTCATTACCAGTGGCTCAGCACACAGTCCTGTGACCTAGAGCAAGCACTGCTTGCCTTCAATACACTTTAAGAAAACAAGTGTGCCAGAATAACCAGTTTCAAGATTTGATTATTTATTTTTATATTTATTACGTGGTGCTGGGGATGAAATGTAGGGCTTCCTGCTTGCTCCACAAGCTCTGCCCCTGTCTAGTTTATTTTTAACCTTAAAAGAAGTTTTAAGGGGGCTGGAGAGATGGCTTAGCAGTTAAGAACACTGACTACTGTTCTTCTACAGGACCCAGGTTCAGTTTCCAGCACCCACATGGCAGCTCACAACTGTTTGTAACTCCAGCTCAAGGTTACCTGGCACTCTTATACAGATATACATGCAGGCATATATACTTAAAGAAAAGAGAATTTTTAGGTTGGGTTTGGGGGCATATGTCTGTCAAGTCAACATTTCGTAGGCAGAGGCAAGAAGATCAAGAATTCAAGATCTTTCTAAGTGATAAGGAGAGTTCAGTATCAGCTTAGGATACAGCAGACTCCCCAATGGCTGCACAGCACTCATAAGGTTGAGGCAAAGAGAATTGTGCTCAACTTCCCAGGCCCAGGTGCCTACATAGTGAGTTCAAGGCCAGTCTAGGGGATCCTGTCTCAAAATTTCCAGAAGCAAGATCAAAATACTGCCCCCTTAAAAAAAAAAAAAAAAAAAAAAAAAAAAAAAAAAGGAAGGAAGAAAGAAAGGAAGGAAGGAAGGAAGAAAGAAAGGAAGGAAGGAAGAAAGGAAGAAAGAAAGAAAGAAAGAAAGAATAACTTCTACTTGGGGTAAATTAAAACAACAGACTTTTGTAGTTGGAGCAGGCATTGATAGCTCCATGAATCTGGCTTCTGCACTGCCCCCTGGTGTCAGCCCAACAACTACTCCCGGAAAGTGAAATCTCTGGATACTCGTGGTGAAACAGCCTTATTTACATACCCACAATGCACTGCACTTCAGCTAGTGCGAAATTTAAATGGGTATCTCTTTTACTTTTTCTTTCTCGTTTTCTTTTTTTTTTTTAATAGTGATGTACCTGTTCGAGATTTGCGTGAGAGGAAGGCAGGAGTGGTCACTTACTGTGTGGAAGTAGCTACCATTGGTTATGTAGGCGTTCGCGTCGGCCGAGAACACTCGGTGACCGACCCACAGCATACTCTGGTTTCTCTTCAGATCGTATAAATCTTTCGCCTTTTACTAAAGATTTCCGTGGAGAGGAACAACTCTGAGTCTTAACCCAATTTTTTGAGGTCCGGCTGTATGCCGGACTATCTTTCCATTGTTAAAATCAGAATGTTTGTTAGTTTTTATGGAGTGAGAATTGGTTACTTGTTAAGAAATTGTACAGGGCAGTTAGCTCACGAATACAAGGTAAGACACGGAGTCCTTGGAGGGCCGGGGGTCGGCCCAGGACACTTCAGGTTACTATCCCGATTCCTGACAGCAAAGGGGGCTGCATATGTGTATTGGAATGTCTGGGCATTTTAAGCTGTCTCAAAGCCCAGGGCCTGGTACCCAGAGGTCACAGGTGGAAGGGTCCGTGTTCCCCGCTACAGATTCCTGGGGGCAAACACTAGAGACAGACAGGCTGAGAGGAAGGGGTAGAGGTGGTCTCAAGCCCCGGGGAGGGGTCTCCCTTGGAAGGGAGGAGGAGGAGGAGGAGGAGGGCAGGTGTTGGGCCACTGGTAGGTGAGGAAGTGCTTCTGTTCTGCTCACTCAAGTGGATCCCTTCTGTGGTCACAGGCTGGGTAGTGAAGGGACAGTAGTCCACTTGAGCATGTGACTGACTCTTTCCTTCTGCCTTGCTAAAAACCTGTTAGAGTACATTCGTAGAACTAGGTACCAAGGTCTATTCCGTTATTTGGCTACTTCCTCCTCCTGAGGCTGACTAGCAAGGTCCAGCTATGGAAATATTAAAATTCAGCAATCAAAAGCCCCCTTTGGCTCACCTAATTAACTCACCCAATTAAAGCTAAACACTTTACCCTAACACAGGGTTTCCCGTGTATCTTTCTAAACGGCCATTTCCCCGTTGCCACATCTGTGTCCTCTCTATCCAGAGGGCGGTTCTTTGTCCCTCTGGAATAAATACTTTTCCTTTCAGGTAGGTGCTATGGAGCGCTTGTGACAACAGAGGCTGTGTTATGGGCCTAGAAACTGAGCAGGCTCATGCCCAGTAATACCCAGCCTTCAGCTCAGCTTCCTGGTTTTCTCTTTATTACCTTCCCTGCCTTCCTCCCTCAGCTTTTAGAAACCTTGGCTGGTCTGGAACTTAATGTGTGGAACAGTGTGGTCTCAAACTTGTGTTGGTTGCTTGCCTCAGCCTCCTAGCTGCTGAGATTACGGATGTGAACCATCACACTCAGCTTTTATTTTTGAGACAGAATTTCTGTGTAGCTTCAGCTGTCTTGGTGCTTGCTAAGTAGACCGAGCTGGCCTTGAGCTCACAAAGATCCACTTGCCTCTGTTCCCTTTGTAGTTGAGACCAGTCTTGAATTCATACATAACCTGTTCTCAGATCTCTATAGAAAAGTCACAGTTGTCATTCTCTTGGAGCTAATACTAAGTCTAGTCACAGTTCACACAGTTCACCTTGCCACCAACTAGAAAGAGTTAAACTCACTTTACAGTGACTGCCCTCTGCACTTGTCATAGATTCAAAGATGTTTCATTCGGCTGAAACCAGACCCTAGAAAAACATTCAAAAGCCACACACCAAAATGTGAATCTGTTCCAGTAGTTTTACAGATATTTGCAAGTTCCTGCACAGGCTCAACCTTCCTGCCAGACAACAGTAGATGTGGCAGCTCCAGTGCTCCTAGAACACACCATCCCTCAGTCTGCTGTGTCACCCCGACTAGCTCCTGAGACTTCACTGCGGGTACCACCTCTCCAGACTCAATCAGGCACCCACCCAGCACCTCCACCCTGGTTTTCCAGGGCGTCCCAATAAAGGGCACATCTGCTTTCACGTCTCTTTCATTTACCATTGCCTCTCTGTACACAAAGGGCACTTTTCCATTCCATTCTTTCTGACGGTCATCACTCTTTTCATGGCTAACCCCATTTAGAGGGCCAGTGTTAATAATCTATTTTTTCTCCCAGGAACCTGCCTTCTCAGCTCCCTCAAGGACTATATGCCTGAGGTCTCTGGGATGACAGCTAACTGAATGTCGGAAGCTGCCTAGAAAAATGCAAAACTCTGCACCCTCATTTCCCCTCAGTTGCCATCAACAACTCACCTTTATATAAAATCAAAAAAGGGAGGAACGTTAGGGTCCTGACCCGCCTCCTGGAGCCTGGCCAATGAGCAATAACCTGGCCCGCCCAGTGCCCTGATGTCAAGCAGTCCTTAAGGCTCCTCCCTCTCCCTCCCCCTCCCCCTCCCCCTTTCTCTTTCGCTCCTTATTCTATAATAAAGTCCCTCCACATGAGCCTGGCCTGTGTGTCTATTTCCAAGGTCCACACCTCATGCTGACCACCATGCCACCCGGCTGCATAGGGCCATCTCTGCCAGCTACAGGTACTCACGATTTATTATAACAGAACATAGCCTGCCTCCTGTGAACCAAGATTAACAGTGTGAGCCACCACGTGTAGCTCTAGTTTCCCGATCTTTCTGTCACTGCTACTTCACAGGGTAAATCCTAAAAAGGCAGAGCTGAGATAAAGGCTGGTCAAGAGACCAAGGATATCAATGGAGCTGACGTTGAAAGACCCCCGGGGGTTAGGGACCCCCGAAACGGACCTTTCCTCGGAAGGAGACCCCATGACCCAAGGAGGACCGAGCCACAGATCAGCTGCAAACAGCACGAGGTTTATTGAATAACGCAGGACCTGCGGGCTACCAAGCCACTTGGGATGGCTGGCGCGCCCAGCCCTTTGTTCGGGGCCTTTTTATAGGGTTAGGGAAGCAAAATCGTGCGTTCAGAGGCAAAGGCGAAGTTACAAAGTTTCCATTGGCTGGTTTGAATGAAATCGCCCGTTGAGGGGTGAGGGGTGAGGGGTGAGGGCTCCCAGGTTGCCATCCGGCCTGACCAAACAACCTGGTTATCACCCGCCCCCAGGCCTGCTGTTTGTTCTTTTGTTCTTTATCTCTTTCTGGAATTCTTTCCCTGATCAGGCTGGGCCTGATCACATAGCTAAGTAACTGCTTCTCCTCCCTTCCCCCTCTGCCCAGCTGAATCCTTGGTTGGGGGCTGTTTCCTGACCATGGCTATTAACCACATTCTTTTGTCTTTATCCTAGGCACCTGGTCTTAGTCTTAACTGCAGTTTTTCTTTTATCAGTGAAGCTAATCTTTACTGTCCTGTTAATATGTCTTAGGCGAGTTTGCTTACTGTCTTTACAACGTGCTGTTGCTAACTCTACTTCTTGGGGAGGGGGCCTTACAACGTGAGGAAGATTCTAAAAATCACCATCACTAGGTGGGGTGGTAACATTTGCACCCCCTCCCGAGAAGTGGTTCCACTGTCCTGCACCCTGATTCATGGTCCCAGAGTCCCAGAGTCCCCTTACTATTTCTTTTTTCCTGGATTTTTACTTTCTCCCTCAATACTGAATCTTTCTCATTAGTGTGTGTGTCCCCATAGCCTGGCAGTCCTGGATGGAACTCAGTTTGTAGAGTATACAAGGCTGGCCCCAAACTCACATAGATCGCCTGCCTCTGCCTCTGCCTCTGCCTCTGCCTCTGCCTCTGCCTCTGCCTCTGCCTCTGCCTCTGCCTCTGCCTCTGCCTCTGCCTCTGCCTCTGCCTCTGCCTCTGCCTCTGCCTCTGCCTCTGCCTCTGCCTCTGCCTCTGCCTCTGCCTCTGCCTCTGCCTCTGCCTCTGCCTCTGCCTCTGCCTCTGCCTCTGCCTCTGCCTCTGCCTCTGCCTCTGCCTCTGCCTCTGCCTCTGCCTCTGCCTCTGCCTCTGCCTCTGCCTCTGCCTCTGCCTCTGCCTCTGCCTCTGCCTCTGCCTCTGCCTCTGCCTCTGCCTCTGCCTCTGCCTCTGCCTCTGCCTCTGCCTCTGCCTCTGCCTCTGCCTCTGCCTCTGCCTCTGCCTCTGCCTCTGCCTCTGCCTCTGCCTCTGCCTCTGCCTCTGCCTCTGCCTCTGCCTCTGCCTCTGCCTCTGCCTCTGCCTCTGCCTCTGCCTCTGCCTCTGCCTCTGCCTCTGCCTCTGCCTCTGCCTCTGCCTCTGCCTCTGCCTCTGCCTCTGCCTCTGCCTCTGCCTCTGCCTCTGCCTCTGCCTCTGCCTCTGCCTCTGCCTCTGCCTCTGCCTCTGCCTCTGCCTCTGCCTCTGCCTCTGCCTCTGCCTCTGCCTCTGCCTCTGCCTCTGCCTCTGCCTCTGCCTCTGCCTCTGCCTCGGGAGGGCAGGATTAAAGGCATGGGCCACCAGCGCCCAGCTCTTTATTTCTTTTTTAAATTGGCTTATCATCTTGAACATGGGATTTATCTTCATTCTACTTCCAGATGCTTCTTTCTCCTCAGATTGTTCTTTTTCTTTATAAATCTTAATAAGCATAAACACTACTAACCATATGACAGAGTCTACACAAATTGTTCTGGGATTTCTTCTGCTGGTAGAATTAATCCAAAACTCTTCATTTTAGCTTCAAGCCGACTCTTTGGATAAGAGCAAAAAGCAGCCAAATTCTTCACCAAAATACCACAAGGACAATCTCTAGGCCACATATTAATAGTCTTCTCCTCTGGAACCTTTTGATCTGAGCCCCCATAGTTCAAAGCACCCTCAGCATCACTGTCTTCCACATTCCTACTGGGATGGCCCTTTAATGAGCACATAAAGTGTTCAACTGTTTTTCTAATCCCCAGTCCCAAGGGCCATATTCCTTAAAGAAAGAAAGAAAGAAAAGGAAAGAAAAGAAAAGAAAAGAAGAGAAAAGGAAAGGAAAGGAGAGAAAGGAGAGGAAAGGAAACCTTGCCCCAGTCCCTAATACCACCTTCTGCTTTTAGTTAGGTTTCTGTTTTTGAGAAGCGACATCATTTAGGTAGGGCAGCTCTTATAAAGGAAAACATTTAATTGGGGCTGGCTTACAGTTCAGAGGTTCAGTCCATTATCATCATAGGGGTACATGGCGGCATGCAGGCAGACATGGTGCTGGAGCTGAGAGTCCTACATTTTTCTGGCAACAGAAAGTTAACTGAGACACTGGGTGCCCATCTTGAGCACATAGGAGACCTCAGAGCCTACCTCCACAGTGACACACTTCTTCCAACAAGGCCAAACCTATTTCAACAAAGTGACACCTGCTAATAGTGCCACTCCTTTTGGGGACCATTTTCTCTCAAAGTACCGCAACACCCATACACATTAAGCAAAAATACATACATCTTTTAAAAATTACATTTTAATTGTACTGGCTAGTTTCATGTTAACTTGACACAAGCTGGAATAATCAGAGAGGAGGGAGCCTCCATAATATCCAGCTATAAGGCATTTTTTAAATTAGTGATCAATGGGGAGGGAGGGCCCATCCCATGATGGGCAGGGTCATCCCTGGACAGGTGGTCCTGAGTTTTTATAAGAAAGCAGACTGAGCAAGCCAGTAAACAGTACCCTTTAATGGCCTCTACATCAGCTTCTGCCTCCAGGTTCCTGCCCTCACTACTTTATGAACTGTTATATGGAACTGTGAGCAAAATCAACCCTTTCCCCCTCAGATTGCTTTGGTCATGGTGTTTCTTATCGCGCAATAGTAACTGTGACTAAGACACTAATGTCCTACATAATAAGACCTCAATACATGAGTTGGGCTGGGTGGGAAGTCCATTCACTTGAATATCAGCATATCAACTGACTTGCCTGCTTTTATTTTTAAAATGTATGTGTATGAATATTTTGCCATCATGTATGTCTGTGCATGTCTGGTGCCTATGGAAGAAGGGGGTAGAGATGGTTGTGAGCCACCATATATTTTTTGGAACTAAACTCAGATTCTCTATAAGAGCAACAAGGCCTCTTCACTACTGAGTCATCTCTCCAGTTGGTGGAGGCCCTGTTGCTCAAGGGTTGCAGTCTACTGTAGCTTAGCAGCTCTCCCTGGGCTGGGTACAATATGGAGGACCCCTTCCAGCTGGTCTTCCTGCTCTCTAACTAGCCTTATCTGGAGAAGGTCTCTAGGCCTGATGCCTGACATACCTCAAGGATGACCCTTGACACAGTTCCCAGCAAATGCTCTTCCCCTGCTGCCTATTGGGTGACATTCTCTAGCTATTTCCAGTGGACCATGCTGCCACTAATCCCGCCTTATCATAGGAGCCTCCCACCTTAAGCAAATGAGGTGATCCCATCTCCCACCCTCGCCTCACTCACTTGCCGCTGATATCGTTTCCTGGAAGGTCATTTCCTCTACCCTGAGCTCTCGCTTCTGCCCCTCTGTCCCCGTGAACTGACGTCAGCAGGCTGAGGGCAAAGACAACTTCACACACCAGCTCTGGTTCTCCTACTTAGTTTGTTTTCATTGAGACACAGACTCACTGTGTAGCCTGTCCTGGAACTCAATATGTAGACCAGGCTAGCCTCAAATTTACAGAGATCCACCTGCCTAGGCCTCCGAGTGCTGGGATTAAGGACATGAGCCACTTGGCCAGGCTGATTTTCCTATTTTTAAAAACAAATATGAAAAAAAAAAAAACCCGAAGAATACACCTAATCAGCTCATGTTTTTTGTTTTATATGGTTCTTCTCAACTTGTTTTCTTTTTTTTCTTTTTGTTCTGTCTGTTTTTTGAGACATAATCACACTCTATATCCCAAGCTAACATAGATTTTCTATGTAGACCACCATAGCCTTGAGTTTCTGGCATTCTCCGGCCTCAGAAACACAAAGGTGATGAGCCTGAGATTTATCTCAAGGCTAAGAAATCAGGAAAGCTATAAAGCAGCTCAGTGTCTGTCATATACACTCAGCCTCCATTCCCAAGTCCCAGGGCGTGTTCAGCACATTTGTAAAATGAATGTATCAAGACAATTTTCAAGGCCTTTATTTTATTTTGAGACAGGTTCTTTGTAACCCTAGTTGGCCTGGAACTCAGTTTGTACAAGAGGTTGACCTCCAGGTAGAGAAATAATCCTTTGCCTTGAGTGTCGGGATTAAAGGTATTGACCACCACAACCTGACAACCAAAATATTTGGGTCGTATCTGTACTGGTCGGTTTTGACTGTCAACTTGGTAAGTTAGAATCATTAAAAGAAGGAGCCTCAGTTTAGGAAATGCCTCAATGAGATTCAGCTGTAAGGCATTTTCTCATTTAGCGATCATTAAAGGGAGGGGCAGCACACGGTGGGTGGTGATAGCCATCAATGGGTTATATTGGTCCTGGGTTTGTAAGAAAGCAGGCTGAGCAAGCCTGGGATGCAAACCAGCAAGAATCTCCCCTCCATGGCCTCTGCATCAGCTCCTGCATCAGCATTGGGCCCTTTGAGGTTTTGCCCTGACTTCTAGAGTGAGGAATAGCAATGCTGAATAAAGTGCAAGCAAGTAACTCCTTTCCTCCCCAACTTGCTACTGCTTCTTCGGTCATGGAGTTTTGTCGCAGCTTTAGAAACCCTAAGACAACAGCCACCCACCCTTACCTTCCTCCAAATTAGTACACCCGACATCCTCTCACCTCGTGTCCTTTATTTATTGTTTATTGTTTTTTGTTGTCTTGAAATTCTTATTACTAACCTCCTGAGTGCAATTAGTGCTGCCCAAACGCCCATGGGCGTGGAGTCACACGGGGGCAGGAGCAACCTGTGACACCCCCCTCCCTCAGTAGCCTTTAATAGCTCCCTCTCTCAGGGTGGGGCTTTGGAGACCCCCACCCGAACAGTCAGACTTTGTTGGTCTGTATACTGGTGTAAATACGGCTTTCGTCCTGCCCCCTGACGGTGGCCCAGCACTAGCACAGGGATGAAGGCCGGTGGTTTGGAAATTGTCTTGTGACGTAACCTCCTTTACATTCCCACAATGCATCGCACACAGGCCCAGGCTTACATTTAAAAGTGTAAACTCCTTATTATTTTTTTTTGTTTTTCTGAATAGTGATGCGGCTTCCAGAGACTTAATGTGAGACGAAAGCAGAAGTTATTGACCACGTATTATGTGCCGGTGGTACCCATCGGTTATGTAGGAGTTCCAGGCGGGCGAGGATGGTGGGCGGAGCTGTTTGGGTATACTCTGGTTTCTCTTCAGATCGAATAAATCTTTCGCCTTTTACTAAAGATTTCCGTGGAGAGGAACAACTCTGAGTCTTAACCCAATTTTTTGAGGTCCTGCTTGTTCAGGGCTACTTTCGACTGTTTCAAAAGTAGATACTGATGTTGCTCCTGTGGATGTATGAGCACAGTAAGACCTAAGTTGACTGAAGGCTGTGTTTGTGTTACACGTACTGGCTAGACAAGCTGATATATGTTTGCAGAGGGGTCATGTTAGACCTAAGCTCATAAAACAGTTGGGGTCCACTTCTTTCTGGTGGTTATCTTTCCCGTTTGGATCCCGAAGTCCGTGTTTAAGCGTCGGAAATAAGGATGGGAGCTACCACCGCCCGATTTCCATATATTGCTCCATTAGCCTTCTCAAAAATACTTCACAATAGATTCTTCCTTCAGGCCGACCTCTTGTATTTTATGCGTCTCAGTGTGTCATTTTACTTAGAGACAGATTTCTGTCAGTTCCAGGATAGCCAGGGCTACACAGAGAGACCCATTCTCAAAGGCCAAAGAAAACAGGCAGGTTTAGCGGTCCTAGGTTCTAGGATACGATTTTAGAAGCTCCCTCTTCTTTCCCTGTTGACATCTAAAAACCCAATAAGGAGATGGAGAGAGGAGTGCTTACTGCTCTTGCGGAGACACAGCAAACACATCCTGTAGCTCCCAACCACCTGCACCTCCAACTCCAAGTCATGGATCTGATGATCGCTTCTGCTCCCTGAAACCTGCATCCACACACACATAATTATAAATAAATGTTAAAAATATAAAATAAGGGGCTGGGGGGAAGGCTCGGAGGTTAAGAGCACTGGCTGCTTTTCCAAAGGTCCTGAGTTCAATTCCCAGTAACCACATGGTAGCTCATGTATAAGATCTGATACCCTCTTCTGTCCATCAGGCAGAAGACTATATACAATCTTAATGAATGAAGAAATAAATCTTTTTACACACACACACACACACACACACACACACACACACACACACACACACACACACACACACAAACCTGTTTGGGAACTTTTATTTTGGCCCCTGGTACTCAGGAGTGTCTTAGATATTTCTGTTAGGATTCTATTCTAGCCCCTGAAGCCACACTCGGCCCTGTGTTCTGAGGTCAAGCCCCGTTCTAAGAAAAATTTCCACCACACATCACAAACTCTCTAGCTTCTTCTTTCCCCCCACCCTTTGCTCTCGCTCCCTTTCTGTCTGTCTCCCTCCCTCTCTGTTATCATAACAATAATTTCCTTCTACATAGAAACAGTCTAAGAGTCTCCTACATCTAAGTGTCTCCTGCTTCCTGCCACTGCCTTCCTCCATCTCCTGCACAGGGCATCAGGCCTCTCTCTATTCATAGACATCTGCCTGCTATATGGTAGAAGTGTTATCCTATCATGCCAGATCAAAATGATCCCAACACTTTGCTGAACATGCTTTGAATTAGGATCCTCAGACTCTGCATTCCAATACCCCTGGACATCAGGGTTCTTCTCAATTTCATAAAACTCTTATACTTCTTACCTGTCTCACTCAAATCATCCTTTGGTATCACTTTAAGGCATTTTAACTTCCTGAGCAGGGCTGGTGACACAGCCCATCCAAGCATTTCAGAGAGATGCAGAGAAAGTATTGCCCATGAGTTGGAGGACATCCTAGGCTACCCTATGAGTTTCAGGTCAGCCAAGACTCCATATTGGGACTCTGTCTGACAAGCAATTAAGGCATTACAACTACCCCTACCCCATTGTCTCTCAGAAAGACCCACATTTCACCTCAGATATACAACTCAGCCCTTACAGAACAGAATACTTCGGACTTTGCCTGCCCTTAACCCACCTAAGCATCAGAACTATCGCCCTGTAACTAAACCTTTTGGGATCTATTAATTTAGCAGACCAGTTACTTCCAACAACCCACGACTAAGAATGTCCTGAGACATTTGCTTGAAGGAGACCTAGTCCCATCCTGCTGTAACTGCCAAGAAACCTTTAAAACTTCCCTGATGTATGAAATTTTCTTGTTCTGTCAAATTATAAGACTTCATGAAACTGCTTCCTTGTTGGAGTATAAAATTTGGAGTAACCTAAATATGTGCCCATGAGTCATGAATAAATGATTTGACTCCAGGATAAACTATCACTAGGCATGTTTGTTTATTTTTGGTTTGTAGACAGGGTTTCTCTGTGTAACAGCTCTGGCTGTCCTGGAACATGCTTTGTAGATCAGGCTGCTTGGGCACAGAGATCCTTCTGCCTCTGCAGCCTGAGTGCTGTCACTAAACATGTGCACCACCACCACCACCCAGATTTTATTTTTCTTTTAAGAGTTCCCATGTGGCAGTTCACAATCATCCCTAGCTCCAGTTCCATGGAATCTGACATGGGCATCAAAGAACAACTGTGTTATATATGCATATGCAGGCAAAACTCACACATAAACGTAAATAATCTTTCAAAGGAATTGAGAAGAGACCCTCATGCCCTTGAGTACTGTCTTATGCAGTCCATAGTATTCTTTGTGACATCTTTCTTTTTAAAAAATATTTATCTTATATGTGTATGCGCCTGATATGTGCATATGCACCATGTGCATGCGAGTAGCAAAATAGGTCTTGAAAGGCACAGGATCTCTTGGAACTAAAGTTACAGAGAGCTATGACATCGTATTTCTGAATTGTTAAATTGGTCTGTTTATGGATAATTTCATTTCTACTTTGCAGATGAAGAGAGGGAGAGAAGAAGAGAGAGGTCCAGTCAGCACCTCCGAGGGAAGCCTGATCTAAAGAACACAAGGGGGCTTTCTCCAAGGGACCATTCCTATAATGGACACCCAGGTGACTTTTGGGGTTACAGCTGTCCTGTGCTCACCAATGTTCTTCTCTCTCCACCTGCCCCCTGTTTATTTTTCCTCTGGTAAGTTTTGTGCCTTCCAGCTTCCAGGCCATTGAGCTCTAGAAGATCTGTGTTATCTCAGCGATCTCAGCCATTACTATCAACAAAACATCTGTCTACCACCAGAGAGTCCCTTCTGACCCCTAAGTGATGTCACAGGCTGGCCTCTGGAAATCAATGAGATCCAACTCTCCTCTCTCTTGAGTGTGTAGGCATTAAAGATGTGCCCAGCACAAGCCTTGCCAGCCCAGCCTTAGTTTCTTAGAATAACCGCTTCCTTTCCACAATGCCACTCGACCTTTGACGCTTTAGGGCTCTTTGCCCTATGATGAATCAGTGTCACTAGGTCCCTGTCTCCATATGAAAGTGTGTGTGGGCGGGGCACAGATCTTGGCCCTTTATCTATGATTTTGAACTGTCCTCACTGTCAGGAACAAGTTGAGACAAAAAGTCCCCAAAAGGAAGTATTTGGAGGCCAACTCCTAACTACCCATCTGATCTTACCACAAATGTCCCAAAGACAGCTGGTGCCGTCAAATTTGCTACTTAAGATGGTGAGGTGTTGTGTAGGTATGCAGATATGGACCCCACACAGATGACAGAGGATGCAGATCAAGTAAAGAAAACACCCCCCTCCCCAGTCCCTCTCACAGAGGTAATTCTCTCTGAGACAAGCTGTCTTTCCACGGGGTCTCCATCCCCCCGCCCCCCCCCCCAGCATTTCCTTTACAAAAATTAATTCTGACACAAGCCTTTAATCCCAGCACTCGGGAGCCAGGGGCAGGTGAATCTCTGAGAGTCTGAGTCCACCCTGGTCTATAAAGTGAGTTTTAGTTACACGGAGGAAGCAACCAAGCAAACCAAGCAAACACGACGGTTGACAGCCAGGGTCTCGTGTACAGACAAGGGCTAATTTGCTCGGTTTCTCCTGGGGTGATGATTTCCAATTCAGACTGCTTAGAAGTCTGAATCCGGAAAGCTGGTATTTGCACGGCCCCCTGGTGGTCTGCCTACACCTTTACATCGGGAGAAAAGGAAATATTTAAGGTATTTTCGGCGAGCAGAGGGTGGTGACTCGGCTTCATTTGCATACCCATAATGCACTGCACAGGGGCCATCGCTGACTGTGAAACCAGAAAGAGCCGGTGGCTTTTTTGGATCTTCCTTTCCTTCAGAGTGGTACAACTTTCACAGACTGTTGATAGAACGGTGAAGAAATTTGACGTGTGCTCCCCGTTGCGACGAAGAAGTTACCATTTGTTTAGCAGGACATGTTTTTCTATAAGAGCACCTTGCAGCTGCGGCGTCTTATCGTCTTGGACGGCCCTGTTTCAGGGCCGGCTAAATATATAACTATTTATTGAGCATATGATTTGACTTCAACTACTAAAAAATGAAGAAACAATTTTTGGAGGTCCTGTTATGAGCCTACGCAGGGCCGCCTTTTTACAGGTGTAAAGACAGGACGCTATTGTCTGCGCATGCGGCCTTTGTGAGCACGGGCCGGGGCTCTCCCGCCGATGGTTCTTCTCCCTCCGGTTGGATGTCTTCTGTGTTGTTCAGTCTGCGTGTGGTTACGGGCCTCCAGTAACCTAGTTTTCCGGAAGTCTAGTGCTTAAAGGCTAGTAATAGTTTTTGAAGATAAATAGCGCTTTTGGAATGTATAAAGCCCCCCCCCCCCGCCCGTATTGTGTAACTACAGTCAGTTCTTTTAGGTCTCCTGCCGGGAGGCTGGGGAGGAGCTGAGCTCTGGTTCTCACACACAGACAGGTTTGGAGTTGGATCTCGCACGAACCCTCAGCTTCTACGCACAGCTCTGTAAAACCTGCAGGTAGTGGCGCGTGCTCAGCCCGGAGGACATGAGGTTAAGAAGGGCTTCAAGGAACACTGTGGTATTGAGCATCACTAACCTGGGGATGGTGGCCCAGCACTGGGCTTGTTTCAGACACATTGAGATGTAAATGTCCGGCTGGAAACAGAAGGGCTTGACGGGTGGGACTCAGAAGAGAGGACCAGGACCCCTTTGCGATCAAACCACCCTTTTACAGAGGTGGCCTGAGATGTCAGAAAACACAGATATTTACATTACGATTCCTAACCGTAGCAAACTTTCAGGTATAAAGTAGCTGAGATAAATTCATGAGGAACTGCAGGGTGGCAGCATTAGCAAGGTTGATGTGCACTGTCTTAGAGGATCGTGGTTCTCCATTAAGGCCACAGGATGTCCGGGAGCTCTTCCAGAGCCTTGATGATTCTTCCCTTGGGCCGTGCTTTGGATTAGGAGCATTAGCTATGCTGTTACACAACACTTACAGATCTCCATTCCGTTCATACTACATAGTCCAGATATCAAAACTCTTTATTAGACCCTCCTGCAGCAACAGCATCTGCCCCCCCCCTTCCTCGGTGCATTTTCTAACACCCAGCTTCCCACCCTGAACCAAGTGACACTGTCTCCACATCATCTTCCCTGTAGGCGGGACAGCGCCACGTATAGGTGTGACCTTCTGGGTTCCCCACAGGGACTCTGTCACTCCTTGGATTCTGAATGAAGCTTCTCAAAGTGGGTGGCATATTCCACCTCATTAAAATCTCCAGGGCACATGAAGAAGTTGAAGCAGCTGCTGGTGGTGCCTTTATAGAAGTGTAAAGCTGCAGGAGGAAAGGCAAGCGTGAGCAGCCTGATTGCTGGACCTGCTTGGGCTCCGGTTCCCCTCTCTCTCTGCTCACCTTTGGTAACATTGACTCTGTTGGCTGCCAAGATGTCCGCCTGAATGCTATCTATTTTAGTGTACAAGATCTCGGCATTGCTCTGCGGACAGAAGCAGAGGGAGCCTATGTGAGCACCAGAGCGCTGTGCTCCAGGAGTATGGCTTTAAAGGAAGGCTGACTGCAAGCTGAGCTGCTGAGGCAGAGAGGTCCTGCCCACCTTACTAGCTAGGGCAGCTAGGGGACATAAGACAGTCTGTGTGTATGTGTGTGTGTGTGTGTGTGTGTGTGTGTGTGTGCACGCGCGCGCCGAGGGGCAAGTCTGGGGACTAAATTCATTTTGTGCACAAGGGACACATTTCTGTCCTGGGCAAGCGCCGAGGATGCTGGGAATGGAGATACTTACCATGAAGAGCTGGAAGAGTTCCTCCCCCATGGACTTGCGGACATGTTCCTCCACCAATGGGAACATTTGCACAAAGAACTGAATCAGAAGGTGGGCGGGATGGAAGACAGTGTGAGTATGCGCCGATTCGACTGCTCATTCACTGCAATTTGCCACATGCCCACCCCACCTGAGCACCTCTAGTGTGAGGCTGGCCAATCTCTGGCTATTGCTGTGGTCGGTGTTGCCCATGGCAGCCATCAGACTGTGGACCACACGCATGTGCAGCAGCTCCTCTGCCAGCTTCAAGTCACTGCGTGCCAGGATCCTTGTGAGGAGGATAAAGAGTCAGGAAAAACTGTGGGGACACAGGAAGGGAAAGGAGCCCCTCACCCTGAAGTCTCTCTCCAGCTGAGATCAAGATTTCCAGCAGAGCCCGGCTTAGTGGAGCTCGCCTTTTATGCCAGCACTAAGGAGGTAGAGGCAGGTGGATCTCTGAGTTCCAGACCAGTCTGACTATGTATGTAGGGAGTTCCATGACGTCTACATAGACACTCTGTCAGAGAGACCTTATTGCCAAACAGCAACAAAACCATGAGCTGCAAATCTTTCTTGAGAAGCCCATACCACATTATGGTGTCTTTTATTTTATTTTTTAATACTGGGTCTTACTATAGAGCCCTGGCTGGCCTGGAACTCACTATGTGGAGAAGGCTGGTCTTGAACTGACAGAAATCTACTGGCCTCTACTTCCCAAGTACATGTCCAGCCTTGTGTCTTTGTTTTAAAATTAAACTACGTTATGAACTGGGCACAGTGGCATATGCTTTTAATCCCAGGGCTTAGACAATGCATGGGTCTGCAACAGTGTCAGGCTTGGCTTGCTGCCATCACCCACTCCCTCAGCTGGCCTACCCAATGGTCTTGGCGGCTGCGGCTTGCTGCAAGAACACTGGTAGCTGGGTAGTGAACAGGAGGATCGAAGAGTCTGAAGAAATGAGGGCACATTAGCCAGGAAGCCCTTCCCTCCTCCACGGGCAGCCCCATATGAGGAGTCCTACCAATGAGGATCTTGGCCTGCTGTCTGGAAGTTTCCTTGACTGGTGGGATAAGCAGCATCACAAGGCCCTGGAGCAGAGGCATGCGCACATCATAGTGGATCAGGTCTTTTATCAGCTCGATGGCTGGGAAAGGACAGAGATGTGAACCAGCCCTGGCCCTTCCGTAACCATCAATAACGTTTTTTTAAAAAAAGATGTTTATTTTATGTGTGAGTCCTCTATCTGCACGTACAACTTTATGCCAGAAGAGGACACCAGGATCTCATAGATGGTTGTGAGCTACCAAGTGGTTGCTAGAAACTGAACTCAGGACCTCTGGAAGAACAGACGGTGGTCTTAACCGCTGAGGCATCTGTCTAGCCCTTATCTATCCAGTCCTCCACTCCTTCTCCATCCCTCTCCATCACCTCCTCTGTCTGTCTGCTGCTCAGCACTTGGTAAGGCCAAATATGGGAAGGTTACACTTCCTTCCTACCCTTCTCGAGCTGGTGATTTGATACCAGTGAGAACAGGAGTCTGAGTCAGGAAGGGGATGCTGAGCCCACCCAGGAAGGACCTGGAGTCACAGCTGGAGGTTCCCAGCCCAAAGAGATGAGTTGCCTTCAGCTGGAGGAATTCAGATGTCCTGGGGGAGGAAAGGTCTGGCCTAGGACAGATTTACCTTAAAAATGGAGCCCTCTGGATTTATATTTGAGGCAAGCACACTGCCACTTAGCTACCTCCCCAGGCCCGGGCTGGGTCTTTGGACTTTTGAGACTCCTCATCTTACATTGTTGCCTAGATTGATACCCAGAAACCAGGAAAATATAGGAGAGAACTGCCCCCACCTGGCATCCTCTGACCTTCATAGGTGCAACCATGGCACTTAAATGCCACCCTTAACATGCCTGTAAGGCTGATACTTGGCACCTGGAGGCAGAAGAATCAGGAATTTGAGCCCATTAAAAAACAAACACTCAGGGAAGGTGGCTAGAACCTGCTTCTTCCACAGAGGCTTCCCAGGGGCATCGTCTATAGTTCCTGCACTCCAGAGGCTGAGGCAGGAGGATTGTGAGATTGAGGACAGCTTAGACTTTATGTAGAGCAAGCCCCTGTATTAATATATTTGTATGCATGTGCACACACACACACACACACACACACACACACACACACACATACACACACACACGCACGCACATGCACACACACGCGCACGCCCACACACACGCACACACAGACACACACACAGACACACACACACAGACACACGCGCGCTCACACACACCACACACACTTTTCAACAAATCCAGAACATGCTTTTTATGCAGCTCAGCAGGGAGTACAGGCTTTTATACCCTAAGCACCTTGGGAGGCTGAGAAAGGGCAGAGGCAGGGGCATGGGGAGTCTGAGAGTAGCTTGCACTATTTAGCAAATTGCAGCCTTCTAGGCTACACAGTGAAACTCTGTCTTGAACCAATGACCAACACCCATTGCCCTTTGGCCCCTTCTCTGGGTTGTGTGTGTCATGGATGTCCTCTGGGGACTCATGATCAATATTTGATGCCCAGCCGCTGTAGCTTGTTACTCAGATGTAGCTCTTGTTATTGTAGTGATTGGGAGACCAGGTTCTCACTATATATCCCTAGATGGACTGGAACTCGTTATGTACAGCAGGCTGACTTTGAACTCACAGAGATCCCCCTGCCTCTGCCTCCTGAGTGCTACAGTCTGCATTGCCATACTTGACCGCTTAGATGTTTTAACCTGGAATGATAGATCCAGCCATATTGTACAGGGACACGGTCCAGCCCTGAGGTGGCGCACAGCACTTGGGGCCTCTTTGGCTTCCCCCAAATCTTGTGTAGATGGAATACTGGTCAAGGGGTGGCGCTAAGTGCTTGGCAGCCATCTTGTGCAGCGGCCTGTGTCCCAAACTCTCAAGTTTTTCTTTTGGGCTCAGCTGTTGCCAGTCCACCTGTGTTTGGACCTGAGTGCTCTGGCTTCTTAACTGTATGTCACTTTGTCACTAGAGCAGGAACCACAACAGTGCCAGGCACCCTGGGAAAATAGGTCTATGCCTGAGAAGTGACTTGGTGGAGGCTCTGGATCAAAGCGAGTGAGTGCAAGAATACTTGTTTATGTGATTTCTTGTCCACAAGCACACTTTCTGCAATGTAGTCAAATATTCCAGGGGATGCACGTCTACTTCCGAACCCTCTTTACACTAAATGCTCCATCTTTCATTAATTATGGAACTATAACCTTGCAACCCCGTAGACAGATGAAGATGCATTTACTGGGTCATTTCTGACTGCGTTTAAAAATTCACAGTGGCCACCATTTATACCGAAGGAGAAAAGGCAGGGTCTTGCTCAAATGTCTGAGACATTTTCTGGGAGCAAGTAGTTTACTGAGCCAGCCCGGACTCCCTTGGCCAAGGATGGAGCATGTGCTGTTGAGGAAATGGCAGTGCTGACCAAATACAAGGTGCTGCCACTGCCAGGCCATGGACATTTGGTTCAAGAGGAAAGTCATTCCTCAAATCCAGAGAATAACTAGAATCCACAGGCTGAAAGTGTGTGGTAGGTAGCACATGTTCACAATAGCAATACTCCACAGTTGGAGGGTCACTGTTTACTGTAGTATAGAGTCTGAGGCCAGTCTAGGCTAAGACCCTGTCCAAAAAACCCCCAAAGCAACTCAACAGCCCTGCCTGCAGCAGAGTACCTCATGCTTCCCTGCTGATCCCTGTTTGAATAGCTAAAGGAATTGAGAACAAGGGCCTCTCAGGGAGCCAGTGGACAGGAAAGCTTGGTCAGGGGCAGGGTTACTGTTCCCATGGCAACAGGACCCCAAGTGGACCAGTTACAAACAAACAAACAAACAAACACAAACAACTCTCAAGGCAGTAAGGGGCACCCAGCTTGCACATCTCTGTGAGTTGGAGGCCAGCCTGGTCTACAGAGTGAGTTCCAGGGCAGCCAGGGCTACAGAGAGAAACCCTGTCTCTGTGTTGGGGTCAGAGGGTGAAGTCAAGAAGTGGGGGAAGTGTCCCAGCATCCAGGAACCTTGGATACTCCATATTGGGGGAAAGTAAAATATCTCGTGTGTGTGATTTTAATTATTTATTTTTTTGGTGTTTGTTTTTTGAGACAGGGTCTCTGTACATAGCTCTGGCTAGCCTGGAACTCAATATGTAGACTAGGCTGGCCATGAAGTAACAGTGATCCTCCTGTTCCTGCCTCCTGAGTGTGGGGATTAAAGGTGTTTGTCACCGTGCCCAGCATTAGAGTTGGTTAGTAGGAAAACCTCATGCCTGCGTGGATGGGAATGAATGTGAAAGGCTGTCCTCTGCCGTGAAGGAATCTCTAGTATCCAGCCAGTGGCTAGAAACAGGATTCCTGTGACATGCTGTCCTTTCTGTCCAGGAAAGGTCCTTTCCTGGGACGAAGAGGTTAGGGTTGATAATGCCAGGACAGATAACATCAAGGTGGTTCTTACTTTGGGGACTCTGTATAACCAGAAAACCCTTGGTTTGGCCTCCTCCCATCAACCTTCCAGAACCAGCAGTCACTTCCTGTTCCCCTATACCGGAAGCCTTGATGACTTTGTTTAAATCTATGTGAAGTTCAGCTAGCCAGCACCTCCCTTGAGCCTCCTCTGTAGAATCTGTGTTTAGGGAACTCATAAGATTTTTTTTTCTTTTAATCTGTCCATGAATACAAGTCTGTATGTTAATATGATCATTTTATAGGTCTAGATGAAGAAGCCTTTACACTGAACAGGAAAAATCTAAAACTTTTTTAGACAGGCAACTACTTCCAAGGTGCCCACATCTGAGCAGCAGAGGAATTCTTTGCTCCTTCAGTCTTGGGAAACCAGGGCACCAGTTTATTATTCACGTCTGAACAAGACTGCCACCTTCTGGCTGTACTGAGGAAGCACATGTCAACACGAATTCTCTTTTCCAGGGGAATGTGCTTGGCAGGCTGTACTTGACCAGTCCTATGTCCTGTGATTCCTGTGTGTTCTGCTGCTCTTTTAATTCCATCCTATTTCAACAATAATGCGGAAACCGTAAATAATCAAAGACCAGTGTTGAGACACCATAAGTTAATCCACCGACTGATTCATTTTTAGGTACAGAGTCCAGTGTTTTAGTTATGTAGACCTAACTGGCCCTGAACTGGTGGCAATCCTCCTGTTTCAGTCTCCTTCATTTGGGATTACAGGGATGTGTCACCGTGCCCAGCCAAAAATACTTTTAGACATTTGTTTTTTAAGGTCTTGAGAGGTTCAGTGGGCAAAGGCACTTGAAGCCAAACCTGACTAGCAAGATCCCCAGGACCACATGGCAGATGGACACAGTTCTGTTGGCTGACCTCTGACCTTCCAATGCTGTGGCATGCATGTGTTTTCCCATAAATAATAAATACATCCATGTACTAAAGGGCAGGAGAGAGTCTGCAGTTCAAGCACTTGGCAAGCAAGCTTGAGAAGTAGAGTTCATATCCCTAGCACGCAGATGCATGCTGGGCTGGCATGATGGACAGACTGTACCCTCAGTACTAGGGAGCTAGAGACAGCAGAGCTCAGGGGCAAGTTGGCTAGAGTAGTTCACACTGGTGAGTTACAGGTTCTTTAGAGACCTCAGTATGTATGGACAGTTGTAGAGGAAGCCATTTGATGTCAACCTCTGATCTCCACATGTGCCTGCACACAGGTGAGTACACACATGGGAATGCACATGTGCAGGCATGCGTATATAAACACACACACAATTTGAAAGTCTAACAAGAGGTAGTAAGCTTATGGACTCAGCTGAGGGGAGCTGAGACAAGTAGGCCTCTTGAGTCTAGGAGTTCAAGGCCATCCCGGATGATGCAGCAAGTATCAACCCAAGATACAAGCAGAAATGCATTATCATTATTGTTAATTAATAAATTTGGAGACAGGGTCTCTCTATGTAGGCCTGGCTGTCCTGGAGCTTGCTACATAGAGCCGTCTGTCTTCAACCTCAGAGACCTTCTCCTGCCTCTGCTTCCTGAGTACTGTGACTGAATGTGTCAGCAAGCCTGCTTCATTAATAGTTTTAAAGGCCAGAAAGTCAATGAAGTTTTAACAATATGAGCTACTGATGTGGTATATGTGTTGAAGCATCAGGAGTTGTGGTGACATGTGTTTTCTGTAGCCAGGCTGTCCCCAAGCTTTCCGGTCTCTACTACATTTTAGGGATAATTTTCAATATAGAAATAGATTCCTAATATAAACAGACAGATTGAATAGGTTTTGTGGTTTTATGCATAAGTTCAAATACCATTGGCCTCCTCTTTGCTTGGCAGGGGACAAGGGCAGGGAGAGGTCTGGGCCACAGACATGGAGGAAGGGCCGGCACAAGGCAGACAGGGGTGCTGAGGAAGGGATCCTTGCTTTGTAGAGAATGGTTTCTGCCAACTCTCTTCCTCCCCCCCCCCCCACTAATGCCACCAATATGAACTGCTAAAAGTAATATTTGAAGAACAAATATCTTCAGTAAATCAGTACTTTTGGTCAATGACCTTTGGCTTGAATCTGACAGAGCAGTTACAGTGAATTAGTGAGCTCCTTCCTAAGTGATACATTATAATTTTTATGTCCCTGAGGCAATAATTAACTGTTTATTTATTTAAATTTGTAAAAGTTAAAGTAACATTTTATGTGTCCTTGCTCTTTATTTTTCTTTTATTCTTTTTTATTTTCTTTCTTTATTTATTTTGGTTTTTCGAGAAAGGGTTTCTCTGTGTAGCTTTGGAGCCTGTCCTGGAACTTGCTCTGTAGACCAGGCTGGCCTTGAACTCACAGAGATACACCTGTCTCTGCCTCCCAAGTGCTGGGACTAAAGGCCCATGCCATCACCACCCAGCAAGGTTTTTTTTGTTGTTTTGTTTTTTGTTTTTCTGGTTCTGGAGAGATGGCGCAGCTGTTAAGAGCACTGGCTGCTCTTTCAGAGGATCTAGATTCTGCTGCCAGCAACCACAAACAACCATCTGTAACTCCAGTTCTAGGGGGATCCAGTGCCCTCTTCTGACCTCCACAGGCACTAGACACACATGCAGTCAAAACATCCATATCATAAAATAAAGATTATTTTGATTTACATTTAGCTGGATATGGTGACACAAGCTTTTGATACGAGCACTTGTAAAACAAAGACAGGCAGACCGTGAGTTCCCAATCTCCACAGTGAGACATTGTCTCCAAAAATACAATAAAACTACGTGTTTATGTGTGTCACATGCCACAGTGTACCTGTGGAGGTCAAAGGACAACCCTGGGAGACAGTTCTTTCTTTCCGTGTGGACACTGGGGATTGAATTTAGATGGACAAGCTTGGTGGCATGTGTCTTTACCTACTGAGCCATCTCACCAGCCTTGTTTGGTTTTTTTGTTTGTTTTTGCTTTGGTGAGACCATTCAGCTCAGGAGGCTGGCCTCCAGCATGTGGGTTTCACCTCTCTCTAGTGTCCCCACTCTAGGGAAAGGACACATAGGACACAATGGATGGCTATTTTTGTCACTTTAAACTGCTAGTTCTGATCAGTCCTCCCTTGCCACCAATTCCTGGAACGGCAATCTTTCCCAAGAGGAAAGTGCCGTTTTTCACTTCAGAGCAGTTATAAATGGAGATAAATTCCAGGCAGGACCACTTTGGAGAAGTCCTTTCTTAGTTCTGATTTTGGCTTACTTAGCTTAAGTGGGATGGTCATTAAAAGAAATTCTAGAGGGACTGGAGACATGGCTCAGGGGTTAAGAGCACTGGCTGCTCTTCCAGAGGACCTGAGTTTAGTCCCCAGTAACCACATGACGCCCTCTTCTGGTACGCAGGCAGAACACTGATACATAAGAAATACAACTAATAATGAAATTCTAGGGACTTCAGTGTAACAAAAGCCCTAGGATGCCAGAGAGCTGAGGCGTCTGGACCCTCATTGCTTGCTTATCCTTCTGAGAGAAATGAGTCAGGAACAGGCACCAGAACTCCTGGAGTGGGCTAAGACGGCTCTGACCACAGCACTGTTTTCTCTCCCATCCTGTAGAGCATCCACACCAGTGAAGACTTTCATCCTGCTCTGCCTTTCAGAAAACTGCATTAATATATCCAGAAACCAGGGGCCTGACAATTTAGTGCTCTTGAAGAAAACTGAAATTCATTCCCACCCCTTATATTGGCTGGCTCCTAACTGCCTATAACTCCAATTCCAGGGGACCCAATGTCCTTTTCTGACCTCTGTGAGCACCCACAGTAACATGTACACACACACATACACGCACACGGGCACACACATACATGCACATACACACACCTACACATGCACACACATACACACATGCACACACACAGATGCACACACACAAACACAGCACACATATACACACATGCATGCACATGCACAGACACACATGCACACGCACACACAGGCACACACACACATATACACACACACGCACACGCACACACACACATATACACACACACACGCACACGCACACACACACACACACACACACACACACCTTTTTTAAATTGAGCAAATAAAGGAGGAAAGGTAGAGAAGTCTATCACACTTGGACATAGAATGTCATCTGCCTCTGCAGTGGTTTTAAGAACAGGCCATATTATTATCTGGCCACCTTTCCACGGAGGTGTGGAATCTATGTGGTCCCATGAATGCTTATTTACTTCATGTTTTGCCTGCATGTATGTCTGTGTGAAGATATCAGATCCCCTAGAACAGGAGTTATGGGCAGTAGTGATCCACCATGTGGATGTTGGAAATTGAACTGTGGTCTGCTCTTTACCAAGCCCTCTCCAGCCCCGAGAGCCTATGGATTCCAACAGGACACAATGCAATATTATTTAGGAGGGTTAGCCACAAAAGGCCGTGCAGCTTCACACTGGAATGTCTTGTGTATGTTCTTGGATCTTCCTTTCTTGGGACTCAGACAACAAGCTAGGAGAAGCCAAGGGTCCACACAGAGGCTACATGTTAAGGGCTGCTGTTGACGGCACTGGCTGAGTCCTAACTCCCATATGACTTTAGCTCCTTGAATTAACTTCAAGACCAAGACTTTCTTCAGAATTAAAAATAAGCAGAGAGGACAAAACCTTAGATATCAGAGTAATTATTATTTTAAAATAAAGCCTGCAAAAAGAAAATTAAGGAAAAACCACTCATAATATCCAAATATGAAGTGTGAACAGGATGATAAAGGGTGTGTGTAGTCGTACTGGGACCAGAGCAAAATTTAAAAAATCCAGAATCCTGGTCGTCACTGGCCCTAGCTGTGGCTGCAACTGTCCAGACAGTAGAGCAGAGATGAGCCACATCCAGTGTGCCTGGATTCATTTACATCCATCCATTCATTCAATCACTCGTTCACCTGACTCTTAGAACAGGTGCAGGTGTAAGGATCACCGTAGTTAGCTGGATGTGGTTGCTAGCGGAGGCAGGAGGCTCAAGAGTTCCAGGCAAGGCTGGGATGTGTTTCAAGATCAAAACCACTTAAAAAAAAACAAACCAGGGTCCAGCCAAGCAAGGTGTAGTGGAATGAAGTCCTGAGTGAATGTGTCATTGATACAAGCACAGTCATGTCATGGACCCTAGAGCCTCAGAGCCACAGACATGGCAAAGCCTTCCCTGGGTGAGGGTCAGGGGGACGGCAAAAGGCTTCTCCTGGACCAAGTATAAATTAGGATGAGTGAGTGGCCTTTAGTTAAAAAAAAAAAAAACAAAAAACCTACCAACCCCTGCTTTCCCATCCCAGATACTTACAGCCTCGGGCTGCTCGCCTACTTTTCAGCTGTCCACAATACACCTGCCTCCTGGATTCAGATGTGTGAAATCCACACTGCTGCTGGTACTCCACATTAGAGCGCTTAGCCCACCGGACACCTCCCCCCATGTGTTCTTGTCTGTATGTCTGTCCTGCTTCCCTCCCTCATTGCCCAAGTCAGGTTTCCAGAACCCAGACACTGACTTGGCCTTGTGTGGTGCTGCATGCCTATAATCCCAGCACTTGGAAAGCTGATGGAGGACGGAGAGTTCAAGACCAGCCTAGACGGCACAAACAACAAACAGTCTCAAAAGGAAACAGAAAACAAAACCAAGAAGCCACCACAAGATTCTTCCACCATCATTGCCTCACCATCTGACAGCCTGGTAGGGTGAAGGCTGTATACTAGGATTATTTTCAGAAATAAGTGAAAAAGCCTATGGAAAGGTAATAAATGAAAACTTATGGATGTCACTAATTAGCCAAATTATTACTATTATTTACAAGAAAGACGTTCCTTGGGGTGCTTTTTGTTTGTTTGTTTTGCTATGAGACAGTCTCATTATGTAGCCCAGGCTAGCATGGAATTTAGGATTCTCCTGTCTCAGTCTGGGGATAGAGGGGTGTACCGCAATCTTAGGCTCCTTTTGCTTTTTCTCAGCGCTTGAAGTCCAGCCCAGGCCTGTGCACGCTGGAGAGCATGAGAGCATGCCATCACACAAGTCCAGCCCAGGCCTGTGCACGCTGGAGAGCATGAGAGCATGCCATCACACAAGTCCTGCCCAGGCCTGTGCACGCTGGAGAGCATGAGAGCATGCCATCACACAAGTCCAGGCCTGTGCACGCTGGAGAGCATGAGAGCATACCATCACACAAGTCCTGCCCAGGCCTGTGCACGCTGGAGAGCATGAGAGCATACCATCACACAAGTCCTGCCCAGGCCTGTGCATGCTGGAGAGCATGCTATCACACAAGTCCAGCCCAGGCCTGTGCACGCTGGAGAGCATGAGAGCATGCTATCACACAAGTCCTGCCCAGGCCTGTGCATGCTGGGAGAGCATGCCATCACACAAGTCCAGCCCAGGCCTGTGCACGCTGGAGAGCATGCCACCACACAAGTCCAGGCCAGGCCTGTGCGTGCTCGGAGAGCATGTTATCACACAAGTCCAGCCCAGGCCTGTGCACGCTGGACAGCATGAGAGCATGCTATCACACAAGTCCAGGCCTGTGCACACTGGAGAGCATGAGAGCATGCCATCACACAAGTCCAGCCCAGGCCTGTGCACGCTGGAGAGCATGCCATCACACAAGTCCAGCCCAGGCCTGTGTATGCTGGAGAGCATGAGAGCATGCCATCACACAAGTCCTGCCCAGGCCTGTGCACGCTGGAGAGCATGAGAGCATGCCATCACACAAGTCCAGCCCAGGCCTGTGCACGCTGGAGAGCATGAGAGCATGCCATCACACAAGTCCTGCCCAGGCCTGTGTATGCTGGAGAGCATGAGAGCATGTCATCACACAAGTCCTGCCCAGGCCTGTGCACGCTGGAGAGCATGAGAGCATGCCATCATACAAGTCCAGCCCAGGCCTGTGCATGCTGGAGAGCATGCTATCACACAAGTCCAACCCAGGCCTGTGCGTGCTGGGAGAGCATGAGAGCATGCCATCACACAAGTCCTGCCCAGGCCTGTGCACGCTGGAGAGCATGAGAGCATGCCATCATACAAGTCAAGCCCAGGCCTGTGCATGCTGGAGAGCATGAGAGCATGCCATCATACAAGTCCAGCCCAGGCCTGTGCACGCTGGAGAGCATGCTATCACACAAGTCCAGCCCAGGCCTGTGCACGCTGGAGAGCATGAGAGCATGCCATCACACAAGTCCTGCCCAGGCCTGTGCATGCTGGGAGAGCATGCTATCACACAAGTCCAGCCCAGGCCTGTGCATGCTGGGAGAGCATGCTATCACACAAGTCCAGCCCAGGCCTGTGCATGCTGGGAGAGCATGCCATCACACAAGTCCTGCCCAGGCCTGTGCACGCTGGAGAGCATGAGAGCATGCCATCATACAAGTCAAGCCCAGGCCTGTGCATGCTGGAGAGCATGAGAGCATGCCATCATACAAGTCCAGCCCAGGCCTGTGCACGCTGGAGAGCATGCTATCACACAAGTCCAGCCCAGGCCTGTGCACGCTGGAGAGCATGAGAGCATGCCATCACACAAGTCCTGCCCAGGCCTGTGCATGCTGGGAGAGCATGCTATCACACAAGTCCAGCCCAGGCCTGTGCATGCTGGGAGAGCATGCTATCACACAAGTCCAGCCCAGGCCTGTGCATGCTGGGAGAGCATGCTATCAGTCTTTAGGCAGGGCTTCAGTGCAACAGCATGAACCATATGAGGGACAGCTCTGGACTTAGCCAGTTCTAACATCTGCTCAAACAAATGAAATATAACTTCTATTTTTTGAGTGATTTGCTGGTTCATCCTAAAGCAGCCTTTTTCCTCTGCCAATGTTATTTTAGACTCAGCCACTGGCTCTTTATGATTGGAGGGAGCCTTTGGAGAATGTGCCTCTCATGGCTACCTTTGGTGACCTGGGGGCCTCCTCACCTTCGTACTGTACTTCCAGGTGCATCGTGTCCAGGACCTTCAGCACACCGTCCACAATGCTGGGGTGTGTCGCTCTGATGATTGACTGACAAGACAGACAGGAGGGCAAGAGGGTTGGCTCTTTAGGCTTAGAAGTGATGTGAGGATCATTAGACCCAGGTTGTGGGGTGAACTGACACTGTAGTCTTTAGCTCAAGATGCGTTAAGCCAAGTCTCTTGGCTGCTTAAGGCATGCAGGACCAAGGGCTGAGACTTTGGCTGGGAAGACACAGGAGGGAAAAAAATACTCATGCCAGATCCTGAAATCATCTTTTTCTGGAATCTTACCTTTTAGTTTTTCCTCTTCAGATTTCACTTACTATGTTACATGCTCCAGCTCCAGGAGCCATCCCTTCTTCTGTCCTGACTTGGTACATTCTCCTGGGGATTTTTGTTTACCCATTTTCACTTGTTTTAACTGTTTGTGAAATCCAAACTGCTGACTTCATCCTGAGCTTTCCTTCTGACCTACAAGTCTTTAATTTTCCATAGCCCAGTGGCCTCCCCGGCAGTTCTGGGCAGTGGCGCTCTCTCTCTCTCTCTCTCTCTCTCTCTCTCTCTCTCTCTCTCTCTCTCTCTCTCTGTTTTTTTTTTTTTCAGACAGGGCTTCTCAGTGTAGCCCTGGCTATCCTATAACTTGGTTTGTAGACCAGGCTGGACTTGAACCCAAAGATCTGCCTGCCTCTGCCTCCTGAGTGCTGGGATTAAAGGCGTGCACCACCACTGCCTAGCTTAGATGTCTGTTCTTGGTTCTACACCTTCTATCTCAGAAATGTCTACCCACTGTTGTCACCTGTCCCCATTGCCACCATTCAGGCCCTTTGCTGTCTGCCACCCTCCAGATGGTCCTCTGGAGTACGTGTGAGAGTTTACACCATTTGTGTCAAAACCACATTCCCTCCTTAGAAGGCATGAAGCCACCATACCCCAAACCTGATTTCCTCACACTCTAGGGCAGAAGCCAAGGGGGAAAAAAAGGCTTTCATAATCAGTGAGCCCTGGCCTCTTCACTTACACAGAAGTGCCCTGCTTCCTTCCTTGTCAAATGCCTGCCTTTAATCTTTTCTACAGTTCCCTAGTCTTCCTTGTTGCTTGTCTCAACCACTTTGAAGTCTGCTAATATCTTTCTGATCCTTAAATAAACAGGACAAATCACTCTGCTGGGAGATGTGAACCCCTGCCTGCCTGGGCCTTCACAAGTGATGCTGATTGAACAGCAGACGGGCTTGGGAAGGCTGAGCTCTGCCTCTCAGGCCTGTGGAAATGTGGATGGCAAAGATAGACTACACCACGAGAATCAGAACTCCAGAGCATGGCAGAAGCTCACCTGGGCAATCCTGAGAGTCTGCAGGGCCAGCTTCTGGGCTTTGGGGGATCCACAGGGCAGCAGAGCTATTAGACCTTTATACACTTGATTCTGGTACTTGGGATTACCATGGACCAGAGCATCCAGCAGAACCTGTACTTCCTCCTGAGTCTCTTCTGATTTAGACTTTGCCAGAAATTCTGCTATGGCTCTCACACCTTGACAAGGAAGAGAAAATGCTAAATTGGACAGGATTTAAAAAAACAATTCCTACTCAAGGCTGCATAGCGGGGATCGCTTTAAGAGCTTTCAATCAAGACTGTTTGACCTAAGTTAAGGCTCAGCTTTCATGCTGCATTACTGTCATGTATATATGACATGCATACAACAGCTGTGTGGCCAGAGTAGTTTTGTGCAGCATAGGCCTGTGTGTGTGTGTGTGTGTGTGTGTGTGTGTGTGTGTGTGTGTGTGTGTGTGTGTGTGTGTGTAGCTTAGAAGGAAAATTTCTTGCCCTGAATTGATATGGCCATGATTTTATTATTCAGCAAGAGAACAATATCAATAAAACTTAACTGGTTTAAGGCTCGGCTCTCACAGACCTCAGAAGGGGGCCTCAGAGCCACCAGAGCCTCAGTGGAGGGCACAGATACCAATTAGCAGGTTAATCTTTGCTACAGAAACATAAAGAAATAAGCCAGGAAAACTACAGGTGATGTATGTGCTGATCCCTCTGCTTGGGAACAGCTGAGGCTGGGCAACAGATGTTACAACTAGTTTTCCCAGGACTTGATCATTGTGTCAATTTCCTCAGGGTCCCCTGGAGATGCTGCTGTCCACAGATAGCAAGAATCGGTCTAGAGAACACTATGCCACACTCCCAATAGGTGGGCTGGATAGTTTTTGGTCATTTGATGGGATATGGATATTTGTCATCATTTTGGGTGGTTAAAAGAATATAGAATAGGAAAACAACTATTTTTTATTATTTACATTGGTATGGAGTATGGTTTATTGATACAAATGTAAAGTTATTTTTGTTATAGCATTTGTAGTTTCTACTCTTGCTTGGGGTATTTTGTGTCATTTAAAAATGTAACATATAATTAAGAAATTCAGGTTAGTAGTTAGTCATCTGTAATAATCAAAGTTGTAATCATATTAGGTTTTCAATGTTAAACATAGATAGATATGATCTTCAAATGCTTCAGAGACCTACAGAATATGCTATTTAAAATGTTTTGTTAACATAAGTGATGTGGGACTGTCTTTCTATATGCTGTAAATAAAAGATTAAGGCTTTTCATGACAGTGAGACATGTCTGTTCCTGGAAGCACCAATCTATTTCATAAAAGGATGATGGCCATTCAAGAACCCCCATATAAAGTTTGCTTTCACTGTGGCAAAGCCAGCCTTTTGGACAAGAAACTGCCCTTGCCTTGGTTGCTGAAAGTGTGCTCTACAAACTGAACACAAAGAAACGCAACTGCCAAACTTTGCCAAGACAAGGTAGGACAGTCCTTCAAAATTCCTGCTTCACATAACATGTCCTGTAGGCTGAAGATGGATGCCTTAATGTTGCAAAGGAACTGTGGGTGACTGTCCTGACAGATGAATGTCTCTGTTGTTTCTATAGTTTTGGAGGTGGTTTGCACTGCACTTCCTGCTTACTCAAGTAATAATCCTTTTGGGGGTCTTTGATAGTAGGTTTGAAAACTAGATAGTTATAGTTTTCCTTAGTTGGGATAGAAGGTAAATTAAGTACAACATTCTGCGACTCATCAAAATAGAATAGATAATAGAGTGATTTCTCCAACTTTGTCAAATACAAATTGACTGGACTATTGTAAATGTAATTCTTACTTAATAACTATTCTTATTGTATGTAGTTTTTACTATATTAAAGTTAAAATCTTTCTTTTTATTTAAACAAAAGGGGAAATGTGTACTATTAAACTAGGCAAAGATGTGCTACATTTGTTTATGCTGCAGCATATTTGTTTAACTATGTAAAGGTGTGTTGCATCTGTTTCACCTTGCCTGCCTAAGGCACCTGATTGGTCTAATAAAGAGCTGAGTGGCCAATAGCTAGGCAGGGGAGGGACTGATGGGGCTGGTGAGCAGAGAGAATAAGTAGAGGGGAAAACTAGGCTCAGGGAAGAATGCGGAGGAAGAGGAGATGCTGGCAGCCACCAGCTAGTCATACGTGGAGGAAGCAGGAAAGTAGAACCTACAGAATCAAAGAAAGGTCAAAAGGCAGAACATAGCTGAACTACGTTGAAAAGGCTAGCCAGAAACAAGCCTAAACTAAAGCCAAGGACTGATAACCAAGTCTCTGTGTCATGACTTGGGGGATGGTGGTTCGAGAAAGCCTGCTACTTTGATGACGATGATGACGACGATGATGACAGGGTCTCATGTTGCCCAAGTTGTCCTCAAGCTTACTGTGCAGCTGAGAATGAACGTGACCTTCTGATCCTCCCAAGTTCAACCCAATTGTTGGGATTCAGGCCTTCACCACCACACTTAGTTTCAGGAACCATATTTTTCATCTCTCTCCTAACACCTTCATATTTATTCAGCACAGTAAGCATTCAATAATTTTGAGTGATGATTCTTTTTAAAGTTTAGCTTATGAGTGAATGTCTGCCCACCACTCAAAAGTGCAGAAAACACAGTGTGCCAGATCTGCTGTAACTGAAGTTACAGACATTTGTGAGCCATTGTGTTGGTGCTGGGAATAGAACCTGGCTCCTCTGAATGAGTATCAAGTGCTGTTAACCACCTCTCTAGCCCAATCTTCCTTCCTTCCTTCCTTCTGTTCTCTCTCTGTGTCTCTCTCTCTCCCTCCCTCCCCTCCTTCCCTTCCTTCCTTCCTTCTTCCTTTCCTTTCTTTCTTTTTGGTTTTCTGAGACAGAATCTCTTTATGTATTCCTGGATGTCCTGGAACTCCTATGTAGACCAGGCTGACTTCAAACTCACAGAGATCACCCCGCCACTGTCTTTCCAGGGCTTGGATTAAAGGCCTGTGCCACAGCCCTAGGGTTTGAGCAAATGATGATCAGGGAAACCATAAGTCTGGTCTTTTGGTTGTGACATAGCCAGAAAAGCTCCCTGAGGGAACTGTACTAACTGCTTTTTGTGCCCCCAGCTCTCCTGTGATGGCTTTTTCCCCTGGTAGTGTGGGTGCTGCCCACTCCAACACAGGCTGGCACACCCAGGACCCACCATAGCTTTCACAGATGAGCTCCTTGTACTTCCTGCCAGTATTTGCAACAATCTGAAGTAGTTTGACGGATTCTTTTTTATCTTCTTCCTTGATCCTCTCTAGGCCAAGTATTTCCAAGAGCGTCAGGACACCTCCAGTTTCAAGGAATTCTATCAGGTACCGATTGCTGTCCAGAGAGGAGACATGCACACGAGACGCTTGAGGGGCTCTTTAGTTGGCATTTTCTTTGAATTGCCAGCCAGCTCCCAAAGAAAGACACTGAAACTTATTAATTATGAAGGCTCGGCCTCAGCTTAGGCTTGTCTCACTGGCTCTTTTAAATTAATTTAATCTATTCCTACTCATCTACAGTCTGCCTCGGGTTTGGGGTTTTGGTTTTTTTAACCTTTCTTTTGTTCTGTATGTCCTGATTTCCTACTTCTTCTGTGTCTGTCTGTTTGGTCTCTGGACTCTCCCTGGTGTCTCTTTTCTTTCTTCTCCAGAGCTAAATTCTTCCTACTGTTTAATTTCCCTGCCCAGAAGTCTGGGCTATACCTCCGCCCTCTCTACTGGCTGCTCAGCTTTTTATCAGACCAATCAGGTGCCTTGGGCAGGCAAGGTAAAACAGCCACACATCTTTACATAGCTAAACAAACATTCTACAACATGTTAAATAAATGCAACACATCTTTGCATAGTTAAACAAATATTCTGCAATAGAACACCTTAGCATTGAACTGAAGGCATCCAAGGAAGAGGTACTGTCTTCAAAAACTTGCCTCTAACCCAGGAACTGCCCACAGATAGAATTATTTGGATTTTAAAATTTTAACATACATTAAAATTTATTAATCTACATAATATAAAACATTAAAATATATAAGTATTGTATGTATGTATATATGCATATATAAGAACTCACTTTGTAGCCCAGGCTGCCTTTAATCTCAGAGGTAAACTTCCCGCCACCTCCTAAATGCTGGGATCAGAGGTGTGCGCCACAACCACCTAGCTAAATATTTGTTTAGATTATATCTCACCATGCTGCCTTGAACTTACTATCCTACCTTAGCTTTTGGAGACACTGATATTACCAGCATGTGCCAAGAAAACACTGGAACTAAATTCAGCAGGCATTCTTGGCTTTGTCTCTTTCTAGTCTCTGTGTCTGCCCTCCTTTGGACAGGGTCTCACTGTCTAGACCAGGACTGTTATACAGATCAAGCTGGCCTTGAACTTGGCAATGATCTCTTGCTTCTGCTTCCTGCCTACTGGATTACAAGTGTGAGCTCCCACAACTAGCTGGCTCTCTCTCTTTCCTTCCCTCCCCCCTCCTTCCCTTCTATTCACTCTTCTCCTTCCTCCCTATCCCTCTACTCCCCTCCCCTCCTCTCCCCTCCCCTCCCCTCCTCTCCCCTCCCCTCTTCTCCCCTCCTTAACCATCCTTCCCCTCCTCTCCCCTCTCCTCCTCCCCTCTCCTCCTCCCTCCCCTTCCCTCCCCTCTCCTCCTCCCCTCTCCTTTCCCTTCCCTTCCCCTCCTCTCCCCTCTCCTCCTCCTCTCTCCTCCTCCCTCCCCTTCCCTCCCCTCTCCTCTCCCCTTCTCTCAGATCCCTTTTCCTCTCTTCTCTCCTTCCAAATCCACTTCTTTCTATAATGACACTTTAATTGTCCTTGGTGAATCATGCTTCCTCCACTCAAGGGCCACGTGGCTTTGGTGGTGGCAACCATGTGACAGGGAAGTTATAACCACAGATCACCAGCGACTGATAAAGAAGGATGTATTTTATTTAAGGGGTCTTGAGGGGATACTCACTGATACAAGAGATTAAACTGTTTTTATCACCTCAATGATCATAGGTAAATCTCAGGTCTACCCCTGGCCAAGAGGCCATGCCTCTAGGTCAAGGTGATACCACCTGCTCTCCACTACAGATGACATCCTTTTGGCTGCAGAAGGCAGGTAAGTAGCCTATGCTGGCACCTAAAAGACCCCATGGGAACAGATACACTCTCTTACAGGTGGAGTTGAGCTGCAGGGATGGTTTCTGGAAGACCAAGGACTCCAGTCCTCTGGATATGGGGACTGGATGATTAAAGGAGGAACACAGGGATAAAGAGACCCAAGCCTGGTGTACTTAGTAAAGGCCTGGGTCCAATCAGGCTGAATATGCACGTCCACCTCCAGGCTCCTTTAGCTAAGTGAGCCAATAAATTCCCCATTCCTTACTTTAAAAAAAGTAAGAGCCAACATGGTGCTGACTAGTGAAGGGTCAATGGGAAATGGGGTGGGGAGCAGAATCAGAGCTGTCTGTCTCTGAGCCCGACCCGAAGGCTCTGAAACACCTGCTGGTACCCAGAACCCATAGCCCCATATGGACTGAATATGCCATGAGCTGGACCTGTGGCTGAGACCTAAAGTCTCTCTGGAATGGAACTCACCTGCTCACGGCAGACAAGAAGATGCCAATGGACCTCAGGATCTTCTCTAAATCCAAGCCAGTCATATAGCTGTGTCAGAGTTAAGAGTGCTCCGAGGTGGCCTCCTCTTAGACTGATTCCTAGTCCTGCCCAGGGCCCAGGACCGGCAAGTTGCTGACCTGTGCCCTTTACCCTGAGGGGAACCACTGGCTGAAGGACAGAGCTGGCACACTGTTGGGTGTCAGGGTGTTACATCTGCCCTATTCTCTAAGAAGTTCCTTCAGAGCCATCAAGCCATCCATACTCTGCAATCTCCCTAGGGAGCAAAGAGGTTCCCATAAGATCTAGAGAAAACTGATGGCCAATTTCTCAAGCCTCTCAGAGCCACAGCAGTACATCTTTGAGCCTTCACACAGCTCATTATTTTGGGCCTCATTCCTAGACTTCTCTGGTGGCACATGCCTTTAGTACCAGCACTTGGGAGGCCAAGGCAGGTGGATCTGAGAGTTCAAGACCAGCCTGGTCTACAGAGTGAGTTCTAGGACAGCCAAGGCTACACAGAGAAACCCTGGGGGGGGGGGAGAGAGAGAACAAACCAAACAAATAACAAAAAAACTAGCTTTATCATTAATTCTCCATTCTGTACTTGCTCAAAGTTTTACACTGGAGGATACTATCCTTATGAAGAATTGCATCGCATGGCTTCTTAATAAGAATAACAGGAAATGGAGGAAAAATTAAACTCTGATTTAAAACAACCTCAGTATTTAATGTTATTTTTTAATGTGAGCCTTTGCAAAAAGCCTTGCTGTAATAAAGCATCCAGAGCACGCTTCAGCTCAAATGCAAGGTATGAAATCAAGCCACAGCAGAAAGGAAGCCAGTCAACAATTACTAGGCTCATAACACATCACAGGCTCTTAGAACACTTAAGAAATTAGCTGGAATTATTGCAGTCCATGAGGATGACTGAGAGCCTCCCAAGACTGATACAGGCTAATGTAATGGGCTGGAGGTAATGGGGCTTTGCTGGGGGTGGGGTGGGGTGGGGTGAGGCAAATTATCTCTGCTGCACCCCAGTTCCCAGGATGCCAATAGAAGGAGAGACAGATTGGCTCATTAGGAAAGGGCTTTTTACAGCAAAAACAGTGTTTGTTCTGGAGCTGGACTCCCCTGCCTGTTGCTGTCATAGCTGGGGCCAGGCTATTAGCCACACAGTAATCTCTTTATTGCTACATTGTTCCTCTCTTCGTCCCAATCCCTAGCTAGGCTGGCCAGCTTCTGTCACATTTCCCTGTGACCAGGCTGTCCTGACTTGTCATTCATATACATGCTTTTGTTCCCTCCCTCCCTCCCTCCCTCCCTCCCTCCCTCCCTCCCTCCCTCCCTCCCTCCCTTCTTGCTATGTAGCCCAGGCTAGTCCGGAACTCAGGATGCTCCTCCTTCAGCATCCTGAGTGCTGGGATCACAGGCATGTGCCGCCATACACAGCTCTAATCCACCTCTCATACTACACAGATGGTACAGAGCTCAGGGCCTGGAACAGAGAAAGGACTCAGTAAATGGCAGCTAACGGTGTCTCTGTTATTGTATAGTTGCTGTGCCAACCTGTTATGGGAGTTTAGGATTGACAAAGGCCAAGGATAACGGTGCTGTGTTGGTTTATTTTCCTTCCAAGTGAGTATCTGGAGGAGTTGGTGGGAGAGCTGACTGCCTCTAGTGTCTGTCGCTTTTACCAGGCTACTCCGAATGGCGGGGTCACAAAAAAAGATACGTTATAGATGATTCTAGGTATAGAAACCAGGTCTAGTGACAGAATCAGCCTGTCAGCAGTGGCTCAGTGTCCTCTAAATGGCAGACACATGACATGCAGGAACTACAGAGAGAGATGGGCAGAAGCATACTTGAGGAACAGGCAGGACAGACATGGAGCAGAGACAGAGGACAAGGAGCAGAGTGTTTGGAAAGGGGCAGTGGACAGATGACCGTGCATTGTGTCCCAGCACTTGGGAGGTTCAGCGAGGAGGATCCCAGGCTTAGGGGGAGCAGCCTGGGGTACAGAGAGAGATCTTGTCTGACAAAAGGAAAATGGAGGTGCGGTAGCTGTTATAGAAGGGTTCACTAGGCAAGGTGAAGGACACATGTGCTTTATTTACATCAGAAGCTTAAAAGCACACAAAACCCAGTCCCCAGTCACATCTACCATGGTTTTTGTTTTGGTTTTTGTTTTTGCCTCCTGTTTCTTCATCCAGGGTCTCGTGGAGCCTAGACTGTACTCTTGAGCTTGTTTTGTGGCCGAAGAAGACTCTGAATTCCTGATCCTCCACCCACACTTCCCAACTTGTAGGGTTACAGACATCTGCCCACACACCTTATCACTTTGCTCTCCTTCTTTCCTTTTGACCTCATCAAATCCCACTTCAATGCAACACTCAAAATACTAACAGTAAGGCGAAGTGTGAGAACTCATACCTGTAAACCTAGCACTTGGTAACAAGAGGCAAGATGATCTCCACAAGTTCCAGGTCAGCCTGGGCTATATGATGAGGTCTAGGCCAGACAGAGTAAAATACAGGAAGACCTTGTCTCAGAACAAAACAAACCCAGGACAAAAAAAATATATAAAGTTCAAGATAAAATATCAAAGTTTTAAATGGAACCAGTATCAGAGTGTGTGCCTCCCTTACCTCACCCTGTGGTCCCAGGAAATGCTGAGACAAAGGGGAGAAACAGAGTCTAAACAGAGTCAGCAAAGTGGCTGGGGAGAGCTGATGAGGTTAATGTGAGTTGTGGGGTAGAAACCAGAGTTCAGGTGCTGATGCCTCCCATGCACCGCAGCTCCAGCACCTAGTCACTAAATTCCTGCAAAACACCAGTGTGTGCTGAGATAATCTATGAACTGGTCTGAGTCACCAGGATGCCTGTCAGAAAAGAGAACAGGGGGAGGCAGCACACACCTGTAATTCCAGCCCTTTTAAGGTCAGGAGTTCAAGGTTACTGTTGTTATGTCTCCCTGTGGGAAGAAGGAATTGTAACTGAGATAATGCCTCCACTGGATTGGCCTGTAGGGCATTGTCTTGGTTGGTGACTGACTTGGGAGGGCCCAGCTCACTGTGGGAGGTGCCACCCCTGGGCTAATGTTGCCAGATAGTAGGCTGAGCAAATCAGTAAGCCTATGCCAGGCCTGCTGCTTCAGCTCCTGTCCTGAATTCCCTAGACCAGCTGTAAAGTGAAATAAACCCTTTCCTCTCAAGGAGTTCTGGTGGTGGTGTTTTATCACAGCAATCCTACCACTTGGCCATGCAGCAAGTTTAAGGTCAGCTTGGGCTACATGAGACCCTGTCTCTCTCTCTCTCTCTCTCTCTCTCTCTCTCTCTCTCTCTCTCTCTCTCTCTCTCTCTCTCTCTCTCACACACACACACACACACACACACACACACACACAAATGAAGAAAAATGGCAGGGTCGAGCCCTCTGTCTACTAAATAAGCCTTCTGATCCAGTGAGAGGGAGAATGGCAATCTGCATTTAATCATAAGGGAGAAGGCATTTATGGTAAAGGAGCTCACAGAGGAGGAGGGGGCTCAGAAAAGAAGAATAAAACACTAGCAGAAAGGTCTGAAGTGGGCTGGCAGTAGACCTTAGTCTACTAAGGTGGAGAGCTTGCCTAGCACATGCAGGTCCTGGGTTCTAGTCCCCGCACCGGGAGAGGAAAGGTCTGAAGTTGATCTACTGAGAGCAGATGTTCAGTTCATTCACCGTCAGCAATGGTAACAAATTGTCTTCAGCCATGATCTGCTTCCAGGACCCCAAACCACACAAGCACTGGAACTTGTCCCCAAACAATGTCTTTTCAATTTATTGATGTATTTTATGAGTGCTTTTTCTCATGTGTGCTCACATACCAGAAGAGGGCATCAGATCCTATTCTAGTTGGTTGTGAGCCACTGTGTGGTTACTGGGAATTGAACCCAGGACCTCTGGGAGAGCAGCCAGTGCTCTTAATTGAAGATGAAACCCTTTTTATGGGTTCTTGTCATTTGCCGAGTTTCCTAAACTGGAAATGTAACAGTCGGCCTGGTATGTGTAGTCAGTGGTTGGATATCTCTAGGTAAAGAGCTCAGATTCAGGAAGGAGACTGGAGACTTCCAGCAGCAGTGACAATCATGATAAAGAATTTGGTTATTCAGGGAGTAACAGAATAGAATGTTCGGGCAGAGGCTCAGGAAACATCCATTGTTGGGGATAGAAGGCTAAAGTCACAGATGCCATAAAGAGGTCAAGTATAAGGAGTGAGGATGTGGCCACTGGGCTTGGAGACCCTGCGGAGACTGTGGGGAGACCTGCACTGGTAGAGCTGGGCAAGCAGAAGTGAGACTCCAGTGGGCAGAGGAGACAATGACTTTTTCAGCTAGTTTCATTGTGAGGGCAAGGGCTGGCTGAGCCCAGGGTTGAGGCAAGGGCTTAATTTTAGTTTTTAGAGTCAATGCCAGATGCTCATCTGTGGTCCCAGCACATAGGAGGTGAAGGCAGAAGCATCAGAACATCTTTGGCAACACAAGATTTCAGGCTGTCTTGGGCTATATAAGACCCCACCCCTCCAAACAAACAAACAAAAACCAAAAGGGGTGGGGTGGGGTGGGGTGGGGTGGGGCTGGAGAGATGGCTCAGCTCTTAAGAGCACTGGCTGCTCTTCCAGAGGACCCAGGTTTGATTCCCAGCAATCACATGGTGGTTTACAATCAATCGTGACTCCAGTTCTAGATCTGATGCCCTCTTCTGGCTTCTGAGGGAACCAGGTACACATGTGGAGCACAGACATGCATGTAGCCAAGATACATATATACACACACAAGTAATAAAAGATGAGAAACAAATTGGTCATAAAGAAAATGGAAAAGATGTAAGACTGAAAACCAAGTCTCTAAGAGAGTCAAGTGCAGAATAAACAAATTTGACCTGGACAGAGTTCTACCTGCCCACGCCTCAGGAGAAAAGCGGAGTTGAGAAGACAGACAGCCAATAGAATCCTTGAATTTCAGGTTATTTTTATCACCATTTTTTTCAGTCCTAAAATACTGAAATTGAGAGGAAAAACCTCCTCAACCTTACTTTTCCCCCTCTTTGGTGTCTCCCCACTTCCCACCAATTTAGCAAAGGATACATGATTCTAAGCCAGGTGGTCAGTCGTATGAGGAACAAGCTGGCTCCCTGGGAAAACTCCAGCTCCAACTCGGGGCCAGTCTTGCCTTCGTTGGTTTCGATGAACTTGGTGAGAATCTGAGTTCTTAAGCCATTGCTGGCATTGTCCCACTGTACACGGAGTTTTACTTACAAGGCACCAGTCCAAAATTAATATTTATTAGAATATAAATCAACACTCATGATATTAGTAACAGCTTATAGTGGCACCTGAACAAGGACTGGAGTATCCGAGCAATGGACGAGCGATGGACGCGCAATGGAAGGACGATGGATTCCGATCCTGTCTCTCCAGCAGCCAGCAGCCAGGATCCAGGAAGAGACTCCTCCTGTCTCAGCAGCCACTTATCAATGGGGTTGACCACAACCCCTCCAGGGTCCTGGGCTCCTGGATAAGTGTCTTCTGACCTTATCGACTGACACCTTAATCCCGCCACATCTCCCCCTTTTGTCTAACTAAGAAGGTTCTAACCTAAGACTATGTACAATAGGATTATTATGAGTTAGTAATCATAAATACCTATTCTTCAACCCCTTCAAGACCTGAGAAGGAAGATATATCACTTGAAAGTCAGAAGTACATGGAAGTAGTGGCTTCCAAAATTTGGGAGAGGACAGCAACACAGCTACCTGGACAATAACCTCTGGTTTTGTGTGCCATTGGAGCATCTATTATATTGGCTACAGGCCTATGGTATCTGACAGATCTTCTCACAAGCAGGGCAATTTTGGAGGGACTGTCTTATCCTGTCCAGGCAGGTTTCGTCAATCTCCATCCATCAACTTGTTCATCCAGCTTGGACACCATGTGTGTACTGTCAGCAATCAAGGTAAGGACAGTTCCTTACTCATCCGGCCATTCTCTGCCAAAAGGACAAACTCCAATGGAGTATCCTAGATGCTCAACACCATCTCGGGAAAGGAGTAGTGACACCAGGAGTCATCGTGCCTCTCATGGCCAAATTTCAAATGTTAAATGCCATATTCTCTGGGTCTATGAAAGGGTTGAAGATTCCTGTATATCTATGATATTCTAACCTGTATCTGAGATGACTGGGATATGGTACCTTAAGTAATGTTGATTGTAGTTTTTATCGTCTTAAGGAATAAACCCTGTACTAAAAATTAGAATACCTATATAAGGGGTGTATAATCTCTGAACAATGACTTTTAGTATGACTATCAAACATTAGCCAGGGGTATGTAAAACATCTTGTGCATATATCATTACTAGTGCAATCATACATTATATCTAGTATAGTTAAATGAAGGTAATAATCGCATAGTGTACATGACAATGATGTGCAAATATTTTAAATAGAGATAGAAGCATATATAAAATATAGCAATTACAGATTCAATTTTACATAATAGTTACAGATTCAGATTTATATCGAAGTACAAGTTGCTTTGGTTATATAAAATAATTTCAGATTAAACTTTGTACCAATGTACAAATTATCACAATTAAACATATAAAATGATTTTACATTTGTATCAATATACAAATACCTATGCCAATGCAAATTGTCTTTAACTTAGCCCATACATTCAGCTAGAATGGTGTATAGGTAGGTAGAACAATCTACCTTTATCTATCGTATCTATCCCCCTTCTCTTCTTCAAAGGAGATCTTTGATGCTATATTATAGTTCTGTCCTCCAGGCAATTTTAACTTATAACTATTCTAACAGAATAATAATTACCCACAACCCTCAGAACACAAGGGGGCGTAGTCTTTCATAAGGTTACTTCCTGCTGACTTAAGGGCGATGGCATCTCTTTGGGATCCTGTAAAAGCTAAAACAATGGTTAGATCTTAATGGACTGACTATATACATTTATAACCATTCTCAGAATAATGGCTAACTCCATCTGGAATTCTAAATAGAAGTGCGATCTGGAGGATAATCATAGAGAGCTATCTTTCAGCCGTTTTTGAATAGTCTATTTTCTGAAAACAATCATTGGTGCGCACCAGGTTCTTGATTTTTCTATTTTTGCCTCTGTCTGTCTGTCTACCTGTCTCTTATTCTCTCTCTCATACTCTCCCTTTTGTCCTAGTTTCACTAGTAGGAGTTGTTGCATTGGGGGCCCTATCTCAGTTCCAGATTCTTTGTAGATAGCTGGTAGGAGGAAATGTTATTTACAATGGAAAACTTAAGCATTGTTGATTGATACTCAAAAAAGATATTCATATCTTCTATGACTTCAGGAGACTGTATGCAGACAGGATGTTTGAAAGGTACAGAAACAGAGAGAAACAAGGTTTAAGATGAAGTCACAATAATATTGGTCCCTAAATATTCTGTCTTCTGTCTCACACCAGGTGGCTTTTCTGATACGAGACAGAATTCTTCACATTTTCTTTACCAATATGCTTGGGTTTAGAGAGGGAGAAAGCCACTTGCTCCCAATCCAAATCCAGCCCTATTAATTGTCAAATCAGGACCACTTTTTTTTGAGGTGTAGATGCAAGATACAAAGCAGTAAGAATTAAGAGATTACCCAGTAGTGCATACGTGTATCGGCTGGTCTCATAATCCATCATTTACATTCCTTCATTATCGATCTCTCCTCGATTGCAGATGAGTAATTATTCAATGTCTAGTTATGGTCTTAAAAATAGTTGTATCCATTTTCCTGTGAAGACAAAATTAAGACCCTGCCCCAGGTTTCTTAAATGTGTTTTCCTTACCATGTATCAATTTGTCATATCAGGGTGAGCAATTACTTCTCCTCCTTAGGAAGGGACTCCTTTTCAAAGCAGACTTTTATTAGTTTTGTCGGTACCCATATCTTTTCTTTTCCTGTTGAAACAAAAGCGAAACTCCTACCCCATCGAAGCACATATCCCGGCTTCCACTCTGAAGTCAACACATCTTTGAAGTAGATGGGTTGATTTATCTTAGAGGATTTCTCTACTACCCAATGTCTCTCAGCAGCTGATGTTCCCTTTTCATCAGTGTTAAAAAAATTTAAAGTCAATAAGACACTGTACAACCTCTCCCTGGGTTTTCTCATTTCTTTCTTCTGTTTATAAAGACTTTCTTTTAACGTGTGGTGAGATCTCTCCACAACTGCCTGTCCTGTAGGATTGTGTGGTATCCCTATAATATGTTTTATATTATAGTATCCAAAAATCAGCTTCATTTTTTGGGAAATGTAAGCTGGAGCATTGTCAGTCTTAATCTGAGTGGGAATTCCCATTATGGCCATGGCTTCCAAAAGGTTAGTAAGTACAGCATCAGCATTTTCAGAACTCAGGGCAGTCGCCCATTGCATTCCAGAATAGGTATCGATAGTATGATGTACATATTTCATTTTTCCGAATTCTGGGAAGTGAAACACATCCATTTGCCAGATCTCATTTCTCTGTGTACCTTTAGGATTACTTCCAGCAGGTAAAGACGGTTGGTTATAGAAAGAGCAAGTGTTGCAATTCCTTACTATTTCGTTTGCTTCATTCCAAGTAATGGAAAAACTCTTCTTTAATCCTTTGCTGTTAACATGATGTTTCTCATGAAATTCTGTGGCCTCTAGCACATTTCCTATCAGCAACTGACCAATTTCATCATTTCCCTGTGCTGGAGGGCCTGGGAGACCCATGTGCACCCTGATGTGTTCTGTACTGTTGGAGACTGAGGACTTGGTCCTTTTCATAAAGCCTTGTGAAACCCAAGACCATAAGTTTCCTGATGATAAGGTGTTTTCTCTGATTGCTAGAATAGCTCTTAGTGACTGATTGCCAGAATAGCCCTCAGTAAAACCACAGAATATTCCTTTGTCTGCCTTTCCGCCTTTCCAGAATGGGTGGGTGATGTGGGAATGCCCTTCTTTATGCTGTGAATCTCAATCTTTAAATAAAGGAGCTGTTTTGGGCCATGGCAGGCACCATAGAAGAAGTAGGAGAAATCAGAGCATGGGTAGGGGAAGCGGGGCGGAGTCAGAGGCAGATCGAGCCAGCCGCCCAAAGAACAACATGTAAGGAACACGGGTGAGCTACGGGCCGGGGCCACGTGGCCCACGGATTAATAAAAATGGGTTGATTTAAGATGTAAGAGCTAGCTAGCAATGTGCCCGAGCCATAGGCCAAACAGCATAAAGTTAATAGAAGCGTCTAAGTCGTTTCTGGGGACCCGGGCGGCGGCACGCGGATAAGCGGTCCCTGGCAGGTCTGTGGGTCCGGGACCTCTGGCTGCCCAGGACCCGAGAACCCACTACAACAGGTGGGTGGTGCTAAGCCCAACAGATATGCCATTTACCCTTCCCCCACAGCTGCTATTTGCCATCCCCTACCCCCCTCCTCACTTCCCTCCCCTGAAGAGTATATATGTTACAGCTTGCAGCTCAATAAACAGAGACCTTGACATGATCTAGACAGACTCTGTCCTTCTTTGTGAGCCTGGTCTCCTTTCTCTCTCCCACCATTGGTTTCTTTCAGGAGGTACCCCCAAGAGACCCAAAAAATAACTAATCACGCTGGTCGTGGACAGTGGCACCTCAACGTGAGGCTCGAGGAACGGTAACCTACTGGACAGGCGAGAAAAATAGTGGGATCCCCCAGAACCCAGACGGTCGAGACACCCGGACCACATCACTCGTGCACCGCGGGAAGTCTTGAGGAAAGAAGGTAAGCCGTCCCACTCAGCCATGGGCAAAACTCTTTCCAAAGAGGTGTTGTTTATTCAAGAGATGAAAGGGAGTCTCAGGGAGAGAGGATTAAGAGTTAATAAAAAAGATTTGGTTAAGTTCTTTTGTTTTATAAAATGAAAAGGAGTCTCAGGGAGAGAGGAATTAGAGTAAAGAAAAAAAAAGACTTGGTAAAGTTTTTTTTGTTTTGTTGAAAAAGGTTAAGAAAGGTCCTCGCTATTAAAAAAGGAAATGAGGAACCTCACACTGCAAATACAAGACTTGCAGGCAGATCTTGCAGGAGAGATCAACATACAGTCCCCATTAAGAAAGTCTAACAGCCCCAGCAGAAATAACCCTCCAAAGAAAAGGGGTCGACCTAAACGAAGGGCCGACCTCTCCCTTGCCTTCCCAGTGATAACTAGAGCCAGCTCCTGCTCTCAGGAGGGGGGAAAACAAACAGACCAGGCAGACAGTGCTGAGGAGCCAAGAGAGGAACCAGAGGGAGATTCCTCTGCCTCCAAAGAAGAGGAGGAGGATCCAGAAGGAGAGACAGAAAAGGCGAGTGAGAGTCAAGTCATATATAAAAAACTAAAACTTGAACATATTAAAGAATTGCACTCTGCTGTTAAAAGTTATGGAATTAGTGCCCCATTTACCGTTTCTATTCTTGAGGGGCTTGGGGGAGATGGCTATCTGCTGCCCCATGAATGGAATAAAATAATACAATCGGTTCTAACTTTCCAATACCTGACCTGAAAAGCTGAGTTTGTAGATAAAGCAGAGGCACAGGCTAGCATAAATAAAAAGAGTGCTCAGATGACCTCTTGGTTCGCTGATAAGATCACAGGCAGGGCAATGCAGATTGTGTAAACAAACCTCTCAGGAGGCAGAGCCCACCCAGTGCATAGCAACCGTTGAGGGCAGGAGCTCAGAGAGCTAGTGGGGGCCCCTGAGTCACCACGCCAGAAACATGGGCAGCAGAGGACAGAGCCTGGCTTTACCTGGGGAGGTCTCCACATCTAGAGTGGGGAAGTGTCATTGTTACATTGTCAACTTTACTTGCAGTTAGCAGTTTCAACAGGCTTTGCCTTTATACTCTTGTGAGATTTCATTTCTCTTTGTAGCACCTTCCTTTTTTTCACTGTAAATATAAAAAGTGACTTTTGCCTCATGAAAGACTTAACATCTCTCATATAGACCTCATGCTGAGAATGTGTCTCAGCTTTTGAACAGATTCTAGAGAGCTGGGTTCTGAACAGGAGGACACGGCTCAAAGTCAACAGCTTTAGCCTCTGAATTCTGTGAGTAGAAGACCTTTCCATCTGTCTGGCAGCAATAAGTGAACCTAAGAAAGACTTTCAGTTGGCTCTGTGCTTTCCAGCCCAAAAATAAGCAGAGAAAACATGAATTTGCCGTCCTGTCTGGCTTTGGGCAGCTCCCGGCCACAGTGAACAGTGATATGAAAGCAGCAGCCCTGTGAAGATCATGAACATGATTTTTATAGAATTCTGTTTCCTTGATAGTAGCTTTATAGTCCACCCTTGTAGTAGATGAAAGGGGAGGAGCTGGTCTGCAGATAGGAGGGCATCTTGATTATTTTCCTTTATTACAAAGTGAAAGTTAGGTTCCTAAGTGGAAATTACGATGCTGCTGCATTGTGACAGGCTTGCGTCCAGCACGAGGGCAGGGAAGATGGGTAATACACTCCTGGGGAGTGAGTTCTCACTTGTTAGTTTTGAGCACTAAGTTTGTGGGACAGTGTTCTCTTAGACTGCCAAGTTCCCAGTGCAGAGGCTGAGTGAAATGTCTTGTCTGCACAGTGCATGCATTGCATTTGCCCACAAACAGCTGTCCGTGTGGAAAGGGTTGTTTAAGCGTTAATGAGTGAACCAGCCTAGGTAATTGGTATGCTTTTCATTACTTTTGGCTAATGGCTGCCCAGACGTCTCTGTGGAGGCACATGTCAGGTGTGTTTGCCTCAATGTTGGCTTCCTTATTCACTTTGTTCAAACTGATTTTCAGTCATTTGGCCAAAAGAGGTGAAAAGTGTTCTGTTGTGCCGACCTGGTGTGGCTGATGACTTGTGGAAGTGGATTATTCTGGCCACTGGAGAAAGAGATTACTGAAAAGGGGCACCAGTCTGTTGCTTACCCCATAGACATCATCTTAAATAAGGTGGTGCAGTGAGCATAACTCCACCAGAGGGTCAGGGCCTTGTCCAGGAGCTCTGATGAACTGATTTTAATTCTATTTTTCAGAGTGCACATGTGTCCTATTTCAGCAAAAGTAAAACTATCCTGTGTTAAGATTTATCTGGAACACTTTTTTGAGGCAGGCTTGCACTAAACCATGGCTGGCCTGAAACTTCTGTGCAGGCAGGGTGGCCTTAAACTCAGAGATACACCTACCTCTATTGAAGTTAAAGGCCTGTGCCACCACACCCCACTATTGAAACATAAACTTTTATTATAGCGTGTTTGACACACATGTACAACTTAGCAGATTTAAATGTGTATTTGAAAAAACATGATCTGTTACATAGAAGCCTGCTCAAACCTTTCTGACACCAAGTCAGATTTGCTGGTTCCCTTGTGCTCATCCACCATTGACTGGCTGACAGTGCTGGCTGACTTCTCTCTTGACCTTGTGCTTGCAGGATTTTGTTTACAGGTATATGTTTCTATGCATTTCAGTGGTTCTCAGGAATGCAAATAAAAGGTACATTAAAACTCTGGTTAGCAGATAATACCAAAGCATTTGTATTAAAACTCATTACTTCTGGGCTGGGAGCTCTGGCATGAATCTGTTGCCTAGTATGCTGTAGACTCAGTTTCTAGTACCACAAAATCACTGACCTTTCTGTCAGTGGAGATTTCCAACACTTATTAACAGATAGGTAGCTCATTTTTGTAGAGGAATATTTTTAAATTTCTTTCTGCAAGGTCACATGTGAAGGTCAGAAGACAATTTTAGAAGTCTGTTGTCTCCTTGCACTTGGGGTCCTAAAGATAGAACTCAGGTGGTTTCAAGTTTGGCAAGTGCTGTTACCTGTAGATCAATCCCTCGGCAGCCAGGTGTTTGCAGACTTTTTAAGACAGGGTTTGTCTTATAACCTTGACTAACCTTGAGTTTATAGTAGTCGTGGATCAGCTTACACTGCTGAGATCACACATGCACTGCTATACCAGGCAATGGCTCCTTGTGTATCATCTGTCCTGCCTCCCTATGACAGGCAAGAAAGTGCTTCCTAGTTATCCGGCCTTGGTTTGCCAATTACTTTTTTGGGAGTCCGGGATGCTACTAGATATTTTAAAAGTAAGCCAAATATTATAATTGCTCCATATTCCAAGAATCACTTAGAATGGCTACAGACCCATAACTCAGACTGGGCTGTTTTTTTTGTACAACTTTTCAGGGACAGTTTGCTCATATACCCCTTTTATTTTTCTTAAAAACACACAGCATAATCCTATTCCCCGGGCCTTAACCATATTTATTGATGGCTCCAGGAATGGCAAAGCCGCCAAAAAGGCCCATAGGCTTCACCATCTTTATTCACAGATGCTAAGGCAAAAATTTCCTATAACTAGAGACCAAGCAAGAGAAATAATTAAAAGTTGTAAGAACTGTGTAACACTTTTGCCAGAGCCTCATTTAGGGGTCAACCCTCATGGCCTCATGCCTGGGCAACTACGGCAAATGGATATTACCCATGTTTCCTCCTTTGGAAAAATAAAGTTTGTGTATGTTTCCATTGATACCATTAGCGGGTTTATTTTTGCCTCCACACACTCTAGAGAGGCCACCAAAGATGTTATTAACCATGTTATGCAGGCCCTTATGGTCCTGGGCCAACCTAAATGTATAAAAACTGATAATGGCCCTGGGTATGTTAGCAATAAATTTAAACAATTTTCTGCCCAGTTGGGGATTAAACATGTTACAAGAATTCCCAATAACCCTCAAGGCCAGGGCATTGTTAAAAGAGTGCATCAGACATTAAAGAATACCTTATTAAAGCTTGCTTCACAAGAAACATATTCCATTAAAAGAAATCAAAAGGTTTTGCTGGCTCATGCCCTGTTTGTTTTAAATATTTTGAATCTTGATCGCTTTAGAAAGTCGGCAGCAGAATGCTACTGGCACCCAAAAACAAAAGACAATCTTGCCATTGTCCTGTGGAAGGACCCTATGACAAAGATTTGGAATGGCCCTGACCCGGTCCTTATATGGGGCAGAGGATCTGCCTGTATATTTGATACCAAAGAAGGCAGAGCTCGATGGTTACCAGAAAGATTAATTAAGCCCCATGTACAACCTGTTCCCTCAAAAGAAAAAAAGTATGATAATTAATTTTGTCCAGGGGCCCCTCCCCTGAGAACAATCTCTCCTTGTTTTTCATTTTAGGTAAAAGATGACCCTATTGTGCTGGAGATTACAAAAACAAGCTAAGCAATGAAGGCTGCTCTTCTGGCTGCACTTGGAATTTTTACCTGCCTTGATGGAGTGACGCTTAACCCTGTCAAAACTAGTCCCCATCAAGTCAGGAGACTCTCCTGGCAGTTCTATTCCCAAATGGGGGAAGTGATCTGGGAACTTACGCAGACCCACACCCCCTTTTTTCATGGTGGCCTGAGCTTACCCCAGACTTCTGTCAGCTAGTAGCAGGATTAGAAACTTGGGACATAACTGAGATAGAGCCTGGTCTCCTTTCTCTCTCCCCCCATTGGTTTCTTTCAGGAGATACCACCTCGAGACCCCAAAAATAACTAGTCATGCTGGTCGTGGACAATGTACATAGGATGTAACCTATTTCTGATGATATCTTGTAGTTGTATGAACAGTAAGGTCAGGTCTGTATCATCAGGAATGAAGTCAGCAGTTTCAATATGTAAAACAACTCTTTCTGCATATTGAGAGTCAGTAATTACATTGAGAGGCTCTGTGAAATCCAACACCATAATAATTGCATATAGTTCTGACTTCTGAACAGAGTTATAAGAGCTCTGAGCCACCTTAATTAAGTCTTCAGACTTGTAGCCAGCCTTTCCTAAATTGTTCACATCTATATAAAAGGTGGGGGCTCCAGAAATGGGTTTATCCTTTACCACATGAGGAAAGATCCAATTAGTTTCCTTTATGAATTGAATTCTCTTGTTTTGAGGATATTTATTATTAATCTCTCCTAAAAAGTCACTACAAGCCTTTTGCCAAGGTTCACTGTCTGCCCATAATCATTCAGTTTCTTCATTAGTCAAAGGTACAACAATTTCTGCAGGGTCCTTTCCAGTCAATTGGCGAAGTCTTAATTTACCTTTAAAAATCAGATCAGAAATTTTTTCGATATATGTCTTCATCTTCTTGCTTGGCCTATGTGGCAGAAATATCCATTCTAATATAATGCTTTCTCTTTGCATTAAGATTCCTGTTGGAGATTGTCTAGAGGGTAAAATAACAAGTATGCAATCCAGGTCTAAATCCACACAATCCACATGTGCTTCTTGAAGTTTCTTTTCCACCAACTCTAATTCTTTCTCAGCCTCATCAGATAATTCTCTTGGACTATTTAAATCCTTGTCACTATCCAAAGTCTTGAACAAATTAACTAGCTCATAGTTTTTTATACCAATCATGGGCCGTATATGAGCAATATCTCCTAGTAACTTTTGAAAATCGTTAAGAGTCTTCAATTTATCTCTATTTAATTTTACCTTTTGTGGCCTAATTTTTTGTAAACGTATTTTATATCCTAAATAATTGATAGAATCTCCCCTCTGTACTTTTTCTGGAGCAATTTGTAGTCCCCAATCAGGCAATATTTTCTTTAGTTCTTCAAACAATGTTTCTAATGTCTTTGGGTTTGGGTCTGCCAACAAAATATCATTCATATAACGGTAAATGATAGATTGAGGGAAGCGCTTGCGCAGTATTTCTAGTGGTTGTTGTACAAAATATTGGCATAAAGTGGGACTATTCAACATTCCTTGGGGAAGGACTCTCCATTGGTACCTCTTAGCTGGCCCTGAATTATTAAGAGTAGGCACTGTGAAAGCAAATTTCTCTTTGTCCTGTTCCTGTAAAGGTATGATAAAAAAACAATCCTTCAAATCAATAACTGCAATAGGCCATCCTTTAGGTAGCAGAGAAGGCAGGGGAATACCAGATTGTAAGGAGCCCATAGGTTGCATCACCTTATTAATTGCTCTTAAATCTGTCACCATCCTCCATTTTCCAGATTTTTTCTTGACAACAAAAACAGGAGAATTCCATGGACTGGTTGATTCTTCGATATGCTGAGCCTGTAACCGCTCCTGTACCAACTATTCCAAAGCCTGAAGTTTTTCTCTCGACAGAGGCCATTGTTGAATCCAAATAGGCTTTTCTGTTAACCATTTCAAAGGCAATGCTGTGAGTGTCCTTTTAGGTTCTGTGGTTATTGGGCAATTCTTTTGTACAACCTGAATGGCTGTTGAATTTTCTCCATAGTACCTTAAAGCATCATTTTTGGAAACATAATTGAGTCTCCGGTTGATATCAGAACCAGGAGGGATTTTAATCTGGGTATTCCATTGCATTAGAAGGTCGCGACCCCACAGATTCACTGCTATGTCAGCCATATATGGCTTCAACCGTCCTTTCTGACCTTCTGGTCCTATGCATTCAAGCCATCTCACACTCTGTTTCACCTGAGATATTGTTCCAATACACAGAAACTGGATATCTACTGCCCGTAAAGGCCATCTTGGGTGCCATGATTGTGGGGTTATGATCAAAACATCAGCCCCCGTGTCGACTAAACCCTGGATATAAATATTATCTATCCGTATTCCCAATTTTGGTCTTTGTTCATTTATTGAAGTCTGCCAAAATATTCGTTTTGTGATTCTTTTTGGAATTTCTGAATTTTCTTTTGAATTTATGTTATTATCTGATACCATATGATCTTCTAGATCAGGTTTTGGATGCTCTATTTGTCCTGAGAATTCTGGTCTTCTACTATGACCAGATATGATCTCACCATCCTCCAATTTGGAGTCTGATTTTTGGGGGCTTCCTGAGGGAAGCCCGGAAAGGCATTTCCCGATGGTAGAGGGTTGCCTTCTTTATCCCTGGTAGATCTACATTCATTGGTCCAATGCCGTCCCTTGCCACACCTTCTGCATAATCCAGAAGGCAATGGCCTTTGCTGCATCCACTGTGCCTCCGGTGTAAGCTGCAATGCCTATCAGGTGGCCCTCATGGTGGGATGTTGGTGAGCCAGAGCTTCTTGGAGCGAAAGGTTCCCCGGTTCCTTGATACAGCGCCTATGTAATGACCTTGTCACCCCGTTCTCAGCCATAATGCACCTAGTCTATTTTTCCTTAATCTTTTTCTTGTTTGCTTTGCTACTGCTAATTGTATTATACCAGAGACTAAATGTACTCATTTATAATTCCAGGAATAAAACTAGCACAGTCAATGATGAAAAACAGGAGGAAGCACCTCCTTCTTTATTTCAGACAATTAAAAAGGTTCTTAAGAAACCAATGACTTAGTGGAAATAGAACAACTGGTAAGAAATTCTTATAAACAACACAGTAACTCGGAGAAACAAGCATTAGCAAGAATTCTCTCCAGGGCTCTCCCAGGGGGATATGTACAATATAAGATTAATGGCAAACAGTAGACAGCACCTACGACAAAAATTAATGAGACTATTCTTAAGAGCAACTCAATGTAACAGAGTTTATGATGAACATGGCAACAGGTAAATAGTGTACAAAGGACAAAAAAGAAATTATTACTCACTTCCCTTTTTTCTAAAAGATCAAAGTGTATGCAAAAACCCTGGTGTCTGCTTAACTCAAAAATGGACAAACTAGTGGCCCCCCTTTTCAAAAGCCTTTTGGGGTCATGCCCTCGCTGTCCATTCGGCTATGAGAAGAAAAATGGGCATACAAAAAAAAAAAAAAAACTTCTCAAAAAGACACAGCCCATGCCCATGGAAGATTAATAAGTAGTTGTAATCATTCTCTTAAAAATCATTAACCATGCCTTGCCTACCCTTAACCACAAGCCAGCAAATGCTTGTTTACAGCTGCCCACAAGGGGTACTCACAATAGATTCAATGTATGGCACATGTCCCATATTGTTCTGTTCTCATAAATGTCGTGGTTAAATGCCTTGCCAAGTTCCCTTTTGCTTTCAGTATATAATCACCTGAAAAAGTCAGTAAAGTTGCAGCAGCATTAGCTCAACCCTCTGAGTGTGTCTGTTTGTCATTTACTCGCCAAATCCCATTCTCCTCTCCTTCGACCCGTGTTCTCCCTCGGTCTCAGTGCCCCAAGAGGGCCGGTCCGTGGCAGGCCTTCTGTTCGAATTAAACCTAGATTGGGTATTATATCCAAGAGTACCTTGTGTACAGTTCCGTCTTATATGGCCTTGTTTACCACAGTTGAAACAAGTGATGTCTTGGTTCCTCACCCTAACATTAGCAACAGCTTGGCCTACCCAATTCTCCTCATTGCCATGGAGAGATTCAGCATTGATTGCATATTGAATCCATTCTTCTATAGGTACAGCTCTAATCTTTAAAGGCATAAGCATTCTTCTACATTCTGTATTAGCATGATCAAAGGCCAGAGAAAGTATTAATTGCTTCCTAACTTCTGGATCTGATATTGCTCTACGAACAGCCATGGTAAGCCTCTGTAGAAAGTCAGTATAAGGCTCTTTTGAGCCTTGTTTGACCTTAGTATAATGCTCGATTTTTTGACCTGGGTTCAAAATCTTTTCCCAAGAATTCAGTGCAGCAGTACGGCATAGCAATAAAGTATGCTCGTCATAAGTAGTTTGAGTCCTCATATCAGCAAACATGCCTTCAACAAGGATTTGGTCCTGAGAAGCAAAAAAAAAAAAACCCTAATTTTTCCTTGTTGTTCTAAGGTCTTGGCCTCCTCTCTAAACCAGCTTCTCCACTGTAAATTCTGACTTTGGTCCAAGACAGCAGCTGTTAGCTGCATCCAATCAGTTGGTAGAATCCGGTTTTTTTTGCTGACTATGAATTTAGAAGCTGCTTCACATAAGTAGAGTGTATACCGTGCATTGATATTGCCTCTTTAAAATCCTTGATGTCTCTCATATGTACTGGCTCATAGCTATACTCTACATATTCTAAGGATCCCCCAGGTGTTATCTTTGTCTGAATAGTAGCTGGGAACAATAGTGGTGCGGAAGGGGGTACCCTGTTAAGTTTACCACCTTGGGTAGAGTATCTCCAGTACCATAATATCACATCAGGGGTTGACCTGAACTGTTCTGAGCATAAGATGCATCACTACCCTTTTCCAGTATTGCAATGCGGTCCTCCCATTCTTGTATTTTGGATATTACAGGTTCCCATTCCTGGATTTTGGACACTACCAGTTTCCAGTCTTGAAGTTTAGATACTATTGCTTTTTCTAGAGCTTGAGTGTCCTGATGAAGCAGTCCTTCCAAAGACCTCAGCGAGCCAACAATTTTTTGATCCCCATCATTAACATAATTAATGATTTTCTTGTTCTCGTCATTAATGTAGTCAACAAGTTTCTTGTTTTCATCATTTACATAGAGCCTATATTTCTCTTGTACAGTGTTATCCTTATCTACAGAGGAAGCCTTATCTGAAAGCTTGTTGTAACCAATTTCCAGAGTATCCATCCTTTTTGCCATTTTAGTGTGTGACAGTTCCACGTCATATACCTTGGACAGCAACTGTCAATTTACATTTTGCACCTGTTTAACCTCATCTGCCACTGTAGAGTTTGATAGTTCCATAATACATAATCTGGACAGTAATTGTTGGTTTCCATTTGACAACTCTGTCATCATCCTCTTATTTTGAAATATAAAATAGAGAAATAAGCCAAAAAATAGTAGAACTGGGGTATTGAATCCTTCAAGATATTAATTTAAAAATTTATCAACCACCATGGCAAAATATGACCTAAACTCTTCAAAAGAATAATAGTCAGCCATTGCGTCAATTCAGATGTAATTACGCCGTTTAGTCGACAGGTGTCACAGTAGCGTTCAATTCCATGCCCACTGTATGATGCAGAGACTCTCAGCAGCAGGAAGCTGCGGGCTGAAAACTGAGCACTGCAGCGGGCTGAAAACCCAGCGCTGCAGCAGGATGAAAGTAGAGCCAGGTGCTGCGGCAGGCCGGTGAGTTGAAAACCATGCCTGTGCACTGAGCTGAAAACTCTTGTTTGTGCACTGAGCTGAAATCTCGCGCTTGCCCACTGAGCCAAAAACCCGTGCCCAGGCACTGTGCCGAAAACCCTCGCCTGCACACTGGACCAGCTGGCTGGAAACCATGCCCGGCTAGTGAGAGGGAGCTTTAAACCCAAGTGAACTGTCTGTATATCCCCTGCCCTCTTACAGGTTAGGGCACAGGGCCGAGGATGTTGGGCGCCAGATGTAGCCAGAGTTTTACTACCTCCATTGATATCTCTTTACAGGCTGAGAATCATTATAAGTGAGCACCATAAGGGTAAATTTTTTCTTGTCCTGTTCTGTAGGGGTATAGCAAAGAAACAGTCTTTAAGTCGATTGCTATGATAGGCCATTCTTTGGTAACAAAGAAGGAAAAGGAATTTCATATTGTAGAGAGCCCATTGGCTGAGTTACCTTTTATACTGCTCTTAGATCGGCTACCATTCTCCATTTGTCCAGATTTCTTTTTGATAACATAACAGGAGAATTCCAAGGTTGGTTGATGCTTCATATGCTGAGCATTTAACTGCTCCTGTACCAACTGCTCTGTAGTCTGCACTTTCTCTTTTGTTAGAGGCATTGCTGAATGCAGTAGGCTTATCTGTTAATCATTTTAAAGGCAGCACTGTGGGTGCCTTTGACAGATAAATGGCCGTTGTGCTTTATTTACGTACAACTTGATTGATTGTGACTGTTTCTCACAATATCTCCAAATATTTTTCCCAGAAACATATGTTGGTTTATGATTTGTTTCTGCTACTGGAGAAATGTTAATCTGAGTATTCCATCATTGCAAGAAGTACCCATGAACTCATACCAATGTTAGTCACATATGGTTTTAATTTTCCTCTCTGTCCTTCTGCCCCTATACATTTAAGCCATCTTGCACTTTGTTTTACCTGTGATAAAGTCCCAATTCCAAAAAACTGAACAGTTACCTCCTGAAGCAGCCAATTTAAATGCCAAAATTCTGGTGAAATTATTGCTGCATCTGCCCCTGTGTCTACCTATTCTTTAATGATGACATCATGATGGCAGGATGAGACTGAACTGGATTTGATATGATTTGATTTGGTCTCAGGGCATTGCCCAAAGGCCAAAAGTTACTTTGTCTGTCCCTTGTTGACTTGCATCCATTGGTCCAGTGCTTCCCCTTCCCACACATTCTTTGTATTCCAGAAGGGAAGGATGCTCTTGAGAGTATTCCTAACAAGCACATTTTTTTCTGGGAGCACAATGTTTACAGTCCCTTTCTACATGACCCTGTTTTCCACAGTTGTAACAATTGATATTGTGATTTTTCTTTAACCTCTAGAAATAACTTGTCCTACCCAATGATCATTATAGTTGCAAGATTCCATATTAATTATATCCCAGTTCCAATCCTCCAAGGGGGCTGCTCTTGCTTTTAAATGGCCTAATTATCCTTTTTCATTGAAAGTTAGCATTTTTCAAAAGCTAGAGATTCAATTGAAGACATTGAAGACTTGGTTCAGGGTGGGAAGCTGGGTGTTAGAAAATGCACCGAGGAAGGGGGGGGGGCAGATGCTGTTGCTGCAGGAGGGTCTAATAAAGAGTTTTGATATCTGGACTATGTAGTATGAACGGAATGGAGATCTGTAAGTGTTGTGTAACAGCATAGCTAATGCTCCTAATCCAAAGCACGGCCCAAGGGAAGAATCATCAAGGCTTTGGAAGAGCTCCCGGACATCCTGTGGCCTTAATGGAGAACCATGATCCTCTAAGACAGTGCTCATCAACCTTGCTAATGCTGCCACCCTGCAGTTCCTCATGAATTTATCTCAGCTACTTTATACCTGAAAGTTTGCTACGGTTAGGAATCGTAATGTAAATATCTGTGTTTTCTGACATCTCAGGCCACCTCTGTAAAAGGGTGGTTTGATCGCAAAGGGGTCCTGGTCCTCTCTTCTGAGTCCCACCCGTCAAGCCCTTCTGTTTCCAGCCGGACATTTACATCTCAATGTGTCTGAAACAAGCCCAGTGCTGGGCCACCATCCCCAGGTTAGTGATGCTCAATACCACAGTGTTCCTTGAAGCCCTTCTTAACCTCCTGTCCTCCGGGCTGAGCACGCGCCACTACCTGCAGGTTTTACAGAGCTGTGCGTAGAAGCTGAGGGTTCGCGCGAGATCCAACTCCAAACCTGTCTGTGTGTGAGAACCAGAGCTCAGCTCCTCCCCAGCTTCCCGGCTTGCTGTTCAGTCAGTCCTCGAGTTCGCTCAGGAGACCTGAAAGAACTGACTGTAGTTGAACAAAATGCATGAACTTTATATACTGAAAGAGATGCTTTTTTATTTTTTTTTTCAACAAACATCATTAACCTTTAAGCACAGGACTTGAGAAAATCTGTTACTGGAGCACTCAAGAGTACTGGAGTGACAGCAGTGAGTGACAACTGGGGAATAAAAACCAGAAGCAAGCCTGGTGGAAGCTTTAATTTTAGACTTGTAAAGGTAGCCCTGCTTTGACAGAAAAGCAGGCCTCCAAAAATTGTCTCTTTATTTTTCTCTATGTTGATAAATTGTTCAAACACACCACATACACACCACAAAAAATGTTACCTCCAACAACAGGGCTCAAAAAAAAAATGATACACGGGGCTGCTGCATGCAGTTCTCATTTAATTCCAAATCCTATTGAACAAATGGTACCTTTTCTGTTGTTAAAAAAACTACGGAATACTTTTGAGTTATTCTTACATAAATTTGAGAAATTCTCACACCAAGATAGGGACCAAAATGGAAAAAGAAGAGAGCTGGTTTTTGTTTTAAATAAAGCGATCACTTTTGTGCAGTGCATTATGGGTATGTAAATTAGGCTAGGTCGCCAGCTCTGAGGTTCCCGGAAATACCATATCCTTTTTCTCAGTTGTAAAGGTGCTGGCCGACCACCAGGGGGCACTGCAAACACCAAATTTTCAGAATTCAGGCTATTAAGCAGTCTGAAATAAGATTGTCATTCCAGGAGAGGTGTAACAAACTGTAGAAACTTTGTCTGTACATGAGACACTGATGTCTTCCTCGGCATCAATCAACAAAGAGCTCCAAAACATTCATTTAACACCAAATATTGAGGGTCTGAAGTCCTTAAGCCCTAAGACAATGGAATGTGTGCCAAGCACTGGTAAGGGAAAATTAAAAATACAGGGGCCCAACTCGAGAGGGTCGAGAGAAGATCAGAGAGGCCCCATAACTTTCCCAACCTCCGACTTAAAAGGAATGCAATGAAAGAATAATATAACCAGACATCTGCAGGGTTTTGTTTGCTTGTTTCGGGCTGTTTGAGACAGGGTCTCTTGTAGCCCAGGAGAGCCTCAATCTCTCCATGTAGCCGAAAATGTCTCTGAACTTGATAATCTTCTGCCTGCGATTCCCTAGTGCTGGAACAACAGGCATAGGTCACCACATCAAACTTGGTCTCTGCTGTTGCAGAGAAATGTTCTGTTTGTTATTTGTTGGCTTACATAGCTCTTACTAGAGGAGAACTCCATATATAGAGCAGGCTGACCTCGAACTCACAGACATCTACCTGGCTCTAAGGGCTAGTGTAGGGCTTGAGGCAGTCACATCGTGTTAGGGTGCACTGATATTCCCTTTCACTATCACCCAAATTCAGATGTGTGGTTTTGGGTTGTAACAAGCTGAAGAACAGGAGGCCAGAAGCCATTAGAAGAGTGGTGTTTTTTTGTTGTTTGTTTGCTTGCTTACTTGGTTGTATCTGGGAGACAGAGTTCCTCCGTGTAACTAAAACTCACTTTATAGACCAGGGTGGACTCAGACTCTCAGAGATTCACCTGCCCCTGGCTCCCGAGTGCTGGGATTAAAGGCTTGTGTCAGAATTAATTTTTGTAAAGGAAGTGCTGGGGGGGGCGGGGGGATGGAGACCCCGTGGAAAGACAGCTTGTCTCAGAGAGAATTACCTCTGTGAGAGGGACTGGGGAGGGGCGTGTTTTCTTTACTTGATCTGCATCCTCTGTCATCTGTGGGGTCCATATCTGCATACCTACACAACACCTCACCATCTTAAGTAGCAAATTTGACGGCACCAGCTGTCTTTGGGACATTTGTGGTAAGATCAGATGGGTAGTTAGGAGTTGGCCTCCAAATACTTCCTTTTGGGGACTTTTTGTCTCAACTTGTTCCTGACAGTGAGGACAGTTCAAAATCATAGATAAAGGGCCAAGATCTGTGCCCCGCCCACACACACTTTCATATGGAGACAGGGACCTAGTGACACTGATTCATCATAGGGCAAAGAGCCCTAAAGCGTCAAAGGTCGAGTGGCATTGTGGAAAGGAAGCGGTTATTCTAAGAAACTAAGGCTGGGCTGGCAAGGCTTGTGCTGGGCACATCTTTAATGCCTACACACTCAAGAGAGAGGAGAGTTGGATCTCATTGATTTCCAGAGGCCAGCCTGTGACATCACTTAGGGGTCAGAAGGGACTCTCTGGTGGTAGACAGATGTTTTGTTGATAGTAATGGCTGAGATCGCTGAGATAACACAGATCTTCTAGAGCTCAATGGCCTGGAAGCTGGAAGGCACAAAACTTACCAGAGGAAAAATAAACAGGGGGCAGGTGGAGAGAGAAGAACATTGGTGAGCACAGGACAGCTGTAACCCCAAAAGTCACCTGGGTGTCCATTATAGGAATGGTCCCTTGGAGAAAGCCCCCTTGTGTTCTTTAGATCAGGCTTCCCTCGGAGGTGCTGACTGGACCTCTCTCTTCTTCTCTCCCTCTCTTCATCTGCAAAGTAGAAATGAAATTATCCATAAACAGACCAATTTAACAATTCAGAAATACGATGTCATAGCTCTCTGTAACTTTAGTTCCAAGAGATCCTGTGCATTTCAAGACCTATTTTGCTATTCGCATGCACATGGTGCATATTCATATATCAGGCGCATACACATATAAGATAAATATTTTTTAAAAAGAAAGATGTCACAAAGAATACTATGGACTGCATAAGACAGTACTCAAGGGCATGAGGGTCTCTTCTCAATTCCTTTGAAAGATTATTTACGTTTATGTGTGAGTTTTGCCTGCATATGCATATATAACACAGTTGTTCTTTGATGCCCATGTCAGATTCCATGGAACTGGAGCTAGGGATGATTGTGAACTGCCACATGGGAACACTTAAAAGAAAAATAAAATCTGGGTGGTGGTGGTGGTGCACATGTTTAATGACAGCACTCAGGCTGCAGAGGCAGAAGGATCTCTGTGTCCAAGCAGCCTGATCTACAAAGCATGTTCCAGGACAGCCAGAGCTGTTACACAGAGAAACCCTGTCTAAAAACCAAAAACAAACAAACATGCCTAGTGATAGTTTATCCTGGAGTCAAATCATTTATTCATGACTCATGGGCACATATTTAGGTTACTCCAAATTTTATACTCCAACAAGGAAGCAGTTTCATGAAGTCTTATAATTTGACAGAACAAGAAAATTTCATACATCAGGGAAGTTTTAAAGGTTTCTTGGCAGTTACAGCAGGATGGGACTAGGTCTCCTTCAAGCAAATGTCTCAGGACATTCTTAGTCGTGGGTTGTTGGAAGTAACTGGTCTGCTAAATTAATAGATCCCAAAAGGTTTAGTTACAGGGCGATAGTTCTGATGCTTAGGTGGGTTAAGGGCAGGCAAAGTCCGAAGTATTCTGTTCTGTAAGGGCTGAGTTGTATATCTGAGGTGAAATGTGGGTCTTTCTGAGAGACAATGGGGTAGGGGTAGTTGTAATGCCTTAATTGCTTGTCAGACAGAGTCCCAATATGGAGTCTTGGCTGACCTGAAACTCATAGGGTAGCCTAGGATGTCCTCCAACTCATGGGCAATACTTTCTCTGCATCTCTCTGAAATGCTTGGATGGGCTGTGTCACCAGCCCTGCTCAGGAAGTTAAAATGCCTTAAAGTGATACCAAAGGATGATTTGAGTGAGACAGGTAAGAAGTATAAGAGTTTTATGAAATTGAGAAGAACCCTGATGTCCAGGGGTATTGGAATGCAGAGTCTGAGGATCCTAATTCAAAGCATGTTCAGCAAAGTGTTGGGATCATTTTGATCTGGCATGATAGGATAACACTTCTACCATATAGCAGGCAGATGTCTATGAATAGAGAGAGGCCTGATGCCCTGTGCAGGAGATGGAGGAAGGCAGTGGCAGGAAGCAGGAGACACTTAGATGTAGGAGACTCTTAGACTGTTTCTATGTAGAAGGAAATTATTGTTATGATAACAGAGAGGGAGGGAGACAGACAGAAAGGGAGCGAGAGCAAAGGGTGGGGGGAAAGAAGAAGCTAGAGAGTTTGTGATGTGTGGTGGAAATTTTTCTTAGAACGGGGCTTGACCTCAGAACACAGGGCCGAGTGTGGCTTCAGGGGCTAGAATAGAATCCTAACAGAAATATCTAAGACACTCCTGAGTACCAGGGGCCAAAATAAAAGTTCCCAAACAGGTTTGTGTGTGTGTGTGTGTGTGTGTGTGTGTGTGTGTGTGTGTGTGTGTGTGTGTGTGTGTGTAAAAAGATTTATTTCTTCATTCATTAAGATTGTATATAGTCTTCTGCCTGATGGACAGAAGAGGGTATCAGATCTTATACATGAGCTACCATGTGGTTACTGGGAATTGAACTCAGGACCTTTGGAAAAGCAGCCAGTGCTCTTAACCTCCGAGCCTTCCCCCCAGCCCCTTATTTTATATTTTTAACATTTATTTATAATTATGTGTGTGTGGATGCAGGTTTCAGGGAGCAGAAGCGATCATCAGATCCATGACTTGGAGTTGGAGGTGCAGGTGGTTGGGAGCTACAGGATGTGTTTGCTGTGTCTCCGCAAGAGCAGTAAGCACTCCTCTCTCCATCTCCTTATTGGGTTTTTAGATGTCAACAGGGAAAGAAGAGGGAGCTTCTAAAATCGTATCCTAGAACCTAGGACCGCTAAACCTGCCTGTTTTCTTTGGCCTTTGAGAATGGGTCTCTCTGTGTAGCCCTGGCTATCCTGGAACTGACAGAAATCTGTCTCTAAGTAAAATGACACACTGAGACGCATAAAATACAAGAGGTCGGCCTGAAGGAAGAATCTATTGTGAAGTATTTTTGAGAAGGCTAATGGAGCAATATATGGAAATCGGGCGGTGGTAGCTCCCATCCTTATTTCCGACGCTTAAACACGGACTTCGGGATCCAAACGGGAAAGATAACCACCAGAAAGAAGTGGACCCCAACTGTTTTATGAGCTTAGGTCTAACATGACCCCTCTGCAAACATATATCAGCTTGTCTAGCCAGTACGTGTAACACAAACACAGCCTTCAGTCAACTTAGGTCTCACTGTGCTCATCCATCCACAGGAACAACTTCAGCATCTACTTTTGAAACAGTCGAAAGTAGCCCTGAACAAGCAGGACCTCAAAAAATTGGGTTAAGACTCAGAGTTGTTCCTCTCCACGGAAATCTTTAGTAAAAGGCGAAAGATTTATTCGATCTGAAGAGAAACCAGAGTATACCCAAACAGCTCCGCCCACCATCCTCGCCCGCCTGGAACTCCTACATAACCGATGGGTACCACCGGCACATAATACGTGGTCAATAACTTCTGCTTTCGTCTCACATTAAGTCTCTGGAAGCCGCATCACTATTCAGAAAAACAAAAAAAAATAATAAGGAGTTTACACTTTTAAATGTAAGCCTGGGCCTGTGTGCGATGCATTGTGGGAATGTAAAGGAGGTTACGTCACAAGACAATTTCCAAACCACCGGCCTTCATCCCTGTGCTAGTGCTGGGCCACCGTCAGGGGGCAGGACGAAAGCCGTATTTACACCAGTATACAGACCAACAAAGTCTGACTGTTCGGGTGGGGGTCTCCAAAGCCCCACCCTGAGAGAGGGAGCTATTAAAGGCTACTGAGGGAGGGGGGTGTCACAGGTTGCTCCTGCCCCCGTGTGACTCCACGCCCATGGGCGTTTGGGCAGCACTAATTGCACTCAGGAGGTTAGTAATAAGAATTTCAAGACAACAAAAAACAATAAACAATAAATAAAGGACACGAGGTGAGAGGATGTCGGGTGTACTAATTTGGAGGAAGGTAAGGGTGGGTGGCTGTTGTCTTAGGGTTTCTAAAGCTGCGACAAAACTCCATGACCGAAGAAGCAGTAGCAAGTTGGGGAGGAAAGGAGTTACTTGCTTGCACTTTATTCAGCATTGCTATTCCTCACTCTAGAAGTCAGGGCAAAACCTCAAAGGGCCCAATGCTGATGCAGGAGCTGATGCAGAGGCCATGGAGGGGAGATTCTTGCTGGTTTGCATCCCAGGCTTGCTCAGCCTGCTTTCTTACAAACCCAGGACCAATATAACCCATTGATGGCTATCACCACCCACCGTGTGCTGCCCCTCCCTTTAATGATCGCTAAATGAGAAAATGCCTTACAGCTGAATCTCATTGAGGCATTTCCTAAACTGAGGCTCCTTCTTTTAATGATTCTAACTTACCAAGTTGACAGTCAAAACCGACCAGTACAGATACGACCCAAATATTTTGGTTGTCAGGTTGTGGTGGTCAATACCTTTAATCCCGACACTCAAGGCAAAGGATTATTTCTCTACCTGGAGGTCAACCTCTTGTACAAACTGAGTTCCAGGCCAACTAGGGTTACAAAGAACCTGTCTCAAAATAAAATAAAGGCCTTGAAAATTGTCTTGATACATTCATTTTACAAATGTGCTGAACACGCCCTGGGACTTGGGAATGGAGGCTGAGTGTATATGACAGACACTGAGCTGCTTTATAGCTTTCCTGATTTCTTAGCCTTGAGATAAATCTCAGGCTCATCACCTTTGTGTTTCTGAGGCCGGAGAATGCCAGAAACTCAAGGCTATGGTGGTCTACATAGAAAATCTATGTTAGCTTGGGATATAGAGTGTGATTATGTCTCAAAAAACAGACAGAACAAAAAGAAAAAAAAGAAAACAAGTTGAGAAGAACCATATAAAACAAAAAACATGAGCTGATTAGGTGTATTCTTCGGGTTTTTTTTTTTTTCATATTTGTTTTTAAAAATAGGAAAATCAGCCTGGCCAAGTGGCTCATGTCCTTAATCCCAGCACTCGGAGGCCTAGGCAGGTGGATCTCTGTAAATTTGAGGCTAGCCTGGTCTACATATTGAGTTCCAGGACAGGCTACACAGTGAGTCTGTGTCTCAATGAAAACAAACTAAGTAGGAGAACCAGAGCTGGTGTGTGAAGTTGTCTTTGCCCTCAGCCTGCTGACGTCAGTTCACGGGGACAGAGGGGCAGAAGCGAGAGCTCAGGGTAGAGGAAATGACCTTCCAGGAAACGATATCAGCGGCAAGTGAGTGAGGCGAGGGTGGGAGATGGGATCACCTCATTTGCTTAAGGTGGGAGGCTCCTATGATAAGGCGGGATTAGTGGCAGCATGGTCCACTGGAAATAGCTAGAGAATGTCACCCAATAGGCAGCAGGGGAAGAGCATTTGCTGGGAACTGTGTCAAGGGTCATCCTTGAGGTATGTCAGGCATCAGGCCTAGAGACCTTCTCCAGATAAGGCTAGTTAGAGAGCAGGAAGACCAGCTGGAAGGGGTCCTCCATATTGTACCCAGCCCAGGGAGAGCTGCTAAGCTACAGTAGACTGCAACCCTTGAGCAACAGGGCCTCCACCAACTGGAGAGATGACTCAGTAGTGAAGAGGCCTTGTTGCTCTTATAGAGAATCTGAGTTTAGTTCCAAAAAATATATGGTGGCTCACAACCATCTCTACCCCCTTCTTCCATAGGCACCAGACATGCACAGACATACATGATGGCAAAATATTCATACACATACATTTTAAAAATAAAAGCAGGCAAGTCAGTTGATATGCTGATATTCAAGTGAATGGACTTCCCACCCAGCCCAACTCATGTATTGAGGTCTTATTATGTAGGACATTAGTGTCTTAGTCACAGTTACTATTGCGCGATAAGAAACACCATGACCAAAGCAATCTGAGGGGGAAAGGGTTGATTTTGCTCACAGTTCCATATAACAGTTCATAAAGTAGTGAGGGCAGGAACCTGGAGGCAGAAGCTGATGTAGAGGCCATTAAAGGGTACTGTTTACTGGCTTGCTCAGTCTGCTTTCTTATAAAAACTCAGGACCACCTGTCCAGGGATGACCCTGCCCATCATGGGATGGGCCCTCCCTCCCCATTGATCACTAATTTAAAAAATGCCTTATAGCTGGATATTATGGAGGCTCCCTCCTCTCTGATTATTCCAGCTTGTGTCAAGTTAACATGAAACTAGCCAGTACAATTAAAATGTAATTTTTAAAAGATGTATGTATTTTTGCTTAATGTGTATGGGTGTTGCGGTACTTTGAGAGAAAATGGTCCCCAAAAGGAGTGGCACTATTAGCAGGTGTCACTTTGTTGAAATAGGTTTGGCCTTGTTGGAAGAAGTGTGTCACTGTGGAGGTAGGCTCTGAGGTCTCCTATGTGCTCAAGATGGGCACCCAGTGTCTCAGTTAACTTTCTGTTGCCAGAAAAATGTAGGACTCTCAGCTCCAGCACCATGTCTGCCTGCATGCCGCCATGTACCCCTATGATGATAATGGACTGAACCTCTGAACTGTAAGCCAGCCCCAATTAAATGTTTTCCTTTATAAGAGCTGCCCTACCTAAATGATGTCGCTTCTCAAAAACAGAAACCTAACTAAAAGCAGAAGGTGGTATTAGGGACTGGGGCAAGGTTTCCTTTCCTCTCCTTTCTCTCCTTTCCTTTCCTTTTCTCTTCTTTTCTTTTCTTTTCTTTCCTTTTCTTTCTTTCTTTCTTTAAGGAATATGGCCCTTGGGACTGGGGATTAGAAAAACAGTTGAACACTTTATGTGCTCATTAAAGGGCCATCCCAGTAGGAATGTGGAAGACAGTGATGCTGAGGGTGCTTTGAACTATGGGGGCTCAGATCAAAAGGTTCCAGAGGAGAAGACTATTAATATGTGGCCTAGAGATTGTCCTTGTGGTATTTTGGTGAAGAATTTGGCTGCTTTTTGCTCTTATCCAAAGAGTCGGCTTGAAGCTAAAATGAAGAGTTTTGGATTAATTCTACCAGCAGAAGAAATCCCAGAACAATTTGTGTAGACTCTGTCATATGGTTAGTAGTGTTTATGCTTATTAAGATTTATAAAGAAAAAGAACAATCTGAGGAGAAAGAAGCATCTGGAAGTAGAATGAAGATAAATCCCATGTTCAAGATGATAAGCCAATTTAAAAAAGAAATAAAGAGCTGGGCGCTGGTGGCCCATGCCTTTAATCCTGCCCTCCCGAGGCAGAGGCAGAGGCAGAGGCAGAGGCAGAGGCAGAGGCAGAGGCAGAGGCAGAGGCAGAGGCAGAGGCAGAGGCAGAGGCAGAGGCAGAGGCAGAGGCAGAGGCAGAGGCAGAGGCAGAGGCAGAGGCAGAGGCAGAGGCAGAGGCAGAGGCAGAGGCAGAGGCAGAGGCAGAGGCAGAGGCAGAGGCAGAGGCAGAGGCAGAGGCAGAGGCAGAGGCAGAGGCAGAGGCAGAGGCAGAGGCAGAGGCAGAGGCAGAGGCAGAGGCAGAGGCAGAGGCAGAGGCAGAGGCAGAGGCAGAGGCAGAGGCAGAGGCAGAGGCAGAGGCAGAGGCAGAGGCAGAGGCAGAGGCAGAGGCAGAGGCAGAGGCAGAGGCAGAGGCAGAGGCAGAGGCAGAGGCAGAGGCAGAGGCAGAGGCAGAGGCAGAGGCAGAGGCAGAGGCAGAGGCAGAGGCAGAGGCAGAGGCAGAGGCAGAGGCAGAGGCAGAGGCAGAGGCAGAGGCAGAGGCAGAGGCAGAGGCAGAGGCAGAGGCAGAGGCAGAGGCAGAGGCAGAGGCAGAGGCAGAGGCAGAGGCAGAGGCAGAGGCAGAGGCAGAGGCAGAGGCAGAGGCAGAGGCAGAGGCAGAGGCAGAGGCAGAGGCAGAGGCAGAGGCAGAGGCAGAGGCAGAGGCAGAGGCAGAGGCAGAGGCAGAGGCAGAGGCAGAGGCAGAGGCAGAGGCAGAGGCAGAGGCAGAGGCAGAGGCAGAGGCAGAGGCAGAGGCAGAGGCAGAGGCAGAGGCAGAGGCAGAGGCAGAGGCAGAGGCAGAGGCAGAGGCAGAGGCAGAGGCAGAGGCAGAGGCAGAGGCAGAGGCAGAGGCAGAGGCAGAGGCAGAGGCAGAGGCAGAGGCAGAGGCAGAGGCAGAGGCAGAGGCAGAGGCAGAGGCAGAGGCAGAGGCAGAGGCAGAGGCAGAGGCAGAGGCAGAGGCAGAGGCAGAGGCAGAGGCAGAGGCAGAGGCAGAGGCAGAGGCAGAGGCAGAGGCAGAGGCAGAGGCAGAGGCAGAGGCAGAGGCAGAGGCAGAGGCAGAGGCAGAGGCAGAGGCAGAGGCAGAGGCAGAGGCAGAGGCAGAGGCAGAGGCAGAGGCAGAGGCAGAGGCAGAGGCAGAGGCAGAGGCAGAGGCAGAGGCAGAGGCAGAGGCAGAGGCAGAGGCAGAGGCAGAGGCAGAGGCAGAGGCAGAGGCAGAGGCAGAGGCAGAGGCAGAGGCAGAGGCAGAGGCAGAGGCAGAGGCAGAGGCAGAGGCAGAGGCAGAGGCAGAGGCAGAGGCAGAGGCAGAGGCAGAGGCAGAGGCAGAGGCAGAGGCAGAGGCAGAGGCAGAGGCAGAGGCAGAGGCAGAGGCAGAGGCAGAGGCAGAGGCAGAGGCAGAGGCAGAGGCAGAGGCAGAGGCAGAGGCAGAGGCAGAGGCAGAGGCAGAGGCAGAGGCAGAGGCAGAGGCAGAGGCAGAGGCAGAGGCAGAGGCAGAGGCAGAGGCAGAGGCAGAGGCAGAGGCAGAGGCAGAGGCAGAGGCAGAGGCAGAGGCAGAGGCAGAGGCAGAGGCAGAGGCAGAGGCAGAGGCAGAGGCAGAGGCAGAGGCAGAGGCAGAGGCAGAGGCAGAGGCAGAGGCAGAGGCAGAGGCAGAGGCAGAGGCAGAGGCAGAGGCAGAGGCAGAGGCAGAGGCAGAGGCAGAGGCAGAGGCAGAGGCAGAGGCAGAGGCAGAGGCAGAGGCAGAGGCAGAGGCAGAGGCAGAGGCAGAGGCAGAGGCAGAGGCAGAGGCAGAGGCAGAGGCAGAGGCAGAGGCAGAGGCAGAGGCAGAGGCAGAGGCAGAGGCAGAGGCAGAGGCAGAGGCAGAGGCAGAGGCAGAGGCAGAGGCAGAGGCAGAGGCAGAGGCAGAGGCAGAGGCAGAGGCAGAGGCAGAGGCAGAGGCAGAGGCAGAGGCAGAGGCAGAGGCAGAGGCAGAGGCAGAGGCAGGCGATCTATGTGAGTTTGGGGCCAGCCTTGTATACTCTACAAACTGAGTTCCATCCAGGACTGCCAGGCTATGGGGACACACACACTAATGAGAAAGATTCAGTATTGAGGGAGAAAGTAAAAATCCAGGAAAAAAGAAATAGTAAGGGGACTCTGGGACTCTGGGACCATGAATCAGGGTGCAGGACAGTGGAACCACTTCTCGGGAGGGGGTGCAAATGTTACCACCCCACCTAGTGATGGTGATTTTTAGAATCTTCCTCACGTTGTAAGGCCCCCTCCCCAAGAAGTAGAGTTAGCAACAGCACGTTGTAAAGACAGTAAGCAAACTCGCCTAAGACATATTAACAGGACAGTAAAGATTAGCTTCACTGATAAAAGAAAAACTGCAGTTAAGACTAAGACCAGGTGCCTAGGATAAAGACAAAAGAATGTGGTTAATAGCCATGGTCAGGAAACAGCCCCCAACCAAGGATTCAGCTGGGCAGAGGGGGAAGGGAGGAGAAGCAGTTACTTAGCTATGTGATCAGGCCCAGCCTGATCAGGGAAAGAATTCCAGAAAGAGATAAAGAACAAAAGAACAAACAGCAGGCCTGGGGGCGGGTGATAACCAGGTTGTTTGGTCAGGCCGGATGGCAACCTGGGAGCCCTCACCCCTCACCCCTCACCCCTCAACGGGCGATTTCATTCAAACCAGCCAATGGAAACTTTGTAACTTCGCCTTTGCCTCTGAACGCACGATTTTGCTTCCCTAACCCTATAAAAAGGCCCCGAACAAAGGGCTGGGCGCGCCAGCCATCCCAAGTGGCTTGGTAGCCCGCAGGTCCTGCGTTATTCAATAAACCTCGTGCTGTTTGCAGCTGATCTGTGGCTCGGTCCTCCTTGGGTCATGGGGTCTCCTTCCGAGGAAAGGTCCGTTTCGGGGGTCCCTAACCCCCGGGGGTCTTTCAACGTCAGCTCCATTGATATCCTTGGTCTCTTGACCAGCCTTTATCTCAGCTCTGCCTTTTTAGGATTTACCCTGTGAAGTAGCAGTGACAGAAAGATCGGGAAACTAGAGCTACATGTGGTGGCTCACACTGTTAATCTTGGTTCACAGGAAGCAGGCTATGTTCTGTTATAATAAATCGTGAGTACCTGTAGCTGGCAGAGATGGCCCTATGCAGCCGGGTGGCATGGTGGTCAGCATGAGGTGTGGACCTTGGAAATAGACACACAGGCCAGGCTCATGTGGAGGGACTTTATTATAGAATAAGGAGCGAAAGAGAAAGGGGGAGGGGGAGGGGGAGGGAGAGGGAGGAGCCTTAAGGACTGCTTGACATCAGGGCACTGGGCGGGCCAGGTTATTGCTCATTGGCCAGGCTCCAGGAGGCGGGTCAGGACCCTAACGTTCCTCCCTTTTTTGATTTTATATAAAGGTGAGTTGTTGATGGCAACTGAGGGGAAATGAGGGTGCAGAGTTTTGCATTTTTCTAGGCAGCTTCCGACATTCAGTTAGCTGTCATCCCAGAGACCTCAGGCATATAGTCCTTGAGGGAGCTGAGAAGGCAGGTTCCTGGGAGAAAAAATAGATTATTAACACTGGCCCTCTAAATGGGGTTAGCCATGAAAAGAGTGATGACCGTCAGAAAGAATGGAATGGAAAAGTGCCCTTTGTGTACAGAGAGGCAATGGTAAATGAAAGAGACGTGAAAGCAGATGTGCCCTTTATTGGGACGCCCTGGAAAACCAGGGTGGAGGTGCTGGGTGGGTGCCTGATTGAGTCTGGAGAGGTGGTACCCGCAGTGAAGTCTCAGGAGCTAGTCGGGGTGACACAGCAGACTGAGGGATGGTGTGTTCTAGGAGCACTGGAGCTGCCACATCTACTGTTGTCTGGCAGGAAGGTTGAGCCTGTGCAGGAACTTGCAAATATCTGTAAAACTACTGGAACAGATTCACATTTTGGTGTGTGGCTTTTGAATGTTTTTCTAGGGTCTGGTTTCAGCCGAATGAAACATCTTTGAATCTATGACAAGTGCAGAGGGCAGTCACTGTAAAGTGAGTTTAACTCTTTCTAGTTGGTGGCAAGGTGAACTGTGTGAACTGTGACTAGACTTAGTATTAGCTCCAAGAGAATGACAACTGTGACTTTTCTATAGAGATCTGAGAACAGGTTATGTATGAATTCAAGACTGGTCTCAACTACAAAGGGAACAGAGGCAAGTGGATCTTTGTGAGCTCAAGGCCAGCTCGGTCTACTTAGCAAGCACCAAGACAGCTGAAGCTACACAGAAATTCTGTCTCAAAAATAAAAGCTGAGTGTGATGGTTCACATCCGTAATCTCAGCAGCTAGGAGGCTGAGGCAAGCAACCAACACAAGTTTGAGACCACACTGTTCCACACATTAAGTTCCAGACCAGCCAAGGTTTCTAAAAGCTGAGGGAGGAAGGCAGGGAAGGTAATAAAGAGAAAACCAGGAAGCTGAGCTGAAGGCTGGGTATTACTGGGCATGAGCCTGCTCAGTTTCTAGGCCCATAACACAGCCTCTGTTGTCACAAGCGCTCCATAGCACCTACCTGAAAGGAAAAGTATTTATTCCAGAGGGACAAAGAACCGCCCTCTGGATAGAGAGGACACAGATGTGGCAACGGGGAAATGGCCGTTTAGAAAGATACACGGGAAACCCTGTGTTAGGGTAAAGTGTTTAGCTTTAATTGGGTGAGTTAATTAGGTGAGCCAAAGGGGGCTTTTGATTGCTGAATTTTAATATTTCCATAGCTGGACCTTGCTAGTCAGCCTCAGGAGGAGGAAGTAGCCAAATAACGGAATAGACCTTGGTACCTAGTTCTACGAATGTACTCTAACAGGTTTTTAGCAAGGCAGAAGGAAAGAGTCAGTCACATGCTCAAGTGGACTACTGTCCCTTCACTACCCAGCCTGTGACCACAGAAGGGATCCACTTGAGTGAGCAGAACAGAAGCACTTCCTCACCTACCAGTGGCCCAACACCTGCCCTCCTCCTCCTCCTCCTCCTCCCTTCCAAGGGAGACCCCTCCCCGGGGCTTGAGACCACCTCTACCCCTTCCTCTCAGCCTGTCTGTCTCTAGTGTTTGCCCCCAGGAATCTGTAGCGGGGAACACGGACCCTTCCACCTGTGACCTCTGGGTACCAGGCCCTGGGCTTTGAGACAGCTTAAAATGCCCAGACATTCCAATACACATATGCAGCCCCCTTTGCTGTCAGGAATCGGGATAGTAACCTGAAGTGTCCTGGGCCGACCCCCGGCCCTCCAAGGACTCCGTGTCTTACCTTGTATTCGTGAGCTAACTGCCCTGTACAATTTCTTAACAAGTAACCAATTCTCACTCCATAAAAACTAACAAACATTCTGATTTTAACAATGGAAAGATAGTCCGGCATACAGCCGGACCTCAAAAAATTGGGTTAAGACTCAGAGTTGTTCCTCTCCACGGAAATCTTTAGTAAAAGGCGAAAGATTTATACGATCTGAAGAGAAACCAGAGTATGCTGTGGGTCGGTCACCGAGTGTTCTCGGCCGACGCGAACGCCTACATAACCAATGGTAGCTACTTCCACACAGTAAGTGACCACTCCTGCCTTCCTCTCACGCAAATCTCGAACAGGTACATCACTATTAAAAAAAAAAAAGAAAACGAGAAAGAAAAAGTAAAAGAGATACCCATTTAAATTTCGCACTAGCTGAAGTGCAGTGCATTGTGGGTATGTAAATAAGGCTGTTTCACCACGAGTATCCAGAGATTTCACTTTCCGGGAGTAGTTGTTGGGCTGACACCAGGGGGCAGTGCAGAAGCCAGATTCATGGAGCTATCAATGCCTGCTCCAACTACAAAAGTCTGTTGTTTTAATTTACCCCAAGTAGAAGTTATTCTTTCTTTCTTCCTTTCTTCCTTCCTTCCTTTCTTTCTTCCTTCCTTCCTTCCTTTCTTTCTTCCTTCCTTTCTTTTTTTTTTTTTTTTTTTTTTTTTTTAAGGGGGCAGTATTTTGATCTTGCTTCTGGAAATTTTGAGACAGGATCCCCTAGACTGGCCTTGAACTCACTATGTAGGCACCTGGGCCTGGGAAGTTGAGCACAATTCTCTTTGCCTCAACCTTATGAGTGCTGTGCAGCCATTGGGGAGTCTGCTGTATCCTAAGCTGATACTGAACTCTCCTTATCACTTAGAAAGATCTTGAATTCTTGATCTTCTTGCCTCTGCCTACGAAATGTTGACTTGACAGACATATGCCCCCAAACCCAACCTAAAAATTCTCTTTTCTTTAAGTATATATGCCTGCATGTATATCTGTATAAGAGTGCCAGGTAACCTTGAGCTGGAGTTACAAACAGTTGTGAGCTGCCATGTGGGTGCTGGAAACTGAACCTGGGTCCTGTAGAAGAACAGTAGTCAGTGTTCTTAACTGCTAAGCCATCTCTCCAGCCCCCTTAAAACTTCTTTTAAGGTTAAAAATAAACTAGACAGGGGCAGAGCTTGTGGAGCAAGCAGGAAGCCCTACATTTCATCCCCAGCACCACGTAATAAATATAAAAATAAATAATCAAATCTTGAAACTGGTTATTCTGGCACACTTGTTTTCTTAAAGTGTATTGAAGGCAAGCAGTGCTTGCTCTAGGTCACAGGACTGTGTGCTGAGCCACTGGTAATGAAATATTTACTGACACAGGCCAAGCAATAAGGATGCAGAAGAATAGGTGGAAATTGCAGAGCGGTACCCAATGTTTAAGACTTTGAAGGAAGGAACCAGTTTGGTAACCACGGGCACCCTGAACACGAAGTGAGCGGACCTAAGGAGAGATGCAGTATCACGAGAGGCAGAGGCAGAATCCTGTGTCTTTTTTCCTCCTCCTCCTCCTCCTCATTTTCCTTCGTCTCCTTTGAAGGGTCTCAGTATGTATGTTGGCTGTTCTGGAACTTGTTATGCAGCCTGGGCTTGCTTGGAACTCGTGGATACACCAGCCTGTGTCTCCTTCTTTCAGGATTAAAGGCCAGTACCACCAACCCAGGCCAGAATGATGAGGTCTTGAAGGGAGAGAGACAGCCCTCACTTCTGGAGGACAAAGAGAGATTCTGACTCTTACAGGTTTGGGGAGTGGGCCCGCTCCATACTATAGAAGCTAGCCTGGTTTGGCCTGAATGCCAGGAGTCACAATGCAGAAAGACACTAGATTAAAAAGCAGATATAATATAAATGTGCCCTAGGTCTAGGACTCAGAGATGCTGGCCTTGCTTGCTGTTTCAAGAAAGAGAGAAAACTGAACTCTTCTGTAAGGGCTGTAAACTCACAGCGCATCTGATGTACTCTGGCTCATAGAGAGAGAGTTGCACAGACGCATGGTCTCGATTGTAGGAGAGGGAGAGAAAAAACTGGGGGTCTGTGATGTTTTACTTGGCCGGTAAGAGGAAGCCACTGAAAATATAAAGCCATCAAAAGTCTTCAGAGGACGAGGCATGATTGTTCAAGGTTCAAAGCCATGTTCTTCACAGTGGGTCTCAAGCCAGCTGGCCAGCTCTTCTGTTTTGCTTCTGGGGGACTGTTTTTGTTTGCTTTGCTTTGGTTATTGGGTTTTTTTTTGTTTTTTTTTTTTTCTTTCTTTCTTTTTTTTTTTTTTTTTTTTTTTTTGAGACGGGGGTTTCTCCCTGTAGCTCTGGCTGTCCTGGAACTCACTCCATAGACCAGGTTGGCCTCAAATTCACAGAGATCTTATTGCCTCTGCCTCCCAAGTGCTGGGATTAAAGGTGTTAAATTGTTGTCTATTTATTGAGCATAGGATGAAATATAAGCACTGTGACAGCCTTGTTTTTATTTTTTAAAAGCTGCCAGGTGTGGTGGCACATGCCTTTAATCTCAGTGACTGGAGGCAGAGGCAAGTGGATCTTTCCAAGTCTGAGGCTAGCCTGACTAAGTTTCACATAGCCAGGGCTACATAGTGAAATCCTTTCTCAAAAAAATTTTTAAAGCAATAAACAAGCAAACAGCCAGGCAGTGGTGGTGTACACTAGTTTTAATCTCAACAGTTGGGGAGGGAGAGGCAGGTATATCTTTGTGAATTCAAGGCCAGCCTGATCTACAGAGTGAGTTCCAGGATAGCCAGAGCTATACAGAGAAACCCTGTCTCAAAAAAAAGGGAAAGAAAGAAGAAGAAAAGGAAGGGAGGGAAGAAGGAAGGAAGGAAGGAAGGAAGGAAGGAAGGAAGGAAGGAAGGAAGGAAGGAAGGAAGGAAGAGGGCTGGAGGGCCAGAGAGATGGCTCAGTAGATCATGGTGCTTGTCACCAAGCCTAAAGAACTGGGTTCAATTACTAGAGCCCACATGCTAGGGGAGAGCTAGTTACTGAGTGTTGTCATCTGGTCTTCACATGAGCACAGGAGTGCACACACTGGAACGAGTGTGCTTGCCCGCCCCCCAAATAAATACCTGTGAAAATAATAAGAAAGAAAAAGAAAACTGGGGAGCAGGCTCCATTGTTTAAGGGTACTGGCCACTATTCCAGAGAACCTGGGTTGCCTACTCTAAGACCCTGTCTTCATGCTAGGTTCAAAATTGTTTTAACAGCTAAGCCTAGGACTGTAGTTCATGCTTGTGGTCTCAGCACTTGGGAGGGGAGTCTATCTCAAAAAAATTGTTTGTGACATGAGTGGTTGGTGGCTTAGCAGATGCCGTTCCTAACCTCTCCTTTCTTTGTTTACTCCATATTTGCAGCTACAGTTTGCCATAGTCTTTCTTATGAGGTATATGGGATATGTTCGCAGACAAGAGGATTTTTTCCTTTTATATTTTAACTTTATTATTATTATTATTATTTGTGTGTGTGTGTGTGTGTGTGTGTGTGTGTGTGTGTGTGTGTGTGTCCCCATACATGTGGAGCTTGGAGGACAACTTTCAGGAGTTAGTCCATCCTATGTTTCAGGGACCAACCACACCAGAAAGTGGTTTTTACCCACTGAGCCATCTCAAGGCCCTCTCCCTCCTTCCGTTGTTAATTTTACTTATTTATTTATTTTGTGTATATGTGGTGCATGCATGTGCACACTTGTGGAAGCTTTTGGGGGTTAGGTATCAAACTCGGGTCATCAGGCTTGGCAAGGCCTGAATAGATCACAGCTGGATACTGTTTCACACACACACACACACACACACACACACACACACACACACACACACACACACACACACTCCCATAAAAGTAGGAGAATGCTTGCCTATAATGTACAAGACCCTGGGCTTGATGCCTAGTACCACAGAACAAAAAGGATAAAAACAGGTATGATGGCTCAAGCTAATCCTAGCATTTAGGCAGGGACTGCAGTTAATCACAACAAATATTTTGTTTGCTTGGTTGGTTTTGTTTGATTGTGTACTGAGACAGTTTCCAGGCTGGTCTTGAGAGTGGCTGAGGTTGGCTTTGAAATGATTCTCTTGTCTTCATCTACCCAGAGCTAGGATTATAGGCATGAGCTACCATGCCCCACTTCTCTCATATTCTTTTTGTTTGTTTACTTATGAGACAGGATTTCTCTTCATAGCCCTGGCTGTCCTGGAACTTGCTCTATATACCATGCTGCTCTTGAACTCAGAGATCTACCTGCCTTTGCCTCCAGAGTGCTGGGATTGAAGGCGTGGACCACCACAGCCTGGTATCCCCCACCTTGTCTCAAGGACAAGAACTATTTGTCTTGTTCAGTCTACTACTATTCCTGTCTAGCACTGGCATGTGGCAGACACTCAAAACTATGTTAACTATGGTGCCTTCGAAATATTTTAGACATTTCAAAAAGCAAGCAAGCATCAAGTATCTGACGTCTTCAAAGTCATTGGGCTACTTACTTACTGAAGAGCTAGGACTTGAACCCTTGCCTGCAGAACCACAGGGCCCTCATTGAAACATACATAAGTTTCCAAGGTGTACTAGGAGGTTTCTGGCCTGGACTTTTGGGCCTAACCTCAAGGTTTAGGACCCACAGACCCACAGAGACACACAGTGGCTTACTATAGTTTTATGCTCAGGCATATCACTTGCTAACTCTGTACCCTTCATCTAACCTATGATTCTTCCTGTTCAGCCATATGGCTCGGTACCTTTCTTTAGAGCAGCACGGTTGTCCTCTGCTTCCTGCGGCTTCTCTCTGGTGGTCTCTCTGGCATTCTGCTCTCTGCTTCTTGTTCTCAAGTTTTCTTAGTCTGGTAGCCCTGCCTATACTTCCTGCCTGCCTTTGGCCAATCAGCACTTTTTATTAAAGCAGTGGGTGGGACAGTTATTTACCAGGAAACAACACAATACCCCTACACCAAGGGGTACATAAAAGCACGTGGTCCAACTGGCACTAAGCTGCGAAGGCCACAGGGGAAAATTCCCATGTGTCTCAGCGCCTGGGAGACCGCCCATGCGCCGGAAGTCGTGAGGTCAGGACTACATACCCCAGAATGCCCCGCGGTGCTTTCGCAGGTGTGACGTCGTAAGGTCGCTGGCCCGCGGGATTTAAACAGCAGCGGTTTAGGCGGCGTTAATTAACAGAGCCCGTTGTTTCTAACTTTTTTGCTTTTGTTTTTCGTGCTGCTGAGTCCATGGAATCGCTCCAGGACCGATTGTTTCCTGGTCTTTCCATCAAGATTCAACGCAGTAATGGTGAGGACGGGGTACTGAGGCGAAGGGGAGTATGCCAAGATGGTTACCCAGCCTTCAAACGGCAAGCTTTGGGACAGTCTTGCCCCCATCCTACACTGGGAGGATCCATGTCCCTGCACTGGCGGTCGGTGTCCCCTACTTTCTGCTTGCCTGCTTTCTGAGTGGGGGCGGAGCCCATCTGCGGTCACAGGTGCGCCTAGGTTAGGTTAGAGCCGGTGGCTGTATTTGCTGGGAAATCTTTCTTTGAAACTAACTGCTCGGCTTCTAGCCCCCTGACTAGCTGTATATGGTGCCTGCCGTTACAGTATGTTAGGCGCAGGGATTCAAAGTAAACGAGCTGAAGAAGCGAGTAAGACAACCTTCCGTTTTTGTTAGGACGACTGCAAGTTAGTCATGTGTCATTAGTGCTCTAGCCGGACAACGACTACCAAAACTGAGTTAGGGAAACTTGAGAGGTGAGCTCTTTAGCTGCGTTCAGGAACAGCTCCACTTGGGACAGTAGTGATGTCCTCGCTCAAATAAACATTCTATTTGCAGACTCTGGAGTGAAGATGAACCCTTATCCTATGTGGCTGGGGTTTATGGAGTTTGGTGGGTGTGGGTGTGGGTGTGCGTGTGCGTGTGCGTGTGCGTGTGTGTGTGTGTGTGTTGTTTTTTTGAGACAAGGTTTCTGTGTAGCTTTCAAGCCTGTCCTGGGACTGCTCTGTAGACCAGGCTAGGCTGTCCTCGAATTCACAGAGATCCACCTGTCTCTGCCTCTGGCGTGCTGTGATTAAAGACATGCCCCACACCTGTCCAGCTTGTGGCTGGGGGTTTAAAGCTTTTCCCCACCCACCCTACTGAGGGATGGTCTATGGGTGAATACCCACTAGGATTATTAGTGTTTGTGCTGATTTTTCAAAGAAGGGAAAATAAATTTTCTCTTCCCTGGTAAATCCTACTTTGGATGTCTCTGTAGGATCCTAAAAGCAAAGTATCGGATAAAAGTTGAGTTCTCAAGAGACAGATGGATAACCTCTGATCTTTTCATAAACAGGCTTAATTCACAGTGCCAATATAAGCACCGTGAACTTGGAGAAATCCTTTGTTTCAGTGGAATGGACAGAAGGAGGAAACACAAAGGGCAAAGAGGTAGGTTCAACGAGAATGTTTATATAGCATTTCATATGATCCTGTGTAGGGCATCTGTGCGGAACCTATAGGAGCCCAGTCTCTGTTGTGCTGCTCTCTCTAATCATAAAAAATGGTTCTCTTTGGATACACTGGAATTTCAGTTAGTCAGGTGTGTTCTACATTGAAAAAATTAATAGTTTCTGTTGTGTCTGTGGAGTGCAAGTAAGGCTTTGCTTACTTATTCTAGCTGGGTTCTGAGTGCTCACTACTGCTTCAGTTTGGGTAACAAAATCAGTAACCCAGGAATGGAAAAGCTGGTGTGTTTTCAAAATGCCAAATCATAAGCGGCTGGTAATGGATGGAACAGATAAGCAGTGTAGGATCTGATCTAGGGTGGGACTTGGATAGAATATGAGGAAGGCTCCTGGTAGTCATCAGTCCTGAGTTCTGAGTGACAAAACTCTCAGGGTGCTTTGGCAGCAAGGAAACAAACAAACAGAAAAGAGACAGACTTCATCTCTAGCAACTACAGTGTTTTGATCTGACAGGGAGCCTCAGGGTATCGAGAAGCTGAAGTGGAAACAAAGCACGGTGTTGTTAAAAGGTCACTGGTTTGTAGTATAAAAACCCAGATTTCTGTTCTGTCTCTGCCTCTGCTTTATGTGTTCTCAGTCATGTTTCTGTCCTTAAAGAATTCCATTTTTGAGCCAGGCAGTGGTGGTGCACGCCTTTGATCCCAGCACCTGAAGGCGGAGACAAGTAGATCTCTGAGTTCCAGGCCAGCCCTATCTACACAGTGAATTCCAGCACAGTTTGAGGTACTTAGCATGTGTGAAAGGAGGAGGGCACACTTTAGTGCCATCTGTGAGAATTTCAGGACAACTTTGAGGACTTGTTTCTCACCTTCTGCCTTATTGGAAAGGGGCCTTTTGTTTCCCCTGACATAATACTCCATGCTAGCCTTCTGGGTCTTCATCTTCCATCTTGATTTTGGGATGCTGAGATAGATTTTATGCTTGCCCATACAGAGTTAGTGGCCAATCTGTATTACATAGTGAGACCCTTCATCAAAAGGAGAGTGAGGCTGTGGTGGCACATGTCTTAATCCCAGTACTCAGAAGGCAGAGGCAGGTGGACCTGACTCTGAGGCCAGCCTGATCTACAAATTGAGTGCCAGGACACCCTGCCTTGAAAAACCAGAGAGAGAGAGAGAGAGAGAGAGAGAGAGAGAGAGAGAGAGAGAGAGGCTTCATCTCAGGGCCTCACATATTGTTCTGCCCAGTTTCAGCAACCCCCAGAAATATCCCCAGAATCACACTGCAAAGTGAGGTTTATTACAGCTGTGCAGCTGAGCTCAGCTCCTGACTGTCACACAGTAGCGCCAGTGGAGAAGAGCTCCCTCCCTACTCAAAAGCAGGGCTTTTAAAACAAAGATCACAGAAATGCCATTATCAGGCTGGGAAGTGGGGGGCTACTTTCTATTGCCCAGAGGAAGTTTCTTCACTGTGTATCAATCCATCCAGTGGGCAGCTGCCGGCTGATTGGTTGTCTTAGGATGGGGAAAAGAAACTTTGCAGCAGGGCCAGAATGTCCTCTGATTACCCAGGACCTTGGGTGCTTGGCCTTGGGGCTTTAGAAACGTCTCAGGATGAGAAACTAAAAACTTCTCAGTCTCCAGAAGAGCTCCAGGCCTCAAGATGGAGGGACTGTGGTTCTTACAGTATTAACTCCACTGAGCCACATCATCCCCATCTCTGGAACCTTTTAGGCTCTTACTCCAGTCAAATGAGGCTGCTCCCCATCCTGCCCATGCCTGTGCCTTCCTGTTTTCACTCTCTTCTTGTTGTTTGTCCTGGGATGCTAGGAGACTCAGGAAGCGTTGGGTCTGGGCTCTTGTGTCTATACTCTGTGTAGTTTGAGGCTTGGACATGACGTAGGTCAATGTAGCAATGTAAGGAGTGTCCTCAAGATGGTGTTCAGTGAAATACTCTCCAGCTTTTGCAAACAGTGATGCTGTCCTCAACTTCCCCATGCTGCTTGATTTCTACCTCTTGGTACTTATGACTTTTCTTCCCATTAGAATTTGAATTCACAGAAAGGTGCTATATTTATCTTTGGTTACCATCTCTTGCACTCGTTCCTAACCCATAAATACCGTCTGGGATGGAGATGTAGCGAGATGATAAGAATGAGTACTTGCTCTGCCTGTTCCGCTCTGTAGAAAGTAAACAAGTAGATGCAGGTTGTGGATTTAGGTGGTATGGCGTTCACCCTTCCACTAGCTTTGTGAGATCCATTTAGTGTCTTGTGTGCATGTGTGGTGCTGAAGAGTGAATTCAGGGCCTCACACATGCAAAGAAACACTGACTGCTGCTGAGCTCCGTCCCTCAGCTGGATTTGCTGCTTCAGACCTAGGAGTTATGCTAGTGAAGTTTGAGTTCTTCCTAAAGAGTTACAGGGGTGATGTAAACCCAGAATTGTGACCTCATTGTGGATGCGAGCAGGAGCTAGGAAAGGCATCAGCAGAAAGGTGTGACTGGGAAGAAGTTTCTGGGCCCAGTAGAAAATGTAGGTAGACTTAGGGTTAGGTAGCAGCTTTCGGGAACTTACTCCTGCTTATAAGATCCTGAGGGGCCCTCCATTTTGACATCACCAGACGGTTAGAACGTGTTTCCTACTTCGTCTCAGCCAGCAAGAAGTAACCAGGGGACTGTGACCAACAGGGCATCACTGTCCAGCAGATCAGTAGGAGAGACAAGGGGCATAGGTCTACCGTGGACTTTGGGTGCCTGCCTGTCTGCTTTCTTCTTCACCTCATTCTCGTCCCTCACAATCTCCTATTGGCTTGGAACCTGGAAATCCATTTCATCTAGATGGTAAACCATTACTAAGGAATAACTATTTTGTAGTGGCCACTGCTTAATGGACCGTAAGGTTGGTAAAGCCTGAATCTTGGGTGGCCTTGCTTACAGCAGTCATGTAGATAAAGCCCTGCTACTTCACTGAAACTTACTTGTCCTTGCAGATTGATATTGATGATGTGGCTGCAATAAACCCAGAGCTCTTCCAGATTCTCCCTTTGCACCCAAAGGACAATCTGCCACTGCAGGAAAATGTAGCAGTCCCGGTAAGTGCCTGTCACCCGACTGAAGAGTCACTTGTTAGCTTTTTGCTGATTTCTGTCTGGGACTGCCTGGGCAAAGTACACAGGTTCACATAGGACCCTGGGGACTGATGAGAGCCATATGTTGTGACAATTTGTTCTGTTTTTCAGACGCAGAAACGAAGATCAGTCAACTCCAAAATTCCAGCTCCAAAAGAAGGTAAGTGGCTGGCTGTTGTCATGGTGTTTGGGCTGTGGCTGAAGTTCCTAGGGCTCAGAGTAGAAGCCAAGGAAGACTCCTTGCCCTGATTGAGCACGTGACTTCTGTGTCAGCTGAGTTCTGTCTTCCTCAGCCATCTTTCTCCCCAACCCACACTTCACCTCTGAGAGAATTATACATTTCAGACATTTGCTTTCTGGCCTAAACACTTGTTCTGTAGCCCAAAGTCTGGTACAGGGGAAAGTGGGAATCAGTTCCTGTTAGGCCTGCTTCCTTCCCTCAGAACACTGAGCCTTGAGTGAGGCTGTGAAGAAAGCATAGATGTGGTATTGGGCTTCTTAGAAGAGCAGTGGAGCCGAATACAGTGATCCTCACAGGAAGCTGAAGCAGGAGGACTGGAAATTCCAGCTGCCTTGGGCTATACAGAGAAACCATCCTCCTAAAAACAATCTGAGGGTGGTGGTGGTGTACACCCTTAATCCCATATCTTGAGACAGAGGCAGGAGGAGCTCTGAGTTTGAGATCAGCCTGATCTACAGAGCAAGTTCCAGGACAGCCAGGGCTATATAGTGAGACCCTATCAAAAAAAAAAAAAAAAAAAAAGAAAAAGAAAAAGGGCTGGTGAGCTAGTCCATCAGGTAAAAGCATCACACAATATGACAACCTGCGTTCCATCTGAAAAGTAGGAGAAACTGTACCAGTTGTCCTGGTGTCCACATAAGCTCCATGGCGTATAGGTCCCATAGATGCACTTCACACCACACACAGCCTGCAGGAGAGGTGCTGACTCCAGTCAGAGCGTGTCCTCAAGGGACACGGATACTTTCTGGTTTGTTTGATTTTAGTATTCATTCTTGCACACAGGCCACAGTACTCCCAACTTTTGGGACTCAATTTCTCTTTCTGCTGTGGGTTCCGGGGATCAGACTCAGGCCATCAGGTCTGTGCAGCAAGAGCTTTTACGTGATGAGCTATTGCTATTTTTGATCTTTTAGGTTTATGTTATTTTTTTAGTTCTTTGTGAGTATGTGTTACACATGAGTGCAGGAGCCCAAGAGGCTAGAGGCGATGGATCCTTCTAAAGCTGGAGTTAGAAGCCGTGGTGAGCCACCTAACAGTACACTCCCTTAACTGCTGAGCCATCCATCTCTCTAGTTCAGCCTGTCCTGGACACATAGGGAGCTCAGGCTGGCCTCAGACCTGTAAGTCCTGTTGCCTTCATTTTCCAAGTGCTTGGATTATAGATAAGAGCTACCAAACCTGGCTCTGTTTGATTTGTTTTGCTGTGCTCTGAAGACTGGACAGAAGCACTGAGGTAGCCACCTAGCCCTGGAGCTCCTTCATGTGGAATGAAGGCTGGAGAGATGGCTCAGTGGGTAAACAGCTTGCCATGCAAGCGTGAAGGCTATATTTCAGATTTCCATCACACATGTAAAAACCAGATTTGATGACGTGTCTGTGATACCCTAATGCTGGTGAAGCAGAGACAAGAACTCGGGGCCATCTCACCAGCCAGTCCAGTCAAAACAGTAAGCTCCATGTCCAGAGAGACATTCTGTCTCAAAAAGTAAAGTGAAAAGTGATAGAGGAAGAAATTGAGTGTTAGCCTCTGGTTTCCACAGGCCCTCTGCAGAGTCAGGTGCGCACATTCGTACACCACATGCACGTACAAGTACAGATGAAGTAAAAGACCTTATCAGTCATTCATGGAAACACAAAGCTGTGGAGTTTGGAGGAAAGGATTAAAACAGGGTCTCTGTGAAGTCCAGGCTGACCTCCAATTTATGGACCCACTATTTCAGACTTCTCATAAAGGATAGCACTGTGGGCATGAGGTACCCATGACTTGGAAAATTTTTTTAAATTATCTATTTATTTTTGTTTTTTTTCAAAACAGTATAGCCCTGGCTGCCCTGGAACCACTTTATAAACCAGGCTAGTCTCAACTCAGAGCTCCGCCTGCCTCCGCCTCCCAAGTGCCACCACCTGCCCAGCTTTGGTTGTTTTTTGTTTGTTTTTGGGTTTTATTTTTGAGACAGTCTCACTGTAGTTCTGCCCTAGAACATTCTATGTATACCTGAAGCTCACAGAGATCCCTGTGACTCTGCCCTCCTCGTGCTAAGATTAAAGGCACACACCACTAGCTTGAAGTGTTTTATAGATGACTAGTTGGTTTTCTGACTCACTACAGCTACAAGATTTCAAGTACAGTTGTGTCTCAGTTAACCATACCTTAAGATTCCTGAAAACCAGAATAGCTGGTCCTCTGTGCTTCTGGGGAGGTGGTTAGTTGAAGCTCTGTTAAAGTATCCTAAGCAGTGAGGAAAGCCCACATGCTCTCATGACAGCCCAAGTGTCACATCAAGGCTTTAGCACTTATTAGTTGGGTGTGTTGGCCAGGTGACTTGACATCACTGGGCCTTAATACTTTCTTCCATGACAGGGGCATGTGACATTTGTTGTGTAATGATTTGTTTGTTTGTTTTTAATCTGCCTCAGCCTCCTAAGTGCTGGGATTATAGGCTTGTACTACCATGCCCAGCCATTATAAAATGATGATGTGATAAGTTCTAGGAAATGAACCCAGGACCTGGTGTGTGCTAGGTACATACTCTACCACTGCTGCATCTTCCCAGGCACTACTTTATGTTTGGGAAGATAGTAGTGTGTAGTACTACTGCTGTTGAGTAATATTTGGGGGGCTGGAGAGATGGCCCAAGAGTTAAGACTAGAGTGTGGTTCCTAGCTCTTCTGTCTGGCAGCTCACACCTGTCTATAACACTAGGAGATTCGATGTCCTCCCTGGCCTCCTTGAGCATCTGCACACATTTGTGGTTATACACACACACACACACACACACACACACACACACACACACACACACACACACACACACACGTGTATATATACACACATACATACCTAAAAAGGAAAAGTGAATCTTTGTTTTGTTTTGAGGCATCGTTTTTTGTGTGGCCCTGGATGTCCTGGAACTTGCTCTGTAAGACAGACTGGCCTTGAACTCACAGAGATCCACCTACCTCTGCCTTCTGAGCACTCAGGTTAAAGGTCTGTGCCACCACTGCCCAGAAGAAATAAATCTTTAAAAATTCAAGAGTTTATTTGTGGGAGTGTTTTGCCAGCCTGTATGTATGTTTGTGTACCACATCCATGTAGTGCCTGCAGAGGGCATCAGTTTCCCTGGGACTAGAATACAGACAGGTACTAGCTACCATGTGGGTGCTGAGAATCAGGGTCCTCTGGAAGAGCAGCCAGTACTCAGAACTCCTGAGCATCTTTCCACCCCCCAAAAAATGAATCCTTAAAGAGAGTTTGTTTTCTCATCAAGACTAGAAAAATAGAGTGGTGATGGCTCATGCCTTTAATCCAAGCCCTCAGGAAGCAGAGGCAAGCGGGTCTCTGTGGGCCATTCTGCTCTACAGAGAGAGTTTCAGAGCAGCCGGGGTATTACACAGAGAAATCCTGTCTTGGAAAAAAAAAAAAAAAAAAGACTTAAGAGAGTAGGTCTTTCTCTCTAGAAGTCATCTTAGATTTTCTGCAGGTTGTTTCATTTATTTATCCATGTTCCTCCTCATTGCCCCTGTATTGGGGATTAAACCAGCGTACATACATGCTAGGTAAGCATTCAACCACTGAGCTATATGGCCAGCCCAAGACAGACACTCTTAAGGGAACAGTCCTTGCCCTCCAGAGTACCTAGGTCTACGGACTGCACAAATAAGTTTGGGGATAGTGCTTGGTCCTGCTGTTCCTGAGCTCTGGCCGGGTGTCCTGGTTCTGGCCTGCCTTGTGCAGTCTCTGGCTGCTTTAGCTTGCCCTATGATGTAGAGTGATTGGTTCTCTTGCTCTTAGGTCTTCGAAGACAGTTCACTCTCATATCCACCATCCCAGAGGGTCAAAATGCCACTCAGGAGAATGAAATGGAGGTGGAGCTGCCTGTGGCTGCAAACTCCCGCAAGCGTTTTTCAGTTACCAGTGAGTAATCAGTGTGTTCTCCCTGTATATGGCCCTAGAGTAATTCCTTATGCTTTGTGTGTGCCGTGCTGAATTTCCAAGGGTTCCTAAAGGACCAAGCCAGCCCTTTCTGACTTCTCCTGAGCCCCAGAAACCAGGTAATTAACAGAAGAAGCAAACACTGAAGAAAAACATGGGTGACTGGCTACGTGGGCAGCATTGACTGTGTGGACTCAGTGAACTAGGGGATTGTGGTTGCTCACAACTAAAATGCCAATACTTAAGAGATTGCTATGAGCGTGAGGTCAGCCTAGGCTACAGAATGAAAATCTTGTCTCCAAACACACAGGTTCCACACACACCAAGAACAACAAAAACCCAAACTGAAAAGAACTGACTGGTCCAAAATACCAAAGAAATGTACAGTCACAATTGATCATGCCTTATTACCTTCATAATGGTCATGATCCTTTCATTTACCTTCATTTAGATGAGTTTAATACAGAAAACATAATGGTACACTGTCTCACAAAATCTCCATCTGGTTGAAAAAAATACTTAAAATTATTACGTGGTTAGGGTTATAGCTAAGTTGGTATAGAGTGCTTACCCAGCATGCAAAGCTCTGGGTTCCATTCCTAGCACCACATGAAACTGGACATAGTGGAACCCACCTGCAATTCCAGCACTCATGAGGCAGGATGATTATATTCAAGGTCAACCTCAGTTCAGTCATACTGCGTTTGAGGCCAACCTAGGCTATGTGATACCTTATCTCAAAACAAGTTGTTTCTCTGTGTAGCCATGGAGTTTGCTCTGTAGACCAGGCTAGACTTGACCTCAGAGGTACCTGCCTCTGCCTTCTGAGTGCTGGGATTACAGCTGTGTGCCACTGAGCCCTGCTGTTGTTTTGAGACAAGATCTTTCTCCTCTTATTCTGTACCCTGTGATGGCCTCGAACCTGCTATGCACCCTAGCCTGGCTACCAGAGTTAGCTTAAAATAATTTTTTAAATTCTATTTTTATATTTAGTTGAAGGTTTTTGACTCTGGCTGGGAGGGTAGTTGGATTTGGGTTGAGGCAAGAGGAATAGCCCAAGTTTGTCCATGACCTGTTGAGACACAAGTTAGGATGGCTGTTGTGTGCTGTTTGCTTCTCCAGTGACTCCTGTTCTCCCACAGCCGGCCTTCCTAGGCCCTCCTGTGCTGCAGTGACAGAATTACCATTGTCGATGGTCAGTGAAGAGGCAGAAGAGCAAGCCCACCCCACCCGAAGCATGTCTTCTGCAAATCCTGGGAATTCAGGTAGACGTGCTGAGCTATGTGCTCCTCTGCTCCAGCCCAGGACAGGTGGTTACCATCAGGCATGCCTGGGCACCTGAGTTCAAACCCTTTTGTTACCTGGAAGGTAGGTCATCCTATGGTTATGGACCAAGTCTTCCACAATATACAAAGTTTGGCAAGAAGCCATTTGATGAAGGTGAGATATATCCACAGCTAAGTTCTTGATAAACAGTCCAGAGTACTTGTGAATATAAAGTGGATGTCTTATCTTTTTTGTTTAGTTTTGAGACAGGGCTTCTCTTTGTAACAGTCCTGGGTGTTCTGGAACTTGCTCTGTAGGCCAAGGTGGCCTCTAACTTTTTTTTTAGATTTGTTGGTTTTTATGTGTTTTACCCGCACATATGTCCACAGGATGTGCATACTGATGCCAATGAAGATCAGAAGAGGGCAGTGGATCCCCTAGAACTGGTGTTTGTTATAGAGAGTTGTGAGCTGCTACGTGGGTGCTGGAAACCAATCCTTGGTCTTTTGCGAGAGCAAGTGCTGTATCCACGGAGCCATCTCTCCAGCCCTGCCTCATTTTGATTCTAGAGAAAACAGCTGCAAACGCATAGAGCTTAGATCCAAATCAGAATGGTGTGGGTGTTGCTCTGGCCTCACATTAACCCAGTTAGTACTTTATGGACTTGTTCATCTAAAAGTCCGGACAAAAATCTAGAGAGGTGATAGGGTGTGTTGGGGGGTGGCTCAGCAGGTAAAAGGTTCTTGCCACCATCAAGCCTGATGACCTGAGATCAATTTCCAAATCCCACATGGTAGAGGGAGAACTGACTTCAAAAAATCATTCCAACTTCCTCTGCGTGAGTGGCAGGAGCATGTATATCAACACACACACTAATTTATACACAAGTAGAAGGCCAGGCATAGTGGCACACACCTCTGAGCCCAGAGCTGTGAGATGGAGTCAGCCTCGTCTGTCTAGAGTGAGTTCTGGGACAGCCAGGGCTACACAGAGAAATTCTATCTTGAAAACCAAAAAGAGTCTAGAGAAGGAAGACCCAGGACTCAGCGGAATAACCAGACTAACAAATGAGTCAGGTGAGTAAAGAGTGACTTTCCCTCCCTTAGTTCGGAGGAAATCGTGTATCGTGAAGGAAATGGAAAAAATGAAGACCAAGCGGGAAGAGAAGAGAGCCCAGAACTCAGAAATAAGAACAAAGCGAGCTCAGGTGACTCTGGGAGCTGTGGGAGAGTTTCAGGACGGGTGCCCTGTCAGGTAATAAGCAGGCAGCACACAGCAGGCCTTGGCACTCCTAAGGCTCCTGTACTCCTGTACTTATATTCAAGAATTTTAATTGCTTATCAGAATTCAGAAAATGAATGCACAATTTAAAAATTATCCGAAGATGTTCAGATGAGCCATCCTTGATGCTCATTGGCTAAGTGGGGAAGCCCATCATGTGCTCCCAAGGTACAGTGCTGCCACTGGACACACCTGTCCTGCTCGCTTTCCCTCTGTCCACTGTGACCTGTATTACAGGGTAGAAGCAATAGCAGCGGAGCTTTAGTTAGATAATTGCTCTGAGGAAAAGACTTTCTGCTGTTTTGCCTCCTAGGATGTGAAAAGCAGCTCTTGTACCTGGTGTGTGCCCAGGCTCCCCTGACAGTCCTGCCCCCCAGGACTTCTCAGACTTGAACCAGGGTTGAGGTACTCATCAGCCGCGAAGCTGTTGCTGCCTGGTGTCTCTGGGTCTAAGAGCTCACACCTTAACAGTCTGCCCTTTGTCCCTTGTGCCTCGAACAGGAATATGACAGCAGCTTTCCAAACTGGGAATTTGCCCAGATGATTAAAGAATTTCGGATTACTATGGAATGTCACCCACTTACTCTGACTGATCCTGTGAGTATTCCAGAAAGTTCTGCCTCTCCCCTGAGCAGGATAAGGAAGGACGCTGAAGGACATTCACTCACTCTTGAGTGCTGTCTGAAGAGCTGTTTCTTTTTCTTCTCTGTTCTATGTGCTCATTAATCTCCTCCTCCCCTCTCTGTGTGTGTTTCTGGGTAGACTCTAGGACTCAGGACTCCCATTAAGCTGAAGCTTGAATCCTAACCTAGAGTCAGATATCGGGTGAAAACTGAAAGATCAGCAAAGCAGCAGCCACCCATAACTTCTTACCTCTACAAATGCTCAGACCAAATGGGACCCTAGGTCTTATCTCTGCCTCCTGAGTGCTGGGATTAAAGGTGTGTGCCACCACTGCCTGACTTCTATGGTTAACTAGTGGCTAGCTCTGCCCTCTGAGCTCCAGGCAAGCTTTATTTGGCAGAACACAAAGTATGATGCAACACTGGGCCATATCCCCGTGAGGTCCCCCCAACACTTTTTTTTTCCCCCAGACTGGAGAGACTCTCTCCAGTTAAGAGTTCTTGTTCTTCCAAAAAAAAAAAAAAAAAAAAAAAAAACCAGAGTTTAGTTCCCAGCAGACACATGGTGGATCACAGCCAGCTGTAATTTCTTCCCCTTGGCTTCCATTGGCACTGCCCCCATGTGTCACATAGACATACATGCAGGCACAATCCCTAAACACAAACAAAAGGGTCTGGAGCTTGGCCTGGAACTTGCTGTGTAGAAGAGTAAACTGGCCTTAAACTACCTGCCTCTGCCTCCCAAGTGCTGGGTTACAGGTACATGACAGTACATGTACTTTTTTAAAACTTTTCTTTGACTTATGTTTATTTATATCCTGAGGAGGGAGGTACTTGTGCACATTCCTATATGGAAGTCAGAGGAGGAGTTAGTTCTCTACCATGTGCGTCATCAGGCTTGGTGTAGTGAATCTGCCTTTATCTGCTGAGACATCTCACAGGCTGGTTTTTTGGTTTTTTGACTTGAGACATTCTCAATGTGTGCTGGGATTACTTGGCCTTTAAAAAAACAAACAAAACACTGCTAGCATGCACACTCACACCTTGACACACAGGAAGAGGCCAAAGGACAACTTCCTGTCGTGTGGGTCCAGGGATGGCGCTCAGATCATCAGGCTGGACAGAAGGTGCCTTCACCCACTGAGCCATCCTGTCAGCTAATTGTTTTGGTTTGGTTTGTTTTTTCGGGACAGGGTTTCTCTGTGAGGCCCTGGCTGTCCTGGAGCTCTGTAGAGCAGAATGGCCTTGAACTCCCAGAGATCAGCCTAGCCCTGCCTTCAAAATTCTGGGACTAAAGGTGTGCCCCACCATTGCCCAGGGCCAGCTAAACTTTTTGTTCATTTGTTTTTAAATACTTTGGTGAGAGCATTATGGCTCAGATGAGACTCCGCGCTTCAGGCTGGCCAGACTGCATATTAGGAGAGTGGGTCTGGAACCAGAAGGTAGCGGAATGAGAAAACCAAGGGAATTCAGAGCGGCATCCTTGTGCCCTCGAATGGCTAACGGGAGACTGGGGAGACTGGAGTCCTGGCATCAGATCTTCTTGTCCCTTGCTAGGGCCAAGAGGCTTTGTGGGTGTTTGTTTTGGTACTGTCTGACCTCCCTTTGGCCATCTCCTCTCCTCTTTCAGATCGAAGAACACAGGATCTGTGTCTGTGTTAGGAAGCGGCCACTGAATAAACAGGGTGAGCTATTCACTCAGACGCATCAGACTATCTGAGAGGAAGGTCCCATGTTCAGAGAGCAGCCCCTGAAATATTCTCCTTCCGCAGAACTGGCCAAGAAAGAAATCGATGTGATTTCTGTTCCCAGCAAGTGTTTCCTCTTCGTGCATGAACCCAAGTTAAAAGTGGACCTGACAAAGTATCTGGAGAACCAGGCCTTCTGCTTCGACTTTGCCTTTGATGAAACAGCTTCAAATGAAGTCGTCTACAGGTTAGTCCCTTTCACATCCTTTTCTTCCTCATACCCACTTTCCTGTAACATCAGATGCTGAGCTCCTCCCCTCCTCCCTGGTCTGCTGTGTTTGATTGGGTCAGTTCTCTGCTCAAGGAGCTCCGGCCCTATAACCAGAAGGCCCACCTTTTAAGCTGTAGCAGCCCCGTCTTGGTGACTCAAGAGTGAACTATTACCCATGCACTCGGGCTCATGGAGGTACCAGACTCATGTTTTTTTTGTTGGAAGAAAATCTTATTCTGTAGCTTAGACATGTGTTACTCAGATGGTCTTGAACCATGACAGTCCTGCATTAGCCTCCCAAGCTGAGATTGTACCTCCCAATGGCATATGCTACTACCTCATTACCTCAATGACTTTAGCAGGCTCAGGTGACTTCAGATCTACACTGTCCAGCATACCACTAGCAGTATCTGTCTGTTTGTTTGTTTGTTTGTGACAGGGTTTCTTCTGTGTAGCACTGGCTGCCCTGGAACTGTCTTTGTAGACCAGGCTGGCCTCATAGAGAATCTGCCTGCATCTGCCCCCCAAGCTCTGGGATTAAAGGCATCTAACTCTATGACCGGTGGCATTTAATTCTTAATGAAGGTTTGGGAGAGGGGATTGGTGGTGGTAGCGATGGGGGGAGGGTGTGTGTGTCTGTGGAAGTCAGGACAATTTTGAGAAGTCAGTTCTCCTTCCACACTGAGTTCAGACTTGTGCAGAAAGCACAGGTTTATAAGCTCAGCCACCTCTCCAGCCTTAAATCATTTGGGGTTGTCAAGTACGTTTTTAAAGAGGTTTGGTGGTACATTCTTAAACTTCTGGCCCAGGAGAAGCTGAGAAAGGTCTTCATAGATTCTGAGGCCAACACTTGAGGGACAGAGAGGAGGTCTCTAGATTAAGACTAGCCTAGGCTAGTTTCCTCTACCCTCTGTAATACCCCCCTATGGTTATATCTGGGGACAGAGGAGAGGCTGTTTGGCTCATCAGCTTGTTCTGGCAGATCAGTTGAACTCTGCCTGCACGTTTTCATGTAGTTAGTAGTTCAGATTGGTTAATGGGATGACTGGGATAAACCACTGAGGCCTGAGAGGGATGCCATCCTTAGGAATTAAAGACTTGGAGCTCTGCAGTAGTTCTAGTGAGCACATTTTGGGAACAGATATTTTCCTCCGTTTCTAAATGGAAAATATTTCTAAAAAAGGGGCTTACTTAGTGAGATGGTCACCAAGTTTGACTTGAATTGGATTCCAAGAACAGGTATGGTGAAGGGAGAAAACCGATCCTCACAGTTGTCCTCTGATCTCTGTATGAGTGCCATACCACCACCCCACCCACAAATGTAATTTAAAAGGAAAAAAATCTGAAAGAACTTTTGTCTGCACTGAACATATTCAGACTTTTTGTACCTTGTATTTATTTCTAAACAGTACAGTGTGAAAACTTTATTGTTTTGTTTTTGTTTACAATTTGTTTGGTTTTTGAGACAGGGTTTCTGGTTGTCCCTCTGAAATTCATTCTGTAGACCAGGCTGACCTCAGACTCACAGAGATCTGACTACCTTTGCCTCCTGAGTGCTGGGGTTAAAGGCATGTGCCACCACTGCCTGGCATATTTACATTTTAATAGGATACAAATAATCTAAAGATATAAAAGTATGTGCAGTAATGTGCAGGCATTATGCCATTTTATAGAAAGGACTTGACTGAGGGTCAGCTCAGTAGTAATGTGTTTGCCTAGCATGTGATTGATAGGCCCAGGTTCTGAGTCATTGATTTAAACATGAGCTGTGTGCCTGGTGTCAATGGGTTTTTCCATCGCCATCCCTCTTGGATATTGGGGAATAGATACACAGATGAGCTTCCCACTGCTCCATCCTTTCTCCTAGGTTCACAGCAAGGCCACTGGTTCAGACGATCTTTGAAGGAGGAAGAGCGACCTGCTTTGCCTATGGGCAGACAGGCAGTGGGAAGACGCATGTGAGTATGTCAGTCTGGCGGAGAATGCCTTGTATAGTGCAGCAGTAAGTAAGTCCTTGAGAAGGAGAGGTACAGATGCCCATCACCAGACATCTCCAGGCAGATCAAGAGGGGTTTTAGCAGGTCCAGTCTCCTGGCTCTGGTATGGCCCCCTGTGGCAGCAGAGCCAGCTGTGCTGACACCATGTAGTCTGTGCTGTTTCCTTTTGCAGACAATGGGTGGAGACCTGTCTGGTAAATCTCAGAATGCATCTAAAGGGATCTACGCAATGGCGTGTAAGTAAGCTGTTTTCCACATAGGGATTGGGGCCTGGAAATCGCTTACTTACACAGCCTCTTCCTCCTAGCCCGGGATGTCTTCCTCCTGAAGGGTCAGCCTCGCTACCAGAACTTAAACCTTGAAGTTTATGTGACATTCTTTGAGATCTACAATGGGAAGGTAAACTGACTAAAACCTTTGAAGCTAGGCATCTTGTTAGCTATAGGCCTTTGGGGCTACTCTGCCTGGCATCTGGACCTGTCCTCTGAAGGAGAGGTGGCAGCCAAGCTCAATAAGGAGAGCAGATGTCCTCTTCAGGCTCCCCGTGAGGTGGGAGGTCTGCCTTGCATGTGAGCTGTCCTTCCTGTGCCCCACCTTCCTTTATGTTCTTCCTTCCCATCCTGTACATTCTCATCCACACCCTCCATGCCTCTCTCTCTCCCTCTCACCATCTACTCTGCACTTTTCTAGAGCAAGACCCCAATAACAAAACTAGCTAATATCATTAAAGGGATAGTATGTGCTATCTCTCTCTGTAGACTCTGTAGACTCTGTAGACCCGGCTGGCCTTGAACTCAAAGAGGTCTGCCTGCCCCTGCCTCCAGATTGCTGTGATTAAAGGTGCGTGCCACCACTGCTCAGCTGCTAGTCCAGTCTTTTTGTCTTGACTTTACAGGCTAGGAACTTGCTCAGGATGGTATAGCTAGCTAGTAAAGTGACATGAACCAGAGGAGTGGGGTATGTTACCTGTCAGCACATGGCTGGGGCAGGCTCTGTAGGAAGGAGTCAGGCAGGGTACTCAGCACCACTGGCCATGTTTATGTTCCCTGCCTGGCACAGGTGTTTGATCTGCTCAACAAGAAGGCCAAGTTACGAGTTCTAGAAGACAGCAAACAACAGGTGCAGGTTGTGGGTCTGCAGGAGTACTCGGTGAACTGTGCCGATGATGTCATCAAGATGATCAACATGGGCAGTGCCTGCAGGTCAGAGTGCTGGTGAGGGAAACCTAGTTCACAAACAGGCATGAAAGCGGGAGGAAGCCATTCTTTTTCCACATAGTAAGTAGTTCTCACCCCAGCAGGGTAAGCACTGTGAGGGCCTTTACCTTAAGTGGGGCAGATAATCCCATGGATCTCAAGAGCAAGAGCCTTTTAAATACAACAAAGGCAGGCTTTATTTACAGGCATCTTGCCTGGGATCTGGAATCCTAGTTTTTCTCTTAATGGAAGAAGTTAGCAGCCCTGAATCTGTTCTGGTCTGGAGATGAGTCATGGTGCCTCTAGGTAAGTGTAGGAAGTGCTGATATGGTGCAGTGGGCCGCTGCCTAATTGCAGGGCTCAGATTTTTTTCTCCTTTTGAGGAGGATTAAACCCAGAGTTTTACTCGACGTGCTGGGCAAGTGCTCTACTGTTTAGCTTCATCCACAGCAGAAGCCCTCAAGTTTGGGCAAGTGGTTTATGACTAGACCATTTTCCTGTAGCAGACTCAGCTTCTCCTCATCTTCATGTACACTGGGTCTGACAAATGCCTGAGCACAGAGTCCAGTACTGATTTGTCTGCCTGAAAAATATTAGGTCGAGCTGCTGTCTTGAAGAGTAAAGTAGAGGTTAGAGACAGGAAGAGACAGGACTTTAGGATCCTGATCCATGTCCCTCCTGTAGATCTTAACTGCTGTGCCCTGGGATGGTTAAACACTGGGGCTCCCTACGGGATAGCGGTTGCTGAAGTTTTTAACCTTCCCTTTCCCCTCTTTTAATAGGACTTCTGGACAAACATTTGCCAACTCCAACTCGTCCCGCTCCCATGCCTGCTTCCAGATTCTCCTTCGATCCAAAGGGAGATTACATGGCAAATTCTCTTTGGTGGACCTGGCAGGAAATGAACGAGGGGCTGACACTTCTAGTGCTGATCGACAGACTCGCATGGAGGGTGCAGAGATTAACAAGTCTCTCCTAGCTCTAAAGGTAGTAGGCTCTTGCCAGTGGTGGTCTGGAAAGGCAGCTGGGAAGGGAGAGTAGGCTGCAGAAGAAGTGGAAAGAGTCTTCTGGTTGTTTCTGCTGCCCCACAGGAGTGCATCAGGGCACTGGGACAGAACAAGGCTCACACCCCATTCCGAGAGAGCAAGCTAACACAGGTGCTGAGGGACTCATTCATTGGGGAGAACTCCAGGACTTGCATGGTGAGTGGGAAGACCCAGAACTGCTTCCCAGGGATGCTACCTGTCTCTGGGCAGGAAACTCAGTACCTCTGTCTGCCTGTGTTCCTTCCTGACTGGACTAACACAGCTTGTAGCTTCCACCTTTTCTATAGGTGTGGAGGAAAACAAAACAAAACTCTGTAGGTGCTGAGGGAAGCCATTGCTCCTTACCTGGTAAAAGGGGTTCTCGAATTGAGAAGTAAACCTTAGTAGATGCAGAAGAAAGTCCTCCCCTTTCCCACAGCTCTCGGGTTCAGTGACTCCCATGCTGCATATAGCCTCATATTCCGAGCCTCTAATGACCTCTTCCTTCCTTCCTTCCTTCCTTCCTTCCTTCCTTCCTTCCTTCCTTCCTTCATCTCCAGGCTGCTAAGTGAGCTCTTCTATTACCCACAGCACCCTTTGCCTCTGCCTGTTATGAGTAGGGCCTTTTCATGAGGATGGATTTCTCTGTCTAAGCTTTAGTATTCATTAGCCTACTATTCTCTTTTCCCCTCTCTGACAGTGCAGAGGACTGAACCTAGAATTCTTCTCTTGCCAAGTTTTTACCCCAGCCCTAAACCCTTCTCTCTGAGGTATCACATCATAGACTGGGTAATCTGAGCAGGGACCACCAATCTTCAAGATGTGTCTTTGATAGAATAAAGAAGCAGGGAGCCTGGCCAGGCTTGGGGGCCCATCTTTAATCATGGTCACTATGCAGCCTGAAGCTGGGGAGTGTGGTAATATATTGTATGTTTAATAACGATTGTCATTCAAAAGCAGCCTGGGCAGTATGAAGACCCAGGCAGGGAATCTTTAGCTTTGTTTGTATTTGAGATACATGGCTTTGCTAGGTAGCCCAAGGTGGCTTCCATCTCACAATGATCCTGTATGAGGATTATAGACATGGTGTACCACACCTAGTTAGGGAGCCCTTTTTCTTTTCTTTTGTTTGTTTGTTTTTGAGATAGGGTCTTTCTGTGTAGCTCTGGTGCCCTAGAACTTACTCAGTATGCCAGGTTGGCCTCAGACTCACAGAGATCTACCTGTCTCTGCCTTCCAAGTACTGAGGTTGAAGGCATGCCACTATCACACCCAGAAACCCTGTTAGATTTGTAAATTTGTGTATAGATAATTTGCCTGCATGTATGTATGTGCACCACAGGTATCCCTGGTACCCTCAGAGGCCATGAAAGGGTTTATGTTTAGTATTAGGTTTCTGGCCTGACTTTCCAACTACAGTACAGCCCCCTAGTCCCAATGAAACACACCGACACTTGTATTAATTGTACTCTGATTGACCCGGGGCCCAGGCGTATAACTTGCTAGTTCTTGCTCTTAATCTAACCCATGATTCTTATCCTGTTCAGCTAAGTGGCTCGGTACCTTTCTCAGAGCAGCATAGTTGTCCTCTGCATCTGTAGCATATCTGGATTCTCTGTGGCATCTCTGCTCTGCTCTTCCTTTTCCCAGAGTTTTCTTAGTCTGGTAGCCCTGCCCATACTTCCTGTCTGCCTTTGGCCAATCAGTGTTTTTATTAAACCAGTGGACAGGACAATTATTTACAATATAACATAATCCCCCTACATATTCCCTTTTCTCTTTTTAAAACAAGAATCCCAAATCTAATTTTCTTTGTATAATTTTTTTCACTGTTATCTATAATAATTTGTAACATCCATAATCCATTTTTTGGATTAAAGGTGTCATTCTGTAGGCTACTTCCTGCTGAATGGGGGCACTGGCAATTCCATGGAGATCCAAAGAACAATCTAGGATTATGGACAAGTCTTTAGTGGAGTAGTCTGTAAGGCTGGGTCACAGGAAACTTCAGCAGAGGTGCTCTGAAATGCTGGGTCACCTGGGCCATCAGTTTCCATTGGAGATTTTTCAGGGGGTCTTCCTCAATCAAACCTTATTTTCTTTAATCAGGAATAAATCCACAGCCTCTCATTTTCTGTAGAAATAAAAAGAAAGCCTCCTCTCCAAAGTAGCGTAACTTTTGATTTTAATCATCAAGCCAACTTTAAATGTCTTTTAGCAGCTTTTACTACTTCATTTTCAGTCAAGAAACTTAGACAAGACAATAGCACACAGTACCCAGACATTGTATTTTCCATCTTTACGTGGCTTATCACTACTTTTTACTCTATTTTTTAAGGACTTTCTCTGTCCTTTTCACTTTTTCTTTTCTCTCTCAAGCCTATGTATATATTTTTAATACACTCTAAGCCATCTAGAGTTTTTTGACTTTTGTCTCTGGAATTGGAGTTAACCGTGGTTACGAGCAGCCATGTGTGTGCTGGAAATTGAACCCAAGTCCTCTGTAAGAACAAGTGTTCTTAACCACTGAGCTAGCTCTCCAATACTCCCCTCCTCCCCAGTCAGTGTCTCACTTTATAGCTCTGGCTGGCCTGGGAACTCTCTACATAGACCAGGCTAGGTCACACTCACAGAGCTCGGCCTGCTTCTACCTCTCTATGTGTTGGCATTAAAGGCATATTTTTAAAATGTGTCTGTCATGTAAATGCACATGGACACATGTCATGGTACTCATGTAGAGGTCAGAGGACAATTTACAGGCGTCTCTTCTCTTTCCACTGTGTAGGTTCTAGGGATCAAATTTAGGTTGTCAGTTTTAGTAACTAAAGTGCCCTACAGGCCCACGAACAAGTTACCTAGCAGAGCACATGGGTTTTATTAGTGCTGCTTTACCTTGGCAGACACTCCTGGAGCAGATTTTCTGGTGCCATCGCTTTGTGACTCTCAGCCTCTAACCTGTTCTCTTCCTCAGATTGCCATGATCTCACCAGGCATAAGCTCCTGCGAATATACTTTAAATACTCTGAGATATGCAGACAGGTATGAGGGCCTACATCCAGGTGGGATGGAGAAGGGAATGTCAGTGATGAGATGGGAGGGGGCCAGAGCATTCTACTGACCACCGAATTTCCTCCATAAACAGGAAATCTCTTTAGCAACATGCTAGTTCCCTTCAGCCAATAAAATAGTATGTGAGAGTCTTTCCAGATCAGGCTCAGGCTTATGTCACCTCTCCAGGACTGGAGACTATTCACTCCTTGATTCTTACTTAAGCCTTGTTATATGAATGGTGATGCACTTTTGTAGTGAGTGCCCAAGGGACTTCTGGGAAATTCAAGACCTTATTTCCTCAGAGTCAAGGAGCTGAGCTCCCACAGCGGCCCCAGTGGAGAGCAGCCAGTTGAGATGGAAACAGAGGAGATGGAGGAGAGCTCTAATGGAACCTCGCTGGCAGTTAATGTAAGGTGGGGAGGGGGCAAGATGAAAAATGCCTTTGAAATGGACCCTGGTCATGGTCTTCACACTGTTATCTCCCCCTTTGGCCTTCAGTTCATCAAGGAGGAGGAGGAACTGTCTTCCCAGATGTCCAGCTTTAATGAAGCCATGACTCAGATCAGGGATCTGGAGGAGAGGGCCATGGAGGAGCTCAGAGAGATCATACAGGTGCAAGCTGGTCCCAGCCAGGGAGGGATTGGCAGCCCTCTCCTGTACCGCCCACAGAGCTCAGCTTTGTTCCTGTGCATCTATGTTGGGATGGGATAATGTAGCCCTCTACCCCTAGCTCTCCCCATCTCCACCTGCTCACCTGTGACACTCTCCTGTGGCCTGGTGCTGCTGACTAGATGTGCCGGGGGATCTTCTCATACAGGAACATCACATTTATTCAAAGACTGTGCAGCTCTGTGGTGTCACACGGATCTATAACACCTCACTCTTGTAGGTGTGAGCTCATTCCCTGTTGAAAGGCATTTAGTCTCACTGAGCCTCAGTTTCCTTGTCTTTGAGGATTAAATGGTGGAACCGAGTAAGTGGGAAGAGCCTGCTAGGGAGAAGGTGGGGCCTCTCCTGCCAGAGGCAGACTTGGAAGCAGGAAGAAGAAACTTGTGCCACTTAGACTGTAGTGAAAATTAAGTGTGCAGACATGTCCTCCCTCCCTGCTGGGTCTGGGGGCACTGTACAACATACATAGAGCCCTTTCAGGACACATTAGAGTTGACTGGTCAAAGCAACCATGAACACAGGGAGATAGATACAAGCACAGTGGGCCCTGGTGCTAGAGGGCCCTGGCTCTTACCAAAGACTCAGACTTCATTAGAATTCGGTAAAATCGTTGTAGGGACTTCATTCAGCAAAGTGACAATATGGTCAGAGCACAGTTTTGGTGTTTGGTTGGCTGGTTTGTTTTTAGTGTGTTTGGATGTTTTTGCCTGCATATGTGTACCATTTGTATGCTTAATACCCAGAAAGGTCAGAAGTTGTTGGAGCCTCTAGAACTGGTTTTGAGGATGCTGGAAATTGGCCTGTGAAAGAACAAGTTCTCTTAACCAGCAGCCATCTCTCTAGGCTCTGGTTTTCATTTTGAGAAGAAATGTGTACACAGCCTTGAACTCTGAATCCTCTTGTCTGCCTCCCAAGGGCTAGGGTTTCGGGTGTGTGCCACCATACCCAGCCCATGTCAGGAAAGGAGGAACCAAACAGCCAGGTCTGGTGACTGGAATCTGTGATCCAAGTATGTGAGGCTGAGTTGGAGGCCGTCCTGGGTAACAGAGTAAGAGCCTGTCTCAAACATGGGGCCAGTAGAGCTCAGCCGATGTTTTCCTAGAGTACAGATGAGTCAGCTGGGTGTGGTGGTATTGCTAATGCTGCTGCTAAGGAGTTGAAGACCACTCTTAGATACATATTTCCAGGTAGTCTGGACTACAGAAAGAAACCCTGTTACAAAAGAAAGGAAGGGAAAAAACAGCAGGATCAGCTGCCCAGTGGTGGCACACACCTTTAATCCTAGCCCTCTGGGAAGCACACAGGCAAATCTCTGAGTTTGAGGCCAGCCTGGTCTACAGAGGGAGTTCCAGGACATAAGACATAGTGACAGCTTTCGGGATAGGAAGAGGCTGACTAAGCTTGAGCTAAGGATTGCTGTTTGTTTTGAAGCAGGCTATCTTAAAGTCTAGGCTGTAATATTTGTTTACTGTTAGTAGGTATGGGTGTATATGTGGAGGTCAGTTCTCTCCTACATGTGGGTCCTGGTAATTGAACCTGAGGTCTTGATCCTCCTGCCTCAGTGCTGAGATGATGGAACACACACCACCACACTGCCCAGGCTGAGCACTTCCTGAGGGAAGAGTCTCAGAAGGCAGAGCACAGGTGTGGGTAAGGGTTTGCTCCCCTGCAGATGAAGCTGCTTTGCAGGTGGCTGAGCCCTGAGGATGATTTGCTGGAGTGTTTCTGTGAATCTGAGCTGACTAGGTTCTCCTGTTGCAGCAAGGACCAAGCTGGCTTGAGCTCTCGGAGATGACCGATGAGCCGGACTATGACTTGGAGACCTTTGTGAACAAGGCAGAATTGGCCCTGGCCCAGCAGACTAAGCACTTCTCAGCCCTGAGAGGTGGGTGTGGTGGCACACAGGTGCTGCAGTGCTGGCCTTGGCTCCAACAGTGCATCAGTGGCAGTGGGAAGGTGGCTCCAAGGCGCTCCCTCACACTTTGGGTACCACTCTCCTTTCTTACAGAGGTCATCAAGGCCCTGCGCCTAGCCATGCAGCAGGAAGAACAGACTAGCAAACAAATAAGCAGCAAGAAACGGCACCATTGAGGACTTCAAATAAAGCTGTTTGCGATCAGCCAGCCTCTTCCCCTCCCCAGCAAACTTTGGGCACCGTCTGCCTTTGGTTAGGACTGAGTCGGGTGGGTTTTGATAAATGTCAGGTTAAAGGGCATCAGGCCCAGGAGGCCAGGGGAGGGAAGTGTTGTCTTCCTCAGCTGCAGCAGGAGGAAGGACTGTTTATGACTGTGCTCCCCCTTTCCTCCCTTTTGAGGGAGTGCTGTGTGGGTGGTTTCCCAAGTGCAGCATCCTGCCCCTCCGGAACAGCTGCAGGCTGTGGGAGAGAAGTCCACCCACGTCCTGCTCCTGCTGCCTTTTTCCTGCAGTATCACCCTTGGTCTGAACACTCATGTTTTATACTTTCAGAAAAAGAAGCTTTAGACCTTTTTATTATAGTTTTAAAAGCCCCAGAAAATGTCTATTTTGTTATATTGTGTAAAATATTTCTATGTTGTGCTTTATTTTATGGTGTACTTAACAATAAAGAAAAGATCAGACTGTTTGTCAGAGGGACTGCAGTCTCTAGAGCCTTTAGGACCAAGGGCACTAGCACCACCTTGGGCTCTGAGTCTCTCCTTCCTAGGAAACCAAGTCCACACCTGTGTTTTCAGCAATAGGCTGAAGTTCCAACCTTTAGAAACTCTAAATGAGTGGAGCTAGAGGTGTGTTGTACTCTGGCTATAGCCCTGGCTACAAGGCAATGGGGATTAAACATACTGGGTAAACACTCCAATACAGCCGTATTCCTACTTTTCGTTTATTCATTCATTCATTTTGGATTCTTCAGCTGAGACTTAGAGAAAGATGGTTTATTGTCCACGAGTTACACGTAGTTACAAGTGAGAACAGAACTGAACTGTTAGAACAGAATGCCACAGGTCCAGGACAGAGGGCCAGCAGACTGTGTTGGTTGTAATGAAGTGGAGTCTGCGGGTGGTCTCTGAGCAGATCTATTGAGACTTATCACTGACAGCACAGCTGCACCCGGTCCCCACCCTTCCGTGTCCCTCACCTGCTCCTGCAGCCTTTGTGGGTGCACGGCTAGTTTACTGTGTCCCTGCCTCATCTTCTCTGGCACTTGAGCTGTGCGTTCGCTTCTCCCTACACTTCCCCCTCATGGTGCAAAAGTTTTGAGGAAGATGGTGCTCAGGCCATCTTAGGCCTTCTTGCTTTTGAGACAATGTCCCCCTAAGTCCCTGTCCTTGACCTTGAAATCCTCCTCCTACGCCTCTGCATTTAGCAGAAATACAGACTGTGGCACCAGGCCTGGCTTAGTCTGCCCAGGACATGTGGAGATACTGGTAAGGTTGACAGTGCACTTGACTTCCTAAGAGAGAAGGTGCCTGAAAGGAACAAACTGTGGGGCACTGATGGATAAGATGTCATATAATGAATTCCATGAGTGCTATCAATGTGCTCCTAAAGGATTTTAATGCACCACGTGTTCAGATTGGGTAAAACAATGAGTCAGCCCACAAACCCAGTAAGAGGCAAAGTGGTTTTAAAAAAAAAAAAAATACCCTTGGCTCTTAAGATGGAGAGATGGCTCAGGTTAAAGCACTGGCTGCTCTTACAGGGGACCTACGTTCAGTTCCCAGCAACCACCTGTTGGCTCACAGCCATCTATAATGGGATCTGATGCCCTCTTCTGGTATAAAATCATACATTCAGATAGAGTACTCCTACATAAAATTCTTGGCTCTGCCATCTCCTATGGAGTACACCCAGTACTTCTGAGCCATCCTGAAATCCTTTATCATGTACCTGTGTGATATGCAGAAGTTACTTATTGCCACAGACCATTTACATGGACACTGGATCTCCCAACCATATTGATGAAAATGGTACCCATAAGGTCTGGGCCTTACAGTTTCTTAGCTGGGGACTGAGGTGTCTTTGGCCACAGAACAAGACCGGCTTCTGCATGACACTCATCTTGCAGAGGTTGCTGGATGGCTGACTATAGTTGCAATCCATGATGTTCTACAAACCTGTATCTTGTTACATGACCTTGGGCCTCCTAGACCAAAAGTTTGCAATTCTAACTCCTGTGGATCTATGCTGTGTCTGTCACATGCATTGACTGTGACTCTGACTTGCATGGAGCAGACAAATGTTTTCCTCTCCACCAGTGAAATGCTCCAGCTGCTGCTGGAAGGGATACTGCTCATCCCCAGTTCAAAGTCATCTAGAAAAGCTAGATGTGGTGTTTGGGAAGGCTGAGTCAAGAGGATTCCCAGGAGTTCAAGGCAAGCCTGGGCTACCTATGAGTTCTAGGCCAGCATGCAAGACCCCTCCAAAAGGTGGGGGGGGGGGGATCCAGATCACTGAGGAGTTTACCCTGGAGGGGAGGGGCCAAGCCTCTTTTCATAACCCTTTCTGTCTTTGTACCTTAATAGGTTTCCTGTAACCTGAGAATAGGTTTCTCCATCAACACACTAAGGCAGAGCACAGAGAACTGCTGGGGTGGCCCTCCAGTCTCAGAGCGGGGCCAGAGAAATCACTCGGCCAAACCAAAGTCGGGAGCTTAAATGCCCTGTAATTGAGGGTGTGATGTGTCTGCCACAAGCTGGGTTTAGGCTGCTTTAGAGGGGATCTTGGGCTACTGGCAATTTCAGGGAGGAGCTGCCTTAGCCACCAAGAATTCAGAACTGAACGTTTTGGTGCCTTTGTTGAAGATTCTCTGAGGGCAGTTTTGGAGAGAAGAAAGTGGCTCTCCAGATGAAGGGAAAATGAGCTGGAGGTTCCAGCTGCACTGCATGCCTCTGTGACAGGGTCTTACTATGTAGCCCTGCCAGTCTTGGGACACTATGTAGACCAGACTGTGTTTGAACTCAGAATCTGCCTGCCTCTGCCTCCCAAGCCTGAGAACTGAAAGTGTGCTCCACAATGCCCAGCTCCTCTTTTGAACGCCATCCAGACACTCATTTGAGGGGCCATCAGCCTCCTGTCATCCCAATATTGGTGGAATCACTTTCCCTCATTCCCGTGACCCAGTGACCACTAGGACTCTACCCCTGCATGGGGAGACACCCAAAAATGCAAATGAGGTCCTAGGAGCTGGAGAAACAATGGCTGAGAGGTGGCACTGCAACATCCCACCCCACCCTATACAAGATAGCACCACGGGGCTGGGGAAGTCAAGTGCAGTGTCAAGAGACTGGAACCCTGACTGGAGGAAAAGCATTGCTGTGGTTGTGGGTGGAGAGAAGGTTTTAGTGCTGAGTCACATAGACATGTCCTTTTAAGAAGGTGTTTAGCCAGATAGTGGTGGCCTTCAATCCCAGCACTCAGAAGGCAGAGCCAGTCTGATCTCTGTGAGTTCGAGGCCAGCCTGGTCTACAAAGGGAGTTCAGGACAGCCAGGGCTACACAGAGGAACCCTGTCTCAAAAAAGCCCAACAACAAGAAGCAAAGAATGGGAATGAGTGAGACAAGTTCTGACTGTCGACCTAGTTTTGTTTCTTGAGACGGTCTCACTATTTACCCGGCTGGCCGGGAACTGGCACCGACCAGACAGGCTGTCCTCAAACTCATATTCACATCCTCTCCCTCCAGAGTGCTGGGATTAAAGGTGTCTGGCACCATTTTCAAACTGTTTTGTGTAGCTACAGTTCTGTACTGGCCAAAAACTTTCAAATACCCAGTAGCCACTTCCCAAATAATTGATTCAGACACTTAATATTAAAGTAACTGCCTAGCTCTTTGACTTAAATTAACTCATAATTCTCATCTGTGTTCAGCCTGTGGCTTGGGACCTTTGCTTCAATGCAGCATCTTATCCTGCTTCCTATGCATCTTGCTGGTGTCGGCTGCTCTGCCTTTCTTCTTCCCAGAATTCTCCTAGTCTGGTTGCCCTGCCTCTGATAGCCAATCATCATGTTTATTAGTACAAGAGCATTATCCCATAGCAGTTTTGTGTGTTTTTGCAGTACTGGGGATTAAGCCCATGTTATCAAGTGCTTAACATTGAGCTAAACTCTTAACCCCTTAGTGCTGAGGGCCACGGGAGTATACAGCAGGTGACAACTAGTGTTTGACAAGTTGATCCACCACATGTATAATTCCTTGGCACAGCCATGGGGTCACTGACTGTTAATGATTGATTGTTTTCTGTCTGTAACTTTCTAGGATGTCACTGCTATAGCTCCCTAATAAGAAGATCTGTGGGCTTCTTCCCATAGCCAATAGGCAGTGTGCTTTATATCTTTGGGCACACTTATAGTTGTGGATAGCCAGGGAAGTTGATTTCTGTTTAATCTTTATAATTCTGATGTGTAGATATAATACCAGGATATTCTTTACTAGCACAGGAAAGTAACAATATTTTCAGTCTCAAAGACAACTAATCTTAGACCTCAGAACAAATTCACAGACTAAACTGCTCCTGCAGAAAACACACAAAGACTAACTCCCAAGCGTTGTTTATTGTTAAATCAAGGCCATCCCTGCAACAGCTGACCACTCCATGGTCCATCTGCTACCGTTATTGTGTGACTTCATGTGTTATGAGAATGGGTTGGGCCAGGAAAATGTAACATCTAATTGTCCAGAGTTTGGCTAAGGAAGCAGGGGCAATGTAGGGGGAGAGAGAAGGAGGGATGAGTGTGTGTGAATGCGAGTGTGAGAGCCATAGCAATGTGGGGAGGAAGCTGTGCAGAATGGGAGTGTGTGTGCGGAGTGAGAGGTGAAGGAGAGAGGCTGAGAGACATGGGAGAGAATGAACGGATGAGTGAGTGAGCAAAGAGTGAGTGAACGATGTGAAAGAAATGTGTGGGAATGAGTGTGTGTGAGAAAGAGCTGTTGCTACACATAGGAGCTGTGTGAAGAGCTGTATGAGAGTGTGTAAGAACAACGTAAAATGGTATATGGTGAGAGAGCTGTGTATATGAAATGAAAGCTATAGCTGTGTGGAGATTTGTAACTCAAGGAAGATGAAGCTACATAAAAAGAGTAGAAGAGAAATATGTAAAAGATGTGTAGACATGTGAAAATAGATGTAACTGTGTGTAGAGATGGTGGAGGATGTGTGTAGAGAAAGATATGTAGTTGTATGTATAGAATTTGGTAATGTGGAGATATCTAGCTATGTAGAAACAGAAGAAGTAAAATAAAAAGTTACCATCAAAGACATGTATGTTTCCTTATTTTACCAGTCAGTTAGATTTATTCTTAATTTACCCTCAGATAAAGAAGTTTTTTATTCCTTGCTACTTTGAGGTATTCCTTTCATTACGCTGGAGTGGATCGTGGGAGCTGGCCTCACGGTCTGTGTCAACTCAGTTTACAAACTATAGGCATTTTCTTACCTATGGAAAAAGAAGTCTAAGAATCCAGTAAGTAGACTTTAAAATCTGAATTTCTGCATTTAGAATTTTGGCTGATTCCCATATTTTAAGAGAAGTAGCAATTGCTCTGTGGCCTTGGCAATAGCATCTAGAGGTTAAGGGTGGAGCTCAGTGGCAGATGGTTTGCCTGGCATGCAGAGGAGATGCTAGGGTGATAGGAGAAGAAAACAGCTTCCAGAGAACCTAACTCCCCCAGCCCTTCTTTAAAAGCAGACCACAGAAACCCACCTTTTAGTGTCACAGAGGTTAAACCAAAGGCTTTCATCTGGAAAGTTAGGAGCTCTGGTTAGGGCCCCCTAACCAGTCTCCCTGCTTGAGTCCTGGCCCTCAGTGGCCCATTGTCAACTCTCCAGAGGAATCTGCTTAAGGTTCTTCAGTAACTTCCCTGGATAAATTCTGAGTGCTCTACCATGACCTGATAAGCCCTGTCTGATAAGCTTCTCTCTCTGCTGCTACGTGGGCCACATTTTGCAGGACAGTTTGGAGGCTGACAGCTCAGCTTTTAAAGCCACACTTTAGGGTGACTGTCTGGTTATGCAACTGCAGAATCTGAGTGGGTTGTCAAATCTCTCTGCTACCCATGGGGATATTTATTTTGAAATTTAATAATAATAATAATAATAATAATAATAATAATAATAATAATAAAGGCATCTGAGCATGGGAGGCAAAGGCAGGTAGCTCTCTGAGTTCAAGGCCAACCTGGTTTACAGAACTAGTTCCAGGACAGCCAGGACTACACAGAGAAATCCTGTTAATGAAGGAACTGGAGAGATGGTTCAATGGATATAAGCTTGGTGTGGAATCGTGAGGAGCTGAGTTTGCATCCATGAGCATGCTCTTGCAGAAAATACAGGTTCAATTCCCAGCACCTGCATGGTGGTTCATACCACTGTAACTCCAGTTGCAGGAAATCTGATACCCTCATCTGACCTTCTCATGCAATAGTCATGCACATGATGTACATATATACATGTAGGTAAAACACACATAAAGTATGATAAAGAATGCCTGTGATCACAATGCTGAGGGCACAGACAGGATTGTGGGGGCAGTGATAACAGTGTGTGCACGCGCTCACAAGTTTCCACATGTACTCATGGCATGTGTAGAGGTCAGAGGACAACTTTGTGGAGTTGGTTCTTTCCTTCCATCTTTACCTGAGTTTGGGGCTAAACTCCAATCACCAGGCTTGTGAGCATCTTTGCTCAGGAGCTTTCTTACCAGCCTCCATTACTTGTTTCCTTATTTTTGAGTAAGGTCTCATTAAGGTATCCAAGCTAGCCTTGAACATACAACATCCTTCAGCCTCAGCCTCCTTAGTAGCTGAGATTATAAAGCTACGCCTCCAGGCCTGGCTCAAGGTTTTTACTTTTTCTTCCTATTTCTAATCACAATTGCATTATTTTGCCCAGGGTCCTAATTGGAAACCTAGTTCAGGTTCTGTGTTCACAGGTGTGTTTGATCCTGTATATGATCAAAATTCATGTGTATCTCTACATGGCAGCAATAGAAATCTGAAAAGAAAAACACACACACACACACACAATTCTAATTCTGGAAAGATGGCCTAGTAATTAAAAGCATTTGCTGCTTTGAAGGGGACCCAAGTTCCCAGTACCACAGTGTTAGGTAACCCACAACTCTAGTAATTCCAGTTTCGGAGGATCTGACAGCCTGGTCTGGACACTGTCAAGCTTGTACTCCCAGTACGGAGGCAGAGGATTATCACAGTTGAGGGCCAACCTGGGCTAAAGAGTGAGATAATATCTTAAACAAACAAACAAAGGATTCAAGCATGGTGGCCCATACCTTTTATCCCAGCACTTGGGAGGCAGAAGCAAGCAGATATCTAAGTCTGAAGCCACCCTGGGTATTATTTCCTCTAATGCTGAGTATTGAACCCACCACCTTCAAGCATGCTAAGCAAGCATTATACCATTTTAGTTAGAAACTTTGAAGCCTTCCATTTTGATTTTCTCTGGCCTATGGAGATTTAGTCCAGAAGCTTCTTGTTGTTTAACATCCCTACTACTCCCCCTCCCTCCCCTCCTCCCAGTCACCCCCCATCGCATCCCATTCCCGCACCCATCCATTTCTCAGAGAGGGTAAGGATTTCCAGGGTGAGTTAATGCAGTTTCATATATCCAGTTAAAGTAGAACCAAGCCCCTCCCCCCAGTATCAGGGCTTAGCAAGGTGTTCCTCTGTAGGGAATGGACTCTAAGAATTCAGTTTGTGCACTAGGAATAAGTCCTGGTCCCCCAGAGGCCTCACAAACTGTCCCTGCCACACAACTGTCATCCACATTCAGAGGGCCTAGTTCATTCAGTCCCATGCAGGCTCCCCAGCCGTCAGTTCAGAGTCAGTGAGGTCCCAATAGCTCGGGTCAGCAGCCTCTCTGGGTCTGGGGTTCCTCATCCTGATCTTGACCCCTTTGCTCATATAATCCCTTCTCCCTCTCCTCACCTGGACTAGAAGCTTGACCCAGAACTTAGTTGTGGATCTCTGCATCTGCTTCCATCAGCTGCTGGATGAAGGTTCTCTTTTGATGGGGCTCTCCAGGAGCTTATTTTTAAGACATAATACATGACATGAAAATTACACGAAACTCAAGTACAAGAATCCACATGACACAATCATTCACTATTTTATTATTGCCATTGTTTGTTATCTGTGTATGTGGATGCTTGGAGACCAGAAGATAATTTGTCAAAGATCTCTCCTTCCACTGTATTAGTCCAGAGGATCAAAGTGTCTTCAGGTTTGGGAGCAGAAACCTTCACCCCTGAGCCCTGGGGCTGCCCAGTATTTGCTACTTTCTATACCTGCTTTCTGAGTAGACATGATTGAGTAGCTGTACTTACAGTATTTACTTCTCATTATAAATTTATTTCAAGGGCTGGAGATATAGCTCAACAGTTAAGAACACTGACTTCTCTTCTAGAGGATGGAGTTCAATTCTCAGCAACCACATGGCAGCTCACAACTACCTATAACTCTAGAAGATCCAAGGGACCCAACGTAGACATACAGGCAGGCAAAACACCAATGCACAGAAAGTAAGAATAAACCTTTTCTTCCCACCCCCTCCAGTGCTGGGATTAAAGGTGTGCACCAAAACTGTCCATTTGTTTGGATTGTTTGAGACGGGGTTTTTCTGTGTAACTACCTGGCTGTCCTGGAACTTGCTCTGTAGGCCAGGCTGGCATTGAACTCAAAGACCTGCCTCATCCAAGTGCTGGGATCAAAGTCATTGGTCACCACTGCTAGGTGAAAATGAACCTTTTTTTTAAATTAAAAAATAAGAGATGGGTGGTGGTGGTGGTGGAGGCCTTTAATCCCAGCACTTGGTGGGGGGCAAAGGCAGGTGGATCCCAGCAAGTTCCCTGACAGCCAGGGATGTTACTCAGAGAGACCTTGTCTCCAAAATCCCAATAAACAAACAAACAACAAATAAATGAGCAATTGTATTCTAGAATTGGGGTATGAAAAAAATAAATAAAAAGGGAAAGGACATGACTGCTTCTAGTTACGGTGGAGAAAACTTCCTGTAGATAGAGGAGAACATAGGTAACTGAGCTAGGCCAGGTAGGGAGAGGAGGAAGGGAAGAGACAGGAGAGATACAGAAACCAGTCTCAGTAGCCTGGAGCCCAAAGGTACAAAAAGGGGCGGGTGACCAAGCCTTTGGATATGTCTCCTCGATATAGGGAAGAGCCTTTTAGGGAAGGGCAGCCCATCCCCTGAGTTGGAGAGTTCAGGGTAGAGAACCGGGTGTGCCAGCCATACCCTCCAACAGGTAGGGACTGAGGGATGCTGGGAGAACTTGGCGTCAGCTTCCTTATAGAGGCACCTCGGCCATTTTTCTGGATTTGAAGCTTAACAGGGTATAACTGAGTTGGTAAAGTGGTTGCTTGGTATCCAACAGCTTCTGTTCGCAGCAGTACCACATTCAAAAAACAAATCAAAATCCAAAGACCCCAGGTCCCACAGGGTAGAAGGGGACCTAACAGACTACCTTAACAGTCTTCTACTACAGGCACGAGCTCCCGCCCACCCACATAGACCAGATAAGTTAATTTTATTTTCTTTCTTTTTTCGAGAAAGGGTGGATGTCAACCTGGCTGTCCCTTTGTAGATCAGGCTGGCCTCAAACTCACAGAAATCCACCTGCCTCCGCCTCAGGTGAGCTGGGATTGAAGGTATGAGCTATGCTCTGCCAAGGGTAATTTTAAAACTAAAATAAACCAGGAAACAAAAATCCATTTAAAGACGACGGCCCGCCTCTAATTCTGGCAACTACTGCAGAAGACCCTGTTCAAAAGAGAGAGAAAACAAAATGTAAGCCAACAGCAGGCAAATGTGACCTCCACTCTATCGCATCACCTAAAAGCGCAACGGGCTGGACCTGCGGTCCGCTCAACACGAAGTGACTTGAAGCAAGGTTCACAAGGTCTGCAAGATCTTTCCCGGGGAGAGTCCCAGGTCCTTCCGGGTAACCGGAAGTGACGTCAGGAAGGCGGGGCTGCATTTTAGAAACCGGCCCGTGAGGCTTTGCGCTTCCTCTTTCCAGCCACCGCCGAGCGATGGGTGAGTGTTGTAGGCCAGGTCGGGCTGCGGGTAGCGAGCTCCATCCGTCTCCATCCGGTCTCGTAGTCCCGCCGGGAGCATGCCCGGCCCAACCGTGGGCCATGAGTACCCGTGGGGAGGGCCGCCCGCGGACATGGGCCACCCGAGATCGCTGCAGCCGCCTCCCGGGCTCCGGGCTGCGAGCGGTCCAACATGGCTGCCGCGGGCCGCACGCGGATGATGACGCCTAGGTATGCTGCACACTCCCGACTGCAATGTGGGGAAGCCAACCTTGGAGAGCTGAGCGTGCGGCCCGCGCCGAGCGGGGAGCCCGGGAGCCGGCTGAGTCGCCCAGGCCCGGGTATTGAAGCTTGCGCCCTCCTCCCTCCCGCACACAGGCATCTCTCGTGACAACTGGCACAAGCGCCGCAAGACCGGGGGTAAGCGGAAGCCCTACCACAAGAAGCGAAAGTATGAGCTTGGACGGCCTGCTGCCAACACGAAGGTGAGCGCGTGTTGGGGTAGCGGGGGGACGGCCGTGCTCCCGGGGGACCGAGTTTGGGGTGCAGTGGAGACATGGTACTGTCATTGCCGGATCCCCTGCGTTTGAGAGGTCTGGCCTCTTTTTGGAGGTAACTAGGGTGATGAAAAAGTATCCTTAGGCGTGGTTATGGCCGTCTTGGTCACCTATATGCCACTTGCCAATGAAAGGACTCGTCATAGTTACACTGACTATTACCTCCGTGAGTTCAGGTTCTTCTCCCAGGGCCTCTCTTCTTGATGACCATATTCAGACTTTTTGTGTGTGTGTGTGTTTCAGATTGGCCCCCGTCGGATCCACACAGTCCGAGTTCGAGGAGGCAATAAGAAGTACCGCGCCCTAAGATTGGATGTGGGGAACTTTTCCTGGGGCTCTGAATGTAAGTAGTTCTTTAAATGTGCCGCTTGCTGAAGGACTTGGTAGCTAACCTCCTGCAGCTTGGGGTGGTTTCTGACGACTGTTTGCAAAAAGCTGTTAGAACTAAAGAACATTAGGAGTGCCCTACTACTGAGCCACCTTCTTGGTCCCGTATCTGAATTCCCTTGTGTGCAGGTTGTACTCGAAAAACCAGGATCATTGATGTTGTCTACAATGCGTCCAATAATGAGCTGGTCCGCACCAAGACCCTGGTGAAGAACTGTATTGTGCTTGTTGACAGCACCCCATACCGACAGTGGTATGAGTCCCACTATGCACTGCCCCTGGGTCGCAAGAAGGGGGCCAAGCTGGTGAGTGCTGTTTTTGCTGTAGGGGGATAGGGAAGTGCTTCCTTCTTGTGATGAAGATACTGATCAGTTCTGCTACTGAAGGGAGGAGATGAATACTTGAGTGCTGAAGAAGGCGAGCATCGGGAAATTGGGGGCTCCAAAAGCTCCATAACTTGTGATGACAGATCCATTTGTATTTCTTCAGACTCCTGAGGAGGAAGAAATATTAAACAAGAAACGATCCAAGAAAATACAGAAGAAATACGATGAGAGGAAAAAGAACGCCAAGATCAGCAGTCTTTTGGAAGAGCAGTTCCAGCAGGGCAAACTTCTTGGTGAGATAGCTGCTGAGTTTGGGGGGAGGGAGATGTCTGCTGTGAGGTAAAGAGGGAGATCTTGAGCAGAACAGGCTCTTGAGTGGCTGTCTCAGTGATGAGAACTTTGTCCAGTTCTGCTGCTGACTCCAAGTGAGGACAAAGTGTATCTGAGGAGACAGTTTGCCTCACACCTGCAATTTGAATATCAGACCAACTTGGATTTTTAAGGTTGAGGGTAGCTTGAGTGGGGCCTCTTGTCCGTCCTAAGGACCATCTATTTATTCTCTTACAGCCTGTATTGCCTCAAGACCAGGCCAATGTGGGAGAGCAGATGGCTATGTGCTCGAAGGCAAGGAGCTGGAGTTCTATCTGAGGAAGATCAAAGCCCGGAAAGGCAAATAAACCATTAACAGCTCATGTAATAAAGGTGTTTATTCTATATTTATATTGTCTGGATATAAATACTTTTTTCCTCCTGAGCAAAGGAAGAGCTGTCCTGTGAGAGCCTTATCCCTAGTCTGTTTTGAGCAGTGTCTAGAGTAGAGCCAGTAATTGTGTATATTTGGAACCTAGAGCACATTGGTGTGGACGATATCTGAGGTCTTATGTCCTGAGTTCTCCAGTAATATTGGGGTGCTGTTTTAACCATGGCAAACTAGAGGACTGTTCCTTTCCATTATAGACTTGGGGGTTTTAAGGGTTCCACTAAATTTGAGTGCTGGGCATATTAAGTACACAACTGTATTTCCAGTGTGAGGACTTGGACACTATATTGAGTATCTTATTGACAGTAGTACTCTGGCCTTAGCTGACCTGGAACTCCACATCAGGTTGATTTCATTGTAGAGATCCATCTTCATATTTGCTTTCTGGGGGCTGGATTAAAGGTGTGCCGCGCTAAAGTTAATGTTTTGGGGTTTCTCAGAAGAGGAAAAAACCGGGGCCTTACCCAAAGTCATATACCTTAACACCAGGCAGTTGTCTATCAAGTGCCGAGATTACAGGTGTTCTGCTGTGCCTAGGTTTTAAATGAATGCTTGGGTCTCCGTGCTCAGAAAACTAAACGTTTTTGTCTGATAACCCAAAGATACCAAAAAAACTAAAGGTTTGTTTTTTTAAGCAAGAGTTTTCTCTAACAGCTCTGGCTGTCTGAAAATCTCTGTCTGCTAATCAGGCTGGCCTCCCTAGTGCTGGGATTAAAGGATCAGGTTTTTGTTTTGGGGGAGTTCCCTAGTCCTAGCTATCCTGGAACTCATATCTACCAGCCTCTGAGTTCTGAGATTAAAGGGATTAAAGCAAATTTTGAAGTTTATTGGGAGCTTGCTTACAATTCCAGAGTTAATCTGTAGTCATTTTGGTGGGGAGCATTGTAGAAGGTGTATACCACTGTAGCACTCTGAAAAAGATAACTTAGAATGGTGTTTAAAATCTCAAAGCTTGTTTTTTGAGATAAGGGCTTACCATATCCCTGACTCTTAAGAAATTTATGTAGACTGTTGGCTTTTTGAGTGGGGAGGGGCACCCAGCTTAAGCACACAGAGGCTTCTTAATTATAAATGCCTGGCCTTGGGCTTGTTTCTTGCCAGCTTCTCTTCAGGTTATTCTCTCCACCTCAGGGCTTTTTCCTTGTGCATCTCCTTCCTTCTTACTCCCTGGCTGGATGGCCCTAGTGTCTTCCTCTCCTTGTTTTTCTGTTCTTTCTCCCCTTCCAGATCTCTGCCTGCCAGGCTATTTGCTGTTTAGCTCTTTATTAGACCCTTCAGAGTTAAACAAAATAAAAGAATGACACATCTTTGCCTCGTTAAACAAATGTCCCACAGCATAAGAAAATGTAGTACATCTTAATATTTTTTAACAGTAGAGCAGGCTAACCCTGAATTTTATAGGGTTTATTTACTCTCACCCTTTTTCCTGTTGAGGTTAAGGGTGTGCCGTCCTGGCCTGACAGTCTTACGAGTTTTTCCCTGCATGTGTTTTGTCTGTATCCACATATTATATGTGTACCATTTGCTTGTCTGGTGTCCAAGCAGATCAGAACAGGGAGTTGGATCCCTTGGAACTAGAATGGGTGGTGCTTTTAATTACTGAGCTATCTTAAGCCCTCCTGTGAGTTGTTTGTTTTTGGAGACAAAGTTTTTGTTTATAGCCCTTGGCTGTCCCAGAATTCACTTGGTTTTGTTGACCAGGCTGGTCTCAAAATCAGAGACCCGCCTGCTTCTGCCTCCTGAGTGCTGGGATTATAGGCCCCCCCCCACAACCACCCAGCCAGTGAGTTGGGGGTTTTCTTTGTTTTGGCTTTTTGAGACAGGGTTTCTCTAGTGTTGGAGCCTGTCCCTTAACTGTAGACCAATCAAACCCAGAGATCCACCTGCCTTGGCCCCCCCACCCCTCGGTGCAGGGATTAAAGGCCTGTGCTGCCACCACTTTCCTTTTTACTAATGAGTTAACATCTTTGTGTTTGGTTGGTTTAATTCAAGATAAATCCTAGTTGTCCTTGAACTCTGAGATCAGCTTGCATCTGACTCTTAATTCTGAGATTAAAGGTGTATGCTGCGATGGAGAGAGCCTCCAGTGTAGGGGGGTGCATTTGGAAACTTTACCTGTGTGAGCATGGTGGCCTTCAGCTCTTGGTCTCGATATTTAACAGGGTTTTTATTGTTAGATCCTGACAGCTTGGTCTACAGAATTTCAGGACAGCCAAAGGCTACACTGAGCTTGGAAAGGATTGTGTGCTGCACCCCTGCTGTGTGGGTGCTGGATCCAAGGTCCTCAGCAAGTGCTCTCTTAACTGCTGAACCATCCCTAGAATTTGGGGAGGGGGTTAGACATCAGAAGACAAATTTCAGGACTTGGTTCTCCGGCTGGGTAGGGTATCAATGATCAAGCCTAGGTATCGGGCTTGGCAATAGTGTATTTTAGCACTAAGCCGATGTGCTCTCCCTTTTATGTGCATGTGGGTGTACTGTATCCTCCGTGCCAGAAAATGATGGAGCCCTGGGAGCTGCAGTTACAGGTTAATAGGTCCTGGGAGACCAGCAGCAAGCACTTGTCAAGTATCTTGTCTTTCACCCTCAGGCTGGTTTCTGTTTTGTGGTCTTGCTTTAGCTTTCCAGCTGACAGGATTACAGGTATGTGCAGTCAAACCTAACCCGATCCAGGAGCTCTTTCCAGGCTGACCTTGAACTTGCTTTGTAGCCATGAGTATTACTGTCCCTTCAACTTCTGAATGCTGGCATTGCAGCTGTGTGCCACCAAGCCTTTTTTCTGGGTGCTGTGATTAAACCTAGGGCTTTATGAGTATTAAGTGAGCATTCTTCCATGAGCTGTATCTCTAGCTGGTCCCTCCCCATCTTAAGTCAAACAGGATTTAATGAAGATTCTAATTTAAGGTTAAACTCAAAGATTTAGCTTGTTTGTTTTTTGTCCCGTACTCTCCTCCCCCCCCCCCCCAGGGTTTCTTTGTGAAGTTTTAGAACCTGTCCTGGAACTTGGCTCTGCATACCATGCTGACCCCATAGAGATCTGTGGTTGGATTTTCTTACTCTTGGTATTTCAGGGGACCTGCCACTCAAATAAGTCACACACAAGCTTCTTAATTATAAATGCCTGGCTTTAGCTTGGGTTGTTTTTGCCCATTTTCTTAACTTTGTTACGCCATCTGACTTTATGTTGGCTGGGCTTTTACCTTTCTCTTCCTTCTAGGATCTTACATTCATTCTTACTCCATGGCCCCCAATGTTCTCCTGCTTTCCTCCTTCCAGATTTGTCCTATTTATTCTTTGTCTGCCTTGTCTGTTTCTCCCGCCTCTCTATTGGATGTTCAGCTCTTTACTAGACTGGCGAACTGCTTCACAGAGTTAAATTCAACATAATAAAGGAGCACATCTTTGCATCATTAAATGTTCCTTAGCACAAACAAAAGTAACACATAATAGTCTAAGTGGTGACACGGGCCTTTAATCTCAGCACTTAGGGGGCAGAGGCAAGTGGATCTCTTGAGTTTGAGGCAGCCTGGTCTACAGAGTGAGTTCCAGGATAGCACTCAAAGCTGCATAGAGAAATCCTGTCTTGAAAAAGGCTTGGCTAAGGGAAGATGTCTCAGTCCATAAGGGCTGAACCCCCTACAGCTGGAAAGGCTAAGACATTCTTAAAGTGAGCTGTGTCTTCTGGTCCCGGACACGTGAACTTATACCTGTCCAACAACTCTTGGCCACCCACACTAGGTCCGAACACTTTGAGGACTGGAGGAAATTTGTTCTCAGGGCAAGAGGACTCCCAAGATTGGCAGAGTCGTGGGAACTTCCGACTCAGGAGCAATAGTATATGCAGTTATTAAAACGCCTGTTAAAATGGAGTGGGGGTGAAGAAAACAGCATATAGAGCTTTTGGTACTAATGAGACGGCGTCAGGCAACTTCTCTGGTTCAGTTAAAGTACAGAAAGCAAGCGTTGGTCCTTATGTAATTTAATCTCAAATGCTTTGGAGCCATTGTAGAGTGAGAAGTCAAAGCTGTACCTGAAGTGGAACAGGAAAGAAAGGGAAGCCATTCAGGCTAGAAATTGTCAGTAGAAGAGGGTGGTCCTCCACAGTACAATGAAATGTAGAGTAAAAGGATCGGCTACGCCCACTCTGGCTCAGAAATCGGAGCCAGTGAAAGAAATACTTTATTCTTGAGCCCAGCACCAAAGAAACACCTTTGGTTCTAGAATCAGAACCAATGAAAGAAATGTGCCCTGGCTCTGAAATTAAAGCCCAAAAGAGCCAGTAAAAGAAACCTGCTTTGACCCTGACAACCGCAGAAAGGTAACCAATCCCTGAGTAGAAAACCAATTCCCGGGCGTGGAATCTACCCAATCAGAGCTCGGGGATTAAAATCTGACCAGTCCCCACCCTGGAAAAACTTCACCCAAGAAGCCCTATATAAACCCTGCCCCTGCTGCCCTTTCCGGCTCTCCTCCCCCACATGGCTGAGGTAGCCACTCTCCTGGATAAATTTCTTGAGTGAAGTTTGGATGATGACCTTATTCTTTGACTGGAGCAGCAATAGGAGCCTGGACAGAACTGCTGAGGGAGCAGCTTACTCTAACCTTCCCCTAGTGGAGCGTTCTAGAGGGCTGAAGCAGGACTGTAACAACTTAACCCCCCCCCCCCCCCCCCCCCCGGAGGCCGCCGTCTCCCGCCAGAACAGAGCTATTTCTTTGGCTAAGCTTGAAGCAGGGCTGTAAGCTGCTACCTATGCTTACTCCTGACTGCCTGAAAACTTTCCATCCAAGCTGTAACGCTGAGTACTCCTGGGCTTCCAACTGCCTAAATACTTTTCTATCCGAGTTGTAACACTCAGTATTCATTGGCTCCCAACTCCTGAATACTTTTCTATCCAAGCTATAATGCTCAATAATATTCCTGGGCTCCCAACTGCCAGGATCCCTTCCCATCAGAGCTGCGCTAACACTTGCAAACGCTGTTTTAGAGTACAGTAAAAATGAGGACAGCCAGGATACTGGACATGACTCTCTTCCTCCATCAGATCAAACATTTAAAAATAAGAAAGGATGGTTAACTGAATGATTAAAAATATAAGATCTCCTGGGATAAAGAATAAAAAATAGAAAAAGAAACTTCTCAGTAGAGAAAAGGGAAGGAAAGGAAATAAAATAAGTAATTTTCTTTTTAATTCTTAGTTAAATCTTGTAAAAATGTAACACCTGAAACAGAATGGGTTGTTAGGTTATTAGATGATGGGACTAAGGTGAAATCTCACCGAAAGTGATCTCTTACTGATAGAGACCTTACAGAAATTGTTTTTTTGATGAATGGAATGCAGGTGGATTGTTTGGTCCACATTGCTAGTGATTGGCAAGTTACATTCACATGTTGCCTGGGATCTATTTTTTAAAAAGGTGGGGGGATCCTCCCTTTAAAATTTTATAGAAATGCTCCATGTTACCTAAAGTTACCTCTTAAAATCCTATAGAGATTGTTTTTAAGGCTTTAATAAATGGCTTATGCGGGGATTGGAGAGATAGCTCAGAGAGGTTAAGAGCACTGGCTGCTTTTCTAGAGATCCTGAGTTCAATTCCCAGCAACTACTTGGTGGCTCACAACCATCTATAATAAGATCTGGTGCCCTCTTCTGGTGGGCAGGCAGAACACTATACATCTTAAAAATAAATAAATGGTCATGTGAAAAGGATATGCAAATAAATGTGGGTGGCTGCTCAGTTGTTACTACACCCATATTTAAAGGCAAAGCAACTCTAACTTTATGACAGGAGGTTTTAGAAATACTAAAAAGAAAGCAGACAAACTGTTACATTGTTATATATATATATTACATTGTTTTAAATTCTGTTTGGTTTATAACAAAAAAACCAGAGCCAGATATTGGGGAAAAGCTGAACAGAGAGATAAACAGGCTTTAGCCACTTCTCACCTGCCAGCTCCTCTGGCCTGTCTCCATGAATCCTCCCACCTCTGAGTCCTCCGGTCCTCAGCCACAGAGGGAAGTAGTGTAGGTGTAGGCGGGGCTGAACTCCCTTCAGTTTCCGCCAGCTTCCTCCCTTCCTGATCCAACTCTCCCAGAGCTAGGATTAAAGGTGTGTGCCTCACCACACCTGGCTCTGTCAGGCTTTGAACTCACAGAAATCTCTACCTCCCAAGTGATGGGATTAAAGGTGTGGGTCACCACTCCCTGACCTTGACTTTAGGCTTGACTCTGTGGGTAGCTCTGTCCTCTGATATTCCAGACTACTTTTATTAAATATACAATATATCACCACATTGTTACTAATGATGAGAGGCCAAAGCTAACATTATAAGTAATGGCACTGAAATTTCAGGCCTACTAGACACTAAAGCTGATAGATCTATAATTTTTCAAAAATCTTAAAATCCCAATTGGCCTTTACAAAGGGTCTCCACTCAATTTGTAGGCTTTGAAAGCTTATCTCAGGCAAAACAGAATATAGAGCATATATAGGACCAAAAGGACATACAGAAAATGTTAAATAGCCTAACTTTATGTCAATATTTTGTAAATCAACCACCAGAAGTGATATGTAAACGATTTCCCCAATCTATAATTTATCATTATATGGATGATATTTTATTTTCTGTTTCAGATACAGATATCTTAGGGAAAAATGTTAAATGTACAAAAAGTTTTACCCTGTCGAAGATTAAAATTTCTCCTGAAAAAATACAGAGAAGAGATTCTCTTAGTTTTTTAAGTTATAAATTAAGCAAATAGAGAATTCAGCACAAAAGGGACAGATTAGGAAAGATCAGTTGCACACTCATAATGATTTTCAAAAACTATTAGAGGAAATTGGTTGGTTGTGTCCTACCACTGGATTTTAAATTAACGATTAAGTAATTTGTTTCAAATTTTAGAAGGTGACTTAGATTTAAATAGTTTAAGATACCTAACAACTAAGGCTAAGAGGGAGTCGGCTCTATTGGAACAAAAGCTAAAAAGACTCCTGTGTGGATGGATTAGATCTCACACATGGGTGTATTTTGGTAGTTTTACCTTCTACACATTCCTTTACTGAATTAATTATGCAGAGGGAAGATAATATTTTAGAATGGGTATTGTTAGCTCACAACAGTTAAAGACCTATATATAATTCGTCATAAAGGGAAGAATAAGACTTTGTCAATTGTCAGGAATGGATGCCGCTGAGACTGTAGTACTTTGTTCTAATGCTGAAATTGTGCAATTGTGGGTAATTAATGAAGACTGGCAGAGATCTTGTAGCAATTTCTTAGAAAAAAATTAGCAACAATTATCCAAAAAGTAAGCAGCTACAAATTATAAAAATAGCTGACTGGGTTCTTCTTGCCATAGTGAAGAGAGTACCTATTCCTGGGGCTCTTACATTTTATGCTGATGCCAATAAATTAGAAATGGCTGGTTATAAGGCAGGACCATCAGGAAGTTTGTTCAAAGCCCATGATTGATGGTTTTACTAGACTTTAATGAATCTCTTAATGTAATCACTGATTCTCAATATGCAGAAAGGGTTACATATAGAAACTGCTGAATTTATTCCTGATAATTCATAATTGACTTATTATTTGTACAAATACAACAGGCAATCCAAGAAAGGAATTGCCCACTTTATGTTACCCACATCTGATCTCATACTGTATTGCCTGAACTTTTAGCAAAAGAAAATGAAGAGATTGATCAATTGCTGATACCGTCCTGCTTCTTTTTATAATCAAGTTTTACCTGCAGAAACTAATCCCTAAAGGTACACAAGGAATAAAATTGGGCAAATAGATGTATTTAACTTAACAGAATATGAAAAATTAAAATATATTCATCATATCATTGATACATATCCAGGGTTTCAATGGGCATCTAAAGTTCTGAAAAGGATAATTATGCATTTATTAGAAACAATGACTGTAATGGGCATACCAATACAAATTAAAACTGATAATGTTCCAGCTTATGTTTCCAGTAAAATAAACCATTTTTTGAGTGTTACAACATAAAAAATATTGCCAGGATACCATTCGATCCTACAGGACAAGCAGTTGTTGAAAGATCTAATCACACTCTAAAGAAAATGCTTATAAAACAGAAGGGGGTATGAGGACCCCAGGGATAGACTGAATAATGTTTAACTAACTCTAAAATTAGTGTTTGAAACAGAAACAATACTGCTAAGAGACATTCTAACATGGAAGCAGTCTGGGAAAAGTGTTAAGATAGGGCTGAAGTTATGCTTATATTTCCACAAGAGATAAAAAGTGGACCCAGGCAGGCAATGGTGGTGCATGCTTTAATCCCAGCACTGTGAGTTCTGTACCAGCTTAGTCTACAGAGTGAGTTCCAGGACAGCCAGAGCTGTAACAGAGAGACACTGCCTTGAAATTTTTTTTAAATTGTGATTTCCATCAATATTAATAAAAGTATGGCATGAAGAAGAGAGATATCCCAGATGCTGTGGCTGTGGAGACACCCCTGTGACAGACAAGACTATTAGAATGTTATTTTAAAGTATTACTTTTGTTTATGTTGTATTTGTTTGACTCTGTGAGGCTGTGTTACTTTGCCCATCTAAAACATCTGATGGTCTAACAAAAGGCTAAATGGCCAATAATGAGGCAGGAGAAAGAATAGGTGGGGCTGGCAGCAGAGAGGATAAACAGAGAAATCTGGGAGGAGCAAAAGCAGCTGGAGGGGAAGGACTCCAGGGCCAGCCACTGATAGCAAGTCACAGAGTAAGAAATTAAGAAAAAGGGCATTCAGGACTAGAAAAAGAAAAGTCCAGAGACCAAAGATAGATGGGATCATTTAAAGTTAAGGGAAGCTGGCCAGAAAGAAGCCAAGCCAAGGCCGGGCATTCATAATTAAGAATAAGACTCCTTGTGATTTAGTTGAGAGCTGGATGGTGCCCCCCACCACAAACAAATAGAAAAAAAGCTAAAAACAAAACAAACAGACAAAAACTACACAAGAGATACAGGAGGCCTTTGGAGCAGACAACTGATCCCCCGACCTGAGGACAGCTTAAGAATTTGTGTGACAAAGGGGAGGAGATACTTTGCAGGTCTCACAAACCTTTAAATGCTAGAGACTTATTATTTCTTGACATGCTTTCAGTGGTGAAGGGGCAGGTAAAAGGGACAGATCATAGTTATTAGGCCTTTATTTCTAATCCCCCGGTTGATTTAGCAGTAAGTTGGAGAGATGCCAATATTCCTATAGTGTTTGGTGAATCTTCTTGGCTATCTGGTTCTTAGGACAGTCGAGGTTCTACTCAGCCAATGGAGATGGAGAACAAGGATTCCTATCTCTATGGGAAATAGAATTCCATGTCTAAATCTAACCTTTCAAGTCTGACTATCCATCATCAATACTACCAAAGATTATCACAAAGTTTTATATACTTCATGCATCTGGCTTTAAAAGACAGGAGATTAATGCTACTTAGTTCCATAAATCTACTGTTTTGTGAGATGTTGGTCACCAATAAGGAATCTGACTGGGTGAATCAGCAACAATGTAAGAGTGAGAGTGAGAAACCCTGAGTGCTAATCAGATTTCCCACAGAGCTGTCACTGATCCCTCAAGGAAAACACTCTCACTCAGTTAGGATGGGAGCGGTATAGTTTGAATGGAACTGTGGAAATTACTGTTTCTGCTAATGAACCCGTTCAGTGGCATAGAATTGTAATGTCAAGTGCTCTCTTGCAACCTGGTGATTCAACTCAGATTAATTTGTGAAAATTAGCAAGTGCTTTCCACTCTTAAAGTGTGGGAAGGAAAGTTAAACATTAAGGATGATAAGTAGACCTTGTCCTTTATGCTAAATCAAAGCCATCCTTTTGTGCTATGTGTACCATTGCCTCACCTGTTACTAAGGGCCTGTACAATGCCACCCTAATAATTACAGCATCATTTGTGAGTGCTGTACCTTCATACCTGTATTAATTCTAGTGTGTCTTTAAACTTAACCTCGGAAAGTTTGTGCATCCTTAGAGCAAGGCCTGCAATCTGGATACCAGAGGGGAAGTTGGGAAGGCCATGGCAAGGCTCCCCTGTAATATCCTAGTACAGAAGCTCAATGAAAGAATATTAAAAAGGACACATTGAATGGTTGGTCTGGTTACTGCAGTTATTATCAGAATTACTGTGTTAATGGCGACTGCTAAAACAGCTGGAGTGGCACTTCATTAAAAAATCCAAACTGCTAAATTCATCAGAGATTGGTGTAAACTCTACTGAACTTTGGACTGAACAAAACAGGGTAGCTAGGTAATGAGATAGTGAGTTAGTGATTGCAGATAAACTGCTCTGTTGTTGGGGGATCAGTTAGAGTATTAAAGGAGCAGATAAAGTTACAATGTGACTGGAATGTTACATCTTACTGTATCACACCTTTAAGGTTTCATGAAAGCAAGTATGGTTGATTGGGAAGGTTAAGAAGCACTTGGTGGGTCACCTTAATTCTTCTCAAATGAAAAATGATTTACAGCAAGAAATTAAGGAAACTTTTACAAAATAGTTAGCTGATATGACAGGAACGGATGTTATGGAAAGGCTTGCAGATACTAGCGCCTCATTCACCCCTGTGAATCACTTTAATAGAGTTTTGTTTTAGCAAGTGTTGCACTTGGACTGGCGACAATAGTAACCTTGCTGGCTGTAAAATGTGTTTGGCTTACTTACATAAGGTTGTAAAACAGAAAGACAGAGAAAAGGCGGTATAGTCAGTCGCAAGGCTACATAACCTCCAAAACAATTAACTGTATTAAGAAAGGGGGATTTGATGGGAGAATTCCCACTGAGCTACAGCTGATCTAGCTCCTGGAGTGTTAGCATCTGTTCTTAATCTGCCTTTTGTCTCTCCTGTGAATCTTGTCTGGGAGTTTCCCAAGGGTACCAAGCCTATGCAAAATTGGTTGGGAAAAATCCTCACACTGATATTTCTTAATTGAACCTTTACATTTGGCATTGTCCTGTTGGAAGTCTGATTAGGTTGTTTGGGGAATATAGAAATCAACTTGCTAAAATTGTAAATTGTAAAACAACAAAAATGCCCTTGGCTAAGGTGCCTCGGTTGTGAGAAGCTGAGTCCCCCTGCAGCTGGAAAGGTTAAGACATCCTTAAAGTGGGCTGTGTCTACTTCCCACTGACCCACGTGAACCCACACCTGTTCAACAACACAACAAATGTTGTTGCACTTTTCACTTTAAAAATTGGAGGGGGTTGGAGGGGGCTGGAGAAATGGGTCAGTGGCTCTTCCAGTGAGCAGTCAGGTTCATTTCCCAGTATCCCATGGCAACTCACAAACTCACTTTTGAGGTTCCAGGAGTTAAGACATAAGTCTTTCTAAGGGATCTAGTGGCCTCTGAACACTTACATATGTGTAAACATTCATGCACATAAGATACTTTTTTTTTTTTTTCAGGTTTTCGACATAGGTAGGACTGGGTCCTATTAGCACAAGCCTATAATCCTACCTACTTGGAAAGCTGAGGCAGGAGAATCAGATAGTTCAAGGCCAGCTTGGGCAATTTAGTGAGATCCTAGTCTCCATTGTGTGTTTCTGTCCTTAGCTTTCTTCCTTTGTTCTAACATAGCTAGCTACCTTTCCTTAAGAGCAAGGGTAGGAAGAGCTCACATCTACAACTCTGGTCTTCGTTACGTGCTTTGCTGGGACATCAGGGCAACTTCCCAAACCTAATTCCATCTACATCCTAGGCAAATGCCAAATTAACAATCATGATTCACAAATGGACATACTGTCATTATAAACAAAAGGCTAGCATTGCAGATAAAGGTCCCATGGCACACCACCGACCTGCCTTCAGAGTAAGGTTCTTAGGCTGAGAATGTGTGTATTTTCATCTTTTCACTTGATTCTAAAACAGCTGTCCCAGGCCAGCAGCACAGGATCGACCCAGAACAGGAATGCCACTTCCTGAGCTGAGTACTAAATCAAATGTACATAGGGTCTGGGGCTGGGCGCCAGGCAAGATTTCAGGGGGCTGCTGAGGCTCTGCCAGTGTTTTGGACCACTGGACTAGTTCCCCAGTTTCTGAAAAGGTAATACTGGTCTTTTTTTCATTCTAGGTTTGCTTCCCCATGCAATCTTTTCACGTCAAAGGAGATGCACCCTACTCCCAGCTCTCACTCCTCACCATCTTTGTTTACGAAGGCTGTCCCCAAATGCTTTTCCCAATGGCCAACCCGGTGTCCAGAAAAGTTGCTCTGAGCAGTGTGGTAGATAGGACCCAGCGTAGCTGCAGCTGCGGAAAAGCCAGAGTGGCAGCCACCAGCAGAGGGGATTCTCAAGGTTCCAGGGCTTCATCCCTAGATTCCTCAGCTTCATCTATACGGCTGGCAGCCTCCTCGCCACCCAACTCGGTCCGGAAGCGGAGCAGGTGCGGGGTCCTGGGGGCAGCACGTGCTCGGCCGAAGTTCCGTAGGCTTACAGCAGGCGAGAGCGCTCCTGCGCCCAGGAAGCGGCCCAAGAGCGGGGTCTGCGTGGCCGGTGCTGGCAGGTCGGACCTCGGGGACGCCTCCACCTGCAGGCACTGCTCAGGGTCGTCGCTCATGCTGCCGGAATCAGAGCGGACACAGACAAGTTTTGACTCTCCAAAAGCTTGTTTGTATCCCCACAGGGTGGCCAGGGACTGGACATCTGTTTCCATGCCAAATCCCGACTCACCGCAGATTGAACGTGGAACCCAGGAAGGAAGGTCTCATGGACTCAGCTGCTGTGGCCACCGTATAGGGTGGCTGAGGTTGGGCCTCATCCCAATACTGATCCTTCTCGGCAGGAGGCAGGTTCTGGTACATATCATCCACAGAGAGCAGGGACACCTGAGTCAGAAGAAGGGCGAGCAGTAGGCCACTACTATTTCTCCTCTGTACACGGGGCTATCTCTGCCCCTCTACCCCACATCTAACCTGCAGGTTACGATCTATGAGCTGATTGGTTTCAAAGTCATCGTCATCCTCACCAAAGGGGTTAATGAGCTGTTCGGCTACCTATGAATTGCAGAAATGGTGTCTTTTAGGCACCAAGTGTCCGACCCGCAACTGCCCAGCACTGCATGTGAGAGTGATTATTCGTGCTCCTCTCTACAGAGGAGATGCCGTACCCACCTTGAGCCAACCAGCATAAAAGAAAAACTGCAGGAAGGTGGTAAGAGGCACAAACATATCCAGGTCCCCCAGGGACGGAGGGACCTCCTTGCCTGGCTCCAGAGACTCCTGAAGTTTGGCTGCCCCTGTTTCTGGCTCCACAAACTGCCGGCCAACCAGGGAAAGAGCGAAGTAGGAATACACAGCTATAGTCACCACCTGAAGACAGAAAAGCAAGGGTTAGAGTCCCTGGGACAGCAAGAAAATCTCTCTGTGTTTCTGAGGGCCTGTAGGGGTCTGGCAAGTAATTCAGCACGAACTGGGAGGTGTAGCAATGGAGACAGGTTCATCTTTTTGTTTGTTTGTTTGTTTTCTTTCTTTCTTTTTTGTTTTAAAGGCAGGTTTAACCCTGGCTGTACTGGGGCTTGTTATGTAGACCAGGCTGTTCTCAAACTCACAGAGATCCTCCTGCCTCTGTCTCCCCAGTGCTGAGATTAAGGCATGTGCCATCACGACCTGGCCTAAGACAGTTGTCTTTACAGCTGTGGAGGAAGATTTTCTAGGATGAGGAACAGGGCATTACTCGTGATAATGGAGTAATGTTTTTGAGGATGACCGTCACAGTTCAGTGCCTCCTGACACTGACTTGGCCCAGGTGAAAAACTGTCTCAGCCCCTTGGTATCTCACATACGATAGGACATCCAATAGGTCCCTGAGCTGGGCAGACAAGAAACAAGTTACCTGGGTGTAGACCAGGGGGATGCTGATCCAGTCATAGTGGAACAATATGCTGCACTTGGCACGGTACTTGTTCAGCTCCTAGAGAAAGAGGATGAAGGGGAGGCCAGAGGAGAAAAGCAGGGGAGTCCACACAAAGACGACCTGGGCCAGGCCTGAGCCCCACTGCTCTCAGGTTATCAGACTAGGGCGATTAGGGTCAGAAGCAATTTAGGAAGGTAGCAAAAACCATTCTGGATCTGGAGCCAGAAGGATTGAAAATCCCAGCTTCACTAACAGCAGTGTGAGGGGCTTTTCAACTCTGGCCTCAGTTTTCTTATCTGTGAAAGGGGGGTGATAATAGTGCCTGTTTCAAGGGTCATTTCGAGGACTAAATGAGTCGACCTAAGCACATGCTTCCAAAGTGCACAGTAGGGAAGGCCTAGTGGCTCATGCCTGTAATTCTCAAGTTTGGGAGACAATAGCTTGAGCTATGAAGAGTAATCTTGTGCGCCCCCCCCCAAAAAATGTGTGGTATATAGTTGGTGCCTTTTAAGCGGTAAGTATTGACTTTCTTATTCTGAAGCAGGATCCAAATCCTGAACCGACTTACTTCCAGTAAAAGACAGAGGGCAATATCATCACGGATTCGTCCATCCCTGCGGGCCTGGGCGGCTAGGTTAGTGAACCAGACACAAGGGACCCAATACTTGTTAAAATCAGATTTCAAGCTCTCAAACATTTTCCTCTCTTCCTGAGACATGAAACCTGCAAGGATGAAGAAGGGATGGTGCAGACATCTCATGACACCAGGGGGCGCTAGTGGTCCAGCATCTGGCTGTTGGTCTTCACACTAGCTTCCCTGAATCTTGGAGGGCCCCCAAGGCGTCATACTTTTCCTTCAAGGGCAGAAAGCCATCCACCCAGGGGCTGCGACCACCCAGGCACCTGCATCCACCACGTGCTCCATAGTGGGGAAGCGCTTGAGCACACGAGTGCTCACAGAACGCAGCACCAGTACCGATGCCAGGTTGGCATAGCGGATGAGAGTTCGGCGTAGTAAACGGCCACTCTGGTCCACACCATGTACACAGGCTGAGATGACGCACATTAACTGGTCCGGCAGTGGGATGCTTGTGTACTGAGACCACCATCGGTTCACCACCAAAGTCACGTAAAAACCTAGTAAGCCACCAGGGATGACAGGCAGAAAGAAAAGTGCCAGGTGCTAGGGAGATACTACATTGCACTATGATTCTTCTGGTCCCACTTCCTTGCTGGACAAGTCAGGCCCGGAAGAAGCAGAGAATACAAGCTTCCAGGGGAGAGGGAAATGGGAGTCCGAGGTGAGGTTATTGTGGACTCTGAGACCTTGTTTTCATGAGAGTAGAGAGGGTCTATCCCTTCTTCTCTAGCTCCTGTGTGCTTACCCTAGGTGGGATTATAAAGCCAGCAGGTGTCTGTGCAGGTGAAGATTGAGTGTTCAGTAAATGACAGGCAAGGAGTAACCCAGAGGAAACTGTGGGCCCAGGCTTCAGCCCTTCTGTCTGCTGGTTGATTCTAGTCCCTCGCTGCCCAGAGTTGTCACCTCAACCCAAAGGTCGGGAGAGCAGGGAAAACTAGAAGGGGGGGGCTCACCCAGCACGAAGGATAAGGGGATGAGGTCTGCTGAACGGTTGCAGTATCGGGCCACCTGAGCATAAATATGCTTCTGTTCCTGGGTCAGTAACAGCCTAGGATGTGTCAGGCAGAGACCTGGGTTGGAAGGAGGCTGGCAGCACAGGTCCTCATAGCCCAGGGCTCAGAGCCACTCTCACCGATAGGTGACGCTGAGCACAGCATACAAGGCACCGAAGAGCAAGAACTCCTTGTATAGGAGTTTGTAGATGCTGCCCCTCCAGCGGAACAGCAGGCCAGAGAAGGCTCCGAAGCGCGCCTCTGCCACTTTCAGAGTGTAAGACACGGTCATGGTGCTGGGGCCTGGTGCAGAAGGTCACAGAACTGGCTTCTCTGCTTGTCTTCCCACCACGAAGCCTAGCACTCCAAACAAAGTCCCTTCATCTGGTCACCAAGCCAGGATGGAGTTGGGCAAAGTGGGGCTGAGCTCTGTGCTCCTCACACAGAGGTTTTCTATAGCCTTTTTACCTTTGGAGCTGAGATAACTAAATTCTAACGTGTTGAGCACAAGAGCCCCAATTTGCTAGATATGATGGTGAATATACACAATCCCAGCACTCAGGAAGTCAAGGCAGGAGGCCACTAGTTCAAGGCTAGCCCGTGGTATATAGCTAGGCCTTGTCACAAAACAAACAAACAGGGTCGGAGAGATGGCTCAGTGACTAAGAGCACCATCTGCTCTTCCAGAGCACCTGGGTACAATTCCCAGCAACCACATGGCAGCCCACAACTATCTGTAACTCCATGACTGGAAACCTTCACACAGACATACATGCAGGCAAAACTCCAAGGCACCTAAAATCATAAGTAAAACCAGACCCAACTCTAAATCAGACCGATCACTTTTGCTTAAAGCTTCTCCTTGATACCTGTTCACCTGGTATCCCAAGCCCCAGGACTCTCTAACCCCTGCTCACATGTGCCTACCTGTTCTCAGCAGCAGCCTGGAGGAACTGGACCAGACTCTGTTCTTCTCGGTCTTAAGTAACTGCTGGGTCCATAATGTTAGGCTGGACTGGTGCTATCATTGATGGATGGATGCTGTCATCTGGCTGCTTCTGGGAACAAGGTGTGTGCTATTAGCCCTGTGGGGCTGGGCTGATCAGAGTAACAAAAGTGCCATGTCTCCTGACCTCACAGCTCACACAAGTGACACTGTGTCCTTTAAACTAGAGACAAGAGAGATTGTCCCTATGTTCTAGATGAGATGACAGTTCAGATAAATGTCACAATATCAGCTGCTGATGGCAGAGTGCTAATTTAAGGGACAGACAGACACTGTGCCAAGGACACCATTTTAGTTTCCTTTCATGGAATCCCCATCACATGCCCAGCATGTAGGAATCATCTCAGTTTCACAGGTCAGGTCCCAAAACGGCTTGCTCCAGGTCACACAACTCGGTCATCTTAAGGCAGAAGTCAAAGTCACGGCTTCTGGGCTTGAAAAGCTGGAGGTTGTCTGATTGGACCTAGAGCAGGACTTGAGCACTGAGATGAGGGTCCTTGACACCAGTGGCCTCAACACAGTGCCAGGCCCTGTCCCAGACTCTGGGAGTCCTGGTAGGTACTTCCCATATCCATGACATGGTGTTAAAGATGGTATGAACTAGGAACTCAGCATGGTACACATCCTTTAAGTTCTGTGTCCAACATCTTGGCTTTTGGATGCTCTCAGGGACTCTCTCTCCCCCCTCTCTCAAGTTTAAACAGAATTTCTCTGTATACTCTGGAACTCACTCTTTTATTTTATGTATGTCTGTGTAGGTAAACGTGTGCACACTCATTATGTGCATGCATGGACTCACAGAGTTCAGAACATGGTGTTAGATCCCCTGGAGGTGAAGTTACTGGCTGTAGTTTGCTGCCTGATGTGGGTGCTAAGAACCAAACCCAGGGCCTCTGGAAGAGCAATATAATATGTGCATGCTTTTAACTGCTGAGCCATTTCTTCAACTCCAAAATATAACATTTTAAATAATTATTTTTTTAAAAAAAATATGTATTTAATGTACATTGGTGTTTTGCCTGTATGTATGTCTGTATTGAGGGTGTTGGATCCCCTGGAACTAGAGTTAGACAGTTGTGAGCTGCCATGTGGATGCTGGGAATTGAACCTGGATCCTTTGGAAGAACAGCCAGTGCTCTTAACCTTTGAGCCATCTCTCCAGCCCCTAAATAATTCTTTAAATAATTTCATACAATGCATTTTGATCATATTCGCCCCCTTCTCTCTAACTCTAAATCTACTTCCATTTCCCTACTCTCCAATTCTCTCTCTCTTTCAATTCTACCATCCATCCATCTATCCATCTAGCCCAATTTATACTGCCCATATACTCCTGAGTACAGGGCAATCCACAGGAGTGTGGTCAACCTCCCAGAGGCCACACCCTTAACAAATCTACAAATCTTTCTTCCCCGGAAGTCACACACTTTCTATAGCTCCTCAGTTAGAGGTGGGAGTTTGTGAACATTGCCTGGCTTGATCATGTGCTGGTCTTGCTCAGTCAATCACAGGCCCTGTCATTTCCACAGACATGTTATCCCAAGTGCTCCTCAACTCTGCTCCTCACATTTTCCCCTCTGTCATGCCCCCCCCCCCCCGAGCCTTGGGGGAGGGGTTACAGTTTACTAATCATGACTTGAGTGTGATATTCAGAAGACACCTTGAGGGAATCAGGTTTTTCCCTCTATTACATGAGTCCTGGGGATTGAACTCTCATCATCAGGTGTGGCAGCAGGTACCTTTACTTGCTGAACCCTCTAGCTAGCCCTTTCCAGCCTTTGTTTGTTTGATTGATTGATTGCTTAGTGTTGCTTTTTATTAAAGTAATGATTATTTTGTGAATTCTTTTTTGTGACTTTCTTTGTCTCGAAACACAGACTCTCTGTATAGTTTTGGCTGTCCTGGAACTCAGTATATAGATTGGGCTGGCCTCAAACTCACAAAGACCTGCTGCCTCTGCCTCCACAGCACTAGGACTAAGGGCAAGCAGCACTTTGCCCAGCTTATTTGTGCTTTTTCAGACAGGATGTCAGCATATAGCCCAGGGAGACCCGGAGTGTATTCTCTTGCCTCAGTTTCCCAGTTGCTGGAGATACAAGCAGTGACCACCAGGGCCCTCTTTCTTCATTTGTTTGTCAAATAAAAGCCATGACTGATTAAATTAGAACTCAGAGTTGGGAGAGGTCAAAGTGGCTTTTGACCTCTTATCCCTGTAGTACAGAGGCTACCACTTAGCACACTGTGAGCCAGCTTTCACCAGCAAGTGCTTCCCAAAGAGAAGAGTCAAGAATGCTAGAGTCTAAGATACATAAGACCCTGTCTTCAGCCAACCTTTCCTTCAAAAAAAGAAAAAACCCAAATCAAGGTAACAGGTGAACTCATCTGGACTCCTTTTGAATTCGGTCAAAGTAGCCTCATCTTGCAATTGCTTGCCAACAAAGGGCATTCAGAGCAGGGAATTTTTTTTGTTTGTTTTACAAGACAAAGTTTCTCTGTCCTGGCTATTCTGGAACTCCCTTTGTAGACCAGGCTGGCCTCAGACTCACAGAGATCTGCCTGCCTCTGCCTCCGAGTGCACCACCACTGTCCAGCTGGAGGGATTCTATCCTTACCCTGATTTTGGCTTTTACCCTGTTTGTCCCTTCCCACTCCTTCCTCCACCCTTTCTCTCCCCTCTCCTTTGCTTCCTTGTGATCCTGGACCCCACACTTTCAGGACCCTCACAGTTGGACCTGATATCAGCTCTCTGCTTTGTGAGTTTCCCACAGGTTAGGAGAAAGTTCCTGACCTGAAACCTCTGCCCTGGGAAGCAGAAGGAACCCACGTACCTACCCTCCTAAATCACCTTATCTCCTTTCCCACTGAAGATGGGTCCCTCCTCCCAGCTCTATACCCCCAGATAGGGAACCACTCAGCCCATAAATCACTTGCCCTGATGTGCTTCTCCATTTCCTTCTTGCTGGTCCCTGCCTACCAATGTCCTCCCTTCCCCACAGGGATGCTGGGCATATGGCTCAGTGCTTAATAACATGGGGTGTGCAGCCAGATTGCCCACATTCCTAGGATCTCCAAGCTTCATAACCTCAGACAAGCTATCTATTTATTTAGACAAGGTTTAATGCAGCTCAGGCTAGCCTTAAACTGTAACTGAGCAGAATCTTGAATTCTTGATCCTCCTGCACCCACCTTCTAAGTGCTAGGATCATAGACGTGTGGCACCACACCGGCCTAACTTCTTTATGCTTGATGGATGAATTTCACCCAGAGGAAGTGGAGATGACAATACCAATTGCATTTAATTACTGAAAACATAGTAATGAACTACTCAAATGAGTAGGAGAAAAGCATGAAGCATAGTCCAGCTATTAGCAATTGTGTGGGGGGTGGGGGAGTGGGAAAAGAGTCTCTTGTAGCCTATGTTGACCTCAAGTTCCCTAGGTAGCTGAGAATGACCTTGAATTTATGATCCTCTTGCATCCAGTTCCCAAGTTCTGGGATTACAGATGTATATCAATACACCCAATTTTATACAGGGCCTCCTGCATGCTAGGCAAGCACTCTACTAACTGAGATGATTCTAAATGTGTGTGTGTCACACACACACACACACACACACACACACACACACACACACACACACACACACACATACACACACACACACACACTCCCCACCCTGTGAATCCTGGGGATTGAATTCAGGTTATTAGTGGCAAATGCTTTTACCCAGTGAAGCCATCTCACAGGTACCCTTCATGTTTTTTTAAATGGAGAGATGGCTCAGAGCTTAAGAGCACTTGCTGTTCTTCCAGAGGTCCTGAGTTCAATTCCCAGCAACCACATGATGGCTCACAACCATCTGTAATGAGATCTGGTGCCCTCTCTGGCATGTAGGTAGACATGCCAGAACAGCTTATACATAATAAATAAATAAATCTTTAAGAAATTAAAATGGCTTGGTTATTATTATTGCAGTTGTGTGTGTACAGGTCAAAGGATAGTTTTGTAGAACTATTGGTGAAGTATTTCCCCCCTTATGAGGGCTCTGAGGTGGAACACGGGTTACCCGTCTTGCCTGGCACACCTCTCTGACCACTGAGGTACCTCACCACCTCCTCTGTTTTCCTTTTTGTTCATGAGTAAATTTTACTATTGTTTCTCATGCCTCAAACCCATGAGGGGGCTGGAGTACCATCAAGGGTCCAAGGCCTTCATGAGGGGGCTGGAGTACCATCAAGGGCCCAAGGCCTCCTTGCTGATTACCCCAGCATCTCCTCCCGAGTCTGAACGTAACCTTGAAGCACCTCTTATTCCTGACTTACCTCCTCCTTTAGGTTCTGACCAAGAGACACTGACTCTGACTTGCAAAGGAAACCAGGAGTCTAGAACATTGACTCGTGGGCCAATCCAACTTGTGTTCAGGTCTTGGATCTAGCCCTGGAGAGCTGAATTGACCTTGGGGAAATTGTTCCACCCCTGTGGGTTTTTATTTCTTTGTGAGGATTATAATAAGCACTTCCATGTCATAAGCTTCCTAGCCAATGCATTAATTGCCAGGTCAGTGCCTGGAACATGGGAGGGCCATAGATTAGGAGCAGTAGGGAGGGGAGGCACAGGCAAGACCTTATACTACAACTTCCTGGGACGGAGCCCAATGGTAGAGCATTTGCCCACATGCACAGGGCCCTTGGTTTGACACCAGAACTGAGGACTGAAGGAGATGACAGCATCTAGAAAGTTCTCCCAGTATCCTGACTCCAGAGGAGGGTTCAAACACTGTTAACTTCCCAGGTCGGACAGTTGTCTGGGGTGTAGCTCTGTGGTAGATCATTTTCTTAACAGGCCTCCTAAAGCCTTGGGCTCAGTTCCCTAGTATGGAAGAGAGAATGAGAAAAACGGGTGTACGAGAGACTCAAAGCCTCCCCTTGGGTCTGAGCACCATGGAGGTGCTCAGTGGAGGGAAGCATAGGAAGAGGCAGGCCATCCCTGAAGGGATTTCAGTCGGGGGGTCCTTGTCTTCTGCAGCAAAAATGGGTCAGACATTCTGACCTCAAGTCTCAATCTTAAGATTAGCATCAGATTCTTGGCAGGAAAAGAGAACAAGAGAACCAGGCGTTAGGGCCCCAGAAACCCATAGTTGTCCCCCCACCCTCCCCACACACATTTTGCAGAACTTTGTTGGGGTCTGTTCCTTTAAGTGTTCCAGCTACTCTGAATTTGTGGGGGTTTGGGGTTTGGGTTTTTTTGGTTGTTATCTTCTTTGTTTGGAGATGGCCTAGTATAGCCCAGGTTTTCATGGAACTTGCTATGTAGCCAAGAATGGCCTTGAATTCCTAATCCTCTGACCTTTGTCTCTTGGATGATAGAATTGCAGGCCTGTGACATCACACTTGGCTTATCCCACAACTGAAATGACCTTGGAAATGGTACAGAACACACCAGACATCAGACATCTCGGCCCAAAGGAGATTTTATTGTTCAGAGGGACAAGATGGCACTGCCTCTGGATAGGACGCACAGTGATGGCTGATTGGCACATGGCCATTTTAAGGGCTCTGGTGCAGGGGTGGGGGTGGGGTGACTTTCTTCCACCACACCCACTGAGAAGGTTGGAGTGGCTGTCTCTGATTGGTTAGGAGAACAAAAGATATAAAGTCCCAGCTTACCTTCAGTCACATCACCCGCCTGGTGGGTTTGAGAGACTGTAGCAAGACAAACAACAGCTGATTTTTTTGTTTTGGGGGTTTTTGTTTGTTTGTTTGGGGACAGGATTTCTGGGTGTAGCCCTGGCTTTCTTGGAATTCAATCTGTAGACCAGGCTGGTCTCAAACTCAGAGATCTGCCTGCCTCTGCCTCCTCAATGTAGGAAATAAAGGCATATACCACCACTGCCCGGCCCAAGATCATATATATTTGAGATGTGTTCTCAGGGAAAATCACCATTTATAATCCAAATAGGGTGACCTCAAAGAAGTTAGTCCTAGGCCAGAAAGATGGCTACACATCTAAAAGTGCTGGCTACCAACTCTGAAAACCAGTTTGATCACTGGGACCCACATGTGGAAAAAGAAAACTACCCTTTGCCCTCAAAGGACTGAAATATTAAGCCCAAGGAAACTCTCTGGCAAAGGGGACAAAATGCATACCTATGGTATCTATTTGCTACTAAGATTATAAGGCCTTAAAATATTTGTTCTATCTATGCTAATCAAACAGGTATAATGTATGAATGAGCAATGTACCTTTTGCTGTATTACAAATTTTCCTCCTAGATAAAGAATGCTAAGACACTTTCAAGCATTTGATAGGAATGCATAAGATAAGTGGTGTAGTGGGATTATGTTGTTCCATTGTAAATAATTGTCCCACCCACTGGATTAATAAGAATTCTGATTGGCCAAAGGCAGACAGGAAGTGTGGGTAGGGCTACCAGACTAAGAAAACTCTGGGAACAGAGCAGAAATGCCACAGACAAGGCAGCAGTTGCAGAGGACAACTATGCTGCTCTGAGAAAGGTACTGAGCCACATGGCTGAACAGGATAAGAATCATGGGTTAAATTAAGAGCAAGAGCTAGCAAGTTATATGCCTGGGCCCCAGGACAATCAGTGTACAATTAATACAAGTGTCTGTGTCTTTCAGTGGGACTATGGGACTGTGGGTCTGAAAGTCTGGGCCAGAAACCACATACAACAGAGGGGGAGTGAAGAACCAGTCTGATTCCATTTTGGGCTTAAAAGCCATTGTATAATAAAGACAAACTAAGTTCATTCCTGTTTATGATTAAACTTCTGTTTCTCAAGAACTGGACTATGCCCACCTGTAACCTTAACTACAAATGGTTCTGTACTGTCTGTTCCAGGAATGCAAATCATGCCTTTGTTTGCTTCAAAAAGCTTCTTATAATAGTCTTGCAACCCTACCTTTGTTTCAAGAAGTTACATGACTACCTTGTTATGCCCACCTTGCAACCATGACTGTGTTTCAAGACGTCATTAGAAATAACTTGTTTGTCATGATCCCGTACCCCTGCCTAACTAGGGCCTATTTGAAAACCCCCTACCCCTGAGCTATAAAAGCTTTGTCTTCTTTACATCCAAGGCTGATCTCTTGAACCTCGATTTGGGTAAGTGGGGGGATGCAGCCCATGGACATAAATGAAAAGTCTTGCTTTAGTTAATAGCTGATTTTAATTAATTTGGCCATGATGATTTGAGTTGGTGGTTGGGATTAACAAAAACCAACTCCTGCTCCATATGAGTGCACCCAACACAGACATGTACACACACATAAATAAATACAATTTTAAATTCTGTCTTCTTTTTGCCATTTCTGTGCACACATATACAGAGAGACAAAGAGAATTTTAAAAATAAAAATAATTTTTGAAAAATATTAAGGGACAGGGTGGTATACACCTTCAATCCCAACACTTACATGAAGCAGAGGCAAAAGATCTCTGTCAGTTTGAGGCTAGCCTGGTCTACAGAGTGAGTTCCAGGACAGCCAGGGCTGTTATACCCAGAAACCCTGTTTTGAAACAGAAACAAACTAACTAACTAACAAAAAGTTAAAAACAAATCACTCCTGCTTACACTTTGATCTTGAACCTCCAACTTTGTTTTAGTTTTTCAAATCAGGGGTTCTTTGTAGCCCTGGATGTCCTGGAACTCACTCTGTAGACCAGGCTGGCCTTGAACTCAGAAATCTGCCTGCCTCTGCCTGGAGTGTTGGGATTAAAGGCTTGCACTACCACCACCTGGCCAAATATGTTCTTTTAAAAGACAAGACTTCATTCATTCTAGGTTAGTCACTATATATATAGCCAAGGATGACTTTGTTCTAATCAGTTTTCTGTTGCTGTGATAAACACCATGGCCAGAAGGAACTTGGTAAGGAAAAGGTTTATTTCATTTTACAGGTTACGGTCTGTACAGGTTACAGTCCATTACGAAGGGAAGTCATGGCAGAAACTGAAGCAGAAACCCAGGAGGAATCCTGCTTACTGGCTTGTTTCCCATTTGCTGTCAGCTTCCTTCCTTCCTTTAATTACAAGTGTATGTATGTGAGTATGTACATGCAAGATACCCAACTACAGAGGCTAGAGATGTTGAATTCCCCTGGAGCTCATTAGAGGCAGCTGTGAGTCGCCCAATGTGGGCACTAGGGACTGAACTCAAGTCCTCTGAGAGATTGCTCCATGCTTCTAATTGCTGAGTCAGCTCTCTAGACCTCTCTGCTCTTTTCCCTACGCATCCTCCTCTTCTTGTTTTTGGTCTTTGGAGATAAGGGTTTCTTTGTATAGTAGCCTTGGCTGTTCTGGAACTTGCTCTGTAAACAAGGCTGGCCTCAAACTCACATAAATTTGCCTGCCTCTGTCTGCCTCTTGAGTACTGAGAAAAAAAAGGGTGCATGTAGCAATATGTTATATATTTAATAAAACCAGTCTAGAATATCAGAGATCTACCCACAGTCAGTCTAGGAGGATCAGAGAATAGTAACTCACATCTTTAATTCCAGAATAGGGAAAGACCAGGTGGGCATGGTGACCTAAACTCTTAATCCCAGCAAATATGAGTTTTAGGCCAGTTTGGTTTACAGAGAGAGTTCCAGGCTCCCAGGCAGGCAGTGGTGGTGCCAGACCTCCCATAACTCCAGAGACAGATCCTTCTGTGTTTCTGTGAGTTCAAGGTTAAATACCAAATAGTAGTAGCCCATGCCTTTAATCTTAACTTAGATGTGAAACAACTGGGTGAAGAGGGTATTTAAGGAGGTATAGAAAGACAGATGAGGCCTAGAAGCCTTGAGGAGCGAGGCTGAGGAAGCTGGAAGACAGCTGGGTGAGATTTGACTGTGGTGTTTCTGCTCTTTGATATCAGCCTTTCCCAGATATTTGACTCTGAGTTTCCTTTATTACAATCAGAATTAATGCAAAACTTGGCCAAAAAGCCCCTTGCCAGCCAGAGCAACATGTGACGGGAGGAATAATTACTGGCTGGCTAGGCTCTCTGCTCTGAGTTAACCTCCACTTAGGTGGACTGGCCACACGTGTTTCTGTTTCACTTTCATCTGGGTAAGTTTTTCAGACAGTGGCCTCTTTCTCCTGGTGGGCTGTGGATCATTTTTTTTCTCTTTTTGGAGCCCTCCTTGGGCTGCTATCACAGTAGGTAGCTGCCCCACTTCACAGTCATTTGAATTGTCACCGACAACTAGATCGGTGAGTAAATCAGATTTTTTTTTTAAAGGGTAATTTGTTTAAGGCAATGGAGGGTGTTTGGTATTTCTATGATTTTTCTCTAGATGTTTTGGTATTGGAAACAGTAAAGGAAAAGATAAACTAGATGGGACTATCATAATGTTTATCATGTTTATCATATTGTTTATTATGAATATTTTTGTTTGATTTCTGTTTTACTATTTAAAAAGTCAATTAATGTAAATGCCAAGAAAAAAGTCTTTAAAAAGCCTGTTAAGAGAGAACATAAAGATATTCAAAAATATCTTTATATAACAAAAGAATATAAAGAACCAATCTGAGCAATGTCATCTAAGAGTACACAAAAACAGCCAACATTAATATATCCAGTAACCTTTAAAAAAATCGCAAAATGATAAAAATAATACAGAAGCTAGTTGGGTTCTGGTATAAATGTTAGAATTAAGGAGAGTAAAAGAAGCAATTGTGACATATAGGATGCACTCACCATTTGTAAAACACATGTTAAACATTTGATCATCATGTAGCCGGATCACCACTAGGGACAGGGACTGGTTAGATATGGTTACTGCTGTTTTAGAGGCTGGACCACTTTTACAGTGGGAAACATTGTGGAAGGAGGAGGATAAAACAATAGAATAAAGAAGCAGAGCCAGAGACATAGAAGTCTCCCAAGACCAACTTCTTGGAGAGGAGGATTAAGGTAATCCTTATACAATGAAATACTCTGGATTTATGATGCATGGCAGCATTAAATGCCTGGGATTGGACTGAAGAAATAGGAAAGAAAATGGAATCCTTTACAAAAATAATTCAAAGTCTCAAAGAATCCTTTACAGACTTTTTATAGAGATTAACTGCAGTGGTAAACAGAATGGTACCGGATTCAGAAGCTAGGTGAATAATATTTGAATTGCTGGCTTTTGAGGATGCTAATACCCAATGTAGAAGAATACTTAGACTGGTGAAAGCAAGGTCAGCACCCTTGGAGGATTGGATTTGTGAGACAATTAATCTAGAGTCTTATGATGGTGATGATAATTGGGTATGACAGCTTATTCTAGAGGTATAAGAAAAAGTTAAAATATTAAATGTTAGAATTGTGGAAGACAAGGTCACATAAAATAAGACTGTAAATAAGGCATTCCCATAAACAGTGCTTTTGTTAGGATTAATCCCAAGAGAATGCCCATCGCTTCTGGAGTATGCAGAAGGTGTGGAAAAGGAAGACACTGAACTAATGAATTCAGGTCAATAAGGGACAGACAAGGTAACTTTCTAAATTCAGGAAACACCCCAAGGGGGCTTTCAAAAGTTCCCATATCAAATCCAGTTCCAATATTACCCTGCCTTCATGGAGGCAAAACCTTCCCAGAACAATTAAAGAAATTAAAGTCTATTTTTAAACGACATATTACACTGAATGATAGGAAACCTATAGAAAAGGGAAAAAAGTCAGGAAAAATTATAAAGCAAATATTATTTTTCTATTAATGAACAAAGGTCAAAGTTAAAACTACAAATAAATGAAGTTATTATTAAAGGTTTATTGGACACAAGGGCAAATGTATCAATAAATTCACCAATGTCATGGCATCCAAGTTGGCCCCTTCAGGAGGTAAAAGTTCAGTTTTTGGAAACTGGGTCATTATTCCAGGTAAAACAGAGTATAAGATGGCTTGAGTGTATAGGACCAGAAGGACAGAGAGGAATATTAAAGCCATATGTAGCTAACATTGTTATAAATTTATGGGTATGAGATTTACACAAAAATGAAACATATAGATTAACATTCCTCCAAACACAGAAATAAACCATAAACTAACACATATTTCTGGAAAAAACCATTAGAAGGTATTATGAGAGACAGTCACAGACCATTCAGGTTATACAGAAACAAGGCACAACAGTGCTCATCTTTCAAAGACACCCATAGCACTACCTCTAAAATGGCAAACTGAAAAGCCTATATGGGTTCATCAATGGCCTTTAAAAAAAGATCCTTAGAGCAGTTGGTACAGGAGCAGTCAAATGCTCAGCATATAGAAGAATCAGCCAGCCTTTGGAATTCTCCTGTATTTGTTATTAAAAAGATATCTGGAAAGTGGAGAATGGTAACAGATTTAAGGGTGATAAACAAGGTGATCCAGCCAATGGGTCCTCTACAGTCTGGGATTCCTTTGCCTTCTCTGTTACCTAAAGAATGGCCTATTATAGTTATTGATTTAAAAGGTTTCTTTAAAATACATTTACAAAAACAAGACAAAGAAAAATTTGCCTTTACAGTGCCCACTTATAATAATTCTCGGCCTGTAAAGAGATATCAGTGGAGGATACTCCCTCAAAGAACGCTGAATAACCCCACTCTTTGCCAGTATTTTATACAAAAGCCAGTAGAACAAATATGTAACAAATTCCCACAATCTATAATTTATCATTACATGGATGACATCTTGTTGGCCGAATCAAATATCGATAACTTAGAAAATGTGTCTAAAGAAGTGAAAATAAATTTGCCTGCTTGGGGATTACAAATTGCCCCTGTAAAAATACAAAGAAGAGATTCCATTAATTATTTAGGTTACAAAATAGGCCAACAAAAAAATTAAACCCCAAAAGGTACAAATCGGGAGAAATAGATTGAAGACAAATGATTTTCAAAGATCATAGGAGACATTGCCAATTTATGACCCACTATTGAAATAAAAAATGAAGAACTGGATAATTTGTTCACAACCTTAAATGTTGACAAGGACTTAAAATGTCCAAGAGAATTTTCACCTGAAGCTGAGAAAGAATTGACTTTGGTGGAAAAGAAATTACAAGATGCAGATGTGGATCCTGTGGATCCAGACCTTAATTGCAAGTTATCTTGCCCTCTAAGCATTCTCCTACAGGAATTTTAATGCAAAGGAAAAATGTTATATTGTAATGGATATTTCTATCATATAAACTGAGTAAGAAATTAAAGACATATGTGGAAAAGACTTCTGAATAGATTTTTAAAGGAAAATTAAGACTTCATCAATTGACAGTAATGGACCCAGCAGAAATTGTTGTATCTTTAACTAATTATGAAATAGACCAATTATGGGTAGAAAGTGATCCTTGGCAAAGAGCCTGCAGTAACTTTTTGGGAGATATTAGCAACAAATATCCTCAAAACAAAATAATTGAATTTCTAAAGAAAACTAATTGGATTCCTCCTCATTTTGAATAGGGAACAATTTCTGGAACACCTACATTTTATACTGATGCAAATAAATCAGGACAGGCAGGTTACAAATCAGAATACATATGTAAAGTAGCTCAAAGCCCTTATAATTCTGTTCAAAAGTCAGAATTATATGCTATCGTTATGGTACTAATGGCTTTTACCAAGCTTCTTAACATAGTCACTGACTCTCAGTATGCAGAAAAAGTTGTTTTACACATTGAAACTGCTGATTTTATTAATGATGAGTCAGAATTAACTTCATTTTTTATTCTGTTACAAGAAATAATCAGGAATTGGAATCACTCCTTCTTTGTAACACACATTCAATACCATATGGGTCTGCCAGGTCCTATAGCACAAGGTAATGATGAAATAGATAAATTATTAATAGGAAATGTGCTAGAGGCCTCAGAGTTTCATAAAAAAAAATCACACCAATAGCAAAGGATTAAAAAAAGATTTTTCTATCACTTGGCAACAAGCCAAAGAAATTGTAAAAAGGTGTCCCACCAAACTCCATTGGCAGCAGGAAGTAATCCTAAAGGTATACATAGAAATAAAATCTGGCAGACGGATGTACTTCATTTTACATAACTTGGGAAATTAAGATATGTCCGTCATACAATAGATATGTTTTCTGAATTTCAATGGGCAACTGCTTTGAGTTCAGTAAAGGTTGATTCTGTAATCACACATTTGCTAGAAGCTATGTCCATCATGGGAATACCTGTACAAATTAAGACTGACAATGCTCTGGCATATGTCTCTACTAAAATGAAACAATTTTTTGCTTATTATAGTATAAAGCATATCACAGGAATGCCACACAATCCACAGGGCAAGCAGTCATAGAGAGATCAAATCGAACTCTAAAGGATATGTTAAATAAACAGAAAGGAATAACAAAGACCCCCAGAGATAGAGTACATAGTGCTTTGTTAACTTAGAATTTTCTCAGTGCTAATGAGAAAGGAACAACAGCTGCTGAAAGGCATTGGACCATAGAAAAATCAGCTGAACTAAATCAGCCTGTTTACTTCAAAGATGTACCGACCTCAGAATGGAAGCCAGGATATGTGCTACATTAGGGAAAGGGTTTTGCTTTTGTTTCCACAGGTGAAGAAAGTTGTGGATACCATCAAAATTAATACAGACTCGGTTTGAACCAGAGAAACTTCATGAAAATAAGAATTGATGGCTCATCCACTCATATTACAATTCTTTAAGTTGTAAGAAAAAATCAAAGGGTTGGGGCAGTTTTTTGTTTTTGTCTTTACAGAAAACTAGAAATACCCATCTTCAAGAAGTTAAAAGGTTTTGGACATCTAGATGTCTAAAGCAAAAGGGAGGCTATCCAGAAAAATTTACAAGCAAATGAGTATTGAATTTATTAGCACCAGTATACTTCATAGGGTAAAATCTCATTGCTTAACCTCTTTATTTGTAAGTTAAAGTCCCAGTTTAATTATAATTTAAAGCTGGCTTTAAAGTTGGAATGTGCTCTCTCCATCTCTAAATTCAAGCATACTTGTTAAAGGAAAATGCAAAATCTCTGTATCATATCAGAAGAGTCACTTGATATGGGACAGAAGAATGACTAAAAATAAGGGACTATTCTATTGTTACCAATCCTATGCTGAATACTTATATATTTAGCTTCCTGTACATTTTGTTGGGTTTTAATCTCTTATCAGTTTTCTACCTGGATCCATGACAATGTTTAACTGTGAACTTGAAGTATCCAAAAGAAAGATGGGTCCTCACAATGATGATTTCACATGGACTCTGACAAAGCCACTAGGCTGACAAACACCAATCAAAGATCAGATTTGGACTATAAACTTCTCAGGACAATTTTGAGGCGGCTCACTGAGATGAACCAGCTTCACAGACTACTACGGCCAGGACTTGAGACAAGCTGTGTGCTTTTCTGTTATGCAGAGACTGAACAACAAATGACCCAGCTACTTATTTCAGGACTTGACATTTAACAAAACTTTCCTTTTCAGGATCCCCTAAAGATGACATTGACCCCAGACAGCAGGAAGTAAATTTAAGAACATGGCGTCCACATTCCCAAGAGGTGTGGTGGGTGGTTTTTAGTATTTCAATGGATTATGGATGATTGTCATTGTTTAGGGTAATTGATTAAAAATTGTTATTTGTTATGGTTAGAAAAAAATTAAACAAAAGACATTAGGTTCAGGATTCTTTTTTTAAAAAAATAAATCAAAAAAGAAAAAAGGAGATACAGATATAATAGGATATAAGGGGAGATTATTGAATCTTCTTTTAAAAAAATTTACGAGCTTTAAACATTTTACATTGGATTGGATTTTTTTGTATATTGTATACAAATTGTGTATAGTGATATAAAATTGAGATTAATTTTGTCACTGTACATATATCTCTATGCTTGTTCAAGGTGTTATACTTATTCAGTTCATCTAACAATGTAATACAAATTGCTAGTCCATGAAAGTTTTTATTACTAACTAATTAAGATATAAAGTAATGAAAATTATTAGTTAGACATTACATTCAAACATAGTCACATTAGATATGTTTTCAAGATCAAACAAATATATTTTAGAAGAACAGGTCTTCTTCAAACACTCCAGAGATCCATAGAAGGCATCTATGGTATTTAAGGCATCTAATAACATAGGTTTTTATTATTTTTATAACAAATGGACAACTGCTCCTGGCAGCACCAATGTGCTTCAGAGAAGATTATGGACATCAAAGAAACTCCATGTGGAGTTGACCTTCTTTGTGATGAAAGTTAGCCAGTGGGCAAGATAATACTCTTCCCTTGACTTGCTGACGTTCAAATTGGACAAGCAGATGACACACCCACAAGAGAATTGCCAATCCTTTCCAGGACAAGGTAGGAAAGTCTTTGAGAATATCCTGCTTCACAGAGAAGCCTGTCAGACATGTTAGGCCTGTATGCTGAAGATGGCTGCTTCAGGTGGAAATTACTGAGCATGACACCTCTTATTTAAGTTACTGATATTTCAGGGCTGGAAAAATGGCTCAGCTGTTAAGAGCACTGGCTGTTCTTCCAAAGGTCCCGAGTTCAATTCCCAGCAGCCACATGGTGGCTCACAACCATCTATAATGAGATCTGGTGTCTGGTCTTAGGCTATTTAGCACCTCTCCATTTTTTTTTAAATTTATTTATTTATTTAATTTATTTATCATTCATTCATTCATTCATTCAATCATTCATTCATTTATTACTTATTTGGTTTTTTTTTTTTTTGTGGCCATGAAGGGTAGGCTTTAATAATGTCCGAGGCATGGGGAGCATGCCTTTAATCCCACCACTCATTCATGCTGGAGACAGAGATGGGAGGATCTTTGTGAGTTTAAGGCTAGCCTGCTCTACAGAGCTAGTTCCAAGGACAGCCAAAGCTGTCTCCAAAAACAAAAACAAACAAACAAACAAAAAGTGTGCAGGCTGGATGAAGATTGTATGCCATGTCTGAAAAGGAAGGGGGGACAGTACAATGTGGCTACACAGGGGAAGACGGAGCTGAAGGGTTCCGAGGAGACCTTTGAGATAAACTCATCTACGAGGCAGGAACTGGGTGTGTGTGTTGTCTCATCTGACTCCTCTTTGGAAAGCAGACTCTTGATTCCTCTTTTGTTTACTTCCTTCTTAGCACTTTTCACAGCCCATAATTACTTTGCTTATGCTCTTCGTCTGCTTCCATCAAGCAGAATCATGTAAACTAAAGGAAGGCTGCACCTTAGATCATTCTTAGTGGAGGCAGTGCCGGTCACTTATCAGATGTTTTTAGTAAATCTGAGGTCTGAATCCATAGCTCAGAGTGAAAATAAGCCCAAAGCCAGGTGGAGATGCTTGATCCTTGGACAGAGTCGGAATGATGAAGATTATTCCACACTGGGGGGCTAGAGAGATTGCTCATAGGTTAAGAGCACTGACTGCTCTTCCAGGGGTCCCAAGCTCAGTTCCCAACACCCACATGGTGGCTCACAACCACCTAGGTTGAGATCCGGTGTGTACCCTCTTCTGGTGTGCAGGCAAAACACTGTATACATAATAAATAAATCACTAAAAAAAGGGGAAAAAAAGATTCCACACTGAAGTCATTGAAACCTTAATTCCAACACACTGGAGGCACAGGCAGGTGGATCTCTCTGAGTTCAAGGCCAGCCTGGTCTACAGAGTGAGTTCCAGGACAGATAGGGCTACATAGAGAAACCCTATCTTGAAAACAGAAACAAAAACAAAACCTTAAATACCAGACTGTGTTCCATAAACTCATTGTACAGTTCCAGACCAGGTAAATCAGGCTCCGAAGCGAGCTATTCCATAGTCCCCAAAGAGGGCGGCACTAGGCTAGGACTATGGGCTCAGAGCATGAGCCGTTTACATGAGACCGCCCGGCTTGGTGACGTGTACTGAGGAAAGTTTGTGCCACCCTTGCCTTTCCTCTCCCAGCTGGAACGCTGGTCCTTGTTGATGCTCAGAAGAGACCTCCGGACCCTTGGCCTCCGTTCCGACTTCACCGCATACCCGGAAGGATGAAGAAAGAAAGGGGCTGCCTTTGGCAGGACACTTAGACACCACGTGGAGGGAGTAGCAGAGAGAAATAGAGCAGCAGCCTTGCACCTGCAGCGGTGAACAGCGCTACGGTGGAGCCTTTAAGGCCAGAGTAGGAGGCGTGGCCTTAAAGTACGTCGGGGAAGGGGGAGGATCTTTCAGGTGACGTAGACGAGAAGAGGCGTGGCTTCTCCCAGCCTAGCAGCTAGGAAAGGGGCGGAGCTCGCGATGACGAGCCACCCGGGAGGGGGCAGGCGTTCATTGATAAAAACGCTGGGCTCCCTCGGGCGCGATCGCAGCGTAGAGAAACCAGGCAGGACCACGCGCAGCCGGGGCCGGGCGGAACCGAGAACCAGCTCGGCCGGGCGCTACGTCACGCCGCCCGTATGGAGCCTGCCGCTGGCCTCTTATCCCCGCGCCCCTTCCCGCGCGCGGCCGCCTTGCCCGCGCCTCCCGCCGGCCCGGGGCCGCCTGCTAATGCCTCGCCGCGATCGGAGCCTGAGGTGCTGGCCGGGCCACCGGCGCCGGACCCGGGTCGCCTTATCACAGACCCGTGCAGCGGCCGTACCTACATCAAGGGCCGCTTGTTGGGCAAGGTAGGTCGGGGGACTTCGGGGTGGCGCTGACAGAGGTGAAGGGAAACACTCCGGGCCCGACCCTGCCTCTCCAGAGCACCCGGACCGATGCATCCTCCTCTTCTTAGGGGGGCTTCGCCCGCTGCTATGAAGCCACTGACACCGAGACCGGTGTAGCCTACGCGGTCAAAGTCATCCCGCAGAGCCGCGTTGCTAAGCCGCATCAGCGCGAGAAGGTGGGTCCAGGCCCGGAGGACCAAGGGATAGGGAGGGGATGGTGGCATGGGAACCCTGGAAAGATGACGATCTCGCGCCCTCGTCGCAGATCCTAAACGAGATCGAGTTGCACCGAGACCTACACCACCGCCATATCGTTCGCTTTTCGCACCATTTCGAGGATGCTGACAACATATACATTTTCCTGGAGCTCTGTAGTCGAAAGGTCCGGAATAGGGGAGATTCATCGGGAACACGGTTGGGAAAAGAAGCGGGTTCCTGTCATCCTTAGCAAGCACAGACGGAGGGCGGGTTTGGGAAGGCAAGCAGGGACTGAAACAGTGGCTTTCTGCAGTCCCTGGCCCACATCTGGAAGGCCCGGCACACCCTGTTGGAACCGGAGGTTCGCTACTACCTGCGCCAGATCCTTTCTGGCCTCAAGTACTTGCACCAGAGGGGTATCTTGCACAGAGACCTCAAGCTGGGTGAGATTCCTGGGTCTAGTAGGAAGGGTGGGGATCTGGAGAGGGAAGAGAGGGAAGAAGCTGACACGTCTGTCTCTCTGTCACTATCTAGGAAATTTTTTCATCACTGATAACATGGAATTGAAGGTGGGGGATTTTGGGCTGGCTGCTCGCTTAGAGCCCCCGGAACAGAGGAAAAAGTGAGTGAGGGGATGGTGGTCACGGTCTGTATGGGACACAGATGATGTACAGTGTGACAGTGTGGAAAGCAAGGTGACCTGATGTGTGCTCGGGATAAACAGGGATGGGGTGATGGGCTGTATGTGTGAGGGTAGAGGCAGCCTAAGACAACAGTCTTATGAATGTGTGGCACAGCTGGTTGGGTTTCTGAGTCCCTGACAAGTCTAAGGATTTTTGGAAATGTTTGGCTGATCCAGTGTTAGATGGGGAAAACAGGCCAGGCAGTAAGCATATATGTGAAAGACAGACTGAGTGGAAATGGCAGGACATGATACCCTGTGTCTCTATGAAGATCCTTGTGACAGATAGCATGTGTGGCAGGTGAGTGTTTATGAAGGGTGTGACAGCTGGTGTTGGTTGTGTGAAGCACAGACTGTGGGAGGTGACAGCCTAATGAGTGTTTGACAGACGGGAGTGGGGGAAGGGCTCAGTCCTGGACCCTCTATTGACCTTGGGAGAGGGGGCTGTGATGGGGTCAGGGCCTCCTCCTGTGCAGCAGGGCAGCTGAGCAGCTGGACTAGAAGGGTGGGTGAGGACTCAGCTGCCCTTCTCAGCATCCATTGTCCCGAGACAAGCAGGATCTTTCTGGCCTTTGGTGACAGGCAGCTGCTTTGTCTGAACTCGGCAGCAGGGGCAGGAATGGGGGTGGGTGCAGGGCTGGGTCTGAGCCTTCCCCTCTCCCCTCTTCCCTCTTTCAGGACCATCTGTGGCACTCCCAACTATGTGGCTCCGGAAGTGCTGTTGAGACAAGGCCATGGCCCGGAGGCAGATGTGTGGTCACTTGGCTGTGTCATGTGAGTGCCAACGTCATTGGCAGACAGGTGCTAAGAACATGAATGGGGTGTTCACTCTACTTGACTTCTGATCTTTCATTTTTGGGCACAGGTACACACTCTTGTGTGGGAGTCCCCCATTTGAGACAGCTGACCTCAAGGAAACGTACCGCTGCATCAAGCAGGTTCATTACACGCTGCCTGCCAGCCTCTCGCCACCTGCCCGTCAGCTCCTGGCTGCCATCCTTCGGGCTTCACCCCGAGACCGCCCCTCTATTGAACAAATCCTACGCCATGACTTCTTTACAAAGGTTTGTGGTTCTCCAGACACTGCAGTTCAGTCTACATGTTCTCAAATGATAAATGGAAGCAGGACCCTTGGGGTCTCACTTCTCTGTTTGCCTGGCTCTCTTCCTCAGGGCTACACCCCTGATCGTCTCCCTGTCAGCAGTTGTGTGACAGTCCCAGATCTGACACCTCCCAACCCTGCCAGGAGTCTGTTTGCCAAAGTTACCAAGAGCTTGTTTGGCAGGAAAAAGAGCAAGAGTGAGTCAGGGGTCAGTGTGTTGAGGGCACAGAGCAGCAAAGTGTTGTGAGGCTTGTTTGTTACACGCATTTGAGTAGGGGATAGCTCCAATGTGATGCTTGTCGACTTTGGGGGAGAACATGTGTTGTCGTGGGAAGACCTGCCTTTGGAAATGTGGTTAGGGGGGACACTGAAGGCTGTATTCTCCTCACCCCCAGATAAGAACCATTCTGAAGAACAGGGTAATGTCTCCTGCTTGGTGAGCGGCCTGATGCGCACATCCATCGGTCATCCAGAAGTCAGGCCTGAGGTGAGGTGCTCACATGACATTATTCCCCTGACTCACCCTGACCCTAGCAGCTGAGGGAAGCCCAGCATAAAAGGCTGATGAAGCATCAATCTCGTGGTAGCCTAATTGGCTGTCTCATTGGCCAGCTGAGGCTGACCTGGGGTGCCCTGAGAGCCATCGAGAACAAGGCTGGGCCATTGGACTTTCAAGGATTTGGATTCTGGGGCCTGATCTTACTCCCTCTCTACCCAAACTTGCAGGCTCCAGCAGCGTCAGGTCTGGCCCCTGTCAGCTTGGTAGAGACAGCTGAGGACAGCTCACCCCGTGGGACACTGGCAAGCAGTGGAGATGGTGAGGAGCCAGAAGATGAGAGGTGCTGGAGGTGGCTTGGGTGAAAGACAGGGGCTAGAAGGAAGTAGTTGGCTGAGGGACACCAAGACCTGGGCCCAGCGAGGCTATTGTCTAAGTGTCAACACCCTGTTCCCTCAGGGTTTGAAGAAGGGTTGACTGTGGCCACAGTGGTAGAGTCGGCCCTCTGTGCACTGAGAAACTGTATGGCCTTCATGCCCCCAGGTAAGGTCGGGCTTTTTGGTACATGTGAATAGTTTGGCAAGTTTTTTTGACCTAGAGGCCAGGGGAAAGTCTTCACTCACTCCTCTCCTGTAACAGCGGAACAGAACCCAGCCCCACTGGCACAGCCAGAGCCTCTGGTGTGGGTCAGCAAGTGGGTGGACTACTCCAACAAATTTGGCTTTGGGTATCAGCTTTCCAGCCGTCGTGTAGCTGTGCTCTTCAATGACGGCACACACATGGCCCTGTCGGCAAATAGAAAGTAAGTGTTATTTGGGGGTGCTTTGTATTTATGCTATTGTACCAAGTGGGGTTGCACCTTGGCATTTGTGCTCAGGGGTCTGGGGGTTCATATCCAAAGGAGAGAATGATAATGCTAGATTCCTTCTCTCTGCATTTTCCATCCTCAGGATTGTGCACTACAATCCCAGCAGCACAAAGCACTTCTCCTTCTCTGTGGGTTCTGTACCCCGTGCTCTGCAGCCTCAGCTGGGCATCCTGCGGTATTTCACCTCCTACATGGAGCAGCATCTCATGAAGGTGTGTGGGCTGCAGTGGGGGAACGTTAAGGACTAATGAATCCTGATGCCTTTTGATTCTCCACTGTTGGTTGATGGGGGAGGGGTGGTTCAAAGATAGTGGCTGAACCTGTAAGGTCAGGAGACATCCATAGGGGAGAGTTCATGCCTGTCTAGGGACCAAACCTGCCTGTTTTCCCAGGGTGGAGATCTGCCCAGTGTGGAAGAGGTAGAGGTCCCTGCCCCACCCTTGCTGTTGCAGTGGGTCAAGACTGATCAGGCCCTACTCATGCTGTTTAGTGATGGCACTGTTCAGGTAAGAGCCCATCCTGGACTTGGAGGAAAGATCTGGGAGGCCCGGGATTCTGGGAAGACATGCCAGTCTGGTGCCCTGGCCCCGGAAGACGGTTCCCTTCTGTACACAGGTGAACTTCTATGGGGACCACACAAAGCTCATCCTCAGTGGCTGGGAGCCGCTCCTTGTGACTTTCGTGGCCCGAAATCGCAGTGCTTGTACTTACCTCGCTTCCCACCTCCGGCAGTTGGGCTGCTCCCCAGACCTGCGGCAGCGCCTGCGCTATGCTCTGCGTCTGCTCAGGGATCGAAGTCCTGCTTAGGTGCCAACCTGAAGAGCAGGCTGTGATCCAGACCCCAGGCCTGTGCCTGAAAGACTCTGGCCCTTGACTTTGTGGCCCTTCCTGTCCCTTTGGTGCCTCACTGGGGGCTCTAAGCTGAATCCCCCAGGGAATCAGGGACCAGCTTTACTACAGTTGGGGATGGTCTTCCCTCCTGTCTCTTACCCTTTCTCCCTGAGATAAGCCTGAGCCTTAGCTCCCAGCTAGGGGGCATTATTTATGGACCACTTTTATTTATTAACAGACATTTATTTATTGGGATGTGAGCCCCAGCGGGACATCCTCCTGGGATAATAAACCGTTTTTCAGAACTTGAAGGCCTTCTCATTCCCAGTAGACTGCATGGACAGTAGCCACGGCAAACAGTGAAGTGTTGGTGAAGGTGGCAGAGGCCAGTCCATCGTGCACCTCATCCCAGAGTGCGCGGCTGGCCACATGCACCCCTTGTCTCTCACATGGCCCCAGCACCACACTGCACACCAGTTTGTAGCGGGGTAGACTGAACTCCCGCATACGTATGTGTATCTGTTCACATAGCGCCTGTGCCAGTTTCCCTGCCTCAGTACCAGAGTAGCACACATTGCTAAGTCCTGCATCCAGTGCTGCCTCCAGGGCATGCTGAACACTTGCATCTTCCCAACGCTCCCCTGGTGCCGGTTCTGTGCGGTATGAAGGTGCCATCCGACGGGCAGGCATCAGAGGTAGCCCAGAAAAGCTAACTCGTGAACCTAAAGGGGGCATTGGGCCTAGGGATGGTCGTCGACCACCAGCACCTATTAGGGGTCCTGCCAGTGAGTTGCGTCGTGAGAAGGATGGGTGTAGGCTCAGCAGGGAGCCTCTACGGGAGGCTGGGCCTGGGCCTATTGGTCGGGTCTCACCAATGCTGGGCAGGTGACCTCCAGACTTCCCTGGTAGTAATTTCAGACTCAGGTCTTTAGTAGTCTCCTCTTCCTGGCGTTCAGATGGCAGAGTCCTGCCAGCCATGGTCCCGCCTGCTGGAAGATCCACGCTTAGGAATGGTCTAAACTGGTTGAGAGCTCCCTACACCTAGCCTCTTGCTAAGTAATGTTGAGATTTCTCTTTGAGGTGTGTGTGTGTGTGTTTAAGGCAATGTCTCACATGGCCTCCAACTCTGTGTAGCTGAGGCTGGCTTTGAACCCCACCATCCTTCCTCCAACTCCTGAGTGATGGGATTACAGAATGTGTGAACACACTCACTGCCTCTCTAGCAGACTATAGGCGTATATCACCATGACTAGCTCCTCCCATACCCCTTTTCTACCTGTATCTTTGGAACAAGCAGATCAAATTGGGAGTGAGTGTGTGGGCTGCTTAGAGAAGGTTAAGAGCTGTTAGAGATATAAGCAAGGGAAGGATTTGCCTAGTCTATGATGTGGAACCTCTGCCCAGAGTTCTTTTCCCTTGGTCACTATGGAGGCTGACTGGGTGAGCAGTAAATCCACTTCCTTCTCCTCCCACCAACTTGATTTCTCCAGGAGATGGGGACATGAATCTGGCTTCTGCAATCTATAGCTAGATTTATGTCACCCCATAAATCTCTCTGGCCTCAGAAGTATAGAACATAATTGTCTTCCTGCTCTAAGTGACTTATCTCCCCCTTGACCTGCTGCATCTGGAGGCAGGCAACAGTGAAGCAACTTCCACCCTCTCCCTTAGGTCTCCATCACAATCACCTGTGGGATGGATCCTCTTTTTCTGAAACTCCCTCAGGCACCTGACTCACCTGCAGCCTTTGGCCTCCAAGCTCTACTGGCCTCACAGTCTTCACTGAGCTGCCCTGAAGGGCCTGTGGGCAGAGAAGGCTTGTGTTGTGCAGTTACCATGGGAGGGCTGTGGGAAGCATGCCTCGCCCTTCTGGAACTCCTCCAGCAAAACTATGGAATAACCTAAGTTATGAGCACCTGCTGGGGTGTGTGTGCCCAGAGTCATGAGAGTGGGGGACCACAGGGGCTTGGAGTTCTAGAGCATCAGCACAGCTGAGGGGCAGGTGGGCTCGTCAGAAAGGTGCTCACTTTTGATACATTTTTAAGTTTTTTTTTTTTTTAACATATCCACCACTTTTCTCTCCCTCAACTGTTTCCAGTAACCCCCCAACTTCTTCCCACCCCACCCCCATCTATCATTCATTCCTCAGAGAGGGTAAGGACTCCCAGAGTGAGTCAGTGCAGTCTGGCATATCCAGTTGAGGTAGAACCAAGCCCCTTCCCCCAGTATCAAGGTTGAGCAAAGTGCTCCTCTGTAGGGAATGGGCTCCAAGAAGCCAGTTCATGCACTAGGAATAAATTCTGGTCCCACTGCCAGAGGTCCCATAAACTGCCCACGCCGTTCTTATGAAGGAGACACTATTTCTTATGAAGTAGCCAGTCATGGCATGATCATTTTGTGAACAAGTCACGGGGGCCTGGGATATCTAAAACCCTGAGACTATGGGGGCAGTTTCTTAGGAATCCAGTATCGAGCTCACAGGAAAGAATACGTCATGGTTTTACATTCTCCCATCAGCCTCAACAAGGACAAACATTTCCGCTTCAGGGCAGAGTTAGGGTGGAGCTTGGATGGATGACTTCCTTACTTCAGAGCTGTGTGCTGAGGAGGGAGGCCTTTTGGCTCAGTGGGAAAGACCCAGGCCTGGCATAGCCATGACTCAGTGGTGAATCTAATTCCAGTCTTTTGACCTTTGCTGACCTATTGAGGTGCCCTGGGCTTGTCCCCAGCTGGCCACAGTTCCTTCATGCCCCAATATCTACTACATAATACCTCTCTCCCTAGAGATGATTGCTTCTCAGGGATGACAGAGGCTGTGCTGCTTCTTCTATTAGAATTCACACTCATCTCTCCTAGCTGCCCCCTCCCGGGCAAACTAAGTCTGAGCTCTGAAAACCACACTTAGGAGTGAGAATTTTCCGATAAGGTGATGTCTTAGGCCTAGCTACCCTAGTTCTAAACTGAACCCGTAGAGAAGGGATTGAGAAGGCAGAGGCCTTCAATTCTGAACTTAGTGTAGACAGGAGCCAGCACTAGGCCCCTCACACTCTTCTTAGGGCTCTTCTACCGCTGACATATTTCCCTGGGCAGATAGGAAGATGGGCGGGGTTTCCTCAGGCTCAGCTCAAGTTTCCATGGAAACTCACAGGCTTCCCACCCAGCCGCTTGCCTGGGCAGTCTCCCAACCTGGGCCTCATCCACCAGCAGCTTCTCCAGGAGCATAAGCCTTTTCAGCCTCAGATTCTTTGGGTCCTCTCTGTACCGGCATCCCTTTCCTGAGCCTCGGGACTTCTTTAGGGACCTGGGCCTTCTTTCTCCTTGAATTTCAGCTCCTCAGCACACAGGCCTCGTCAGCTCCTGCTCTTCTTCTAAGGCCTCTTGTCTAAACAGCTCTTGGCCGGGCCTCCTAGGCCACTCCACCTTTTGCCCTGCTGCTCATCCTACTTATGGAGAACCCAGGATTGGTTGTGCATGGGCAGGCTGCACCCTTTTCCACAGCACTCCGAAGCCTTGTCAACAACCCCCGGTACAGGTGAGGTAGTGGCCACCCTGGTGGGTTTTCCCTAGCTGGCTCGCATGGGCCTATGAATTTGAGGAGGTTAAGGGGAAGGAGGCGGGGAAAGAGCACTCGACCTCTCTGGTCAACTCAGTCTTTGAGGACTGTCAAGTAGAGAGGATGTCTACTGGCCTGTGTCCATGCTATCCTGAGAGTCAGAGGTGGGGGCGGCAGGCATAGAAAGGAGGGCAGCTGTGTGAACTCTGGCAAAGCTCTTCCTTCTCTGAGGAAGGAATCCTCAACCCCCTTGGCTCTGAAAGGTGGGATTTGACTTGGCCCACTTCCATTGGGTATTCAGCTAAGTGCTGGACTTCTTTCCTTGAAGAGACAGAGAAGAGGCCTCTAGGGACTCATATCAGGAACAGGAATGAAGCACAAAGGATTGGGTCAGAGACCCAGACAGGAAGTAGTTCAAGACTGCTAACCTCCCACTGCTTGCCCAAGAGCTTCATGCTGTCTGAAACCAGGAATAGAGTTTACTGGGGGCAGGGCTGGTCATGGGAGACAGATTGCTGTCTTGGAGGCTGCTTGTTCCCCAGGGTTAGCGACTGTCATAATTCTTTTTTTTGAGGGCAGAGTGTCACAGTCTGGCCTAAAGAGTGGAACCTTAGGCTTTGAGCCTGGGAGTAGGAGGCATTGGAAGCTTCAGCTTCCTCTGCTGCCTCCCCCTCTACCTAATGCAGACAGAGCTCCAGAGGCCCAGAGGCTGGGGCCGGAAGTGATCATGAAGATGGAAAATGTGGTCTCACCTCATGATAGTGCATCACTGCTGTGTCTGCTTGTAGTCAGTATGCTCTGTACCCCACACCCTCACACTCTCCTGGGGGGGAGGGGGGGAGTGAAAACGCTGATTTGGCTTCTCGTGGAGGCAGTACCAAGAAGAGTTTCCTTTCCCCCAGGCCTCAGACTGGGGAGCCGTCAATCTTCTTGCATGAACCCTAGTACCCCCTTTTTGAGAAAGCATAGTCAATTCCTCTGAGACATGCGGTCATGGCTGAGATGCCTGAGAGTCATAGATAGAAAGTCACAGGGTGGAGTTGAGACTACAATTTAGGCCTTGTCTCCCAGATGTGGGCTTTGACCTTATTATATAAAAAGAAGCCAAGTCCCTGTGTGGCAGAGAAAAGCCAAGAGTGTAATCTAGGTTCAAGATTTCCATTCCTGGCTCTCTGTCCTCTCGTCCACAGCGATGTTTGCTTTGTGGTTGGTCAAGAACGGCAAGAGGTGTTTGCCCACCGGTGCTTGTTGGCCTGTAGATGCAACTTCTTCCAAAGACTTTTGGGCACAGAGCCAGGCCCTGGGGTACCTAGTCCTGTGGTGCTAAGCACTGTGCCAGCTGAGGTCTTCTTAGCTGTGCTGGAGTTCCTGTATACCAACAGTGTCAAGCTGCACCGCTACTCTGTGAGCCTACCAAGCAGGGGTCTGGGTTGGAGAGAGGCTGGGGATACAGGAAGCAGGAGTCTGCCCGTTATGTTGAGGGGCAGGGGAAACTTTCTTCTGCTCCCTCAACCACCACCCCCTATGTAGGTGCTGGAGGTGCTGACAGCAGCTGTGGAGTATGGGCTGGAAGAACTTCGAGAGGTGGGTGTCTTAGGCAAGGCATCTTGATTCCCTTGTCTTTCAGTTCATAGTCTCCATCACAGTCTGACCTCACACAGACAGAAGTGTGTACACAGAGTCTGCACATGTTCAATGTGTTCTGCAGTACAAGGGTAAATTGGCTTTGGCCCATGATTGAATGAAACTCCTGAAGGCACTTACCATGCATGGTCGTGGTGCTTCAAGCACTCTGAAAGTTGAGGAGGACAGCAAATTTAAGGCCAGCCTGAGCTACCTAGGGGGTTAAGGCCAGCCTGAACTACAGAGACTTAAGACTCAAACAGCTAAACTTAAAAAGTAGGGGTTTCAATGTGCTAGGCAGACTTACTGATGTATGGAAAGAGATTTCTGGAGAAGGAAATTTTTTTGTGTGTGGGAAGATGGCATTATAGTCACAGGTCACTCAAGGAGCTAGTTAGATATGTGTGTGGTGTGGTTGGACTGGGAACGTGGATGTAAAGTGAACTGGAAGGGTACCAGGAGGCTGGTTCATGTAGACGTTTTAAGAATTTGTGCTTTAGGCTGGGAGTGTATTTCAGCGGTAGAACCCTTGCCCAGCATGCTATAGGCTCTGGGTTCAAATCCTAGCACTAGCCAGGTGTGGTGGTATATATCACTGAAAGTTTTGGGGAATAAGGGGGAAAGGGAAAGTCTGTCAGGCCTGTCAGATTAGTGTCAAAATCAAGAGGGTGTGGCCAGGATGAAAATGGCAGTCCAAGAGAGGTGGATGGTTCTGAGAAGACAGCTGGCTCCACCCAGTGCTTTTCTGGAAGAAAGGGGAATGTCAAGCATGAAATTCAAGTTTTCGTTAAAAATAGAAGTTGAGTCAAAGAAGAGCATAAGTGGGGAAGACAGGGAAGAGAGGCTGGAGCCAAGGGCACTAGGGGTGCTTTGGGCCTGTCTTTGTAGCCTCCAGGCCTCTAGGCTTGCTAAGTTGCAGGTTTGAACAACTCTGTGTCCCAAGTCTGAGAGGTCAAGATGGTTCTGGGGCTGCTGGGTGTCTGGATGACTCATTGCTCCAAGCCTACTCATTGCTTCTAGGCTTGGACTTGAGGTCTTGAAGCAGGAGCACCACCACACAATTCACTTTCATTTCTGTCCCCAGTTATGCCTGGAGTTTGTGGTGACCGTATTGGATGTGGAATTGGTTTGTGAGGCCCTGCAGGTGGGTATTGCTGGGCAGCCCTTGGAAGGAATCTTGTTTTTAGGATGTGGTCCTGGCCTCTCCACCTGCCGGAAGCCTTGACTGGCTACATCTGACTGGCTACATCTGATAAAGTACAATATGAGGGCCTGTGTGCTAAAGGATGTTTATATGTTTGTTGCACGAATAAATGAGACTCAGGGATAGATCTCTGAGAAAGTCGGAGATATTAGAGAGAATAAACACCACAGTCAGATCTTACCCAGCTGTCTTCCAGCTTCCTCAGCCTGGCTTCTCTTGGCTTCCTTTCCTTCACTTTCTATGCCCACCTTAAGCCTTAAATACTCTCTTGGTAAATTAAGGCGTGGCCCCACCACTGCTTGCCTGATTCTTTCTGTAATCTAAAATGACCTCGAACTCAGTTGGGATTAAGGTTGTAAATCACCACTCCCAGGATACTCCCTGTGCTGGGATTAAAGGTGTGAACCACCACTCTCTGATCCTTCTAGACTGACTGTGGTTAGATCTCCAAAACTTCTGGAGCTTTTATTAAGTCCCCACACTTATGAGATAAACTTTATGCCCAGATCTGTGAGGTGTAGAGAACACCAGTAAGGTCATACATAGGAGGAGGAGTCAAAGGCCTGGGAAAAGAAGGCATGGTGACACACACTTTTTAATACCAGTACTTAGGAAGCAGAGGCAATTAGATCTGAGTTCCGGTCAGCCAGGGCTACATAGCAGTCTATTACAAGTGGAAAATTGAGCCAAGAGGTGGTAGTGACACGTGCCTTAAATTCCAGCACTCAAGAGGCAGATGCAGGTGGAGCTCTGAGCTCGAGGCCAGCCAGGGCAACACAGAAAACCCTATCTCTGAACGGCTCTAGGCAGGAATAGGGGGAAAGTAGGATGTGGAATTTAGAAGCCAAGCTTGGGCTCCAAGATGGAGTTTGAGGAACCTGAACATGGTCTCCTTTAGCATCTGCCTGTGTGTTCATGAGCCACTGCGTTTTCCCCAGGTCTAAGTTCAGGAGACATTTCAAGTGTTGTCGGTCTGCCCATTTGGATTGCTCTCGAGCTTGTGGCGGGTCCCTAACGTGCAGAGCTGGGTTACAGGGCCTCTCCAGTCTCTAGCCTGACACCTTCACTCTGCTCTCAGGTTGCTGTAACCTTTGGCCTGCGGCCGCTGCAGAAACAATGCATAACCTTCATAGAGGCTCACAGCCAGGTACAGCTCCCCATCATTATACTTGTATCCTGCCTCTCCCCTACACCATTCTTTCCTGCCCTGATCGATACAACAATCCATAGGAAGCACTCCGCACCCGCGGCTTCCTGGAGTTGTCGGCCACTGCGCTGTTGCCCGTGCTACGCAGTGACAAGCTCTCCGTGGACGAGGCTGAGCTGGTCAAGGCAGCCCGAAGCTGGGCGCGCGTGGGCGCCGTGAGTGACACCGGGAAGGGGTGAGGGGGGGGAGGAGAGGGTGCGGGCCGCAGAGCACAGGCTGCCGCTCTGTCGGAGCTTAAGGTTTGCTTCCATAGGCGGTGTTGGAGCGACCGGTGGCCGAGGTGGCGGCTCCAGTGGTTCGAGAGCTGAGACTGGCCTTACTGGCCCCAGCAGAGCTAAGCGCCCTGGAAGAGCAGAACCGACGGGAGCCGCTCATTCCGGTGCGGACCCGAGCAACCAGGCTCAGATCCACTTCACCACGTGGGAATGAGGAGCCGGGGTCCTTGCCAGGGACTGCGTGGTGACCCGCTTTCTCCTACAGGTGGAGCAAATTGTGGAGGCGTGGAAATGCCACGCCCTACGAAGAGGAGATGCGGCCCGGGGTGCCCCGTGCCGTCGGCGAAAGGGAACCCTGCCCAGGGATCATCACCGTTTTCTGGACCTTGGTTTCAAATGATCTACTTCCGGAACTTGGGAGGCATTTGATCACACCCCAAACTACAGCTCCCGAGGTGCTCTGCTCTGGATGCGGGCTTCCGCCCCCAGGAAGCCGAGCGAGCCGGATGCCGGAACACCGTTCTCCTCTAGAGCAAAGCCTAGAGTGTCCCCTAGAAACTGGGGCGGGGCAGTGGGCCCGGGAGCGCCCCGAGACCTGAAGCGACCACGAGCTCGCACTGCATCCTGCTGCGGGCCACTCTTCTGTCCCCCCCCTCTTTTCGGATGACGTTGTTATCTATTTAGCTCAACCTCTTTTAACAACAAATCAACTTCCTGGCTCCGGGCTCAGCGCAGAGAAGTTTCTCATCTTCTCTCCCAGCCCCGGAAATAGTGGGTCAGGTACCGGGATCTCATTCTTTCCTACTTCATGCCCTTTCTGCTTTTTAATGGTACTTTCGAATTGGTTTATTTGCAGCCTATCTTCTGTCCCTTTTTGAGATCTTTTCTGCCATCACCGCAGCCAGTGCCCCCTCAGCGCACAATGTATCCTGTGATGGTCTCATCCTTGTGATTGTCAACGCCTTTCCTCTGAATCCTTCAGCGTCCTTAACTGCATTATTGGACAAGCTACTAAAGTTCCTAGATATTTAGCAATTCTTATCTGAAATACGGAAGTTACCGAACTGTTTGGGGGTGGGGTGGGGATAGATAATCTATTAGTGTGTAACCCCAGCTGGCCTAGAACTCACTATGTAGGTCAGGCTAGCCTTGAATACACAGACTTCCGACTGCCTCTGCTCCCTGGTACAGAGATTAAAGGCATCATGTACCATCACTTAGAGCTAAATTAAAAATAAAAAAGCTGGGCCATGGTGACACACCCTTTGATCCCAGCACTTGTAGGCAGAGGCGGACAGATCTTTGCATTTGAGGCCAGCCTGGTCTGCAGAGGGAGTACCAGGACAGTCAGGGCTACATGGAGAAACCCTGTCTTGGAAAAATTAAAAAAAAAAAAAAAGTTCTTAAAGAGATGGGAAGGAATCTTAACTCTGTTGCTCAGGCCGGTCTAGAATTACTGAGCTAGAACAGCTATGCCTCAGCACCCCACCTTCAATAGATGGAACTATAGTATTATACATATATAATACTATATATAATTTTTTATGTATATAAATTTTTTTCCCAAGAAAACCACTGCTTGGATCCCAGCAAAAATTTTTTTAAAGGAGTTGTAAAACAAGATTTAAAAATGAAAGACAGTGGACAATTAAAAAGGAAATAAAATTATAATTCTGACACAAAAATATTGCTTATGGATGGTTATTTGTGTTCTCGTTTGGATGGAGAGCACTGAAGGTAACATGCTGCTCGCATGCCTGTGGTTCTCTAGCTTTTGGTTACTCTATTTTACACCACTTTTCTCGGCCATTTAAATTGTTTTCAGGAGGAGCTTGGAAATCAGTCAGATTACTTGAAACCACCAGTCTTGAGGACAGAAAACACATTTCATGCAGGCTAACACTGCTGTCTTCCAACCCAGTGTTTATGAAGCAGGCAAAGCATGGTGGAATGGGCCTGTAGGTAAAAGCACTCAGGAAGTGAACACAGGAAGATCAGCAGTTGAGGTCAGCTTAGGCTGTTACATGGTGACACCTGTTTCAAAACACAAAATAAATTGGGCATAGTGTCACACCTTTAATCTCGACATTCAAGACATTCAAGAAAGCCGATGCAGGCAAATCTCTTCTAGTTGAAGACTAGCCTGGTCTACATGAGTTCCAGGCCACTCAGAGTTATCCATAAATAAAAACCAAACTAGTTGTGGTGGTCTTCACTAAGAAGACTGAAGCAGAAACAAAGAAGCTCATAATGATTCTCCTGCCTCAGCTTCTCAAGTGATAGAAGTGATTACCCTGTGGAACCACCACACCCCAAACTCCACTGTTGAAGCTTCTATGAAAGAGGCCCATAGAAAACAAGGCTTCCAAAAATTGAATTATGAGCTGGGTGTGGTGGTTCATGTCTGTAATTCTAGCACTGTGGAGGCAGTCAGTCTGGGTTCTAGGAACCTGGAATACAGAATGAGTCTTTCCAAAAACAATCAAGCAAAAAGTTGATGGTGATGCCAGAGAGACGGCTCAGGTGCCCTTGGAAAGGACCAATGTTTAATTTATAGCACCAATGTCACATAGCTCCCAACCACCAGTAACTCAAGCTCCAGGGGGTATGATGTCTCTCTGAATGCCACATCCTGGGGAACCTGACACACACAGAGGCATAATTTAAAATAAGATAAACCGGAAAGAAAAAGTGTTGGCTCAAAGCTGTTCCTCTTCATGGAAATGTTTGTATGAAAGGTGAAAAATGTCAGTGATGTAAAGAAAAACCAAAAGATGGGTGCGTCCTTTGGCTTCCAGCCTCCCAGAGGTTCAGCGCCTCAGCTGTGTAGATTAGATGGCTGCAGTTTATATACATGAAAGTTGCATTCTACAATCGTGGAAAAACATCCTCAGGGCTGGAACTTGAGCAGAGTGAAACTGTTTTCTCTTGATGTACCTTGGGTGTGCAAATTAAAAGGCCTCCAACTGATTTGGCAAACCAGCTATGGGAATGTGGGTGAGCAGAACTGACCAAGGGGAAGCTGTGGATTCCAGGCCACTGCCTCTCTCTCCTCTGGTTGCCTGGGACCTTAGGGCCTTGTGTTTCCTCATTCAATCTGGGATTGGTAAATTATTTGTCCCAGTGTTGTTCCAGATTGGCAGAGCACCCCTAGTTTCAGACTGAGCAGTCCAGCTCAGCACTCAGCAACAGGACCACATAGGAGGCATGTCACCACCCCTTTGGCAATTGTCATTCAGGTTATCTTTTTATTAGTTTTTGGTTTTTGAGACAGGGTCCTCACTGTCCTAGAACTCACTACATAGACCATGTTGGCCTTGAACTCACAGAGATGCCCCTGTTTTTGCCTCCCAACTACTGGAATCAAAGATGTATGTACCATGTCTGGCTCCAGGTTATCTTTTTTGTTTTAGAAGAGTGTCTTACTCTGTAGCTTCGGCTGGTCTCAAACTCACAGAAATTCTCCAGCCTTAGCCTCGAAAGGGCTGAGATTGCCAGTCTGAGCAGCCACACTCAATAACATCCAGTTCCTCTTAAACAATGACTTAGGACAAGGAAAGGTGAGGAGGAACCGAGGCAGAGGGAATGACAAGTTTAAAGTTACAGTGACACAAATATTCATGGTTTATCCTGTCCAGAAGTGGAGTGTATTTTAAAGAGGCTCTGTCTGACAGTGGAGGCTAGCTTGGAAAGGCATTAGGCTTGATCTATGGCTGGAGAGCCATGGAAGGGTGCTAAGCCCGAGGGTGGAGCAGGGCTAGGTGCTACACAGGGTGGAACTTCTCCCTCAGGCTGGATGAGGTCAGTGGCCAAGAGGAACTGCCCCTGGGTTGGTTCAACTCTGACTGGATCCATTCAGGGATACCATTGACACCCTCATTCTTCGGGACTGTACCGATCATGCAATCCGGGTAAAAACTTCCAACACAGCTGTGAACAATGTTCCTAAAGGGAAACACTCCTTCTGCAAGGCTGACTAAGTGATCAGAACCTCAGTAATATGCTGAGGTTGGAATGCTACGTCTAGAGTCAATTTATCTTGTGACATCTTTTGCTCCCACATGTCCACTGTACATGACATCACATCTTTCTGGCCATTAGGTAAATCTTTTGAAATGTACCAATTTTTAATTTTCAATCCACTAAAGGGCTAAGAACTCCACCAGTATCCAATGTCTGTAGTAGTTCTCTGGCTTTGTGGTTACTGGGTTACCTAATGTTCCCACAAATGTGCACTGCCACTGCATGCTTTACATTTTTGGTGTTTGTGTGTAGATGTATATGTGTGTATGCGTGTATGTATATGCGTGTATGTATATTTGTGTGTATGCGTGTGTGTATGTGCGTGTGTATATTTGTGTGTATGTGTGTGAATATGTGCGTGTATATGTGTGTTTGTGTGTGTGGTGTGTGGTGTATGTGTGTGGTGTGTGTATGTACAAGTATGTATGTGTGTGTCTGTGTGTGGTGTGTGTATGTGTGGTGTATATGTGTGTTGTTGTTTTATTTTTGATTGAAGACAGAGTTTCTCTGTGTAGCCTTGGCTGTCCTGGAACTTGCTCTGTAGACCAGGATGGTCTCAAACTCTGACCTTTACACTAGAAACATACACATCCAACTATCTACCTGTATGCCAAATAAAATGTAATAAAATAATAAAAAACTGACAACAGCATTTTACGTAGCCCAAGCTAACTCCAAATCTCAAGTGGCAGAGGATAACCTCTGATCCTGAGTGCTGGGATTACCAGCCTTCATCACCAATGCCAACTAACTTCCATTTGTTTAGGGCATTTCAGTATTGATTCATCTGCAGTGTGTGTACCTATGAAATCTTCGGTTGGACCATGATTTTCTGACCTTTGAATGGAACTCAGGATGTCTGTTGGTCAGGGATAACTGGGGAAGGCTGGAGAAAGACTGCAATGTCTTTGGGTAAGGCTCTCTCACTGTCACCCAGAGCTGTGTCCAGGCTCTTCAAGGCCTCTGTCCAACAGGGCTGGCCAACTCTACTACCAGCAGCTTTGGTCAGTGCTGTCACTGGCTTGGGCATTGACATCCCAGGGACAATCTCCCACACGGTTACCTGGCCAATGACAGTTTCCTGCCTCCTAGCCACCACTGTGGATGCACAGCAGTTCTGCCATGGAGGTTGCTTTGGGTCAGGGCTCCTTCCTCTCACAAACCTCCTAAAATAGTTCCCTAGATCCTGCTTCCTCCAGCCCTTCTTTGGTTGGCCACTTTGCTGACCTTCCATCTCACCATGTCTGCCTGTTTCCTGGATTTGCCCCTCCTGGAATGCTGAAGAAGCAGGAAACTGGAGGATGGATGAGTCTGGAGAAGTTGGCAGGACTGGAATGCCATACAGACACTAATGTTTGCGCCATTTTCTATGCTAAGCATTTTTTAAAAAGAGATTTTGCCTCAACTTTATTTGTAAAAAATCAGCACAGAGCACTGACCATCTGCTAATAGTGTGTAGGTATGTCATACCTGACAGGCTGTCTTCACATCGGCAGAGAGGAAGCCTTTTCTATGGGGCCTTCACAGGGGCCTGGGCATGTTTGGGAGCCTAAGTTAGAGCTGTGGCCTCTGCATGGGTTTGAACCTTGGGCTTTGGTTGGCCATGTAGCTTCAAATCTGCTTCTGAAGGTTGGGCTATGCAAGCAAGAGTTTGTAGCTGGGACCCCTTGGCATCTGGGGCTTGACTGCCTCAGGCTTCCAAGGGCCCGAGCGGCCTCTGCACAGGCACTCTGCCTCCATACTGTCTGTATCTTTGGCAGGCCCTCCTTGTTGTGCTTCTCGGCAAAGCGCATGTTTCCTGGGAACTTGGGGTTGACCCTTTAAAGAGATTTGTAATTTTGTGACAGAGGTTTCTGTGCCACTTACAGGACTGGATGTGTGTAGTGTGAGTCTTGGACTCTGCACGGTAACCTGCAGCTCCCAAAGTGCCTTATTCTAAGCACTGGTTATCAAGTATTTTGATAAATTTCAGCATCTGGGGTCTCTCTCTCTCTCATTTTTAGAGACAGGGTTTCTCTGTATAGTAGGCCTGGCTGTCCTGGAACTCACTTTGTAGACCAGGTTGGCCTTGAACTCGCAGAGATCCACCAGCCTCTGCCTCCCGAGTGTTGGGATTAAGGGTGTGTGCCATCAGACTGGGCTTTGAGGTCTTTCCCAGAACTAGACAAGCCCAGGACTTCATGCCCGGACACTACACAAGCCACCTCTGATAGCTAACTTTTATGAGTTATCCAAAAAACAAAAAGCACCAGAGTAATTTGAAATGAGTTTGTATAGAATATATTTTACTCTTTAAAATAAAACTTTCAGTAGCAATAGCACCTATATACAAAAATAAACATCTTCATAGAAATAACTTATATGGTAGGTGGGAAGAAGTACACAGGGTCTCCTTAGGAGTCACCAAGCGATAAAGGGCCAGGACTGGGAGAATGTGCTGAGAACCCTCAGGTTTGGTCTGCTGAGGTGATACTGTGGGGCAGAAGGACAGGACTGCACTGCAGCCAGAATGCAGCCTTTCCCTAACTTGGGTACAGGCATGCCTTTCCATGAGTCCTATGTGCTAGGATGCTTTCATCATTTCTCACTGGGTATCTGATAAGCCTGGCAGGGTGGGGTGGGGGGCTGAGTCAGGGGAGGAGATACAGACAGCAGCATAGGGCCTTCCAGGGGTCCATCGTGCATCTCACACCCCACCCACTGCTTCCCAGTGACTTTGTGTGGCCCTGTGGGGTCTCTTTCATTCAGTGGCTAAACCCAGTCCTCTAGAACCGAGGTTGCTAGGGCTGTTGGCAGCTAGGGTGGCAGTGGAGGACTACGTGGGCTCATCAGAGGCTGGGTGGATATAGGCTCCAGGTAGTGGTGGTGGGTGGAGGGACACAGTCATGGAGGTAGTCACTCTGGCGAAACTCTGGGGCAGGGGGGGGGGCATGCCCCACCTGAGCCCACCTCCCCGTGGAGCTGCAGGGTTTAGGACCTGAGTGCCCTCCTTGTACATCTGTACCACCTGGAAGAGACCCCAGTCCCAGTGAGCCCCTTCATGGAGATCACCACTACTGTTGACAGACAGAGCTCACAATACAAGATTGCAAGGCCGGGCAAATCCTCAGCTCTGGGTCCTAAAAGGCTAAGGTCAGTCCCACTGAAGGCTGAAGGCATTTGGGAATATGTCTGTCCCATCCCTTGCTTTACCACCCTGTCCCTTAGGGTGAGGACAGAGTGAAAATTTGGTCACCTGTGGTGGGGGGCCCAGGATGGAGAGCAGTACTGGCAACAGCAGGAGTCCATGGAGCAGCCCCAAGAGTGTTAGTGCTGTCAGCACCATGAAGAAGTACCTGGGGGAAGGGAAGGAAGGTTGGCAGCCACGTCCTGAGGCCAGCGTGAGTCCCCTCTTCCCGAGCCCTCTTGTACCTTATGATGAAGTCAAAGTTGGAACCAGCAAGCATGAGCAGACCCAGTAATGTGGAGACAGCCCCATCAGTCACAGGGGCAAATGTTTGTTCTAGAGCGAGTGCAGCCCGCAGGTTCCGGCTACCCTGGGTGGTCAGGAAGCCCTAGAGAAAGAATTCTGAAGTTCTCCCTCTGCCAATCACCGCCAGATCATCTAATGTCCCCAGTGGCTATTTATCCATTCCAGGGAACACTCAGGTCTTCCCCTACAGAAGGCCAGGTGAACCAACTTCTTGGGAATGGTCTGGGAGCATTGCTGTGTCTGCTTTGGTAACATTAGCCATGTTTCCGGCCACACGGAGTCAGATAGGAGCCCAGATAGGTGTCAATGGTGTTCGGTCAGTTTTGCTGAAGCTAACCTACTCATCCATTGTGCAACCTTCTATGGCAGCTTCTGTACTATGATGGTAAGATTGTCACTTGTGACGTCTGAAAAGAATACTACCTGGCTTTTACAAGTGTGCATGGGGCAGCAAGATGGCTCAGTGGAGAAGAGTGCTTGCTACCATGCCTGATGATTTAATTCCCAAACTACAAACTGGAAGGAGAGAGCTGCTTACTGAACACCTCATGTCCATCCTCTGGCCCAGGAGGATGGACAACGTGGCGATGCACTTCACAGGGTAGCCTTTTTGTTTGCTTTTGAGATAGGGTCTCACTATGTAGCCCTGGCTGTTCTCGAACTCACTATATAGACCAGGCTGGCCTTGAACTCATACAGATCTGTCTGCCTCTGTGTCCTAAGTACTGGAAATATAGGTTTGTGCCACCATGCTTGCCTTCAAGGTAGCTTTTTTAATTTTTATTTTTTTAAGACAGGGTTTCCCTGTGTATTTCTGGCTGTCCTGGAGTTCAGAGTGTAAACCAGGCTGGCCTGGAACTCAGATCCTCCTGCCTCGTTCTGGGATTAAAGGTGTGCACCATCAGGCCTGGTTTAGGGTAGCTTTATTTTCTATGTATGGGTGTGCCTGAATGTGTGCGGTGCTGGAAGAGGCCAGAGTGGGTGTTGGGTCTCCTGGTTTGTGAGTGGCAAGTAGGCACTGGGAACTTAACCTGGGTCCTCTGTAAGAGCAACCAGTGCTTTCTATTGCGGAGCCTTCTCTCCAGCCCCTCAGGGTAACATTTAAAATGTTTTCCTATATTGTTCTTCACACTGGTTCTCTCCTCCCCATCAGTGCTGAGGAATATCAAGGTCAGGCCCTCATGAGCATTCAGCCACTCAAGTATAGCTACAGTCTTTTAGTGTTTGTTTGAGACAGGGGTTCATGTAGCCTGGACTGGTTTCTGACTTGCTACATAGCCCAGGCTGGCCTCAAACTTATTACATAGCTATGGATGACTCATCCTCCTGTCTCCACCAACCAAATAGGGGGTTATAGGAGTACACTATGCCCTATTCATATATTGTTTTTGTTTTATTACTTATTTGTTTGTTTTAGACAAGGTCTTGCAGGTCACTACATAGACCAGGCTGTCCTTAAAATTGTGGTGATGCTCCTGTTTTGACTCCTGAGTGCTTGGATTACAGTTGTAATAACAACTGGCTAATACAGACGTCTTATAATCTATTATTATGGGGTTGTGGGGATGAAGAAGAATTCCATCTATGGAGGCTGACTGCTGTATTGGTGCTGCAGACTATGAATGAGAAGCTCTGGGACAGTCCTGGCCCCTCTTTGGCTCTGACACATTTGTCACAGTAGACTCTTCCCTCACACCCACATTGCTAACTATAAAACTTCTGCTCTCCTTTATAGTAAAACAATGTAAAGGAATCCTTGGTTCCTAGGGAACGTAGCCTTAGGGCAGAGCACCTGCCTAACATGTATGAGTTTGACCCAAACCCTGAAACAAATAAGGTAGGCATGGTGGTGAACCCAAACATGGAGAAGGCAGAGGCAGGGACATCAGGAGTTCAAGGTCATCCCCAGCCACATGGGTAGGAGGTGAATTATAGGAGACTGCCTTCCTATCTTCCTACCTTCCACTCTGTCTTTAAGCCTTTCTAAACAGGCCTTCTTTCTCACTACAGATAGGGCCCTTATTGGATTACTTACTTACTGGCCATCTAGACTAATTAAGATATAAGAATTAAGGCTGGAGAGATGGGTCAGTGATTGACAGCTCTTGCAGAAGACTAAGACTCTTTTCTGATTTGTTGGCACCAGCCATGAACATGGTACACATATATACGTGCAGGTAAAACACTCATATACATAAAAATAATAAAATAAAAGGATGTTAGTACATATCCTTGATGTAAGAACTGAGCCCCACATGTTTTGAACACCTGTGATAACTGAATGCAGGAGGATTAGGAGTTCAAAGTCATCCTCAGCTACAGAGTTTGAGGCTAGTCTGGTCTATAGAGCTAGTTCCAGGACAGCCAGGGTTACCCAGAGAAACCCTGTCTCCGAAGGAGAAAGAAAAGGAGCGGAGTCCCCAGAGTTCTTATCCACTGAGTTTATCTCTTCAACACACTCAATAAACCCTCCGGCTGGCCTTGAATTCATTTTTTGGTTGCTGTTTTTGAGACAGGGTTTTATTATGTAGCCCTGGCTGGCTTCTGAAGAGGTCTGCCTGCCTCTGCCTCCCTAGTACTGGGTGGGATTAAAGGCCCACCATGCCCAATGGCCTTGATTCTCGAGCCCTCCGGACTCGGTCTTGGGAGAAGTTGGGATTTGAGGTTTAAACCACTATACTCAACTGCCCCACCTTCCTCCCCCCCCCCTCTTTTGGAGCCTCTTTGGCCTCAGACTCACACTATAGCTGAGGGTGGTCTTGAATTATCTTGTTTCTATCTACCAAATGTTGGAATTACAAGTAGGTGCCACTCTGCCTCCTCAGACCCTCCTAATTCTTTTGTTATTGTTGGGTGAGGAGGGGTAGGGGGAGGGAGGTGTCTCACATTATGTGACCTCGGCTGGCCTGGTAATTTATAGATAAGGCTGGCCTCAAATCCATATAGATCTCACCTCTACCTCCTGAGCCCTGAAATTAAAAGTTTGTAACTGGGGCTGGAGAGATGGCTCAGTGGTTAAGAACACTGGCTGCTCTTCCAGAGGACCCAGGTTCGATTCCCAGCAACCACATGGCAGTTCATAACTGTCCATAACTCCAGTTCCAAGGGATCTGTCACCCTCACACCAGTGCACATAAAATTAACTTAAATGAATTATTTTACCGAGCACTTAACCTTTCTTCCCGGGGCTTATGCTTACCAGAGCAACGTGAACTGTGAACTCAACACCAATGCCTACGGAGGCCACAAGGATCACCACAGGGATGGCACTCAGCTTGATGCCCAGGAATCCCATGATACCAAAGAGCTCCACAGTCATCATTGCCAGGACCAGCACCTGTGGAGGGCAGTGGCAGGCGGTCCTCATCCAGGGCTCAGGGCACAAGGAATGTTAGTCTGGACAGGACAGGCTGGGTGCCACTGGGGTCTCTCCCACTCCTCCCTGCAAACACTCACTATGAGGCCAGCTGCCTGCGGACTGAGTAGCAGCAGAGCACACACAAGAAAGGTGCACACCAGCAAGATGCAGACAGCCAGCAGGAAACAGCGCCGCAGACCCAGATACTGCTCCCAGAAGAGGAAGGGGGAGCCACTGGGGTAGGCATGCACTCCTGCCTGGCCTGCCTCTGTGCATGCCTCCCGCGCCCCTTGGATGGCTTCTACAAAGTCTTCAGTCTTCTGGAGTCCGTGCAGCAGAAAGGGGAACTGGGCAAACTCCAACGGCTGGGCTGCTGGGACTATGGAGACAAAGAGGGGGATGGAACTCGGGAAACCGTGAGGAGGTGGAAGGTCTGTGTGGCTGAGGACCACGTTCTAGGTGAGCTCCCCCAAGACTCACTGCGAAGGTTCTCCCCAGTGGTATCGTATTTGTCGTGTAGCCATTCAGGAGGTGGGGGGTAGAAGTTGGCCTGAGAGGCTGCTAGGCCCAGGGGGTCACTGCTCACCCACACAGTCAGCCCCACGTAGAAGAGCTCTGGTGGAATGAGTCCCTCCTTGTCCACCAGTTTCCTTGTGGTCAGCTATGAAGGCAGAGAAGGCTCAGGGCCTGGGCCATGAGCTCTAGAGCCCACCATTGCTCTTTGGCCAGTTAACCCACTCCTTACCTGGTTGAAATCTAGAGGCTCCTGGGTGTTCCCAGTTTGGATAAGCAGTTTGTAGGCCAGGGCCCCATCTTCAGAGCCGTTGCGGTAAGAGTGGCGGGTAATGCGCCCAGAAGCCCAGTCCTGGTCAAATGCAGCCTGGATACCTAGAGAGACAAGGGATGGGCCAGGATTGGCCTACAGCTCTAAGACTTCGCTCTGTGGCAATCCTATATGTTGGTCTCTTGGCCTCTTACCTTGTAGCCAGCTGCGGTAGTAGTGCAGCCAGGTGCGGGGGGCCTGGGTGGCAGGTGGGGGCAACACAGCCTTGAGGGAACTGAAGCGTTGGTGCAGATCAAGGAGGGCACGCTGGGAGTGGGCGTAGTCAAAGCCACCCTGTGTCACCAAGGCCACTTCATACAAGGAGAAGTACTTGAGCTGGGCGCTCAGGAAGGCATGTTCCTTGGTGCCCCGAGGTACCACATCTGTCAGGGCCAGCCCATCTTGTACCAAGGTGGCTCCATAGAGGCTCAGGCCCAGAAGTACCCCAAAAAACATCAGCACCAGAGCCTGTGGAAAATGGGAACTAAGCAGTAGGCCCAGGGCTGTCCTCCAGCCCTCTGCCCTCCTTAGACCCGGACATGCTGAGTCTCTGTTCTACCTAGACTAACCTTGGCTTGCGTCTGGAGCAGTAAGGGTGCAAACTGATATCGTGCAAAGTGGGCAAGGGTCCAGTGAGCACAAAGCAAGGATTTGCAGGTGGCCTTTGGCCTTGTCCTGTCCTCCTGGCCTAGAAGGTCCCGTGTGGACCCTGCAGGGCTGTAGAGTTCAGAGCCCAGTGGGTCAGGAGTTGGGGACATCAGGTGGGTTTGAGGAGGCAAAATGGTAACTACATGCTGGCTGCTGGCTTCGCAGTGGGTGAAAGCTTGCACCGTAGCAGTCAGGTGGGCAACACCTACTGGTACTGCTCTGTCCCCTAGCTCCTGAGGTAGGATCTGAATGACTTGAGCAGAGCAGGGGCTGGAAGAGTCAGAGAGAAGCAGATGAGTCATATGTTGAGATGCAGGGGAGGGGATAGGCTAGGATGAGGTTGAGGAAGGGAAAGGGAGGTGTAGTGGGATTATGTGTCATTACATTGTAAATAATCGTCCAGCCTATTAGTTTAATAAAAACGCTGATTGGCCAAAGGCAGACAGGAAGTATGGGCGGGGCAGGAAGAACAGAGCAGAGACCTCAGAAATGCCTCAGAGAAGCCAGAAGAAGCAGAGGACAACTATGCTGCTCTGAGAAAAGGTACCGAGCCCATGGCTGAACAGGATAAGAATCACGGGTTAGATTAAGAGCAAGAGCTAGCAAGTTATATGCCTGGGCCCCAGGTCAATCAGCCTACAATTAATACAAGCGTCTGTGTGTTTCACTGGGACTATGGGACTGTGGGTCAGAAAGTCTAGGACACGAGGTTAGGCCGGAGGGACGGGGTCAGAAACCTCGTAAACAGGGAGGGCACACAGGGACAGCACCTAGAAAAGCAACAGAGAACATCTAGGCGCTGGCGGTGGCGTCGGCGCAGGTCGAGGCTGAGAATGGCCGGGAAGACAAGCATCACCGCTGCCAAGTTGCAACCAATCACTATGGCTGCCTGGGAAGAGGGGGAGGGATGAAGGCCAGATGAAGCATGCTCCAAACTCAGCGTCCACCCTCTCCCACCTGCCCATGAGGGAGGCCTCACCTGTAGGGAGAAAGCCCGCAGTGCAGGAATGGGAACCAGGACAGCTGTGAAGAAAGCAACCATGTTGTTGATGGATGTGAGGGCCACACTGGTGCCTGTGCGCCGCAAACACTCACCCATCCGCTCCTGAGGACAGAGCAGGGACATACTCTCAGGTCACAGAGGAGGACTGTGGGACTTCAAGACAGAGTAGGGGAGGCTCCGAAACCTCAGAATTCTGCTGCCACAGGAGTCAACATTTGTCTGGTGCCATGAACGGGCATGTGCTGTTCTAAGCACCAGTACTGAATTACATCACTGATCAAAAGCCAGCCCTCAGGACACACGAACCACAATTCTTACTACCAGTTCGATATGAGGAGATGAACGCACAAAAAGGTTAATGAGTCAATCAGACAACATTACTCAAACCAAGAGGCTCCTAACCACTTAGATGAACTTCAGATGGGTCCAGGCTAGCACATGGGTCCTTACTGGAAGAGGGGTGTCAGGTGGGGCCTTTGTGAAGGCATGTGCCAGCAGGAATATGTCATCCACACCGATGCCCAGAGTCAAAAAGGGAAGGACCTGGAGGGGTAGAGGGGGGAATCAATCATTTGGAGGTACCATGTAGCTTGGAGAGAGCCACCAAAGCCTGGCCCCCCAGTTCCGATCTACCTGAGTAGTAGCAGCGTTGAAAGTGATGCCAAGCAGGGCACAAAGTCCAAGGCCTGAGGCCACTGCCAGGGCCACCAGTAACACCCCAGCAAGACCTACGGCACCCTGGGACTGGGCACAGTCCCACCGTAGCATTGTTACACAGGCATAGGCCAGCTGCAGGGAGAAAACAGTCTCAGACAGGGGTTTCCAGGTGGAAACTTGCAGGAGGTGAGACATGGCTGCTGAACGCAGGACCCACCATGAGCAGATAGCCTCCCAGCACACGGGCGGCACTGACTTCAGAGAACTGGTGTAGGATATCATCCAGGCTGGTGGAGGAAAAGGCGTAGATTTGCTGGGATGCATTGGCAGGCAGAGCCTCCTGGGCTAGCTGGAGAGACAGGGCGAGTGTGAGGGGACGGGAGGAAGGCGTGGCATCAGAGAACTCCTCTTTGTCTTTGCCCACGCTGACCTGCACAAAGCGCCTCTGCCACATCTGCAGCACTGCGCTGGCCTGCTCCTCACTCCAGCCGATGTCATGTGTCTGGTAGTCGCCCCGGAAGTGCTCATACAGCTGACGGGGACTCATTAACAGGAAGGTGCTCTGCAAGGCTTCTGCCCTGGTTGGGGGTGCAGGAGGGGGAGTTGGGCTTGCCTCAGTAGTCAGTGTGGGTTTGTGGGGTGCTTTTTCCAGAGCCTCGCATTACAGTGTGGATTCCCAGGTCCCCTCACCAAGTCCCAGGGGAGGCCCAACCTCAACAGCTTTCCTTGGAGATCTCTGGATGTGCCCCCCAACAGCAGCTCTTCCTGCCAGTGCATGAACTTGTGGGAGAAGCCATGGCAGCCCCCACTCAGCTCCTGAGCCACATTGGGAGCCTAGAGGGGAATAGAAAGAGATTTATAAGTCTTTAGAATTTTAAAAATTATATTTATGTATGTATGCATGTGTGCAAGCATGCAAGCATATATGTGGGGGTCAGAGGACAGCTTCTAAGAACTCTTTTCTCTCTCTCCATCATGTGGGTCCTGGGGATCAAACTTAGGCCATCAGATTTGGTGACAAGTGCCTTTACTTGTGAGCCAAATCAGCAGCCCTGAGAGGGATTTGAAATACTTAGAGCTCTAGGTAGCCAGGGATAGTGAGAGTGGTTGCCTAGCTAGCCTGCACAGGCTCTGGATTCAACCACCGTTACTACCACATACAGAAAAGCAGAGGCAGTAGACTGATCCAGCCCAGCATGGTGATATACATCTGTAAACCCAGCTGTCAGGTGTGTGTGTGTATGTGTGTGTGTGTGTGAGAGAGAGAGAGAGAGAGGGAGAGAGAGAGAGAGAGAGAGAGAGAGAGAGAGAGAGAGAGAGAGAGAGAGAGAGAGAGAGAGAGCCTGAAACTTGGGGAAGCCCTGAGTTTGTACCCTAGGACCCATGCCTGACATACACCTTAGTGGGCCTGACTCTTCAACTGCACGTGCTTCTGATCCTGTTTCTGGAGGGTGGAGGGTTACAGGAAGGAGCCATCATGTCCACCTTTATGAGTTTTATGTGGTGGCTGGGCTTGAAGCCAGTGCCTCATGTATGCTATGCAAGCCTTCTGCCAACTGATATTCCTGGTCCTAACTCTTCTGTTCTCGGTTTTCATGTGTGTTTTATCTCTGTTGTTATTAGCAGTGGTATTTCTGCTTCCGGAGCACTGGAATCAAAGGTACACGTCACCTTGCCTGGCTCCATATAGTCTATTTTGATAAGGTCTGACTCTGAGTTTAGAAAAGGAAAGATCCACTGTGAGTTTGTGGTGGCTTGGCTGCACACAGAGACTTAACTGGGGGGGGGGGGGGAGGATGGGGTGTGTGGGGTGTGTAGGGGGGATGGTGGAAGAAGATCAGCTCAGGTGTTGTGACACATACTTGTAATCTTGGCACTTGGAAGGTTGAGGTTGGAGAATCAAGAGTTCAAGGTCATCCTAAACTACCCAGTGGACTGGGGGCCAACCTGAGCTAGAGGGAACCTGTTTCAGAAACTGACAAGCTGGGTACAACAGATAAACACCAACATCTTGGCACTTGAGAGACAGACACAGGAGGAATGCAGAAAACCCAAGGCTATGGCACCGTATGCAAAAAACTGGAACCCTCTGGAGAGGAGGCTCAGCAGGCTATGAGCGCCCCCTGTCAGCTCCCAGCAGCCACTGCAGCTCCAGGGAGATGATCTTTTTGTTCACTGTGAATGTGTCACTCTGATTGGTTTAACAAAAAGCTGGATGGCCAATAGCTAGGCAGGATTTCTGAGCAGAGACAGCATTGGGAAGAAGAGAGGCAGAGTCACCAGCCAGTTAAGAGATAAACAGGATGGGCATACTGGAGATGAGGTAATGAACACACCAAAGAATGTAAATTTAAAAATAGGGGTTAATTTAAGTTATAGGAGCTAGTTAGAAACAAGCCTAAGCTAAGGCCAAGCTTTCATAATTAATAAGTCTCTGTATCTCTGTGTCATTACTGGGAACCAGCAGTCCTGATGAGAAATCTGCCTACAGGCAGGTGGATCTCTACATAGTAGGTTCCAGGCCTGCCAGGGCTGGCTGTATAGTGAGGAACCCTGTCTTAACCTGTCCGTGCCCCCCCCCACCAAGCCTACTCTGTCTTACCCTATCTCAAAAATAAACAAACCACACAACAACTAAAAAGAACAAAACAAAATACTAAAAACAAAATGATGAAGAGAGAGAGAAGGCTCAGAGGTTAAGAACAGCAGAGAACAGAGTTTGGTCCCCAGCACCCATGTCAGGCAGCTCACAACTGTCTAACTCCAGTTCCAGAGGATTCACCACCTTTGTTTTCCTTGGGCACCTGCACTCACATGCACCTTCAGGCACATACACCTACATATAATAGAAGAAGATTCTTGTGCCACTTGAGGGTTCTTTAGAAGTGAATGAGAATGAAACACTGTGTGTGTGTGTGTGTGTGTGTGTGTGTGTGTGTGTGTGTGTGTGTGTGTGCACGCCCGTGGTTCTAGAGATGGGCAGAGCATTTCTCAGAACTCAGAAACACAGGGAAGAGAGAAGGACAGGAAGGTCTTCTTGGCAGACCTGGCCAGGGACCCACCTGCCTGCTGTGGTGGTTGGGGGCACTCGGAGGACAGTGCTGGTCATCAGGGTCCAGACAAGGTCGCCCAACGTAGGCCTGGCCCACTTGTGCTTTCTCTAGCAGCTCCCGGAAGCCTTCCAGAGAGGCAAAGGGGCCAAGTTCCTCTAGCAGCTGCTGGGGGTCCAGGTTGGTCCACTGGATGTCAGGACGGCCCCTGGGGAAAGCTCGTGGTTAATGAAGGTCAGAAACCAATGCCTGCCCCCAGACTGCTGCTGTGGGCCCACCTCACTCCAAGGGCCTCTTCCACAGGAGTGTGCAAGGATTGGCTTGTCTCAGCTACAAGGCTGCTGTGGTGAGCTTTGTTCACAAAAGGGACCAAGACACACCTTGGGGTATAGGTGCTTAACATGTGGACAGGTCCCGAAAAGCCTCATTAGTCTACACTAAAACGACCCTTTAACCTGTAACCAGGCACTCACCTACATCTGACAGGCTTTCTTTCTAATCCAAGCAACAATTCAACTGACAAGCAGCTACTGTGAGCAGTAAAGTCTCTAGAGATCTTTGCCTGAGGATCTGAGTGCTTTGTTTAAACCAGAGAGGCCCTCCTCTTCAGAGGGGAGGAGAGGCAGGTGCTGAGCCTTGGGCAGCCCAGGCTGCCTTTCACCTTTTCATTCACACTCACCCACCCCCATCTCCTTTCTGCAGCGGGGAAGGGGGAGGTTCCAAGGGTTGTTGGGGCAGCACTCACGGCAAGTAGGCAGAACCTCCTTGGAGTCTGGCTCCCTCCCAGAAGCAGTCAAGTGGGGTGAGGATCACACAGGGGAACAGCTTCTCAATCATCTGCCAAGGACACTACCAGGTCAGTCCCAGGATGTCCTCTGAACCCTCCCAACATCCACACCCCAGTGGAGTCTCTGAGCCGTCCCACAGTGCCTCTGCCCAGCACTTGGGAGGAGCCTGGGTACTCACCCGCTCAATCATTCCATTTTCAATTAGTGGAACGCCTGACTTGTAGCAGAGTTTGTTTAAATCCCAGGACCTGCAACAACCAGGGCATAAGTAGTCAGTAATAGAGGAGCCCTGTTCTAGAAACTTCCACAGCATGCATCGTGCTGCCCAGCCTCCCAGGGCTCCGGTCAGACTTACTTCCCATAAAGTGACACTTGTACTTTACTGGCTGTGAGGGCTGCCTGGAGGTGAAGGCCAAGTGCCTCGGCTGTCAGGACATTTTCCCCCTCCTGTCGGGCGGTCTGAATCAACATCTGAGAGGTGTAAGCAGCCTCCTCCCCCAGCTTCTCTTTGGTATAATGCAGCTCCTGGCTCACCCGGCTGTCTACTGCCAGAGCAGAGAGAAAAGGCTTTGGGAAGGGCCCAGGTGACCAGAGCTCTGGGAAATGGGGTCCCCAAACCCTAGGGCCCAGGTCAGGAAAGTCTCCTTGGTGGACTTAGCACTGCCCAGACCAATTGCGCCTGACCCCAGCAGGCTCCCTCCCACCCCACCCTCCTCTTCGTCCGCAGTCCGCAGTCCGCAGTTCTTCGGGAAGAGGAAAAGCCACAGCTGTAGGACTCCATACTGGTCTAGAGTTAAGCATGACCTACATTGGCTGGGGTTCAAGGCAAAGGCTCGAAAATTTGAATAGGTGTAAGTAACTCAATAGCAGAATGCCTGTGCAGACTGTACACTGCCCTGGACTCAATCCCAGCACCAAAAGGGAAATCAGGGTGAGCTGGGCTTGTAGGATTATAGGAACATCCAGGTAAGGTGTCCTCGGTCCATTTGCTTGGCTGGGCAGGACAAAGTGGGACCATAGGGGCCTGTGGGGAGGGCTTACTAAAGATTGGTCTAGAGGCCGCTTCTAGCCAGGTGCACAGGGCAGTGACAGCTGGACCTGGAAACCATGGTCCCTGTAGCCCATGGGCAGGGGTGTGTGTGTGTGTGAGTGTGTCTTGCTTCCTGCCACCAGGGCAGGATGCACTCAGGCCCCCAGGCCTACAGAGGTGAAATCAAGGAGGGCAGAGACCCAGACCCCATTCCTCAGCCTCACTGAGAGCCACCCCAGCCTTGGTGTTCTAGGCCCAGCATTCCTCACACTTTTCATTATGCTAAGCCACGGAGTCACACTGTGCAACTGGGACTTGAGAAAGAAAGGAATATTCTTGTCTTTCCACCCCAGGAAGGGACATTCTGAGAGGAAATGACCTATGATTTAGAGGAAGGTAAGGGCCACCGCAGGGACGCTGGATGTGCTCTGCTCTTGGGTTAGTTTGCTCCTACTTGTCTGGAGGCTTTTCTTGCCAGCCACTGCCACCCCTAGAGTCCCACCGTCACCTGCTCCCTGCATTTCCCCCTCACTCTGTGGCCCTGGCTGGTTTAGAACTTACTGCATGGCCAGAATGGTCTCAAACTTGGGACAATCCCCTGCCTCGATTTCCTAAGTGCTGGATTACAAGTGTGCTACCATTCCCAGTAGCCAATCTCTTTTTCAAGACCACAGGCTCTCCTCACTCATGAGTGCCTCAAACCTCTGGTAATTACCCAATCCATATTTCCACACATGCTCAGTCCCTTGCCATCCCTCACGAACAGTCCAGTACCGACACACAGCTTTCCCTCCATCCCTCCCTTCTTCCAGATTTATTTATTATGCACACAGCGCTCTGCCTGCACATATCCCTGCCCACCAGAAGAGAGCACCAGATCTCATCAGAGATGGCTGTAAGTCACCATGTGGTTCCTGGGAACTGAACCCAGGACCTCTGGAAGAGCAGCCAGTGCTCCCAGCCCCTGGCCACACTGCTTTCCTAATCTAGGCCATTTTCTTACTCTTCTTCCCTACCCACTACTGTGCCCAGTCTCTACTGCAGTATTTTTCCACCATGCTAAGGTTAGTTAGTGGCTGTCACACGGAGAACAGGACAGAGAAATGTCCCTGTGAGGACACGGAGGCATGGGAGAAGAAAGACACTGGATAGACACAATAAGAAAGCACGGGAAAGAAACATAGACAGCTTAAAATATAGCAGCAAGACTAAAGAATCCTCGGGACAAAATGCAGACAGAAAAGACAAATGTCACAGGCCTGCCAGCAGATATCGGGCCAGAGGGAACACGCTGTACATGGAAGGAGGCAACGGGTTAGACACTAGAACAAAGCTCTCTTCAGGCCCCGACTTCTCATACTCTGCCTCACTCAAATCTCTGAGCCTCGATTCTGACTTTTTAAATTTTATTTTGAAACACTGAAAATATTGTTAAGGTTTATTTATTTTGTGTGTGCGAATGTTTGGTCTGCACGTACGTATGCGCACAACAGGTGCATGTCTGGGGCCCTTGGAGGTCTGTAAGAGCAGCCAGTTCTCTCAATCACCAGGCCATCTCTCGGGCCCAGGTGACTCATCTTAAGGCATTCCTGTAACTCCAGCACTTCAGAAGCCGATGCGGGACTGAAGCTGAACTTCATGGACTTAGAGCAGCCCGGCTACACAGTGACCCCTTGTCTCAAAAATCAACCAACCAGCCATACAAACAAAAAGGCAGACAGTGCCCACCTTGGTAGGATTAGAATAAAGGCATGCAGAAGACCTAGGAAATGGCCTGCACACCAGAGGTACAGATGTGGAATTGTAGCCAGTAGTTGCTGGAAGAAATTACAAAAAAAAAAAAAAAAAAAAAAAAACAAACAAAAAAAACCAAACAAACAAACAAAAAAAACAAAACCAAAAAGGTGAAACAAGGGGAGAGAAATGGCTGTAGAGAGCTGGAAAAACAGGAGGAAGGCAACAGAAAGACGGTGCTTCTACCACGCTGGTTCCTAAGTAGTGCCTTCCAGCTGAGAGCACATGCCAGGCAGGTGCTCTGCCCTAAATACAGCCCACAATCCACTACTCTTTTTTTTTTTTTTTTTTTTTTAGAGAGAAGGGCTTGTGTAGCCCAGGCTGTCCCTGAACTTGTTATGTAGCTGAGGATGACTTGGAACTATATGCCATGCTGGGAATTGACCAGGGCTTTCCTCATCTCTGCCCCCTGCCATTCCTGTTTTTTGGCCATGGGGCCTCATGTAGTCCAGGCTGGCCTCAAATCTTCTATGTAGCCAAGGCTAGTACTTAAGTAGCTGAATTAGGACTGCTGTTAGTTTGGGCCAGCCTGAACTACTGTGTAAGATTCTGTTTGAATAACAAAACAGTGATAAATTACTATCTACTAAATTAACAAAAATTAAAAATTGACAGCTTTGCTGGATTAGAGAGGTTCACCATGGAGTGTAATTTGGTATGCTATTTCAGGATTAATGCTTACAAGCACCAGTCTGAACATTTTGCTTGTAAGGGCCTAAGAGTTATTGTAGGGACTCAAGTCTTGTGAACAAGACAGGAATCATAGCCTGTTCTGAACAGAACCTCGGATGACCTGGTATTTTCATTATCTGACAAGCCAGTAAGAGCTAGCTCATGAAGTTGGAAAGGAGTCCAGGATGCCGTGCTAGGCACGATGAAAGGGTTAGGGTTTGAGACTGCTAGAGACAGTGGCCAGAGTTGGCTCAGCAGTTAAGGGTACTGGCTTCAATTCTCATCACCTACACGGTGCCTTACAGCTGTCTGGAACTCCAGCTCCAGGGGCTCTGATGTCTTCTGGCCTCTGCATACACGTAGACAAACACCCATACACATGGACAAACAAATAAGCCAAAGTGAGCCAGGTGAGAGCCACAAGAAGGCTGAAAAAGTGGAGGGCCTGGGGTGTGCACTACAGGGTTCCCAGATAGCCCAGCCTCTGCAGAATCCAGTAGGAGGAAGAAGCTCCAACCAGGGCCGCAAATAGGGACAGAGACTGACTCGGCCAGATTTCTGTGTACCACAAGGGGGCGATGTGGAGGCAGATTTGAAGGCAAGGCCGGTTCATTTCCTTAGCCTCTTTGCTTAAGGGACTGATTTCAGTGGCCATCTTCAGGAGGCACTGATTAAGGACTCCTGGATTCCTCGTTAGGGCCGGAGGGCAAAACCACATTTTCCAAGATGCCAATCACAGAATCACTGCATTTTGCTAAATGAAGAATTTATAATATACTCTCAACAAAGGGAACAGACAGAAAATTGACTTGGAGGTTTCTAAAAAATTTCATTATCTACCTGTCTGTCTGACTATTCTCCATCTTCCTACCCACCTCTTAATTTATGTACTTAGCATTGAACCTAGGCTACACATAATAGGTACGCATACTACCACTATAGTCCTTTAAAAATGTACTTTTAAATATGTGCGTGTGTGCCAGTGGTGCCAGTGTGTGTGTGCCTGTGTGACACTGTGTGCCTGTGTGTGTCAGTGTGTACCTGTGTGTGTGTTAATGTGTCAGTGTGTGTGCCCATGTGACACTGTGTGCCTGTGTGTGTTAGTGTGTGTCAGTGTGTACCTGTGTGTTAGTGTGTCAGTGTGTGTGCTTGTGTGACACTGTGTGCCTGTGTGTGTCAGTGTGTGTGTTAGTGTGTCAGTGTGTGTGCCCGTGTGACACTGTGTGCCTGTGTGCGTTAGTGTGTTAGTGTGTGTGTGTGCCAGTATGTGCCTGTGTGTGTCAGTGTGTACCTGTGTGTGTTAGTGTATGTCAGTGTGTGTGCCAATGTGTGTATTGCCTATGCATGAGTATGTGAAGGCCAGAACTTAGTTGGTATCCCAGTGTCCTTCTCTATCACTCAATATACTTTGTTTATTGATGCAGGTGCTCTCACTGAACTTGGACCTCATCATTTTCACTGTATCGCTGGCCAATGGCCCAGGATCCACTTGTGTCTTTTTGCACACCCCAGTGCTGGAGTTACGGCCCCATGGCCTTCGCCTAGGTGTTGGGAACTGGAAGTCAAGTTCATGTACTTGTGTAGTAAGCAAGCACTTTGCCCACTGAGCCACCTCCCCAGTTCTAATACTAACTTTGAGATACCATTTCAATAAACTGCCATGGCTGGTCTTGAACTCATTCTATAGCCTAGGAAGTCATCAAACTATCTCAGCCTACCAAGTAACTGAGATTACTGGTCTGTGCAAACAGGCCCAGGCTTCATCACTTTAAAAAGAGACACAGGGCTGGGGAGACCGTTCAGTTTGCCAGCTTTGATCCCCAGTACCACATATAGCTGAGTATGGTGACACACACCTGTAATCTCAGCACTTAGGAGGGCACAAAGGCAGGAGAATCAAGGTTATCCCTCGGTATGAAGAACTACAGGAGACAGGGTATGCCTCTGTACCTGTGGCTGGTCTAGAGCTCTCAGCATACTCCTGCCTGCAACTAGCCATGAGCCACCACGTCCAGATAGGACTTCAGCTCCTTTGTCTTTCTTCCTCCTCCTCAGCAGTCACCAGACTGGCCTTGAACTCGCTACATAGCTGAGGTGAGCCTCAAACTACTGATCCTTCTGCTGCCAGCTCCGCAGTGCTCCCCGTATGTGCTACCATGTCAGGAGCAGCAGCTTCTTGGGATAAACCCAAGGACAAGTCCCATGTGCTGAGGACGGAGGAGAGAGAAAGAACCTTGACCTTGCTGATGTTCTTTGTCTGCCAGACTAATCACCCGGAATGCTCTATTGCCAAATCTCCTGTTACAAGAATAAAACCTCAGCCTTCTTCCTTCCTGTTCTGTGGACCCTCTTCACTCTTTCATGTGGCCACAAGGGCTCCTCATGATATAATTAGTAGTGTTTTGCGGCACTGATAGAGTCTTCACTATGGCACAAATGTGGAAAGAATGGGTTAGTGAGAGACGTTCAAAAGTAGGAACCAATACACAGTAAGAACTGAGACCAGCTCCCAGAGATTCAGCTTTGAGGAGCTACTGGCTCCACCAACAGGTGGGCGATCATTTCCTGCCTTCACATCAAATGGCTGGCTGCTCCTATCTGCCAGTCAGGCTGCATGCTCGAATGCTTTGTTTACAAACCTATTTGTGAGTGTATGTATGTGTGTGTGTGCGGGTGTGCATGCCTGTATCCACATGAAGAAGAGAATCAGGAGTCTCCATCTCCTTCAAGCTGAGTTTTATGTTTTCTTGGCTAGGCCTGAAGCCAACAGAACCCAGAGACGCTCGATTCCTCCGACGCTGGAGGTAACGGGTGTGAGTGATACTCAGTTTGTTACAAGAGTGCTGGAATCTGAACTCTGGTCCTCAAGGTTGCTCGGCAAATGCTCTTAATGACTAAGATATCTTTCCACTCCCTCTACCTTATTTCTTCACACAAGGTTTCTGCCTGAGCCTGGAGCTCATGGTATCAGTGAGACTAGCTGGCAGCCCCAGAATCTGCCTGTGCTACTCACCCAGTGCTGGGGTTACAGGGGTGCGTGACTTTGCATGGCTTTTACATGGATGCTGGGGATCCAAACTCAGATTTTCCTCACTAAGCCGTCTTCCCAGCCCCACACTATCTACTTTTGAGCCCCTTAGATTTAAGTTGACCCAGGTAGTAGTGTTTGAGTCCTTGTTCCCCACCAAAAAAAGAAAGAAACTGAAGAGGGCTGGTGGACAGCTTAGCTGTTAAGAGCACTGACTGCTCTCCCAGAGGACCAGAGTTCAATTCCCAGCGTCCACATGGCAGCTTACAACTGTCTGTAACTCCGAGATCTGACACCCTCCCATAGACATACATGCAGGCAAAACACCAATGCACAGAAAATAAATTATTTAGAAAATTGAGGAAAGGTCACATTTTACACCCAAGGGGGGTCTCAACCTCTGTCTGAAACTCTGCCAAGGTCCTATTCCTTCAACTTCCTGTCCTAGCAAAACCAGAAACAGAAAAGACTCTTTGGCTCAGCAACTCACTGGGAAGAAGGAAACTCACCCGGAGAGCTATAGGGAAAAGTATCATGTCTCCATAACTGCTTTTAGACAGAGACCCTCCTAAACAACACAAAGGAGATTAAGAAGCCAAGGTCAAGGTTCCCTCCATGACAAGGGGAGCTGTATTCAAAAAGCTTAGGACTCCCTCCCTCTTAACAACAGCAGACCCTAGCAGTGAGGAGCCCTTCCTTTCAGGGAGGGCAGGAGGGAGATGAGCAAGCGTGGATGTTCAAGCAGTGTTTAATTGGGGACGATCTAGGGAATGCAGAAAGAGGAAAGGAAGGGCATGGGGGAGAGACTCATTTTACTGTGGCAGGATATTCAAGTCATTTGGGACCACCCAAGCAGCAGTGGTTTGTGTGGGCGCAGGCACATCGGCGTGTACGCACATGTGTGTCCTAATGCTGGGGGCAGGCTGGCAGGCAGGAAGAAACATCTGCTGTAGACCCTAGGGCTGTCTTAAGAGTGTGAATGCTTAAGAGTCTGCAGAGGGCTGGGGGGAGGGTGGAGATGGGGTGTGGGAGCCCAAGATTCAGGAAGGCTCTAAGAAACATCTGCTCTATATCCTAGGACTTGCCAGCATTTGAAATAACTCAAGGGTGTGAGCCTGCGACCTGGGACCTGCCTTGGGTATGGGCCAGGGCTGGGGAGGTCTGGGGAGGCCACAAATGCAGATTTCCCAGGAAGAACAGAGATGATTGTGACTGTCACACAGCTGCCATAGGAGACCAGGGATTGGCAAAGAATAGGGGCTGAAATTATTAATTACTTAATGTTTCCATTAGGAAGTGAGGATTTGATCTCATCTGGCCCCGACTGGCCTCAAAATGCAGTCTTGGCTACTTCTCCTCTATGCAGCTACAGGGGCCTGAGATTTCTACCCGCAAGTCCATCAGATGGTTTGATCAGGGTTTCTATCCTTCCAGACTTATCTTTTTTCTCTGGCTTCACCCTCTTCCCAGTGTCAGGGATCAAATTTAGCTAGGGCCTTGGGCAAGCAAGGCAAGCCAGTCTGCCACCAGCTACACTCCCAGTAACCTTCCCATCTTCCTTCTGGCTGTCTGTCCTTCTGTCTCTGTCTGAGACAGGCCACTGCTGAATGCCTAGACTGGAAGCACTTCAAAGTGTCTCAACCCCTTGAGTAACTGGCTAGAATCACAGTCCTAACTTAGTTTCCTGGTCTCTCGTTGCCTTCTCTTATACATGACTACACTCTGCTTTGTTTTATATGGAACTTATCCCAACACACATTCACTTTCATTGGCTACTGAAAAATGAGTCTTGTTCCATTTGTTAAACTCTTATGTACAGTTCCTTCCTTCCTTCCTTCCTTTCTTCCTTCCTTCCTTTCTTCCTTCCTTCCTTCCTTCCTTCCTTCCTTCCTTCCTTCCTTCCTTCCCTTCCTTCCTTCCTTCCTTCCTTCCTTCCTTCCTTTCTTCCTTCCTTCCTTTCTTCCTTCCTTTCTTTCTTTCTTCCTTTCTTCCTTTCTTTCTTTCTTTCTTTCTTTCTCTTTCTTTCTTTCTTTCTCTCTCTCTCTCTCTCTCTCTCTCTCTCTCTCTCTCTCTCTCTCTCTCTTTCTTTCTTTTTTTTTTTTTTAAAGGCTCACTGGGTGGTGGTGACACAGGCCTCTAATGCCAGCATTGGGGAGGCAGAGTCAGACAGATCTCTGAGTTTGAGACCAGCCTGGTCTACAGAATGAGTTCCAGGACAGCCAGAGCCACATTTAGAAACCCTGTCTCAAAAAAAAACAAAAAACAAAAAACAAAAAAAAAACAAAACAAAACAAAACGAAACAGGCTAGCTATAAATGCTAAATAATATACATAAAATCAAAGATAAATATTCTATAAGCTTATTTATAAGATGCTGCTATCTAGAAGTGTCCATTTATGGGTGAGAGATGGTAGAACGTGAGGCTAAGGAGAGGTAGGCATTCTCTAACATGCCCAGATACACAGGCTCCGATCAGGGTCCCTCCAAATTCTTGACTATGCCTGATGGTGGCCAGCTCCTCATCTCAACCTTTGTCTGGGGCTCCACATAGCAAAGCAGCTATGGCCAGTGTCAGTAACTCACCTTCTACCCAAAGTTGCTCCAGGTCTGTCTCCACTACGGCCACTCGGAGACCCAGTGCCAGAGCCCCAAAGGCCACCAGTCCCAGGAAGAGCACTTTGCCACAGTGTCTCTGGATCCTGCACCCCAGGGAGAAGAGTAGGCCTTGGAAGTAAGCACGAAGCCAGAGAGGAGCCTGTAGGCTTCCAGCTAGGATCTGGAGTGGAAAGAGAAGGGTCAGCCAGGTTTCAGTGTAACAGTGCAGAATTTTCCCCTTCTCTCCCTCTGTCAAGTTCTGGTTTCCTGACTTCTGGATGCAGGGCAGGAAGCAATTACAGAGAGAGGCTTCCAATCGAAGGTTTGACACTGTGCCTTCTCCACAAGCACACCTGGGAATGCCCATTTTTTGAGTGTTATGAGCCATGAATACACACTGTCAGGTGGGCACAGAGGCGAACCCTCCGGATGACATGAAATAAACACAACACTTGCTAGCTCTCAGTTGTCTTCAAACACAAATCCAGTCACACATTCTGCAAACGTTCAAGAGACAGACACGACCCTGCTCCTTCTTCTGGCTTCTCTTCTACTCACTCACCTGAGGTGCTGCGGACCGAGCTGGAGATGTGTAGCTTGGAGGCAGCTCTCCTAGGGACAGCGACCGAACCATGCCGGTAAGGATGGGGGGCGCGAGCGCCCCCAGCCTGCGTTATCTCAGCGCTGCCATAGGCTAGCTCGGCTCCTTGTGCCGTCCGGCTCCGCCTGGAGGTTCTTAGGGGCCGCGAACGTGCGGTCGTGAGACGCGGGTGCAGATGCACAGGAGTAGCCCGGAGCTGCGGTGCAGACCCGCGGCGCTAAGTCCTGCTGGATTTGTGGGCCGTGATCCAAAGTGGGCTCCACGTGTGGGTAGAACCGGCTGCCTGAGAAGCACCTCTCAGCTCGAAGTGGCGACTGCGGACCTCGGGAAGCAGCAGAAGCCTCAGAAAAAGGAGTGGGCCGGGGTGATGCCCTCCCATTGGCTGAGGGGGCCGCAAATTACCCGCAGCCGGGCTGCCGGATCCGTTGCTAGGTAACGGCGCCGCAGGGGGCGGGACCGGAGACCACCCAGGCAGGGCCACCCCTTGCCTCGCCTCCCCAGCTAGCCTGCTCGCCCGCGGGGCTCAAGGGGAGAAGAAGGGAGGGCGATCCTGGAGGCGCTAGTCGCTGGCCAAGTAAGTCAGGATGTTGAGAAAGGGAGTCTGCTGGTCCCTTTAGGGCCACCCTTTCTTCCTGACCCAGCGCAACCCCAAAAACCTTCTTTTCACTCTGTCCATGTAGGCCAGAGTCATCGCTCTGAAATGTAAATCTCATGATTGCTCCAAAGTCCAGGACACTGCACCACCCAACTGTAACTAAAGCTTTTTTCTCTCATAAGTATTTCACATCCACTCGGTTGCCTTCTAGTCCTGAACTGCCCCCAGTAATTTCTGAAGCCTACCATGTTCACATATTCTTGCCTTTGTACATGTTGGGGTCCCTTTGTCTTGGCAGATAAACTTCAAACCTGAGCTTGATCCAATCAGCCGAAACTTTTGGACGACATCCTCGATTCCCTTTTGCTCTTGGTGGATTTTTTGGTTTTAATTTTTTAATTTTTTGAGACAGGGTTTCAGGTAGCTCAGGTTGGCCTTGAACTCCTGACCCTATTGCCTCCACTTCTCAAGTATTGCCAGGCCTGTCCCATTATTGTATTTGTGATGACATAACCTGTGTACAAAAACTGAAAGTCTGTTTCCCTTGCTAGAAAATGGTGCTCAGTAATGTTGAGTGCATTTCTAAGGGTTGAAGAAGCCAGGTGTAAACATAGGCAATGAGAAGAGATTGTCAAACTTTTAGTTTCTGTTTGCTCCTAACAAACTCTGATATTTTTACCCTCTGATAGCAGGCTAAAAATATCTAAAAGGTTTGAAAAAGAAGCTGAGTGTGGAGGTGCACACAGTTAGTCCCAGCACTCAGGAGGCAGGGACAGCCAGGGTTACCTAGAGAGCCTCTGTCTCAGAAAACAAACAAAACAAATGCACTCTTCTGATACTGAGAACACAACTGCTAGCCTAGCCTCTTGCTTAACTCTTCCAGACTTTCCAGTCACTATATCATCAATATTTCATGTTACCACATAGACTTCCCATCAATCATTTGCAGAATGTTCTTAGGACAGATTCCCAGAAATGAGGTTGTTTGGGTCAAAAGCATGAATATGTTTTTGGTCTTGCTACATTCTGCCAAACTTTTTGAGAACTTGTGTGAATCAACATCTGCTTCAGGGTTTAGCTTTAGGGAGACAGCCGTTGGGTTGAGGGGCAGGATCCTATAGAAGGTGTAGTGCATCTGTCCACACTAAAAATGTCCCGTGGCTGAGTGGCACCTGGACATGAAAGGAAGTCTAGGGGTTGGAAAGAGCTCAGCAGTTAAGATCACCTTTTGCTTTTGCAGAGCACCCACAATGGAGAGTTCAAACTGCCTGTAACTTCAGTGACAGGAGAACCTTCTGAGGGTAACTTCGTACACGTGATAAATATACAGACACTCAGGCACATACACATAAATAAAGATAAATATTTAAAAAAGAGAAAGACTGTGCCTGTGTGCAGTCTTCTGCAAAGAAAGTGTACTTTTAGCAAGACTCTGAAAGTAGAAACAGCTTTAAAGTGGGCTTTATAGGATTTCTGTAGTGATCTTAGGGCTATAAAGATAAGGATTGTCTGGAATAAGCACAGGGTGGTATCATAATGCCAGGGCTGATCTGAAATTTCTTGATTTCTTGAGATCTTTCTTTTTTAATTTTTTAAAAATCAGATTCTGCAACTTAGAGGTCCATAGAGAAATAGGTATGTAATCACCTCTGCCTCAACCATCCTTCCATTACCAGCTCACTGCTATTATCAATTGCCAATTGTGGCAAAGTCCTAGCATTTTTTTTTTTTTTTTTTTTTAAAGATAATCATGTGTAGTTGAGATGTGTCCTAAGCTCGGCTCCTCCTGTCTCAGCCTTCCAAGTACTGGGGATTATAGGCACAATCTTGACAGTTGGCTTGGAATTTTGATATAGGACTCACTATGCAGCTAAGGTTGGCCTTAGTAGGGGATTACAGGTGTAATCACACTAGGACTTTCTATGGATGTTTCTGAAAGGGCCTGTCCACAAGAAAACTTGCTACTCAGTCCAACCAGAGTAGAAGAAATTGGTGGATCCTTTTTAGCCTTCCCAAGCTAGGATTGTTACTCTGTGGCCATTTATTTGAATTTTCAAAATGGCCAAATGTGTTTGCATATGGAAATGTGAATGCAAGTGCCTGTGGAGACCCTAGAGGCATCATATCCTCCTGGGCTGATGCCTGATGTTCATGTTAGAAACTGAATTTAGTTTTTCTTCAAGGGCACCACGTGCTCTTATCCACCTTTCCAGCCCCTAGCATGGCTTTCTTTCCCTTGGCAAATGACTTCCTGAGTGTAAAGCCAGACTAAAGCAAGACACTAGGTAATCAGCAGGAATAAGATAAAGAAGCCTGTCCATGCTCTGAGGAGCACACCTTTAAACTCTGCACTCAGGAGGCGGAGTTCAAGACCAGCCTGGTCTACAGAGCAAGTTCTTGGATAGCCAGGGCTACACAGCGAAACCCTCTCTCAACAAACAAACAAAAAGATAAGAGACCTAAGAGGGTGTTTCACTGTAACTTCTGTTTGGATGTGGGTATTCGTTTGGGCCCAAACCTGAGAGACATTCCTCAGAGTAACAGGGAAGAGTAATCTTCTCCAAGGATTAACTCTAAATTACATGCCTACTCCTTCACTGAGCTCTGGGAGTTGGAAGCCTTTATTTCTTTCCTGATTTTTCAAGACAGGGTTTCTCTGTGTAGTCTTCTGTAGACCAGGTTGGCCTTTAACTCACGGAGATTGACCTGCCTCTACCTCCCAAGTGCTGAGATTAAAGGCACGTGTCACTACCACAGGTCTGCCTTTTAAATATTCAGGGGTTCTCTGGAAGGAAGTAGATGGGAAAAGGAGGAGGGCAGTATCTAAGCACAACTCAAGGTCTGATGTCTTTGTTACTGCTGTTGAGACAGGGTCTCTGTAGCCCTGGATGTCTTGGAACTCATTTTGTAGACTAGGTTGGCCTCAAAGTCAGTGATTAACCTGCCTCTACCTCTTGAGTGCTGAAATTAAAGACTGTCCGGCTCCCCCCCCCTTTTATATTTATTTTCTTTTTAAAACTACCTCCCAAGTGTTAGTATTACAAGTGCATATGCCATTACTTGTGGTTTATGCAGTACTGGGGATAGAGTTTAGGCTTCCTACATGATAGCCAAGTGTTCCATATTGACTGATGTATAAATCTAGTTCCTAACATAGGATTAACTGAGATAATATATATGTTGTTGACAACAGTGCCTCAAGGTGGAACACACACAGAAACAGTCTCTCTCTCTCTCTCTCTCTCTCTCTCTCTCTCTCTCTCTCTCTCTCTCTCTCTCACACACACACACACACACACACACACACACACACTGTGGGAGAAAGCAAGCACTGGCTTCAAGGGAGGGTATGACTCAGGACAGGACAGTTTTTCTTATGTATTTCTCCAGACTTCTCACCACAATTTTGCTTTCATCTGTTATCTGGGCCAGGCAGAGGCAATGACCCTGATGTAGAGGGAAAGAGGTGGCTGATTAGAAATAGATGCCAAGCCTGCCATGTGTGCATTTTCCCATTAGGCAGTTTCAGATCAATAGCAACTATCAAGTCTGTTGCCAACGGGGACAACCAGAAATCAGAGAACTCTCAGCTTGAGCATGGAGAGGAAACTTTCCGTACTAAAGAGGCAACTCATCATTTTTCATGTGGATCAGGTCTAGGCCAGGTCATTCTGGCCTTCAATACAATGCCCCTCTTTCCCTCAGGGTCAACTCCATCACAGAACTTTCTATCTGGGTGGCCCTTCCCATGGATACAGTTAACTACTTATAGTGTTTTGTTTTTGCTGAGAAGGGGTCTTCCTATGTTACTCAAACTGATTTGGAATTCCTGGGCTCAAGGGATCTTTGCACTTAAGCTTTTGAGTCCTGGGACTATGCGTATCTGCACACACTGACTACAAAGCTCTGGCTTATGTGCCTCCTTAAGCTTATCGATGTTACACAGAAAGTTCTCCCTGCAAATCTCACCCCGGGAAAGAGCTTATAGGGCAATCTTGTCAGCAGGAGCAGCTCTGAAATTTCTGGATGGCAAGCTTGTGGAGGTGTTTTTTCCTTTCTTTCAGGCTGGCCTTGAACTCAGACTTTCCTGCTTCTGTCACCTTGAGCACTGAGACGAAAGGTGTGCACCACCAAGCCCAGCTTCAGAAGATTTATTTATTTATTTATTTTTTTATGTTAGCACCTTCTCAGAGACCTCCATGAAAGCTGCCTTCATCCTCTCTTCCTTTATCAAACATCACTGGGAGAAACATGGCAGATTCTTGTCAGCATTGCCTTTATGGCTGGAGGCCATAGATAATCAATTGCTTGCTACATTGTACACATAACTCATTTGCAGCCACCAAAGGGAAGACAGAGCAAAGAGAAGAACAATGCAACATGGAGGACATCTAGGAGTTGCTGGGACAATGGCAACAGCAGCCTGAGGTGAAAGCTGCTCTCAGCAGGGATTCAGTTGAGGAGAGAAATTTCTTTCTGCTGCAGTTAGGGAAGGAGCACAAGGGTCAGGGACAGTTTAGGCGTCTCCTCTTTGCTGCCACCTCACTTTCTCACCATCTAACTAGCTTTACCCATTTTGCGTTGAGACTTCTGTCTGGGACACCTGCACTCTGGCCAAGAGCTCTAATAGAACGAAACTCAAAGATAGCAAGGGCCTTTAGAAAGCACTCCAGGCAGTGGTGGTGCAGGCCTTTAGTGCCAGCATGTGGGAGATCTCTGAGTTTGAGGCCAGCCTGGTCTACAGAGTGAGTTCCAGGGCAGCCTGAGCTGTTACTCAGAGAAACCCTGTTTCGAAAACAAAACCCTCAATATGGGAACTGGAGTTTGGTCAGTGGGTAACAGTGCTTGCTGCTCTTCCAGAGGACCCAGAATAAGCAATGCTTGTAACTCTAGGTCCCGGGGATCCTATACCCTCTTCTAATTTCTGCAGGTACATGCACACACATACACAGACATAAGAAATAAAAAATAAATCTTTAAAAAAATAAAAGAGTTTCAGTGTGTAGTCCTGACTAAAGGTGTACACCATCAGTATCCAGCAAATAAAATCTTTTAAAGAAATATTTATGTGAGTGATTTATCCGTCTTTATACTAGTTGCACACTTGCCAACGCTTCAGATCTGGAAATGGAGTTACAGACAGTTGTGTTTGGGATTGAACCTGGATCCTCTGAAAGAATAGCCAGTGCTGTCAACCAGTAAGGAAGCAACTGAATGTCCAGCCTAAAATAAAATCTTAAAAAAAAAAAAAAAAAATCACTTACCCTAACTCTTGTTTTGGAGATGGAGACATTCAAGCCAGGAAAGGCAGTGACCTAGTTAGAGCTAAAACCACCACATAAGACCGTCTTTTTCCAGTCAGCCCAGGACAGTTTCCAGTGCTACCTGATATCAACCCTGACAACATCATCTTTTATTGTTATTTTATTAATATTTTTTGAGACAGGGTCTTATTATATAGCCTGGCTGTCCTGGAACTCACTATGAAGACCAGGCTGGCTTTGAACTCACAGAGACCAGCCTGGTCTAAAGGTGTGCACCACCATGCCTGGCCTCTTTATTTAATTACAAAGTTGGGTTTTTGATGGAGACAGGGTTTCACACAGCACAGGCTGGCCTCAAACTCCTTGTATAGCTGAGGAAAACCACAATTTTCCTGCCTCCTCCTGAGTGCTGGGCAAAGAACCCACAAATTTAATTGTAGTTTTATAGGAACCATCTTGGACACTATCAGTTCTTTTATCTGTCTCCTTTACTCCCATGGGTTCATGCACTTCTGCTAGACCACTGGGCTCCTGTCCGATGCAGGCAAGCTTCCAGAAGCCCTATCCTAAGTACTGGGAGGAGCGGAGAGTCAGAGCTCCCAAGACTGGTGGTGGGAGGGGGGCTCTCCCAGGACAGGCATGCTCATCTCTCTCACAAGTTCAATGAGACCAACACACAATCAGGCACGATTACTCAAGTGAACTTGAGGGGTTGGAAATTTTTGAAACAATGTAGAAACCAGTATTTCAAACTATTCTTTATTATAATTACTGCCACCCACAGTGAAGACATCAAGAGAAACTTTTACTTTGATAATTCTAAGAGGTGAAATCTTACCCCAGGAGTCACTTTTATCTTCCACTAACACCTGGAGGTTGTAAAGGCAGATCAGGGAGAGAGACAAGGGCAGCATGTTCTTATGTTCGGGAGCAGAACTCCAGAGGGCTGTGAACAGAGAAGCCTCAGTCTTCAATTATCTGAAGCATGGGTGCTATATAATTAGGGTGAAAAAGAATGCAGCTGGAACTCAGGATGACTTTCAAACCATAACACTAGTTATTGGCTCTTCCTTACCAGCCTGAGTGGCCATCACCAGGGGTGTGCTAGAGACGGAGTAGGCTTGGCTCAGAACACCATTTTAGATGATAGCTTTTGCCTCTGTGAAAAATCCGTGGAGAAAGGCTGTTTGTTAGCCATGGGCTTCCTTTAGCTTGCTTTAAAACCCTCTAAGGCAGTGGTTCTCCACCTGTGGGCCTTGAACCCTTGGGATGGGGTGGGTTGAACAATTGTTCCACAGGCACCTCATATCAGATATTTATGTTACAATTCATAAAAGTAGCAGAATCACAATTATGAAGTAGCAACAAAATAATTTTATGGTTGGGGTCACCACAACATAAGGAACTATTAAAGAGCTGTGGAGTTAGGAAGGTTGAGAACACTGCAGTAAGGGTTAATAGAGAAAAGGGGTAGACTCAGAGTGAATGGCTGGTGAGGGATAGGGTGATGGCAGGTGCTAGATGTCTATACAGTAGCTACTAGAGCAGAAAATAGTAAGTCCTGGGCTAATATTCAGAGGAGGCACTGCCAGCTGCTGGTAGAAGTGTCTAGAGAGTCTGACTAGCATCAGGACTTTTAGGTGGGGCTTTTAGGTTGAAGATATTTTAAAAAAACTATTTATTGGGCCGGGCAGTAGTGGTGCATGCCCGTAATCCCCAGCACTAAGGAGGCAGAGGCAGGAAGATCTCTGCAAGTTCATGGCTAGCCTGGCCTACAAACTGAGTTCCAGAACAACCCAGGCTACACAGAGAGATCCTGTCTCAGAAAACAAACAAACAAAAAAGTATTTATTATTTTGTGCCTACATGCACGTGTGTGTACACATTTTTATGTAGGTTTCAGAAACTGAATTCAGGTTTCCAAGGTTGAGTGCCAGGGGCCTTTTCTGGCTAACTTTCTTGCCAGCCTTATGTTAGTTCTTTTTTGAGAGTCTTATGTAGGCTGACTTCAAACTCACCCAAGGATGACTTTAATCTTGATCCTCCTGCCTCCACCTCTTGAGTTCTGGGGTTACAGGTATGTATTACCATGCTCCGTCTCAGACAGAAGATACTTCACAGACTAGTCTTGGTCGGCCAGACAGAAATAATCTTCAGAAGAACTGCTTCCTGTCTGTAAACCTTGGCATACAAGACCTATCCCACTGTCTCTACTTCATTCTGTTGTTCTTACAGACTTCCTACATAATCTACAAAGAGACTGGTCCAGTCTACTGGGAGCCCACATGCCAGTAAGCCGGACTGTCGCATACCTGCCTTTGGGAGGCTCCTTCTTTCTGTTTTGTTTTCTGTGCAGGCCTTGACCCTGGGGCCTTGTGCATTTGAGGCAAGCACTTTACTACTGAGCTATAGCTGCAGCCTGGAAATTTTTCTTTATTGAAAAATAAATACAGAGTCAAACAGGTGGGCCAGCCAACATCTGTAGTTCTGGGGCCAAAAGGAAGGGCTCAGGCTTGTTGAGGACTCAGATCTCCATGAGCTGGTCACTTCCCACAATCACCTCATTTATTCGTTTAGCTACAGAAAACAAAAAGAGAGAAAGGTTTTAATCAACTGGCAGCAAAAGAAGTAATTTCAGATATAGTTGCTTCTAGAGATGACAATGTTCCTTTCAAAAGGGCCTGTGGGAGGGCACCTTCTTACACAAGCATGGAATTGACTCTGTATACCTGGCTTTGAGGAAACTCACAAAGCAAGATCATGGAGTGTGGTTAAAGTATCATTAAAAGTTGAAGAGTTTCCCCAAGCAACCCTATATATACTATGCTTTCTTTCAGTGTTGTCTTTTTATGTTTTTGAGACAGAGTTTCTCTGTGTAGTCCTGGCTGTCTTGGAACTCACTCTTTAGACCAGGTTGGCTCAAACTCAGAGATCCACCTGCCTCTGTCTCGAGAGCACTACCACTGCCTGGTTTATACATACTTTAAATCCACTGCTGCCAAACTCACCAGCTTGTTTTTCTATAACTACATACCTATAATAAGTATACAAATCAGACCCAGAGACTAACAACCAACAATAAGACATCATTATAACAATATGGATTTTAATAACACGTGAAGGGCCTCTCTCTCAAAATATTGTATCCTATGGTATTTACTCCTTTTCCTGAGATGCTATGAGATGGTGCACTCCTTACATGAAATGAAGTGAGATGGAGGGCAGGGAAACTGTGATCTAGAGCCAGTTCAAGATCTCAAAAGGATCTGAGGAGATGGCTCAAGAGATTGCAGGAGAGACTAGAGACTGTACCTGCTGTACAGGGCTAATCACCCACAAAAGCCTGATGACCTGAACTGTGTCCCTGGAATCCCTGTAAAAAGCCTGATGTGGTGGCTCTTGTCTGTAATCTCAGCATTCCCCCAGCAGGATGGGAGGTAGAAGCAGGATGATCAGCTGGAAGCTTGCAGGCCAGCTAGCCCAGAGTACACAGTATGGTAGAAACAGGAGAGACCCTGCCTCAGAAACATGGTAGCAGGAGATACCAGCTCCTGAGAGCTGTCCTTTGACCTCCACACGTGATCTGTGACACACAGTTTTACTTACACATACCGGAACACAAACAAATAAATGAAAAGATCCTAAAAGGCAGGCTACAGGGAATATGATAACCAAGGGAAAACCAATGTGATAGAATTACCATGTTACAAGTGAAAGATTGCACTGCTGAAATTAGGAAGGATTCCTGATAGCCTAGCCAGGATTTGACAAATGTCAGACACACGTCAAGATCTTGAATTTGGCTTTCACTGTTGACTGTGGCCTGGCTACTGCTTGAACAGGCATTCTAACTTGGATGCCAGGATTTTTGCCAGAACTCTTGAGAGTGCTTAGCTGGAGTAAGAAGAATCAGCTGTAACAAGGGTCCCTGGGCCAGGGGTGTAGCTTAATGACAGATGCACCATAGGTGTGAGGCCCAGTACTGTCAAGAAGGGAGACAAGGTTGCTATCTAAGTCCTAGAGAAAGGAGGCCGGTCATTTATTTTAGAGACAGGGTCTCGCTATGCTTCTCAGGTCAGCCTGTCTCCAACCCAAGGGCTGGGGTTAAGGAGTGAGCCACCATGTCCAGCTCCTCCACCCAGAATCTCTCACTGAACCTGCAGCTTGCCTTCTGAGCTAGACTGGCTAGTCACCAAATGTGGAGATCTGCCTTTCTCTGCTTCTCAGTGCTGATATAATCTTAGATGGCCGCCACCACTCTCAGCTTTTATACAGGTAGGAATTTATCTACTGTTTTATTTTGAGACAGGGTCTCCCATAACTTAAGCTGCCCTGCATTCCTAATCTCCTTGGAGTTGTTTCCCAAGTGAGTGCTACCATGTCTGGCTAGACTTTATTCATCAAATTAAATTAATTTCAGAGGTATGTATGTATGTATGTATGTATGTATGTATGTATGTATGTATGTACGTACGTACAATATGTGTGCCTGAAGAATCAAGAAGAGGCATCAGATCTGGAACTAGAGTATAGGCAATTATGAGCTGCCATATTGGTGCTTGTTACTGAATCTAGGTCCTCTGCAAAAATGGCAAGTATTGCCAGGCAGTGGTAGAGCAGGGGCAGAGGCAGGCAGATCTCTATGAGTTCAAGGCCAGCCTGGTCTATGGAGCAAGTTCCAGGACAGCCAGAGCGTAGAAGAGAAACCCTGTCTCAAAGAAAAAAATGGCAAGTGCTAAACTACAGAACCACCTCTCTCGCTTCTGTTCTAATTCATCTCTGGAAACAGGACTTCACCATGTAGCCCTGGTGGCTTAGCATTCACTATTTGGATCAGACTGGCCTCGAACTCAGAGATCTGCTTGTTCCTGCTACCTGAGTGAAAGAATTAAAGGCATGTATCATCATGTCCAGATACTTACACCACACGCTTTGGTTATAGGACATGGAAAAATCAAGTTGCTGCTGACCAGGAACCTTTCTCCCTGATGGCTAGCTTTCATAGTACGAGATGGTGCTATGTATATATGAATAAACTAGAAATAGAACTAAATTAAATTTCTAAAAATTTGACAATGATCTCAGCTCCTCTCCAAAGGTGGTTTCTCACATCTTGCCCACTAAGCATTCTCTGTACTAATGTGACAGATACATGGCTTCCATGATCTTAACTTGGGGTGTTGCTTACCGTTGGCTTCAATCCTCTGACCACTTCCAATCAAGCAGTCCTTGATGTCTGCGCCCTTCTCCATCACTGCATTGTTGCAGATGACACTGCCCTGGATGCTGCTTCTGTAACACAGGAGCCAACACAGCAGTCAATTAGAGTACCCAGACCACTGCGGGAAGCTCAGGCCTTTCTCTTAGCTGGAACTGCTGGTCAGTCCTATGGGTGGCTACATGTCTCACGTGATTATTGGAGGACAAAATGGCTTTAGAGTGGGATTATGTTCATAATTATCCTTTTCCAAGTCCTTACTTGCCTTTTTCTCATCATCTTTCTCTTCTTTTTGGTAATGAGGACTTAATCCAGGGCTTTGTACATGTTGGACAAACCCTTTACCACTGGCCCTTTTGAGACAGGGTCTCACACAATCCAGGCTGGACTTGAATTCACTATGTGACCAAGAATGACACTGAACTCCTGATCCTCCTGCTTCCACCTACCAAGTGCTGGGATCATGGGTAAACGTAAACAGCCCAGCAATCAAGTTCTTTTTATTTTTTAAAATTTAGTATATTTATTATTTACATGTGTGTATAGATAAAATGGAGAGCCACACATGTGACATGGTGTGTATAGGGGTCAGAGGCCAGCTTTTGAGAATTGGCTCTCTTAAAGTGGGTTCTGGGTATCGAACTCTCATCAGATTTGGTAGAATGTGTCTTTAATCACTGGCCATCTTGCTGGCCCAAGATCTTTTCATTTGGAGACAAGGTCTTGCTATACATTCCAGGCTGGCCTGGAATTCATAATTTTCCTGACCCAGACACTGAAGTAGTGAGGTTACAGGCATATATTGTCATACGTAGCTTGGCTATATATAAAGGGTATGCGACTATGCCAGGCTCCTAGCTTGACCTTAATTCTCTAGGTACCCAGAATCTTGGGGTAAAATTTCCATTCAAATTCTCCTTGGTGGAGGGGTGGAATCAGAGGCTGGTCTGCAGACTCATCCATCAAGCTTTCTTATCTTGGACCTTATGACAAATATCATTGGAGCCCAGAAATTAAGAATCTTTCTGGTTAGACATAGTGGCACATACCTTTAACGCAAGCATTTGGAAGACAGAGGCAGGAGGAACCCTGGGGATGAGGGAGTATAGTAAGAGGCTTCTGGCCCATACTTCCAGGGCTAGCCCCAAGGTTGGGACCTGCAGACCCACAGTCCCACAGAGACAAACATACGCTTACATTAATTTTAGGCTGATTGGCTTAAGGCCCAGGCATATAACTTGCTAACTCTTTACCCTTGAACTAACACATGATTCTAAGAGCAGCATAGTTGTCCTCTGTTTCTTCTGCCTTCTCTGTGGCATTTCTGCTCTGTTCTTCCTGTTCCTAGAGTTTTCTTAGTCTGGTAGCCCTGCCCACACTTCCTGTCTGCCTTTAGCCAATCAGCGCTTTTTATTAAACCCATAAGTGGGACAGTTATTTACAATGGAACATCACAAATCCACTACAGGGGAGGTGATCAACTACAGAAACAACTGTCTCCTACAGTTCTTAGCATAGACTCTAGTTAAACAAAGTGACATTCATACGGAGATGGGAAGTAAAGATGTGTATGTTTACATTTAAATTACTTATTTTCTCTTTTTGTTTTGTTCTGGGATTAAAGGCAGGTGCCACTACCACCCAGCTAATTATTTGTTTTCAATTTACTAGTTTCTTTTTTCTAATTTTTTTTTTTAAGACAGGGTTTTTCTGTGTAGCCCTGGATATCCTGGAACTTGTTCTGTAGACCAGGCTGGCCTCAAACTCAGAGAATTAACCTGCTTCTGCCTCCTGAGTGCTGGGATTAAAGGTGTGCACCACCATCACCCAGCTTCACTATTATTTTTTAAATTTTGTTTGGGAGGGGCTATGTGGTAAGAACACAACTGGAGGGAGTCAGTTCTGTTCCACCACCATTTCAGGCTAAGGATTGATCTCAGGCCAGTAGGCTTGACGACAGAAGCTCTTACCTATTGAGCTGTCTTGTCCACACACACCCACCCACACTCACACACACGGTGGACAAGCACTCTGCCACTGAAATACATCCCTAGCACAAAAACTCATCTCCAGCCAAGGGTAGCAAGGGTCTGCTGTCCCAGCTACTTTATCAGGAGGACTACATGTTCAGGGCTTTCTTTAGCTACAGAGGGAGATCAAGCGCCGTTTAGACAACTTAGTGAGACCTTGTATCAAAATAAAGAAGAGGGGGTGGTTGAGCAGTATTACTGACTTGTAGTGCACTCATTTAGCATGTGGAAATCCCTGGGTTCAATCCCTAGTACTGCCACCCCACCCCCCCCCAAACAAGCAAGCAAAAAGCTCTGTTCCAGAAAGACTGCTTTGTTCCAAATGATATTGCCCTCTACTCCACACCACTAGAAGGCTGTGAGGGGGAGTTATTTTCATGTATGTATAATGCCACGGCAAGTTTTGAGAATTGCTTCTTTTCTTTCACTGTGGCTCCAGGGATTGAACCCAGAGTTTTTACCTACTGAGCCATCACATCAGACAAAAAAGGTCTTTAATTTTTTAAATTTATTTTTCAAAAATTTGAGACAGAGTCTCTACATAGCCCTAGCTGTTCCAGAACTCACTATTAAAGGTACCCACTACATCTGACAGAAAAGGTCTTTTTGAAAACCTTTACTAATATTTATTACACATATGTCAGGTACTATGTTAAACTCATCATATACTACAGCAACCGTCTTTAAAGATCGAGCTGTTTCATCTGAAAAATCACCTGGGCAGGGCCAGTGAGATGGTTCCACGAGTAAAGACACTTCCTTTGCAAACCTGTAGATGTGAGTTCAATTCCCAGGACCCATTTAAAGGTGAAAGGAAAGAGTTGGTTCCAGAAAGTTGTCCTCTGACCTCTCTATGTAATGATGTAAGTGACCCCACCACAACCCTACTATTCATGCACACACAATAATAATAAAAAAATTCTGGTGGTGGTGGTGCATTCCTATAATCTCTGCACTCCAGAGGCAGAGATAGGTGGATCTCTGTGAGTCCAAGGCCAGCCTGGTCTACAGAGCAAGTTCCAGGACACCCTAGGCTGTTACACAGAGAAATCTTGTCTTGAAAAATAAAAACAAACAAAAAATTATGGGCAACACTGAAAACCAGAACAACCTCTATCTTGACCCCTATCAATTTTTTTTTTTAGTAGGTCCAGGATATGAACCTTTATGTATTTAATTAGAGAAAACATTTCTAGATGAGTCTCTGAATACCATTTTTATGATACAAAAATAGCACCCAAATTTTACAGATAAAATACAGATTTAAAGAATTTAAATCCAAACCAGGTAATTGCTAAACAACATACTCAAATTCAGTTCTGCCTGATACTAGAACCCGTATTCTTTTTCTTCTTCTTCTTCTTCTTCTTCTTCTTCTTCTTCTTCTTCTTCTTCTTCTTCTTCTTCTTCTTCTTCTTCTCATTCCTGCAAGGCTGAACTTTCAATAAGCATGACCCACACCCATACAAAAGGTGCTGATGCTGCACGCAGAATGTTGGGCAGGATTCTGCTACACAACAGCCAGTCCTTCCTATAGCTTAGAAGTCTAGGGATATAGCTCATTCATGTAAGGTGTTAGAATTCTCATCTGGAGCCAAAATTCAGAACAGTCTACAATCACCTGAGCATGAACGGGCACCAAAGCACAAAGTGCCCTCTCAGCAAACAGAGAGCGTTACTGCTTCAGATGGCAGACTAGACTCAAACAGGAAACAGACTATCTGTTCTATCTCCATTCCTAGGGAAGGCTGAAGCATCTCTGTGGGTGGTATAATTGGGACAAGTATCAGTGTGCTTTTTGGCAGTCTTGGGATACATTCAGTGGGTGTTCCACAAGGTACAATCAAGAACTTTGCAACTTGTCCAAATTGCAAAGCATTACAGCCAGCAGTCACGGTAGCTCATATCCTTAGGAAAATTCTCTACAGAGGGCAATAAAGAAGCTGCAGGATGCCTTATATACATGGGTATCAGAAACAGAACAAGTCTCCACTTAGCCAAAGCAAAGTCCAACGTCTGAAGGTAGTAGCAATGTATGTTTCCTATTTAAAAGCCTGCTCTGGAGCTTGGCACAAGGTGGAAAACTAGTGGGTCAACAGTCAGTGGGATTCAAGAAGCTGTGAATGATTAGAACCTCAGTGATGTTGAAAGGGTGGAATGTTGCAAGTCCAGAGCCTAACTACAAATTATTTTGGGTTTTCTTTAGCTCTTGCTCACCACTGTGTTGAACCTAACATCCCATGACTAATCTTTGGAATGCATTAACTTTCTAGCAGAGGGAAGGACGCTGTCAGGTGGCATCTAATTCGGTGCAGGGTTCTCCCAGTCTTGCTGTAACCGGCCTACCCAATGGAACCACTTACACACTGGAAACATGTTTAGATTTATGCCTTTCTTTGTTCTATTATTATAGAGAGTTCACAGAATTGTACTCTCATTGGACCATGTTTACTAAGAAGATCTAAATCTATGTTCTAGGGCCAAGGCCACTCATATTTGGCATCAAAATAAACCATACCTTTATTCCTCTGAATGAGAGCTGTTTCAGTTGTTGACAAGACTGTCATTGAAGACGCTGACTATACTGGAATCTGGATGTGGGTGGGAACCGTCACTGGACAGAAGTGGCCGGAATGACCGAGGTCAGATCTCCACAACATCCTCAGCCTGCTAGTCCTTCTGTTTAGCATTTCTAACCAGGGTCGTCAGAAGCTTTCTTTACCAACCGTCTTACCTAGTTATGTGTAACTGGTGAGACCCATTAGTAGATATGACTGATGGGAGCCGGAGACTTCTGTACAGTGGCTCTGTGAGGACTTGAGGCGAACACTAGGTATAAAGCTTTTTCCCCTTGAGCACTTATCTCAACTGTTCTTCACTTTCATTGCAGATATCACAAATTGGCTTAATCTCAGTACTGGGGAGGCAGAGGCAAACAGATATCTCCAAGTTCAAGGCCAGCCTAGGACTACACACTGAAAAAAACAAAACCTCAAATCACTAAGGGCTGGGGTGTGACCCAGTGCGGAGTGTGAGCCATGGGCTCTGTCCTAGTACCACAATACACACATTATGTATTTTATGCATCTTTGGTGTATTCGTATATCTAGTCATTTTTTTCTTTTCTGGCCTCAAACTCACAGAAATCCACCTGCTTCCGCCTCCCAGGTGCTGGGACTGAAGGTATCTACCACCTCATCCGGCTGTTTCTTATTGAGACAAGATCTCATACTGTAGTCCTGGTTGGCTTTACACTTGATGCAGTTCTTGCTTCGCCCTCTGAATGCTGGGATTGTGGACATGAACTACCACAATCAGCCCATGGATGTTGCACATAAGCTCTACCATTGAACTCCACCTCCAACCCAAAGATCACGGATTTTACTAAAAGTCTCTGTATTTATCTTCTCACAGGCCCTAGGAAAACATAATGCTTTTTTGTTCAGGTGTGCCACTCTGTACCACACTGTGTCACATTACGTAAAGAAGCCCTGACTGGTGACACAGGGGGTGCCTCTAAATTTTCCATCCTTTCTTGGTTTTAAGTCTTTCTTCAGTGCTGGGATGTGGTGTGTGTGTAGACCCAGGTCTTGTGTGTAAAAGGTGTACAGGTGAGATCAGTGGCTGACTTCAAGCATCTTCTTCAGTTACTCTCTATTACTATACATTTATCTATTTAGTGTGGACCATGGTGGGTGTGTAGGTCAGAGGAGCTGGTTTTACCAGGCTGGTTCTAGGGATCAAACTCAGCTTGCCAGGCATGGCAGCAAGCACCCTCTACCTGCCGAACCCTCTTACTAGCTTTTCATCTTATTTTTTGACAGGATCTCTATCTGAATCTGGAGCTTCTTTGTTAATCTAGCTCTCAGCAAGCCCCAGAGATCCCTCTTGTCTCTATCTCCCCAAACTGGAACTTTAGATGTGTATTGCCACGACCAGCATTTTTACTTTAAAGATGTATCTTATTTTTATTTGTCAGAAGAGAGTGTCATATTTCCTGCAGCTGGAGTTACAAGTAGTTGTGAGCTCCCTGACATGGATACTGGATATGGGGAAGGGGGTGTAAGTTGGCACAATGTTTTAGATTTGATCCCTGCCGTCACATAAATCAGGTTTGGTCGTACATACTTGTAATTTCATGCAAAAAGGAAACAAAAAGCAAGCGTTTTCTTGTCTTTCTTTTGGAGACAAGAACTGACGGATCTTAACATTTTTTCATGCCTATTTGTTTCTTTTCTTGAGATAGTATCTCATTATATACTGTTTTGGAACTCACTCTGTAGATCAGGCTGACCTCAAACTCAAGTCTCCCAAGTGCTAGGATTAAAGGCGTGCTTCACCTTCTTCCTTTGAAAGGCAGCGTTCTTGTCTTCTTTCCCTTCTGATGCTGGAGATTGAAGGTAGACTTTTGTACATATGAAGAAGTGTTGTACCACAGAGCTTCATGCCCAGCACTGATGTCATTTTCAAAGAGCCAAGAGGGACTGCTTATCAAACAAGCATAGGTTTCCAAGGTCTTATAGAAACAGGCAGGTTGTACATCACACACTTAATTTTAAGAAGGTTCACGTTAAACTGATCATGGTATCTTATGACTGTAATTAAGGTGAGCACGTGGGGGTGGGGTGGGGTTGGGGGACGGTGGGGGAGTGGTGGTATGGGGTAGTGGGAGGTGTCAGGAGTTCATTTGTAGCTATAAAATGAGTTGTGGGTCATCTTGGGCTATAAAGGGAGACCTTGTCTATAACCAAACAGATAATGCAATATTAAAGAGTTAGGAATGTCCTCATAAAGGAGAGTGGAAGCTGGGCTTAGTAGTAGAGGCCTCTAGCCCCAGCTACTTGGGAATTGTGGGGATATTTTCGAATTTAATAAAAACAGCCTGAGATATCAGAGGGATCTACCCACAGTCAGTCTAGAAGGATCTGACAGTGGTAACTCACACCTTTAATCCCAGTACAGGGAATACCTGGGAGTGGTGACCTACGACCTTAATCCAATCTGAGTTTGAGGTCATGTTAGTTTACAGAAGGAGTTCCAGGCTCCCAGTGGTGGCACCAGTGGTGGTGTCACACCTTAACTGAACAAAGAAGGTATTTAAGGCAGGCATAGAAAGACAGAGTAGGCAGAAGAAGCCAGGAGGAGCAAGGATGAGGAAGCTGGAAGACAGCTGGGTGAGATCTGACTGTGGTGTTTACTCTCTGATATCTCCGCCTTTCCCTGACATCTGGCTCTGAGTTTTCTTTACTCATGCAACAGGGGCTCTCAAGTAGGAAGATCTCTCTAAAAAAATCAAACTTATGGTCTCCCTGGGCTACAGAGCCAGTCAGGGCCAGCTCAGGCAACTGAAAATCAGCCAGATTCTATCTTAAAATAAAAAGTAGAGCTCAGCTGCAGTGCTGGCTTTTAATTCCAGCACCTGGGAGGCAGAGGCAGAGGCAGAGGCAGAGGCAGGTGGATCTCTGAGTCTGAGGCCAGCCTGGTCTATACAGAGTTCCTTCAGGACAGCCAGGACTACACAGAGAAACACTGTCCCGGAAATACATAAATAAAATACAAAGAGAAGAGAAGACAAGGGCTGGTGAGATGATGACTCAGAGGTTAAGAGCTCATACTACAACTGCAGAGGACCCTAATTAAGTCCCAACTTCAAAACAACTTGTAACTCCAGCCGCAGGGGACATGACACTCTCTACCTTTTGCTATAGACATCATTAAATAACAACAAAGAAGGTTAGAGATGGCTCAGCAATGAAGTACAAAACCGAAAACCAAAAAAGCAAACAAACAAATCAGGTGGAATGGGGGTTAAGGACAGAAAACAAGGACCCAGTGTGTGGGCTGGGTCAGCTGAGTGTAGCTTGAAGGCTAAGCTCAGGGTAATGATTAGAATGAGAAACAGGAATTGCTTGTGTGGCTGTGAGGGCTAACATGGCTAAACCATAGACAGCATAGAACCCAGGTAAAACCCTCATTTGCTTTCATGTCATCACATTATATTAAGAGGCAATCCTAACGTAGATGAGGGGACTAACAGACAGATAACAAACTAAAGCCTTGACAATTAAGGCTTTTTTTTTTTTTTTTTTTTTTTTTTTTTTAAAGAGATTTATTTATTTTACATATGAGGGCTCTGCCTCATCAGGTCCTGTTATAGATGGTTGGGAGTCACCATATGATTGCTGGGAATTAAACTCGGAACCTCTGGAGCCAGTACTCTTAACCATTGAGTCCTCTCTCTGGCCCTGACAAGTTTTGACTAGACTCTTTAAAACTATTATATTTTTACTTGTTTGTTGTGTGTGCGGGTACCATTGATCCGGTCCCCTCTACTTTGTTCATCCAATTTATTTGTGTGTACATTTACATGTATGAGTGTGGACATGTTTGTGTAGAGGTCAGAGAACACATGGATGTCAGCATCTATCTTCTTTTAGACAGGATCTCCTGTGGATCTTTGTTGATGCCAACTGGGATCATCATTTTTGTCTCTGCTTTGAATCTTGCTGAAGGAGCACTGGGTCAAACATGGGCTCTTATGTCTTATTCACATGGGTTCCAATGATCTAAACTTAGGTCCTCAAGCATTTACACTCACTGTGCCATCTGTCCACTAGACTTTTGATTCCTGACTATCAATTCTCATAGAAAGTGTCAGAAAATGAGACAGCTAAGCAGGAATTTCCTCAGAACAGTCACTTCCCCAAGGTAGTCCCATTAGCATGTCTCAAACCCTGAGGACCCTGGGCAGGTATCCAACCCACTGTCCACAAGATCTTTGCAGTCCATAACTGCTGGCAGGAACAAGCACATCATGAAAATGATAAAGTTCCTTTTAAATAAACTTAAGCACCACTTTGGCCTAGAACTCATGACCTCATTTGGCTGGTTCTCAACACATACCTCTTTTGGGATCAAAGGCATGTGCCACCATGACCACCTAGCAAAGCAGTTTTGTTGTTTTGTTTTTTTTAAAGACAGGGTTTTTCTGTGTAGCCTTGGCTGTCCTGGAACTCACTTTGTACCAAGTCAGCCTCTTTAAGCTCAGAGATCTGCTTGCCTATGCCTCCTGAGTGCTGGGTTAAAGGCTTAAACTTGTCACATATAACCAGGCTAGCCTCAAATCTGAAATCCTCTTGTTTCTGGTTCCTGAGGTTCTAGGATTATAGGAGCAGTCACTACAATGGTGAGGAACCATGCTCTCATTAGTTTTAAATACAGTTTTGTTGTCTTGAGGTAGAGTTTCATGCATTCCAGGCTGGACTTTAGTCCCTATCAAATTTATGTGGTGCTTGGTTTAAACCTAGGGGCCTTGTGCATATATGGTAGACAAGCACACAACCAACTATATCCCTAACCACAGACTTTGGACTTTTAAGTTTTTATTTTTTATATATGTGGATGTTGTGTAAGCATGCACACATGTATGTGGATACAGGCAGACACCAGAGAAGGACATTAGATCCTCTGAAGCTGGAGTTATAGGCAGTTGTGAACTGCAAGATGTAGATGCTGAGAACCAAACTTGGGTCCTCTGGAAGGGCATTAAGTGCTCTTAACCACAGGGCCATCCCTCCAGATGCCAGCTTTGGACTTTAAACACAGTTGGAAGTGTTACAGACTATGGGGCCATTCTGATCTCTCACACTCACTCTGTCTTATTCCCCCACAGTGCTGTTTCAGCTAGGCAGGCTGGCTATAGCATTTCCAGGATCCATCTGTCTGTCCTTCTCAATGCTGGTGTTAAAGGCACCTGAGGAATCAAACAAAGGTCCCTATACTCGCACAGCTACTGAGCCATCTCCCAAGCCCCAGTGCTGTAGTTTTTGAGTATAACTTTGTAGATGAGAATATTGCATCGTTATGTTAAAAGGTTGGGTACAAAGGCTGCGTGAGAGTACAAACTGCTTCTCAGCTGGGGATGGAGCTGCATGCCTGTCATCATGATATTTGGGGGCTGAAGCAGGACGTTTATGGGTAGAAGATGAGACTGAGCTACACAGAAATTTTAGGTCAGTCTAGGTTAAAGCCAAAATTTGTAGCGAAGCTTGCCTTCAAAGCACAGTGTGTCTTTATGTGCGCTCCTCTGGGGTATTAAGGCAAGGGCAAGTGACACTTAGGCACTGGTACAGTGTCACTGTAGCCTGCAAAGGGCTTGCGACTGTGGTCACCTTCATGAAACAGAACCCTAAGGAAGAGAAGGCAGCTTCTCATAGGAGCACACTGTTCTGCATGAAGGCAGGTGCTGGTGATGTTTTAAGAGTTCATGTCATGGAAGCAAAACCGAACTTCAAAGGTGCTAAGTTTCTGCCTTCCTGCTCCCAATGTGAGCCCTTTACTGGGTTGGGTGAGTTTGCTACAGCTCCTTGGGGTACCAGAAGTGTCACCTCACATAGGCACAGAGGGAAACATACCCTTCTTCCACGATGACAGAGCTCATGAGAAGGCAATTGTTAACAGTCACTCTATCTTGTATGACACAGGATGAGCCAATGACTGAGTGCTTAATAGATGACTTCTCTCCAATGTATGTGTCTGGCCCAATGAGGCTGTCAACTCCAACCTGCAAAAGGCAAGTAGAAACCATGTCTATCCATCTCAATCAACCAACTATAAATCACTTCTCAACTTCTGAGCTGCCATCTAATGGGATCTTCCTGTAGAAACAACTTAATATTTCTTAAGACTCAAAGATCAAAAAGCTTCTTTCAACACCAGCTTCAACTAACACTGAAGCACAGGCCCTCCCCTTTCAAGAAAACCAAGCCAAAACAAAACCAACAAATCAGATAGATGTGTACACTAACATATCTGTATACTTAGGAAGGCTGGCCTCTAACTCTTTTTTGTTTGCTTGTTTGTTTTTTAGACAGGGTTTCTCTATGTAGCTTTGGGACCCGTCCTGGAACTCTTTCTGCAGACTAGGCTGGCCTCAAACTCACAGAGACTCACTTGCCTTTGCTTCCCAAGTGCTAGAATTAAAGGCATGCACCACCATTGCTAGATGGAGGCCTCCGACTTATCCCCCTGCTTCTGTTGTTTCCCAATATCAAATTACAAATTAAGCCAGGTGTAGTGGCACACACCTTTATTCCCAGCACTTAGGAGGCATAGGCTGACAGATCTCTTGAGTTTGAAGCCAGCCAAGCCACATGGTGAGACCCTGGCTCAAGAGACAAAATAAAAAAATAAAAACAAGTTTATACATGTACATTATCATGAGCAGCACAGCTCAAGTTGGAAATTAAAAGGAAGAACAGACCTCCTAACTATAAGGTCAACATTTGACCTGGAAGCCTCTGTCTTATGATGTAGCCCAGGCTGGCTCAGAACCTGCAATCCTCCTGCCTCAGACTTCCACTGTTTGGATTATAGGTTTGTAATGCCATTTGGGGTCTCAGGAAGTCTTTTTCTTCTTCCTTCCTTGTGTGCGTGTTCGCACTATGTAGCCCTGGCTAGGATTAAGGCATTCAGCACCAAACTTAGCTTCCCCACCCCCCAAAAAACCCAAAACTTTTTGTGTGGTTTTTTGAGACAGTTTCTCTGTGTAGACTAACCTAGCCTTGAACTCAGAGATCCCCCTGCCTCTGCCTCCTGAATATTGGGATTAAAAGCATGCACTGCCACCAGCTGGCTTGCTTCTTTTTATTGCTTTTGGTGACAAGTTCTTACTATGAAATTGTAAACTTGCATCCAACTTGCTATTTACCTTGGGCTGGATTAGAACTCATGTTCTTCCTGCTTAAGCCTCCTGAATGCCATGGTTGCAGGTATGTGCCACTACTCCTGGCTTTAAGAACTATTGCATGAACTCTAGTTAGCATATAATAAAAACTAGGAGCCAGATATTGGGGAAAGGCTGGAATATTAGAGAGAGGAAAAAAACCACAATCAATTCTCATGCAGCCAACTTCTCAGGCCGAACAGGGTAAATGCTATCTTTATGGGTCCTCTGTCTGACTGCTTGCTTCTATAGAATGAATGAATATCTTCCCCACCCAATTGTTTTACTTCCTATTCAACTCTGTATCATAATCCTAGAGTTAGGATTAAAGGTGTGAGCTACTAGTGCTTTGCTGTTAGGCCTGGAACTCACAGAAATCCAGAAAGAGCTCTGTCTCTTCAGTGATGGGATTAAGGGCGTGGACCACCACTCTCTGACCTTTCAGGCTGATTTTTATTAAATATACAATATAGCACCACAAAGAACTCCTCATGTTTGTGCAATACTAGAGATTGGACCCAGAGACTCATATATGCTGAGAAAGTGCTCTACCACTAAACTACAATGCCAACTCTCTCTCTCTCTCTCTCTCTCTCTCTCTCTCTCTCTCTCTCTCTCTCTCTCTCTCTCTCTCTCTCTCTCTCTCTCTCTCTCTCTCTCCTCTCTCTTTTTTTTTTTTACTACATAGCAAGTTCCAAGCCAGCCAGAGACAGGGTCTTACTCTTTCTCAGGCTAGCATTACATGTTCTGTAGCTCAACAGGCTTTGAACTTGTGATCTTCCTGCCTAAACTGCTCCTACGCTGAGATTACAGATGTACCACCAAGTCTGCTAGGAAGTCTTCTGTATTTGTGTGTGTGTGCACACGTGTGCAGACTGACATATTTGTGGAAGTCAGAGAACAAGTGATTTAACACTCTAACATGACAGTTGCAGGGACTGAATTCAGGTTGTCAGGCATAGCAGCAAAGAGCTTTACCTACTGAGCTATCTTGCCAGCCTGATGAAGTTTTCTTGAGTGAGACTCTACTACCACCACGATGGAGATGGAATTTCCTTGTGCTAATGTAGTCCAGAGCTGATGGGTTCCAATCTAAATTCTCAACAAGTCCCAGTGTCCTCCTCAGGTCTGTGTCCTGCTTAATCCAGCACTTACCAGGTGTCTATTGGCAATCTGGGCTGACGGGTGGATCATTGACTCCTCTGGACAAAGCTCAGACAACAGTTTGGGTACCTGGAGGAAAGAAGTTTGGGCTGTAAAGACGTGAAAACACCTAAAAAAACATTTTAGGCAGAATTCAATGCCCAATCATAGATTGGGCTCTTCGCCAGTTTTGTCAGTTGAGGGGTCAAAGAAGCTGCTACGCTTCCCCAGGACAGGACTACATACACAGCAGCTTCTAAGAGGCCTCACTGTCTGAGGCCTAGATATTCTTCTAACATTTCATGGGAAAGGAGGTCAAATGGGACACGGAATACCAAGAATCCTGCTCAGAATAATTTTGAGTTCTTCTTGCCTTCTGGACTACTGTGGCCATGTACCATGTGAGAAGAGAAGCAATGTTTGACAAACTCTATAATTGGGACTGACCCAAATAAAGAGTCCATGTCCTTCCAGAGAAAATGAGAAACGGAGGTTTACACTGGTCTTGTCTTAGAATGAGAAATGAAAAGCAGGTTGAAGGTACAAGGCAACTGGCTATTAACCTACTTAGAAGGAACAGAGTATATGTATCTGTGATTCTCCAGAATAGACAACACAGGCCAGCCACACATCAGAGGATGTCTTTCCAGCCTCAGCTCATTTATAAACCTACTTCTAGACCTGAGTAAGAGTGGGAAACACTGTGTTTTCTTATAGCTCTCTGGTTTGGGGTTTCCCTGGATTTATAACCAATCTACATTGAAGGTAGCTTAAGGAGCTGAGGTTTTATCCACCATCTGATATGGTCCTTTTTGTTGTTGTTACTTAAGGCAGGGTCTCTGCATGTAGTCCTGGCTGCCCTAGAACTCATTATGCAGATCATGCTGGCCTCCAACTCACAGAGATCCACCTATCTTTGCCTCCCAAATACTGGGACTAAAGCTGTGCACTTCTACCCTGCCTACTAAGAGTCTTAAAAATTAAAGACCAGAGAAATTTCAGGTTTCAACGATATTTTTAAATATCAATTTACATCTTATTCTACCTCTTACTCTGGTTATACCTCTTGAGTGATAGTTGTCAAAGTTCTACCATGAATAATGCCAGTAGCTAATCTTTTTGTTTTTTGAGACAGGGTTCTTTGTGTAGCCCTGGCTGTGTCTTACCATACTACACTATGTGATTATACAATATTTATCTGTTTTATTCTTTTATTCTCCCCTGAGACAGGTCTTGCTATGCTACTTAAGCAGCTTTCAATACAAAATCTTCCTGCTTTTGCCTCCCAAGAGCTTGGATTCAGGTGTGAACCACCATGGCTAGCCCGAACTTGCTACATAGTAAAGGCTAGCTCCACTTTGCATGTCTCACAAGCCGAGAGCTGGGATCATAGGAGCATACCCTCATGCTTGGCTTTGCCTACTTAGAAAGTAGTTATTATACAAATGTCCATCCTGAACCAACAGGAGAGTTCTTGAAGCTAATCTTCCTGGAGCCCTTCCGTGAACCCACTGAGTTTCTATTTTTGGATCCCCCTGTTCCCCACCCCCCCACACATTCCAAGTCTTGCTAAGCTTTGTGAGTGAAGATTGTGAATGTTTCCATCCCCCTAACGAAGGCACAGACAAAAAGCTTGGTCTAATTCTAGGGCAGAATCCTTGAGTCAATCTTCTCACCTGCCTGTTGGCTTCCATGTAGAGTCCCAGTGTGCTCACTCGAGAGCAGAGTCCCTCTTTCATGATGTGGACATAGCAGCGCACCTGTGATCTAGAAAAATCTTCCCATTTGTCTCCTCGAAAGGCATTCCAGCAGGCATCATAAGGAGCCAAAGTCAGAGTGTTGTCATTTTTTATAAAACTGTAAATATCTTCAGAGCAAACATCCAGAGTAAATAAAAAAGAGAAGGATGGCATGGGGACACAGATTGAGTTGGTTGTTTTTAAATAGGTACATGTATTGTTTGACAGTCTGAAACTCACAGAGATCCCCCTGCCTCTGCCTCCTGGCTGAGACACAGCCAAGTTTTAGAAGAAGGTATAGCTAACGTTTCTTCCTTCTTCCCTTGACACTCATCAATAAGTCTGGATCCCGAGGAATCTCATCATAATTGAAAAGACCAAGTCAACTAAAAAGGGCAATGGATTGTCTTAGACATTTGAAGTATTGGAAGCATTAAACAATATTATAAGCACTATACTAATGTTAAGAAGAGGTCCTGAAAACATAGGCTGCATTGTAATGCCCACCTTTAATCCTAGCACTCAGGACCTCTGTGGATCACTAAAGCCCATAGCATGCGTGTACGAGGCTAACAATGGCGTTTGGAGTCACAACTACTCTAGTTTTTTTTTTTTTTTTCCCCTCCCTCCTCCTCCTTCTTTTTTTGGATGGGGGTCCTTGGACTCACAGAGATTTCTTGCCCCTTCCTCTCAAGTGCTGGGATCAAAGGCCTGTGCAGCCACTACCCAGCATAACAAATCTTAAAGGCCTTCCATTTGTGGTAAGAAGACTGAGCCACAGAGCTGATGCTAAGCCTGTAACTGCAGTCATCACGCCACACTGCCATTGCTCTGTGTGAGTTTACAGCTGGGGCAGGAACACAAACAAAACACTTCATTTCCAGATTCTGTGATAAAGAGAACATTCTGGTTGGTCTCTGATTGTAATTGTATACTTCATCACATTCTGCTCACTGACAGAAGGTGGTACGTCTGCTTATACCTGAAAAACCAGGAAACTGAGATGTGATAAGAATCTGAAGGCCTAAGGTTTAATAAGGAATATAGTCAGGTTATAGACCAAATAATAGGTCTGGATGCTTGATCAGCCTACCCCTGAAGAGTAATGAGTGACTGACCAACCGAGAGCACACAGAGTAAAGCCAGCTAGCCGCTTTTGACCTGTAACCTAGACACGCACTGGATGCCATTCCCTCTAAAGGTTTTTCCACCCCTGCCCATCTTGCTGCACCAAACCAAACACCAACCTAAGGATTTCAGCTCCCTTTTCTTCAGATCCTCTTCTTTATCTTCCTGCTTTGGCTGCGAGGATGGGGAGGAAAACTGTTTCCGTACTAGGTATGGAATCAGTTCACTTCGGATGGAAGTGATTGACCTAGAAAAAAAGAGTGGTCAAATATGAGGCACTTCACTAGATCCTTCTGGGTCAGAAACTATTTGTACTTAAAGAAAAGCCAAAGATAGGAATATAAAAAAAAATAAGAATCTCTCTTCTTGGTCAAGTCAAAACAGTCTTCCACAAAGTTCTAGCTATATGGCATATATATGTATGCCCATATTTACACATATATGCCTACAGTATATAACATGGTGCTCTTATTAGCAACGATCTATGAGAAAACATATTACTCTGTTTGTGGGCATGTATGATGTATGTGTGTCAAGAGCGAGTGTCACAAGCTATTGTGAGCCATGATGCAATTACAGTATATAGCAATTGATAATTCAGATGTCATTCCACCAGAGGAGTCATTCTCTGATGAGGACCCCATCAGTAAGGTTTACAGACCACTGACTGAATACTGCTGCTCCCATCTGTAATTTCTTGTGTAATAACAGCTATGGTATCTCCCCATTACCAAGCATTTTCATGTAATGTGTACATGTAATCTCGTGATTACATTTCAATCTTATGGGCACACATATTAGTAGGTGGTCAAAAAGATGACTTCTCATTGGGCTATATAATTTTGAGGTTTCGAAAATATACTAAAATATGCTTCATAACTAGATCTATTGTTCGATGTGGAATGAACACATTTAAAGACTGCTTTGTTCCTTTTACTCAAACTAAATATAAGTAATTAACTATTTCTCCTCAATCCAGAAAAACTGCACATAGTTAGCTCATTTTTACCTCAGAACAAGTTAAATAGAATAAAGTTTTTGCAAATAGATCATAAGTTTAAAACTTAACAGTTGCACAAGGTCAGAGCTGCAGGTGTCTAATCAAGGTTATCAACACAAAGCATCCTAAGAAAAGCTTGTCAATTCTTTACTTACTGAAGCCACACTGATAATTCAGACCAACAGCCATGGCCCAAAAAAGTGCCAAGCACCTTGCTCCTACTTGTGCGATACCAAGGTAAATGGTTCTGTGTAGCCTGTTTTCTGTCCTGTCTGGGACAGTGAGACAAAATCTCTCCCAACCTCAGTCCTGCAGCCACTTATAAAATAATTACTCAGAGGCCTACATTAATTACAAACTGTTTGGCCTATGCTTTAGGCTCATTTGCTCCTTATTGTCTACTCTAGGAATGTGCTATGACCTTGAGGGTTTTGAAACTTTTTTTAGGATTGCAAGGAGTCTTAAAGAAGAAGCTGTAGAGAGCCTCGTAAAGAGAGGAGCTAAGAAAAACAAGCCGAAAAGCAGATTTAGAGACAGAACAATAAAGATATGACTGGAGCAACACGTGTGTGAGATTTTTCTGTAACCCCTTAGATCAAAAGATATCCTAGGTCCCTTTGCTTGCTGTAGCCTCTGATCTGAACCCTAAAGATAGTCTTCAGAGCTGGACTCTGAGGCCATCAATATGTGTGGGTGCAAAAGTACGTATATAAAGAGGTCAGAGGTTGATGTAAGGCATCTTCCTCTAACACTTTCCACCTCACTTTTTGAGTCTCTCGCTAACCCTGGAGATCACTGATTTAGCTAGGCTCAATGTCCAGTGAGCTTCAGAAAGACATGTCTTTGCTTCCCATCTCTGGGATTACAGACATGTATTACTGCAACAAATTTCAATTTTTTTTTAAAATTTTAATTTATTTTATGTGTATGTTGTTTTACCTGCACATATGTCTGTGGAGGCCAGAAGAAGGCATTGGATCCCTTGGAAATGGAATTACAGATGTTTGTAAACTGTCATGTGGGTGATAAGAATTGAGCACTGGTCCTCAGGAAGAGCAAGTGCTGTTAACCACTGAGAAATCTTGCCAGCAAGTACTGTCCACCCTTCCTTCCTTTCTTTCTTGTGACATACTCCCTATGTAGCTCTGGCTGTTCAGGAATTCAGAGATCTGCCTGCTTCTGCTTCCTTTTCTGAGATTAAAGACATGCACCACCATGTCTGGTTCTAAAGAAAAAAAAAAGTGTTTTATGTATAGGAGTGTTTTGCCTGCATATATATGCATATGACATGTGTGCCTGGTACAGGTAGAGTTCAGAAAAGAGTACTGGATCCCCTGAAACTGGGGTTAGAAATGGTTGTAAGACACCATGTGGGTGCTGGGAACTGAATGTGGATCCTCTGCAGGGCTAGCATGTGCTCTTAATTGCTGAGCTATTCTTCCAGTGCCACATACTTCTTTCTGGGTTTGTTTTGTTTGTTTTTGAGACACAGTCTATGTATCATAGGCCTGCTTCAAACTAGCTGAGACTGTCCTTGAATTTATGAGTATTCTGCATCTGTCTCCCAAACAGGTGATTACAGGTGTGCATTCCCACTCAGGCCCGATTGCTTCTGTCCCCCCCCCCCCCCCTTTTGTGATTGGAGACTGAATTTAGGACCTGCATACCTTGGGCAAGCACTCAACTACATCGATGGTCAACATTAATCCTGAATTTCACATATTTTTCTTGGTATATTAGTGATCTTAAAATTTTAAAGATTTGCTTTGATTTTATATTGTATGGATATTTTACCTGCATGTATGTCTGTGCACCATGTGTATGTTGACTGTGGAAGTTAAAAGAGGGTGACAGAGCCCCTGGAACTGTAGTTACAGAGAGTTGTAAGCTGCCGTGTGGATATTAGAAATAGAACGTGGGTTTAGTGCTCTTAACTCTGAGCAACCTCTCCAGCCCCATAGTATTTTTACATTGCTCTTTCTTTTTAAACTTCATAACATTTTATTGATTCTTTGCCCTGGGTTTAGATTCCAGATCTTCACAAATAGGTGGTGGGAACTGTGTATGTCTATAATCCCAGTAGTTGGGAGGTAGAGGCAGGAGGATCAAAATTATCATTAACATAGGCCTTCAGAAATTCAAGGCCAGAATGAGGATCAGGCTTTTTTTTTTTTTTTTTTTTTTTTTTTTAAAAAAAAAAAAGGAAACAAAGGAACCTCTCTCCTCCTCCTTTTCTGTGTTTTGAAATGGTCTTGTTGAGGAGATGGTTTTTCTTAGCTTTTTGTTAAATGAAGACAGTGTCTTAATAGTCCAGGCTGGCCTCTAACTGGCTACCCCAGGACAACCTTGAATTTCTGATCCTCTTGCTTCTACCTTGTAAGGGTTACAATACAGGTTTTACAGGCATGGCTGGCTCTGTGAAGACACTGTTGTGAGAAAAAGTCTTTTATGTAGCCCAGGTTGTCTCAGTGCTGGAACTGTGAGCATAAAACACTATGTCTGATATTTACTTCATATTGGGGGCTGAATCCAGGGCTTTGTACACACTAAGCAAGCACTGCACTACTGAATCCTTAGATCTTTTTATTTTTTGAGATGGGGACGGTCTAGTAATGTAGAGGGCAGTCTTGTATTTTTCTGAATGGCAGGAACTAAAGGCACGGTAAACCAGGACTAGCCTCTGTGCATTCTGCAAATTTAGAATTCATTCTTATCACTAAGTATTTCCTAAAAAAACTTTATATTCCACATACACAGAAGAGCAGGTTTCCAAATTCTTTAACAGCTGTACATTACCTAATAGTTGTTAATGAATTTCCACAAAGTTAACTCCAATTTACTTTAATGTAATTACATCAGCTTGTACTGACACTGAGGGTAAGATTAGAGTTAATAAATGTATAGAATGATTCCTAGAGAGGACCAGAGCTTCTCCAGTTACCCTTTTTAGTTCCCAGGAAGCAGCTTCTATCTGATGACACCACAGGATGTCAGGGGCTGCAGAGACAGCTCCCCTGCCTGCTTGAATTCCATCTCCAGGACCTACACAGTAGAGAGACTCAACTCCTAAAAGTTGTTCTCAAACTTTTCCACACACACATCAGGGTTGCCCAAACGTGGGTGTGTTCTCTCTCTCCCTCCCTCCCCCCACTTCAATAAGTAAGTGATTAAATGTTAAAAGGAAAAAAAAAGACAATAGGTTGTTGGGTCTAATGAATCTTTAATAGGGGAAGAAAGGACTCGATTTCTAGTATAGTAGATATGCCTTTTTTTAAAAAAAATTATTGTTTGCTTATCTACAGTGTGTGTGTTTGTATGTGTGCTCCCCCTCCTGTGCCTGCATGTGTGAGTGTGTATGCACATACCACACTGTATGGAAATTAGAGGACAACCTTTGGAAGTAGGTTCTTTCCTTCCACTGCAGACATCCAATGCGCTTTTGACTTTTATTTTAGGAAAGAAAATATAAGCAAGTGGGTGAGAGACTACTGCAGGCTTTCATATCACTAATTAGTTTGTTTATTATTTATCACACATCTTCCATATGTCAGTTGCTGTGCTAGGCTTCAGTAAATGCTATTTTTAATATTAGTGGAGTGGACAGAAAAGGGAGGAAAAGCAGGTCAAATAGACAGGGGAGCAGACTGTGGAAGTGGCTCATCAGTGATAATACTGAGATGAGGCGTGAGGGAGGAGTTACAGTGTGAGCAGCATAACCCTCACTGCTTCTTTACCAGAGGCCCCACTAAAAGAAACCCAGCATGATGACACAGGACCACACACACACCATAAGGAAGAAGCAAGAGAGAAGCAGAGGCTGAGGGAGGTAAAGGAAATTATGAACCCCAGAGCTACACAGTTCATGGACTTGTGTTATTTTTAAAGGATCAAATCAAACAACTTTGAACATTTCTGTGTAATCTAGGAGAACCTGTATTGAATTTCAATGAAATTTTTTCTCTTGATCCTTTAATAGAGATTTAAAATTTCCATATGAATACAAGAATGAAACACCCCCCCCCCCTTTTGGTCTGTTTTCAATACTCCACACCAATGTGGATAGTAAATATTCCTTGGTCCCTTTCCCTGGAAAACAACTCAGTTCTTTTGAAGAAGTGACAAAGCACAGACAGCTGGAGAATTTTTAGGGCCTTCACAGAATAGAAATGTCACTGCAACAGGCAGGCAAAGAGCCTTGGCGCATGGTCCTATGAGCAGACACTCAGGGGTAAGTGATTTGAAAAGACAAGAATCTCTACTGCTGGGTCACAGCCACTCCTGCTGACGCTCACATCGACCAATTCAGCATACAGTGCAGCTGGCCTACCCACAGAGGCTGCTCACAGCTGTGCTGAGAACGGGCACAAGGAAGGCTATTGTGAACCACTGTGGAACATAAGATCTACAATACCCCAAGTACCTTCAGGCTGCAGGGATACACCACTGTACCTGGGTGGGCTATTTCTTTCATGATAACTCTATGTTCAGTTTTTAGTGCCTTGTGTATATTCTTGTTTTCATTTTTTTGTTGTTTTGAGATAAGGTCACCTGCCCCCTAGTCTAGGCTGGCCTGGAGTTTGCTAACCTCATGCCCCTCCACCTCCCAAGGTCTGAAATTATAGACATGAGTCACCGCACCTGGTTCAATGTACTTTATATAAGAATTTTCTAATTTATACTATGTGCACTTGTGGGCAGGTGGGGAAAGGAACAAGGTAAGGGAACAGATTTAGTAATGAGGGCTGGTTGGGCTGAGGCTCTGCATAAGTCTATATTAGAGCAGACTCCCAAGGAAAGTCCCACTTGGTCACACTCATCACCAATTTCAGGGTTGTTCTCAGAGCACATATCTCTTTATCACACTTGCCTGGTGTGCAAACAGCAAACTGGTAATAGCCAAATGAACCACAAATGAGCTACAGCAGCCAAGATAAGGCTAGCCTTGGTGTAAAACTGCCTGTACATCCTGGATCCAAAAGCCACAATTCTGTGTCATAGTATTAAGAAAGCATCTCTTCTTTTTAAGAACACTAGCTACAAGTTGGGCTGTAATCCCAGCACTCTGGGAGGCAGAGGCAGGCTGGTGTCTGTGAGTTTGAGGCCAGCCTGGTCTACAAAGTGAGTTCCAGAACACACTACACAGAGAAACCTTGTCTTGAAAAACAAACAAAAAACACTGGCTGCTCTTCCAAAGAACTCAGGTTTGATCCCAGCACCCACATGACAGTTCACAACTGTTTCTAACTAGCCTCTTTTGACACCCTCTTTTGGCCTCCATGGGTACTAGGCATGCACCAGAGCACCCCGGAGCACTGGGTCTAGTTCTCCTTCCTTTATTTCCATATATATCCTGGTCCATCAGCCAAAGACAGTGGTAGTTTTTTGATGTTTGTTTTTGGAGGGGTTGCTAGTTGGGACTGAACTCAGGGACTTGTGTAAAAACTATGAAAGTGCCCTCCCTCTGAAGAACATTATATTCCCAGTCCTATTTTTACTTGTTACTGTAAGGCTAAGCTGCTAAGGCTGGCCTTGAACTTGCTGTGTAGCTCGTGAAGGTTTGAACTTATGGTCTTTGTGCTGAGCCTCCTGAGTAGCACAGGTCTGCCCTGCCATGTCCAACTCAGAGCTAGATTTTAAACAAGATGCTTTGGCCAAGCTGCTCCGGGGGACTTGGCTGCTAAGGCAGGAACTTATCCATAGTCATCAAGGGAAATCAATTAGCCTCTTAGCCATTACATCATTAAGTCTCTTCCTGGCTACACTTCTTAGAGCGAGAGCTGTATCTCTACTCAGTATGTAGCTAAGGGTGGCCCTGAATTCCTGCTCTTTCCTGTCTCCACCAGCCAAGTACCAGGATCCCAGGTGTACATCACCATGCTCAGCTTGTTTAAAATTTTATAAAAATATTTTGCTGGTTTATAATCTGCACTCCAAATGCAAGCAGGGTTTCTTTGGTACCAGAAAAGTAATTTGATTCATTCCTAAAAAGCTTGTTATCTAACATAAAGAAATTGGGTAAAGTATTTATTTACATGGATACACAAGTCCCAGGTTCTAGCTCTTGCACTGCAAAGAAAGAGTTTGAACCCTGACAAAGAAAACCGAAGACTATTAGCTAAATCACAAGATAGTTTATTAAGACCCTTTCTCAAAAATAAAAAAAGCTAGGGGTAATGATGCATGCCTTTAATCCCAGCTCTTGGGGGCAGAGGCAGGTGGATCTCTGAGTTTAAGGCTAACATGATCTACAGAGTGAGTTCCAGGCCAGCCAGGGCTGCACAGAAAAACCCTGTCTCAAAAACCAAAATCAAAAAAACAAAAACCAAAACCTAAACCCCAACAACAATAACAACAACAAACCAGGGCTGGAAATATGGCTCAGAGGCAAGTGGGTACACTGTTTCTGCAGGCCACCTTTGTTCTGTTCCTGTGACTCCACCTCCAGAGGACCTAATGCCTCTGGCCTCTGAGAGTACATACAGTCATGCAGACATATCCTGTCCCCACCCCCCACATATAAACAAAAGCAAAACTGGTAACAAACAAAAACTATACTCATTAAAAACTGTATGCTTATAATAAAAAATAAAAAGCTTGAGAAAGAGAATATTCAAAGTCCATAGGCTTAATGCTACTTTCCTCTTTCTTACCTATTTTCCATTAGGAAATCCACAACGTATTTCTTCAAGCAGTAGAGATGGGCATCCACGAGGCCTGTATGGAAATGTATTCTACTGTGCCTGTAGGAAGAGAGGAGAATACAGGTAATATAGATGTTAGTCTACCATCAGGTAATGGGCTCCAGAAAGGTGGGATGGGTCAGAGCCATGAGGCCTAACACCCCAGCCCAGGGAGACCAGCATGGTAGGTGCTAGCTTTTATGTTCTAAAAATTTGTGTATTAAGCTTACTCATTCTATTTTTTGCTTCCACATGTAAGTGTACTATGTGTGTGCCTGGTGCCATGTGAAGGACTGTATTACAGTGGTATATCCTCAGCTGTGGTTTCATTCTCCACAACTGTAGCTATTTACAGTCTGATAATATTAAATGGAAATTCCAGGAACCAAACACATGATGGAATCTGGTCCCATCTCACTTGAGAAACTCACTTTTGTTCTGTTTATCTAAACTCTATATGCCACCTACCTGTCCACCTTAGTTATCAGATCCTCTGGCCTAGCAGCACAGGGCTCATGTTTAAGCAGCCTTTATAGTGGCTACAAAGTACAAAGGCAGTGAAACTGCTAATCTGGATACACTCAAGAGAAGCCATAAAGTATTTCCTTTAAGTTATGTCAAGCATGGTGGCTTACGCCCTCAGCACTCAGAGGCAGTGGCAGGTGGATGTCTGTATGGCCAATGCCAGCCTGGTCTACACAGTAAGTTGTAGGTCAGCCAGGGTTACATAGTACAACACTGCCCTTACATTTTTATTTGTTTGTTTTAAAAAGTGAAGCTATGCTGGGCGGTGGTGGCGCAGGTCTTTAATCCCAGCAGAGGCAGGCAGATTATCTAGTTCAAGGCCAGCCTGGTCTTCAAAGTGAGCTCTAGGACAGCTAGGACTGTTACACAGAGAAACTCTTTCTCTAAAAACCAGCAAACAAAAAAGTGAAGTTATAATGGGATATTATTTGTTTTATTTTGTTTTGAGACAAGGGTCTCACTATGTAGCCCTGGCTGTCCTAGAACTCACTGTATAGACCAAGATGACCTTGAACTCATAGAAATCTACCTGCCTCTCCCTTGAGTGCCAAGCATAATAGGATATTTTTGAAAGAAAGATTTACTCATATAAGTTTTTAATCACAGTACACTGCTATAACTGCTCTAATTTTTTAGTTTTTGTTTTGAGATAATCTTGCTATGTCGCTCACGCTGGCTTTGATTTTGTAGCAATCTTTAAGTCCCAGCTTCTCAACTACTGACATTACAAGCATGTACCACACTTGGACACTTAGATGTACGCATATCAACACACACACACTTTTTGAGACAGGGTATCCCAGGCTATGTAGTTGAGATTGGTCTTGAACTTCTGGTCTTCCTGACATCATTTCCCAAAAGCTAGGGTTAAAGGTATGCACCATTGTAGTAAGAGGTTTCTGGCCCAGACTTTTGGGCCTAGCCTCAAGGTTTAGACCTGCAGACCCACGGACTGCAGAGACACACAGATGCTTATTATAGTTTTAGGTTGATCGGCCTAAGGCCCAGGCAAATAACTTGCTAGCTCTTTACCTTTAATCTAACCCATGATCTTATCCTGCTCAGCCATGTGGCTCAGTACCTTTTCTCAGAGCAGCATAGTTGTCCTCTCCTTCTTCTGGCTTCTTTCTGGCATTCTGCTCTGTTCTGCCTGTTCCTAGAGTTTTCTTAGTCTGGTAGCCCCACCCACACTTACTGTCTGCCTTTGGCCAATCAGCGCTTTTTATTAAACTCATAGGCAGGGACAATTATTTACAATGAAACAACATAATCTCCCTAAACACCATTATTCCTGGGGCTTGCATTTACGTTTTAAACGTTGGGTAGAATTCACTGAAGGAGCCATCTTCTTTGATGAAAGATTTTTTTTTATTTTTTGCAAAGATTCTATTTTAAATCATGCTTGTCGGTATGTATTCATACAGGTGAATGCAGATGTTCAAGGAGGCCAAAGAGGGTGTGGATCCCCTGGAGCTTGAGTTACAGCAGGGAATGAGCTACCTGTTCCTTGTGCTGGGAACAAACTTGGGTCATCTGTGAGAGCAGGACATTATTCTTAACCACTCAGTCCTCTTCTCCTGACTTGCTAAAAAATTCCTAGTTATCAATTTGATTTTAAAACTTGTTATAAGATTTACTAAAATTTTCTATTTCTTTTTTAGTCTGTTCAATCAGTTTGGATGGAGCATATGATCTTTGTCACTAAAACTACTTGTATGTCTAAATTCACACCAGCTTTCAGTAATTGTGGAATATCATAACTCAACATACTAACTGATTCTGACTATTTAGATGAAAAAGTCAGCCAAATAACTGTTGAACAGAAAAACAGTCTATCTATCTATTGATCGATCGATTGATCAATCGTTCGTTCGTTCATTCGTTCGAGACAGGGTTTCTCTGTACAGCCCTGGCTGTCCTGGAACTCACCCTGTAGACCAGGTTGGTCTTGAACTCACAGAGATTCATCTGCCTCTGCTTCCTGAGCGCTGGGATTAAAGGCATTTGCCACCACATTTGCATGTTTTCCCAAAGTGTTTTTATTTTTTAAGTGTATGATATTTTGCCTGCATGTATGTGTGTGTACTACGAGCTTTTGGAGAACAGAAAAGGGAACAGATCCCTTGAAACTAGAATTACAGACAGCTGTGAGCCACCATATGAGTGCTGAGAACAGGATTGGGTTCTCTGAAAGAGCACCAGGTACTCCTAGTCACTGAGCCATCTTTGCAGCCCCATGTATCCTTCAAAAAAAATTTTTTTAATTGAGCAGTGGTGGCCCATATCTTTAAAACCAATACCAGGGAGGAAGAAGCAGGGGGATCTCTGTGAGTTCAAGGCCATCCTGGTCCACAAAGTGAATTCCAGGACAGCCAAAGCTGTTACACAGAGGAATTTTATTTTGGAGAAAAAAAAAAAATCAATGTTTTACTATTTAAAAATTTCCATTTTATTATTTCACACTCTATGGCTCAGAGAAAGTAAACTTTCTTTTTCATCTGTGCATCTGATCTTGCAGTTCTTTCTGGAATGTTCCTTCTAACCACGCATTCCTCCCTTTCCCTAATATATACAAACCCCAAAGTCCCTGCTTCAAATGCCATTTCTACTTTAAAACTTTTCCTGCTTTCCTGAAGTTGTCAGGATTTCCCCTCTAAACTTCTGAATACTTACAGACTCTTGTAAGAAATTATGGCACAGACATTCTATCCCACCTTGAAGGAATGAGGAGCTCAAGCTTGTATCATATTACAGCCCTGCTATCCAGAAAGGCAGGCACTTAAAACACACACTCTGTCAGGTGATGGTGGCCCACACCTTTGAGCCCAGCACTTGGGAGGCAGAGGCAGGCAGATCCCTGTGAGTTAAGACTATCTACTAATCTTGATCTATAGAGTGATCAAAACAGGATAGTTTTGATACCTTGATTTCTAGCTCTAGCTCCAGGGAGTCCTTTCTTTCTTCAGACCACTGTGGCCACCAAGCACTCACAGGTGCAATACATACATGCAAGCAAAACACTCATGTGAAAATATATATAATAAATTTTAAAATCCTTTAGTTAGCTTAAAGCTGGACCTAATCCATTCTTCCCATTCTACACTTTCTTCTAAAGCGATTTCATCCATTTTCATGTCTCAGTAATATCTGTAATTAGTGTTTAAAATATTTTACTGTTCTCTATAGAGTACTGTCTCAAACCCAAAACATTGAACAAAACAATACCGTCCCCTGAGCCCTATTTGTCTATTTAAAACTTCCTCTTGACATCTTTATCTCAAATTCAGTAAATTCCCGAGTGAACTTTGGATCTCACCACAAACCTAGTCCTACCTCATTTATCCTAATGCTCACCCGCAGTGAGACACTCTTGCCACCGTTACTGCTCACCTGTTTTCCATACAATCCAAATTGTCTATTCAAAGACATATTTGATCACGACATTTCCTTGAAAATCTTAGTTAGGACTGACTGACTGTGGTAGGAAGTTTTATTTATTTTTAATATTTTAAGTATCTATTTTTGAAGACTACAGTTATCTTTTTTCTTAATATATATACGTATATATTAAGAAAATATATGTACACACACACGATCTTGCTGTGGTGCTATGATGCCCAAACTGGTCCAGAACTCATGATCTTCCTGCCTTAGTTTACAGAGTGCTAGGATTACAGACACATGTCACCGAACCTAGCTGCTGCATTTTTTTTTCCACAGTAACTCTGAAGCTCTGAAGCTCTCTGCCTTTCTGGATATAGGTCCCATTTCCCGTTTTGTGAATCTAAACTGGACTTGGGACTGCTTTGACCATAAGACTGTGGTGAAAACAAAGCCATTGCAGACTTTTTTGTACTACACAGATTAAAATGTCTCAGCTATGCCATAAAACAGCCCATCAGCACACACTAAGGTGCAGGATGACATCCTGACCCATCAAAGTTCTTTTCTAACATTTATCCTGCTCCTACTATACACCAGTTAGTCCAGATATTAGACACCAGGGTCATGAAAACAGAGTATGAGCACCACCCTCATATGAAGCATATGCAGAGGAGAGGGATGTGACAGGTGTCACACAAGTCTGAACAGTATAAGGGGAGCACAGCCCTGTCAATGGCAGGGAGTGTGAACATGCTTCATAAAGGAGACAGCTGAGTATTGAAAGAAGAGCAGGTGGGCACCAGCTATCACAGAAAATTTATTACTAATATATCATATAAATGATTAATGTTTATTGAGGAGTATATTAACACTTATGATATAAACTGAACTTTAAGACAATTTTTGGAGATAGGAACTGTCTTATGAACTCTTAATCTGCTGAGAACAGGGAGGAGCTCAGTGGCTTAATGGGGTCTGGCCACACCCCATCCAGGGACACTCCTCCAAGCTTTGTCAGCTAACACCTGAATCCCACTACACTGAGTCTTGAAAGAAGAGCGGGTACTTAGTCACATCTACCAATCCCAGCACTTGGAAGCAGAGGCAGGTGGGCCTCTGAATTCAAGGTCAGCCTGGTCTATCTACAGAGCATGTTTATAAACCCAGCACTCAAGTAGCTGATACAGGAGGATAACCACAAGTCCTCACCTATCGTGGGTTACACAGTGAGCTTCCGACCAGCTCGGCCTATATAGCAAGATCCCATTTATTTGTGTCTGCCTGTCTCTCTCACACACAAAAAGGGTCTATAGAGATGGCTCAGCAATGTACTATTCTTCCAGAGGACCCAGATTCAGTTCCTAGAACCCACATCAGGCAACCCACAATTGTCTGTGACTCCAGCTCCAGGGGATCCAATGCCCTGTTCTGACCTCTTCAGGCACTTGTGTGCATATACCCACACAGACATACATCCACACACACTAAAAAATAAATAAACACTAGAATTAAAAAAAAGTGGTGTGGAATTCTGAGCTGTGTGGTAGGCTGTAGTGTTGGGCATGGGTAGCTGTTAGAAAGTGAGTTGAGGAATAAGGATGGATAGAAGATTGAAGCCTGAGGAACTTGTGCTTTAGCCTATAAACAATGCATTCACAGCTGTAAGGAGGAAAGACAATACAGAACAAGGCTCAAAAGCCTAGGGATTGTGGGGAAAGCAGTGGAGCGAGGTTTCCCTGGTGGCAGAAGAGCATGAAATAAAAGGCCTAAGAGAAGGGAGCTGGTCCAGAACTGACCAGTGAGCATGTAGGCAGAGCAGACACCGGGATATCAGAAAGTCAGTATCACTTACTGGGATTTTCCTTGACAAGGAGCAGTAGCAACAGTTTTGTTTATTTGTAGTGACATTATGTTGTTACATTGTAAATAATTGGCTGAAGGCAGACAGGAAGTGTGGGCGGGGCTACCAGACTGGGAAAATTCTGGGAACAGGAAGAACAAGGCAGAGATGCCACAGAGACACCGAAGAAGCCAGCAGATGCAGAGGACAACTATGCTGCTCTGAGAAAAGGTCCCGAGCCGCATGACTGAACAGGATAAGAATCATGGGTTAGTTTAGGAGCAGGACCTAGCTAGCAATATGCCAGAGCCATAGGCTGCTGATCAGCATAAAATTAATACAAGGGTCTGTGTGTTTCTGTGGGACTGAGGGACAGCAGGTCAGAACCTCGGGGCTAGGCTGGAAAGGCCGGGCCAGAAACTTAATATTACATTTATTAGAGATTGATGGCTGAAAATAGTTGCTGGGAGGCACAGTGGCTAGTCTGAGATAGGCAAGATTGCAGCATAATTTTGAGCGTTCAATAAAGATTAAAACTATGAATTTATAACGGTGCCAATTTATACGAACAAAAACCAGTCCCCTTGAAAATTTTAATAAAAAAATCTATGTAGAGGATGACAAAATAGGTGTATAAGGTGACTAAAGGTTGAGGTTTGGGCTAGGGATATAGCTCAGTGGTAGAGAGCTTGCTTAATATGCACAAGGCCCTGGGTTTATTCCCTGGTATCACAAGGCAAAAAAGAATATTATTACAGGGCAATGGGATAATGGGGTTGGGAGGAGGGAGGAAGCTTACTGCCAGGCCTGATGAATCCTGAGTTTGAGCCCTAGAACTTAAATGCTGGAAGGAGAGAACTGAACCCACACACTGTCCTCTGACCTCCACACACATATCATGGCAAGTGTGCACTTCCCCCAACACAATACAAAATATTAATATTTATTTTCATATATACAATACATGAAGAAATGAAAATCAAGGCTGTACAGGTAGGTAGAATAAAGGAATAAGTAAGAATGTTAGTGGAGCTTGAAAGCAGAGGATCATGGGATCCAGACTGGATGAAGAAAGAAGAGAAGGGATGGACAGAGGGTAAGGTAGGTTTCAGGGAAGAGAGGAACAGAGGAGCAGGGAGAGACAAATAAATAAACAAAAAGGAAAACAGCCCTGGGTGAAGACTAAACACAGACACGAATCACTATGTGCTCTGAACTCAGCTGGAAACTCACAAGGTCAAAGACCTGGAGAAGAGACAACCACAAGTCTTGGAAGCAGAAAAACAAAAGAATGGTGGTGGCAACAGATTCAAGAAAGTAGAACCTTAAAACGAAAGCTAAGAGCCATGCATGCAACATATGCCTGTAATTCCAAGAAGTGGGGAAGCAGAGGTAGACAGTTCCAGGATGGCCAGGGTTACACAGAGAAACTCTTTCTAGATAAACAAAAAACCCACTCCACCCCACCCAATCAAACCAACCAACAGGAAGGAAGGAAGTTAAGAACAAGCTGATTTGTACTACTGAAGACTCATATAGTCACTTCTAAAGACACAATAGTTCTCACAGTCAAGTTTCTTTACAGAACTGAAAAAAAATGCAAAAGTAAAAACAAGTGTCCCCCCCCCCCCCCTCTGACAGGGTTTCTCTATGTAGCCCTACATAGACCAGGCTGCCCCTGAAGTCAGTCTCTGCCTCTAGTGTGCTGGAATTAAAGGTACCACCACAACTAGCAGTTTGGGCTTATAAAGAGCCCTTCTATGCCACCTATCCTTATCATAAAATGAGAGAGGTATTTTAGGGATTAGAGCTGGTTGGGTATCAATTGGAATACTAACTCAGATAAGTATTTTAAGACTTTCCACACATAAAGCAACTGAAGTTTAAACCATTTTTCACTATCCTTAGTCCCAAAATAGATTTGGCCATGTTTTTTGCAGTCTTGACAAATGTCCTTGTCTCCCTGATACAAATGCCTAAACCTTCCAAGATGAACTTGTGAACATTTTATTTCATTTAAAAAGATATCTTTAAAGGCTTGTTTTTATGTTTATTATCCTTCCAGGAAAAAACAAAAAACAAAAGCCCACCCTTGACCTTTTGACTAGAATTTAAAAATGAACCACATAACAGTGTGGGAAAAGCATCATGATTTTCTTATTAAGTGTTTGGCACAAATACCTTACACTTTTGAACTATTAAAAACACATGCTTGTCAGAAATAAAACAGGAATCTCCCCCTCTTCCCCCCCCAGCCAAGACAGGGCTTGTCTGTGAAGCTCTGGTTGTCCTGGAACACACTCTGTAGACCAGGCTAGTCATGAATATGCCTTCCTCTGCCTCCCAAGTTCTGGGACTAAAAGTGCATGCCATCACGGCCTGCCATAAAATAGAAATTCTATAGAGAATAATTAAACCACTTCATTTGGAAAAGCTGAGGGTTAGAAAAACTGATTTTCTTTAGCCTTCTGAATTGATACCTTCCTAAAATCCCTTTATCATTGTTTTACTGGAGTCTGAGGAGTCAGCTTACATATTTTACCTTTGTGTTAAACCTGGAACTCACTATGCAGAGAACCACACTGGCCTTGGACAGATCCATCTGCCTGCCTGTCTTTTACATGCTGGGATTAAAGCGTTTGCCAGCACACCTGAAGAAAGCTGACATCTCTTATGGTCTAGATGACTTGACCAGCTACTTTTCAGACAGCATGCTAACAGGGAACAAGGAGGTTATGAAACTGACAGATTTACATGAAGGTGGGAGAGAGGGCTCAGTGGGTAAAGGTACTTGCTATGGAAGTCTAATCACCTGAGTTTGATCCCTAGACCTACATAAAGGTAGGAGAGAATTGGCACAACAGATTATCCTCTGACCTCCACAAGTATGCCATGACTCATGTGCCAAATAACACACATCATACCCACATGAACACATATACAAAATGATAAAATAATTTACCTTTAACATAAATGATAATAAATATAACATGTCCTATCCCCAGATTATGGCTACTACAAAGTTTGCTTTTCCATTAAAAAAAAAAAAAAATTAATCCAACAAAAGGAGCCAATCACCGTATGTGGGAGTACCCTTAGGGAGGAAAAAGTCAGATAAAAACAAAGGTAACCAAAACAAGTTTTTTGTTGGATAATCCTGGTCTGTAAGGAGATGGAGGGGCTGCAGAGAGTGCTCAGTGGTTAAGAATAATTGCTGCTCTTTCAGAGGACTCAGGCACTCAATGGTGGCTCATAACCATTGGTAACTAATTCCAGTTCCAGGAGATCCAATGCCCACTTTTAGTCTCCATGGGCACTGCATGTAAACAACACACAGACATACATGCAGGCAAAACACATAGGAAAATAAAAATAAATCTCAAAACACATAAACAAACGAATACACTCAAGATACTAGGATGTGATGTGATTACAGAGCTCTGCATACTTTGTTAATTTGATAAACAAGGTACAATTGTAATAGTGTAACATGAGGTTTTTGACTTCTCTAGTCAGAGGTCTAGACTTATAGACTTGTAATTTTGTGCTGAGCTGCCTGCTGCTGTTTAGGCCTTTAAAAATGACTTAGATATTTATAATAATTTTATGTTGTTTGGCCTATGTGTTAGGCACATTGTTAACTTAGTTTTATTAATTTGTCTTGTCACATGCCCGTGGCTCACCTGTGTTATTCTATATGTTGAATCTTGGGCGGCTGGTTCGTCTCTTTCTGACTCTGCCCTCCTCTTACCTATGTTCCGATTTCCCCGCCTACTCCTATGGTGCCGGTGATGGCCAAAACAGTTCCTTTATTCACAGCATACAGAAAGACATTCCCACATCATAATAGCCAAGAAATTATGGGGAGGGAGAGAATAGGGAATTGTGTTTAGTGAGATAAGAGTTTCATATTTTCCAGATGTAAAACTTGTGAAGATTTGTTTTCTAACAACGTGGTCATATAACTGCCACCAATGGCGAATTATGTTATGTGCTTTCTAGCACATTTTAAAAAGGAGGCTCTCTAACCCTTTTAGAAGGTCAATCCTGCCCCCTGCCCCCCCCAAAACACACAGATGCTTTTCTTTATTTCAATGTAGAATGTGGCTCTACCTTAGTAAGAAGACTTAAGGAATGCTAAGTGCACGCCTTGAAGAAAAGCTGTGTCCTGTCTCTGAGGAAAGTGTTCACATACTTTCTCAATTTCACACAATATAATCTAGTTTTCATTCCTTCTTTCCCGTGGTGGGTGGTTTTATTTGGTTTCAAGAAAAGGAGAACTGCCAAGAAGACAATCCCTAGGGCTTACTTCTGCAGGATGGATCCCTTAATGACCAGCTCTTCATCCAAGTCTGCTTCATTAGCCATAAAGAGCAGTCTTTTTCCTGTGCTGTCCACTCCAATGAAGTCACGCTGTTCCACTGAATCATATAAAAGAAAGAAAATCAAATAGAGCCAGTTGGCCTGCTTGAATGACTAATCAGGGGACAGGGGACCTACTTATATTGCTCTTAGAATAAATAGCCTGTGGTGGGAGGGGAGTCATGATGAGCACCATGCCACTAGTATGCTATTTTCAAGTAGTTCCCAAATAACACATAAATATAGCCTATGCATCTTATATATTCTGAATGTGAATATGTGTGTGTGTGTGTGTGTGTGTATAGAAAAGAATGAAGTAAATGTTGAGTTGGAAAAATCTAGGTAAAAGTTCTTTGTGCTATTCTGGCAAACTGCTATATTTTAAACCACTTGGATAAACATAAAATTACTTCAAAAATAAGTTAAGCTGGATGGTGGTGGCACATGCCTTTAATCCCAGTAGAGGTAGGTCAACTGTGATTTCAAGGCCAGCCTGGTGTACAGACTTCCAGGACAGCTAAAACTACACAGAAAAGAGACTCTATCCCAAAAAGCCAACCCCCTTCCAAAAAAGTTAAGAGGTAAGCATCTTGGTGCACACCTCTAATACTAGTATCTAGAGGCTAAGACAAAACAAAAACCCCAAAGCCCCTTCAAACTCCAATAGCCTAAGAAATCAAAGAGGCTGAAGTGACTCAGTGGTGAAACATTTACTAGGCATGCAAGGTCTTGGGTTTCAGTGCCAGCATGAAGGGGATGACAAAAAGTGGGACAATCAAGATACAGGACAATAAAAGAGCTGGTGACATATCTATCTACTGCGTATCACGAAGGCTGTCTTTGCAAATGATCTAGGTTACAATAAGCCAGGTCTGTTCAATGTGAAAGGGGAATACTACCATTTAACATTACCCATAGTCAGTCAAAGTGAACCACATATCTGCCATTTTATTGCTACTTCTTAAAGTGTTTTCTTGCCCCCAACCACAATATAAATACCTCTAAGGTTGATTTATTACTGCTTTGCATTTCCTATAACAACTAGCTCATTGTACTTGGCTGGGGAGACGGTGGAGATGCTGAGAGCAAGGCTGAAAGTCCTTGCTGCACAAGCATGAGGACCCCAGTTTTATCCCTGGCATCTGTGGAAATTAGATGTGGTGGTATTCACTTGTAGCTCCAGGGCTAGGGAGGCAGAAACAGGAGGATCCTGGGGCTTGCTGGCTAGCTACTCTAGCTGAATCCAAGAGCTCCAGCTTCAACAAGAGACAGTATAAAAACAACATGGAGAGTGTTTGTGGAAGAGGTCTAACAATGACCTCTGGCTGCCAGTGTACTGTACTCACACACAGGAACACACAAACACAAATAGTCACACTAGCAACTACACAATGTATCTTTCTTTTCTTTCTTTCTTTTTTTTTTTTTTTTGAGACAGGATTTCTCTGTGTAGTCCTCCCGGCTGTCCTGGCCTCAGGCCCACAGAGATCCCCCTGCCTCTGCCTCTGAGTGTTGGGATTATAGGCGTGTGATACCACCACCTTGCCAGTGACTACAGCAGACACACACATACACACAGAAGTAGCATAGTTTAATGATTAAGAACTGAGTTTCTAAAGCTAGTCCACAGGGGTGTGAAGCTCAGCATGGTTCCATATTAACCTTAATTAACATTAGAGGCACATTAATTAACCTCTCTAGTCTTTAGTTAAATGGGATCGATAGTATTTAAATACATATGTTTGTTACGAAGATTAACTAGGTTAATATATGTAAAGAATTTATAGATGTATTATTAACCAAACTATTAAAATATTTAAATCTTTTGGTGTGGGCAGTGGTGGCACACGCCTTTAATCCCAGCACTCAGGAGGCAGAGGCAGGTGAGTTTGAAGCCAGCCTGGTCTACAGAGTGAGTTCCAGGACAGCCTGAACTACACAGAGAAGCTCTGTCTTAAGGAAAAAACAAAATAAAACAAATTAAATACTTTCGTGTTCAATGTATAAAGTGCTTGTTAAGCAAACATGAGAACCTGAGTTTGGATCCTCAGCATCTACATAAAAACTGGGGGGGAAGCAGCATGTGCTTCTAACCTCAGGATAGGGTGTGGGGGCAAAGACAAACATCTCAGTGAGAGGTCATGTTTTAAAAGGGGGTGCAGAATGTTACCCCTAACCACACAAGCACATGTACACATCCTCCTACCTTTCTTTTGAGACAGGCTGGACTTGAACTCCTGACTGTCCCGCCTCGGCCTCTGGACAGAAGTGAGTAGAGCTAAGTTCTACTATATGCTTTATTGCTGGTTGTAGCTGCCTGTATATCTACAACAAAGTATTAATTGTATGACATTTAGATCTGGTGATTGAGGCACTCAAGACGCTCAATCACAGGTAGCTGCTCATCTCATAAGCAGCGTTTAAATCTGAATGAGGAAAAAAAAAATTATACAGTTCTTTCCCAAAACCAGAAGTAGTGAAATCCAAAAAGAAAAAGCAAATATCATCAATTTGAAGCTAAATTTGGAAAATAATTTCAAATGTCACATAGAGCTCTGAAATATATCAACTCGTCTATTACATGACAATTTGAGAGCATAGTACAAATTTGTGAAGGTTTAATTATGAGCCATTAGTTTAATAGAGAAATAGAATGTGGTATTTCTGGATTTAATTTGAAGTGCCTAACATAGTCAAGCTCCTAGACTCACAGAAACCCGAGTCACTTGACCCTCCTGGGAACCATATATCTTCAGCCAGGCAACTTTTGGCTATGTTGCCACATGACTTTTCTTCTTGGGCCCTCCTCTTTGTATTCTTTCTTTCTTCCCCCTTTTAAAATATATATATATAATGTATACAGTGTTCTGCCCGGATGTCTGCCTGCACACCAAAAGAGGGCACCAGATCTCATTTTAATTGGTTGTGAGCAACCGTGTGGTTGCTGGGAATTGAACTCGGGACCTCTGGAATAGCAGACAGTGCTCTTAACCTCTGAGCCACCTCTCTAGCCCTTGTATTCTTTGTGGCTGCCATAGTAACTATAATCTCTGAATAAAGGTTATAGACATTCCTGCTTTACCAAAGTGAACTCTACTTGGGAACAGAATAGGTAACTTCAGAATGTCTACCCTATGTAGAAAGACTACACAAACAGATTAAGGAAGTAAACTATGAACTTTTGTTTTTAAAAACTGTCATATTCAAATATTCCTACTTATTTCTGATTGATTTTCCTATCTCTTCTATTTATTTAGTCATCACTATTTCATCAGTAAATCTGCACTACTCTATAAAAAGTACATTTAGATAGAGTTCAGAATTCTAACTCATCTTATGACGTCAGTATGATCCTGAAGCCAACAACAGATAGAGGATAAATGACAGGCATATTTACTCATTATACAAACACAAACATGAGACACAAATTAAGAACAAATCAGGGCAAAGGCAGGTAATAATGCCAGTATGGAGAGACAGGGTAGGGAGCTGCAGCAAGTTCAAGGCCAGCCCGACCTACACAGCAAGTTCCAGGGTAGCCAGGGCTACATGGTGAGACCCTGTCCCAAACAACAGAAAACCATATTTAAAAGCTAGACTAATAGTTGTCCAGGTGGGATATCCGCCTTTAATCCCAGCACTTGGGAGGCAGAGGCAGGTAGATCTCTTGAGTTTGAGGCCAGCTTGGTCTAGTGAGTTCTAGACAGCCAGGGCTACACAGAGAGACCCTGTCTTGAAATCCGAAACAAAACAAACCCCAGACTAATAGCCTATACTGCAGTTTGTGAAAGGTCACAAATGTGCAGCTTCTACCATCAGAGATATGGCTAGTTCCCAATTCTCTACAATCCTTGGGCTAGCACAGCAACTAGCTCTCTTGTGCCTCCCAAGTGCTGGGATTAAAGGTGGACCACCATCTTGAGGCTGTAACTAGCTTTGACTAAAGGAGCATAGTTGAAGTGACATGTCCCAAGTCTATGACTCCAGACCTGGAGAACCTACTGATGACAAACAAGTCATGGTGATAACTAAGCTGAAGGAGAAAGTCAGCTCTCACAGCCGAGGCCCTAGGTACTTTCCTCAGTGCTGAGATGGCAGGTGGATTCTGAGTTAACAATGATGTGGGTCACAGCACTACCAACAGTTTCTTCCAGAATATTAGTACCAAGTACCTAAAAGCCTGAACAAGCAGTTAGAGGAAATGGTAGCTAAAGGCTCATAGTGCAACAGAGAGCATCCTGGGCTCTGAATCTAGAAAAAATGGCAGATGACATTGATATTGAAGCAATGCCTGAGGCTCCTTACAAGGAGGGAAACATACTGAGCAGTGCTAACTCTGAAGAACAGTACAAGGAAGTAGGGGCAAAAGCAGAAGCAGGCAGATCTCTGTGAGTTCAGGCCAGCCTGGTCTACACAGAGAAACCCCGCCAAACAAACAAACAAACAAACAAACAAACAAACAAACAAAAATGCAAAGTGAAATAAAGAAAAAGAACCAGAGCTTTGGAAGGATGTGAAGCAGAACAAAAAAAAAAGAGGTGGAATCATTAGAGATCACAGACATGAAAGCAGCCAAGGAAACCCCTATTCTATTCCAAAATTTAACAAACAGTGCCATTTGAATAAAGACCGACAGAGCTGGATAAATGGACCAGCGGTTAAGAGCCCTGGCTGCTCTGCAGAGAACTCTGGTTCAGTTCTCATCATCCACACTGAGGGGATCTGAAGTTCTCTCATGGTCTCTTTGGGGACCAGACATACATATAGTGCACAGACATACATGCAGGCAAAACATATATGGATCAGCCCATAGCATCAAATTAAGGAAAACTGTCCAGATATAGGCATGGTGGCACATCCTTGTAATCTTTCTACCTAGGAGGCCAGGGCAGAAGGACCTTGAGTTTAAGGCCACAGCTCTACAGAAGACTCAGAAGAAAAAGAAGCTGGGTGTGACACCTCAACAAACAAAAGACTAGAGCTCTGAAAGGGACATTAGTATAAAACTCTGGGAAATGACACGCCAGGGCAGTTTTCTTTAGGTAATGGACAACAATAATTCAAAAATGATTTCAAAGAGGTTTTTTTTCCCCTTTTTTGTTTTTATATTTTGGAAACAAATTAGTTCTCTGTATATAGACCAGTTAGCCTTGAACTCACAGAGATCTGCTGCTTCTCTCTCTGAGTGCTGAGACTAAAGACATGCACCACTATGGCCAGCACAACAATAATTTTAAAAAAAATTTTAAAGAGGAGGAAGAAGGAAGAAGAGGAGGAGAAGAAGAAATTCAAAACAGGGCTCAGCATTGGCATACAATTTACACACAGAAAAAGCTGTAGCTAAGAGGTTTAGGTGGACTTGTTACATTTAAACAGTTGTAGGCAGGCTTTTGAGGATTTTTCTTCTTTTTGGAGATATTAAAAATATCCAAGCACTTGGGAGGCAGAGGCAGGTGGTTCTCTGACTTCAGGCCAGCCTGGCCTACAAATCAAGTTCCAGGACAGCCCTGACTTCAGGCCAGCCTGGCCTACAAATCAAGTTCCAGGACAGCCACACCCACACAGAGAAACAATGTCTTGAAAGGCCAAACCAAACAAACACAACTAATGACTAGTAGAAATAGGTAGCTATAAGTGACAAGGGTTTATTATATTTTCTAACTTATCATGTGACAAAAAGACTTTGGGATAATGTAATAAATTGGGCCCTGAGTTTGACTGATTCCTAGCCCAATGTATGCATGCTTTAATCTCAGCATTTGGGAGGCACAGATCTCTGTAAGAGTCCATACTGTTCTACACGGAGTGTTCCAGGCCTGTTGAGACGTCTCAATTTTAAAAAAGGAAATAATTTGAAGTGAAGGATTACCTAACATGCTAAAATGTAGTCAGAGGACATTCACACAACTGGAGCAGTGGGGAGCAGTGGCTGGATCAGTAATAAATACAAAGAAAACAACAAGCAATAAATCAAGACATTTAGGAAAAAAGACTCACTGTGAATACTACACACAGTCACAGTAATGTAACTATTAAATATCTAGTTATTAGTAGACTTCCAATAGCCACATTAGGAAGCTATATAGAGTTTAAAAACAGGAGCAGAGGATATGGTAAAATAGACCTACATCTTTAAGTTCCTGAGTAGGAAATCAACAGATAATTCCCAAAGCTAAGATATAAAATACTCAGGGTGTGGGGGCACATGCCTTTAATCCCAGCACTTGAGGCAGAGGCAGACAGATCTCTGTGAGTTCAAGGCCAGCATGATCTAGCAAGGTTGTATAGCAAGACAGGCAGAACTTTCTAGTTAGATCCTGTCTTAAAAAGTATACTCACAATGTACCTAGGTTATATGTAAATACTATACCATTTTATATACAGGGATGAGTATAGAGTTTGACAGCATATGAATATGCATGTGTCCTAGAGCCAATTCCTCACAAATATCCAAAGACAGGTGCCATGTATTCAGTCATCTGAGACTTAAACAATGCAAACAGGGTGAATTCTCCTTTCCATATACAAAAGGATATAACAGAATTTAATTAATAGATATAAACATTTAAGCATCAGAGACTATCTTGACTTTATGTCATGAACTCTAGCACAGTATCTACTGTGCATAGCAGGTTCCCAATAAATGTTTCTTACATGAAAAGATAAACAATAATAATAATTATAAATCTACCTTACCTGTTTTTTTTTTCCCCTTCTGACCTGGAGCTGGTTCTGTGCTATCTTGTCTTTTTCTCATTAACATGGCAAGTGATGCATCATAAGCTCTGAACAGGTCCACAACCTCATGTAAAGCAACATCTGTTATCAGGTCGCAGCTCAGGACCAGCACATCCGTCTGACAAATGAAGACAGGAAAGTAAACATCACAAAAATAACGACTCACATAAATCACTATAGACAAGCACATCACAACTTAGAAACACACAAACCACAAGGTATGCTCAAATCTCATCTGAATAGGAAAAAAAAAAAAGTAAAATAAATGGGATTGTCTTAATGGAATTGTGTTGGGGCAGGATCTGAAATCTCTGCTGCTCCCTTGTGAACCTTACTGGGCAGTCCTGAGACACTTCTGGCACCAGATCTTTAACTATTACACTGTCCATTTCTATGACTGTGTATCTCTGGCTGTCCTGGAACTCGCAGAGATCCACTTGCCTCTACTTTCTAAGTGCTGGAACTAATGGTTTGCGCCACCATAGCCTGGTGGGTGGTAGGTGGGGGTATTTATGAAACACTCAGGGGTGAGAGATGGTTCAATAGTTAAGAGCACTTATCACTCTTGCAGAGGACCTAAACTTGGTTACCAGTACCCACATGGCTGCATTAGGATCTGAGGATATGACCTCTCTTTTGATCTCCACAGACACACCAGGCATCCCTCCCTCCCTCTCTCTCTCTCTCTCTCTCTCTCTCTCTCTCTCTCTCTCTCTCTCTCTCTCACACACACACACACACACACACACACACACACACACACACACACACACACAGAGATCAAGCAAAACACTCTAATACATAAGTAAAGCTAAGTCTAAACAAAAGAACCCAGATATTCTGCTAAAGTGCTATGAAAGAACCTAACACCCCATTTTTCGCTAATTCACATTCTAGATAGTGAACAATTATTATATAATTTGAAACATATACAAAGAACCCATTTCATCTTGTAGCAACATTATATAAACTGTTGTTGTTATTAATTGTATTGGCTTCTATTTTTACAGATAAGAAGTGAGGTCCATTCCTGCAACCAATGACTAGTATACACTAAGCATTTAACAATTAATGAATGAGGTCCTGGGGATGTAGCTCAGTAATATGGCAAGTGCTGAGCAAGTGTTAAATTCTACATTTAGCTGGGCAGTGGTGGCACACACTAATCCCAGCACTTGAGAGGCAGAGGCAGGCAGATCTCAGAGTTCAAGGCTAGCCTGGTCTACAGAGAGAATAGACCAGGAACTGTAGACTGGGCTGGCCAGAGTTATATAAAAAAAACATTTTTTTGGAGGGGGGGGGGTTTCTACATTCAATCTACCACCAAAATAAGCAAGCAAACAAAAAAAGATGAATGAATAAATCAAAGACTCTCAGCCTTAGCCTTGCACCATGAGGGGGAAGTGTAGGGAGAAGCGAACGCACAGCTCAAGTGCCAGAGAAGAAGAGGCAGGGACACAGTAAACTAGCCATGCACCCACAAAGGCTGCAGGAGCAGGTGAGGGACACGGAAGGGTGGGGACCGTGTGCAGCTGTTATGTCAGTGATAAGTCTCAATAGAGACCACCCGGCAGACTCCACTTCCTTCATTACAACCAAAACAGTCTGCTGGCCCTCTGTCCTGGACCTGTGGCATTCTGTTCTAACAGTTCTGTTCTCACTTGTGGTCATGTGTAACTCGTGAACAATAAACCATCTTTCTCTATGTCTCAGCTGAAGAATAAGCTAATAAATCACTGAAGTAAATATTTTCTCATAATGATAGAATTTCTATTTCTTCCTTTTCTATCCCCTCCCCCCCACACACAGGGTTTCTCTGTGTAACAGCCCTGGCTGTCTTGGAACTCACTCTGTAGACCAGGCTAGCCTCCAACTCAAAGAGATCTACCTGTCTGTTGGAATTAAAGGTGTGTACTACCACCACCTGGCTAATGGTGGAATTTCTGATTACCATCCCAATTAATTCAAAGTAATTATAATGAAAACTATGGAAACTACGGATGGGGACTTGGGATGTAGCTCAGCTGTACAGTGTCATGCATAAAGCCATAGGTTCATCTTTCAACACTGTAAAAACCTAGGTGTGAAGGCACAAGGCTATACAGTCAACAATTAAGAAGCAGGGGGAAGAGTCTCAAAAGATCAAGGTCATCCTCAGGTACATAGGACATTCAAAGCCAGCCTGCCTCAAAGACAATAGGGCCAAAAGATGGCTCAACAGGGAAAGGCCTTGGTGCCAACCATGATAACCTGAGTTCTATCCCTGGGACCCAACAGATAGGAATATAGAGCCAATTCCTACAAGTTATCCTTTGACATGTACTCATTCATATTGCATGCACACATCTATATCTACAAAATAAATAAATAAAGGTGTAATACAATTTTAAAGAAAATAGTAATGGGAATTAATGTTTATAAATGTTTACTATTGATCAGGAATTTTGCACACATTTCTGCTTCAAAACAACCCTATACAAGTAAGAACTACTATCAGGAGAGGTGGCTCAGCACTGGCAGTTCTTCTAGAGGTCCTGAGTTCAATTGCCAGCAACCACATGGTGGTTCACAACCATCTATAATGAGATCTGGTGCCCTCTTCTGTCCTGCAGGAATATATGCAGACAGAACACTCTATAATTAATAAATAAATACATGAAGAAATGAATTTGCAGTCATTACAAAATGTGTAACTAAGAAATCTGCATTACTAAACCATGCTGCAAAAAACAGAGCTTTGCTTATTTAAAGACCCACATAAGGGACATTCTAGTCCACAAGGTCTGAAATAAAATTAGGTCTACCTTAAGAATTGGAAGTACAGTTCAGTGATAGAATACTTTCATACAATGCACAGGACCCTAGATTCAACACCAGTACTGCCTGCAAATAATAAGTAAAAGAGATCTATCCTATCATGCATATTATGGGTACCACATAAGAGCTAGTATCGTATTCTGATAGTAGCTGAAAAGTAAAAATTAAAATGTGCTAAGTGAAAGGTTATCAAGATGGCAAAAGGGCTAAAAACACAAGAGCTGAAAGAACAGAGCAGTTTCACAGTAAGGAAAAGAAAGTGAACATAGGGCTGGAGATGGCTCAGCAGTTAAGAGCAGGGGCTGCTCTTCCAGAGATCCTGGATTTATTTCCCAGCATCCACATGGCAGCTCATAGGAGACCTGACACTCTCCCAAGGATATACATGCAGACATAAAATAAAAAAAGAAAGTGAAGGCATATACAGCTGTGTGGTGGTGAGCATGCAGGAGAGTGAGATTAAGAACAGCAGCAGCCAGGGATGTAGTCCTTGTAATCCCAGTACTCAAGAAGGCTGTGCAAGGATCACAAGATGAGAGAAAAGGAAAAAGGAGAAAATAACTCTCTTCAAATATTTGACAGTATTTATTTATATTGAGTCAGGGTCACTAGAGCAAGCTGACCTTCAAGTCCTTATGTAGCTGAGGATAACTTTAAATGTTGACCCTCCTGGCCTTATCACCTACGTGCTGAGATTACAAGTGTGTGCACTATGTCTTATTTATATGGTGCTCACTCCTAAAAGAGCCAATTTTAGCTGAGTAGATCAACAGAAAAAAATAGATCAGTAAAATATTATGACCAAACATTAAACTATTTTTAAGTGAGGTGTGGTGGCACATGCCTGCAGTCCTAACACTTGGAAGCCAGAGGCAGAAGAACTGTTACAAATTAGAAGTTACGCTGGGGCTGTATAGTGAGACCAGGTCTCAAAAACAAACAAAAAATTTTTGGTTTATGTATTACCTTGCTACAAATCAGATGTACTCGAAAAGAGTAATTTTGTGTTGGGCATAGTAGCATATGCCTGTAATTCAAGAACTCAGGAGGCAGAAGCAGGTAGATAAGGACCCCCCCCCCCCCCAATTAGCATCTGTACATACATGCCAAGGAGGAAAAGGTTTGCAGAACCCTCCTGTTTGGTATATGACTCTTCAGTACAGCAGCACAGATGCCGTTCCACTGCATTACAAGGAAGACAGTCGGTAGAGGGCAAATTTCTTTTTTTTTCTAGGTTGTCTTAACAAGATGATTGTTTTTATAAGATGACTGTTTTATTATTGACTGAATTAAGTATACCTCAAACTAAACAAAATGACTCTGACACAGATGTTCCTGATATGGTGACAAAGTTGTCTTTGTCATAAGGTGCTGACCTTATTCAGTATCTGCAATTTTAAAATCTGTTTAAACTGTCATCACTATGAATGCCAAACAAGCAAGTCTTGTGTAATTGTGAGCAGGCCCATGGGCTTATCTCTCTTTGCTTTTAGATGACCTTTTCCCTACTGATCTGCTATGTGAACGTCGTCATTGTCCTCGACTTCATCTGTGTGTCATGTACTCCCCACCAAACAGAATGGATCCACCAGGCCCCTCCCTGCCAGAGTAAGCAGTGAAAGCTGAGAGCCCAGTGACATGGAGGCCAAGAGCCCTGACACAGGGGAGACCGAGCTACAAGAAAGACCAAGAAAAAAGCTGCAAAGAAAACTCTGAAGCCAGACAGCTGCCTGGAGGGTTTAGACCAGTCATGTGGAAAGGAAACTCTCCAACCTGTTAAATAGCCAGCCTTCAGGCTGGGCAGTGTTTTCCAGCTTTAGTGGGCTGTTCCCCATGCTTGAATGAGCCTTGGTGATACAACTGTCTTTGAATCATTTCTGCCTCCATAAGTAACCCCTTACCCACACTCCTGTAAGTAAAATCAGGAGTTGATAAAACATAAAACTCATTGGCACACCAACCTGGACTTTGAGGTATCAGTACTTTGGTCTGTCATGGTGTCCTATCAGAGGTGAATAGATGTGTGTTGTCCCCCCAGGTAAAGTTTTGTCACACACTATAAGCCCCTCACTTTAATGTCTGGTTACCATCTGTTCTCAGTGGGAAAAGAAAGTCTAAAAAGCAGGGCCCAGGACACAGACGGAGGGAGTCCTGTCTTATAGGCCTTCTCAGGACTGTCCCAGAGAATGTACCAGGTAAGATTCACAGCAAACCCAACATTCTTCTCCTAGTAGCCATTCCTCCACTTCCAGAGGAGAGATCTGCTGTCTCCTCAAAAAGCTGGAAATCCTGGAAGATAAAAGTCTAAAGAGAAACAAATTGGAAAAACTAATGAGTCAGAAGTACTACTTATTATGTGTGATTGTAAGTCCTGAATAAACACGATTGTTTGGACTGTGAAGTAGCTGTGATTCAGAATTCGACTAATCTGAATACACCAGATCAACTGCCTTGTGCTTCAAGGGATCAATCCTAGTCTAACACTAATGGTCTCTTATGCAGAAACTGAGTCTCCAAAGACCCACATACTCTCTATTCTGTCTTCACGCTCCATTGGAAGATTGCCAGGGTAACAGTGAAGGTGAAAAGCATAGCCTGGAAGGATAATAACTGTGTTCCTTGTTACCAGCATACACAGTCTCCAAGAGAAAGCATCACTTTAGTACTTAGTATTTATTCAAGACATCCAGGAATTCAAACTACAAACTGCTGCCAGTCAGTGTTGACTAAAGCAAACAAATTAAGCTCAGAAAACTCAATTACATTGCCACAGCAAAGCCCAGAAATATCTCATACAAGAACATTTTCAACCAAAGCCAAAACCACTGAGTAAAACTGGGGGAAAAAGCTCCAAAGTTAGGCTTCTTGAATTAAGAACCGGATGCTTGTCTGTGTGGTGGTGATGGAGGGGGAAATGAGAACCACTGGAATAGCTTTGTTCCCTGGCAGCTGTTCCACAGCAATAATAATATAATCTGGCAAATGATTCCTACACCAAGGAAAAAGAAAAACATAGCCTCCCCTGGAAGAAAGTGTCAGGACTTGGCAAAATACCATGCTTTGACCCACCCAGCACTCCGAAACAATGGCTGCCATCCAAATCACCCCTCCCTGCTCTGTCCCTGCTCTGTCCCTGCCCATTGCTACTTGGCATGACCAGAAACAGTCAATTTACATTTTCCTTTGTGGTTCAATTCAATTTAAGCTCCAAAGTAGTTGTAGGCTCCACAGTTAACTGTAATGGAGATCTCACTGGTTTAGTTTTGGTTGAAAATGCTTAGGAAAAATTTCCCAGTCTGTAGTCCCCAATAGCAAAGGTCCAACTGCCAGAGACTGGGTGGGAGGTGCAGGGGGCAATTGCTGTGTGGGTAGCACGAGTCTTCTATCCTACACAATAAGACCTGGTCTGAAAAAAAAAAAAGGTGATGATCCTTAGGCTCAAAGTCCTTTAGTTTAGACACATACTGTCACTACTACTCAGTCCTCAAGTCAGAAGCCTTGCTGACATCTAGGACTTAGGACTGAACTCTCCTTCTCCTATCCAGACCCCACTTTCCCTCCTATTTCTACCGCATTGCCTTAGTCCAGGTCCCAAAATCTTTTCCTAGCCTTTAAACATTTTTAAAATAAAAATTACCTTAATGAATGCACATATAAAAGCATCATATAACTAGATCAACAAACGTTTGTACAGTCTCAGACTCTACATATCTCAGTTAACTTCTGGAATTAGTCATTCTGGTCTTTTAACTTCTAATTTCCCCATATTTATTGATTTAAAAAATAGTTTATATGTGATGAATTGCTTGCATGTATGTAAGTGTATGTACCACATGTGTGCCTGGAGCCCATGGAGGGCAAGAATGCATCAGATTCCCTGGAACTGGAGTTACTGATAATTGTGAGTTGCCATGTGGGTGCTGTGAATTGAATCCATATCTGCTCTTGATCACTGAGTCAGAAAGACCCAATTTTCCCATATTTAATTCTTTGTCCAAAGATACCATAAAATAGCAATCCTTAAACATAAAAGATTGAATTTATTATCACCTACTAAATTTATTTTTATGTTTATGCAAATTTGCATACCAATGACATGTATGAAGACTAAGAACCACACAGTTCATTATACAGACTGGTCTTATGTGGCTCAAGAGAGCACAGTGAAGTGAGCATGAGGAGTGGTCAGAACCAAGCCGAAGTACAGCCTGCCAGTGCAACAGTAAGTACCATCAGAAACACTCATTTGCTACTCATTTGCTTCGAAATTAAAATTTGACCATTTGCATTTAAAAATCTTTTACTGCTGTCAACTCTTTCATAACCTCTGTGTTTAGTTTTGTGACCCCATGTGAGGCTGTGACTCACAGTGTATGAAGCTGGAGTTTAGATAATACTTTATTAGTTTCCACAGTCAAACCCAAGGTTCTAAAAGCTTTACTTTTTTTTCCCCCTCCAGTTTAGAAGACAAGCATTCTCCTTGTTTAATTTCACTTAAAAGTTAAACTTCCTAATTTGAGATATAGGAACTGACCACTCACAGGACAGCGGCTACAGAGGTCAGGAAGCAGTTCTCTAAAGCAGTACAGAAAAGTCTGCTGTCTCCAAAGGTTAAAAAAGGAGATGTCTGAAAGGAAAGAATTCTTATACAGTTGTCCTGAAGGCAGAGATGGAAGTGATATGTTAGATAAACAGCCTTAAAGTGAAGGCTCAAGAGATAGCTGTACAGAGTTTGACCAGCCTGGTCTACACAGTGAGATCTTGTGTAGAGACCACCAAACCAAACCAACCCACAACACAACAAAGTAAATAAACACCAAAGCATCTGCACATACTTGTGCCCTGACACACACAAATGTGTATATACATGCATATACACCCAGACATAAGCACACATGTATACAAAGGTCACTGCATATTATTAGTACATATACATTATATGCTTGTATAATCAATTTTATAAAATAAATGCTACTGGACACCAAGGACAGACGAGATAACTTCAGCACTCTACATTCATCTAGACAGCTAATCCAGATTGAAAAGACTCAACAAAAAACCTTCAGAGTTAAACTGGATCAGAGAGCATAGAGACTTATAGATATCTAAAGAATATTGTATCTAACAGCTGCAGAATTCTTCCTGCAACCTGTAAAATATTCCCCAAAACACTACATTTTTAAGCCATAGAGAAAATTTTAACAAACACAAAACTAGAAGTAATTTATTGCAATTTATTTGGATCATAAAACTATAATTGATAGCTAGAGAAACCAGTTTTTAAATTTCTGGAAACTTATTTCTAAGTTTATAGCTATCATTACTTAAACAGAAACAGGGTCAGCAAGATGTCTTAGAAGGTAACGGTGTTGCCACCAAGTCTGATAAACTAAGATTCTTGGGAACCACATAATGGAGGAGAGAACTAACTCCTCTGAATTGTCCTCTGATCTTCACACACATGTGTGACAGGCAGATAACCCCTTGCATACAGACTCCACATAAATAAATAAATACAGTTTTAAAAATAAAAAAATCAACCACACTAAAACCCAGAAAGAACTCAAACAATATGATGCACCAAGACTCAGTAGATGAGAAACAAAAATGTTCAAAAGAACAATTTAAAGAATCAATGAGGGGATGGTGAGATGCTTATGAGCACGAGCACTTGTCCTTCTGAGGACCTGAGTTTGGTTTCTAGTATTCAAGGTGGCTCATTAATGGCCTGTAACTCCAGGGGATCTGATGCCTTCTTCTGGCCTCCAAGGTACCAGAACACATAATCACACACACACACACAAATTATTAACTAGTTTAAAATACATAATGGGGCCAGGTGGTGGCGGCGGCGGCGGCGGCCTTTTATCCCAGCACTCAGGAGGCAGAGGCAAGTGGAGCGCTGTGAGTTCAGGCCAGCCTGGTCTACAAAGAGAGTTCCAGGACGGCCAGGCTGTTACACAGAAAAACCCTGTCTTCAGAAACAAAAACCAAACAAGCAAACAAACAAAAACCATAATGAGAAGCAAGAGAGGGGATAAGAGGATGTGTGTGTGTGTGTGTATATGGTATGTTGAAATATATCTTAAACCCCAACACTCGGGAGGCAAAGGTGTGTAGATTTCTGTGAGTTCCAGGCCAGCCAGGATTATACAGAAAGACCCAATTTCAAAAACAAACAAACAAACAAACAAAAAACCCCCCAAAATCCACACACAGAACACATGGCAAGGCTCAAATAAATCAGTAAGCACAACGATCCATAGCCAGATAATCATGATCTAACAGAACACCACTACTCAAGTTAGATCATTAAAGGCTGCCTCTCAATACCTTGTTGGCAACAGCTTGAGTAATCAAGTATTATTAGGGATCCATTCCACACAGAGTCTAGTTTAGAACCAATGGCTACATTTTACCTGCTACTATTAGCTCAACTGTTTGTTTAGGGCAGGTAGACTGTTTTGTTTTTATAAAAACAAAGAACCAAAATGGGCAGTGGTGGTGATTGCCTTTAATCCCAGCACTTGGGAGGCAGAGACACCAGGCAGATCTCTGTGAGTTCAAAACTAGCCTGGTCTACAGAGTGAGTTCCAGAACAGCCAGGGCTACACAGAGAAACCCTGCTAAAAAAGCAGAAAAGAAAAACAAACTAACAAGTATATATTATATATACCAAATATCTAATATCTAATATCTATATTTTTATACACATATACATGCACGAACGTGCTCTCTCTCTCTCTCTCTCTCTCTCTCTCTCTCTCTCTCTCTCTCTCTCTCTCTCTCTCTCTCTCTCTCTCTCTCTCTCTCTCTCTCTCATGTGTGTTTTAAGACAGGGCTTCTCTATCTGACATTTATTCATTTAAGGTGTTCTATATACCAGATCCAGAGACAGCTCTAGTCTCTGGACCTTAGCATTCCGGAGGCAGGTGGATCTTTGTGAATTTGAGATTAGCTTGTTGTACACAGTGCGATCTAGTATACCAGGGCTACAGAGAGAGACTCTGTTTCAAAACACAAAATCTGATAGACAGAGATAATGATACTCCACTCTGTGTGATATAAGCATATGTATGTGTGTATATAGGTGTGAGTGCAGGCAAGGTCAAGGCTCAATACCAGGTGTCCTTCCTAACACACAATCTCTTACTGAACCTGGTGCTATTGATGTGGATAGATTAGTTGGCCAATGAGTTGGGGGGGGGGTGTCCACATGTCTCTTCCCCTCTGGTACTGGGGTTGCGGTTGCACTTTGCTGTGCCTGGCTTCTTACATGGGAGCCAGGGGTCCAAACTTGGGTTCTAATGCTGGCCCAGCAGGTACTATACTGGCCAAGCTACCTTCCCAGTCACCCCCATGATATTTTTCACACCCCCCCCCCCAAAAAAAGACATTAAACTTGGTTGTAGGAATTCAGGGAAGACTCCTTAGAAGAGATGAGCGTACGTTATGAGTCTGAATAAGAAAAGGCTCCCTCAGAGGAAATCCTTGGTCATGGTGACAGAATGCTTACTAACTTTACCCAAACAGCACCGGACCATTCTACTAGTCATCCATAATTTCATTTTGTGGTGATAATTTGTGTGTGCTCTAACAAAGCTTGCCTGAAAATCAGAGGGCAAACCAGCCACTAGTTAGCCAGAGGCCAGTCAGTGGTGAAGCACATCTTTAATTCTAGCACTCAGAAGGCAGAGGCAGATGGATTTCTGTGAGCTCAAGGTCACCCTGGGATACATAAGATTATTACAGTCTAAAAGAAAAACAGAGTTAGGCAGCAATGGCTCACATCTTTAATCTCAGTACTTGGGAGTCACATGCCTTTAATCCCAGCACTCGGAACATGGGAGGAGACAGGGTCTCAGAGTCATTCAGTCTGAGGATTCATGAAGACAGGATCTTCCCCTTTTCTGCTGAGGAGTTGGTGAAGTAAGAAGTGGCTGTGGCTTGCTCTGATCTTTCAGCATTTACTCCAATATCTGGCTCTGGGTTTTTATTATATGGACCAATTAGGATTCGTGCAACAGCATCTCATGATTCAGAGTAGGATAGGTCATCTTAGCAGGAGCTTCCAAATGTCTAAGTCAAATAGGATGCTTGCTACCCACAGATGACCTTTATGATGACAGGTCATGCTTTCTACCAAAATATTCCCAGCTTACACAGTCGCCACCACCCTACAGCCCTTTGTTTCTGGAAGGGCTCCCCACAGGAAAAGAAAACACTCAAGCTTAAAACAAGGTTTTAAAGTTTTCTGGTGTATCAAATGAAATACATGGTGGTAGCCCCACCCCAGAGAGTCAATGGGATGGAAACACTTCAGTTGTGGGTTTACGAGTACGAGCAAAGGGGCAAGTTCTATTTTGAATTTTTATAGTGAGAAGGAGAAAAAGAAAAAAAAAAAAAAACTAACAAAAAGGCTTTGAAAACCCCAGCTTGTTTCTGTTGTAACACCTGGAATTTTCACTGTGCTAAGAGTGTTAGCAAAGATCCTCAGGGACATACTGCAGCCCACCAAAGTATTCATCAGAAGAAAGTCACCACTTACAAAATCTTTAGGCAAGTCAGGACCAAGTTCTCAGATCCTCCCTTGACCAAATTATACTTACTTTCCCCAAACAGATAGAAATCTGACAAAAACAAAACCTTTGGCAAAATGAAAGGTTCCAGGAAAGACTGACAGAGATTTGTAACTTGATAAGGACATCAAACACTCAACTGAAAATAACTTCCCTTTAGCTTTTTACACATCTAAAAATAGAATGCTTATTCAACTTTTCTAATAAGCTGTCTTCAGGGGATTTCATCATAACTTATTCTTTGTTGTAGCATGCTTGCTGTTTCATAAAACATGTAACAATAGTTCTTCTACATCAAAGGATTTAAATAACTAGACCTCAAACTTAACTAGTGTGCTGGTATCATTATCCCTGCTTTCTCGGTTGTGAAACTGAGGCAGGGCAAATGAGACTTCCCTGCGGCTACAGAAAAAATTCTTGTGTAGATTAAATAGAGAATTACAAACTCTGTCACTTTTAAATTAAGAGAGGCATTGAGACCTGTTACATAAGGTAAATGCTCAAAACACAGGCTACTCTATTATAGATCTCATCTACTTAGGCCTCTTAAATATACCTCACTAGCCTGCTCTTAGAACACTTATCTACAGAATAACTGTATTTGGTTTCAAAAGGGCACAACACCAATGACCAATGCAGATCTGGCTCACTGTTCAAAGAGTCACTCAGTTTTTATATGCTGAGTACAGACTACACCCCTACTTTGTCAGGCTTCTCACTCAAATGCCCTTAGACATAAGATAGTCTTCCTGTAATACTCTAGTCCCAGCTGGGTATGGTGGCATTAACGTGTAATTCCATTACTTGAGGACAGAAGAATCAGGAATTCAAGGTCACCCTCAGCAACCTACATAGCAAGTTAGAATGAAAGATCAGACTTTCCTTCATTGAAGAGAAAGATAAGAAACAAGAGCCACACACTTGCAGGTCAAGGATTCTACATGAGTACTACTACTCCCCCTCCCCTCAGGGTTTCTCTGGGTAACAACCCTGGTTGTCTTAGAACTCACTCTGTAGACCAGGCTGGCCTTGAACTCACAGAGATCCACCTGCCTCTGCTTCTTGAGTGCTGGAACTAAAGGTATGTGCTACCTTGAGATTGCTAATTTTAAAATGAAATTTACACTTTGAAAAGTAGAAGCAATAGGTACAAGTGTATAAAAAAACTTAGGGATAATGCCAGGCACGGTACTGAACTCAGAGAGGTCAGAGGTTAGCCTGGGCTAATGGCAAGATTATGTCTCAAAAAGCCAACACTCAAAAGCAAAAGTAAAATGAGAGCCCTCTCAAAGACAGGATCCAGCTTTGGATCAGCACCCACTGAGCCTACTACTTTGGAGTAGGTTATTTAAGCTCTCAATAGAGAAGGTCAGTTTTCCATAGGAAAGTAAACTCATGTTGCCTATCTTTCAATGTGATTGTGTGGATTAGAAATCTGGATATACTACCAGATATGAACACTTTCTCTTCAGATCTTCAGAACAAATGTGGTTAATCCTGTGGAAAATAAACTTTATATCTTTGTGACCTAATTGGCTAATTAGCTAATTCTACTTCAGGGTAATTTCTAAGAATAGGTATTAAATTTCCAAAGTAATAAATATGCTTTCCCAGATATACTGTTTACTATATGAAATTTAAGTATCTTCAGATGTGCTCGGGCAGGTTCCAGGTAGAGATGTGTAAATAGTTAGCTCTTACTACAATACAGGTCTCTGTTGTCTTCAACGGTCACCACCTTCCACTCCTAATTATGAACAATTAGCTGTTAACACAATGTAGGCCTTTGTCGTTGTCAATCTCCACTCCTCCCATTGTCCACCTCCCGTATCTTTCTCCTTTAAATAGTTTTTATTGTTTTGTTTTTAAATTAAACCTTGCTAGGTGTGGTGGTACATGCCTGAAATCCAGCACTTGGTAGTCAGAGACAGGAGGATTACCACAAATTTGAAGCTACCTTAGTCTCTACACTGAGTTCCAGGTCAACCAGGGCTAGATAGCAAGACCCAGGATTTAAAGAAAAAGAGCTGGGCAGTGGTGTGTACACCTTTAATCCCAGTACTCTGTGAGTTCGAGACCAGCCCGACATACATTGAGTTCTAGGGCAGCCAGGGTTACACAGAGAAACCCTGTCTCAAAAAACCAAAAACCAAAACCAACTAAACAAACAAACAAGAAACCAAGAAAAAATGAAATCAAACCTTAATTAACCATCTTGAGGGGAAATGTAGTTATTTAACTGACATGCATTCTCTTTGTAAATTTCAAACAAATAAAAACATGTAAAAATGAAAGTTTTAGATGTTTAAGGTTATCCCAAGGAAGATTGTTATATAACATGGGTTTAAAATAATCCCTGGTATTTAAGCTTTGTAGTAATTCCTCAACTGTTAAAACACGGATTATTCTGAAAATTTCATGTTTTTTCCAGGAGCTATACTATCCTGTTCCCACCCTTCCCATCCCCACCATTGTAGGGATTTATGATGTTACATTGTAAATAATTATCCCACCTACTAGTCTAATAAAAAACGCTGATTGGCCAAAGGCAGACAGGAAGTATGGGCGGGGCTACCAGACTAAGAAAACTCTGAGAACAGGAAGAACAGAGAGAAATACAACAGAGACTCCAGAGTTGCTAGAGAAGCCAGCAGATGCAGAGGACAGCTATGCTGCTCTAAGAAAAGGTACCGAGCCACATGGCTGAACAGGATAAGAATCATGGGTTAGATTAAGAGCAAGAGCTAGCAAGTTATATGCCTGGGCCCCAGGTCAATCAGCGTACAATTAATGTAAGCATCTGTGGGGCTGTGGGACTGTGGATCCAAACCTTGAGGCTAGGTCATAAAGTCCAGGCCACAAGGCTAGCCCGGAAAGTCTGGGCCAGAAACATCATACAGCACACCATCACTAACTCCCACTGTTTCTGCAAAGACTCAGAAGTAAAGCTTTCCTCCTAACTCAACAAGTGCATGCAGGCAGCCTGACTCTCCTTTAGAGGGCACTTGGTACACACCTGCCTTCTTAGGAATTCTAACGTACTCCACTACAGTACTCTCAAATAAAAATCACATTTTCACTGAGTTATGTGCTGCCTGGCTGTACCCAGAAGAAATAGCAATTCAATGCTTTGGTTACTAATCTATCTGGCACCTAACGCATACTGTCTCCCTCCCTACACTCCCGCCAAGCACTCAAGCTTCGGATACATACTTTTGCCACCTGTAAAATAGAGACGGTATGTACCTCAGAATGTGACTGGGGTGGGGTAAAGGAAACTGCACTTAAAATATTCAGTATGGAGGATTCTGGTGCTGGAAAACTGGTGAATTAGACCATCTAAAAATTCTCTACAATGAGCTGAAACCTAACTGTCTGTCTGAGGTTTTTAAGGGTCACAGAGTCACAGATGTGGAAGGCAGAGTTTGAAGGAATAAGCCCCAGTATAAATGAGGGCTCAGAGAAAGGGAAGACTGGGGAAAATACCAAGGAAACCTTTCTTGTACTGTTGGCGCTTAGTGTAAAAAAAATAAAAATCTACCTCAGAATTCTAGGAAATCTAAGTCATCACTCAAGAATCAGGGTGAAATAAACTTTTCAAGCATAAAAATTCTCAAAACATTTATCTTTCATGTCTTTTCTTTAAAAAGCCAATAAAGCCTGGATTCCTTGGAAATACGGGATAAACCAATAGTGGAAAATGAAATCTAGACACAAGAGCAGGCAACACAGGGAAGAAAAGGGAATTCTCAGAAAGCTGTCAAAGGAAAGCCTAGAGCAGTTCTGTGCAGGCCCAGGTCACAGCTAGAAGAGGAGTATTATCACATAAGAAACAATGCTCCTTTGGAAAGATATAGAGAACAATTAACACAGCAATCAAGGTGACTTTGAAAGTGAGCAATTGGGGGTACAGTGATACAGACTCCAGAAGCAGGATGGCCACTCCAAAGAAATCCTGTTTGTAAGACCATCTCAAAACAAAGCAGAATGGCCCTGGTGAACATGCTAGCCTCAGAAGCCTGACCTGGGTTTGACCCTGAGCCCACATAAAAAGCTAGATAGGTGGAGTGGCACAAGCCAGCCCACAGGAAGCATCACAGAAGCCCAAGTGAGAGCTCTGCCTCATTAAGGTAGCACTGGAGGATCCACAACACACACACACACACACACACACACACACACACACACACACACACACACACACACACACACACACACTTTATTCTTAAAAGTTATTGTGTTTGTTTTTATCTTTCTGTTACTGTTGTTATTTGAGGCAGGGTTTCTTTGTATAACAGCCCTAGCTGTTCTATGTAGACCAGGCTATATTCAGAGATCCACCTCTACCACTAAAATGCCTCTGCATCAAAGCTGGGGCCACCACTGCCTGGCCAAAAATTTTATTTTAAGCCAGGTGCATACACCTTCAATCCCCAAATTCAGGAGGATCACCATGAATTCAGCTAAAGCCTGGACCACAGAATTTCAGTACAAGTTGAGCTGCAAAGTGAGGCTTTGTCTCAAAAAAGATATATGACTACTTGGAAAGTAGTTGACTAAATTTCTAAGTCTTTATCAGTAATCAAACCAAAGAGCAGTTAAAGAGTAAATAGGCAACAATGAATGGGATATGAAGATATATTAAACCAGGTTTGTTAGTACAAGACTATCATGCCAGCACTTGAGAAGTAGAGGCAAGAGAAGAGTTAAGGTCATTTTCAGCTACATGAAACTGTCTCAACAAAACAAACAAAAAATAAAATATGGTTTTTTAAGTCTTAAAAACTAAGGCCATGGCAGTACATACCTTTAATCCAAGTACCCAGAAGACAGAGGTTGGAAAACCTGAGTTTTCAGACAGCTTTATCTACATTACAAGTTCTAGATCAGCCCATGCTATAGTGAGACCCTCTCTAAAAACAGGGGTTTGTTTGTTTGGTTTTTTTTGGTAAACTATAAAGCACCACTAAACAACATATTACTATCTTCAATAAAAGTCAAGAAATAGTTTTTACCTTAAGTTTTGGATATATGTGGCGTAGAGAATCTGCAGTTCCCATGTCAGCCTCATCAGGAATGCACACAATATCTAGTTTCATTTTCATTTTGAATTCTGTGCAGAGAGCCTTTTGGACTTCTTTGGTTGTTATCACAATGACTTCTAAAGGATGAAAGAAATTAACAAATGAAGAAATTCATTCACTGAGTCAAATGTGCTCTGCTGTGGTAGCACATGCCTGCAATCTAGCACTCTAGAGGTGGAGACAGGAGGATCAGGAACAAGGCTAGCCTCATCTACACATCAAGTTCAAGACCACTTGCCTCACAAATTCAAATATAATATTATTGAGCCTTTTCAATGTGTTTATTTTAAAAATAATTTATTTAACATATGTGTGAAGGTATTCAATCCCATTATGCAGTTCATTTAAAAATGCAATGTATAAAAATAAGAAGTTAGGTTAGTAGTTAATTTATAATTAAGCTTGTATTTTAGGTATGTTTTAGATAAATAAGTGGTTTAACACTCCAAAAATCTACAGATATGGCATTTAAAATGTTTTGTTAATTAAAGGTTTTCATGACAATGAGACACTCTGCTTTTGGAAGCACCAATTTATTTCAGAGATGATGGGCACTGCAGAAATGTCTTATGGAGTTTGCTTTCATTGTGGAAAAGTTAGCCACTAGGCAAAGAAACTGTTCTTGCCTTTGACTACTGACTATGTGCTGTGCAGACTGGACACACAGGAAAAAAGACTGATGAACTTTGCAAAAACAAGGAAGGACAGTCTTTCAAAATTTCTGCCTCATGGAAGAATCTGCCAGACTTCTACAGGAAATAGAAAAGAGACTGACAAATTTTGTCAATATAGGTGGGACAATTCTTCAAATGTCCTGCTTCACTGAAAAGTCTGCCAGATACTCTAGGCCTGTAGGCTGAAGACATTGCAGAGGAACTTTGGGTGACTGTCCAGGCAGCAAGATGTCTCTGTAGGTAATACTAATTTCTTCTGGGGTCTTTGCTGGAGTTGAAGACTAGATAGTTAAAGTTGCAGTTTTCCTTAGTTATGACAGAAAGCAAATTAGGTATAAAACTTAGGAGTCATGAGATAAGATAGACAATTGATTGTTTTTTCTGAATTTGTTAAATATTAGCAATCTGTAAATAATTCTTATTTGATAACTGTTTTTGTTGCATATAGTTTTACTATGTTAAAGTTAAAACCTTTTTTGTTTTTATTTAGACAAAAAGGGAGAAATGTTGTGGGATATTATTATTATTTTTTGAAAGACCTATTTTTATTCTGTATATTGTGTTCTGTCTGCATGTATGCCTGCAGGTCAGAAGAGGGCAGCAGATCCCAATACAGATGGTTGTGAGCCACTTTGTAGCTGATGAGAATTGAACTCAGGACCTCTGAAGAGCAGCCATGCTCTTATCTGCTGAGCCATCTCTCTAGCCCAGTGGAATATTATTTTAAAGTATGTTACTTTTTTTTATACTGTGAAACATTTACTTTAATGATACAAAGTTGTATTTTTTTTATGTTGTTTTTGTTTAACTCTGTGCAGTTGTGTTACTTTGCCTGTCAAAAATACCTGATGGTCTAATAAAAAACTGAATGGCAAATATCAAGGCAGGGGAAAGGATAGGTGGGGTTAGCAAGAAAGAGAATAAAATAGAAAGAAAAGAGAAGAAAGATCTAGGAGGAAGAGGATGAAGGGCCCAGTCACCTAGCCAGTAAGAGTGAGATAACACAAGCAGAAGAGAGGTAAAAGCCCAGATGCAAAGAACAGATGAAATAATTTAAGTTAAGAAAAGCTGGCAACAAACAAGCCAAGCTAAGGCTCAGCATTTATAAAAAAGACTAAGCCTGTGTGATTTGGGAGCTGTGTGGAGCCTTCTCCCCCCCAAAAGCCAAAAGACCAAAAGAACAAAAATAACCAACAATATATTGGTACCAACATGGGGCTAGAGTAAGAGAAAATCCAGTGCAAAAAAAGCTGTTTCCCCTTCAGGAGGAAGAATGGAAAGGACTCCTATCTATGTGATCTCCTGAGGCTCCTTTCTCCCTTCTATCTGTTCTGCAGCCTAAGACCAAGACCTAACCGAGTTAGAGGAAAAGTGGATAGAGATGCTATGAGGGGAGTGAGCAGGACCAACTGCAATGCTCCTCTACCTCCCACATCCAATGACTTTGCTTCACAGGAAAACAGTAACAACAAATTCACAAGACAGCATAACAAAACCCATTCATCCAGTGGTACTGGGAGGCAGGAAGGAGAAATAACAAATTTGCTCAACATCCTTGTACTGGGGCCATGATAATCTTCTCTGTATCATTCCAATTTTAGTATATGTGCTGCTAAAGCAAGCACTGTTTTAAGTTTTGTTTGTTTTTTGAGACAGGGTTTCCCTGTGTAAAAGCTTTGGCTGTCCTGGAACTCATTCTGTAAACCAGGCTGGCCTCAAACTCATAGAAATTCACCTGCCTCTGCATCCTGTATGCTGGGCACTAAAGGTGTGTACCACTACACCTAGCTGTTTTAAATTTTTAATATAATTATTTTATTAATTTCTGAGAATTTCATACACGCATATATTTTGATCATATTGCCAAATCCTCCCAAATCTATCCTCCACTCCTTATCATTACGTTTAAAAAAAATGTGTGTGCATGTGCTTGGTGTTTGTGTATGGGCATACTTGCCACAACACACTTGTGGCAATCAGGACTACTTTGTGGGGGTATGTTCTTTCCACTCAGCTTTACTAGGGTTCCAGAGATTGAACTAAGTTTACTATGTAGCCTTTACCTACTAAGCCATCTCACTGGCCCCACCTGGTTTTAGATGCATGTTTTCAATGAATTCTTACAACAGTCTCACTTGTAAAGTAAGAACCATAGGGGGGTGGAAAGATTAACAACATTTGCTGCTCCTTACAGAGGAATTGGGTTTGGTTCCTCATACCCAGTTAAGGGTTCACAAGCACCTATAACTACAGTTTCCAGGTATCCAACACTGTCTTTTGCAGGCATGCATACATGTAGTACATATACATATATGCAAACAAACACCAGTACACATAATGTAAAAATAAAACCAGCCAGTTGTGGTGGTACATGAATTTAATCCCAGCACCCAGGGACAGAGGCAGGCAGATCTTTGTGAATTCAAAAGCAACCCAGGTTACGTAGTGAGCTCCAGGTCAGCCAGGGTGATGTAAAGAGACCCTATCTCAAAAGAACAATACAAAACAACCCAAAAACCAAAAAACCCACTCCCCATACTAACAAAACAAGCAAGCAAATGACGACGGCATTCCAAAGATTGATGAATACAGAAAAAGGCCACAAAATTTTCCTTGCCATTAATAATATAATAAAATGACCTTTGAGAGATGCTACAATAGAGAAAGTGTGGTTGAAGCAGAGTACATCAGATGTTCAATTCTGTTTGGCAGGCATGGTGCAGCACACTTGCAATCCCAGCATTCTCTAGGCTGAAGCCAGAGATTATGAGTTTGAACCTAGTCTGGTATACACAGGGATTCTGAGGTCGGCCTTAAGTTTTACCAGGTGGTGGTATGAGTCTGTAGACCTAGCTGTATGGGAAGCTGAGGCAGGAAGATTATAAATTCAAGATCTTACTGGTTACAAAATGAGTAACACATGCACACACACAGAGCAAGCAGAGGCTGGTAAGATGAAAGGGTACTTGCTTGAGCCCATGACCTGAGCTCCCAGAACTGATTCCAAAAATTGTCTTCTAACCTCCACACATGAGCAACAGCATGCATACATACACATACTTAGGTACACACACACAAAATAAGTAAGTGCATACAAAATGTTAAAAATTCTACATTTAGAACTGGGGATATGGCTCAGTTGGTCTGTATATGAATAAAATCATATATTCTATCCCCAAACACCATATAAAATTTAGTTTGGTGGGACATGCCTTTAATCTCAGCACTCTGGAGGCAGAGGCAGGTGGATCTCTAAGTTTGAAGCCAACCTGATTTACAAAGGGAGTTCCAGGACAGCCATGGATAAGGGAGACAGGCTACCCTGTCTCATCCTCTCTCGAAAAACCAAAAGAAAAAAAAAGTACTTGTTTGTTGTGGAATATTAATTTAAGATGTGCTGCATTTGTTCAACTCTGTGAAGCTGTGTTACTGTACCTGTCTAAAACACCTGATGGTCTAATAAAGAGATGAACAGCCAATAGCTTGGCAAGAAAGGACAAGACTGGCAGGCAGAGAGAATAAATGTGAGAAATCTGAGCAGATGAGATTGAGGAGCAGGAGAAAGAGAAGGTCGTCAGGGGCCAGCCAGCCATGGAGTAACAGAAGTAGGATTACAGAAGTGAAAAGAGCCCAGAGGCAAAAGAAATGGGATAATTTAGGATTTAAGAAAAAAACAAAACAAAACCACTAGAAATAAGCCAAGCTAAGGGCAGGCATGTGTAAAAAAGAGTAAGTGCACGGCATGTATGTGTGTGTGTGTGTGTGTGTGTGTGGTGTGTATGTGTGATTTGTTTGGGAGCTGGGTGGCAGGCCCCCAACACTTGCTGCTCTTGCAGAATACCCAAGTTCAGTTTCAAGCACTCATGTCGTAGCCCACAAACACAACCATCTATAACTTGTTTCAAAGGATCCAGCGCCCTCTTCTGGGCTCTGCAAGCAACAAGTATGAACACATTGCACTCACATACGTGCAGATAAAACACAATGTTTTTCAAAAAACTAACTAATTAGTAAAAATGCTACACTTAGTAAGCTCCCCTCAAATTCTGAGTGAGGTTCAGTAAGAAATAATTTATGCATAGTAGTTATTATATATACAACAAAATGCTACCTCTCTGTAGCAACAGTAAGAATCCAGTTACTAAAGGAAAGTGAGATAAGGACCCTTTGGTTTTCCAGGCTGTGGTCCCCTTGCCTCAGCTTCTGAGTAGGCAGGATCATAGGCTTATACCACCACCAGTCAAAGACAAGCTATTTAAAAATGTACTAGGGTATCCAATAAATTCCTAAATCTGTAAGATGGGCCTCTTAAAACAGTAATTTTAAAAAGTCTATAGGGCTGGTAAGATGGCTTAGTGCTTGCTGCCAAGCCTGACTCACTCTGAGTTCAATCTCAAGGACCCACATGATGGAGGGAAAGAAGCAATTCTCAAAGGTTGCTAGTTGACCTACATTTGCACACCGATGCCAATACTTCCTAAAAAGAAAGATAAGATTTAGGGGCTGTAAAGACGGCTCAGTGGTTAAAAGCACTTGTTGCTCTCCGAAAACCAGGGTTCAATTCCCAACACCCACATGGCAGCTCACAACCATCCATAACTCCGATTCCAAGGGATCTAACATCCTCTTCTGAGGATGCACTTGGTACACATACATACATGCAGGCAAAAACATTCATACTCATAAATTTAAAAAACCTAAAAAATATTAAAATAAGTAAAACAAAAGATTTATTTTTTATATGGGTGTTATGTGTGTATCTGTGTGAATACATTTGAAGTGCCCCCAGAGACCAGAATGGAATATCAGATTCCCTGAAGCTGGAGTTACAGACTGTTCACTGTGAGGTCTGAGCTGCCATGTGGGAACTGGGAACTAGAATCTCTGGAAGAATAGCGAGTGCTCTTAACCACTGAGCCATCTTTCCAGCCCCAAGAAAGAAAATCTTAAAATGAATTTCTTAAAACCAACGTCATCTAGACTACTGCACAGAAATGTTTAAGGGTCTGTCCAACCCCGTCAGTTGAATGAACTCTGTTGCAGCAGTCTGGGCCCTAGGACCGGCAACCTGATTTGTTGCATTCTGATTCATTCTACTTCATGATACCTCAAATTCAATATGGCCAAAGCTTAGCTCACTATCTCTGTTTAAACTTGTTCCCTGCCTCATATTGTTTTCCATTTAATGGCATCGTCATCCACCTAATCTGACTTAAGCAAAAAGTAGACAAAAACTTTTCCTACCAGATTTTGAGGAAGGTTCTAAAAGTCAGCATCTGAATTGTCTTTTCAATCTTCAGTCTCGTGCTTAAAATATTACCAAGCACATCATAAATTCTCAGCAAGTACTGACAACCAGGCATTTAGAGTCCCAATCTTGTCTTTATGATATTCTTACAGGGCCTATCTTGGATCAATGTGGAAAGCCCCCTCTTTAACAGCAATGTTTAGCACTATGCTCTTATTTTCCCCAATATAGTAAAAGTGCGCTCCTGGGTCCCCAATGTAAGTGTCCAGTCTCCAGCAAACTTTAAGTCCTTGTCGGCTATCATCTATCCCTTCTCAAGCTCATAATGCTGACAAATTATTGGGATCAAACACACTTAAAGTTTTATGACTGCATCTACCATTGCCATAGCTCACCTTCGAATCCAACACGCTCAAGCAGGTTCAGTGGGTACCAAATTAAAGGTTTGTTTCCAACTGGAAGCAGAGGCTTGGGGATGCTGGAAGTCAGATCTGTCATCCGAGATCCCCCACCAACGGCCATAACTACAGCTTGAAACTCCATTTTTACAAAGCTGCAAGCACAGAGGGAAGGAAAAGAGATGTACCACAGATCAAATGGCAAACAATACTAGTTGTTTTTACCACTGGTAATTCCCACTTATACCAGATACCAGAGTATGAAACACTCCTTAGCTGCAGCTCAGTCATCTTTCTCGTCTTCTCTAACCAACATGAGGTAAAAGGAGAGTAATATAATTAAAAACATCTGGCCCTTGTCCTTGAGTTGTTTAAGAGAAAACCAGTTCAAGTGCCAGTGGTAGTAGTGTAGGCCTTTAATCTTAGCCTTTGGATCTCCATGAGTTCAAGTCCAGCCTGGTCAACATAAGAACAGCTGAAACTATATGGTGACAATTTATCTGAAAAACACAAGCTCTCCAGAGTCTAGCTAGAGAACTATAGTTCTCACACCTCTTCAAGGAAACTTCCCTTTGAAAAAGGCTCAGATCAGTACAGAAAACTTCAACTGACTAAAACACAGAGCTGTGGAGCCCCAACTGTAACAAAACCCTGCAGCTAAGGATCAGGGATCATTAAGGAAGATGGGGCAGAGAGACAGGGCCAGGAAGTTTGCTATAGGATCATGTCTCCTAAATGTGCCAGAGAAGCTACACCCATAAAGTGTCATCAACATGACCCAAACAAGAACGATACCAAGAGACATACTGACACCTGAGAGGGAATGCTCACAAGGCCTCAACCCTAAGCAGAACTATAGGCAAGTAAAGAATGTTGAGAGCAGGAGAAACAGCCCACTCTAATTGGTTATCCACTACCAAAGGATCAGCCCTGAAAACATACACATACAAGTAACATTATATGGACTGAACAGGCTGTATTTATGTATTAATATTCACACACATAAAACACAATTAAAGAAAAAGAGGCCATGTTGAGAGTAAGATAGGCAAAGGAGTGGGGAAATAAAGGAAATGAGAAAACAATGTACTCATATTAGTATACCCTCCCAAAGATGACAACAAATTCAGCAAATTACAATATACCACCATAGTGCAATGGAAGGGATGTATCCAAGATACAGTGAACAGAAGGAAGAGAATACTTAAATCTTCCAAGAAAACACAGCAAGGTTTTACAAAATCAATTTTCAGCCAATGGGTCTTGACTCCCTTGATAACCCTTTATATCCAAAAATATTTACATTACAATTCATAACAGTTGTTAAATTACAGTTATGAAGTAGCAATGAAAATAATTTTATGATTGGGGCTCATCACCACGTGAGGGACTGCACTAAAGGGTCCCAGCCTTGGGAAGGCTGAGACCACTGCTTTGCAGAAGAGCAAAGATGGGTCTGGTTCTGAAAGAGGATTTCTAACATGGACTCTTAGTCCTTGAAAACATTTGGACGTCCAAAAGTATAAAACAGCGTAAGATTCTCCCAGTGATTCAGCCATCTACTATAGTCTTCTAAGCTCAGCTACAAAGATAACTCTCTAAACACAAATGAAAGCTTACATGGAACTTATACTTGGAGAAACAATTCAAACTGTTAAGTCCCAGAGGTGCTGCACACCTTTAATCCCAGCACTCTGGAGGCAGAGGCAGGGGATCTCTGTGAATCTGAGGCAAGTTCTAAGTCAGCCAGGGGTACTACACAGAGAAACTGTGTTTTGAAGGTGGCGGGAGTGGGGGTGGTGGGGTGTTAAAGAAAATAAACTATTTAACTTTGAAAGGTCATGGATTTATACTGATTTAAGATCTGGAGATATTTTTTGACTTACAAATTATGCAATCATTTTATTAAAAGTATAAAATACACAGAGGGGGCTGGAGAGATGGCTCAGTGGTTAAGAGCACTGACTGTTCTTCCAAGGGACCTGGGTTCAACTACAGCACTAACATGACAGCTATCAACTGTCTCTAACTCTAAGATCTGACACCCTCACACAGACAAAACACCAATGCAATAAAATAAAAGGTAAATTAAATTACACAGGCAGATGAGTAGAATTGGGAGGCACGGTGTAAAATCCACAAAGATTCAACAAAAAGTTTCTTTTTAAGTACAAAATACAATGTTCAGGGAAAAAAAAAATCTAACTTCAAATTGGCAAATGTTTTACATTTATCAGATTAATAGTCAGTTCTAGACTATACACATGAATATCTAAATAACAGAATTTAATATCCAGTATGCCCAGGCCACAAAATAAAGTCTCATAAGCAACTTAAAAGCATAGTCATTTCAATTTCAAAAAACTGCCTCAGATTGGAACTTAACTTTGGCTTGACAGAAACCCCACCATATCTGATATTATGAAAAGAGGAACAGATCCTTTAGAGGCAAAAGTCTTGGGGCTGAGTCTCTCTCACAGGTGATATAACCAAGGGGTAACAAAACTCTTGTCTCCTTGCTTCTTAGAATAGGGTAATGACCACAGATGCTGGAACCAGACTAAGTGCGAATTCTAGTACTACTGAATATTAGCCATATGAACTAGCATAAGCTAATTTCTTTGCCTTAGCTTTTTTTAAAAAAAAAAAAAAAAAAAAAAAAAACCAAAAAAAAAAAACCAAAAAAAACCTAGAAGAAATTGTGGGTTTGATTTCTCTAAGCTGTTGAGATTAAATGGAGGCTCACTTGTCTAGTATGTCTGAGGTCTCAGGTTAGATCCCCAGCACAGAAATTTAAAAAAAAAAAATTCTACATAAAACATACAAAATAATGTCTACATACATGTCTCATATTACTAGACAGAGGCTAGATCATGGAAAACCTACTATACCAACTGAACCACACTGTTCCATAACTCTGGGTCTATTTCTCTTATTTTATTTACCATACGTGTGTGTTTTTCCTGAATATATGGAGTCAGATAATCTAGAACTGGAGTTATAGGTAGTTGTAAGCCACCATCTGGGTGCTGGGAATTTAACCTGGGTCCTCTGAAAGAGCAGCCAGTGTTTTTAACCACTGAGCCATCTTTCCAGCCCCCTATAGGCTCTTTAAACAGACAGGTACTACTATGCTGCCATAGCTAGAGTGTAATGGATTTTCCCAGATGTGACACCACCATGGATCAGCACATGCAACATGGTGGTTCCAGACTTATTGATGCTTGTGCATCTAGAACCATGATTATAAAGTGTGTCTTCACCTTCTGGGTTCAAGTCATCCTCCTGTGTAACCAGCTTAGTAGCCAGAATTGCAGGCTCACTGTTACTCTTGTTTCCTAGGTTGGTTTTCTCCTGGGCCTAGTAATCAACTAGTAAAACTGTAAGACTCAGCTAGAGAATCATCTTGCATAGTAAGAAGCCACAACTCACTCTTCCCTCCCCAGCCACGGGGCTTCTTGTACTAGCTATTTCTACTACACTATGTATAGGTTGCATCAGCCTTTATAGGCTTCATTGCAGGAGTGCATTTAAATGCCTATTAAGAGTGAGTTCCTTGACTGGGCTGTGTGGCACACACCTTTAATCCCAGCACTTGGGAGGCAGTGGTAGGTGGATTTCTGTGAGTTCACGGATAGTGTGGTCTACAAATCAAATTCCACGTCAGCCAGAACTGTTGCACAGAGAAACTTTGTCTCCCACACACACACACCAAAAAAAAGTTGGGAGCTGTGTGTTGACAGGATGCTCCCAGATGCCAGGTAGTGTTTGTGAAATGAGCTTTGTGGTGTGGACCTCACAACAGCCCATTAATGTGTACAAAACAAGAAAGGCATGTAGAACCCAAGTGACTAGAATCTAGGATTCTCAATCTCTGGGCTTAAAAAGAAAAATGCAACCTAAGAAACAGAGTAATAACTGTGAACCTAACTAACTAATCATACTAAGCTGACCCCAAAGTCTCAATATTACCATCATGATTCCCGATATCAAGATGATAAGTCTCAAACGTCTCCAAGTTTTTACGGGAGGCATTTACAGCATCTCAAGCATATCTTCCTCATAGCTCAAGTTGCCTTCTCCAGTCCTAAATGGTAAAATCGACCACTGCATCGTAACCGGTCTGCCAAACCTTGAGCGTTGAGAGTAAGGGGCCTTATAGTATCCCGGTCCTGAGCACTGCTCACTTCGAGCAGGACCTTCCCTCCCCGAAACTCGGTTTTTCCATCTGTTGCACAAAGTGGCTTGGATTCTCCAGGCTCCCAGTTGGGACACATGGCTCCATGGCCGCATCCAGCAGGTATTCGCGCAGGCGGTTTCGGGACTCAGAATCCCGTCTGCCCACTCGGACCCTACTCAACGAGCTCGCCTCCCTAGGAACCGAGCTCTCCAGCACCCGCGCGCCGCTCACCCAGCTCAGCCGGCTCGTTCACCGCCTGGCTCCGTCCAAACCCCGGCTTTACCTCAGCTCCCTCAGCCGCCGCCGCTCCCAGCGCTCCCCACGCCGCCTCTCCCTGACAAACCAATGGCGCAGGCGCGCGGTGGCCGAGCGGTTCGATATGACGCGCTGGGAGGACCCAGGAAAGAGGGACGAGCGCCGAGTGATAGATGGCGGAGCGTAAAGATGGACCTACCGAGCCTGTTGGAGACCCGGAGATGCAAGAGCTATGGTATGGGGGTTTTTGCATTACCGCCCTTTCCCCTTTCGTTCATTCATAAATGGCCAGTGTTTATCGAGTGTCCCCTCCAGTCTCTTCCGTTTGGGTGTTGCCAATCTGTATCCCTCTCCAAAGGTGCTGCAAATTTTGGTTGTTAGTGGATTTTGTCTTGGGCTGGGCTTTTTGTTTGTTTGTTTGTTTTTGCGTTTTTGAGACAGCGTTTCTCGTTGTAGCCCTGTCTGTCCTGGAACTCGCTCTGTAGACCAGGCTGGCTTCGAACTCACAGAGATCCGCCTGCCCCTGCCTCTGTAGCGCTGCCACCACCGCCTGGCCAAAAAGTTATTTTTTTCCATCACCCTCCTTTCATGTGGTGGGATTTGAACCCAGAGCCTTATGCATGGTATGCCACCGAGCTACATTCTCAGCCCCTCACCATGGCTCTTGTGTGGAAGAGGACAGAGAACAGCTTGAGGACTCAGGGTTCTCTCCCTCTATTGTGCACGTTTCAGGGTTCAAGCTGAGGTTGCCAGACTTGGCAGCAAGCAAGTACCTTTGCCTGCTAAGCAATCTTGCCAGCCCCTTCTTTTCATTTATTTATATATTTATTCAAAAGTGCTGAGATTAAAAGTGTGAGCTACCACACCTGACTGTCCTTTATGACTTACTTTGAAATAGGGTTTAAGTTTGCCCAGGGTGGTCTGCAACCTTCGACCTCCTGTCTAGCTGTAATTACAGACTTGTCACCAGACCTCTGAACACTTTTACTTTGGGTGGACATTTTACCCACATGATTTTCCAACCTTATATACTAACAGCTTGTAAAATATTAATTCCTTGAATAGTGCAGACTTTCCCATAGCTGACTTAATTTTACAATATTTAAAAATCACATGTGTTAACATTACCACCAGTCTGATCTGAAACATCCTTAACTGTTGGGAAGCTGGCAAGTTTACAAGGAGAGATGCAAGCTTTTTGAAATTTTCTTTCTCAAAAGCTCAAATACTATCATTGGCAAAAATCCTATTAGTTGCTTTTCTGGAAGTGACTGGCTTTATTTTTGTAAATTGTTAGTCACTTTTTCATTTCAAGTAAATATAATATTCTGTGGGGGCAAAACAGTCATTTCAGCTGCAACTCAATCATGTAAATGCTTTTCTTGGGGCTGTCTTGTGTTCTTCTGTATGCACTATGCACACAGCTCTCTCTCTCTCTCTCTCTCTCTCTCTCTCTCTCTCTCTCTCTGTCTCTCTCTGTCACACACACACACACACACACACACACACACACACACACACACCTGATTTCACCACATGGATTAGTAAAAAGGCATGAACTTAAGGGCTGAGGATTAATAAAATTAACAAATTATATGAAATATTTATTTGAAAATTTTTAGTTTTGGGGAACCCTGCAGGAGGAGAGGAATACACCATAATAACATAGCTCTCAGAATCGACTATGCAGGGCTCGTAGGGACTCACGGAGACTGAAGTGACAATCACAGAGTCTGTATGGGTCTGAGTTGGGTCCTCTGCATGTATGTTTTGGTTGTGTAGCTCGGTGTTCTTGCGGGACTAACAGAGGGAATGGGGCTGTCACTGACTTGGGACCCTCTTCCTTCTACTGAGTCACCTCATCCAGCCTTGGTATGAGGATCTGTAACTAGTCTTATTGTAACCTATTATTCTGTACTCCAGTGATATCCCTGGGATGCCTGTTCTTTTCTGAGTAGAGGAAGGAGAAACTACAGTCAGGATGAACTACATAACAGAAGAATAAATAAAATATTTTTTGTTGTTTTTGTTTTACAGGAAAGCCAGGGAGGGATACATGGAAAAACCTTGTATTAAAAAAAAAATTAGTTTTATGTGTATGAGTGTTTTGCTTGCATGTATGTATGTGTACCAGATGCATGCCTGGTGCTGGAGAAGACCAGAAAAGATCACAGGAGCCCTTAGAACTGGATTTACAAATGGTTGTGAGCCACCATATGGATGCTAGGAACCAAAACCAGGACCTCTGCAAGAACATTAAGTATCCTTACCCACTGTGCCATCTCTCCAGCCCCTTATTTTATTTCTGTTGCCAATTTTTTGCAGTGAAGAACACAGTGGTTGCGAGGATAGTTTGGATCACTGCTTTGACTCACACTAAATAATCACCCACCATTGTTTCTGCCCCATCGGTGCAAACATCAATATGATGAAAAGGCAAAAGATGTCCTAGTATTCTTTCAAAAGTAGTTTTGTTCTAATACCTCCCTAAAAGCTTCCTGAGAGGTAAAGAGCTGCTAAGTGGTGGCTGAGACCTGTAGTCCCAGCACTTAGGAGACCGAGGCAGGAAAGCCATGAGTATTATAGGCCAGTCTTGGTTACATGATGAATTACAGGGTAGCAGGGGCTACAATGTGTACAGAGTGAGAGCCTGTTACAACACAACAAATCCCTATTGCATTGTGGATTTCCCCTCCTGGCTTCCAGGGCTTCTAGTACTTAGGATACTCACCACAAATACTACTGTCTTCATGTCCTTCCTCCTCTTGCTCCTCCTCCTCCTCTCTGATTATTTCTTATAGCCCATGTGGTAGCTCACGCCTTTGATCACAGCACTCGGGAGGCAGAGGCAGACAGATCCCTGAGTTCAAGGCCAGCCTGGTCTGCAGAGCAAGTTCCAGGACAGCCAGTGCTACACAGAGAAACCCTGTCTCAAAAGGCTATTTTTCATGTATGAGTGTTTTGCCTATATGTATGTCTGTGCACCACGTGGATGCCTGGTATCCACAGAGGGCATTGGGTCCCCTGGAACTGGAGTTACAGATGGTTGTGAGCCACCATGTAAGTTCTGGAAATTGAACCTGCGCAGCCAGTGCCTTTTTTTTTTTTTTAAAATAATTTATTTTTATTTTATGTGAATTGGTGTTTTGCTTTTGTGTGAGGATGCCAGATCCCCTGCACTGGAGTTACAGTTGTGAGCTGCTATGTGGATGATGAACCTGGTGTTGGTTTCGCACGTGAGTTCAGACACACACTACCAGTGCCACACTAGAGTTTATTCAGGAAAGTTGCCAGTGGTTACAAGGGAAGAGAAGCAGAAAAGAGACCAGCTTTCATGTGACATCTCCTTATAAGAGAACAGGTGGGCACAGATTTACGTAGCTGTGCCTAGGGGCGTGCCCTCCATATGTAATGTTCTGTCATTGCCATATTGGGTTTACCATGTGGTCACTACATGCCAGGAATTCTCATCTCCCCGGCGCCATGTTGGGTTATTGGGCCAGCACATTTACCACATGGCTGCTACATGCCAGGAATCCTTACATCTCACCCTTACGTTTATTATAAAAAGAAAGCCGGGTTATGTAGGGGCAGGGATATATGGATTGGACCAGAACAGGGTCGATGATCTCTTAAGGCTTCAAGCTGTCTTAAGGGCAAAGTTCGTCTTTTTCAGAAGATGAGAGCTGTGCCCTATGGCGGTTGGTCTGCTGGTTTTTGCAGTTCATTTCCTGCAGTCTGGGTGAGTTTAAGGCATGGGATGGTGACGTCTGATTTTCTGGAGCTTAGAAAAAAAACCTCTGAGTTAGTGAGAGAACCTTGGGAAGTGACAGAATCAGATGAGAGAGTGAGATCCCTGCTATTACGGGGTCTGGAGTCAGATCAAGAGAAGAGGAAAGAGGGAGAGAAGGTCTGAAATCAGGTTCATGTGTGACCTCAAGTTAGGCTTTGTCTATGCTCTAAATAAACCTTGAGGTGGCTGTTTTGTGTTTCTTCCTTCTAGCGGGCCCCAGTGGCTAGTGGCTGCCCAACAAAGTTTGTGGATCTCTGCCAGGTCTGGGGATGTCTGTCTTTCTTTCTCTCTTTCTCTCTTTCTCTCTTTCTCTTCCTTCCTTCCTTCCTTCCTTCCTTCCTTCCTTCCTTCCTTCCTTCCTTCCCTCCCTCCCTCCCTCCCTCCCTTCCTCCCTCCTTCTCTCTCTCTCTCTCTCTCTCTCTCTCTCTCTCTCTCTCTCTCTCTCTCTCTCTCTCCTTACCCCAGGTTCTTCTGGTTCCTTTTCTTTGGTCCTGGGTGGGGGAAAGGTCTTTGTTTTACCTGTTATCAGCTCTAAAAATGGCTCCTGGGCTTTTCCATTTTCCTGAGGCAGTGGCTGGAGGGTTAGTCTGTGGGGAGGGGAAGGGCGAGGCCAAATACCAGGGGGTAAACCATCTTGACTTTGGCCCTGAGAAGCAGGCTGGAATGGGAAACTCAGAAATGGGAAATTTTAGGAAAAAGTGTCTAGCAACAGAAGGATTCTGGGTGTCCCACACTTGGGGGTCCACCTGGGAGGCTGGAAGAGAGTGTTGGGGGGTCTGGTACTGACAGGCTGAGCAGATAGCAAGAGAAGCAAGGGAGCGGCTGGAGCAGTTGGCAAGGCTGGATTCAGGTGAATATGGTGACTAAAAGAAATGAAAGCTTCTATTTTAGTTAAAAAAATCCCTTCCCATTAGGGGTACAGGGCAGGTTGGCATGACCAAAAATGAATGGGTGATAAGAGTATCTCTGAAAGTACAATTAAGTGGCAGCATCTGATGATTTGTTTGCCTCCCACCCCAACAATAGAGAGGCTAGAGAGGTAGAGCCCCAAAACTCTGCAGGACTGAGTATGTGGCACCAATGTCCACAAGGATGGCGATGGACCGCCCTTGTACCATTATGACTACTGGAGGCTCCCTTTGTGTAATGACGGTAATAAGGTTAGGGAAGCCTGGGCACCATCAACCATTCACAGCCAGGCCTAGGAGATCAGCTGGGGAGTGGTCCTTGTGTAATGTCCCCCTATCATGTGGAGCTTGGGGACAGTCACTTAGACCAGTGTTTCCCTTGATGGCACCCAGGACAAGGCCTGAACAGCCTCTGCAAGGCTGGGCAAAATTGAGACCAGTGGCCGAGATGGTCACACTTAAAGCACGCACCGGGAGGTCTTGGGCTCTGCCACGAGAGGAGGTGAAGGAGCTGGCTGGATCGATTTGTCAGCAGGAGGTATCTTTCCTGGCGTGTTTTCTCATCTCTCCTGTGATGCACCTTAAAAACCAGCACTAAGGCATCTGCCTATGAAGTCAGTGGTCCCCTCTCAAGGGATCTAAATTTAACTCTGATGTCAGGGTAGCTCTGGGTAAAACATGGGTCATGAGAAGTTGCCTTCCCTCAGCTCTCAGGATCTAAGTTAGTATACTGTAAGAGAGCATTTGTGAGGCATTTCAAAAACTGGGATAGAGTCTCCTGTTATCCTGTACTATCACCTGCATATTTTTAAAAATTGAAAGGCTTCAGAGCAGCTGTATGCAGACCTGCCAGTAAGCAGGTCACAAAATTGTCTCTTGGCTAAGACTCACCTTGGTGTATCATCAGCTCTCAGTGTGTGTGTGTGCTGTATTTGTCTGATGAACCTCATCTGCGTGAATTTTGGCTTGTTTCATACTCACCTTTGCTCTTTAGGGAGGGAATTATTTGCCAAAATAGTATATATATCATGAAAAGTGAGATCATAGGATTATATCAGAATTCCTGTATAAAGACAGTAGAGTTAGAACTATGAGCCCTTCCTCCATTTTTGCCACTGGAGAAAGCTCTGACAGAGGAAGTGGAGTATAAACTTCTGCTGTCTCCTCTATGCCAGCCACTTCCTGCAGAAGGAGAACTGATCAGATCTTTAGCAGCGCAAGTCATGACACCAAAATGTTGGTTTCCCGCGTGAGATCAGACACACACTACCAGCTGCCACACTAGAGTTTATTCAGGGGAATTGCCAACCAAATACAAGGGCAGAGGATCAGAAGAGACAGCCTTTCATGTAGTGTCTCCTTATAAGAGAGTGGGTGAGCACAGATTTACATAGCCACGCCAGCACCATGTTGAGTTTACCACGTGACTACTACATGCCAGGAATTCTTCTCACCCTGGCACCATGTTAGTCTAGCATGTTTACCATGTAGCTGCTATGTGCCAGGAATCCCTACACCTGGGTCCTCTGGAACAGCAGCCAGTGCTCTTAACCTCTGAGCCATCTCTCCAGGCCTCTTTAGGTTGTTGGGTTTTTTGTTTTGTTTTGTTTGTTTTTAAATCACATTCTTTGAGGAGAAAGACTGTTATATTTTATTTGTTCCTTTCTTCCCAGATGTGTGCTAAGTGAATAATTAAATTGGAATTTTCTCCTGAATTGTCCTTTAATATCCCATTTGGTGATAGCAGAACTAGGCCAAAAGCCCAGGCCGCTGAACTCCTGTCCTGAAGATCCGTTCAAAGTCAGTTCTTGTTATTCTCCTGAGACTAGGCTCATGCATATTAGTGCATAGCAAGTATACAGGGGAAACTTTGTAAATGCTTATTAGGAATGGGTTGTTCATCATAATGCTTTTCTGTTCACAAGTGATTACATCTCATTTTTCCCAAGGTGGATGAGGTAGGCTCAGAAGGCCAAATCCTCTGCAGTGTGAGACACAAAAGAAACCTTTCAAAAGTTGGGCCTTGATTCACAAATATTCTTCCCACAGTCTGCTAGAGAGCTCCCTTTGGGAATTTGCTGACCACATCATAATATTCATCTATTCCATTTGGTTGTGGGCTTGTCAGTGTGGTGAGGAATTGCTAAAGTGAGAAAACAGAACAAAACCAAACCTGCTTTGGCTGCGAATTGCGGGAACTCAAGTGTTCAGGGGGACTAATGGTAACTTAAGTGGGGGTGCCACAGTTTACTGTACAAGCGCTTGGTCAAGAGTGTAGACATTGGTGTTCTAAGCTGACGGCCGGGCCAATTTTCAGAGAAGTAACTTGATGAATTTCGTTTCCCCACTTTTATCATAGAAATTTTCATATTGTAGGTTCCTCTCTTTTCAATTGGAAATATGATTTTGAGGTCATATTTTGTTTATTCATTCAATGCCGATAGTTGATGCCTGCTTGGAATTAGTCCCTATATCAGTCTCCTTCCAAAGGACAATTTTAGGTTCTTATGATATATCTGAGCAAAGGTAAGGATCCAGTTTCTAACAGGGCTAGTAGCCTAAGTTGTAAGGTTTAAATAATAACAACTAAAGTGAGCTTATTAAAGGGTGACATTTTGGGGGAATAAGTTGGGCAAGAAGACCACACTCACAGCTATGAGGTGCTGAGGTGTTGTGTATGTGCATGTGTGGTCATCAGAGGTGGACCCCAGGTATAGTTCCTCAGGAGCTTTGAGAGTTTACTTTGAGACAGTTCCTCATTTGGCCTGAAGCTCATCAATTAGGCTTGGCTGGCTGACTAGCAAGCCTCCAGATCCCTTTAGTGCTGGAATAACAAATGTGAGACGCTACATTCAGTCTTTTTACATGGGCTCTGGGGTTCAGGTTTGCACTAATTTACTGACAAATTTATTTTCCTAGCTCAGAACTTAAGAATTTTATAGAAGCCCCCTCCCTGGCCCCAGTACAGGAGAAACTCAGGGCTCACACTTAACCTGGTACTTTGACATTAAGCTACATTCCTGGTCGTTACAGAGGATATCTAAACTTGGGACTTATTTCAGTGAAATCTTTCTATAGTGTGTGTTGCTAGGGATCAAATCTCAACACATGTCTAGGTCTTGCTTATTTTTGGTAGATCCTGTTCCACCGAATTCCATCTTCAGTCCTTCTGCAACTTTTCCTTTTCCAAAAAACCTGCTTTTAAAAAACCTGTATGTAGGGGTATTGTATTGTTTCATGGTACATAATTGTCCCACCCACTGGTTTAATAAAAAGTGCTGATGGGCCAAAGGCAGGCAGGAAGTGTGGGTGGGGCTACCATACTAGAAAAACTCTGAGAGCAGGAAGCACAGAGCAGAATGCCAGAGAGAAGCCTGAGGAAGCAGAGGACAACCATGCTGCTCTAAGAAAAGGTACCGAGCCACATGGCTGAACAGGAAAAATCATGGGTTAGATGAAGGGTAGAGAGCTAGCAAGTTATATGCCTGGGCCTGAGGCTGATCAGCCAAAAACTATTGAAAGCATCTGTGTGTCTCTGTGAGACTGTGGGCCTAGACCTTGAGGTTAGGCCCGAAATCCGGGCCAGAAACCTTGTACTACACATGTATTTATTTATGTGTGTGAATGTATGTGTATACATAGGGAAGTTGAGTGCAATGTAACAGGAATTGGTTCTCTCTTTCCACCTTATGGGTTCTGGAGATTGAATTTAGGTCCTTGGGCTTGGCAGCAAGCACCTTCAATTCAGCTCAGCCTCCATGACTTTCTATCTAATAAATTTAGAAGAAAAAGAGAGCAATTTATATTACTAAAAGTAACACATTACCAAACATTCAAAAATTCACCCCTCCATGTAAACAATGAGAAATGTGAAAAATCATTTTTGGATAGTCTCTCTCTCTCTCTTTCCAGGGTTTCTCTATGTTTCCTTGGCTGTCCTAGAACTCACTCTGTAGACCAGGCTGGCCTTGAACAGAGATTCGCCTGCCTCTGCCTCCTGAGAGCTGGGACTAAGGTGTGTGCACAAGACAAGAGCAGTAACTGGAAAAGGAAGTACAGCAAAGAGTCAGTTTAACACTAGACATGAAATTGAAGGTTTGCAAATAGCTGATCATGTGTGTTGACCCTGTTGTCACAGACCACACATCTGTAGACACAGCACTGTGATTGAGCGTGATCGTACCTCCACATTAAAGGATGCCTTAACGGGGTGTAGTGATGGGTACCTGCCTGAAGTCTCAGCATTTGTGGGGCAGAGGCAGTATTGCTGGAAGTTTACAGCCAGCCTAGTCTTCATAAGGAGTTCCAGACCAGGCCAGCCAGGGTCACACAGCAAGACTGTCAGAAGCACTGGAGGAAGTGTCCAGACCAGGCCAGCCAGGGTCACACAGCAGGACTGTCAGAAGCACTGGAGGAAGTGTCCAGACCAGGCCAGCCAGGGTCACACAGCAGGACTGTCAGAAGCACTGGAGGAAGTGTCCAGACCAGGCCAGCCAGGGTCACACAGCAGGACTGTCAGAAGCACTGGAGGAAGTGTCCAGACCAGGCCAGCCAGGGTCACACAGCAGGACTGTCAGAAGCACTGGAGGAAGTGTTCCTCAGAGACTCTAATTAGATGGAACAATACCCAGAATAAAATGTCTCCAGGGCTGCAGAGAGTTAAGGGCTGTTAGAGCTCTTCTAGAGGGCCTTCAGCTCTAGGGGATCTAGTGCCTTCTTACGGCCTCCTTGGGTGCCTACATTCATGTACACATAATTTTAAAAATAAATCTTTAAAAAGGAGAGACTAAAATGTTTCAGTGGATCCACACGTAGATTATGGCAGTTCATGGAGAAGATGCAGGCTCCACACTTAACACAACAAGAAGGGTGCAGCTAAGTTGTGCTACAAGAACAACCGATCTAGCCATGGTGCTTCAGATTTGATGCCTGACACTTGTACTCCATGCCCCCCTCCCATCTTTTGGATTTTTTTGTGACTTGGCTGTCCTGGAACTCACTCTGTAGACTAGGCTGGCCTTGAACTCACAAAGATCTACCTGCTTCTGCCTCCTGAGTGCTGGGATTAAAGGCCTGCACCACCACCAGCAGGGTCATTCTTCATTTCTAAATGAATACAAAGCAGGCTGCAAAATATACTAAGGACACCCCACAGTACTTGCAGGGAAGGCGCTTCCCTGACAGAAGAGAAGGCACCTCTTCCACCAGCAGGACCAGGGGCAGCTTGCTGAGAACAGACTAAGTGAATGTACAGCTGCTGGGTATCCTGCTGCCCCAGCTCCTTGGGCAGGTTGGGGAGAAGGGTGCTCATGGATGTCCCCTGTGGGGCACTCACAGTGCATGGGTGGGACAGGAAGCTCAGCTGGGTGTGAGTTCCAGAGTTTGGGAGAGAGGCCTAGACATTCACACAGCCATGTGGAGAGGGTAGTAAGAGCTTTCTTAGTGGCAGCATGAGTTCTAGAGGACATATTCGAAAGTTTATGGTCTGCCTGGATAGGCAATTAATGGTCATACACTGTACCAGGACACCACGACAGTCTCTGAACCTGGGGCAGACAGTCGTTCCAAGTCTGTCAAGATCAGCTGTCCCAGCTTTACCCTCCATGTACTACCCTTGTGCTCACTTGCTTCTGGAGTGGGTATCCAAGCTCTAAGTCACATTCATCTTAAACTGTGTCAGCGTTGTGTCCTCTAAGCCCTCATTCCAGCCTGCCCTTCAGATGTAACCTGTTACTGTGAGCTTCCCCCTGCTATCAGAACAGCCTCAGAGCTCCTTCCAGGACGTAGTAGCACCATCACAAAAAGCACATTCTAAAGAGATGAATTCGTTTATTCAATTTTCTTATGTGCAAGACCTTGTAGAGGAGTGTCATGGAGGCCCTCAGCAGGTTTGACATCTAGGGAAATTACTGAAAGTTCTGAGGACATAAGGCTCCACAGCTGTGTGAGATCTTGGGGGTGAAAGACATGGAGTTTGACTGGGAATCACACAGGGGGATTGAGTTTTGGCTGCTGGTAAGACTGGATGTTGACTGGATGTGCATTCTAAGCCACAGGAAGGACAAAGCTCACACGCCTCTGCTATGGAAGGAAGACTGGTATGCAAGCGTTGGCATACTCAACTGGGGCTTTATTCTTGGGGTATGTGACCAGGGAAGGTGACACTCTTATCTGTCCTTGGCTCCTTGCTTGAAGTACCACCCTACCAAGTTTTAAACATTTGGGCCATGGCTGAAGCTAGAAAAGGAGGAGGATAGAGGACACCAAAGTCCTTGGGTTGGGGAGCTAGACGGCCCCCTTCAAGTAGCTCAGGCCTGGCAGCTTGTGCTGGGCTTCTGGAAGATTCCGTCTCACAGAGGCTAATACCTGGGGAAGTAAGTCCCAGGAAGAGTAGGGCTTATGGGTCTGTGGGGGCTGGACCTCCAGTGTTAACTCATGGCTCCCACTGCAACCGTACACAGGCACAGGGCCTACTGTGCTGAGGTTTTCTGAACCCATCACCGCTGATCAGACCCACACTGGGTTGGCCTGGGTGAGGGCAGTGTGACACGCTTAGGCACAACCTTACTCCTCCCAGGGGCTCATGTCGGTGTCGATGGCCACACAGTTGTAGGCGGCATAACGGAGCTTCTCCTCACATACCTTGGCACTAAAGGAGGGGAAGAAGTTGGCTAGTCAGGCAGTTCTGCTGCTCCCAGGGGTGCATTTTGCTGGCCGCCACACTTCCCCATGAGGATGTCACCCCCAAGAATGACCCTAGGAAAACTCACCTGGCATAGTGTGGGAGGAAGAGTGTGCTGGAGCAGGTGGAAGACTCAGGCAGAGCATCTGTGGTCTCATAGCTGCAAGTTTTGAGAGGCAAAAAATTAGGAAGAGCTGTAGAGGGATGTATGTCTGTAGAAGGCACCTCAGGCCCTTCTCTGTACTCACACTCACCCCAGTTTGTCTGGGTAGATATAGATCCGAGCTGGGAGGCGGCTTCGGCCAGTGACAAAGCGCAGGAAACGGCTCCGATCCTCTGGGTGGAGGAGAAGAAAATAATGATGGTGAAGGAGGTTCTATACTTTTATCACAAGCCATGTCCCAGGGCAATACCAGTAGCACTCTGCCCCCTACTGACCATTGGTAAAACTGTTCAGAGCCTCCCAGAAGTACTGCACTCGTGTGTCAGATGGCTCAAAGTCCTCAAATCGAGCTGGAGGGGCCAAGGGAAGAATGCATTCTTAGGTCTCATTCTGCTGGTCCTTAGGCCTTATTACCCTTCAGCTTCACTGCCCTATCACCTAGAACTCACTGAGCTTGCGCAGAGCATCCACAGTGACCTCCGGATCCCCACACACCTTCTTTTCCAACTCTTGCCAGGTCAGTAAGTCCAACACAGCCTGTGGTACCACCTTCAGCAGACCTGCCTGCATGGCTGCCACCTGGGGAGGAGGGCACATCACAATGAGAGCTAGGATCAGGGCTGGTAATGGCGGCTACCGGGAGGCTCTGATGCTGAGGGAAGGGCCAGAGCTCCTGTCCTCCTACCTGCTTCTTGCTTTCCTCTAATCGTGCCTTCTGCACCAGCTGGATGAAGCGAGAGCGGTCCTCATATCCCACCACAATGCCTGTGCCCCCAGGAATCAGTTCCACCACCTGCTGATCACTCAGGACGGTGGTGAATGTTAGTTCCTTCCCAAACTTGAACTCAAATGTCTCCTTGTCCATCCCTTCCATCACTTCCAGGAGCTTCACCTGAGGATGGGATGAGGCAGGATGTTAGCTTTTCACTGGGGAGACAGAGACCAGGAGAGGGCTGTCTATGTAAGCATTGAGGCAATACCCAGCCAACCCTGGAGGTTAGGGTTGGCACCCTGCAAGAAATGGCACCGGTTTGACCAAAATGATGACTGGGAATTGGCTTGGCCACAAGGGAAGTCGGGAGAGAGAACATCTTGGACAAAGGAGAAAGCTCAAAAGGCCTTACGAGTGCTTTGTTTAGAGCCTGAGTGAGTCAAATGGCTGAGATATAGGAGTTATGTAAGGTCTTTATAGTCCTAAGCCCAAAGCAAAGTCATCAGATAGTTTAACCGAGGAAAGTGAAATAACTTCTCCAGCAGCATGGGAATGAGATGGACAAGAATACAGGGGCACTAGCGTTTATAATCCACAGCTGGAGCAGAAGGAAATACAGCCTGAACTGTGGGGATAGCAGACAGATGGGAGACACACACTAATTTCAGGGACAGACTGGACAGGATGTTGTGGGGAGAAGAGTTAAGGGTGACCCTAAACCAGGCATGGTGGCTGGCACATGCCTGTAATCCCAGCACTTAGGAGGTGGAACAGGAAGATCAGAAGTTCTAGGCTATCCTCAACTACACGAGACCCTCATGCAAAAAGCAAAAAACAGGGCTGGTAAGATTGTTCAGTGCATGAAAACACTTGCCACCAAGTCTGATGACCCAGGTTCACTTCCCAGAATCTACATGGCAGAAAGAGAACCAATTCCCCAAAGCTGACCTCTGACTTCTACATGTGTACCACGGTTCATGAACATACCTACCTACCTACCTACCTACCTACCTACCTACCTACCTACACACACACACACACACACACACACACACACACACACACACACACAATTAAATAAATATGCTTTTTTTAAAAAAAAGGGGGCAAAACCCAGAACAAACACAAAAAGACCCTGATGACTGTGGCCTGAGCAAAGGGGAATGGAGTGCAATTCTGAGCCTGCAGCTGACTGGGGATAAGGTGAAAGAGTATGCAGCGTGCAAGGCACAGGTGTGCCATCTTGAGGCTAAGTCGAGAAGTACAAACTGGAGGTGAGGATTTTAGGAGTTATCTAGAACATAGATAGCATCTGGGAGTTGACAGAACTAGAGAGAGAACACAGGTATCTGGGGCAGTGGGTCCAGGTCCTGCTCACCAGCACGGAGTCCACGGCTGGGAAGTCTTTGCTCCAGCTCACCTCCTCACCAGATAGCTGCTTCCACACGAACCCAGGAAGGGCCAGTACCTAAGTGACAGACACTGCTGTCTTCTCACTGAGCTCTTTCCAGGGCTCTGGGCTTCGCTGACAGGGTGATGACTGGGTTACTCACCAGGAACTCCTTGCCCCGAAGGGCAGCCCCCATCAGCTGTCCAATCCACTCATACTTGGCAAAGTCTCGGCAAGAGGGATTAGGCACGTACATATCCCGGGCCTCACCAGTGCCATTTCCCTGCCCCAAAGACAGAGCTATGAGCAGGACATGGGGTAGACCCTATTTTCCTACAGCAAGTACCCTGAAGACTTCACTAAAAGCCCACTTCTCCCCCTTTGCCATCTCTTCTAATTTGCAAAGGGTGCTCCTCTCCCTCTGTGCAGAGGATTCCCAGGTAATTCAATCCCTCCACTGGTTCTCAAGAGATCTGCAGAAATAGCAGAAGTTTGGAGTTATGTGGGGAGCCAATCACCTGGTTCGCCGTGCGCACAAAGAAGGGCAGAGGCACAGGGGTGTCAGCTGAGCTAGGGCACAGCTCTTCTGACATATCTGCCAGGCTGTCACGGAAACCACCACCTGAAATGACAGATGCTTTCAGCTGGGGACATCAGAGTCTAGCCCTCAGGAAGGGTAACAAGCTGACTTTCTATCTCTAGAAGCTGGTAATCCCACAGGGTTCTATCATTCTAAAATGACAACAATTGGAACCCATGTCAAGGCCTCACCTTGGTCAATGATGCCTTCTGCAATGAATTTACATTCCCACCATTGGTCATAGCGCATGGGCCACCTGTAAAGAGGAATGGGTGGATCTCTGCTGTGCTAGAGCTTGGCTCAGGCATATTAACTGGCCCAAAGACCGTCCAGGAAACACTATAGAGTGGTAACACTGAGGGTTGCGAAGTGCAGTGCTGATGTATATGCCCTGGGCAAGTCTCTAACCTTCATGCCATACCTGTAGTCCAAGGGCTTTTCATACTTGTCAGAAGGCTTGAGGCCTTCATAAACCTGGGGGACGTAAGAAAATAGAAGTGGGAACCATAGCGAAATTTATGTTAAGGGAGTTGCAGAGATGGCTCAGTGGTTAAGCTGTTCTTCCAGAGGACCCAAGTTCAATTCCCAGCATACACATGGCAGCAAACAACTGTCTGTAACTCCAGGGTCTGTCACCCTCACACATATATGCAGGCAAAATGCCAATGCAAATACAATTTTAAAAAGTTATGTTAAATAGCTGTCCCCATTCTTGCCCAAAGACCTTGTTCATGTCCCTCTTGGACTAAACTTCTAGGCCCTTGACTGACTCTCCCTCAGTTTATCCAGGTGTTCCAGACCTGGGTGAAGACTGCATTCTTGCAGGTAGGGTCCCGAGAAGGGCAGGCACGGTGTTCCATGGCAAGGCGGCGATTGATGTACAGCCGTGGCATGAAGCTGGGCTTGCTGCTTTCTGAATCACGTAGGCACTGTGCTACCAGGCTGGGCCGCTGGCGGGACAGCAGGAGGAACTGTTTGACTTGCTGGGGAAGGAAAGGCGGCCACAGCAGGTCAGTGGGCAATCAGCTTTTGTCTGGCCCTCTGTGCCTAGACCCAATTCCAGCCCTAGTCCAGTCCATTCTGTGCCTGCTGTAGTCCCCTCCTTAAACCAACCACAAAGGGGAACTTTATTTTTTAATTTTAATTTTATTTTATGTTTTATTTTTAGTTTAGTGTTTTATCAGATTAGTGCTTTGGCACACATGGCATCTAGCATTGAGACCCAATGCACTAAGAGTCACCCCAGTAAGCTGATATCATCCCCATCTCCTCAGCCTCCACACACCCTGCTACTCTAGCCCTTCTCTTCCAGAACCACCAGCACCAAACTGCTAAAAGACAGTTAGCAGTCCTATTAAATATAACCAAATATACTCAATCATGATTTTCTACCCAATTTTAACACATTTCCTATGAAAATCTAGGCATCTACTTACTGCCCATTCACTGTGACACTTTAAAATGAATCTCCTCCTTTTTAACCTGTACAGCCTCTTTAGGCTGATGGGGTGGATTAAATAGGCATGGTCCCCATAGTCTCAGCACCATGAGGAGGTGAGGCCTTGATGGGGAAAATGTGTCACTGTGGGAGGCTTTGAGGTCTCCTATGCTCAAGCTATGCCCAAAGGGAAACTTTTAAAATCTAATATTACCTTACAAGCTACCCCCCCCCCCACATACACATGGTTTCTCTGTGTAACAGCCTTGGCTATCTATCCTGGAACTCACTTTGTAGACCAGGCTGGCCTCTAACTCACTGAGATCCACCTGCCTCTGCCTCCCAAGCGCTGGGATTAAAGGTTTGAGCCACTACTGAAGGCTTCTTACAAGTTTTCTAATAGTTCCACTGACCATAGAAAAGTCCCTACTTCACACCCTGGTACACAAGGCATCGTGAGATGCAGAGGATGCTTCCTGTCAGCCTCATCCATGTCACACTCACATCTAACTGTGTGGTTTTCTTTAAGTCGTGTGGAGCTGCTGCAGCACCTAGTATGTGCTTTTTATACAGCTGTCCACCTGGGCTGTCAACTTTTCCCCCTTCCTATTACATACTCCACACACTTATTTGGGAACTAGTCCCTCAAATACTAACTTATGATCACTTGTGTCTGGTTTTCTTCTTGGTTTCCAGAACCAAAAAGGGTCTAGCCCTAGGGTTTTCAGGAACTTTCTGCAAAGAATTAAAACTAGATAAATGGGAAGGGGGAGCACCAGCCCAGGTATGTACTGCAGGGCCCAGACTCACCTTGATATCACTGAAGGTGCCCAGTGTGTGGTCCCAGGCAGGTACTAGATGGTGCAGGACACTGTCCAAGATCTTGATGAATCTGAGGTAATGAGTAAAGACAGAGTTTAGCTTGGAAGCTGGGCAGTGGTGACACACATCTTTAATCCTAGTGCTGGGGAAACAGAGGCAGGCAGATCTCTGTGAGTTTGAGGCCAGCCTGGTCTACAGAGTGAGTTCCAGTGTAGCCAAGGGTACACAGAGAAACCCTGTCTCAAAACAAATAAACAAAAGAATTTAGCATGGATGTTAGACTTTAAAGGGATAGAATGATGGTCAGGAGATACTCTGGCCCTTTAAGCAGACTAGTTTATTTTTACCAGACTTTGGGGCCTCCTCTATGCAGATTCCCAAGGCTTAGGGAGGGGAAGAAGGCATGCAGGCCCAGGACCATAACTACCTCTGAAGAAGAACAGCTCTTCGGTATAGTACTTCTGGGTCAGTGCCTTCTAGGCGTGGATACCGTACCAAACTAGCCGGCTGGAACAAGTCTGCATTCAGGCCTAGCTCCCGCTGTCTAGAGGACTTGATCTTGACCCCTCGGAGACGAACATCAATCCCGTCATCTGAGGGAAGGGGTCAGAGTACAGTCATTTACTGTGACTGCAGCCTTCCTTGTCTCTCAGACCTGGGAATGACTCCCTAAGGGTTGGCATTTTGTCACTGTTAGCAACTAGAGTCTTTAGAGATTCTGTTACATGATTCTGATATTTTTATATTCATTTCACTACGCTGTTGGGATGCTTATGGATCCTAACACAAGTTCCTTTTCTAGATAAGCCCAATTACCCCTATGGCTTCAGGGTGGCTTATACCTATCTCTGGTCCCACAGCTTTACTCTACTCCAAGTCCAGGCCTTTCTCTCCATCCTGTCAGTTTGCCCCATCCACATCCCGGCACTCCTCAGAGCCATAAGCCCCACCTCGACACTCAACGATTCGGATCTCGATGATTGGAAGGTGGACAGTCATGTCCTCCAGGACACAGACATCCCCAATCAAGGTCCTAGGAGACAAGTACAAAGCAGTTCAGGTACTTGCTGCCTTTGGTCTTCTGGGACTTTTGGGGTTCCATTCAAGCTGAGCTTAGTCCCATTGCTAAGATCATGCCCCACTTCCCACCCCAGGACAGCTTGCTCACTCGTCAACGCTCACGTCACTTAGCTTCTTCAAGTTGTCCCCTTCACCTCCATAGACCACTACCCGCTTAGGCATGAAGTTGTCATCTGTGGTGTCCACCGTGAGTAGCAGCTTCCTGAGGGTTCAGAGTATGTATCCGAGTGAGAGTCTCTAGGCACCCACAGCACATGGCTCACCTACCCCGACCAGCCCAGAGTCTACTCACTTGACAATGGTGCCTTTCTTCATGGTAAGCCGTACCCAGTGCTGGCACTGGGATCCATCACTCTCCCAGTAGGTGTCTGCATTGCTATCTGTCAGGCAGGACACATTGAACTCTTCCTAGGGTGGGGGCAGAAAGGGAGAGTCACATTTGCACAAGTTGAGTGAGAAGGGTGGGTGTGGGGTTCCTTATAGGGGTTCCAAGGGGAGAGGGACTAAGTGTGGCCTGTGGGGGTCGATGTGTTGGCCCTGATTTGGCAATGGGAGGTCTGGACCTAGCATTGAGGAAAGTGACTGTATCCAGCCACAGCACCTACCGTGTAGGAGGAGACATCTATGCTTTCCACATACTGCTTCACACTACCCAAGTTCTCATCTTCTTTGCCCAGGTGGTCATATAGGAAGTGGATCAGGTCCTCGTCACACTCATATGTCCATGTTGGGGGCACATAGCTAAGCAACCCCAAACCCCTAATTAGGTTGGGTTCAGGCTCTGCTCCCTCAGCTTCCACCCCATTCCAAATAACTCACAGTAGCCTTTGTACTGCTTCTGTGTATGCCTCAGCTGGCTGAGGCCTGGAGCCCAGTCGATGTGAGTATGTCAGGTCCACCACCTGCTCCCATCTGTGGGTACAGAGTGGGATACATGAGGAGGAAGGCACGCGAACAGGACATCATCTCCAAAGTCTAGAACCTTCTCCAGAGTTCTATCTCCAAGCCTCCAGAAACCTCACCCCACTTCCTTCAGGTCTCACCTCTGCCTGTTCTTGCCACAACCTCCACCCCAAAATCTCACACAACTCAAGGTTTGGATTTGGATTGTTTCCAAACTCTCTGCCCTGCCCGGACACTAAGTAGAGTTCTTTCATTTGCAGGACCTGAGCACCGGCCGGTAGTCTACGCCAAAGAGCTGCTGCTGCCGCTGCAAGTGGTCCGGAGTGTCGATGGGTACAAGGCGGGCCCCGCCCTCCGCCGGGCGACATACCAGAAGCCAGCCTTCGTCCAGTCCGCAGTCACTCAGGTGTTCGGCCAGCTGCTCCTGCAGGGACGTGCCAGATGGGGACAGTCATCAGGGAACAGCTCCTCGCCCAGCCCAGTCCAGGGCAAAGAGCACCGAAAGCAATGCCAGCTCACTAGGGGAAAAGGGGACGGAACAACCAAGGCTTTGGCTGAATCCAGGGGGTCTTTTGCCGGGTCCCGGCCAGCCGGGGCGCACCTTGGTCAACTTCACCCAGAGGCCGTGGCCGTTGCACAGCTCCTCGCCGGTGGTGCGCACACAGGCACCCCGCCGGAGCTCAATACTGTCGCGGGCGGCACGCAGTGGTCCCGAGCCGGTGCCCGGGGCAGGGCCCGCGGCACCCACACGCAGCCCCAGGCCCTCTGCCTCCCACACAGGCAGCAGCACGCGCGACGGTCCCGCAGGGTCCTTGTAAAGCTTGTAGAGCACCTCTCGCGGCACGAAAGCCAGCGCTGCGGGCAGCGGCAGCCCGGCCCGAAGGCTCCGCGCCGCCTCGGCCAGGAAGCGCACGCGGCCCAGGAGCTGTCGGGGGGACTCGAGCGCCGCTCCCGGGCCAGGGCCAGCCATAGTGAAGCCCCCCGAAGTGAGAGAGTCGTCCCGGGAAACCCTGCCCCGCAGCAGCAGGGGGACCTCAAGCTCAGCTTCCCACCACGCCCTGCCCCGCCTTCCACCCTACTTTGCCGTATGTTTTGGATTAAGTGCACAGACGATTTCCACCGTACGGTCAGGTGTTCTCTGACACTCCACGATACTCCCTATTTTGTGACCCTGTCCCCGACTAATCCAACCAGATCCAAAATTAGACTCCTGAGGTAGGGTATCATTATGTAGCACAGGCTCGCGATCCTCTTACTGACTGGCTTTATTCAAGCTAGTGCTACTGCCATTGTTCAAGCCACTATTCTACCTACCCTGGAACACTGCAATTATACTTTTCTTGTGCTTTGGCCTCCTATTTTTTGTCCGCCCCCCCAAATATAACAGCTGGAGAAATCTCCTCCAACCCCGAGACACGGTTTCTCTGTGTAGCCTTGACTGTCCTGGAATCCACTACATAGACCAGGCTAGCCTCAAACTCACAGACCCGCTTGCCTTGATGAAAGGTATGCACCACCACTCCCCGCTTGAGAAATATTTTTAAATTTGTTAAACTTTCCCAGGAGCAGCATGTCACTGACAGGAATGTTCAATCATTCTGGATATTTGCCTTCTGTTGCTCCTAATCCCAGGAGACTAATATTCGTTGTCTACTTAAATGTGATTACTAATTTCTGGTTTCCCAAACGATTGGTAGAGCAGTCTCTGTCTTGCTTAGCACTATCATTCCAAGCAACTATTAATGGATAATATAAATGCAAAGCAAAATTTTCGGTTCCAGAATGAAACCTTTTGCAACATTCGTTTGCCAAATAACATCGTTAGACTCATGGATGGGAGTGAAAGCGAGACTTGGGCTAAGTCTTCGGGATTTCCAGACCACCAATGGGAACAATTTTCTCATGTCACCTTAAAACAGATTAAGAAGTCATTTCTTTGGGTTGTCACTGCGTCGCAACAGTGGACTTTACGGTGAAAATTGTTGGGGTCCTACGGGCAGCAGGGAGGGCAGCCCCAAATCTGTCACTGGAATGGTCACGTGGCCCTCAATATGGCGACGCCCGAGCTTCTCTTCAGGAAGGGGCGGAGCCTGGACTGTGGGCGGAGATTCAGATTAAAGCACGGACTTGTGACTGCTCAGTTACTGTTTACCATGGAGGCGAACGGGCTTGGGTGAGTCTTCTGCTGCACGCGCTGTGGTTACCTTGCTTTCTGATCCGACTCTTCCAATTCAGGGATATGTCCTTAAACCTTTATTTTCCCGCTGCTCTCTAAGTACGAACCCAAATCGCTGTGATTCCAAGTCTTCCAATCATGGAACAGAACCTTCTCCGCTCCCTGCTCCCTCCCCCTATCTCCATTCCAGGCACTACCTTTCGAGACCGAGTCCCAAGACTTTCAGAGGTGATTCAGAATTTCTAACTAGCACCTGGGACCATCAACTCTGATCCTCTCTCTCTTGTTTTGGGGATCACTCTGCTTCAGAAGTAGGCCGCTCGCGTTAACTTCTTTTCCCCAAACTCTCCTTACTGGATTTTCACTCCACCCCCCATTTCCAGTCCCTCCAGTTTGGGAAAGCTGGACAAACTTGTAGGAGAGAGGCCCCAGTGGGGCCCCCCACCTAGAGTCTTGTGCACCACCTGATAGAGAGGAGTCGGAATGGGTGGGGTGCCATGGTTTGCAAGTGGACCTGGAGGCAGCAGATAGCGGGCCTGACTGAACCCGCCTTCCCCAATTGCAGTCTAGCATAATGGCATTTACTTTTACCCCTACCCTCCACTGGATTGACAGACTCCAAAATTTTCCGGAGCTGAAGAATGACACGTTCCTGAGAGCAGCTTGGGGAGAGGAAACAGACTACACTCCCGTTTGGTGTATGCGACAAGCAGGCCGATACTTACCAGGTCAGGGGCAAAGATGGTTTAGATAAGACCGGAAACTCTAAAAGGTGAAGCTCTGGGGACAATGTTAACTTTGAAAGAACTCCTGGCTGAGTCCCTGTCCTTCCTCTCTCTCCTCTTTCAGAGTTTAGGGAAACTAGGGCTGCCCAGGACTTCTTCAGCACCTGTCGTTCACCCGAGGCTTGTTGTGAACTGACTCTGCAGGTGAGGGTCCCACAACCAACCAAGGGGGATTTATGCCCTCAGTGTGCCATCTTACTAACCTATTTGTTATTCCCTGCAGCCACTAAGAAGGTTCCCTCTGGATGCTGCCATCATCTTCTCTGACATCCTTGTTGTACCCCAGGTAATCCTGAAATGTGGGCAAAAAAGGAAATCCTGCCTTGTCAGGTTTCAAGATAAGTACAAAACTGGGTAGAGGGAAACACTAAGAAATAGTTTGTCTGGGGATTTATTTTTCTTTCCTTATCATGTGGGTTGAACCCTTCCCTCTGCAGTTTCAACTTGTAAAACCAGATATTTTATCCCCTTTAAGGCATTGGGCATGGAGGTGACCATGGTACCTGGCAAAGGACCCAGATTCTCGGAGCCATTAAGAGAAGAGCAGGACCTAGAGCGTCTCCGGGATCCAGCAACAGTGGCTTCAGAGCTGAGCTATGTGTTCCAAGCCATCACCCTTACTCGACACCAGCTGGCTGGACGTGTGCCACTAATTGGATTTGCTGGTGCTCCGGTAATTCTGCACAGGGCACGCACTAGAGGCCATTTTGGTAGGTCTGGTATAGACAAAGGATTCCATGCTGTGACACCTTTGTATCCTTCTGCAGTGGACCCTGATGACATACATGATTGAGGGTGGCGGTTCAAACACCATGGCTCAGGCCAAGCGCTGGCTCTACCAAAGACCGAAGGCCAGTCACAGGCTGCTTGGCATACTTACTGATGCTCTGGTCCCATATCTCATAGGACAAGTAGCTGCTGGTGCTCAGGTGAGTCTTTACGGACAAATAGGCTGCAGCTTGGTATGTGAGGACCCCAAACAATGACTTCCTGAAGTGGAGAAAGCTGGGATCTTCCTTTACCTCCAGTGATCTGGTTGGAGTATCTAAGTTGTTCTCAACCTTCCTAATGCTCTGACCCTTTAGTATAGTTCATGTTATGGTGACTCCCAACCATAAAATTATTTTGTTGCTACATCATACCTGTAATTTTTCTAGTGTTGTGAGCCATAATGCAAATATCTGATAGGTGACCTGTGAGAGAAAAGTGTCATTTGACCTCAAAGGGGTCATGACCTACAGGTTGAGAACCACTTAGATTCTAAGCCCTTCCTGAAACTGTTAGCAAGGCTTAAAGGTCTAAGGTTTTGGAGACTGAAGCTTCTGCTAGGATCTGGAGAAACTGCTTCTTCTGCCTCTGCCTCCCAAATGCTGGGATTAAAGGTGTGTGCTACCACTGCCTGGCTGTTTCTCTCTCTCTCTCTCTCTCTCTCTCTCTCTCTCTCTCTCTCTCTCTCTCTGTCTCTCTGTCTCTGTCTCTCTCTCTTTTTTGAGGCAGGGTTTCTCTGTGTAGTATAGCCCTGAATGTCTTGGAACTCAGAGATCAGCTTGTATTTGTTTTCAGAATGTTGGGATTAAAGGCATGGGCCACCACTGCCTGGCTTCTTCCTTGTTCAAGGCAAAACTTTTTTTTTTTTTTTTTTTTTTTTTAAATGGAATTGAGCTCCTAGCCTCAGGGAATAGATCAGGGTTTAAAGTCACCTGAGCAGGATTGGAGCCTGAGGCACTTCCTCTTTGTGTGTTATATTTTTCTTATTACCTACCTATAGGCATTGCAGCTCTTTGAGTCCCATGCTGGACATCTTGGCTCAGAGCTCTTCAGCAAGTTTGCACTGCCCTACATCCGTGATGTGGCCAAGCGAGTGAAGGCCGGGCTGCAGAAGGCAGGTCTGGCACCAGTGCCAATGGTGAGGACTGGGGCAGGTTGAGTGAAGGTCTGTAGCACTCTTAGGGCTAAGACCTGCATGGATTAAAGTCACCACTAGAGGGCAGCAGAAGCACAGCCAAGAAAGACTACTGGGCACAGTGAGGCTTAGTGTCAGAGAGCTGCTCTTTTTCTCCAGATCATCTTTGCTAAGGATGGACATTTTGCCCTGGAAGAGCTGGCTCAGGCTGGCTATGAGGTAGTTGGGCTTGACTGGACAGTGTCACCAAAGAAAGCCCGGTGAGTGTTGGAGGAGAGGGGAATAGAGGCTGAAGTAAAGGGTACAATCCCCAAATATTAAGTGACGAGAATGTGGCAATGGTTTTGTTTCCAGGGAACATGTGGGGAAGATGGTCACCTTGCAGGGGAACCTGGATCCCTGTGCCTTGTATGCTTCTGAGGTAATAACTGGTGATCTTAAGTGTATGGTTTTATTATTTCTGTTCCCCTTTCCTCTATCCTATACACACCTAAGGAAGCAGGACATTTTAAAAGTTTAAGTTTTTGTGGTTTCTCAATTGTCTGTCCCCTCTTCTTACACCTTGGAGCTGAGAGGCCAACCCAGCTTTCTACTGAGTTAAATCCCCAAACTACCACCTGCCCCCTTTTTGAAAAAGTCTCATGTAGCCCAGGTTGGCCTCAAACTCACTGTGTAGCTGAGGTTGGCCTTAAACTTATCTTCCTTCCTCCACCTCCCAAAGTGCTAGGCTTGTGGGTAGCTCTCATGTGTGTTTTGTGTGTTTGGGTTTGTATGTCATGGAGCACATGTGGAGTCAGCACACAGCACTGTAAAGTCAGTTTATCTTCTACTTTTACATGGGTCACCAGGGTTGCAGAGCAAGCACCCTCCCTACTGAGCCATCTCACAGGCTTCTTACTTGTATTTTCTTAATGTCTGGGGCATATGAGGCATCTGATAAATTCTGTTGGATTAATGATAACAACACTGTAGAAGCAAGCACTCCTGCATATGTGTGCATCACTATTATGTATAGGGAGGATAGAGCTGATCTCTCCTATAGACAGTGCCCTCTTGGTCCTCCAGGAAGAGATTGATCGACTGGTGCGGCAGATGCTGAATGAATTTGGGCCACAACGCTACATTGCCAACCTAGGACATGGGCTTTACCCTGACATGGACCCAGAACATGTAGGTGCCTTTGTGGATGCTGTACACAAACATTCACGTCTGCTTCGACAGAATTAAGTATATGTCTTCCCGCTCAAGTACCACGAACACAGGTTGTTTCCATGAGAATAAAACTTCCAGAGTTGGAGTCTAACATGTTCCTTTGTTTGCAAAGGTCTTATGTCCTTATTTTCAGTCCCCACTCCCTCCCTCCCTCTCTCTCTCTCTCTCTCTCTCTCTCTCTCTCTCTCACACACACACACACACACACACCACACACACACACACACAGAGGCTTGGAACTATCTATACCAGGGTGGCCTCAGACACCTACTGCTGTCTCTCAGGCGCCAGGATTAAAGGTGTTCACCACACCAGGCAGGCTCGTTTGTTCCTTTTCCTTATGCTTCCTCTGCATCTTCCACAAGTCTTGGGGCTCAGGTATCAGTGAACATGCCCTACAGCATTAACCAGGCTCACACTACCATTTTGCTATCAGCCATCCAAGTCCATGTTAGGCATGCCCTCCCAGGTAGTTAGGGCTTTAACATCTATAGACAAAGGGTCGGGGGGTCCTCAGGGCATGGGGCCTTGTGTCTCTGAAGGAAGGAGAAATAGGTTAAAGGAGGAGCGGCACAGAAGTGGATAAAGAACTCTGGAGTTTGAGGGGAGGAAGGTGGAATCTCGGTAAACAGGAGCTAAGATGGATACCGTAGAATGGGAGAGTAGAAAGATCACCGAGGTACGAAGGTCTCTGAAGCCAAAGGATCCTCTGGCACTTCAGCTCACTGTGCATTATTTTCTGAGCATGCCCAATGATTTTCTCTAAACCTTGGATCCTGCTTATCATGCGACATTAGGACATGACTGTTTCATTCCTAGGACAAGGTTCTGAGGTGCTTTAGAGCTATGGAGATGGTGTGATGAAAGGAATCTTTTCATCTGTCCATTATTGTACATCTGTAGGCTCAACCACATCCCTGTCCCATCAAAGGAGAGAAGGGCCTCATTACTGATAGAACACAATTTTTGCTTTTAGGAAAATGATCTTTTCTGTGGTCCATGATTTATTCATAGAAAAGCATTGAGTTCACATACTTGCTAAAAAAGGCAATCATGATACAGAAATGGGAGTGGCTTTTCCCTTTTTTGCCAACCCATTGGGCTGAGACAGTGTAGGGGCCCTTGGCTGGACAGTAACACATTAGTAGCCATGAACAGCAAATACAACTTACTGGTCAGTTTGGAATAAAAAATATGACAAGTAGTTTTCCAAAGAAAAATAAATGAGAGAGAAAGGTCCTTAGTTCATACACTAGCTCTATCAACCCTCCCTGTCAAACCCACCCAGCTCAGGACTAAGACACAGAACAGTAAACACTCAGACACTTGTGTCCAGCTGATTCTTCTGAATGCCCTTGTTACCTCCTGTAGTTTCAGGCTAGTCATGAAGTAGTAGGAAAAGGACACACTGTGGAGGTCAGCATGGGCTGAGGGCCAGAAATTAGGAAGGGCAATGCTAAAGGAGCAGCCTCAGCCTCCAAATCAGCTACCAACGTGACTACAGTGAAAGCAGGCAGAGGAAGATGAGGTAGAGTCAGGAAGAAACAAGTTTATGTAAGAGAAGAACCGTGCAGTGAAGTGGCCAATTTTAACAGCAGAGGGACACCAGTGCTTAGAAACTTGTTTGCTGAGAGAAGGTAAATAGAGGAGGCTCAGAAATGAGTAACAACGTCTAGCTAGCCAGCAAGAGCAAGAGAGAGCTGGCAGAAAGAAGGCACACATGCAGATCCCCAAGCATGAAGACACCAACAGACTACATGTAGACCACTCACATAAAGACATGGTCAGCAAGCATACAGTCAGACACAAACATGTTTATACACAGATACCTCTGTGTGCCTAGATATACACATACACTTAACACTTAGGTATGCATTATCACACACATACAAATGAAACTGCAAACAAACTCAGTTTAGCACGTGTCACATAATTTACACACAGGACTGACAACAGGCATGCACACATGTAACTTTGTACACAGACACATGTTCTTATCCATACAGATATACACACATACAAATTAGAGATGAAAGCAGATTCTCTAACATAAAGGTGACCAGAGCAGATGTATCATATAAGCTCAGTGGCTTCCTAGACCTTCATCTTCTCCCTGCACTTGTTATTCAGGTGTTCATCCGGCTCCTGGAGTGTGTGAGGCAGAGACAGGAGCTTCGATGTCACAGCTTTGTGAGACAAATGTCTAAGCCCAGTCTCCACCTCTGCCCCTCAATGACCACTAGGCTAGTTGTCCTATCTGCAGGCCACAGTTTCTGCACAGACAAGACTTGGATTTTAACTGTCCGTTTTTCTCCCTGCTGCCCCCATTTACCCACTGCCAACAGCATAGACTCTGTATGGGAAACCTGAGAAATGGTTGTGAGTCTCCTCAGAAAACAAGCCTATCCTCCCACCCACAGCTACTGTAAGTGCCCATCGAGTCAGAGTCCGGATTATAAATAGTTACAGCTTCACAATGCTGACAACACATATACTGTAGTATTTACAATACCATAAATGCTTATGTTTCTATGGTTAAGCAATCCCTGAGATGGAACAGTGTTCTGTGTTTGCCAAGGGAGAGGAGCCAACGGCCAGGACACGCAGGATATAGGGGCGTGAGGTGACATGTTGTGGGGGCATCTGATCGGTCTGCAGGGCCCAGCTCCTCCAGGAACAGTGAAGCTGGAGTGGAATGAGAAGCTTGCCAAGGCAGGAATACTGGTTAAAATTGGACTCTCACCATCTGTAGGTCTATGGTACTTTCAGCTCAGCCACAAGTGCTCACAGTCCTCTCAGAGTAGACAGATGTTTCAGAGTCCATGTCCTGACCTGGGAGCCCAGGCTGCCCTGGCAGCAAGTTATCCATTTTTTCAGCCAAAGCGCTCACGAACCAGCAGCATTAGCTTCTTCTTGCCTTTGTAAATCTGTTTGAGGTTGTCAATGAATTGGGCAAATTGCAAGTGACCATCCTGGGGCAGTAGGAAGGTCTCCCGAGCCTTGCTCAGAAACTCAATGAACTCTCCGTAATGGCGGGGACTGATGTGTGTCAGCCGTGAGTGTGTGGTGTTGATATAGGCGTTGATGGTGGCATCCAGTAGCTGGCGCAATGGAGCTTTGTCTGTCGACATGAGCTTTCCAGAGCTGCGGCGGCCTGGGATACCTGCCAGGCCTGGTGCAGTTACCGTGCACCGACGCAGGATATCAGAAAGCACTGTGGCACAGTGCACACTCTTCACCACTAGGGGGATGAGAGCTGCCAGTTCATTCTTGCCCAGAGAGTGGCTAAGAGCACAAGCCCAGAGCACATCATTGATGGCCGGATGGGTGTCCTGGTTGTAGGCCAGGTTAAGATGGCTCATGGCCAATGAGGCCAGCTTGAAGGCACGCAGCGGGTAGCCACGGAGCTCCATGTAGCGGGCAATAGTGAACAGCTGTGAATGAGTCATGCCACCAGCAGCAGCATCAATGGCAATCTGGTAGGCCGCCTCAAAGGCAATGTGGTCTTTCTCACAGAGTGTAAGAGCTGATAAGGCACAGCTCTGCGGGTCCTTCATAGCACATTGCAGGGCCAGTGTGCGAGCACAGCTAGCCAGTTCCTCCCGCTGTGGGTAGTCGAGACTGAGGCGCAGGATAGTGGTGTGGGATACAGCTGTGGCAGCCACAATACTTGTAGCTTCAGTGGGGGTGAAGAGTGTGTACCAGCTCTGCAGGATGCTCACCAGGGCTCCAACACCTGTCAGGAAGAGCCTGAGCTCAGCAGTGGCTACTCTGTCTCAATTCAAGTCTGCCCAGATTACCACTTGGGGTCTGAACTTGGCCGGCAGAGATGAGTTCTCCCTCCTCCTCAGCAGCCATAAGATGATCTGAGGCAAACCAGGGCAAGGGGAACATCCCAGATGACCAGACCCTGTCTGGGGTCTTTTCCCATCCCTTCCTTCCTAGGCCACAGAGCTGAAGGTCTCTGCTGCACCCTCAGCCCTTCATAAAGATGAAGCTACAGAGCCCAGGTTTGCCTGCCTCAAGGTATAGCCTAGTTTTCCATGGGGTTCTAGCAGAAGTAGGACATCTGGGGGGGTCTTGTACTGGGGGCTTTGGGTTCTAAAATGGGTCCCAAGCCTCCAAGTTGTCTGGTTTTCCAGAAGCGTAGACAGACAAGGATAAAACCACTGGACCCAGTCCCTCCCAAGAGAGCACATGGGAACTGGGGGCTGAAAATGTATTCTCAGACACTTTTCTAATCGAAGTGGGTCAAAGTGCTGCTGACATCAGGATATGGTCCAAGCAATGAGGGCTTAGGCTGGCTGAACTAAGACCATCTCCTAGTAGCACACCCCTTCTCAAGCTGCCGGGAACAGAAATGCTGCAGCTCTCAGGATTCATTGTCCTGTCCCAAAAGTTGGGCCTAGAAACTCCCCAAGAGGAAGAGGAAGGTGGGAGACTCACCCACTTCTGTAGCACAAGTAACCAACCATCGAACCATCTCTCGGCGCCTCCAATTAAGGGTTGATAAGGTCATCCGCATTACCTAGACATGGGGACATTTCCAGGGGGCCAAGCTGAACAACTGGGAGCCTCTCCTCCCTTCTACATTCTTTCATGCAAAGGACATTTTTGTTTGCCTGAGACAAGGTCTCATGTAGCCCAGGCTGGCCTTCCATTCTATGTGACCTTGAACATCTAATCATTCTGCTTCATGCATCCCACCATGCCCAGTTTTTGCAACATTAGGGGTCCAACCTAAGATCTTGTTGCATGTAAGTATCACTTTACCAAATGTTGTTTCCAGCCCAACAACAAATATTTTTCATTAAATAGTGGTCTCTTCTCTGTGTTTAGTTTCTCCCCAGCCTGCCCACTGGACTTGCAGCTTCTCTCATGACTGGCAACAGATAAGATTCTTATCATACCTTGACTGACATGAGGAAGGGGGAGGCAGAGAAGAAGGGGACCCTCTAGTGCCTAAAGATATTTTACTTCTGGCTTTAACTGTAAAATAAAGGCCAATTTCACAGAGTCCTTGCATTCTGTCTACCCTAGAACTTGAATTCTGGAAGACAGAAAGACCAGACATGACTATGTTCAGTGCCCTTGGAATGTCTCCAGTCAACTGTCATTATGTCAGAAATCTAAAGCTGGGACACTGGTCTCATGCCCATACCTGTAACCCCAGCTCCAGGGCCACATTGAGCAGAGTGCTGTCTGTGCTGCTGTCCGTGGGAGTAGCAATCTTGAATGCGTCTTGGGCCAGTTTGAAGATGAGGGAGGAAGAATGGATGTGCTTCTGTATTGCTTCCAGAATAGTGCGTAGCCTCAGAGTATCTCCTATAGGCATGAGAAAGGCAGGGGCAGGTTCAATTGAGTTTCCTAGAGTTTCCCTAGGGTTCACAGCAGACACTGGCTGAACCATTCTCATTTATTCAATGCTTCTGGTTGGTCAGGTGTCTCTTCTAAACTCTCTGGTGGATCTTTATGTTCCTAGATACCCACATGAATTCAGTCTGCCCATCTTTTTTTCTATATATTTGTATATATTGGTCTTTTACCTGCATATATAGACCTGTGTACTCTGTGTGTTCCTGGTACCCACAGAGGTCAGAAGAGGGTCTCCAGTTCCCTGTAACTGGATTTACAGGAAGTTGTGAGCTGACATGTGTGTGCTGAAAATTGACCAGGCCCCTGGGAAGAGCAGCCAGTGCTCTTAACCATTCAGCCACCTCACCAGCCTCTCACCATGTAAGATTTGGTGACTTTAAAGTACAGTCACATGAGCACATAACTATAATGTCACTCTGGCTACTTTCACTGCTCTAAAAACGCCTATGCTCATCAAACCTTTGCCCATCTCTCCTGGACCCTGGCAACTCTAACACATACATACAGTTGGAATCACAGGGCACATAGCATTTTCAGATCGACTTCTTGCATTATGCAATACACTGAGCTTCCTGTATGTGAGGTTTATGTGTTTTATTGCTAGATAACATTTTACTGTATGAATATATCACAATGTGTTTATCTTTTCAAACTTTTTGGTTCCTCTGGGGGCAAAGAGGAATAGATATATAAATTCTCTTGTGCAAGTTTGAGTATATATATGCTTTTGACTCATTTGGGTAATACCTAGGAACATGACTGCCAGAACATATGTTAAGACTACATTTAAGCTTTGTTCAAAACAAAACAAAACAAAACCCTGCCAAATCTCCTCCAAAGTGGCTGTGCTAGTTTATATTCCCTAAGCAATGACATTGTTGCCAACATTTTAACAGTGTATAGTGGTATCTCATTGATTTAATTTATACTTTCCTATGATACATGACTGATGTGGGAATGTCTTTCTATATGCTGTGAATATCAATCTTTAAATAAAGGAACTGTTTTGGCCCATTACAGGCACCATAGAAAAAGTAGGATGGGAAATCAGAACATAGGTAAGAGGAGGGCGGAGTTAGATCAGATGGAGCCAGCTGCCCAAAGAAGAAACATATAAGGAATACAGGTGAGCCACAGGCTACATGGCAGGACAGATTAATGAAAATGGGTTGAGTTAAGATGAAAGAGCTAGCTAGCAAGGTGCCTGAGCCATAGGCCAAACAGCATGAAGTTAATATAAGCGTCTGAGTCATTTCTGGGGGCCAAAGCAGCGGTGGGCAGCTAAGGGGGTCTGGGGTTGCAGGTCTGTGGGTCTGGACCTCTGGCCGCCCAGAGCCAGGAAACCTTATTGTAACACATGACACTGAATATCATTTCATATGCCTGTTTGCTATCTGTAGATCTTCTTTAGCAAGATGTCTTTTCAGATCTTTAGTCAGTTTTATTTATATTATTGTTTTGATTAAAACTGTTTTATTAAGAAGCTTTTTTCTTTCCTTTTACATACAACTATTTATATTACTTTTGAGACAGGGTCTCACTATGTAGTTCTGGCTGTTACAGAATTTACTCTGTAGACCAGGCTGGCTTCAAATTCAGAGATTCTCCTGCCTCTTCTTCCTGAGTGTTAGTAAAGGCATGTGTTATTATTCCTGGCTTTAGTCAGTTTTTACATTGGACTGTCATTATTATTATTATTAAGGCAGAGTTTCATGTATTCCAGGCTGAACTCATGTAGCAGAGTCTGATCTTGAACTCCTGATCTCTTTCCTTCACTTCTTGAGTGTTGTGAGTGTGCTGCTATGCGTGGTTTGAGCAGTGCTGGGGATCAAGCCCAGGGCTTCAAGCATGCTAGGCATGCACTCTACCAACTAGGTTATATCACCAGCTTTCTGATGAGTTTAAGAATTCTTGGTACCAGGTGGTGGTGACACACACCTTTAATCTAAGCTCTTAGGAAGCAGAGTCAGGTGGATCTCTGTGAGTTCCAGACCAACCTGATCTACAGAGCAAGTTCCAGGACAGCCAGGGCTGTTATACAGAGAAACCCTGTCTTGAAAACAAACAGAAATAAATAAGCAAAAAAGAATTCTTTATATAGATAGGATGTCTTTTTTAAAAAAGGGTGTTTGAGACAGGGTTTTTCTGAGTAGCTATAGCTATTCTGGACACACTCTGTAGACCAGGCTGGGCCCAAACTCACAGAGATCCACTTGCCTCTGCCTCCTGAGGTATGCACCACTGCCAGGCACAGAACTAAGTCCTTTATTAGTTATTTAAGTACCTTCTCTGTACATAGCTTGTTTTTCATCTAATATATCCACAATAGTTAATTTTGTTTGTTTAAAGCATCAAACTAAGACTATACTTTGATTTTGTGAGCTCACATAACAGATGAAGAACTGAACTGTGAATGGCAATTGTGGTGACACACATCTTAATACCTGCACTTGGGAGGCAGAGACAAGAGGATCTCTGTAAGTTTCAGGCCAGCCTGGTCTACAGACTGAGTACCAGGACAGTCTCAGACAAAAACAGAAACAAAGAACTGTGACCTATATTTACAGATTAATCACATTGCAGTCTTAAATTTTTATACAGCCTAGAATACAGTAGTAACAGCTTTAAAGTCCTGTGGCTGCTTCACACAGTATCTGCCCTCTGTGAGCAGAACAATTCTATCAACCATCAGCCCGTGGTTATAGATAATGCTGGTTAACTTCCAAGCATGGAAGAAAGACTCATCTTCAATACCATATATTCCCTTTACCACTATTGCACTGAGGAGTTCTAGATAGATTTTCCCCATCTAGGTTCAGTGAGGTCAGTTATTTTTAATTCAAGAGCCTAGTCGCTGGTAAATTCATGGGCATTTCCAACCACTATGAATCCATTTCCTCTCGATTCTCATTATTATTATCTAGATATATTTGGACATAATTTCTGCTACATTCACTTCACATAACTGTACTTGAGTTGGTCAGGTTTTTCCAAAACCCATCCATGGCAGGTACTTGAGATGAATTTCAGACTTTTAAAAGCCAGAATAAAAGGATAATGAGCAGAATCCAAGTAACACCTACTTCCAATCACATAGTATTTGGGTACATAATATATGTAAGAATGTACACTGGGTTGGAGAAAGTAAGAATCAAGGCTGTAATGAGCTGGGGACTCTGAACTTGAAGGTATTAACAGTCTCCGATTCAGGCTGGGACAATTCTCCCTGTCTTACTGATAAAGAGTCCTGCAGTTACCACCACAATATTAAGTTGATAGTTACAAAAAATATTATTTGGCCACAACTTTAGATGGCTGAAGAAACAAACTTCCAAGCTGCAGCTCCATTATCTCTGAGTTTATTTTTCCAAACAACCATAGAGGAAAAATTCATGGGGCTGGAGAGACGGCTTATCAGTTAAGAGCACTTGCTAGTCTAGCGTGAGGACCCAAGTTTGCATATCAGCACCCATATTAGGTGCTTTATTAAGCTTGTGATTACAGCTCCCTGGGTGCTGATGCCTATTCTGGCCTCCAAAGGCATCCTGACCAAACATACTTTTAATTAAAAATTGAAAAAAAGAGATCTTAAAATAAATGTCCAGTTTCCTGGTATAGACACTCAAGGTCCCTCAGGTATTTTGTTGTCCTTATCTAGAGCTGCTCTTTGGGACAAAGCCCCGAGAGCTAACAGAACAGCATGAGCTCACAGCAGGACGCAGTCCTTCTGGACTCCACATTTAAGACCAAGTGGTAAAAATAAATCACATTGTCTGGTTCTGTGTGAAGATTTATAGCTCTATCTTAGCCTGCATTTCATCTTTCAATGGTCCTGGAGGCTGAGAGATCACCGACAATGATCTATGTTTTATAGATTTTGAAACCGAGGTTGGAAAACATAAACTGACTTTATTAGCAGGAAGAATACATTTAGAAATTAAATTAAAAATCATTTGATTCCGAAGCCAGGGGTGGTGGTGTACACCTTTAATCCCAGCACTTGCAGGGTAGAGACAGGTAGATCTCTGTGAGTTTGAGGTCAGTCTGGTCTACAGAGCTGGTTCCAGGACAGCCAGTGCTTCACAGAGAAACCCAGTTTCAAAAAAGGCAAACAAATATAATAATAATACTAAATAAAATAATAATAAACAAATAAAAATCATTTGATTATGGTTCTGGAGAGATGGGTTTTGGTTAAGAGAGCCTATTGTTCTTGCAGAGAACCCAAGTTCAGCTCCCTGTAACCATGCTAGGGGGCTCTGAGGAGATCAGAAACCTCCCACCTCAGTGGACACTGGCACTCATGTACACAAATACATAATATGAAATAATTTTTAAAAATCATTTGATTCTATATATTCAGGGTTTTACAGTTAGTAACTAAGACAAAATTCTGGTTTGAACCCATATGTTCTTTCTAATGAGTAGTCAACATGAAGATCCTACAGCTCTTGTCAACACAGTACACATGGTTTTTCTTTTTCAGAGGACCACACATCCTGGGTAGGTAGGCACAGTGGGTATGCTGGCGTCTTATGTCTACCTGTACTCACCTTTGGCAGCAGTCAGCATGGTAGAGGCCAGTTCACACTGCTGTGATTCCAAGTGCCCAAGTGTGAACCAGCGAGGATAACGGCTGGGTACCACAGATACCATGTGATGAGGGTGGGAAGTGTCACCAGCAGAAGATGAGTTTTCTAGAACAGGTAACCTAGAAGACCCAGGAAGTGCCATTAGCTTCATTAGACTCTGGCCATTGTGAACTCCTTTAGGGAAGTTTTCTCTCTGCTGGGGAGGAATTGGTCAGGGAAAGATAGGCTGAGAGCTTAGAAGGGTTTTAAACCACAGTATATATCAGACAGGTGCCTGGGCACTTAGAAACCTCATGCTGAGTAGATCCCACTATAAAGAGATATACTGACATGTAGAGCACATAAGGTTATCTCCAAGAGCATAAGAAACACATGCCAAAGAATTTCCTTTTATGCTAAGGAGCTCTCAGTCTCATGGCCTAACTAAAATTCTTCCTCTGTGTGGTCTGCTTCATCCCTGAGATCTGTACTCATAAGTCAAGGCCTGTTCTAGTTTGAGAACAAGATCCCCACAGAGTGTTGCTCTCAGCCTGGGGTATATGTACTTATCTCTGCTTCTTCATGCTCCCCTGGAGACCTAGACCTGGACCCATGACTGAATGCAGTTATAAAAGGACATAAATTCCTTCTCAGGCTGCCAAGTGGTTCCAAAACAGGGAGGCACCATATCTATTATACCTCAGGGGCCTGCCCAGACAATCTACCATGAGGGTGGGGAGGAGCTAAGTATTTCATTAATAAAGAATCCCAGAAATACCTAAGCTGCTCTAAGGGAGGCTTGGTGTCAAGGAACAGATAGAGGGGAAGGGAAGGAGGATAAGAGAGAGAGAGAGAGAGAGAGAGAGAGAGAGAGAGAGAGAGAGAGAGAGAGAGAGAGAGAGAGAGAGAGGGAGAGGGAGAGGGAGAGGGAGAGGGAGAGGGAGAGGGAGAGGGAGAGAGAGAGAGAGAGAGAGGGAGAGGGCACTGAAGAATTCTGCATTGGTGGAGACAAACATGCTGGACATGGGCTACCCACCTCATGGCTCGTAAGGCTAGCTTATAGGACAGGTCTGGATCATGAGGCAGCAGAGCTGAGAACAAATACTTGGCAAAGGTGTGCATAGGAACACTCTCCCGGTGGATAACTTCTCCTAGACCACTGAAAGGGCCTCCTGAAGAAAGAAGATGAGCCAGCCAACTATTATTTATTTATTTATTTTTGTTATTTCAAGATAGGGTTTCTCTGTGTAGCCCTGGCTGTCTTGGAACTCACTCTGTAGACCAGTCTGGCCTTGAACTCAGAGGTACACCTGCTTCTGTCTCCCCGGAGTGTGCTGGGATTAAAGGCATGCCCCTCCCTCCGCCTACTTTATTTCTTCATTTCTGTATGCTTATTCTAGCCTGGATGCAGGAGCTCAGGGAACACGGGGACCTTCATGACTGGGCCATGTTATAGAAGAGGGCCCAGATTCACACCAAAGGCTTTGTTGCTGCAGCCTCTTTCTTACCTTCCAGCAGCAAGATGCACTGTTTCTGCAGTGTCTGTACTAGCTCATCATCCAGCTGCAGTTCCTGGAGTTGGCTTAGGAGTTGCTCCTCATTACGGCACACCTTGTCCTGTGCATAGAGGCCTTCAGGCATTACCCTCTGTTGACCCATGCCCATCAGAGCAACTTCCAGGGCCAATGATAGGTATGACTCATTGCTGTTTGGGCAGCTTGAAGCCACAGGTATGTGCTGGTACACAGGTAGTCTGCTTTCATTCATATCTGAGAGCAACAGGCATACCATGTTCTTAGGACAGGTCTAGTGGGCTCTTTTGTGCCTCTATCTGTCCCATTTGGGGATATCACTTGCTTAATAGTTATCACAAAACTAGTTAAAACCTCAAAGCAGTAAGAAAAGCACACTGAAAAATGATTACAAGAATCAAAGACTCCTGTATAACACATAAATTGGGGTAGGCCAGTCAGGGAAGCATAAATTCTTATCTTTTGCCAGTGCATTATATAATCTCATAATTGTTTTTGTGTATGTTCCTGTTACGTCAGTGTGAGCACCTTAAAGAAGTGAGAAATTCTCATTGTTCCCTGTTTCTCTAGGGTCTGACACCAGACAGGCAGTGTATGTCAGTGGTAAACAAATAAACCAAGTGCAGCTTCAAGCTTTTCCAGCTATAAATGCCATTGTGTGGATGAAGGTGACTGAAGATGGAGAGTCCTTCCTTGTGCAGACATTAGAAGGACAATTGGGATGAACTCTTCCATCTCTCCCCAGAGACACCTAACTCCATCTAGTTTAACTCTCACTTTGGCGACATTTGCATCTTCTATATTATGATGTTACATGCTCCACTCAGATCTCAGGAAGCAGGCATGGGTTTAAGAGCCAACATCAGCTGTGTGATGGCACATGGCCTTTAGGGTACTGTAGTGAGAGGCTTAAATACATCAGTTCAAAACCAGCATGGGGAGTAAAAAGAAGTATAAAGGAGGGTTAGAGGGAAGGGAGGGAGAATGATATAATTATATTATAATCTCAAAAACAAAACAAACAAAAAATATCTTGATATCCCCCCCCCCCCCCCCCCCGTAGTGGGAACTGCCATGAACAGCTTGATACACACACTCTTGCTGCAAGTTCTATCCCATTTCCTGAACTTTTGGTCTCTGAATCCTGAAATTCTTCTAACCCTTCTTAATCCCCTAAGGAAAGCAGGACATGCACAGTCCTGGATTGTCTCAGGCTGACCCTTGTACCTGACATTTCCATGTAGCTGTCATCATTCAGGCGGCAGGCCTCTGTCAGAGTGAGAAACAGGCAGCCAATGGGATCCAGGGGATGGCCCACCCAACCCTCCAGGTTTGTGATTGTTGTACTTCCTCTCTGCAACAGTTCTGGAAAGAAGCAGATTTCACAGATAGAGATGGGCACTGCACTTTTCTTCTGCTTTGGTTTCCTACTCCGTATCATTCAGGCCTCAACTGAAAAATCAAAGCTCCCCTTAGTGTCATTTATTTGCTTGATTGGCCTGATCGCAATCTCACCAGCCAGCTCTAACTTAGACTCTCTGCTGGCAGTGCATATATGGAGACAGCTTCACAGTTTCAAAAGCATGTTCTCAGGGTCCTAATGGGCCAAGGCAGACATCATTGTCTATTTTAAAAAACAAACCTGAGATTTCACAGGAATAGTGGAGGCACTCCACTCAGCAGGTAGAATTACTTGGAATTCTCAAGAACCACTGTCCTGAATGAAAATTAGGTTCTGAGTCTTTTTAGCTCCTGAGGATTCCTTACCACCCCCAGACCCCGAAATGTTAGAGGATTCCTAATCACTATACCTTTCTTCTGGTGTTTATAGATCTCTAGTTGCCGCTGCTGCTGCAGCCTCAAAGTATTAATGATGGCCACCGTGAGTCTGAGAGCCTCTTTTGGATACCCATGAGATCGCAGCGCATCAACCCGAGCACAGGCTGTAGGCACATGCTCTGCCAGGCAGGAAGGAAATAATTTGGTTGAGTTCAAATGAGGAAGGTCCATCTCTGACAGACAAAGGGAGTCTATGTTTGGTCCATTTCCCAAATTCAATTTGACATTGCTTTATAACAGGGACTGTGTTTTTATCTGCAAGAATATACAATTGATATATGTGGCTAGAGATATCCTGGAAAGGTAGAACAGAGCTCTGCTGGCCTTTGCCTTCTGAGTGTGCCACCATGCCCAACAACTATTAACTTCTTTTTCTTTTCTTTCTTTCTTATTTCTTGAGACAGGATTTCTTTTTGTGACCCTGGCTGTACTAGAACTTAGTAGATACCACTGGCCTCAAACTCACAGACATGTCTCTGTGTGATGGGATACAGGCATTACTGAGGGAGACCTAGAGGCATGACCCTGTATGGGGCATGGCTAGCCCCCATTAAAAACCTTGTTGCACAATGCCTTTCTTCCCATTTGATCCTGCATTCTAGGGGAGAGGATTGGCACTGTCACTATGTGGGACAGTCAACTCTCCAAGAATTGCTTTAAGGTTCAATTTTATATCAGCAAGTGTTTATATAACCCCTTAATAACTACTAATCCTTTATATAATCAATTGCCAGTGAATAATTCTTATAGTATCTGGTGTCCGATGTGGGGCCTGAACACATGACCCTGAGATTAAGAGCTTCCCCAACATTGGGATTAGAGGTGTGTGCCACCATGCCCCGCATTATTAACATCTTAAATAGGGATGATCCTAACAAGTCTTTCATTTTCCTTTTCATTTCCTCTAGAGCTAAGATTAAAAAATATAAAAGCAACTGGGACTGGGAGGTGGAAGCAGCAAGTTTACTGGGGCTTGTTGGCTAGCCAGTCCAGCTGAATTGGTAAACTCCAGGTTTAGGGACAGACTGCCTCAAAATATAAGTGGAAAGAGATTAAGGAAAATACCTGATATATACTTCAGTCATTTACATCCACACATACTGCTATGCTTGGATTATTATACATGGACTCTGGGGATCAAACTCTGGTGCTTACTGACCAAGCTACTGTCACAGTTCCCATAGTGCAGAGCAAAATACAATGCCACTTGGTAACAGATAACTGAAAGTGTGTCAACTAATGTCTAGGGGCTTTGTTATTACTCCTCAATATGCATAAACTGCTTTATCTTCTTTCCAAAGGTTAGGGCAACGATACAGATTTCCACCTAAGATCGCTATGCCTTAGTTAAACACACATACAAAAGAAGCAGGTCTCAAATAAATGACTGAGTTGGTAGTAAGCCCTCCTAAAGAGCTAAACAGACTCTAAATTGTAGCTAACATTGTTGGGACCTATACTGCTGGCTCGTGTGGGCCTGGTACAGGTAGGATTGGGCCCTGAAATTCTTGAAGCACAAGAAGGCTAGACTTACCAAGCCACAGTGGCTGCCCATGGGAATTAAAGAGTAGTCGCTCATTCTCCCGCTGGCAGGCAGGAGCTGTATAGATGTCACTGCTGATTATTCGCTGTAGGTGGCTGTCCTGCCAATGTAACTCACGGCCTTCAATAGCTCTTGTGAAGACTGTTCGTCTTGGTCTGGATAAAGAGTCTGAGGAGGAAAAGAAACGCTGAATAATCTGAAGTTCTGTAGGCAGGAGGGTGGCCAGAACAGTTTGGACATCCTGTCTGGTGACTGGTGCTATCTCCTTAAATAAGACCTTTGTACATCTACATCCTCTATCAAAAATCCTTATACAGAGGTCTATGAATTCCTTCCTCTTTGAACAACCTTCTACTGGGGTTCATCCACAAGAAGCTTGAAGGACAGTTGTGCTCTGCTACTCCACAGTTAGAACATAAACTGTCTTTCATAGCAGAGAAAGGAAGAGACAGCTGGCTAATACTCTGAATCATAACTTGTTTTATTCGTGGCATGACCCTTATGACACTAAGGGCTTCAGTGATATTCCTATCAGAAGCTGAAAATTACTCCGAAGCCCGACACAGGGAGCTCACAAGTCTGAGGCTACCTTGGGTGATAAAATACTTTGTTTTGACAAACAACACCCCCTGCCTTGAGTCCTCTTTTTACTTTTGTAAAAGACAAAAATTTACACATAAAAATAAATAAAGGCTGAGCAAGATGTAAAGCTGTCTGTGCCTTTATCACTGTGCTGTCTGTTTATAGGGTGTTTTCCAAAAGCAAAGTTGCCCATGCCACCTCCATTCAGGACAAGAGCTGCAGGGAAATCAACACTACAAAGTAAGCTCATATCACAACAGCCTCTATTCCTGTATCTGTCTGTCTGTCTGCAGCTCTCCTATTTACATCCTCTTCTAAGAACACCGAGTCTGTTCCAAAATTAATCTGTTCTCAACACAACCTGCACTCCGCTTGTTTCCCCTTTATCAGTCTCACAGTACAGTAGTTCTCTCACTTTGCAAGTGAGCAAAGGAGGCCAGGGTGCTAGAGTCCCTAGTGGGAGGGCAGGAGAAGCCTGCATCTTTATCTGGAATTCAAATGTTCACTGTCTAGATCTTTGGCTTAGCCATTTCAGTCTTTGCTATTCTCAAACAGACCGTAAACTCCCCCATAAGCTCAACTATTTGGGGGATGTGTGGGAAGGCTGAGTCAGGTTTAAACTGGCTATGTAGCTGATGTTGGCCATTAATTTGATCCTTCTGCCTTTATCACCCCCTGCTTCTCCCTCCCAAGTGCTGGCATTATAGGAATGCCTGATTTCTCAAACTCAATTTTATAAAGAGCTTTATTTCTTTGTTTAATGTGTGTGTGTGTGTGTGCTTGCATGTATGTGCACTATATATTTAGGTCAGAAAAGGACATCAAACTCCCTAGAACTGGTGGTATAGGCAGTAGTGAGCCTTCTGGTATGGGAGTTGGGAACTGAATCCAGGTCCTCTGCAAGAGCAGCTAGTGCCCTTAATTGCTGAGCCATCTCTCCAGTCTCATAAACTCAGTTTTAAAGAGTGGAACAGAGTGATCAATATGAAAGATGTACTTTATAAACAAAGGGCTTATGTAGACTTATAGATAGGACACGGAAAAGATAAAAACCCACAGGCTGCAGAGATGGCTCAGTGGTTAACAGCACTGGTTGTTTTCCCAGAGGACTGGAGTTCAGTTCCCAGCACCCCCATGGTGGCTCACAACCATCTGTAGTTCCAGGGGATCTGATGCCCTTTTATGGCAAAACACTTACAAACATGAAATAGGAAAATAAAAAATTATCCACTATGCCTTAAGAAAAACCTCAATTACTGCTTTGCCTGGCTAATGACAGCTGAAAGTATTTGGGATCAAGAACTGAATTACATGATACTTTCAGAGGAACCCAAATTAGATGTTTGTGTGGTGATGTGATGGCTCTCATCTTGATTGTCAGCTTGACTAGCTCTGAAATCAGCTGAAACAAGCAGCTGGACACACCGGTGGGGACTTTTCTTGACTGGATCATCTGAGTTGGGAAAGCCCACATACAAAGACATAGGAGAAGGAATTGTCCTCATTCTCCACGGCAATTTCATCTGTCCTGTTCTGAGGCACTCTTTCATTGGTATTAGAACCTACTTCTTCAGACTCCGAGACTGAAGACCAGTAAGACATCCAGTCTAGGGGACTTAGAACTTAGGTAACTCAGAACTGTCTGTAATTTCAATTCAGGACAGATACTACATTTACATGCATAAATGTACACATATACATACAAATGCAGTTAATTTGTGATAATAAATTATTTATTAATACAGTGTACGAGGTGTACATTTATAAATACTATGGGAAAGACTAAAGCAGAGTGAGGGAGAAAGGCAAGCTGATGTTAGGTTCGCGTTATTGTTTTATGTAGAGTGGGCTCTAATAAAATTACACTTGAGAGGTTGGAGAAGTAGCTCAGCTGGTAGAATGCTTGCCTAATACCACATGAAACACTAGCATAGTGGCATATGCCTATAACCTCAGCAGCTGAGAGGTGAAAGAGGAAGAAGGATCAGAAATTCAAGGCCATTCTTGGCTGCACAAAGATGTTAGGTCAGAAAACCAAAACAAAGCTGGGTGTGATAGCACATATCAGCCTGGACTACACTGAGAATTCAGGCCAACCAAGAGTGTAGCAAGACCTTGCCTCAAAAAAAAAAAAAAACCAAAAAAACAAAAAAACAAAAACAAAAACAACAAAACCCCAAACCAAACAAACTAAAAAACCCCAAAAAACAAAACAAAACCTCCCAAACCAAACCAAACCAAACAACAACTCCCTAGGAAAACAAAAGAAAATTAACACCCAAAACTAAAATAAGCCCCCCAAAAGATAACATTTGAACAGCTTTGTGAGGTGTTACATGACTACAGCCCCAGCCACTGAAGATCACTTGAGCCAGGAATTCAGTAAAACTGTCTCATAGAGGGAAGGGTAGGGGCAAGGAGAGAGTATGCATGCCAACAATTAAGAGAACATTCCACATGGCAAGAATAGCAAACACAAAGTCCTGTGGTAGGATTACATTTGGGAAACGTTTGAAAACAGCAAGGAGCCCAGAGTAGTCGGATGGAATGAACAAGCTGTGAGGCAGCCACTAATAACAGTTTATCAGAGATAATGGTAGGAGGTCCCGGTTGTAAACAGTAGAGATAAGTATTTGGGTTCTGGTTATGTTCTGAGATAGAGGTAAATAAGACTTGCTCATTGTCCAGGGTTTAATTGCTGTGAAGAGCACCATGACCACAGTAAGTCTTATAAAGAAAAACATTTATTTGGACCTGGTTTACAGTTCCAGAGGTTTAGTCCATTATCCTCACGACAGAAACGTAATGGCATGGAGGCGGACATGGTATTAGAGGAAGAGTTCTACATCTTGATCCACAGAGTAGGGAGAGATTGTGCACTGGGTGTAGCTTAAGCATGTACAGGGCCTGAAATCCCATCACCACAGGGACACATGTCCCAGAACAAGGCCACACCTCCCCATGAGCCAAACATTCAAACACATGAGTGTATAGGGCCCTATCTATTCAAACCACCACGAGACATACGGTGAGAGAGACAAGAATCAAGAATGGTGCAGACTTGCAGCAGAGACAGGGTAGGCGAGCCAGCGCCAGCCTATCTAGAAAACAAAAGCAAGAGAAAAGAAAAGGAAGAAGAGATTAAGATATAAGCAGGGAGCAGAAGTAAATACAGCTCATTTTTGGTATACATGGTAAATAATATGAACCTTTCCAATATTTTTCTTTTAAAAATATCTTTTTGGGGAAGTCTGATAGTGACAGCACACACCTTTAATACCAGAACTTGGGAGGCAGAGGCAGGTCGGTCTACAAATTGAACTCCAGGACAGCCAGAGCTGTTGTTACACAGAGAATTTCTGTCTCAGAAGACCAAACAGGGCTGGGGAGATGGCTCAGCCTTTAAAGGCTCACAACAAACAAACAACAAAATAGCAAACAAAAAAATTTGTTTTTAGGTAGGTTCTTGCTTATGTCGTCTAAGCTGGCCTTGAATTCATGGTCCCTTGCTTCCACTATCTAAATGCTGAAACTATAGGCATGTATTATACACTCAGCTCTGAATTACTTTTCTTAATGTTTATAGTTCAGACAAAGGCAGCCAGAAAGATATGCGGAGCCCTAAGAGTGTTTTTGCTTTTTTAAATTTAAGGATGAGTGACACAATACTGGGCTTGGATTTTATAACTCATAAGAATAATTAGCGGAGCGGGGAAATTTGGATGCAGAAGAGATGGAAGATAATCACTGAAGCAGTATCTTAGATAAAAGAAAAAGAGTAAGGTCTAGGGAGTAAGAGAAGAGTTTGGGCCAGGCGTGGAAGCGCACTAATCCCAGCACTCAGGAGGCAGAGGCAGGCAGATCTTTGTGAGTTCAAGGCCTCATGGTCTATAGAGCTCCAGAACAGCTAGGACTGTTATACAGAGAAACCCTGTTTTGAAAAAATCAAGAAAGCGAGAGTAAGAATGAGAACCTTTTAAACTGTGATAAAAGTACAAGTACAAAGGAGGAGGCAGAATAGATGGAAAGAGACAGTAATTGTCTGACCTTTTTTAAAAAATGTTTTTAAAAAATATTTTTGTTTTTGAGAGTGTTTCTCTGTGATTACCCTGTCTCTCCTAGAACTTGTTCTGTAGATCAGGCTGGCCTCAAACTCAGAGATCTGCCAGCCTCTGCCTCCTGAGCTCTGGATTAAAGGTGTATACCAACTGGCAGTCCTTTGCATTGACTTTGAAGCAGAGTCTGTAATTGTGACCATCTTGCCTAGCCGGAATTACAGGATACTTGTACTTCTTAAAGACATCTACCCACACAGTTTTCCACTTCTTCTCTTTGCTCACTTGTGAGTGTTGCTTCTACAATGTCTCAACAGAAGCTAAACTCAGCTGAAACTAAGAGGAAGACAAATATTGGATATCCTGAGGAAAAGATGTTGTGAAACAGTAATTTAAAAGAATAAACAGGCACGAACCAGGCAAATGCAGTAGATAGTTGGAAAGCTTTGAAGACTCACTTGAAATGAGTGGTTACAAATTTGAAATAAGACTATTTACCATCATTATTCCTCTCTAGTTGTGTAAGTACCAAGTAGATAGGAAACCGAAATAAGTAGAGGGAGAGGAAAGGATGGTGCATGTGTGTGTTAATATCTCCAAAGGAAGAAGGAAAGAAACCAGCCACTGAATATGACAGCATGTACCTGCAATCAAGGTCAGGGAAGACATGAGACTAGAGAGACGGCTCAGAGGTCAAGAGCACTAGCTGCTCTTTCAGAGGACCTGAGTTCAATTCCTAACGCCCACACGGTGGCTCACAAACCATTTATAATGAGATCTGGCACCCTCTTCTGCAGTGCAGGCAGACAGGGAGGCAGAATGTTGTATACATTAAAATAAACAAACAAACAAACAAATAAATAAATCTTAAAAGAAAATATATACACAGGACTGGCACCCATGTTGATTTTTTTTTTAAGATTGCTGTGTGATGTTTTTCTTTATACTGTGAATATATTTTATTACCATTGGTTAATAAAGAAATTGTTTTGGCCTGTGGCAAAGCAGCTTAGAGGCAGGCAGGAAATCCAAGCAGGAGATGAAGATAGAGAAGGGTGGAGCCAAAGAGACCTGCAGGCTGCTGCCCAAAGAAGGAAGATGTGAAAGTACCAATAAGGCACCAACACGGGCAAGACAAAGATTCATAAGGATGGGTTCAGTTTTAAGAGCTGAATTTGTAACTAATATTAGCTTTTGTGTGATTATTTGGGACTAAGCAGCTGCAGGCAAGTCTGAACCTTGGGGCTAGGTCAGGCCAGAAACTTCTGACTACAAATGGAGTCCACCATCAGGCAAGGAAAAAGCTTTAGAAAGAGTCTGAATACACAGAAACTGAGCCACTAGTCTCACAATCTCATGCCAGCATCAACATAGATGTAGACAGCTGCCATGAGCTAAGCAGTGTGGCTCATTTTTGCAGTCTCTCTCACAGGCTGCAGTACAAAGAGGTTTCGCCCAGCCACTGCTTATAGGTTTGGGAGCATGGCCATGGTCTTAAAAACACAACTCCATGCTACTTAATACTGCTTCCCAGAGCTGGGAAGGTAAGCCTGACTGATTGATACCTCCACCATATCAAAAAGCCAAACAGGGTCCTAGCCACAAGGTTTTTAAAAATGATTAAAGATACACAATAAAGGGTTAGAAAGACAGCTCAGAGGTTAAGAGCATAGGCTGTTCTTCAAGAGGTTCTGAGTTCAATTACTAACAACCATATAGTGGCTCACAACCATCTATAATGAGATATAGTGTACTCTTCTGGCATGCAGGCATACAGGCACGCAGAAAATTGTATACATAATAAATAAATTAATCTTAAAAAATACACGATAAAACAGATTCAGATGGAGAAAACCTTTAAATAGGTTACGATGTGTAAAAATGTACATAGGCTTAGAATAGAGAGAAAAAGGAGTATAGGTAGTCATATAAAGAAATAAATAGTTTTAAAAATAAAGTCTTTAGAGACAGTAAAAATAGTAGTAAAAATAGCCACATAAAGATGAAAATATACAAAGAGTCTGGATTATGTATATTGTGTTTTTTTTTTTAATTTTTTTAACTGTTAATGAGCTAACTACAGAAAGACATTTGATGTAAAGGTTGCTAAGTTAAATCAACATATATATTTTAAAGGTATCTTGACTTTGAAATTTGGGTCTAAGGATATGTTGCTTTGGAAAGGAGGTTCTTCTTTTGTTTCTACAGAAGAGGAGAACCTGTGAATTGCTTTTAGGCTAATATGCTTTGAGGAAGACCCCCTGACAAATCTCTGATGGGAAGACATCGAACATCCACACAAGCTTTAAGTCTGCTGACTAAGATGATACAGCCTCAGAGTCCCTCAAAGATTACCAATCAGCAATTCCTAATCAACAAGAAATAGCCTCGATAGATTGTGGATGCTTATCTTTACTTAGAGAGTTTGGTTATTGGTCATAGTTAATCTCTAAAGAATAAAGGAGACAATAGATATGATAAGATAAAAGGGTACATTATTGCATCTACTTTTAAAAAGCAACAACTTGTTTTAAATACTTTACACTGATATGGATTTTGGTTTGTTGATACAAAATTAAGGTTAATTTTGCTACACTGTATGTGTACTTCTAGTCTTGTTTAAGATATTATGTTTATATAATACTTTTTAAATTATAATGTATAACTAAGAAATATAGATTAATAATTATCTATGATAATTAAACTTATAGTCATGTTAGGTTTTTTTAGATATATAAAAATTAGGTAATCTTCAAACACTTCAAAGACCTCCAGAATATAGTATTTTCAATGTTTTAAGAACTTAAGACTTTTCTGAACAGTGAGAAATGTCTGCTCCTGATAGCACCAATATATTTCAAGAGGAGATGGACATCAAAGAAACTCTGTATAGAATTTACTTTCTTTGTTGCAAAAGTTAGCCACTGGATAAGAAACTGTTCTTGTTTCAACTGCTTGACAGTATGCTGTATAAACTGGACATGCAGGACCCATAGGAAAATGACCACTGAACTTTGCCAGGACAAGCTGAGATGGTTTTTTCAAATTCCTGTTTTGCAGAGAAAACTACCAGACATTCTACAGAACACAGGGAGAAGTGACTGACAAACTTTTCCAAAATGGATGGAACAGTTTTTCAAATTTCCTGCTTCACTAAATGGTATGTCAGGGACTCTAGGCCTGTAGGCTGAAGATGGATGCCCCAATGTTACAAAGGAAATTTGGGTGACTATCCATGTAGCCAGATGTCTCGGTCACTTCTAGAATTTTTGAAGTTGCTTACAATGCCCTTCCTGTTTACTAAGGTAATATTATATCCTTCTGTGGTCTTTGATGGAGTTGAAGACTAGTTATAATAAAAAGTAAATTAGATATAAAACTTTAGCCTCACAAAGATAAGATAGATGATAGAATATTTTCTTTAATTTTGCTAAATACAAATGGACTAGATATTTTAAGTGTAATTCTCACTTGATAACTATTTTATGTTAAAATTGAAACCTTTTTTGATTAGACAGAAAATGGGAAGTGATGTGAGATGTCTTTCTGTATGCTGTGAATATACTTTATTACCTTTGGTTAATAAATAAATTGTTTTGGCCAATGGTAAGGCAGCTTAGAGGGAGGTAGGAAATACAAGCAGAGATAAAGACGGAGAAGGGCAGAGTCAAGCTGCCACCCAAAGAAGCAAGATATGAAAGTACCAGTAAGCTACTAACAAGTGGCAAGACAAAGGTTAATAAGAATGGGTTGACTTAGTTTTAAGAGCTAGTTGGTAATGAGCCTGAGACATAGGCTAAACAGTTTGTAATTAAAATAAGCCTCTGAATAATTATTTTACAAATGGCTGTGGGACCACGGGTGGGAGAGCTTTTGTCCTGCCAGATGCTACAAAAGATTTATTTATTTATGGTGTTTTTGGTTTGTTATACAGATGGTTTCTCTGTATAGCAGCCTTGGCTGTCCTGTAACTAGCTCTGCTGAGCAGGATGGCTTCAAACTCACAGAAATCTGTCTGCTTCTGCTTCCTGAGTACTAGGATTAATAGGTATGCACCACCACCTTCTGGTTTATTCATGTATTTTATGTATATGAGTGTTCAATCTTCAGAGGGCATCAGATCCCATTATAAATAGTTGTGAGCCACCATGTAGCTGCTAGGAATTCAATTCAGGACCTCTGGAAGAGCAGCCAGTGCTGAGTTGTCTCTCCAGAACTCCTATAATGAGATCTTCCCAAACGAAACAAAACAGTAATTCAGCAACAACCAAGACTGGGCTGTGTGTGGAAAAGAATGTTAACAAGAACCAACACAAAATGAGAAACTCCAGAGTGGGGTGTGTGTTTATATATATTTGATCCTTGGGGTCATCTAAAGTCTATACTAAAGTGGTGACTTCTTGTGTTGCATGGGCTAGATGAGTGCCAGGAATGGGTAGCTTAATGAAGTGACAAAATTAGTCTTCTTCATGACTCATTAACTGACTTATCTTTATAAGTAAGTTTATAGTTTTTTGCTAAGTATATTGGTAAACTAATTATAGTATAGTAGAAGATGACCAGATAAAAACAATTATTTAAGTGATTTCTGCCTTGAAAATGTCGATAGTTATTACTTAAAAGAAAAGAGAACAATGTCAGATCAATGTTGGACAAAATGACCAATAAAGACTCAATGAACATCCAAAGGCCTTAGTTAGAGGAAATACCATGGATATGGATGCTTATTATTAAGTTACAGGTGGACAACAGTGGGCTCAAAAGGCAGAGGGAATAGTATTACTGTACTATATTTACCTCACAATGGGGAAGGAGTCTTGTAAATAACTGGACAGCTTTTTTTTCTGTGTTTTGGAGATACAGTTTCTCTATGTAGCCCAGGCTGTCCTGGAATTTGCTTTGTAGACCAGGCTGGCCTCAAACTCAGAGATCCTCCTGCCTCTGCCTCCTGAGTGCAGTGAAAGCATACTTTTATAAAAATGTACTTTATAAAAATTTGAGGAAAACAGAGGAAAAACAAGAGTAAGAAAGATAAGGTAGAGAAATTACAGTAAAGACCTGTCTGCTTGCCTCTGCCTCCAGAATGTTGGGAATACAGGACTGAGACAATGCCTGGCCTTAGGACAATTCTTACAACTTTTGTTTAGTTTTTGGTAGGCTTTTTTTCTTTTTTAAAGGAGGTTTTTTTTTTTTTTTTCTTTTTCTTTTTCTTTTTGGCATTGCACCCTTAGTTTTTATTTTAGAGAAAGAAAACATATAGTCCCATAAAACCTCCACACAAATATTTATAACGGTTTATGTATTGTACACTCATACTGTACGCAAACCAGGTGTTCTCCAGTGGTGACTGGTTAAATAGACTGTGATACACTCATTTTAAGAACTCTTAGCCAGCAATGAAAAGGAATCAACTGTTGTATATAAAACCTTGATAAACCTGCAGGGACCTGTGCTGAGATAAAAGACAGTCCCAGTGTTTCATGCTGTGTGAAGCAGGTTTTCTGAGCAACACAAAGCAATCCAAACTGAACAGAGAACCTAGACACTAGAGAGGAATCAGGCAGAGAGCCTTAGGATTTCATGCTGCTCCTGTAAACACCCTGGATGTGGAAAAAGACAGCATTCTCAATGTCAAAGACAAATGCATGTTGAAATGAATTGACAGAAAAGATGAAGAAGGAAAGTAAAGAGTGCTGTCCGGCCCCATTGTTGTGGTCATTTGTCCCCTCACCTCTTGAAGTTCTAAACACAAAGTCTTGGCTCACCTGGGCTGTGGCTGGCACTCTGGGAAAGTGCATTGGTAATGTTGGGCAGTTCGTGCCCATAATTTCCATCTTCCAGGGGACAGATATCCAGGTCATTCCACTTCTGTAGCTGCTGTAGCCAACAGGATTTTTCTTCCAGTTTGCAGTGTGGATTTAAAATTATGCACACCCATAAAGCCCCTAAAAACCAGAGCAGTCCACATTATTATTATCTGGGAGTAACAGTCTTCAGCACCAAAGAAGCCAAATGTTCCCAAAGCAAAAAAAAAAAAATAACCCATCAGCCTTCTTCTCTTTCATACATGTGAAGCATATGTACATGTATATACATATTATATATAGATATAATTGCTAAGATTTTCAGAATTGGCTGAGGGACTAAAACTCGGAAAACCATAAGCCAAACGAATCTTACGTTTCCATCTGATAGTGTGGCCACAGCAATGTAAAAGTAACCTAACAACAGATAAATAAAACCCCTTTTCTGTCTTTTGGAGCTGTCTAGTAGGAAAGATGGATAAATAAGCATAATAGCGTGTGAATATAATGTGTTAAATTAAGACATGTTCAGAGTATAGGGCTAGGGAGATCAGTGGTTGAGATCTCCACAGCCCACATTAAAGCTAGATGCAGTGGCATGTGCCTGAAATCCAAGTACTGCCACAGTGAGATTCAAATGGAGACAGGAGGAGCTTCAGAAGCTTGCAGGGTCAGTTAGCCTGGTCTGTGTGTGACAGAGCTCCAGACCAATGAGAGACCTTGCCTCAAGCGAAGGTGCCTAAGGACCAACAGGTTGTCCTCTCTCTGACCTCTGCAGGTGTGCCATATATACTTGTGCATATGCTCTCATATGCACACATGCGTGCACACACACAGACAAGATGTACTCAGGGTATAATATGGAATTAGCAAAAGGTACTTAAGATAAGGTCAAGGTTTAAACTAAGAACTTAAAAATACCTATTTTATTGAGATAGTAGGAGAATTACATGAAATAAAATTTGCAAAGGATCTGGTCTAATCTATTATTAAGAACAAACTTTAGTACTTCTTTTTTCAAAGAAAAGTGATTTACTTTGGACTTGGACTTTAGAACTGCTGTCAAAATCTGATGACTTAATGTCTTGCTATTTTCAGGGTGGTTTTCCTTCCTTGTGTCACTGTGGTAGAACAACACATACTCCAAAGAACAAATGGGCACTATTTCTTTGAACACTTCACTCTCTTTTCCAAGGAAAACAGGTTCTTTTTCAGGATTGGCCATTTGGCTGTGCCAGACACTTTTTCAATCTCCAGTTAGCAATAAGCAAAAATAAAGTGATTTTCCCCCACTAGGGTCTTGCTAAATTAAACTGTTCAGGCCTTGAGCTCAGCTGACTTAACTTATCCAAATGCTGGAATTATAGCTACCATTCCCAGTTCATAACGCTTCTTAATGTAATCACAAATGGGAATTTCACAGCCTTTTCCTTAAAAAAATTATTATTAATTTATGCATACATATGTATATGCCTGTGCTTGTGCCTGAGGTCAGAGGCATCCCCTTGGAGCTGGAGTTATAGGCAGTTATGAACCACCTGATGTGGGTGCTGGGAATTGAATTCAGGTCCTCGAAAAAAACGATGCATGTTCTTAACTACTGAGCTATGTCTCTAGCCCCAGATTTCATATTTCCCAAATACAATTTTTTAAAAAGATTTAATTTATCACATGTACAGCGTTCTGCCTGCAGGCCAGCAGAGGACACCAGATCTCATCATAGTTGGTTGTGAGCCTCCATGTGGTTGCTGGGAATTGAGCTCCAGACCTCTGGAAGAGCAGCCAGTGCTCTTAACACCTGAGCCATCTCTCTAGCCCTAGAAATGTTTTAAAGGCCATCCAGCCTCAGTCTCAGACATTAACTGAAAATGAAAGTTTGTTTATATTAGTTTAACTCTTATTTTTTTTTTAAATTAAAATTAGATCTGTTTATATTTATTTATTTATTTACTTTTTGAGACAAGGTCTGACCATACAGCCCTGGCTGACCTGGAATTTCCTATGTAGACCAGGATGGCCTTAGAGACCAGCTTGCTCCTGCCTCTCGAATGCTGGGACTAGAGGTGTGCCCCCATGCATGGCTCACCATGGAGCTCTCAAAGAATCGCAAACAGAGAGGAAAGAGCAGCACTGAAGGCCAAAGCATAAGCACTGGAGATCTCCTCACCTCTGAGTAGTCTGGCTGGGCATGACACCAGAGAGGAGACTCTGGAAAAGCAACACAGTGAGGCTAAGGCGCTTTTGTTGTGGAGTTGGAATTCACTAAATAACTAGGATGACCCCAAACTCCTGTTTCTCCATTCTCCACTCTCAAGTGCTGAGATTACGGGTGTGTGCCAGCACACCTGCTTTTATGCAGTGCTGATGGAACTTTGGAAGCATTCTACTAGCTGAGCTATATCCCTGAGACTGAGGCTTTAGAGAGCTAGGTTAGTGCCATGCAACTGAAGCCAAGTGAAGAGGTTTTCTTTCAGCAATGGCTTCTGTGTAAACAACATGAAATGTACTTAACAGGAAAACACAATGCTGTAGAAGCAACAAAGTGAGATTAGGAAGCTTCCATTGAACCTAAAATATTTCAGAGCTAGAATAGGCAAGACCCACACAAACACTGAAGGTGTTAGAGGGCAGACTGACAGGACAGAGGACTTGTGAGGGATAGGGACTTACCCAGCTCATCCCAGAGCTGCCTGCACTTGTCTGTCATACTTGTTCCTTGCTGCCTCCAGAGTGTAAGGCGGGGATCAGCCATAAATTGCTCAGTTATAAGTGTCAACATCCTGGCTCCATTGGAATCTCTCATCCGAAGCATCTCTCGAACCTGACACAGAAGGAGGAGCAAGTACAGAAAAGGAGGTGGAGGATGGAGAACAGGCTGAGAAGATGATGTACTTGAGTAGTGTGCTTAAGAGACAACTCTGCAAGCCAACTTCCTACATGTACCAAGAAAGCCTGCTATATATAGTGAGATACTTCTTTAAACACACTAGAATAGCTGGAATAAAAAGATAGTAACAATATTGGCCTGGATGTAAAGAAACCAGAAACTATGTACTCTTGGTGAGACTATAAAATAAGGCAGCAACCTTGGAGAATCATCTGTGTAGAACTTGTTCAGGAATGTCAACAGCAACTTTTTTTTTTTTTTTTTTTTTTTAAAGAGTAGCCAAAAGGTAAAAGCAATACAAATGTCTACTAACAGACAAAGAATTAATAAAACAGACTATTACTTACCATGGAGCAGTGAAAGAAGTCAGTATACACACACACACACACACACACACACACACACACACACACAGGAGGGAGGGGGAACAGGGAGACAGAGAGACACACAGAGGTATATTTCCATTATCTGAAAATCATAGACACACAAAGTAGACTGGAGGTTAGGTAGGTGAGTATGAAGGATAAGAGGCAGTGCTAGTGTGAGGTGAGCCGCCATCTGCTCCCGTTACTCTGCATTGAACCAAATATTACTTTTAGGCTGTGCTTTGCCCTGACTAACTCCATTTGTAAGACAGCAATTTAATCCTCGCTGAGTGCAAATGCTGATGCAGAAGAGCTCCATTCCTTGTTTGTGCAGGTAAATAACTACCATCTGCCCAGCGCATACCAGGAGCACATGCTGATAGACAACTCACTCAGAAAAAAAATCTCCATCAACTTATCAAACCAAATGAGGAACATATGGATTGCATCAAAACCATGTCAGAGAGAAGGGGGGAGGGAGGGGGGAGGAGAGGGGGGGACTTGTAAATTTACTGAATACAGACAAAGGGATGATGCAATCTCCCTACCTGGGTCATACAAAAGGGGTGGACATCCCCCTACCAAGGAATGAATAAAGAAAATGTGATACAATTACATAATGGAGTATTACTCAGCTGTTAAAAACAAGGACACACAGGAAATTTGAAGGCAAATGAATGGAACTAGAAAAAAAAAAATCCAGAGTGAGATAAAGACAAGCATGATATGTACTCACTCCTAAGTGGAAATTAGAGGTAAAATATAGAAAACTATGCTACAATCCACAGACCCAGAGAGACTGGGTAACAAGGAGGGTTCATGGGGGAGGGTGCCCAGATCTCTCTGAGACGGGAAAATAAAAGAGATTTTATGAGTGAGGGCAGGTAAGGATGGGAACAGGAGGGATGGGATTGGGGGAGGACATGGAGGGAGTAGTGCTGAGGGGAATGCTGGGGCAGGGGGCATTCCTGGTGCAGGGGAACCTCCCAGGAGTCTATGGGAAGGACCCCAGCTTAGACCCCCTAGCAATAGTGGAGAAGTAGCCTGGACTGGCCTTCCCCTGTGACCAGACTGTCATCAGAGAGGCATCGTCCAGCAACGGATGGAGGCAGATGCAGAGACCCACAGCCAAACATTATGCAGAGTTCGAAAATCCTGCAGAGGAGAAGAAAGTAGTGTAGGAGTCAGAGAGGGCAACGACACCCTGGGGAGGCTCACATAATCAACTAACCTGGGCTCACAGAGGCTTGCAGAGACTGACCTAGGCACTCTGCATATAGGTATAGTTGTGTAGCTTGGTCCTCTTATGGGACTCCTAACAGTGGGAACAGAAGTCTCTGCTCTTTTACTGGCCTTTGGGACCCTGCACCTCATACTGGGTCACCCTGCCCAGCCTTAATACATGGGGAGGTGTTTAGTCTTACTGCAGCTTTATATGCCATGTTTTGTTGATACTCAGAGGAGACACGCCCTTTCCTGGATGGAGACAGTGATGGGAGAATAAGTAGAGAGTAAAAAGAAGAAAACAAATAAAAGGAAGGACACTTAACAATGGAGTGTAGGGACATCTGTCAACTCACCAGCAGACAACTGACACAAAGCAATCCATAGAATGAACTCTTGACTGACCCTGGGGCTTCCGCTTAGCATGACCCTCCGCTTGACAGCACCTGCTTACACTGCTCTTCTTCCCATCTGCTTCTTCACCGTGAACCAGCTCTACTTGGAACCTGCTTTGAAACTGAGTTCTGTGACTGCGTTTTCACGTCACTATCTGTGTGTGCTCATGTCAAAGTTAGAGGATGACCTTGACTGCAGCTCCCCTTTTGTTTCAGACAGTCTCTCTGGGTGGCCTAGAACTCTGATGAATCCCAGATTTCCAGAATCCCAGCTTCCATTTTACCGGCACTGCAGGGGACTGACTGCAGGTGCAGTTTACTGAGTTAATGTTTGCCTGACACCCTGAAGGGCTCCTGACTTCACAGAGGCCTCACTGACCTCTGTAGCTCAACCTTTTTGTACCCCCCTCAAAGAATTAAAGCATTTGCTTCTCCCAGCACAGGCACACATACACACACACAACACACACATACACAAACACACACACCACACACACAGACACACATACATACATATACATACATACATAATAAGAAGGCAGATGATAGATAAATATAGTATTTGCATGTGTATAAAACTGGGATGACGTATAATTTGGGATCTTAGAATTAATATTAGTAATTAAGGTTGGAATAAAATAAATTGTGGGGCCAGCCATATGGCTTAACACATAAAGACACTTGGCCCTTAAGCCTGGTGAGTGCAACAACTGAAATCCAGAAAAAGGGGGGGAAAAGTACTGACTCCATATAGTCACTCTCTGAGCACTGCATTCATGTCATATCATAAGATCCCTCCAAAATAAATTTTAAATTAAAGAAACCCTGTGACTGTAATATGAAATCAGGACTAGTTGGTAAGTCAAAACCAACACAATTAACATCACTTGTGAATTTATTGTTTTTCCATAAATTTCATATCATGGAAGACAAATATCTGTTTGTTTCTGAAGCAGCTCACTTATGAACAGTAGGTAAAGGCATGGAGTTTCTTTTCAAGGTGATGAGAATGTTAATTGTAGTGATTGCTCTATTCTATATGTGAATATACCAACCCTCCTAACACACAAAAAACCCCAACAAACTCCATAAATGCCCATTGAACTATCTGAGTCTTGTACAGACAAAGTAAGTGTTCAACTACTGACCTGCATCTCCAGGCAAAATTATACTGATTATAAGTGTAAACCATACAGTATATATATTATATCCCAGCAAAGGTGTTAATGGAAAGAGAGACAGACAAACAACAAAAACAAATTCAGCCTGTCTAGCATGAGTGCCTCAAATTTCAGAATAGTTTCTTCTGGAACATGGTTGAAACTCTCGTCTCTGAAGCCTTACCAGGCTGCTTTGTGTTCACAACAGAGAAAACAGTAGTGCTGGCTCAATTAGAGAGTCCAGCAGAAAGAATAGACTACCAGAGGGAGGTAGCTGGGCTCCACAGACTTGCCGGATCATGAAAGCTCTGCTCATCCTCTCCTGCTAGGTTTTAGGCACTCAGCACACCAGAAGACAGTAGTGTGGGGAGCCAGGCTTATGTAACGTTTAAAAGAAAGAAACCACTTAAAAAGCATTTCTTACCTTGGAAAACATTGAGTTGAGCTGCTTTCCGGAGCCATAGTAACCTCCCTGGGAGAGAAAAAGTTTCACTTGTTCCTTCACCTGGTCTTCATCCAAGTGCCAACAGTTCTCATCATGGATGCTGGCCCCAGCTGTGGGGTCAGGGGCACCTGTGAGGAATGTGGATGGTGTGATGAATGCTCTGGATTCCCATGTCACATACTCAGCTGTGTGGCACATTGTGAGCATACAGATGCCATAGTCAGTGCTTTGGCAACCGTGTGAGACTTCAGAAATGTAAGATGCATGCTAGTTTAGGTTCACAGATGTCACAGTTGTAGCCCTCTAAGGTCTATGACTACTGAAAATCCTAGAATGAAATACACATATTCTGCAGGGTGGTGGTGGTGGCACATGCCTTTGGTCCCAAACTCGGGAGGCAGAGGCAGATGGACGGGATGCCTAGTCTATAGAGCACGTTCCAGGGCAGCCAGGGCTACACAGAGAAACCCTGTCTTGAAAAAAACAAACGATGAAAAAGGAAAATAAAGGGAAGAGAGGAAGGGAGGGAGAGAAAGAGAGAGAGATCTGCTATTATACACATGTGGCCTCTTTATTTCATAGCATACAACTATTTTTTAAAAAGATTTTTATTCGATGTGTTTAAGATTTTTATTTGATTTGTCTGTATATATGTCTGTTCATCACTTACGTGCAGTGCCTGCTGAAGGCCAGAAGAGGCCATCAAATCCTCTGGAACTAGTTACAACTGGTTCTAAGTTATCATGGGAGAGCTGGGAATCAAACCCAGGTCCTATGTAACTGCTGAGCCATCTCTCCAGGCACAGCGCACAACTTTAAAGTCCTTGGAATTTCAAAGTGGTGCCTTTCTGTGTGCTAATGAGTTGCCAATAACAGTCAAGACAAGCTAAACAGCTTCAGGATTGGCTCTGCTCACCCAGGCAGAGAGTCCCAGCTGTCGACCTCTAATGAGAAAAAATAGTCCTGAAGGCTAAGTTGCTCACCCATGGCCAGTGATTTAAACAGTCTTATCTATGAAATGACACTTCCACAAAAACCCAACAGCCAGAGAATTTGTAGAGCTTCCAAATAGTAGGGTATGGAGGAGGGTTCTTAAGAGCATCATACTTGGCCAAGTATGGAAGCATGGCCTCTGGTAAGACATGCTTTGCACTCGTATTTTTCAGTAGTACCTTTGGTAATAGTATAATACACCTGCAAATGTAAGTAAAATGTTTACCCGATTCTGTGATCTGCCCCAGCGAATTAACTGAACATCAAGAAAGTAGTGTTTGAACCTTGGTTTAGAGTCAGTGTGCCAGCTAGTTAAAAGCTAAAACAATACGGGGCATGTGACTGGCATCTGAAGTGGAATAGAAGTAACAGTTCCAAAATTGAGCCTTCAACATGTGGGCTTTATATCACCTCCAGGTAGTTACAGGTAGGTAGTTTCAGAAATGAGGACATATTGGTGTGTGCTGTGGAACTAGTTCATTGGTGTGCAGAGGAAAAAAAAAATCCCTGCACAGCTGGTCCCAGATGCACTCTGGGCTGTATTCTGAGGGTATGTAGGGAATAGTTTATTTCTTCTCTGTATCTTCAAAACACAGGAGGAAAAATCATAATATTTCCCACCCCAAGAAAGTAATACTATTTTGTTTTACTCCTCTGTGAAGTTCAAATCTGTATTGATGTATATATACACTATTTTAAAAACTACAAATACTTTATTAGAACATAAAACTGTATTTTTAGCTAGGCATGGTGGTGCATAACCTCTAATCTCCAGCATTCAGGAGGTAGAAGCTGAAGGATCAGGAGTTCAAATCCATCTTTGATTACATAGTGAATTTAAGGACAGCCTGAGTTACACAAAACATCTTAACAAATAAACATAAATGGGTTATACTGTATTTCACCATCTAAAACTATTTCCTAAAGCACAGCAGAACTGTAGAGATAGATGGTGACGTGATTTTATAAACTTGTATTCAAGTTTCCTTCTTATCTGGGTTTACCTCAGCAAAACACTTAAAACACAGCTGGAGTTATTCACTTTCCTGAAAGTCTGTTGGCTCCTTGCTCATATTTCAAACTCTAGCTAAATTCAGATGAATCACTTATTAGCATAGTGCTGGTGACTGTTGCGACAGTTGTTTGGACATACTTTTTATAATGTTGTAGAACCAAATCGGTAGCTCAGCAGAGAAGGAACTGGGATAAATTAGGTTAAGCCACGGACTGGGTTTCTGGATACTCTGGTTCTAAGAACTAAGTAAAGAATAGCAATAGTGGTCTAGCTGCTGAAGGCAGAGGCAGCTGGATCAATTATCATCCTAAGTGGTTTGATTAGGAAACGAAAAAGCAGAATTAGGAACCTGCCTTAAGAAGAAAGCTGTTCTTAATCAACTGGTTGCAAGTATGGGATGATACCATCTCTCAGGATTCAGGAGGTATAAAGAAAGTAGAGAGCACTCTGGATCCACATGGTCATAGCAGTTGTGGAAGAAATCAGGCATATTAAAAAATCCAGCAGGCACTCTACAATACCCTGCTAGGATAGAACCAGGTCACTGTAAAATCTTAAAAGTTATTAACAGCCAAATGCCACTGGGTAGCTATAACAAGAAAGGAAGGAAAAGAGAGTAGAGACACAATAGGAAATCGGTGTGACTCTTAAGACTATGCAGTCATATGAAAAAAAGTCAAGAGGCCTCACAGAGGCCAAGCATGTGAGCGTGGGCTTGTTTGCTTGTGATTGTGTGTGTGTGTGAGGGGGGAGGGAGAGGGAGAGAGACAGAGGGAGTCATAGTCTGGCCTCAGTTCCATGATATAGACAAGGTTGGCTTTGAACGCTGACTCCCCTTTCCTTCGTCTCTCAAGTACTGGAATTACAGGTGTGTAGCACCATCCCCAGAACTGCAAAATATTTTATAAGACAGTTTCATTTGTTTTAAAAGAAAGATTTATTTATTTATGTAGATGGATGCATTGTCTACATGTATTCTGCATATCAGAAGAAGGCATCCAGATCCCAGGGGACTATAGTTACACAGTTACAGACAGTAGAGAGCTGCCATGTGGGTTCTGAGAATTGAACCTTGGTCCTTTGGAAGTGCAGACAGTGCTCTTAACCACTGAGCCACTTCTCCAACCCCAACAGTTTCTTGTACTAAACATTTAGTCAGATGCAGTGACATGCGTTCTAATCCCAGTGACTTTTGAGACTAGGGAGGGAGGACCCCTTTATCCAAGAGTTCTAACTAGCTTGAATAATATAGTGAGATCTTATTTCAAAAGCAAAGTAAAACAGAGGAAGCCAATAGTCAATGTTTACCGAGAGCCTGATATGTAGGAGAATTAGTGTCAAATACTGAATGTTCAGTGATAAAGAGAACTGACACAGCCCCTGTCCTCTTAGAGGCTTTGGACTAGTTGAAGACAAGGGGGATAAACAAATAATCATATGCATATTTTTCTGTTTTGTTGGAGATTGAACCCAGAACCTTGTATACACTAGCAAGAACTACTTCCCCAGTTCTGCATGTACACATACTTTCATTTGCAAAGAGAGGCCACAGCAGACTTTTAAAAAAATGACTCTGGAGGAATGAATGGGAGTCTGCATGGCACAGGGTGAGGGAAATACTGAGTGTATTTTTTGTTCAAAGACAGCATGAAGTCATAAACTACACTGTAATTAAATGCAACTGTAACAGGAGAAGAAGACATTCAAGTTAATATGTAAAAATGTAGGCAATAGCCATTTTGTGCAATGCTTTGTAGGCCAAAGAAATGTGACCTTTTCCCTAATAATAATAGAAGACCAATGAAAGATTTTAAATAAGAAATGGAGCTAGGTGGTGGTGGTGCAGCTTTAATCCCAGCGCTTGGGAGACAGAGGCAGGCAGGTTGCCGAGTTCAAGGTCAGCCTGGTTTACAGAGTGAGTTCCAGGACTGCTAGGGCTACACAGAAAAACCTGTCTCAATATAACAAAACACAAGCCACACCCCTCCCCCCCAAGAAAAGAGAGAAAGAAGAAAATGGTGTGGACAGGTGTAGTGGTGCATGCCTTTAAAACCAGCATTTTGGAGGCAAAGGCAGACAGATCTCTGTGAGTTCAAGGCCAGCAGCTTGGTCTACATAGTGAGCTCCAGGATAGCAAGAGCTACATAGTGAGACTCTGTCTCAAAACCAAAACAAGTGTGACGGGGCTGGAGAGATGGCCCAGCAGATAAGAGCACTGGCTGTTCTTCCAGAGGATGTGGGTTCAATTCCCAGCACCCACATGGTGGCTCACAACTGTCTGTAACTTCAAGATCACACAGACATACATGCAGGCAAAACACCAAAGCACATAAAATAAAAATAAACAAATAAAAAAAGAAATAGTGTGACAATATCTATAGTTACAGAAAGTCACTTGGGATGGCCCTATGGAGGACAGAGTAAAGGGGAATGATGTGGCAATCTAGGTGAAAGATCATAATGGTTTAATTCAGAGTTATGTTGCTACAAAAATTAAAATCATGAAATATTTAAGATAAACAGACTTTGCTATGGAATGCATGTAGAAATAAAAGATGTCAGAGATGAATATAGGTTTGTATCAGTGTCTGGAGCATAGTACTGATCATTGAGATGGTGAATAAGCAGAATGCCAAGTGTGAGGAAGTTAACCCAACCCAGTGTGCAGCTCAGTGGTAGTATACTTGCCTAACATATGAAAGGCCTTCAGTCCAATCCCTGGCACCAACAAAATAAAAAGTGTAAGAGAATGTAGACTGTAAATTCACAGTGGGATCTACTGATCTCGGGATGTCTCTGTAATATATATGTGTGTGTGTGTGTGTGTGTGTGTGTGTGTGTGTGTGTGTGTGTGTGTGTGTGTGTGTGTGTGTGTGTATCTCACACGAGCTGGACTGGAAAATGAATCTGTAAATCATGATAAATAGATGACATCTCAAGTCAAGGGAGTAGCTGAAATTATCTATAGAGGTTCCATAAAATGAGAAAAAAAGATTAGATTAAATAAGAAATGCCCACATTCAAAGGTCAGATAGAGGAAGGGAAATACTTAAGTGAGCAGAACCATTTCAACTAGGTAAGCAATATCTGAGCCGCTAGCTGTCCACTAACTCTCAGTCCAAATCTACTGACTTAAAATCAAGTTACATTAATTAAAATATTCTTATATAAGTTTATCCATTACTATTACTCTTAGGTAAGTCCACTCTGAAGCTTTATAATGACACATGTCCTAGGGGATCTTTTAGGTATGAGGAACAATTTTCTTTCTTTCCTTTTAGTCAGGGCTCAGGAATTGCTGTGAAGTGTGGATGACCCTGAATTCTTGACCCTTGTGCTTCCAGTTCCCAAGCACTGGGATTGCAGGTGTGGCCACTGTACCCAGTCCTTCTGTTTTCAGACAGCTTTTTGAATTATAAAAGTAGTGTATACTTACTACAGAAACTATACCAAAGCATAAAAAATAAAACACCTGCAATTCTATTAGTTACAGATTACCACTATTAATATTACAGTGATACTCTTAGCCTTTTGTCCTGTATACATAGGCACATATTTAAGTATGTGTACATACAGTATTTTTGTTTGTTTTTATGAATATAAATGCTCTGTCTGCATATATGCCTGCACACCAGAAGAGAGCATCAGATCTCACTGTAGATGGATATGAGACATGTGGTTGTATAGAACTGAACTCAGGACCTCTGAGCCATCTCTCCAAGCCAAATAATTTTTTTAAATTAATTAAATTCTATTTTTAAAAGTTAACTAAATTCTACTTTTACTCCAGCTCTAGGGCCTGGACTCAGGTCCTTGTTCATGCAAGACCAGGGCTATATCACCGACTACATCCCCAGATCTTAAATATTTATTACAATATAATTATGAAAACTGTACATCTATAGTAAAGATTGATGAGTGATTACACAATGATTAAAACTGTGTAACTACCCACCAAGTCAAGAAGTAGGATGCTATCATCACCTCTGTCCAAACATCTACAGGAGATTAATCATAGTTGTATGGACCGAATGAATTAAGGTTAAATTACTACAACTGTAGAAAAATTCCAACCTCTTAAAATTCAATAAAGCAACAACACAGAGGGAAAAGGATTGCTTTGTTTGTTTGGTTGGTTGGTTTGAGTTTTTTTCCAGACAGGGTTTCTCTGTGTAGCCCTGGCTGTCCTGGAACTCTTTGTAGACCAGGCTGGCCTCCAACTCACAGAGATCTACCTGCCTTTGCCTCCCCAAGTACTGGGATTAAATGTGTGCATCACCGTGCCCAGGGAAAAATGTTCCTTTTAACAGCAGTTGTTAAAAAAAAAAATACTTTTTTTTAAATCAAGAAAACATTATATAATTACCATTCACTTGATTGATTTCTGAGTTGGAGGACAGAATCTCATCTGCCAGCTTTTGTGCAGTAGGAAGAACTTCGGTGTGATGTGCTGTGATTAAATACTGAATAAACTTCTGTAGCTGGTCCCTATTCATCTGGAAAAGGGTTTCTGAGATAGGAAGACGCAATTTGACTTGGTCTGGTTTTCGGATCCTGTAGAGTGAAAGTGCTACCACATGAGCACAGTAGAATATGTCCTTATTCCCACAACCACAGGTCACAGAAGTGATTTTGCATCGATCAAAACTGATTGCAACTTTGTAAGTCACTGCTGGTTCAGAAGCAGTGGCTGGTTCAGTTACGGTGCCGCTCAGATGGAACCCTAAAGAAACAAAGGAAAACATCCTGTTTAGAGAGTAGATGGAAATGTAAGGGGTTAGTCAATCCAAAATTCAGTGAACATCCCCTATACAGGAAGTGAGATACGCCTGGACAACACCAAGCTCACGGGGTGAAGTTAAGTACTGTCCTGAAGAGTATACAATCCAGAAAAAGACGAGACTCTTTGTCTTGGAGTGAATCTCTTGAACTAATTTTAATATTCTTTTGTACATATTTTCCTGGAAGTTCATAGTTTTCATCGTAGTCTCAAATGGCTCATAAAGAAATTCCTTTGAGGAATTCTTATAGTAGATTTTGAACTCCAAGTGGTGATAAAGACAAGTCCACAAACACTAGTGTAATCTACAGTAAAGTGAGTGCTATAGATGAGATGGGAAAATCCACGAGGAAGAACAGAAGATAGAATTAGTATGACTGAGGACATTTCATCCTTAAAATAAAAACTCCAAAATGGTGACTATATGGAACATCCAGAAAGCAAGAAACCTAAAATACAGGAGAACTTGGTACAAGTATACCATACGGTATACTACATTCCTATTTACAAAGCACACACCACCAGAACTGTTAAATGCAGGAAGAATACTTCATTTATTTTTTTGAAACAAGGTGTTGTATGGCTTAGGATGTCTCCAACCTGATATGTAGTCAAGGATGATCCTGGAATCCTGATCCTCCTGCCTCTCTGACTGCTGGGATACAATGTGGATCACTACTCCAGTCTTGTACACCAAGAACTTTATCAACTGTGCAATCTCTTCAGTTAAAATACAGTGTTCTCTTAATGAAGAAGTAACAGAAACAATAGCAGACATTGCCCAAAACTCCTGGGGAAAACCAGCTAGCTCACAAAGCTTTCAGGTGTCTCTGTTACGATTCTTCACTCACAGTCTTCCCAAGGCACACCATATCAAAACAACCCTATGTGTATCACAGAACCACCCTACTTACCAAGAACTATAAGCTGTAATAATAGCCTCTTTTTACCATTTGCAAAGCTTGAAAGATGATGGATAGATTGAGGAGAGGCAGTTAAGAAGAATGTGTAACATTTATTCCTCCAATGGTCCCAGCAGCTCACAAAGAACATCATCCCCTTTTCTTTCCTATAAGGGCCTGTCTTTTTGATGTAATTAGGAATGGTGAGCAGGTAGAGACTTGTTTTTAAGAGAATACATAAATACACTGCTGTTCCCATTGTGCCTCTATCACATCATATACAAGTTGAAAACAATTTGGGTGGGAGAAGTAGAGGCAGGTGGATCTCCATGAGTTCAAGGCCAGCCTGGTCTGCATGAAGAGTTCCAGGAAAGCCTGGTCTACATGGCCATGAATTTCAAGTTGGCTTGGGCTATTCAGACATACCAAGACTTTGTCTTAAAAAAACAAACAAACAAACAAACAAACAAAACAAAAAAACAAAACAAAACAAACAAACAAAAAAAAAAAACCCTAAAACCCATCAAAATGTCCTCACAGGGAATAAAAAACCCAAGTGTTTGGAAGAAGCCCGTGCTAGAATTTGCTCAAAACAAACAATAACAAAAAAAAACCTCCTGGGTTTTCAAATAGCTCTGTTATGATTCTTCACTCACATTCTTCTCAAAGGCATGCGCTGGCAAAACCAAATAAAACAACCTCGTGTATATCATATACCGCCCTACTTACCAAGTACTCCAATGTCCATTTAACTGTTGGTTAAAAACCCACACATGGCTTGTGACTTACAAGAGGTGTGGTTCTCCTGCCTACTATACTAAATGATAGTACAAGAAGTAATAGAAATGGTCTGAAATTTTCCCCGAACATTGTTCTCATCATTAAAAAGTTGGAGAAGGCAGGCAGTGGTGGAGCACGCCTTTATCCCAGCACTCTGGAGGCATAGGCAGGTGGATCTCTGTGAGTCTGAGGCCAGCCTGGTCTACAGAGAGAGTTCAGGATAGCCAGGGTTACACAGAGAAACCCTGTCTTGGAAAAAAAAAAAAAGGTGGAGAGTCCAGGAAACAGACAGAACTCAACTTTGAATTAAATAAAGACAATTTGTCCATTTGAATATATAAATATATATTATACTATAACAATAACACATTATATTGTATATATGTGGTGAAACTTCTTGTTTCCAAATAAAGAAAATCCTATATTCTACACTGCATAGTTCAACTATCCTTTGCATTAATCTACCTGGTACCTCAAGTTATTGAATCATTAAATAAAAAGCTTTACCATTTATGCCTGTGGAGCTTATATTCTAGATTACAGGAAAAATTTTATCCAGAATCAAGTAATAAAGACCTAAGAAATAATCATTTCATTGATTGCCCAGAACAGTTATGTAATTTGTACAATTGTAGTTATGAGAACAAAAACTTAAATGTCCATAACTTCTGAAATCTCTTGCGCTTTAGAAATTAGGAATAATAGACTTATAGTGATTCTTTCAAATCAGTGTATTTTCCAAATACAGCCAATTGCTTAGTACCCCCTCTTTCTTGCCAGTGCTAGGGCTTGAACCCAGAGCTTTAATGCACTCTATCACTAAGCTGCATACCCTAATTAGTTTTTTTGTTGATCAATAAAGATTTTTTAAACACTTCTTGAACATGAACACATGCTTGGCATTTTTCAATTTTTATTTATTATGTGTATGTATGTGCGAGGCGGGGTGGGGGGGGAAAGGGAGGGAGGGAGGGAAGGAGGGAGAGAGAGAGAAAGAGAGAGAGACTGGGGAGATGTCATAGTCCTATGTGATCAGAGGGTGACTCTTTGGAGTCAGTTTTCTCCTAACCTTATATGGGCTTTGGGCATTGAACTCAGGTCCTCAGCTTTCATGATCTCCCTTTTATTGAAACATCATATAATTTCACATTACTCTGTATTTCTGGTACCTAGTAGAGTGACTAGCACAGGTTAACATTTATACAAATGTTTACTGAATACAACAGTTTTGAATCCTTTAATGTCTCTTCACTGATCACAGGGCAGTGTCGGGATGTCTTTCAGTCTGTCCAGACTTGCTCCCAGTACTCAGCAACTACCACACCAAACTTACTGAGTGACTCTTTCCTGGGGTAGGTTCCTCCACTTTCTCTGCCTTTATGCCTTTATATGTGAGATTTCCTATATTCTCAGCATGACTTTCTCACCCCCTCCTCATTCTGAATTCTCAACTCACATGATATTTACTGTAAGGATCCCCCCTATGTCTTTGGACATCTAGAAAATCGCCTCTTCAGGACTCTCATTTTCATTGGTTTTATCTCTATTTGAGCAAATGACATCAGTGTTAATTAATAGTTTCATATTTATCTTTTCCCTTTAGATTGTGAACTCTGTAAATAAGGGTTTGTTTTCATCTTTACACTTTCAGCTGGGATATTGTAAGGGCTTAACAAATATCTTGCTTATAGATGAATGAGCAAGTGGACACTAACTTGAATGTTTACATATTCATATCTATAACTCATAGAGGATTATGTTTATAAATTTCTGATTTTGTGATCAAAATATATCAGCAAATTAAACAGTTTTACTGAGATGGTGAAAAAGGTAACAAGAATTTATATACAAAGTTAACTGACAGTCTTCCTGTCTCAGTGTAGCTGCTGTTGGAACTGCAATGTCTGTAGAGTGACATCTACCAGCTCTGCCAGATGCGTTCCCAAGAGTCATGTGTATCAAGTATGACAACGCAATCCTTCAGGCTTATCCTGTCCTGAATGTGGTCTGCTTGTAGGTGGCTAGGTTATCAGTGAAGGATGTGAGTGGAGAAATTTTCAGCAATGACAAAGCCAACGAAAGATTCATCTCCAGCTGCAGCTTCTCACTCTCCTGAGTGATGGGCGTTTGTCTGTCATGACTAGAAAAAATACAGGAGCTGTAGGTTTTCATGAGTTTGGCAATTCTAAGCATCAGAATAAGAGAATGGGTATCTTTAAATAAGCAACAACAAACCCATTCAAGGAAATCACCACAGGATAGACAGAAGCAACCTTCCTTGCAATACAGTGGATGGAACAAATAACTTCATTCCAGCAAACATTTGAGGGAAAGAGCCGATGTTACTGTAACATCACTTGTCTGTGTACTGCCTGTAGACAAGAAGGGCTTTAACCCAGGATGTATGATCCACACTTCTTGCCTGTCAGGTTGTGGAACTGGACATGCCTCTGAGAGGAGCCCTGTTTCTGTGGTCTCAGCAGTTATTTACATGACTCTGCAGCCAGCAGCCAAAAAGAGGACCCAAAAGAAAGCGGAGACATTGATAGTGTTGCTGGTGTTACAATTACAGTCCTACTGACCAATCTATCCTTCTTAAGCCTCTTCAAATTTGACAACCCACTGGACAAACATCCATAGCTATAAGTTGAGGCAGCTACTGATACACTCTTATGTACACAAAAGCTTTGCCTACTGTACACAACCCATACACAGTGCTGGTTGAACCTAGTTTATTGAATCTTCTTTTAAAAGGATTTACGAGCTTTAAATATTTTATATTGGATTGGATTTTTGTATATTGTGTACAAATTATGTATATTGAGATTGTGTTACTATACAAATATCTCTATGCTTGTTCAAGGTATTATACTTATTCAGTTCATCTAACAATGTAATACAAGTTGCTAGTCCATGAAAGTTTTTATTACGAACTAATTAGAATATAAAGTAATGCAAGTTAGTAGTTAGACATTACATTCAGACATAGTCATATTAGATATGTTTTCAAGATTAAACAAATATATTTTAGATGAACAGGTCTTCTTCAAACACTTCAGAGATCCATTGAATATGGTATTTAAAATATTTTAAGAACTTAGACTTTTCTGGACAGTGAGACAGATCTGCTCCTGGCAGCTCCTGGTAGCACCAATCTACTTCAAGAGAAAAATGGGCATCAAAGAAACTCCATATGGCGTCTTGTGGCAACGATTAGCCACTGGACATTAACCTGTTCTTGTATTGATTGCTTGACAGTATGCTGTTTGAACTGGACATGCAGGTTCCATAGGAAAGTGACCTCTGAACTTTGACAGAACAAGCTGAGATGGTCTGCTTTTCAGAGAAGATTGTCAGATATTCTTCAGAACACAAGGAGAAGTGACTGATGAACTGTACCAGAATGGGCACAGCAGATTTCCTGCTTCACTGAAACGAAAAGAGACTCTGGGCCTGTAGGCTGAAGATGGATGCCCCAATTTTATAAAGGAACTTTGGGTTCAGGCAGTCATCTCTGTCATTTCTAGATTTTGGAAGTGCACTTCCTGTTTACTTGGGTAAATATTATTTCCTTCTTGGGTCTCTAAGGTAGTTGAAGATGAAATAGTTATAGTTTTCTAGTGACAGTTTTAGAAAAGAAACTTTGAAGTTAAAGTGTGTATGTTTAAGAGACATCAAAATAATAGTTTTTTGTTAGAAATACAAGTTAGAAAGAAAGTGAATTAGGTATAATCTTTTGGACTCATCAAAATAGGACAATTAATGTAATATTTTCTTTGAATTGTCCATTGTTAATGGATTGGACATTACTCATTTATTGTTCGCATATATTGTAGGTAATTATTGTACCTATTGTTTATGGTTTTTCTTATGTCAGCTTCTTTTTTAAAATTTGACACAAAAGGGGACATGTGGGGATATTCTCAAATATAATAAGAACATTCGGAGATATCAGAGGGATCTACCCACAGTCAGTCTAGGAGGATCACAGAGTGGTAACTCACACCTTTAATCCCAGCACAGGGAATATCTCGGTAGTGGTGAGGTCATCTTAGTTTACAGAAGGAGTTCCAGGCTCCCAGGCAGGCAGGGGTGGTGCCATGCCTTAACTGAGTGAAGAAAATATTTAAGGCAGGAATAGAAAGACAGAGCAGGCAGAAGAAGCCAGGAGGAGCAAGACTAAGGAAGCTGGAAGACTGGGTGAGATCTGACTGTGGTGTTTACTCTCTCTGATATCTTTGCCTTTCCCAGAGATCTGACCCTGAGTCAACAACAGTAGTGCAACAGGGATGGATTATATTCTAGGCTAAGAATCATTACTTAGTATTTTGTGCATATATTAGTAAAACACACTTACTAAGTTCTATTGAATTTGCTTTTTTCTGTAGTGATTTAGAAACTAAGTTTTAGAATATAGATGAAATTATATAATTCTCAAAACTTTTAAAACAAAAAATTTATATAAAAATTAATAGTATTGCCTTAACAAGGTTCTTTTCTATAATTATACTCATACCTTAAATGGATAGCTGATAGCTTTTGCTGGTTTTTATAACCTTTAATTAATTAGTCAGTTAATTTCTTTTGGAGACAGGGTCTCGTGCTTTTTAGTTCAGACTGACCTTGAATTCAGACCAATCTTCCTGTCTCAGTCTCTTAAATGCTAAGATTTCAGGCATGTACCATCACATCTATTAAAAAAAATATAGACCATGAGGGCTGGTAATATGGCTCAGCAGGTAAGAAGCCCTTGTTGTGCAGGCCTGATGATGGAGTTCAATCCTCAGATTCTACAGTGGACAGAGAGAGCCAACTAACTCCTGAGGGTTGTATTGTGGCCTCACATGGTGCTATGACATGTGCACTTTACTCTCTCCTTCTTCTTCATCTGTCTGTTCATCCATCCATCCATCCATCCACCCACCCACCCACCCAGCCAGCTATTCATCCATCTACCTATCTATTTTTTGAGATAGGGTCTCACTATATAGTTCTGGCTGATCTGGTAGACCAGGCTAGCCTAAAACTCACAGAGATCTGCCTGCCTCTGTTTCCCAAGTGCTGGGATTAAAGGTAAGATACACTAGCTATGCCTGGTTCAATAATTTTTAAAGTAAAAATACAAGCTATTTATTAACTAACACTTAGTACTTCCAAGTGTTTTCTATATGTTAACTAGTTAGGTCCTCAGAACAATGTAATGTCTGATATTTTTCCTCTCAGTAAGAAAATTGAAGCTCAGAGAAATAAAGGAAGTTATTCAACATCATAAACCTTCTTGAGAACAGTCTAGTTCCACAACTTGTACTGTTAGCTATAATAAAGTGAGTATAACACTAGCAGGTGTGAAGGATGAATCCAAAACTGTATAGAAGTAATTATCAAGCATAGTTCTACAAAGACAAGGGTCCTGCATTAATGACAAATCAATCCGTCATCTGCCTCATTTCCTGGCAACTGTTAATGCAACTGTAGCTACCAAGTGCTCTGTACTACTCTCCCAGAAGGAGTGGGATGGGCTCGAGAATGATAAGACAGAGTCTCACCATGAATTATCTGTGTGAAGTTCTAAAGGAATACTTCTGTACACAGCCCTGTGAAACCAAAGGCCTTTGTATTTCTGAATGTAGGAAAAGCTCCAGCAAAGCCTGGGCAATTAAAACCACTGTGTTCATGGCTCTTTTGACCCGCAAGTCCTCTGGGCAGGAACAATGCATGAAGACCAATGTCGTTTCAGTCAACGGCAACAAAAGGAGTGCTGGGATTTACTCAAAGGATTGTATGTATGTCAACATCTTATTTGTTTACTTCTTTATAATACTGCATATATGTGTATATGTTGGTGGGTGCGTACATGCCACAGCATGTATGTAAGCAGGTATGGAGAGGTCTTCTACCATATGGGGCCAGGGAGAGGAGCTCAGATTCTCAAACTTGGCACCTTTACCTGCTGAGCCATCTTGCTGGCCAAGAACACATTTCCCTTTTCTTTTCTTTTCTTTTCTTTCTTTCATCTTTTGTTTTTGTTTTGTTTTCCAGACAGGGTTTCTCTACGTAGCCCTGGCTGTTGTGGAACTCAATCTGTAGACAAGGCTGGCCATGAACTCAGAGATCTGTCTGCTTCTGCATTCTTAAACTGGACTTGTTGGCACATGTCTTTAATTCTAGCACTGGGGAGACAGAATTACTTTCTTTTTTAATCTGTGACCCAGAAAAACAATAGGCATGAGAACTCTTAAAACCCCCAGAATAATATTTATAATTAATTTCCATCTTAGAAAACTTAACTCCCAAGCTTTTAGTGGCATCCAAACAAGCACACTAGAACAGTTCCAGAGAGTAACAGTAAAATACAAACAGATTGGAGTCAGTGCCTGAGTTATGATTCCAATAGCCCTCAATTTCTCTTTGACTCAGTTTCTTAATTATACAAATAGACATCATGCTTAATCAAACTCCTGTGAAAGTACTTTGTAAAGAATACATTTCCCCAGAACACCACTTGATAACAATCCTAACTAGTCTGGGCCAGGGCCCATATAAATTCCCAAGAAGCAGATGGCACTCACACAGTGCTTCAGGGTGTGGAAGATAAAGTGAGGAGCAGTATTGTTACTTAGAAATACAAATGATGCTGCCCTGTTACTTTGAAAGCTACTTAGTCTGTTTGTATTAGAGAGGTCACCCTAAGCTTCAGAGCAGCTGAGTAAGCTGAAGGGCCCTACTTGCTGCCATCTGCTCCCTTCCCAGACTCCTCTGCCAAATCAAGAGGGGTTCTTTATATTAACTTTAGAGAACAGCTATGGCCCCTTTCTCGGCATCAGCCTTAGAAGGCAGCCATCTCTGCTCTCCATATTAACAACCAGAGTGAAAGAGCAAAGCCTCCCAAGTTCAGGCATTCACCTCTAGAGATAACCTTACATCACCCAGTTTTCCAGTGTTGCTTTTCATTTTAAACTTGCAATCCTATAAGGGAATTAAGGTTTTTTGGTTTTTTTTTAAAGTTTCAGATTTTTTAGACATTATTTTAGAAATATTTTATGTTAAAAAGAAAAAAAACCCAAATTTATCTGGAAAATTCATTTAGATATCTAACATACAGAAAACACAATTACTTTAAAACAGTAATTTCACCAGGCATAATGGCACTTGGGACATGGAGACAGGTGGATCAGGAGTTCAAAGCCATTATAACCATCAGCTACATAGTATATTTGAAGTTCGCCTGAGCTTCATGAGACCTTGTCTCAAAACAAAAATAAAACAACATAAACACATCAGGTAGTAATTTTATTTTCCTGATAACTACTTTATGGTGCAAGAGCAAGTTCCCGTGTATACTGGTGAGTAACCCATCAATTTGGAACAATCTCAGTAATCTCTCCGATGCACATATTTGAAATAAACTACGAGATACCTCAAATAGCTCTCTGTAAAAACAGGATCTGCACCAGCTCCTCTGCATATATATAATGGCTTCGAGTTTAGTGCTTTTATGGGACTCCTGAGTGTGTGAATGAGCAGGTCTCTTGGACTCTTGTCCCTTCTCCTGGGCTCTTTTCCTTCTGTTTGTCTTGTCCAACTCCAATGTGATAGCTTTTACTTTATCTTTTTGTATTTTATTTTGTTGTATTTTCTTATTATCTCTTAAAAGCCTGTTTTTTCCTAATGAGAGACAGAAAAGAAGTGGATCCCATTAGGAGAGGAGGAGGTGGGTGGGAGACTGGGAGGAGAAACCATAAAGATACATTATATGGAAAAACAATCTATTTTCAATAAAAGAAAAAACTAGCCAAAGCGGGTATTATAGTCTAACACTACCACTTGGATTCTGTGTGTGTGCATGTGTGAAATACAAACCACACCCTATGTAATTGAGGAAGAGCTTGAATTTGTGTATGCAAGACAGACAGACAGACACACACACACACACACACAACACACCAGACTGGCCACACACTACCTAGGTAGCTGAGGAAGATCTTGAACTCCTGATCCTCCTGCCTCTACCTTTCTAAGTGCTGAGATTACATGTATGTGCCACCATGTCCTGCCCACTCAATGCTGATGTGGGAATGCGTTTATGTATGCTGTGAATCTCAATCTTTAAATAAAGGAGCTGTTTTGGGTCATGGCAGGCACCATAGAAGAAGTGGGAGGAGAATTCAGAGTTTAGGTAGGAGAAGCAGGGTGGAGTCAGAGGCAGACAGAGCCAGCCGCCCAAGGAGCAACATGTAAGGAGGCACGGGTGAGCCACGGGCCACGTGGCCAACAGATTAATAGAAATGGGTTGACTTAAGATGTAAGAGCTAGCTAGCAATGTGCCTGAGCCATAGGCCAAACAGCATAAAGTTAATAGAAGCGTCTGAGTCGTTTCTGGGGGTCCCGAGCGGCAGGTCTGTGGGTCTCGGATCTCTGGCTGCCCGGGACCCGAGAACCCCACTACTACTCAATGCTGCAGATAGAACCCAGGGGTTTGTGTATGTTAGGTAAGCACTTTACCAATTGAACTACATGCCCAGGCCCCTACCTAAGTTCTTAATTCAAACAAAGACAAGGCAACATATAATTATAATCTTATTTCATAAACTATTCTGGTTCATTCAGAAGTCTTCATCAATAGGGTAAAGGGTCTAAAACAAAACAAAACAAAAACCCTGATTTTCAAAAGGAAAACAATATACACAGCTATTTTTGACTGGCCACAGTATTGAATGAATCAAATGTCTACTTTTGAGTTTTCAACATAGTATTCAGATTTATTTATTTTCATTCGGTGCTTCTCTGTATAGCCTTGGCTATCCTGGAACTCACTCTATAGACCAGGATGATCTTAAATTCACAAGAGATCTGCCTTCATCTGCCTCCTAGTGCTGGGATTAAAGGTTTGTGCCACCACCCCGTGGGTAGATTTATTTTTTTGATATATATTTATTATATGTTTGTGAATGTTTTGTCTCAGTTATATATATGCACCATGTGTCAAATCTCCTGAGACTGGAAGTTAAAGTTAACTGTGAGCCATCATGTGGGTTTTAGGAAGAACAGTTCATGCCCTTAGCCAGTAGACCAGCTCTACAGCCCTCAAAGTTATTTTTAAAGTATGACCTTAACCTAGAAGCCATGTGCTTTTTGCATACCTATAATCAGCATTGAGGCTATGCCAGGAGGAACCATGAGTCAGAGGCCAGTTTGGGCTGTACTGTGAGACTGTCTCAAACAAAAGAAAATTCACAGAAACATTTCCCATAGGGGAAAGGAGTTCCTTCAGGTGGATATGATCAAGATGCATTGCATATATCTATGAAATTGTTGCAGAATAAATGAACAATTTTTTTAATTTTCCTGTTACGTCTCTGAGACTGTGTATACTGAATTAAGTCACCAAAGTATACTACAATTATATTTAACTGAAATATATATAATGTGTGTGTATTAGGACAATGTCTGCCTATATTAGTGCCATAAATGTATTATCATGTCAGTGTTCTAACAATAACTCTAGCTGCCCCCCTTATTTTCATCTCATTTCAAGGACTCCTCATTTCATGCAGATCCTAGCCCCAAATTATCTAAAAAAAAAAATCTATGCATAAGCATCATATGAATTTTAGTTAAGTTCTTATGAAATAAAAGCGTAATTTTCAGATGATCTTAACCCTCATCTTTTCTAAACTCCATGACATTTTTCTTCCAATATGGCCTTTTAAACATGGGGATGAATGCAAATGTCACATAACATCCTTTACTTAAGGATTTCATACATTATAAGAGCAACGTTCTTAACATTTATAGCACGCGCTGGTTCTCTATCCTTTTGTTTCATCTCACAAACTTACTTGTGTGGGTAACAAGAGTGTTAACACAAATTCAACAAGGAAGATCCTTTTCATTCTGTTAGAAACTGCAGCAAAATCGCTTTTTAAAAATTGTATATAGTAACCTTATTACAAACAAAACCCAATCAGATAAAAGCATTCTCATTAAGTTTTTACTAGGGTTCTGAATGCATTCATACCATCATTTGGATGTGAGTAGTTCTTCATAAAAAAATCTCTAGTGTTAGCAATTCTTCTGAGTCAAAAATATAGCACTACACAAGCTCATCAACTGGCCAGCAATTCCTTACATTATCTTCTATGGTTTTCCAAAAAATAAATTAATTAATCACAAAAATGCTGTGTTGCTCTAACCTCAACAGCAGTGAACAATGTCACTACATAGAGCAGTGATCTTTCCACAGGGTCAAAGATAAGATATAAGATTTACATTCTGATTATTACAGTTATGAAGTAGCAATAAAAATAATTTTATGGTTGGGGGTCACCACTGTATCTGGCTTTCTTTGGGGCCACCAACCATCTCAAAAATCACGACACTGAGATTTATTATTAGTTATGAATTCTTGGCTTTATCTTATGCTTTTATAACTGTTTCTCTTCATCTACATTTTGCCTCAGGACATTTTAGCTTTCTTCCATTCTGTATGCCCTACTCTATGTCTGGATAGTTGAGGGGCTGCATGGCTGGCTGGCCATGGGTATTTCTCTTTCTTTCTCCCTTGTTTTCCTCATACTAATTCTCTCTGCCCACCAGCCCCACATCTCTCTCTACTACCTAACTATTGGCCATTCAGCTTTTTATTAGACCAATCAGGTGCCTTAGACAGGCAAGGTAACTGTAGTGGGATTATGTTACATTGTAAATAATTGTCCTGCCTACCAGTTGAATGGCCGAAGGCAGACAGGAAGTGTGGGCAGGGGTACCAGACTAAGAAAAATCTGGGAACAGGAAGAGCAGAGAAGCCTGAGAGATGCCAGAGAGACACTATAAAGACACCACGATGAGATGCCAGGAAAGGCAGAGGAAAGAAGTTGAAATGCTATTCGGAGAAAAGGGACCAAGCAGCACGGCTAAACAAGATAAGAATCATGGGTTAGTTTAAGAGTAAAGAGTTAGCAAGTTATATGCCTGGGCCCCAGGTCAATCAGCAAGAAATTAAAATAAGCGTCTGTGTTTATGTGGGACTAAGGATCTGGGGGACCGGACCCTGAAACTAGGCTTGCCAGAAACTTTTTACTACAGGTAACAGCAACACATCTTTACACAATTAAACAAATGCAGAATAAACAAATATACATAGATTTGAGAGTATCTCCAAGTACAGGAAGGAGGTTCCTGAGATCAAGAATACAGAGGAGGGCTGGTGAAATGGCTCAGTGGATAAAGATGCTTGCCAAATAACTCTGGTAACTTGATTTCAACCTCTGGAACCTACATAAAGGTGGAAAGAGAGAAATTAGCTTTTTCTCGTGCATAAACAATGGGGAAAGAAAACAAACCAAGTTTTTAAAAATAGATGTATTCCTAAAACTTAGTAATGATTTGAGAATGACACTGAGAGAAATACATCGATGACCACCAGGTCTAGAGTATTTATACATTAAGTAGTCTTAATGACAGAAACAAGTGGTAGGTGTTACAAGGGCAAGAACAAAGCTGAAGTCAAGGTTTGGGTGAGGGGGTGAGGGGAGCTTTGGGAAGACTTACAGGCAGTAGTGATATTTGCCTGTTGATCTGTGATAATGGAGACCATACCTAGGTCATGTGTACCTAGGTAAGTGCTCTACTACTGAACTACATCCCCAGCAGTTCATTCTTGCAAACTAAGTAGGAAAGCTGCATCATTTCACCAACAACATGAGAAAAATTATATAGAGAGATAAACACAGTAGACAGAGTGCCCAGGTAAGGCACTTTGGAAATGAGAATAAGAAATGGAAAGTTATCTATAGAAAGAAAATAGCAGTGAGAAAGCCTGCCTGCAAGAAATATAACATAACTGCATTTGTTTTCCATTACTGCTGTAACAATTATTAAAAACGTGGTAGACAAAAGCAACACAAATATTAATTTACAGTTTGAAAGTCAGAAGTCTGAAACAAGTCTCAATGGGATCAAGTCAGTGTAATCAAAGTTCCCTTCCTTCTGAGGGCTAGCGGGAAATTCTGTTCCTTGTCTTCCGTGGTTCATGGTGGGAGTCTCTCTCCCTCCACCATGTGGGTCCAGGAATGACTACGGTAAGCAGGCTTGGTGGTACCTTCACAGGCTGAGTCATCTCATCATCCCTCTACAGAAATTCTAAAATTAATTTATCCCAAAGCTTGTTTGGTTTCTGACTGAGTTACACTGAATCTATACATCAACTCAGAAGAATTGAAATCCTGCCAAATAGTATCTTCTGATTAAAGAAAATAGTGTGCCTCTAATATTTAGATCTTTGTTCTTTGTTTATTTAAACTTTGTCTTATACTTTTCACATTTATGAGCTCTTTTGCTTGTAAATCTTGTTTTTGTTATTTGTAAATGCTATTAGAATATAAATTTTAAAAAGTTTTATTGCATGCACACATACACACATGGGTTAACAAGTATACACGCACATATGTGTTTACATGCACACATGGGTTTACAAGCATACATGAAAGCATTGGTTTACGTGTAAGCATGAGTTTATATGCAAACATGGGCATTCATGCAAGCATGGGTTTATATGCATGCATGGGTATACATGCACACATGCACACATGGGTTTACATGTAAGCATAGGCATACATACATGCATGGTTTTATATGCACACATAGGTTTACATGCATACATGCAAGCATGAGTTTTACATGCCATAGTGACCATAGGGAAGTGAGAAACAGCTTTGTAGAGCTGCTTCTCTCCTTTCACTTTTATGTGGGATTGATTTCAAGTTACCAGGCTTGAATCACAAGTACTTGCTAAGTCACCTTGCTGGCCCTAAATATCAATCTTTGATTATTCATTGCTAATATATACAATTATAGCTGAATTTCATGTATTGGTCTAAAAACATGCAACCTTACTAAATTTATTTGTTCTATTAGCTTTTTTCTAGATTCTATTGAATATTTTGCATAAGATATTGTACCATTAGCAAATTGTAGTTTTTTTTCACAGTTAAAAAGCTATTTCCCCTTTCCATTACTTGCCTTATTTATTATAATACTGGCTAGAACATCCATATAATATTAATTAGAAATAGAGAACAGAAATTCTTAATTTTACACAAATATGTGCTATATATATGATGTGAGAGGTGTACATATTGTGTGTGTGCATGTGACAGCCACAGGACAACTTGCAAGAGTTGGGTCTCTCTTCTGTCATAAAGGTCCCAAGGTCAAACTCTGGTTGTCAAGCTTGGCATTTACTTACTCTCTGAGCCCTCTCACCTTACTCTGGATTTTGAGGAGGAAATGGAAGCCCCTAGAGCCATAGGAGTGGCCAGACCCTTCTCCAGAGAACCTCTAACTGCCAGTTCCACCCTCAGAATACTCTAACTGCCCTAACTGCTGGACCCTGCCCCTACCCTATTGAGTAAAAAGCCCAATCTATGGGCATGAAATCCCAATCTTTATCTTGGAAAGCTCCACCCTGAAAAGCTCCACCCCTTCCCAATAAATCTCTATATAAGCTCTGATCCTGTTCAGTTCTCTGTTGTTTCTTCCTAGAGCAGAGGCAGCCACCCTCCTGGTTTTTTCTCTCACAATAAATCTCTTGTGTGTGAGGTTTGTTGTGTGGTGTGACTTTGTAGTTTTCCTTGGCTCCCTGCTTCCAGGATGCCTTTTCATCCAAGATGTAATGCTTACAGAAAACATGCAGGTTTTTATCATTATGTATGATTTTAGCTATAGCTTTTTTTTGGCCCATTTCTAGTAAGTTAGGGTTTGGACTTTTTTCTCTTTCAGACTGAAACATTTAAATGAAGAATAACTGTTAGACTTTTGTCAAATGTCTTTTCTGAGTCAACTAAGATTTTGCATGTTTTCTTTTTGTAGCTTGTAAATATAGTGAATCAGCAGACTAAGGTTTGTTACATGTATTAACTTTCTCATAATTTACATTTTTAAAGGCTACTGAGATAAACTCACATAATATAAAAGTCACTATTCAGCATTTGCCTGTTTTCTGTCACTATAGATTTGTCTATTTTTAATGTTTCATATAAATAGAATCATATAATATGTAGCCTTTTGGATACTTAGCATAATGTTTTCAAGATTCATCCTTTTGTTTTTGGTTATTTTGTTTGAGAAAAGGTCTCTCCATGTCATCTTAGTTGGCCTGGAACTTGCTATGTAAACCAGGCTGATGTCCTGACTCGACCTCTTGAGTGCTGGGATTATAATGTGCACTCTACGTCCAGGTGGTTCGTCCTTTTTGTAATGTGTACAGATAGTTAATTGTTCTCCTTCTAAAATAAATCCATTTTTAGTAATTTGGACATTTTCATACATGCTATAACATACTTGATCATAGTCACTTACCTCCACTACCCTCTGCTGCTCTCCTTTATGCCCCTCTTGGGCCCCTTCCCTTTCCCAAATAATCCATTTCTGCTTTTATGTATTTTTAATTTAAAAATTTATGTGTATGAGTGTTTTGCTTCTATGTATATCTGAGTGCATGTGTGTGCCTGATGCTCATGGTGGCCAGAAGAAAGAACACTGGATTCCCTCAGCCTGGAGTTGCCATGTAAGTGCTGTAAAACAAGCCTATGCCTTTTGGAAGAGCAGCCAATGTTCTTAACTGCAGAGCCACCTCTCCAGCCCTGTATTTTTAGTTTTTTGGGTAAATATTTTAAAATATTTTTCTCCCTCTCTTTCTCTCCCCCTCTCTGAGACAGAGAGAGGGAGGGAGGGAGCGAGAGAGAGAGAGAGAGAATATGCAAGTGTGTGAGTGGAGGTCAGAAGACAATTTTCAAGAATGAGTTTTGTTTCATTTTTCAAATATTTATTAATTTTATGAGTATGTGTGAGTACTGCAGGCTGTGCAAACACAGCACATATGCAGTGGTCAGAGGACAACTTGTAGACATTGCTCTCTCCTTACAACATCTGTGTTCAGGACAGAGGACTCACAACATCCTTAGCCACGGAACATCCTTCTGGCCAACGCACAGTAAGTTACCATGGATAACTGTTCAAGTCCATTTAGCAGCACTCATGTCTTCTGCTTTTGTTAAGATGAAGCAAATATTCTTTTGTCTAGTCTTCTCAGGAAGCCTAGAAGTCCATATATAAAACAAACATGGAAAGACCCTGAAACGTAGAAACCAGAGATCAGGCTAACTAGATACAGACTCAGGAAATGTCAGGATTATAAGGTGTCTGAGTTTCCTTTTTTAATCCTTCATGTAGCCCACAATTGGAGATAAAGTGACAACCCAGGAATATCCACAGGCACAGAAAAGCCTTCTTCTTAAATCTTGCTCTTTGTGGTCAAAAAAAAAAAAGAGGAAAACAACAGACTAGTACAAAATACTTAATACGCTCTGCTCCAGATGAGTAGCACAGAGGCCCAGCAAGGCCAACAAAGGCCATGTCAGGCTATAATAAAGCACTCATTGGAGTGTGTGCCACATGAAGCCTCTGGTGACTCAGGACGGTCACTCCACAATGGTAATGAGGCCCTTTGCCATTCTAAGCCTGGTACAGATAGAGGCTATGAAGCAAACAGTAAGGAGGCATTTCTGCTCTTAATCCAGCATGGGGGACAGCTCAGCAGGGAATGGGGACTTCACATCCACATGGCAGTAATGAGTTCCTTTCCTACCTCTGCCACTACAATATCAGAGGATGTTTTAAAACAGGTTCATAGGAAACTGGAACTCTTGGCTCACTGGAGGAGAGATTATCTAGTATGCTTCATTTGATTCCCACACCACAGCCACACACATCTACACACAAAACAAAAAATGATGAAAGTAAATATCCAGGGCTTTATAATGCTCCAAATGTCCAGGTGTCAATGGAAACCAACTGTTTTAGGAACGAGGAAAATCTCAACCTGAATCAAAAGATAATCAGTCAATATCAACACAAAAATGATAGATGCTAGAACCTAACAAAACTTCTTAAAATGTTATCACACTTTTATTTATTTTTTGTGCATATGTGGGGAGGATGAGGAACGCCACTGCACACAGGAGCAGGGGACACCTTAGAGGGGTCAGTTCTCTCCTCCCATCATGATTCTGGGGATGAAGCTCAGGTTGTCAGGCTTGGCAGCAGGTACTTTTACCAACTGAGTCACCTTGCTGACCCCTTGAGAAAAGAAGTCATATTTAAAATACTTCAACAAGCAATTACAACACATTTTTTTAAAAAAATAGAAACTGTCAGCAAATAAATGTAAGATATAAAAAGCCAAGTTGAAATTTGAAAACTGAAAATATAACCCTGAAATAAAAAATTCAGTGAATAGACTGAACACGAGACTAGCTGGAACAGAGAAAAGAAATCAGTTTAATAGAAGACAGAGTGATAGAAACTCCCCATACTAAAAATAGAAAGAGAAAAAAGAATGAAAACAAAATGAAAAGTAACAGGAAATAGAGATTCGGGGTCTTGGAAAACTCCAGTGTTCTTACACTTCCCAAGGAGAGTAAACGATGCTCCACAAATTCTGCTTGGTATATAATAACAACACAGAGCCAGATACTGGGGAAGAGCTGAAGGATCAGACAGAGGAACAAGCCACAGCGCTCCTCACCTGGCCTCCTCAGGAATCTCAGACTGAAGCCTCTGAGTCCTTGGCTGAAGGGAACGGGCTGAGCTCCTGCCTCCTGAGCCTTATCCTGTGTCTGCCCATCTATCTCACTTCCTATCTCAACTTTCCTAGTGCTAGGATTAAAGGCCGGTGTATTTCAAAAGTACTAGGAGCATAGGCATGGGATCCCAAGTGCTGGGATTAATGAAGGAAACTCAGAGCCAGATGTCAGGGAAAGGCTGAGATATCAGAGAGGAAACACCACAGTCAGATCTCACCCAGCTGTCTTCCAGCTTCCTCAGCCTCGCTCCTCCTGGCTTCTTCTGTCTGCTCTGTCATTCTATATCTGCCTTAAATACCCTCTTTGCTCAGTTAAGGCGTGGCACCACCACTGCCTGCCTGGGAGCCTGGAACTCCTTCTGTAAAGTAAACCGGCCTCAAACTCAGATCTGCTGGGATTAAGTGCTAGGTCACCACTCCTGGATACTCCCTGTGCTGGGATTAAAGGTGTAAATCACCACTCTCTGATCCTCCTAGACTGACTGTGGGTAGATCCCTTTGATATCTCAGACTGGTTTTATTAAATTTGAAACATATCCCCACAGGTGCGTGCCACCATCACCTGGCTGTTTGGCTTTGAAGATCTCCCCCCTCCCTGGTGCTGGGTTAAAGGTGGGTGACTCTGTCCTCTGGTCTTCAGGCAAACTTTATTAGATATACAATATATCACTAAAAACCAGGCTGAGAGGACCTGAGATGATGCTGTAATCCGGGAAAAGACAATAGGTTTACAGACCTAAAAAACAGAGACTCCTTGGAAGAATCACACACAAAGAAGAAAAAGTGGCACCACACACCACTGTAGGATCCTGAACTTAGGTTGTCGGGTGTCTTGGTTTCTTTTCCAGGTGAAATGATAAAATACGAGACAAAAGCAGCTCACAATTCCAAATCATAGTGGGTAGATCGTCTCACTTCAATTAATATAATCCATATACCCAGAGCTCTGTGAAGGTGACAACCCTAGTCACTGTGACGACAATCTTACCCACTGAGCTCTCTTTCCCCATGTCTCGGACTGAACTCAGATTATCAAGCCTGGTGATAGGCACCCTTTACCAACTGAACAATCTTGTTGGCCCTCATGAATTTTTGTTCTTGTTTTTTCAAAAAAAAGGTTTCACTGTGTAACAGCTCTGTCTGTCCTGGAATTCTCTCTGTAGACCAGGCTGGGCCCAAACTCTGAGATCTGCTGCCTCTGTCTAAGTGCAGGGATTAAAGGTGCTCACCACCACTGCCTGGGCCCTCATGCATTAAAAAAAACAAAACAAAACAAAAAACTAGATTGTGCAGATGAGAAAAATACATGATATCTGCTTTCTGAGTCTGACTTATTTCACTTTACATAATATTCTCCAGTTCCATCTATTTGACAAGTTCATTTTTTAATCGAGTTTTAAAAGGGGGGGGGGACTGGGGATAAAACAGATAGAAAGATCACTTTCCTACCAAGCTCAAGAACATTCAGATTTCAGTGTCTCTCACATACACACAAATCCCTAAACAGTTAAGAATAATGGAGATGAGCTGGGCAGTGGTGGCACACACTTTAAACCCCAGCACTTAGCAGGGCAGAGGCAGGTGGATCTCTGTGAGCTCAAGGCCAGCCTGGTCTACAGAGTGAGTTCCAGGACAGTCAGAGCTCCACAGAGAAACCCTGTCTTGAAAAAATAAAATAATAATAATGGATATGGACACAGACTCGTCATTTCTATCTCGTCCTTGTCCTCCTATCAAAATTCAGGTCATCCTTCTTGATAAAGTTTTATCAGCTCCATGTTCAGTTGATTATCTCTAGTAATTTCTCCTTTACTAAATATTTTATCTATTTATTATCTATACCATATAACCAGCTACATTCTGTCACACTTTATTACCTATGCTGCAAGTTTTAGAGAATATCAACTGAGGGGGACAGAAGTCATTAGGCAATTAAGTGGATACTACTCTTTCAGGGGACTTGAGTGGTTCCCAGAACCTGATGGCTCACAGCTGCCTGTAATTCTAGCACCTAGGGATCCTTAGACTCTGAAAGTACCTCAAAACAAACACACACACACACACAATCCTTAAATAATATCAATGTATATAAGGTCCAGAGAAATAGCATTCCAAAGTGCCAAAGAAAACTGAATGTTGGCTGGATAACCTTGAACTACAGCTGCTTGGATAGTCCAACCTGTAAAATACTTAACAAAGAACTCCTGTACATGCAGAATTCTGTGGAGTTCCCTTCTCAAAGCAATCTTGTAGCAGGCTTTCTTGAACAACCAGGACTATCATATCACAGAGATTTATTAATTATGAATACTTGGCCTTAGCTTAGGCTTGTTTCTAGCTAGCTTCAAAAAAATAAATTAACCCATTTCTTTTCCTCTATGTGTGGCCCTCTATGCACTGTCCATCCTGCTTTCCTGCTTTCTCCGTGTCAGGTTGGCTGGCCCTAGGCTGGATGGTTGACTCCCCTTTTCTCTCTGCCCACCTGTCCTTTCTACCCTCCTCTGCCCAGCAACTGACCATTCAACTTTTTATTAGGGGTGTGTGTGTGTGTGTGTGTGTGTGTGTTAAATTCAGAGCCTTGTGTCTGCTAGTCAAGCACCTTATTACTGAGCTACATATTAAGGCTCCAGCAGAAAGTTTTAACATAGTCTTAAGCTTAGAACAGCATTAGAAGTGACCAGAAAGAGGCATTCAGGGAAAAGACAAGACATATCTAATGTGGGTATGGGATTCGCATGAGAAAATAGCAATAGCTGAATATAAGTTTTCTGGCTCTCAAGTTACATCTCAAATGATTACTAAGGGACTTAGATTGCAGGGTTGCTTTGGATATGCCTTAGATAGGGTTGTTATCTGAACCAGAAAACCATCTGCCTTTTACTCTCCATAGGGGTTCTTGTTAGATCCCTAGAAAACTCATGTTGACATGTGGGAAAGGAGAAGAACCCATATTTAGAGGTCATGTATGTCTCAGCCTTAAGTATGATCCATAGCTATTTTAACATTCTTGCTGGAAACATTTATATAAAAGGAATACCATCTCTATGTAGGTGACCTTTACTTAGAGCAAATGGTAATTGTACTAGAATTCTATCATCTTAGCTGGCAAGAGGCTTCAGCCAGATTCCTGAGTAAGGGTCTTCTTTCCCATGTTCCTTTATTTTATTGGTCTTTGTCTTGTCGCATATGAACTGAGGAAAAATAGATATGAGAAAAAAGTGACTGTGGCTATTAGAGATATGCTGTTCTGATCATAGAAATTAGTTGTATTTTAACTGCATCAGTATCAATACCTTGGTGGATATTAAGGTGTGATACTACTGAGGAAGAAAAAGTATTAAAAATATACTCATAGAATTAATTCTCTTAAAATTTTCCTTTGTTAATGCATAGGTATATATGTATGTGTGCATATGTAAGTGGTGCACATACGTATTCAAGCCAAAGGACAATATTAGATCTCATTCTCAGAAATGCCACCCACCTTATTTGAGTCAGTGTCTCTCCTTGGCCTGGAGTTCAACAATCAGAGAAGATTAACTAGCCAGCTATCCCCAGAGACCAGCCTGTCTCATCTGCTCCCTGTTTAGGGATCACATTCTCAGTACTTTACATGGTCTTCATGCTTGCAAAACAAGCACTTTACCAACTGACTCATCATCACCCCAGCCCCACAAGACTTCTAAAAATTGTAAGAAAATTTACAATCATCTCAAAATAAAAATTTAGTGAAACATACATAATGCTTACAGAGATGAATATTATATAATATTCTAAGCCTTAGTCATCTGATGAACTCACAATCCATGGGAGGAAAACAATTTAAATGAAAACCACAATTCATTAGTGACAATAACTACTAATCATTATCAATTCATTTTCTCTTAAGGACTGTCAAGTACCAAGGTGGTGGTGGCGTAAACCTTTAATCAAGGCTATCCTGGTCTACAGTGTGAATTCCAAGATAGCCTGGGCTACACAGAGAGAACCTGTCTCAAAACAAAGCAAAAAACTGTCAAGCAGATACTATTGTCATTTTATAAATGAACAAATTCAAGTGTAGTAGAGATTACAGCTAGGAAGTGATATCAGAGTTACATGGGATAATATAAAGGACACACATTGGAGTAGTCAGCTGTATCCAGCTGTATCAAGGAGTCTGTAATTGACACAATTTCAGAACTCAATTTTTAGGTATGTTGAGGCACTACTCCAACATTCTAAGCAGAAAGACCAATATATGCAAAAGTTGCAGTAATAATTTCAAACACCAAAACATCATATTGAGCCATACAATATTTATATAGTACAAATTAACAAATAAGAAGAATATGTAAATTTCAGATGTGAGATTTTAAAAAAACAATAAAAGAAAAGTTTTAAGGTTCTGTTTTCTCCCTATTAAAATAACTTTTAGGTATTTTACTGCTTTAAAGCTATCTTATTGTATGTATGTGTGTGGGCATGCACATGCACATGCCACAGCATGTGTGAGGTCACAGGATGACTTAGAGAGTCCGTCCTCTCCCTCCTCCATGTGGACCAAACTCAGATTGTCAACCTTGGTGGTGGGTGCCTTTATCTGCTCATCCACCTCAGTGGCCACTGTCTTGTTTTTTGAGACAGTCTTTCAGTGAGACCTGTGGTTCTTGGGAGTTTAAGACAGGCTGGCCTTCCAGTGAACTCCAAGGATTTTCCACTCTCCTGGACTGGGATTACAAACCTGCATCACCACAGCTCCCTTTTATTGTGTGTGCTGAAGGCTGGATTCAGGTCCTGGCAAGCATTTTATCAAGTGAACTATTTCTCAATCCCTTGTTTGTGGGTTTTTTCCTTTTTTGTTTGTTTGTTTTGACACAGGATCAATTATTTCAGACTTGCCTTGAACTCACTATGCCAAGGCCAACCTTGAACTTCTGATTCTCTTGCCTCTATGTCCTTATTATAGGATTAATATTTTATAGAACTACTAATAAATATATAACCATTTTTATTAAATACAATTTATCACTCTTTTGTATCAAAAATAATAAAGGTTATAACTAATATAAAAAACTATATATAATAGGTACAATAACTATACAATATATACAAGCAGTGATGTCCAGTCCACTAACAACTGACAAATACAAAGAAAATATTCCATTATTTATCCTATTTTGGTGAGTCCAAAGAATTGTATATAATTCACTTTCTATCTAACTTATATTACCAACTGGAAATTATCTTTTGAGGTTTCTCAAACTTATACACTTTACACCTCTGAATGAGTTTCTTTTCTGAATCTGTAACTAGGAAAACTATAAATATAACTATCTCATCTTCAACTCCCCCAGAGACCTGAAAAAAATATTAACTAAGTGAACAGGAAGTGCAAGCAAATGACTTCCAAAATGTGTGAAAAATGACAGAAATATCTGGCGGCCTGGACAGTCACCCAAGGTTCCTTTGCAACATTGGGGCACCCATCTTTGGCCTACAGGCCTAACATGTCTGACAGACTTCTCTGTGAAGCAGGACATTCTTAAAGACCTTCCTACCTTGTCCTGGCAAGGCTCGGCAGCTCTTTCTTGTGTGTCTTGCTTGTCCATTCTGGACATCATACAGTTAGCAGTTGAGGCAATGGCACTTTCTTGCCCAGTGGCTTAGTTTTTGCCACAAAAAAAGTCAACTCTATAAAGAGTTTCTTCAGTGCTCATCATCTTCTCTGAAGTAGATTGGTGCTGCCAGGAGCAGACACGTCTTACTATCATAAAATTAAAGGAATCTATGTTATTAAAATATCTTAAATGCCATATTTTGTAGATCTCTGAAGTGTTTGAAGCAGACTATCTATCTAAAATATATCACTGCTTGACCTTGAAAACATATCTAATATGACTATACGTTTGATTTAATGTCTAACTACTAACTTGCATGTCTTTATATCCTAATTGGTTATTAATAACAACTTTCAAGGACTAGCAATTTGTATTACATTGTTAGATGAGCTGTATAGGTACAATACCTTAAGCAAGGGTAGAAAAATTTGTACAGTAACAAAATTAATCTCTACTTTGTATCAATATACACAACTTGGATACAATATACAAAAAATCCAATCCAATGTAAATTATTTAAAACTAGTAGTTGATTTGTAAAAGTAGATCCAATAAGCTATTCTTTTATCCTATCATAGCTGTATCCTGTTTATCATTCTTTAAAAACAAAAAACAAAAAAACAAGAACCCAGAATCTAATCTTCCTTGTTCAGCCTTTTTCCTAACAACAACCAATAACAATTTGTAACCAATCATCCTAAAAAAAACCCAATAACCCACCATGACTGTTTATTCAGTGCTAGACACATGAACTCAGGATCAAACTCAGGCTGTCAGGCTTGATGGCAGGCACCATTACATGCTGAGCTACTTCCCAGCCCACATTTTACTATTTTAATTTTATCATTGGATTTACTTCTGACTCACACCTCTTTGATTCTATGCTGTTAGTATAGTTATGTTGCTTATGGTTAAATTATTTATGGTGAAATTTTAAAAGTTAAAAAAATTAAAATGTTAAGTTGCTTCTAGTGAAAGTTTAAAAGACTTTAATTGGTTGGAGAAATAAAACTACCATTTAGAACATCATTTCTTTGGGAAAAATAACTTTTAAACTAAATATGGCATGTAAAGTAATTGTCCTAAAAATGCAGATTCTCCATTCAAATGCATTCTAAACGTCTGTTCAGAAGGAAAGAAAGAGATGAGTCCTTTAAAATTATTAGACTTGGAAGGAGCTGTGGGCCTTACAGAAAAGTTAATGAATAATCTTTTGTGTCTAATGCCAATTAGTTTTTTATAACAGTGCCAACCTTCAAAGAACAGGAAGTAGCTGAGAAGAATTCATGACAAAATTTCTATCCAGGCTATAAAGAGCAGCAAAGGGTAACCCTAGGAAAAGAATGATTATGTAAGCAAAAGCACTTCCTTTCCTATTGAGTTCAAATGGGAAAAAAGCAGGATGCTGAGAGGCAAGCCAAACCTGAGCTGGGGTAGCAAGACAGAAACAGCCTCTATGAGACGTCTACAGAAGAGCCACTGAGTACAACACTTGCCCAGCTCTGCTGCGTTCTCCAGCACTGAAAGGAAAACAAACAAACAGAACATACTTTTTCTCCTGCCTTTTTATATAAGGAGCTGGGGGAGCTGGGCATGGTGACCCGCACTTTTAATCTTAGCATTCTGGACAAAGGCAGGAACATCTCAGAGTTCCAAGTCAATGTGCTCTACATAGGGAGTTCCAGGCCACCCAGAATTACATAGTGAGACTCTGTCTTAAAAAACAGCTTCCAGGAATCTATTCCTCAACTGGTGTTTCCTTGTCCAGTCTTAATGCAAGGGGAGGAGCTTAGCCCTACTTCAACTTGATATGCCATGATTTGCTGATACCCATGGGAGACCTGCTGGTTTCTAAACAGAAACAGAGGAGTGGATGGGTGAAGTAGAGGGAGGGGAGGCAGCAAGGGAACTTCAATTGGATGTAAAATAAATACATACATTTAATTAATAATAAAAACCCAACAAACGAAAACAAATACCTAAAATCACTTCTTATTAAATCAAAATAAAACCAAAGCTAAATTACAATAGAAGAAGTGTTATGATGATGACATATACAGGTATACTAAAAGGTTTTATTTAAATGTGGAAATAGTTTTTCCAAGAAATGCTGTTTAAATTTCCCTTTACAAAGCAGCCTGTAACTAAGTTAACAGTATGTTTTGAGATCATTTATAATTATGTACTCACTCTGCTTATAACAGTATATCCAACCTGTTCAAAATTAAGTGACCACTAGGAAAAACATTGTAATCAATCTTACTAATCTCCGTCCTTACCATATTTGTTCTGCTGCTCAATGCACAGGGGACAGTCTTTGTTGAGGGCTGCTGATAGACTCTTAGACAACTACACAGTGTGTGAGAGGACAGTTACCTGAGACTGTCTAAAAAAATAAAATAGAAGAAAAAAGTTCAATGAGACACCACCTCGTTTTCAACAGAAGAGCTATTATCCAAAGACTAGAGACTGGCCAGGAGTGGGGGCTCCTGTCTAAACTTTCAGGAGGATCACTGCAAGGTCCAGGGCAGCCTGATTCACACAATGACTTCCAGGCCTGCCAGGGAGACAGAGTAAAGACTCTGTGTCAAAAACAAAAATAACAAACCCCACAACAAACTCAAGAACAGAACATGGCAAGCGCAGGTGAGGATGCAGTGAACTCTTTCTACTACTAGAAGAAATTTAAAAAGAATTTCTGGGCTGAGAAGATGGCCCAGTGGATGAGAGCCCTGTACTAAGCCTGCCCCGCCTCAGATTCCTGGGACTTAACACAGTGGAAAAGAGAGAACCCACAAATTGTTTTTTTAACCTCCACATGAGCCATGGTGCATTTATGACCCCCACAGATATAAATAAAATAGAAATTAAAAATTAAATGAATTCCTTCTGTTTATCTTTATTAAAATATAACTAAAACAAAATAACTACATGGCAATCTCTACCCTTGAGCACACAGCATGCTTTACTGCGGGAAGTACTATTGATGTTAAACATTATTTATGCATATTGATAATGAATTAAATGTTAGTGTTACCAATCAAAATTCTATGTACAAAGTATAAAATTTTAAAATGTAGAAAAAATATGTAATATTAAGTATAACTTGAAAGATATTGATTGAAATTCATTACCTGAAAATCTATTTCCTGAGCTAGATGTAGTGGTACATACCTTCAATCCCAATACTCAGGGGACAGGGGTCTTTCTGAGTTCATGGCCAGCCTGGTCTACAAAGACTCTAAAAAAAAAAAAAAAAAAACAGCAAAAACAGAGAAACTCTGTCTCAAAACAAAAAAAGAAAAAAGTATTTCCAAACTCAATGAGAAAGCTTAAAAACAATAGGCTCAGCAGTCAAGAGCACTTGCTGTTTTTACATGGAACCTGGGTTCTGTTCCAAGCGCCCACAAGGTGAGTCCTAACTGTCTGTGATTCTCTTTCCAGGAGATCTAATGCCCTCTTCTGAACTCCTCAAGCATTTGGGCACACATATGGTACACATACATACACGTAAGTATATTTTTTTAAAAAGACAACAAAAAACTCATACACATAAAATAAAAACATATTTTTAAATGGCATTATGGCAACAAGCACATACTATAAGTACATATTGGTTTCTTATATTTTTGGTTGTGAGTCTAGCTTTTAGCAGCTGACCTCTCCAGCCCAGATCTTGGGTTCTAAAACCTATTTCTCATCAAAAGAAATTCCTTGGTGAATTTCAGGTCTATATACAACAAAAGTACCATATTTTTCAGAGTTATTTTATATTGTCTAAAATCAAGGACGTTCTCACAGATAAAATTATGTTAAGAGAGCTGGCATTAGTGGTACACACCTTTAATCCCAGCAGTCAGAAAGAAGGCAGAGGCAGGCAGATCTCTGAGCTTAAAGTCAGCCTGGTCTACAGAGTAAGACAGGACAGCCAGGGCTACACAGAGGAATCCTGTTTCAGAAAACAACAATAACCATTTAAAATATAAATCTAAAATGAAAGGATGAGGGCCCTAAAGTTACACAAGATAAAATAAGTTATTTTCATAGAGAAAATACTTTAAAATCTGGAGAATACATGGGGAAGAATATGAGGACTCTGAAAAGTCAGTAAAGCAGTCAGAAGGAGACCAAAATTCAAAACACACTGACGTAGCAGTCAATTTATTCTTTTTCCCTCTCTAGTATCTTCAGCCGGAATTGCACACATAAAAACAACTAACATGAGCAGGAAAGACTAGCAGGCTCCAGGAAACCTCCCAAGCTGCAGAAAATAAAAGGAATGCTCAAAGTGAGCATAGACCCCTACCTCACTTCTGGTTCTTTTGTTTTTCCTATTCTGTCCATCCCAACTTGCAGACCATCTTTAGTGGTAAAAGTCTTTAAAATGAGCAGCAGCATCTACAGAAATCTGAAAGACAGAGACCTTCCTCTGTTGAGTAAAGTAGTACTTCCTAGTCTTTGTGTTTTCCTGTTATGTGGACTCACACACAGAAATACACAGCAGAAAGAGACAACTAGTACCCTAGAATAGAAACAGAAACCCCAGAGAACGAGAAATAACTAGGAAAACCACAGATAGAACTACTCAGGTAAACAACAGAAACCTGTTCATAAACTGCAACAGGTCCCTGAGTCAGCATATCAAAGACTCCTGGTGCACAGGTGAGAAAACTGACATTAGCCTCCACACCTATAAAAGCCTAGTTGAAACCTGAGTTTTATGCTAACCAAGTAAGGCTACCTGTGACAACAAAAATTGTCAGTAAGACCCATAAGATTATAAAAAACAAGCTGACCACAAAATCAAAACAATTCTCACTTCTTCTAGGCCGATAAATGCTCAGCAGGTAAAGGTGTCTGTTGTCATGTCTGAGTTGGATTCCTACAACTTTCTACTCTTGTGAACAATCTTTGTACACTGTAATATGTATTGCTCTCATTGTTAATAAAAAGCTGACTGACCAATAGCTAGGCAGGATTTGGGGGGGCAGAGAGAATCCTGGAAAGAAGGAGGGGGAGTCAGATTGGAAGGAAAGAGGACATACAGGAGGAGTAAAAGCCATTAGCCTTGGGGCAGCTATAGATTAACAGAAATGGGTTCACTTAAGTCTTAAGAGATAGTAATAAGCCTGAGCTACTGGCTGAGCATTTATAATAAATGGTAAGTATCTGAGTGGTTATTTGGGAATTGGCTAGTGGAACAGAGCTGATCACAGTCCTGACAAAAAAACTGAGTTGTCTTCTGACTTAAACACATACATGCACAATAAGATTTTTTTTTTTAATTGTGATATTTCCTTTTGCTTTTTCACAATGCTTTAACAATAAATATTTGAGGAGGGGCAGGGTTTCTGTGTGTAGCCTTGCCTGTCTTTCTCTGAAGACCAGGCTGGCCTTGAACTCAGAGGTCCACCTGGCTCTGCCTCCTGAGTGCTGGAATTAAAGGTGTTCACCATCACTGCCTGGCAATAAAAAGATTTTTAAAAACCCACTTTTTATTTCTGTTTTTTGAGACACGGTTTCTTTGTGTAACAGCCATAGTGTCCTGGAACTCAATTTGTAGACCAGATTGGCCTTAAATTCATAGATATCTGCCTGCTTCTGCCTCCTGAGTGCTAGCATTAAAGGTGTATGATGCCAACATGCCTGACTTAAAAAACCTCCCTTTAAATACAATGAAATAGAGTAAGTTAAAGTAAAAAAAAAAAAAAAATGGAAACATACACACACACACACACACACACAAGAACAATATGCAAACATTAATAAAAACAAAGTCATCATGGGTACAGTAATGAGAACAAAGTAAAATTTGTTTTTAGCACCCATATACACACACAAAAAAAATACTACTATACACTGGTAAAGGTCTACTTACCAAGAAAAAAAATCCTAAGTGTGTATTCACCTAACAACAGTGCTTTACGTTATATAAGAAAATAAATGAACTAGAAATGGTTTCAGTTACAACTGGAGAATTCAACACTCCTCTATCACTAAAAGATACAACAGAGAATATTCAGTGATATACATAACAGAACAATGCTGTCAGCTACAGGATTTACAGAACACCACTAAACACTACACATATTGTTTTGTGATATATGTCCCAGGTTAAAAATGAAAATAATTTTAAAAATTGTTCATTTTCAGGTCATAACTGGATTACAATAGAAATTAATAACAGGGAATTTAAGAAATCCTATAAATGTCTAGAGATTAAATAACATATTTCTAGATAATCAAAAGATTTTAAAAGTGTTAAGGAAAGTTAGAAAATGTTTGAACTTAATGAAGAATAAAACATGAAAGTGTGAAATGTTGCTAATGCAGTGTTTAAAGGAAGTTTCCAGCATTAATGCCTGTTTCTTTTTAAAGGACCTCAAGTTTAGTGATCTAAGCTTCTATTCTAGGTAACTTGAAAAAGAAACAAAGTGAATACAAATCAAGCAAATGAAAGGAGATAAAAATATTGGAGATGATCCAGCCACGGCATTGGCAGCCAGGGTTGATTCAGCAGACCTGCTGGCTGGAGAGTGACCTCTCTCTCCCTACAACACCTGTTGAGTAGCTATGCTTGCTCCCTACTAGAACCTCCAAACAGTTTCTCAAAGTTTATTTGTGGGTGGACATAATGTAGTCAAGCCTCCAGGACTCCAATGCTGGCTCTCTGGAAACTTAAAAGGGAAGAAAACAGATTACCCACTTCAGAGAGAAAGGAGGGTCTATCATTGCATTCATTTAATGCAGACATTAAGAAGAATAATTCAGGATAACTGCATATACAAGTTCAACAACGCTGAAGAAATGACTAATTCTTTCATAACTCAAACACATTAACAAGCTGACTACAGAGTAAACAGACAAAATGTCAGCGGTGAATCCTCTCAAAGTTGTTAATGAGAGACCTGACTACCATGACACTAAAGTAGGAGGGGCTCCAGGGATGGAAAAATCTCAGCAAAATATTAGCATCTTCCAGAAAAAAATACAAGGAACATATTATTTTATTATATTATAGAACATGAACTCTATCTATAGATAAAAATCCTATACCAATATCTGAAAATCAACTTATATATTATCAGTCTACAAAAAAAGAATATGATCATACTAACTGACACAGAAATTACATTTGGCAAGATACAGCAGCTATTTGTGATTTTTGTTTTATTTTGTTTTAATCTTTGGAATCATCATCCCACTTTGTATCCCATCTGGTCTAAAACTCAGAGTCCTCCTGCTTTAGCCTCCCAGGTGCTGAGATTACAGGGGTGTGCTGTCATACACAGCTCTATTTATGATTTTAAAAGAATTTAGCAGACTAAGAATAGCAGAAGGTTTTCTCAACCCTATAAAGAGAGTTCATACTAAATAAAGACCTGATGCCTTCTACCTAAGATCTGGAACAAGGAAGGAATGTAGGGGTTTTTTTAATGTTTGTTTGTATTTCATATATGTTTACATGTATGTCTGAACACCAGAAGAGAGCACTGGATCCTACTATCAGTGGTTGTGAGCCACCATGTGGTTGCTGGGAATTGAACCCGGGACCTCTAGAAGAGGAAGGCAGCCAGTATTAAGCACTGAGCCCTCTCTCCAGCCCTCAGGAATGTGCATTCTTACCATTCCTGTTCAGCATCATATTAGAAGTCTTAGCTGGTACATCTGACAAGAGAAGAAAACTATTACAGAAAATATGCTATTTATTATTCCTATATATGTGAATAATATATATTCTGCTGATATTATTACTGTACTAGTAGTACTACTGATGCTGGGAGTGACACCTACGACTTTGCACATGCTAAGCACACACATAACACTACGTCACACTCCCAGCCCCACATTGATTATAAAGCTACAGTTATCAAGACTCTGTGGCTGGGCATGGTGATACAAGCCTTTAAGCTCAGCACTCAGAGGCAGAAATAGCCAAGATCTCTGTAAATTCCAGAACATCCTGGTCTATATATAAAGTTCCATGAAAGCCAGGGCTAATAGTAAGACATGATCTCAAATTAAATTAAATTAAATGACATGATATAATAGTGAAGGAAAAAACAATAAAATCAAATATGGTCTAGAAATATTTTGACACAGATCTGTCCAACTGAATTTTCATAAAGATATACAGCAATTCAATATATGCAACTAGTCATGTAATAAGTTTGTTATAAGAAAAATAAACAAACTTCATCCCAAATTCATGTTTTATCTAATTAGCATGCCTAATTAAAATTAAACACTTTACCCTAACACAGGGTTTCCCTTGTACCTTTATAAACGGCCATTTCCCCATTGCCACATCTGTGTCCTCTCTATCCAGAGGGCGGTTCTTTGTCCCTCTGGAACACATTCCCTACCCCCTTTCCCTTGTCCACTTCCCCTTCTCCCTCATCCTCTGTCTCCTCTACAACCACATGCTAGCCTGTTCTAACACAGACCTCCCCTTCACCCCTTAAAATCACAGCTGCAGGGCCATTTGCTGCTGTTTTTCTGCTTGCGTCTGAAGCAGCCGCTTTAACTTTTCTTCCTGCTTAATAAAGGATCTCTATGAAAACAGGAGTTTGAGTGTGGTTTGTGCCTAATCCAGGGTCTGGAAGGGAGCCCCCGCTGTGCAGGAGTCCCCTTCAATATACGTTACACAATATACACATATCACATATATTCCATAACGTGTATACATAATAGAAGAATCTTCATTCTCAAACTTTCTAGATATCATGCACACATTCATATGTCCATACACACAAAACTGCATATAGTCTCATACTGATTAATCTTTATCCAATTCATGTTTACTATCCCAATACCTAAAAGCATCTGCTTAATGGCTATAATATATAATAAGCTGGATAAGAAAAGGTTTCTAAACTCCTTGGCAAGGGTTAGGGAAATGGCTATTGATAAAGCACTTACTCCACATAAGCATAAGGGTTTAGGTCTGATCTCCAGAACCTACTTCAAAAAGTAACCGTTGTGGCATATCCTTGCAATCCCAGCACTTGAGACTCAGAGAAAGGAGGCCATCTGCAGCTTGATGGCCAGCTAACCCAGTCTACCCATCTGTTCAGTAACCTCTAGAACAACGAGAAACTCTCCCAAAAAAAATTAAATAAATAAATAAAATAAGTAAAATAAAAAATAAAAAAAAAGCAAGGTGGATGGCTTCTGAAGAACAACTGAAATACAGTTGACCACTGGCCTACCTACATAAACTCACACACACACACATATACAAATTACACTCACACATGTGCACATACACTCACAAACAGGCACACACACAAACTAACAAAAAATATTGGCAAGCTCTGGGATAAATTAACCCACTTCCCTATGAACACTCTTTATATCCCAAAGCAGTTTTACTTTCCCGGCTACTCCATATCCCACTACATGATCATCCTGTCTCAGTCCTCTACCTACCTGGCTGATTCTATGTTTTCACTGCTGAAAAATATAGAGGAGTTTCTTTTGTTGTTTTGTTTGAGGCAACATCTCTTTTTGGACTGGTTTATAACTTGGGATCTTCCACTTACCTCAGCTTCTTACATGCTGGGAGGCACTTCATCCAACCTCTTATTATAAATGTTCTACAGTTCTTTCAGGGTCCAGTGGGCATAAATGGCAATTTCCAAGTAACAAACATCATCTTTAATAAAGGATGAATATTATCAACTTCAAAAAGAACTAGAATGACCCCCAAACACAGTATTTTAGAGTGTCAGGGATCAAATCTGGGGCCTTACACATGGTAGGCAAGTATGTTACCAATGAACCACATCTGTAGCACCCAAATCTAAACTTTTAAAGTGAAAAAAAAAAAAATCCTAATTCAAAACATGGCTAAAGTTTTATGAAGAGAGTAGCTTAGATGAAATACATTAACTCAAGAAACAATTTTCTTATAAAACTGCTTCTAATGAATTATGGGAGGAGACAGACAGACAGACAGACCCTGCAACTTGTCAGCTTCTCACTTGTAAATTTACAGTTACATTTCCCCTCTGAGGAAAGGTTTCTGCTAGGCAGAACTCAATTGTGCATTCAGAACCAGTCCTGAGAAAGGCCTCTAATTTGTTCTATTATTAGTCAAGTGGGTTATGAATACAGGATAAAACTTGCCATATAAAATACAAAAGAAAAAAAATGAGATGGGGAATCACCTCAGTATTTCTTCCTTTTTTTCTTGGGCTCCAATCTCAGGCTTTTCTCATCTTCCCTTTACCCTCCAAAAGCAGGCTCTCTGGCAAACCTCACAAAAATCCTTAGTTCCGCTAACACATGCAAATGTAATTTTCTACCCAGACAACACACTCCCTTTTTAATGAACTAAAAAAAAACAAAAACAAAAACAAAAACAACAAAAACCCAATCTGTGAATAGCCTCAGAAAGGAGGGGCCTGCGATGAAAGAAAATCCAGAGACGTGGGGGAGGGTCAAGATGGGTATGGAAGTCTGGAGCTATAGACAAAAGATAACGAAAGTGAGGGGCTTGTAATCAAACAAAATGGTGTGCAGGCTGTCATTTCATACAAATTAGAGTCAGAAATATATGAATATTCACTTGAATAAAAATCATTCATTATATGAGTGGTCCTTCACGTAAAAGGATCTCTGTCAAGGCCCAATGTGGCTGGCATTCTTTGTTTGATTTTGCAATTAAAACAAAACAAAACAGAAATGTGTGTATAGAAGAAAATGAAAGAAAATGTTCTATGTGCACAAACCCTAACGCCATCAAGAGCAGGAGTAAGTTTCCTCACGATACAACTAAATACATGTCAAAATTAGACATTCAAAGAGTAGTAATAAAGGACAAGAGACTCTTCAGCTGGTCACATGACTCGGGATCCCTCCAGATGCACATTATGATTCAGATTTGAACAGTAAACAGAATAGACTACAGGGTAGGGTGGAAGACTTGAAGAAAAACACAGTGCAGGAGAGGTCATCAAAATGAAAACTGTCTTCTTGCCTCAGGATTTCAAGAGAACTTTTATTGAAAAAAAAAAATGGCTGTGAACCAATTTAGGCTGAAATAATTACAACATTTTTACAATCTAACCTCTTAATGATGAATAGAATTTTTCTCCCTGCTTAAGGATCAAATCAGTTGGGCTCTACACTTGTCTGGCACCATGCTGTGGGCTATTTCCCTTAATATATAACCAATCAAAGATGTATTCAGGCTTTTGTGAGATCCAAAGCTTTGTAAGTGCATATTCTAGAGCATCGTGAAATGTCTCTAAAAGAAGCAAAATGGCACACAACCATAGTCTCCCTTTAGTTGCCTCACTCAGTGGCTTCTCAAGTCCGAAAGCTGGATGGACACTGACCCCTTTTATAATATACCAAATACTAGATACTTTTTCCTCATAGCACTTGTCCCGTAATTTATACTGTATTTTTCTTCCTTAATTCATACAAACACAGCACAAATCACAGTTCTTAAGGGGGAAAGAAAAAAGCAAAACAAAGGAAAAAAACCAAGTAACAAAACACCACTATCAACAGAAAACCTCTTCAAACTATGTCCGTGTTACAAATCTGAGAACAAATACTGTTCTATCAGGTCTAATAATAACTACAGTAATATATTTAACATGGATCTTTATGGGATGACCATGTTCATGTATATTACCACTATTAAATTCATTACTTATAAACAACAGTAATTTTATATATTGACACACACAAATTACATAACACTATCTATACTTAAAATTTGAGAAAAGGCTTGGAAAACCCTCCTAGCAAAATGCATCATGGCAACGAGGCTAAGACAAGGATTTAAGAATGAAAAAAAAAATGTAACAGTTTCATATAAGTTAAAATTGTACTTATTTATTTGTAACAGATTCACAATCCACAGGGTGACACACACACACACACACACACACACACACACACACACAGTACTGACATATTAATCTTAAAAGCATTAAGAGAAAGAAGTCAAAACAAAAAGTCCCACATCGTAGGTTTTCTTCTATATAATACACCAAGGCCAATTGTGGCACATCTGAGTTTGAGGACAGCCTGGTCTACAGAGTGAGTTCTAGGACAGCCAGGGCTACACAGAGAAACCCTGCTTCAAAACAAAATAAAACAAAAAGTTATATAAGATGTGAGGGAACTGGAACAACTACTTAAGAGAGACAGATTATTTTATATATATAATATATATTACTACTTAAGAGAGACAGATTATTTTATATATATATAATATATATTACTATTTAAGACAGATTATTATATATAATATATATTACTACTTATGAGACAGATTATTTTATATATATAATATATATACTATTTAAGAGTGACAGATTATTTTATATATATAATATATATTACTATTTAAGGAGTGTTTTCCCCTTTTATATACCATCCACTGTTCCCCCCTCCCATTCTCCCTCTACCTCCTACTTCTCGCTCCCTCCATCGATTCCTCAAAGGGGCAAGGTCTCCCTTGACTGGTCAGCACAGGCTAGCATATCAAGTGAGGCAGGACCAAGCAAGTCCCTTCTCTGTTATCAAGGCTGAGTAAGGCATCCCACAGTAGGGGGTGGGCTCCTGGGATAATTCCTGGTCCCATTGCCAGGGGGCCCATTAACAACTTGATCAAGGCAATTACATAACTGTCACCCTCATTTGGTGGCTCATGCTGGGTCCCATGCAGGCTCTCCAGCTGTCAGTCCAGAGTCCTTAAGCCCCCATTTGCTGGGGTCAGCTGTCTCTGGTTTTCTCCACTGTGCTCTTCATTCACCTCCTCTTGCTCCTCTAGTCCCTCCTTCCTCTCTTCAACTGAACTCCTTCTGGTTCAGCCTAGTGCTTGGCTGTGGGTGTCTGCATTTGCTTCCATCAGTCATTGGATGTAGGTTCTATGGTGACAGGGTAGTCACCAATCTGCCTACAAGAGAAGGCTAGTTCAGGAACCCTCTTCACCATTGCTAGGAGTCTTAGCTGGGGACATCCTTGTGGGTTCCTGTGATTTCCCTACCACCATGTTTCTCTGTAACCCCATGATGGCTCACTCTGTCAAGATATCTCTTTCCTTACTCACCCTCTCTGTCCTTCCCCCAACTCAGCCATCTCGAACCCTCATGTCCCCCTCCCAGTTTACCCAGGAGATCTTAACCATTTCCCTTATTGAGGCAATCAATGTGTATCCCTCTTAAAGTCTTCCTCACCACCTAGCTTCTCTGAGGTTGTGGAATGTAGCCTGTTCATCATTGGCTTTGCAACTAATATCCACTTATGAGTGAGTACATTACCATATTTGTCTTTCTGGGTCTGAGTTACCTCACTCAGGATGATTTTTTTTTCTGATTCCTTATATTTGCCTACAAATTTAAAGATGTTATTTTTTTAACCACTGTAACCATACTCCATTGTATAAATATACCACTTTTTTTTTTTTTTTTTTCTCTGTTCTTCAGTTGAGGGCAACTAGGTTGTTTTTAGGTTCTGGTTATTTCAAATAATGCTGCTATGAACAAGCTTGAGCAAGTGTCCTTGTGATGTGGTTGAGCATCTTTTGGGTATATGCCCAAAAGTGATATTGCTGGGTCTTGAGATAGGCCGATTCCCAATTATCTGAGAAACCACCATACTGATTTTCAAAGTGGCTGTACAAGTTTACACTCCCACGAGCACTGGAGGAGTGTTCCCCTTTCTCCACATCCTCTCCAACACACGCTGTCATCAGTGTTTTTAATCTTAGCCATTCTGACAGGTAGAAGATCATAGTTCAGAGCCGTTCTGATTGCATTTCCTTGATGGCTAAGGATGTTGAACATTTCCTTAAATGTCTTTCAGCTGTTTGAGATTCTTCTGTTGAGAACTTTGTTTAGCTCTGAACCCCTTTTAAAATTGTATTATTTAGTTTTTGATGTCTAGTTTCTTGAGTTCTTTATATATTTTGGAGATCAGCTCTCTGTTGGAAGTGGGATTGGCAAAGATCTTTTCTCACTCTGTAGGCTACTGTTTTGTATTATTGACCATGTACTTTGCCTTACAGAAGCTTCTCAGTTTTGGGGGTTCCTATTTATTAATTGTTGCTCTCAGCATCTGTGCTACTAGTGTTATATTTAAGACACAGTCTCCTGTGCCAATGCATTCAAGGCTACTTCCCACTTTCTCCTCTGTCAGGTTCAGTGTAACTGGATTTATGTTGAGGTCTTTGGTCCATTTGGACTTGAGTTTTGTACAGACGATAAATATGGATCTATTTGCATTCTTCTACATGTTGACATCCAGTTATGCCAGCACCATTTGTTGAAAATGTTTTCTTTTTTCCATTGCACAGTTTGGGCCAATTTGTCAAAAATCATAGGTGTGTGAATTAATTTCAAGGTCTTTAGTTTGATTCCACTGATCCACATGTTGGTTTTTATGCCAATACCAAGCTGTTTTTATTATTTTAGCTCTATAGTACAGCTTGAAGTCAGGGATGGCGATGCCTCCAGAGCTTCCTTTATTGCACAGGGCTGTTTTGGCTATCTTGGGTTTTTGTTTTTCTATATAATAGTGAATATTGTTTTTTAAAGGTCTATGAAGAATTGTGTTGAGATTTTGATGGGGATTGTATTGAATCTGTTCAAAGCTTTTGGTAAGATTGTCATTTTTACTATGTTGATCTGACCTCTCCAGGAGCATGGGAGATCGGTCCACTTTCTGATATCTACTTCAGTCTCTTTCTTCAGAAACTTAAAGTTGTCATACAGGTCTTTCACTTGTTTGGTTAGAGTTACCCAAGACATTTTATGTTATTTGTGGCTATTGTAAAGGGTGATGTTTTTCTGATTTCTTTCTCTGCCTGTTTATCATTTGTGTATAGGAGGGCTACTAATTTTTTTTTTTAAGTTAATCTTGTGTCCTGCCACATTATTGAAAGTATTTATCAGCTGTAGGAGTTCCTTAGTAAAATTTTTGGTGTCACTTATGTACACTACCATATCTGCAAATAATAAAAGTTTGACTTTTTCTTTTCCAATTATTATCCCCTGATCTCCTTATGTGGTCTTATTGCTCTCAAACTACCACAGAGACTTAGAGATTGAACTCAAGTCATCAGGTCTGGCAGCAAGTGCCTTTCTTTACTGCCATTTTGCTATCCCATCAGTCAGCATACTTTTAGATCTATGCATAAAAGTATGTATCTGTTTGTATGTATTGATAATTTGTTCTTTTTCATTTCCAAGAAATAGTATTCCACTGTATGACCATACCAGTCCATTCAGCTATTCTCTTTCTCAAGTACAACTGGGCTGCTTCTTGTTTGGAGCTATTACTAAAGCTATCATGAATATACTTTTAAAAAATTTTGTTGGCTCTCATGAAATTCACTTTCGTTTAATTTGGATGAATATTCAGAAGTAAAATGTAAGATAAATGTATGTTTAGACCATTTCCCAAAGTGGCTGTGTGCTATTTTAGATTCCTAATAACAATATATATCTGAGAATTTGATTTTTAATTTTAGCTATTCTGACTGGAATGTAGTAATATCAGAAAGGATTTACATTTGGGAGTCTCTAATGAGAAATTATGCTGAGTATTTTTTATATATTTATTAACCACTTGAATATACTATTTTGTAATGGGTCTCTCTCCCTTTTTGCTTGTATTTTATTGGGTTGTTTGTCTTTTTTATTACTAAGTTGTCTACTACATACCTTAGATAACAATTTGTTGTCAACTAAACTTTTGGCAAATATCTCCCAAGAGACATATATTTATTGACTGAACTCCTTCCTTCAAAACTAAGTAGTTTTTTATTTTGGCTAATACTTGGCTCTACTTATAACTAACTATGGGAATTTGAACAAGGTATTTAACTTTTGAAGTTTTTTTTTCATCCATAAGATAGAGATAAAGCTTATCATTACAGAGTTATGATGACTTAAGACAATAGAGTTTGACATATCTGGTACATAAAAGTTCTCAAGTAGATGTTAGTCATGTTCCTTTTTAATTTTAGTTCTATGATAATATGGCAGTTGCTGCCTTAAATAGCTGAACTGCAACTCTAGAGTGTAAAACTCTATAAAAATTTAAATTTTCACAATGGTATAAATCATTCCAATAGGAGACTATAAAAATATCAAGGCTCCTGGGAAAAGATTAACATGTCTTTCTTTTATTCTAGTACAGTAACGTGCAAAATAAGATTAAATCTAAAAATAGTTAAATCAAAGGAAATTCATCTGGAGGTAAAACTGGAAAAAGGGTATAGAATTTATATTATATTGGGCTAAAAGTCATGTCCTCTAGCATATGAAAATTTAGATGACATACTATTGTTCAAACATTTGTACTGAATCTCATCTATACTAGAATTAGTCAAATTTTATCTGTTGTACAAAAGATTCACATAAAATTACCTTCAGCATATTAGTAAAAGTTACATTAATAACTTACTAAAAATAAGTTAAAATAAGTTTTAGTAACCACTGTAAATAAGAGCTATACAGCATTTTAGGTTTATTTTATATTATGGGTCTGACTGTTTTGCCTACATGTATGTCTGGGTGGCTTTGAAGGTCAGAAGAGGGCACTGGATCCCCTTGGAACAGGGGTTACAGATGGCTGAGTCACCACATAAATGCTGGGAATGGACTGAATCTGATGCCTTTGTAAGAGCAACAAATGCTCTTAATCACTGAGCCATCTCTCCAGCCCCTGCCCTATTTTCTGTTCTTATGGTTATTGCTATATTTCTATGTATATATGTGGGTGTGTGTCAGGTTCTAGATGCAAATTCTGTCCCTCTAACATACTAGCTAAATTGGTTAACACCTCTAATTCATTTTTTATTTGTAAATGCAGATATTATCTAATGTAGATTAAATGAGATAATTAAATGAGATAATCACAAAATCTTTACTTAGAACACAATTCTCTTAGCATATAGTAAATAGTTGGTATTAGTTAAAATAATTTAGTCAATTTTTCTTTTAAGTTTCTGTGAATGCTTTTGGTTTCAATAATTGCAATTAAGAAAAGTAACTAAGATATGATTACAACTCATCTGTTAAACTGAAAATCATCCACAGAGATTATTGTGTTATACATACTTCACTTTTTTTTTTTTTTTTTGAGGCAAGGTTTCTTTACATAACCCTTTCCTGAAATTCACATGTAGACCAGGATGACTTCACTCACAGAGATCCAATTGCCTCTGCTTCCCCGGTGCTGGAATTAAAGGTGTTTGCCACTACATCCAGGCCACATGTCATCTTAAATGTCACTTTCTTGGAAAGATATACTAAAAACCATTCCTTATATTCCCCAAAACTAAACAGAAAATAAGGAATAATGATATAGAAAATTTAAAAATCATATGATATTGAAAAGGGAAAGTATTTTCTTAAGTGGATTAGGCATTTGTTTTATAAGCAACACAGCTTACTTTGTGTTGCTAACTATTTATGAGTAGTTGCCACAGATTATGACAAGGTTCTGATCTATGACCAGCCCTTTCTTCATCTGGTAACTAGAAAAGCAAATGCAGTGTGCACAAAGAAGTGGGGAGGAGAAGGCAACAGTGCAGCAATTCTCCCAAATCCTTACACCCAACAATGGGTAAAATTAGAGAGGAACATGCCTTATTGCAAAACAAAATGCTTTTCCACTTGAATTCTTGTTAAATAGCAGACAAAAGACAAGATGTTCTCCCTACCCGTCAATGAGAAAGTTCAGGAAGATTGAGCAGCCAGTCACTACTTGACAGCAAATGCTAATCAGCTGTCACAGCCCTCAGAGCGCCTCTGCCTCCTTCCCCGACTTGCTTCATCTTCTTAACTCCTGTCTCTCTAGAATAGCAAAGTAGCATATTAAAAATAATTTCCCTCCAGCCAGTGGTGGCACATACGTTTAATCACAGCACTTAGGAGACACAGACAGGCGCATCTCTGTGAGTTAAGGGGCCAGCTGGTCTACAGAACAAGTTCCAGGACAGCAAAGGCTACACAGAGAAACCCTGTTTCTAACAAACAAACTCCCAAGAGTGAAGGAGATGGTTCTGCAGGATAAAGGTCCTTACTCTGAAAACCTGAAGACCGGAATTTGACACCAGAACTAGTGTAAAAGTGAAAGAAGAAAACTGACTCCACAAGCTGTATTTCACCTCTGTGCTTGTGCCACCGCATGTGTGAGCCGTGTATACAAATCATATCACACTCATACGCCTCTAAAAACACAACCAATTACAATTTCTTGAAAAATTTTATTCTTATTTCTGTGATTGTATCTACTATGTATGGCATATGGATCCTCCAGAGCTAGAGTTACAGGTGCTTGTGAGCCATCCAACATGAGTCCTGAAAACTGATCTTGGGTCCTCTAAAAGACTGTTGATTTATCTCTCCAGCTCCCAATGACAATTACTTGGAATTTTAATAAATCATTTTCCAGGCCAGTAGGTAAACTGTTTGCCACATAAGCCCAGCTATCTGAGTTTGATCCCTGGAACCCACATAAAGGTGGAATGCAAGAACTGATATCCTCTGACTCCACACGTGTGCCATCACACACACACACACACACACACACACACACACACATAATAATAATACAGTTTTTAAAAATCAATTTCCTATTCAATGCAAGCAAAACTGGCCCTTATATGCAGTGCCTTCTATGGCACAAACAAAAAACGTACCCATTCGAAGGTGCTATACAGATGTGATGGATAGATCTGTAATCCCAGGTACTCTAGAGGCTGTGGCAGGAGGATCAACAGGTTCAAAGCCAGCCTTGGAAACTTAGTAACACTGAGCCTCAAAATAAAAAGCAAAAAGTATAGAATACTGTTATTTGATCTTTATGTCAATATAACACATCTGCTTGTAAGAGCACATAAAGTGCTTGCTCCCTTTAAAAGAGCTCATGTTTATATAAAGTGATTGAGATTCACCCACATAATGAATACCATCAGGAAGGAGGTGACACTCAGCATTAGGTTGTCACTGAGACATCTCTCAGTACCTCCTGACAGAAAGGAGCAATGAGGCCTGAGAAGAAATTTGATAAGAAGGTTCAGATGCCTTAGTGAAGACATCCACCTTCACCCCTCAGGTAAACTACCAAGCCCTGCAGGGATTCTGTTGAAGAATCCAGTGCACACTACCAGTCTTAGGATAGCAGCTGTAGTAACTTACTCATTAATATTATTACTCTTTTATATTTCCCCATAAAACAGACTAAACTGAATCCTGGAGAAGCTACATCCAAACGGGGTGAATTCCCCATATAAAGCAAGTTCAGGAGATAGATGTATTACCCAGATCCTTCTTTCAGGATCAAGGTGCTCATTCCTTTAACTACCAGGTTATTGTCTGCTGTGAGCTCACAGCTGTGTCATCCTCCACACGCTTACCCTCGGCCAAAGCATTCCAGGTGAGCCCTCTGAAGTAGACAACAGATATGAAACCTGCCATCACATGGGAAGGCAAGGCAGCCGAATGAGTGTGAAGAGGAACAAGTCCAGCTGCAACACGCACTTGACCAAAGATCAGCCAGGCAGGCAGGTCTCTCGGGCTCACTTGTACCAACCTTTTCTGGCTCACTTTGTTCAACCATTTGCATCTTTGTCCATGGATGGAGCTCAGCAGACTCGTTGGCAAGTACACCCTTACCTGCTGAGCCATCCCAACAACTCTTTTTCACTCTTTCCAGAGCCCAGCCTGGCCATTTAATCCAACTTAACCCACAAATTCCAAATCTAGTTAGGAACAATCTATAGTATAAATCAACCCTACTGTGTCTTAACCATTTTCCAAGTGAGTATGCTAAGAGCCCTGACTGCTAAGTGTTTAAGCATGAGCCCCCACAACAATCTTTGTTACCAAGACTTTAAGAGAGTGAAGCACGAGGATAAGGACTCTACAAAACTCAAGTGGCTTTTGAAAGCTGCCAGGGCTGGGAATCAATATTAGGCAAGTTATACAAATGGATAAATTAATGCTCCCAATTTATTTGAACAGCAACCTGTTTAAACTCCATCATTAGGGAGAGGAGATAGTGTTTTCTTTCTATTGCTGTGATAAACAACATGACCAAAAGGTTTATTTCATCTTACAGCTCATCATAAAGGGAAGTCAGGTCAGACAGGGTTTCTCTGTGTAGCTGACTCTTCCAGAACTTGCTCTGTAGACCAAGCTGCCCTTGAACTCAAGAAATCCACTTGCCTCTGCCTCCCTAGTGCTGGGATTAAAGGTGTGTGCCACCACTTCTCGACTTCAGCTGCCTTTCTTATATCCCCTAGGACCATCTGCTCAGAGGTGGGCTGGGCTCTACCACATCAATCATTAATCAAGAAAAGGTCACCACAGGTCTTCCTGTAGGCCAATTTGATGAAGGCATTTTATCAATTGAGGGTCCCTCTTCCCAGATGACTCTAGCCAGAAGCCCTAGCACAGCAAAGCAACAGTAAAGTATATGATGAAGCCTACAAGGGACACTACTGAATACACTGTAGAAAGTAACCCTTGTCCCAGAAGAGTTTGCAAACAAGAAGGAAGGACAGTACTTATAACAAACAATTATGACACAAGGTAAAGACAAAAGGTGTATATTACCTGATAAAATGTGCACCCTGGGAGATGAAAACCAAATATCTTTTTTGTTCACTGCTGTATCTCCATAAGATAAACTAAAACCTAGCACATTGGTATTCAATAAATAATTGCTAAATAGCAGAAAAGCTAAAAAAAAAAAAACCCTCTAATTTAAATTAAATAGATAATGAAATTCCATTTTTGAGAACAGAAATGAATTTTAAGAGACCAAGAGAGAAGCTCCTTTTTGAGGTAGATAGTGGTTAACACAGAGACCCTAATGGTCAATGAGACAGCTGCAAGACACAGATGTGGGGTGCCTAGACCTACATGAGACATTGATACTTGAGGATCATTACAGAAGACAGGGTAAATCACTACAGTGAAACAGGGTTTTTTGGGGCACAACAGGACAGCTGCACAACTGAACTCAGAGGCTGTGACTACTGATGCACAAGACCAAGCCAGACAAAATCCCAGCATGGATATGAGAGTCAGTCAAGAAATCCCACTCCTAACTGAAAAGCTATTGTCGAGTGATGATTTCTGGGAGGGGAGAATTAGTTTTCTTCAGGGATGTGGCCCTGACAGGCTTTCCATGTTCCAGTAGACAACCCCTACACCCATGCACATACCAGCAGTACTGAGTGGATTCATTAGACTTTAAAAAGAACACATGGAATTAGGAAGGAATGTGGGATGAGGGAGGAGTCAGAAGGGAGAGGATAGGGGTAGACATGATCAAAGCACATGACATGACATATACATATAAAGTTCTTTTTTTTTTTATTTTTTAAGGAGCAGGCAAGGCCAGGCAGTGGTGGCGCATACCTTCAATCACAGCACTCTGGAGGCAGAAGCAGGCAGATCTCTGAGGCCAAGGCCAGGTATTCCTACAACAGCTAAGAAATGCTGAGCTGTTATATATGTGAAGACATTTAACATGATACTGTGTTCCTAATTTATAGACAAGGAATCAGTGTGACCAAAATTTCACAGCTAAAAAGTGATAGAATTAGGATATAAACCCAGGTCTCTAGATACAGTGAACAGGAATTTAGATCTCATTCCCAGTGAAACAGAATGCCTTTGAAGGTTTCTCTGGGAGGAGTGGATACTTGCTTTTCTGGTAACATCTTTATATCAGTATAATTCATGTCATACGGTTCATCAATTTAAAGCAGATAGTGCAATGGTATTTGATATATCTGTGGATTTATACAGTTATTGCCAGTATCTAATTTTATGACCTAGAAGAAACACTTTTATGATACAGAAGAAAACATTATATTCATTAGTAATCCATTTGTGATTATTGTTAATTCAGTCTCTGAAAAATCACTAATCTACTTTATTACACAACCTAGGTCCACGTTTTTGGGAGAATTGATTGTACAGCCATTCCACTGTGCCAATAAAGCCACCTTGCATCAAAGGATGGAGTCCGTGATTGGCTGACTGGAGTTAGTTATACAGTTTCTTGAAAGATTGAGGTCTACTAGAAGGGACAGGAAGAGAGAAGAGGTGATTTCCTGGGGATTCAAGAATATTATCAGCTGAGGCTAAGAGAGAATTGACTTCAGTAGAAGAGAAATTACATTATGTACATGTGGATTGCTTAGATCCAGAGCTTGACTGTGTCCTGGTCATACTCCTGTGCATTCTCTTACAGGAAATCTTATGAAGAGAGAAAATAATATCTTAGAATGGATATTCTGTCACATAAACAAAGTAACAAAATTAAACACCTATGTAGAAAAGATTTGATTCCAAAAGGAAAATTGAGACTCTGTCAATTAACAGGAATAGATACAGAAGAATTTGTAGTATTTTTGTTAATGCTAAAATTGCCTCATTATGGGCAGAAAATGAACACTGGCAAAGAGCTTGCAGTAATTTCTTGGGAAGTATTAGTAGAGACTATCCCAAAACCAAGAGAGTTCAGTTTTTAAAAAGAAATAACTAGATTCTTCCTCACATTGTATGAGGAACACCAATTTCTGGAGGCCCTACATTCTATATTGTGGCAAATAAATCAAGAAAGGCAAGTTATTGTAATCACAAATTTCTCTGTCCTGCCTGGCCAGTCTCACATCCATTTTATTCCAAAAAATCACACAAAGGCTTATATATGACTCTTTGGCGTACAGCTCTGGCTTCCTCTTACACTAACCCATGACGCTTATCCATGCTTAGCCACGTGTCTTGGTACCTTTGCTCAGAGCAGCATCTCATCTTCCTTCCCCTGCATCTGACTCAAGTCTGCTCTGATCTTTCTCATCCTAGAATTCTCCTTGTATGGTTGCACCTCTTACACTTCCTGTCTGCCTAGCTTCTGGACAATCAGTGTTTTATTAAATCAATGTTTACAGTGAAAATATTTACAGTGTACAAAAGCATGATCTCATTGTAGGTTATAAGTCAGAAAATTAAAGTGGTTCAAAGCCCCTATGTCTCTGATCAAAAGTCAGAATTATATGCTATTGTCATGATATTAGATTTTTCAGAACCTCTTAATATAGTTACTGATTCTAAATGTGCAGAATGAGCTGTTTTACATATTGAAACCACTGAACTTATTCCAGATGATTCATAATTAACATTTCTATTTATTCAACTACAAGAAATAATCAGAAATAGAAATCATCCCTTGTATATAACACATATCAGATCCCATATGGGTCTACCAGGCCCTATAGCACAAGGTAATGATAAAGTTGATGAACTATTAGTAGAAAATGTGCTGGAGATCTCAGAATGTCATAAGAAATACCATGTTAGTAGTTAATATCAAGGGTTTTAAGAAAGATTTTTCTATCACTTGGCAACAAGCCTAGGAAATTATAAGGAAATGGCCTGCTTGATCTTTGTATAACCAAACTCCACTACCTGCAGGAAGTAATCAAAGGGCACTCAAAGAAATCAAATTTGGCAAATGGATGTGTTTTATTTTGCAAAGTTTGAAAAATTAAGATACGTGCACCATGCCATAGATACATATCCAGGATTTCAATGGGCAATTGCTTTGAGTTCTGAAAAGACTAATTCTGTAATCATACAATTGTTAAAAGTTATGGCCATTACAGGAATACCTGTACTGACAATGTTCCAGCATATATCTCTAGTAAAATGAAACAATTTTTGCATATTACAACATAAAGCATATTTACAGGTATATCAACAATTCTACAGGACAAGCAGTTATAGAAAGATCTAATTGCACTTTAAAAGATATGCTTAATTAAACAGAGAGGGGTAATACGCGATGCTTTATTAACTTTAAATTTTTAAATACTAATGAGAAAGGAACAATAGCTGTGGAGAGGCATTGGATAATAGGAAAAAAAAACTGAACTAAATCAGCCAGTATACTTTACAAATGTGTTAACTTCAGAATGGAAACCAGGATATGTTACACTGAGGAAGAGGTTTTGTTTTTGTTTCCACAGGAGACATTGAAATTGATCAAAGATTATATTTGAACAGAAGAGACTTCTTGATTAGGAGAGGTAATAATAGTTAGTTCATCAAACACTGCGGCCATTCAATCTGCCAAACAGGGAAACTCTCCAAAGTTAAGGTTGGGGCATGATTTTGTTTTTGTCTTTCCAGGAGAACAAAAGCATCCAACTAAGAAATCTGAAGACCAATGGAGAGAAAAATCTGAAGCAGAAGGGAGAATCATCCAGAGGAAAATGCCTAAGAAAAAGAATAAACTGGCCTAATAGTATATAGCACATTTCCAATAGAATAAAATCTCATAAATCTTCCCAAGTATGTGTTTCTGCTGTTCCCTACAGATATTTAAGGCAAATGGTCTTTTTGTAGTCTCAATTCAATTAAAAATTAATAGACTCTCTGAATGTGGATGACAGTTGTATGGCTTGGCCTGTTTGTGGAACTCCTGGCAGGGGAACCAGGATTTATTCCCAGTGAATGAACTGGCTTTTTGGATTCCGTTACTTATGGTGGAATACCTTGGTCAGCCTTGATGCAGGGGTAGTTAGGGGACTTGGTCCTGCCCCAACTTGGTATGCAAGACTTTGTTGACTCCCCATGGGAAGCGTTAACTTCTCTGAGCAGTGGATGAGTAAGGGAGGGGGGAGGGAAGAGGGACTGTGGTTAGTACGTAAAGTTTGGAAAAATTAAAATAAACAATAATTAAAAAATTAAAACTGGCTTTGGAGTTGTAGTATGGCTTTCTCCATCGCTAAGCCCATGTATGCTTGTTAAAGGAAAATCCAAAATCTCTGTCTCATGTCAGAAGAGCCACCTGGTATAGGACAGAAGAAGAACCAAAATTAGGGATTATTCTTTTTCCACTAATCTCATAATCCTTTGGTTTTATTTTGACTATTTAATACTTGCAATATAAATATTATCTCAAAATTTCTAGGATTAATATGTATATATTAAAAGCTGTCATGATTATTGATGGTCATATAGAGTACAAACTGATTCTAGAAATAGGCTTTATCTAGCTTCTTGTACATGACTTCCAGTTTGAGTCTGATGCAGGTAACTAGGAAATAAGTTTTTGTACCCTGGATATATTTAACAGATTGCAGTCCTTTAACGTATGACATTTAAAAATGTTTATATTTCCTGCAGTGAAACATGATGATTTCTAACAGTGACCTTTAAAATCTCAAAGACATCATTTCAATGTCTTTGAAATGAAAGACATTGGGACCCTACAATGATGAATGCATCTGATTGTAGTAAAGCCTCTAAGATCAGCTGTTGACTACAAACTGCTCCGGACACTTCAAAGCAGGTCGCTAAGTCCAGCCTCATAGACTACTCCAGTTAGAACTTCAGCTAAGGCTTGCATTCTCCCACCACACTGAAACTGGACAACAGCTAGCTCTTTTTTCAGCTTCCCCTAAAAATGTCGTAAGTCCCCAGGCAGCAGGAAGTAATTTTAAGAACACAAAGTCCACATTTTCAGTAGGTGGGTAGGTGATTTTTGGTCCTTCAATGGATGTTTGTCATTGTTTAGTTGGGTTGGTCACAGTTGCTGTTGGTCATGGTCAGAAAGGAAACCAAGCAAAGGAAATTAGATTCAGGGATCTTTTCTGAAAGGAAAATGAAATTATATAATAAAAATGCAGACTACTGAATCTATTTTCAAACTAAAAAGCAACTATTAATCACAAATATTTTGTATTAGTAATGGATTTTGTATACTGATACAAATTTCAGGTTATTTCTTTATACTATATATATGTATGTGTACATATGTATCTTTCTACTTTTATTTGAGGCATTGAACCTATGCAGCTCATTTTTAAATGTAATATAAAGTTCTAATCTTTGAAAGCTATTTAGTATAATAAAAAAATAAAGGTTAGTAGTTAGTCATTATAACAATCAAACTTAGAGTCATGTTATATATGTTTTCAAGGACAATCAGAGACATTTTAAATAGATAGACTTTAAACACCTCAGAGACCTACAGAATATGGTACTTAGTGTTTTAATAATGTAAAGTTTTTCATGACAGTGAGACACGTCTGCTCCTAGCAGTCACCAATTTACTCCAAATTGGGGGGGGGGGGGATGACAGGCATCAAAGAACTTCTATATAGAGTTTTTTCATTTGTGGCAAAGTTAGCCGGTGGGCGAAGAAGCTGTCTTTGCCTTGAATGCTGACAGTATGCTGCCTGAGTTGGACAAGCAGGACACAAAAGGCAACTACCAAACTTTGTCAAGACAAGGAAGGTCGGTCCTTCAAAATTCCTGCTTCACAGAAAAGTCTCTCAGATATTTTATGCCTGTAAACTGAAGATGGATACCCCAGTGTTACAGAGTAACCTGAGGTAACTGTCCAGGCTGCCAGATATCTCTGTCAATTCTTAGTTTTGGAACTTGCTTGCTCTGTACTTCCTGTTTACTCAGATAATATTATATCATTTTCAGGTTTCTACTAGGGTTAAAGATTAGATAGTTATAGTTTTCTTCAGTTATGAAAGAAAGTAAATTAGGTATAAAAACTGGCCTCACCAAGATAAGATAGATAATAGAGTATTTTCTCTGATTTTGCCAAATACTAATGGACTGAACATTGTGAATATATTTCTTACTTGATAATTGTTTGTATTATATGTAGTTTTACTATGTTAGAATTAAGTCTTATTATTTAGACAAAAAAAGGAGAAATGTTGTGGGAGAATTGTTCATACAGCCAATTCACTGTGACAATAAAGCCTCCTTTAATCAAAGGAGGGAGTCTTACTGGGATTATCCATAGAGTTCTTGGAGGACTGACAAGGTCGGCTAGAAAGGACAGGAAGAGAGAAGAGAGGATTTCTGGGGTCAGTGGTTGTGGAAAAATGTAGAAAGAGGGTCAGCCAATCGACTCACCACTGTCATTGGATTAATCGGGTCTTTATCTCAATGTCTGACTCCCAAGTTTTTATTATACTGGAACAATATAGATATTCATTACAGACAGATCCACCTACCCTATAGTGGGATGGGCCCTCCTACATCAATCACTAAACAAGAAAATGCCCTCACAGACTTTCCTAAGTCAATCTCATGGAAGTAATGTCTCAAATGAGGTTCCTCTTCCCAGATGATTCAAGCTTATAGAAAGATGAAAAAATATCCAGCACAGCAATCATAAATAATGCTGCTCTAGACATAACTCTATAAATATGTGCTCAAGTCCCTGATCTCAATTATTTTGTGTTATACACCCCAAACTAGAACTGTTGGGTCATACAGTAATTCTGTTTTATTTTTGGTAAAACATCATACCATTTCCCAAAACAACTACACCACTTTAAACTTCCAAAGAGTTTTGATCCCTCCATAGCCTTGCTTGTATTTTCAGAGTAGAGTTTAACAATAAATAAAACCTCGGAGGCTAGAGGAAACAGTTCAGTTTTCCTAGAGGGATCTAAAATGTACAATTCCCAGCATTCAGTCTCTACTAGCACCACCAAAAAGGGAAAAAAAAACGGAAAGAAAACTGGCTAATTAATAATAATTATATTCATCCTAATGGGTGTGACTGTATCTCATCATGAACTTAACTGCCATTTCCTTAATGATTAGGAATGTGAATTTCCTCACATTTGTTTTTTTTATATTTTCTTCAGAGAAATGTTTTCCTGACCTTTTGTTCATCTATGAGTTGAGTTCTGATATTCTTTATATTCTAAATATTAATCCCTTATCAGATATATTAGTTTTGAATATTATTATGTGATAAAGCTTTTCCTAGGGAAGCATCTACTCACCACAAATAGTAAGTCCATGACAGACCAAAGTACAGATGCCACTAAAGTCCAACTTTGTGAACTATGATTTTACTAGTATTACAGGAATATAGGTGAGGGCTTACAGGAGCAGAGATGACTCAAAAGACACCTGCATCACCAAAGCCCACCCCAGCATGGATGACAGCTCACAAAAGCTAAGAACTAAAAGCACACTGTATGGCCTGCAGGTGGCTCAACAGGTTGGAGAGTGTCCCTTCCAAGTGCCTCAGGCAACTCAACTGGTTTCTGTTCCTTCCAGATAGTTGGTCTGGTCTTAAGAGTTTTCTTTGTAGCTTGACTTGACTGGGTCTTCTTTGCATCTCAGCTTATCCTTAGTCTAAGAAGGACTCTCACCCTTTTTTCTCCTTAATCTGGTAAGGTGTGGCCTAGTAAATCTGGTTGGTTTCAGGGACTTCCTGAAGCTATCTTGAGTTGTCTACCTTCCTTCTTAAAGAGCTTCCCTATAGGATGGAAAGTTTCAATCTCAGAGAGACCATTACACAACAAATACCTATTGAGCAAATATTTCAAAGGGAAGGAGAAACATACTATAGTAAATTCTATAGAAGTCATAAGGAAACAAGGGTTGGAAAAGAATGTATTTGGCCAACATGAGGTCACTTGTGACCTTTAAGAGATCAATTTTAATTCAGAGAATGAAAGAACCTGTCAGACTATTAAAGCTTCCAAGATGGTGTGAAGGGAAAGAAACAAAGAAAGCATATGCAACAATGTATGTAAGGGCTACCAGAGTAATAATGAGTACTCCACAGTTTCTATGCTGGGCATCATTCTAATAGCTTTACTATTAATACATTTAATTATCCAAACAATCTGAAATAGCATCAGTTTTAAAACATTGTATCATGTGTGGGGGTGTTTGAGCATGTGAATGAACACCACATATATCCAGGTACCTACAGAGGCGTAAAGAGGTTATCTGATCTCTGGCTCTGGATTTACAGGTGGTTTTGAGCTACCTGATATAAGTGCTAGGAACTGAACTCTAGAGCTCTGCAAGAGTGCTCTTAACCATTGAACCAACTCCCCAACCCCTAGATAGCATTATTTTATCCATTTAGCCTTAAGAAAAAATCATAATAATGAGCCATAATTGCACAAATACACATACACACATCAGAGAATCTTGTAAACATATGGGATAGGAAAGAGTACAATAATATGATTTTGAAAAGATTTGGAGAACTGGGGAGATGGCTCAGTCAGTAAAGTGTTTTCTATGTCATCTTCAAGATGAGCTCAACACCCAGAACCACATAAAAAAGTCAAGTATGTGGCCTGCACACCTATAATCAGCGCTGAGAAGAAGGCAGATCCCTGGGGCATGCTGGCCAGCCCATACTAAACACAATATTAGTTCTTCATCTTAGGGGGCCATAATATCAAAAAGGTGTTTTATACTAATAACATTGATGATGTTGGTGATGTTTGACAGGTTGGTTTATCAGGTGTTATTAGATTTAAGCAAAGTAAAAACAGGCAGGCTATGAATAAATTGATTAATACTACAGGCTTTATTCAATAAAAAAAATAATAGAGGAAAATGTATTACCAGAATTTACAAAATAAAACAATGCATTGCTTATGAGTATAAGATGGTGAATGATATACAAAGGCTATTTTATTTACCAGAGCTATTATGTATTTGTACCTAAAAGCAGTATTAAGCTGTAAATTACTTATGATATAGAAATTAACTTCTATTTTTACAGAACGTTAAAAATACTGAGTTTTACAAATGAATGAGTGAATGAATGAATGAATGAATGAATGAGCATGAAGAAAATTGTAGCTTAGTATCACACTAATACAAGGATCTTCTGACAATGTCTACAATGGCAAAAATGGGTGTACTTTGTACTTTCAAAAGACAAACACTATGAACTAAGCAAATTATTCTTTTTGAGCTCTATTATTAAGAAGAAATCGATATGAGCCATAACACTTATGTTGGTAAAACTAAAAAATGTTTTGATTGTCAACAGTGCACTTAGGAACAATGGCGACACCAATAATGAGGTACTGTGCTTCAAGAGCAGTGTCTCTCATACAGCTACACACAGAATACCTGGAAGGGCAGAGATGAACTCAGTCAGGTAGGGGCTCCTGCCTCCACCTGTGAGGTCCTAGAATCAATCCCAGTAACACAAACTAAGTCTCTGGACAGGTTTGGTTTTGTTTAAATTCTGAAATTTGGCTCTCAATAGATTCTAATTTAATAACTTGATATCGGTCCTGAACATGATCATTAAGGGGGGAAAAAAACTCATATGATTTTATTGTGAAAGCAAGATTATGTTTTTCTTTTTCTCTTTTCCGAATCCAATAAATATCTTTTACTACATCTATATAGCCTAGCACAAGTTAGTCTTTTAATCCAAATTCTTGTTTCTATAGCTAGACACCTCTTAAAACTTCCCCCCATCCTGCAGACCTGTCCCTTTTTCATGGAAACAAATACCCTCTGAATTTTTCTCACAGGTGCCAAAGAAAGCCCTCCACTACTGAACTCTGATATACTTTACTTTTAACTATGTGGCTTGCAGAATAAAAGCAGCTGCATGAGAAACAAGTTCAGAGTTGTTTCCTTCAAGGATGAACTAGTAATTCTGGGGCTGAGCAGCCAAACAAGCAACACTTGGCCCCATTCAAATGTTTTGGATATATTTTCCACCCAACAACTCTGGGTTTCAACAGGAAATCTCTCTGAATATTGACCTGGATGAAAAGGTAGGCACGATCAGATCTCTTTAATTGTTTTCTATATAACTGCACAAACAGTATCCGGTTCCTTGATGTTTCTCAACTATTTGTCAACCAGAGCTTTCTCTTTTCTGAGACAAGGTCTCAGTGGGAGGTGGTGGCACTTAGTACTCAGGAAGCAGAGGCAGGGATATTTCTGAGTTCAAGGCCAGCCTGGTCTACAGAGAGTTTCAGAACAGGCAGATTTACACAGAGAAACTTTGTCTTGAAAGCCAAAATCAAAATGAGAGAAAGAGACAGACATAAGGTCTCACTATGTTGCTCTAGCTGGCCTGGAGTTCACATAGAACCACTTGTCTCTGCCTCCAGAGTACTGGGATTAAAAGTGTGGACCTCCATGACAATGGTCCCTCTTTCCTTTCCAAGAAGACTAACTCACTCTTACCCAGTGTGACTGAATTCCTTGTATAGTGGTCCTCTAGAACCCTTCTCAGAAACTACACTCTCAGAGAAGTAACACAATAATCCAGAATTATTTCTTTATAATAAAATTTTGAGCCAGGCATAGTGATGCAATGCCTTTAATCCCAACATTTGGGAGGCAGAGGCAGGTGGATCTCTGAGATTTTGAGGTCAGCCTAGTCTGCAGAGGGAGTTCCAGGACAGTCAGGGCAACATAGTGAGACCTAAGAGACCCTGTCTCAAAAAAAAATTTTTAAAACAAATTTTGAGGTGTAATTTATCTTCAACAGGATCTATCAATTTAGGTTTTCAATCTGTTCAATGGTCAATTCTGATGAATTACAATAACTGTGTAACTACATTATGATGTCAAATATTCCCTTCATGTCCCCTAAATGTTTTCTCAAACCCTAGCACTACCAATGTATGATCTATCACATTACCTTGAACATTTAAAAATGCCATCAGCATGTAACTGTATTGTATGTAGTCTTTTGTGTCTGGTGTCTTTCTTTCTTTTAAGCATAATGCTTTGAGATTCATTCATGTTCCTTGGATCTTAGTTTATTAGCTTTTGGGAAGAAGGAGGTTAAGATGGGATCTCACTGTGTAGCCCTTGGCCTGGAACTCCATATGTAGATTTACCAAGGTCCTCAAACTTACCAAGATCCAACTGCCTCTGCTACCACTCCCAGTCAGTTTATTACTTTTTATTACTGCATATTATTCCATGGCATGATAATAAAATTATTTATTTACATACCCATTTGATAAGTAGTAGGTTATCTGCAGCTTGACTCAGATACAAGTAAATGAACATATAGTTTCATTTCTTTCAGGCAAACTTATCTAGGAGAAGAACTGCTAAATCTTATGGTTTTCATATAAACTTGACACTAAGAAATTGTTTCCCAAAGTGACTGTATCATTTTGTAGTCCCCAGCAGCACAGAAGCGTTCCTATCCCTTTACATCCTGTTGTCTCTAGGGTTTTCTGTCTTTTGGTTTTATGAACCAGGGTCACATTATGTAGCCCTGGCTGTCCTGGAACTCTTATGTAGACCAGACCTCGATCTCAGAGATCCATCCAGAATGCCAATACTAAAGGTCTATTGGTATTTCGGTCTTTTTTTTTTTTTTTTTTTTTTTTTTTTTTTTTTTTTTTTTTTTTTTTAGCTAATGTATGTGTAGAGTAGGTATTTCCTTGGATTTTAATTCCAATTTCTCCAGGAACTAATGTTAATAAGTATCCAGGTAAATGTCTCTGAAGAAGACAACACTAGTGTAATCATCTTCTGCTTAAACAGCACAAGACCACACCTAAGACCACACTTACCTAACACTTATAAGGAAAGAGAAAAGCAAAACACAAACAAACAAATATAAAAACACAGAGAATTTTTTTTAAAAGTGTCAGAGACTCTCATAGTCAAGTAGTCATTCAATTTATAACTTGCCTAAATAAAATGGTAACATAATATAATCCTTACAACCTTAGGGCTTGATATTTTCAATCTCTGTTTGGACCCTAAAGGAAGAATACAAAGTTAATTAGGAACAATTCTACCAAAAGCTAGTAAACAATTATTTACTGATTCTTACACAAAATAAAATAAGGAAGTATTAACTTAATAAATAACAAATAACTAGTTAATAACAAGCTTAATCACTTTTAAAATACACATAATATTTTAAAAATTAGAAATATCCAAAGATTAAGCCACAAAATGTCAGCATGTCTTCCAGACTCTAGTCACATAAAAGCTAATTAAGAGATATATCCATACTACAAAATACAAAAATGGCACATGACTATTCTTTCATTTAATAAACATTTGTTAGCCAGTTTTAGCAGCTCACAATTATAATCTTAAGATCTTAGGAGGTTGAACCAGGAGAATTACAATGAAGCCCAAGCCAGCTTGGGCTATAAAATGAGAAATCACCTTAAAATAAATATATAAATTAAAAAATATTTCTATTGCAGAATACTTGTTTAACTATGTAAAGACGTGTTTCGGTTGTTTATATTGTGGAATACTTATTTAACTACATAAAGATATGTTGCTATTTTACCTTGCCTGCCTAAGGTACCTGACTGGTCTAATAAAGAGCCAATAGTGAAGGAGGAGGTTTAGGGAGTAAGCAGGAGGAGGAATTTGGACTTGAGGAACCAAGAAAAGGAGATGACAGGGAGAAACTAGGGCCAGGACAGACAGAGATGGAGGAATAAGAAAACAGGGTGCACAGAATGAAAGAAGGTAAAAAGTCCCAAGGCAAAAAGGGGATGAATAGAAACAGACTAAATTAAGTTAAAAGAACTAGTGGGACAAGCCTAAGCAGAGGCTGAGCTTTCATAATTAATAAAAAGGCTCCATGTTATTTGGGAAGCTGGCTTGTGACCCAAAGAAAAATCACAACTACATATTTTCTGAACACCATTTACAGTAAATTATATTAACCTCTCTAAGAAAGAGAAAGCTATAATGAAAACCCAAACCAGTGGATACATATCATTATGAAAAGTATCGTGGAATAAATTTGCACATGATCACAAATACTCTTTATTTGGTTATTTGGTTTCTAACGCTGTGATAAATACTGTGACCAAAAGCAACCCAAAAAAGAAAGGTTACAACTGTAGGCTATCATGAAAGGAAGTCAGGGCAGGAACTTAAGGCAGGAACAGAAGAAGTAAAGACCATGGATGCTGCTCTCTGGCTTGTTCTCCGTGGCTTGCTTAAGCTGCTTTCTTAGACAACCCAGCAACATCTGTCCAGGGATGGCACTGCCCACAGTGGGCTGGACCCTCCCAAATCAATAATTAATCAAAATGTCCCACAGACTTGCCTACAGGCCAATCTGGTGGAGGTGCTTTCTCAATTGAGGTTTCCTTTCCCCAGATGATGCCGGCTTGTGTCAAGTTGACAAAAAATAAAATAAAATAAATATAACCAGGACAAATGCTAAACATTAATATTAAAATGACTATAGTTCCTTACTATACTAATTCAAAGACAAGTTAAAAATAACCAAGAAGTATACTGCCTTTATGATGTGGGATGTCTTTCTGTGGATTGCTTCCAGGCTAATATGGTTTGGTCAGCCAAGACCCCCTGAAAAAAATCCCTGATGGGAAGAGATAATTACATCAGCTTCAAGACTGCCAATGAAGAGGATCCAGCCTCTCTAAGATTGCCAGCACCCCTCAATCAGCAGGAAGTAGAAATGGAAAGCTACACTCAAATTCCCAAAATAATGTTTATGTTTGTTTTCATTATAAATTATTAATGGTCATAGTCAATCTCTTTCTAAGAAAAAAAGCGGGGTATGATATAGGAATGGTTTTTAAAAAATAGATTATTGAATTTACTTTAATCCAAAAAACAGCTGTTAATCTCAAAATAATTTAAATTGGTATGGATTTTAGTTTGTTGATACAAATTTGAGGTCAATTTTGTTATACTATATGTATATTTCTACTCTTAAGATATTACGTTTATGTAACACATTTAAAATTGTAATATATAATTAAGAAATGCAGATTAATAGTCATGTATGATAACCAAACTTATAGTCATTTAGTTAGGACTTTTAGGTATATAAAGATGTGTTTCAATTAGGTAGGTAATCTTCAAATATTTCAAGGACCTACAGAATATGGAATTTAAAATATTTTAAGAACTTAGACTTTTCTGGACAGTGAGATAGATCTGTTCCTGGCAGCACCAATCTACTTCAAGAGAATGATGGGTATTAAAGAAACTCCATATAAAATTTACTTTGTGGCAACACTTAGCCACTGGACAAGAAACTGTTCTTGCATTGACTGCCTGACAGTATGCTGTAAAAACTGGACATGAAGGACCCATAGGAAGGTGACCTCTGAACTATGGCAGAACAAGACAAGATGGTCCTTCAGGTTCCTTCTTTGCAGAGAAAAACTGCCAGATATCCTTCAGGACACAGGGAGAAGCAACTGACAAACTATGCCAGAATGGACTGTGCAGTCCTTCAGATTTCCTGCTTCATTGAAAGGTATGCCAGAGACTCTAAGCCTGTAGGTTGAAGATGGATGCCCAACCACTACAAATGAACTTTAGGTGACTGTTTGGGCAGATAGATGTCATCTCTGTCATTTCTAGATTTTAGAAGTTCTTTGTACTTCCTGCTCACTCGGGTAATATTATATCCTTCTGTGGTTTTTGATGTAGTTGAAGATTAGATAGGTAAGTATAGCTTTTCTTAGTTATTTTACAAGGCACATTAGATATGAAACTTTAAACTCACAAGGATAATGCAGATGATAGAATATTTTCTTTAATTTTGCTAAATACAAATAGGCTATATATTATAAATATAATTCTTGCATGATAGCTGTTTTGTTATATGTAATTTTGCTATGTTAGAATTGAAACATTTCTTTTTGATTAGACAGAAAAGAAGAATTGATATGGGATGTCTCTCCGTATGTTGTGAATAAAGAAACTGTCTTGGCCTATGGCATAGATAGGGGAAGGAGGGCGGACACCATTGAGCCGCCCAAGAATCAACATGTAAAAGTAACACAGGTAAGCCACCGGCCACGTGGCAAGACAGATTAATGGAAACAGGTTAAGATAAAGAGGTAGCTAGCAAGATACTTAAGCAATAGGCCAAGCAGAATGAAATTAATATAGATGTCTGAGTCATTTTATGGGGCGTAAGCAGCAGCAGGCAGGTCCCCCGGACCTTGGGACTAGACCAGGCCAGAAACATTTTTATTACACCTTTATAAGAAATAAATGAGCTTATAAATAAATTACAAGGTAGAAAATTCTCATAAAAGTAACCCTGGCCTACACAATTAAAAAAAAAAATCTTAAAAAAAGAGAAGGAATTATCATCTCCTAAAAAGTGTTTGAGTTTGGACCATAGGGTCCTTATGTGTTTGGCAAGCCTTCTACTGCTGAACTAAACCGTCCACCATGAAATTTTAGTAGTCCCATATTAAACCCAAAACAGAATACCAACAGTAAATGCCTTGATTTTTCACAGCCACGTGGGTTTTTTTACCTTTCTTTTTTTTTTTTTTATTTTTGCAGGGGAGGGATGGAGGTAGGATGTATGTTGTTTTGAGATAATTTCTCATGTAGCTCATGCTAGCCTCAAATTCAACATGTGTCTGAGGATAACTTTAAAATCCTGATCCTCCTGCCTCAGACTCTAGAGCAGTGGTTTTCAACCTTCCTAATGCTGCGACCCTTTAATAAAAGTTCCTCCTGTTGTGACCCCCAACCATAAAATTATTTTCATTGCTACTCCATAACTGTAATTTTGTTACTGTTATGAACTATGATATATGTTTTCCAGTGGTCTTAGGCAACCCCCATGAAAAATTCATTCAACAGCTCCAAAGGGGTCACGACTCACAGCTTGAGAACCACTGCTGTAGCGTGCTCTGTTACAGGCATGTGCCACCATGTCTAGCTTCATATCCATTGTTGAAATAGGAATTTCTAGCCTTTTTAACTATAAACTTTAAACTAAGCATGAAGCTCATATGTCAGTAATATTTATTTTTAGAATTATGGATGTACTCTGATATAGTAAAGAAAATCTGTATGTTTCAAGCCTTTCTGTAAAATACAAAGGAAAATGCTCCTAGCATTCTGTATAAAACTGCACTATGATGTTATGTGTGCAATCAGAAACATTTAAAAATTGTGGCACTGGGCACTGAACCCAGAACCTGAACACTCTAGACAAGCACTCACCATAGCCCCTGCCTTAAAAACTCTTAGAGGTAACTTCTAAAATGAAATCTACTCTCTTTAGTTTCTCCATGATCTTTAAATTCTTATATTTATGGTTGTGAGCCAAGCCTTTAACGGCTGAGCTATCCCTCTAGTCCGATCTTTAAAATCTAAAGCTCTATTCTTGAGACAGCCACCTTTAGAAAAACTCATGTAATTTCTTATCATTAGAAAAAAAAATGATAAATCACCACTTCACACATGATGCTGTGATACTCATTCATTTCTTACGTCGGCAAGTTCAGAATTTCCCTACCACTTCCTATGACATGCTCATACTAAAAATTCAGGCTTATCTCTTTTCTCCTTTCAGGATTTTTGCTACTGATTTTTGTTTTTCTGGATGTGGGTATATTATTTTTTGTTTGCTTATTTGCTTGATTGGTCGCTGATTGGTGGCTGACTGGTTGGTTAGTTGGTACTTTGGGGAAAGAAGTCTTGTCATTTTCCTTTATGCTGTCAGAAGCTTCTAGACTCAAGCTATTGAGTAGCTGGGCCTACGGGTGCACTGGCAACAGTCCATTCAGTTTTACATGCTGAAAAGTCCATTCTTGACATTCATTCGTTGAACCGACACTTATTGAACACTAGCATGCGAATACAGGAGCCAGGAAGATGACTCCGTCAGGAAACAGACTCCAGGGTCAACCTAGTCTAAGCCACGAGCCCCAGCTTATTGAAAAAGAACTCATCTCAAGAATCAAGGTGGGGCTGGAGAGAAGTTAAGAGTGCACACTGCTCGTGCATAAGACCCAGCACCTTCAGAAAGTAGTTCACAATCATTTGTAACTTAATGAATCCAATGCCTGTGTCCTCTAAGGACACCAACACTTACATACACATACTGAAGTGTGCACAGACACACATACACACAATTTAAAACATTTTTTTTAAGAGAGGAGAGGTGATACCTGATCCTGACCTCTGGCTTCCACATAAACATGCACACATGCCTGTACACAAACATACACACAAATAAAAAAATTTAAACACCATGTATACAATAAGAAAATTCACTATGAAAAAATAAATAATAGAAAAGAAACAAAAAATTTAAAACTTGATTAATTTCCTCACTAAAAAATATTACCAAACCACGGAGATGGCTCAGTAGATAACGGGATTTAGCACTATGGCCAATGTCTTGACTTTGATACCTGGGACCAGAGTGAAGAGAACCTCTTCCCACAAATTATCCTCTGATCTCTGCACACACCATTTCATAAATGTACACACACACAAATAAATAAATGTAAGTTGGGAGGGGGTTTTGTTGTTGTTTTAATGAGCTGTATATAGTGGGGCACACCACTGAACACAGTACTTACTGGGACAGAGACAGGAAGGAAATACAGAGAATTCTTAGTAAGAGTAAAGTGAGTTTGAAGTGAGGTTATAAACTAAAGAACATGAGTTACTATTAGACTATATGCAAATAACTCACTTTTGCAATGCTTTTGGAAACCTGATTATTTAATTAAGTCACACAAAACATTAAGAGGGGTGGGTTTCTAGTTTTATACATTACAAGGTGATCAATGGCAAAATGCTTTAAATAATGAAGGAAGAGATATCTTCTTGCATACTTACTAGTACAAATTAAGGTCACAGAAATAAATAATACAAAGTTCCTGGTTCTCAAATACAGTATAATTCATTATCTAGGAAATCCAAATAAATCAGACAGTGTATGTTTGTGTCCTTCCCAGAATCCATTAAAGGATCATGTACAAGTCCATTACTCCATAAGTACGACAACTATCATATATTAAAAGACGAATATGTGATTTAAATATGATTTAGATCATCCTCTAAATCTGATTTCACTTGGAACTTGACATTTTAATCACTCTAAAAATAGGTATGTCTTGGGGCTAGAGTTACAGCTTGGTGGTAGAGTGTTTGCCTAGTGCCAGAGGCCCTAGGTTCAACTCCCAGCACTGGGAGGAGGGGGTGGGGGAGATAAAACTCTTTTCCCTTATTTGTTCCCTTCAAATTTGAAATTCTTTCAAATCCATTTCTATCCCTAAGACAACCACTTAAACTGACTCATCGATTTAAAATGTTTAAAATAAGAATTCTTTAAAAGTTAGCTGTTCTAAACTCTCAGAAAGATCAAAGCTTAGAGATTAATAAAATGAGCTATATTCATTTTCATGCTTTCAACATGTCAGTAACAAAGCTGTATATCATAATCGACTATTTATTCAACTCATTCTTTTTAAAATATACATAAATATACAAAGCACTGACATCTTTCAAATAAGCATAACTTCTCAATCTAGTCTATATTCTGGCACATAATAAATATGCGTTTTATATTTATTTAAAAATTATGATTTTTCTTTAAAAAATACCTATTCTTGATTTATTCATTCTCAATAACTGGAAGCAGACTATTCTATATAAAACACTGATATTACTAGTTTTCCATGGGAAATAATTTCAAATATGTTGGTTTTACCTGGGGAGAAGAAAGCTAGCTAGATGTATGGGTTTGTATATGAATCTGAGTCTGAGCCTGTGAAACATCCTCCTTTCAACCGCTTTAGAGGAATTAGTATTTGCCTTTAGTAAAAATAAGTACATACTGTACAGTAAGATGCATAAAGATACGTACTTCCAGAATGCCATAATAATCCAAGTAGGCCCCCAAAAGTGTTTTAATATTCTGCATAGCAAATTAATGTTGAACAATGTCGGTTTTTTCTTTCTCTCTGATCATCCCACAAATAAGGTATACTTTTGTTAAATACTTAATAAGATTAACAAACTAACTGGAAGCTCAGGAGAAAGTGTAGATGAAAAAAACTAGTTTCCATTTTTGTACAAACAAAAAGATAAAACAAAAGCAAACACGAAGACCTGTTAAATGAAAAGCATTTGAAACATCCAACGTGACTGGCTTTGATTTACCCCAGTCTGACAAGGAAGGCAGGCCCCGCCCCCACCCCAGATTGTATGGCTTTTTTTTTTTTTTTCCTTTCCCATGGATGGGGGTGTAGCGAAGAGAAGCTGTCACATTTCCATCTTCGGTTATTGTTAATCTGCAGCCTAGATTCCCAAGCACCACTGGCCCAAGGGAAAAAATATTAAAACGAACAATTAAAACTGTCTAAAATGCACAGTATTCTGCTGCTTTTTCCGATGTGAAAGTTAACTACACCCGGATTCAGTCTGCTGTAACTACAGACTGGCTGTGACAGCCTGTCCCTCAAACGCTCCCTCTAAGACCTATTGCTCCAGATTCGTTAACAATCCGTTCTCTAAACTTAAAGCAATGAAACCCGCTTCGAACCCATCTCCCCATGCCTTTAGTATGGAAAATAGGAGAGGGAGGGGGTGAGAGAGAGAGAGAGAGAGAGAGAGAGAGAGAGAGAGAGAGAGAGAGAGAGAGAGAGAGAGAGAGAGAGAGAGAGACGACCGACCCCTATTCGCTCTTCAAACAAAAAGAAATGGGGCAGCCGATGAGGGAAAGAACAGAAGTGGACCTAAAGGAAACGTTAGGAAAAGTTTTTTATGTGACTTTTTTATCCTTCGGCGGGGGTGCAGAAGTTGGGCAGAAAGCCGGGGTTTCCATCCAGGGCCTGGGAGGCACCTGCAGGAGAGGCAGGGGACGGAGAGGGGCCGGCCAGCACCTACCGACTTGCAGCACGTTCTCCACGGAGCCGCTGTCCAGCAGACGGATGCCCCGGCGGAACGGGAGCCCCTCGCCACCTCCTCCACCGCCGCCGCCGCCGCTCGCCACGCCAGTTCCAATGCCCAGCCCCGGGGATGCGCCTGCCCCGGCGGCCCCGGGGGCGGAGCCGGCCGGAGTGGCGGCCCCCGAGGGTGGCGGCGGCCCCTCCTCAACCGGCGAAGACCCCGTCGCTCCGGCAGCCGCTCCGGCGCCCGGGCCGCCCCGGTACTGGAAGCTGGAGTACATGCAGATCTCCCGCTCATTCCGCGGGAAGGACCAGTAGACGATGCGGCGCTGCACCGGCTCCGGGATCCGCTCGAAGCGCTCCTCCACACGCTCGTACGCCCACTTTTCCGCCACCGTCTTAGCGGCGCAGTCCAGCAAGGACTCGGGCTGCAGGTGGGGGCGGGCCCCGGGGGCCAAGCAGCCTCCGCCGCCGGCCCCCGCCCCTCCGCCCGCTGCCCCGGGAGTCCCGCGGGGGTGGTGAGCTTGCGGGCTGGGCCAGGAGCACAGCCGCTTGGCCGGAGAGATCGGCGGCGGCGAAAGCAGCTCCTCTCGCTCACCTCCTTCCGCCATTGCTGGGGACCGACTGACTGACTGAGGCGGAGGCGGCTGCTCGGGCTGCGGCGGAGACCCCGGCCACGGCCACGCGCCCCGCGCAAGCGCCCAGCGGCGGCGCTGTGGGGAGGGGGCGGGGCGAACGAACCCACGAGCTCACCGGCCCGAGTGGGAACCGGGAGCCCGTCCCGTGCTCTAGCCGCTTGGGCCGGCGCTGGTTGGCCCGAGGACCAGCGCGAGGCGACGCGCGCCGTCCGGGCCGCCGCGGGCGCGAGGAGACGCGGGAGCGAGCACAGGCTGCCCGCGCGCTCCGGGCGCAGCAAGCCCGGAACACAAGCCGAGCGCACGCACCCGGCCGCAGCCCTCCAAGGACGAGGAGCGCCCGGGACCAGGTGCCTCCAGCCCACCTGCCGCCGGGCCAGAGAGGAATGGGCCGCCAGCCGTCGCCAATGAAGGAATAGGCTTGCGGGACGCTGGAGGAGAGAAAGAACTCCATCCAGATCGGGCTCCTGCTGCAAACGGAATTGACAGGCGGCTGGCGCAGTTGAAAGAAGCATTAACCGAGCAGAAAGATGCCAGGAAGGAAGGAAGACACCGTGGTGGGATTGGAGGGTGGAATCAGAAAGTTCGAGGGATGAAAACTCTTCTCATCCACAATATAGGATAGAGACGGCGCCCCCTTCCCCCACTCCCCCCCGCCCCCCGCCAGCTCAGAAACTAGCTAAGTCCACCAACTGGTCAAACAATGGGGCGCCGGGACCTCACTGCGGAGGCAGCAGCACCCTCCTGGGGTCCCGGGGAGGGGAGTAGCATCCAGTGGTAAGAAAGAACAACACTTTTTATGTAGTTTTTGATAGAATCCTCTGATCCTTGCCTCTGATTTAAATTAGGATTTTTATGTTTTTCTTGTCTGCTTTCTAGTGCCCTGAATTACTTACCTAAAAATTAATGCGCGTTTGTTTTGTTTTGTTGTGGTTGTTACTTTAATGTCTGGTGAAGGCCATGTCCATTTTTCTTCACTGTGGTGTCTTCTCACCCAGGGACAGTAGTGGGTGCTCATGAATGACAACTTCAACCGTAACTGCTCCAGAAATAACACAAAGTTGTGTCTTTTACTCAAATTGTAGAATTTGCTGACAAATGACAAATTTACTACAACCTTTTAAAAAGTTCCAAGAACTGTATTAGAAGACATCCTATAGCTGAGTTCAGCTGGAGAGGGAAGTACAAATAAAGAATAAGAGAAGACGGCCTGGAGCAGAAATAAAGAGTGCAGGCTATAACTTAGATGTAAATTGCTCTTGCTAGTTGTGTGGTGCTAATCACAACACAATTGACTTGTAAAAGGGCGCTGGAAACAATGTTCGTATAACTTGTAAGAATTAAAAATGAGGACAATTGCTTCCTCCATTAAATGGTAGTTGACATTATTTCTGCAAGTATACTTGGGTTACTATGAAATATCAGTCTCTTAAATGCCTCTCTTTGAATTTCATACCACAGTCTTAGCTGGAGAGATGCTCAGTGGATAAGAGCGCTGGCTGCTCCTCCAAAGGACCCAGGTTCAATTCCCAGCAACCACATGGCCACTCACAACTGTCTGTAACTCCAAGATCTGACCCCCTCACACAGACACACATGCAGGCAAAACACCAATGCAAATAAAAATAAATATTTTAAGTGGAAGCTGCTTGAAGAATATTTTTTTAAAATAAAGGAAAAGAACAATGGTAGACATAAAGAATATTTCATTTTGAATCAATGAATATGTTAAATTGATTTAGTCAGTTGTTGACTGATAACGTGTTGACAAGCATGATTAATAAATGTAAGATAGGAAGAAATGTTACATAAACATAGTAAGAGTCAAGTTTGACTTAAGCAGATTTTTTTTATTTTATTTTTGAGAACATGGCAAAGTACAAAAATAACATATGTGCACTCACATGAGCCCACCACTCAGAATTAATCAATATATATCTAAAGTTAATTTCAACCATCTTCATATAATTTCTTCAGAAACAATTATGATTTGAATTTAGAGTCTGTTTCCAAATTGTACGTGTGTAACATTTTTGTATATTTTTGCTTAACTAAATGGCTTGACTCTACTCTCCTACTGGTACCCTGTTTCTTTCTATGCATAATAAAAATTATCAGGTTTTCCCAGGTACCATGAAACAGTCTGTTTTAAGAATGTATCATATTTTGAGGCTGGGGAGCTGTCTCAGTTGATCAAGGGCCTGCTTCACAAGTATGGGGAGAGGGGTGGCTCAGTGCCTAAGAGAGTATACTACTTTTTCAGAGAACCGGGATTTTGGTTCCCAGCATTCTTATCACTATAGCCATAACTAACTTCAGTTCCAAAGGGGTCTGAGGCCCTCTTCTAGCCTGCTAGGGCACCAGACATGCACATGGTGCACACATATAAATTTTTCGATTCCCCTGGCACCCAACATAAAATCCCAGGTGTCTACAAACCCAGAGCTGAGGGATACTGTCTCTGAGGGACTTACTGACTAGCCAGCCTAGCAAAATTGATGAGCTCTGGGTTCAATAAAAGACTCTGTCTCAAAAATTAAGGTGGAGAACACTCAAGGAAGAACCCACCACACACTCACACATCAACCTCTGGCCTCAACATACACATGCACTCAAACACATAAACACCAATAAACACCCACTCACAAGAATTTATCACATTTTAGGGGAAAGGTGCTTGCCTCCAAATCTGAGTTCAGTTCCCATGATCAGTGTAGGAGAAGAGAACAGAAAGATGTCCTCTGACCTCCGCTTGCACTCTGGCATGTGTGTCCCCCCCCCAATAAACATTAAAAACTTTTTTAAAAAGAGTATTCACATTTTGAACATAGCATGATGATCCATGCCTGCAATCTTGGTGTTTCAGAGGCTAAAATAGATGGATCGCCATTTCAAGACTAGCTTGAACTATGCAAGGGAAATTCTATCTCAAAAAAAATTAGATATTTCACAATTTTTAAAGCATAATGCCTCTAGTTGTTAGCTATAAATACTTAAAGAAGTGAGTTCAACCCTATATGCATCAGCTTTATAAGTTGAAAAGTGAATATTTTCTTTTTCCAAATAATATTTCAGTGAACATTATTTTCTGGATTTCCTTACATCATACATTCTAGAATCTTTCCTGAGAGTGTAACTAGAACGCAATGTAATTATGAGATAGAAATACTTTGCCTTGTAGTAAATGCTGACAATTTTTCTAGTGCTGAATAACAACTTACTCCAAAATTTAGAGGTGTCAAATAACAGTGGTTTATTACCTCTCTCAGTTTTTGTGGGTGGAGGTATTGGAGAGTAGCTCAGTTCTTTGGTTCTGGCTTAAAATTGTTTGTCAAACTGGCATCAGATATTGGTTGAGGATGCAATTATTTGAAGGCTTAAGTGGAAAGTCATGTGACTGGAAATTGAGGTAGATCTTAACAGAACCCCCCCAGCTTATATCCAGAAGTTCTCTCCAATATACTTGTTTCCCATAAAAAAGAATTGGAAGCAAGGTAGATGCTGCAAAGCCTTTATGATCCAGTCTCGGACATCACATGCCACAACTACTGTAGCCTATCAGTTGTCTGACTTCAATGTTGGGAAGACAACACCAGAAAGGAGATTTAGGAACATATGGAAGTTGCCTGCCACATCCAATTCTCACTAGCACTGTATGTGAGTGTTATTTTCCAGGAATTAGGAATCTTACTCAAGACTGTTTATTGCGCAAATAGAGAAAACTCAGCCAGATAATCAGGGAAAGGCTGAGATATCAAAGAGAGTAAGCACCACAGTCAGATCTCACCCAGCTGTCTTCCAGCTTCCTCAGCCTCACTCCTCCTGGCTTCTGCTGTCTGCTCTGTCTTTCTATGCCTGCCTTAAATACCCTCTTCACCCAGTTGTTTCACATCCAGGTTAAGATTAAAGGTGTGGCACCACCACTGCCTGCCTGGGAGCCTGGAACTCCTTCTGTAAAGTAAACTGGCCTCAAACTCAGATCTGCTGGGATTAAGTGCATAGGTCACCAGTTCCAGATATTCCCTGTGCTGGGATTAAAGGTGTAAATCACCACTCTCTGATCCTCCTAGATTAACTGTGGGTGGATCCCTCTGATATCTCAGACTGGTTTTATTAAATATGAAACATATCCCCCCAACTGTTCTAGAACTGAGGATAGATGCAGAAGAAGCTAAAGAAACAGGTGGGGAAATCCAACAATAACAATGATACTGTAAATCATATTATTTTTGCAGCATTTAGCTGGGGAAAAAGTAACATTGCTGAAGAGAATATTGAATGCATCCATCAAAAGTACTACCATTTCAGTTCAACTGGCTTCTAGCTGTTGCTTTGTAACTCCTGTTTATTCCTAACTGATTGGTTCTTTTATCACCATTTATCAGGATGACTGAGAAAATCTGTCTTAAAGCCACAAGCAAATGAATAGCAGAACCAAAACTCAAATCCACTGTGTTAAATTCAGAATCCAGTGAAATTTCCTGTCTGTACCATGATGATCTTAAATAATTTAGATTATCTTCCCTAAACACAGATTTGTATTTGACAAGGAAAGGCAGGAATGGCAACTAGAGTTTCCAGTGAAGTATGAGAACCATGCCGTCATCTACTGCAAATGGAAAAACTGAGGGAGACAGAAAGGAGGTTACAACAGGAAACACAGCGCTGACATGTGGCAAGAGGCACTAGATATCAAAGCGGGTGGGATAATAGTGAAACCCAAAGTAAAGCCTTGTCCGTACATAGTGTGTGCAGTGAGTATGGAGGTGGTTAGTGCCATGGGAGCCATGTGAGGTCACTGTTGACATCTGCCAGCTCCTTTCAAGACAGTCCTATGGCCTGGATGAAAATGGTGTCAGCTTGTTGGCATTGACATTTCTAGGCTCTAAATACAAAATCCAATACACAGACAGCAAGGAGATCATAGCCTACTTCCAAAAACAGACATTGATCAGACATGTAAATACAGATGGTAATATGCCACGTGAGACATTTGGGAATATGCAAGATGATATTGGGAATAACAAGTATTCCAGATTGACGAGAACTCAAGTTTGCAATGAGAATTAATGAGAAAAACTGCAAAGGAGATAGAAGATAGTGTGAAAAAAGTTAAAACACCTAATTAAGTAATATGAACACTCTTGGGTTGGAAGATAGTAAAGATGCTCTGGACAGGAGAGCAACTGTCAAAAGACAGAATTTAGGGAAGTTTAGTCAGTCGGAAGTGTTAGGAAGAACAGGAAGGATAGAGTGTGGAGGCAGAGAATGAGCTGTAGGCTACACCCATAACTTAAACCTGTAGAAGTACAAGAACATCCAGACTGTCTTTAGCCAGTTCTGACCAGGGCCATCTGGGCTAACACTGGCTTTGGGCCTGTGTCTGTCTAGCTGATCCCTCCTCTGATGAGAAATTGACCCATTTCAAAGAGAACATGAGATTCTGAAGATACTTCTTTAACAACGTTGCGATGTCCAGAGTGGAAACAAAAATTACCAGGAATTTTAATAGGCTGCTTTAATGCCTGGGCAATTATGCACCAACTTTAGAAAAGAAACTTTAAAATAGAAAGGTATTAGTCTCTCAGGTTGGCTTGGAATTAGCAATGAGATGGAGGTAAGGAATGAAGTAGGGCTTAGAGATTAAGGTTTAGGCAAACAAACCATATGCAAACTCATTCATTCCTAATTTAATAACAGAATCTGGCTTCCATTTCAAAATGCAGAAGACTGACAAGTGTGATTTCCTCTGCGTGTGTGTGTGTGTGTGTGTGTGTGTGTGTGTGTGTGTGTTCATACACACACACGCACATGCACATACTTACAAATAAATAAATATTTAGAAAGAATATAATTTGTCTCTGGATATAAACAAAACATTTAGAGGGCAAGCCTGGTGGTAGCAGGTGGTTGTGGTGCACACCTTTAATCTCAGCACTCAGGAGGCAAAGGCAGACAGATCTCTGAGTTGGAGCAAGCCTGATTTACAGAGTGAGTTTGGGACTACACAGAAAAATCCTGTCTCAAAAAAAAAAAAAAAAACCTTAGAGGGCAATTTGTTATGTCTATTTAACTAAATAACAATCTGAGGGTGTAGCACAGTTACATCTTGATTTTTTGAGTCTCTCACGTGGACTTGAGGTTCGTGATTAGGCTTCAGCAATTGACCTGCAAGCCCCAGGCATTCCCTTGTCTCTCCCTCCCCAGCACTGAGACTATAGAGTACATGCTGTCGTACCAATTTTTATGTGAGTGCTGGATATCAAACTCAAGTGAACTTGACTGAATGACAAGTCCTTTACCAAATGAGTTATATCTTCAGCCCCCCTTATGCTTTTGATATCACTAACTTTGGGTTTATAGTAAACATTGTATGAAGTGGAAATGAGGAAAGATATTTAGGGAATGGGAAGGGAGACCATGATTTAAAATGATGTTTAATTGATATGTTAGTTACATATTTCTTATAGTAAATTTAATGGTTGTCTTCCTTAAAGCTGTCTCACCCCACTCTACTTATGAAGTAGCTGTAAAACTAAATGAATGGCCAGGTGGTGCATACCTTTAATCCCAATACTGTTACAATAAGGTTTTCTGGTCCTGGGCGGCCAGAGGTCCAGACCCACAGACCTGCAATCCCAGACCACTTAGCCACCTGCCGCTGCTTAGGCCCCCCCAAAATGACTCAGATGCTTATATTAGCTTCATGCTGTTCGGCCTATGGCTCAAACACAGTGCTAGCTAGTTCCTTCATCTTAGCTCAACCTATTTCCATTAATCTGTCCTGCCACGTGGCCCATGGCTCACCTGTGCTCCTTACATGTTTCTTCTTTGGCAGCTGGCTGGATGATCTGATTCGCCCTCCTCCTAACTATTCTGATTCCCCACCTACTTCTTCTACGGTGCCTGCCATGGGCCAAAAATAGTCCTTTATTTAAAGATTGATAGGCACAGTATACAGAAAGACATTCCCACACCACAATACTCAGGAGGCAGAGGCAGGGGGATCTCTGTGAGTTCAAAGCCATCTTGGTCTACAGAATGAGTTCCAGGACAGCCAGGGCTACACAGAGAAACCCTGTCTCAAAAAAATGAGAGAGAGAGGTAGAACTTGAGAAAACAATCCTCTTAGCATATTGACCAGGAACAGGAGGTTGTGGGTGACACATGGTGAAAAGAAGCCAGGCGTGAGTTGACTGATGCACAAAAGAGCTGATGGGAAATAATCAGATTTCTAACAGCTCTACTTGGTGTCTTCTATGCCTGTCACCAATCACACAACCACTGAGCCTCTGTTATTTTCTGTACTTTATTAAAGTAGAATTCACATCCATCAAAAATGTACAAATCTAAAATGCAAAGCTTGATAATTTTTTAGTATGTGTGCATCCATAAGCCTACCACATGGATCAAAACATAGAATGTTCTGCCATTCCAGAAAGTTTCTTTGTGTTTTCTTCCAGTCAAAACCCACACCCCAAGCCATTACTCATTAAAATGGAATCAGGTAGTGTAAATATTTTCTTTTTCACTAAGCATATATTTATGAGAGTTATCTATATTACTTGGTGAAAGTTTCTTCTGTCCTTACCTTACGTGATAATCTATTATATAAATGTAGCTCATGTTTATACTCCCTTTGATGGAAATTTAAGGTGTGTATTAGTCAAGATGAGTTTAAATATGTTTACAGATTATGTTTTATAGAAAACAAGGGAGAAAAGTAGTGAACTAAGGAAATCGTGGAAGGCCCTGAGATTTCGATACAGACACCAGAAAAAGAGGGGGAGCATTTGGGCAAGTGTTCAATAGCAATGCAGGTGTAAGAAAGTTTGGTGAGAAGCCATGAGAGAAGCCCGAAATCTCGCGAGACAGGGTCTGTTCCCCCTGAACCCTTTCTTCCCTCAGTCATTACCTGGGAAGAACCCACACGTGAACTCGGAACACAATAGCAAAGCGATCAGCAAAACGTGCTTCCACTGTCAGATGGTAGAGAATATGCCTGTGGCTGCCACAGCCCACTGCTAGAAGTGCGGAGATTTACTTTCCCACGCAGGATCCGGGAGCAGTGCTTCTGTGGTTCTTTTCCAAGGAGGTGAATTAGACACTGCAACTGATCTTGGAGCCACAACTACCTCCTCCTCCTCCACCCATGCTTAAAACCCATCCCTGTCACCTCCCATTTCAGCAGGTTTTAGAACTTACTGGTGTGACCCAAACCCTACATTCTTAAGGATTTGAGTCCTAAGCACCTGTACCTCTACAGAACAGGATGTTTCACGAGTCTGGTCACAGATGCAGTAGGAAAAGTAGGTGCTTGACAGGACTCTTGGGTTCTTCATGGAGACGTCTCTGCCCCTGCTGTATACAAGGAGAACTTCCTTCTGCTTCAGGACCAGTAACTCCTGCCATCTTCAAGTCCCTCTGCGCACAGGGTCTCTCGTGCCCTGCCAGCACCTACAACTTAGGCTCTAATGGTCCAAGACTTTTAATCCTACAAAGCCTAGAGTTGGGGCAACAGGCACAAAATCCCCCAGAAGGCACTGGGAATGATAAATGAGATCACTCCCGTTTCTACTCACTGGCTTCTGGACTTACATTTTCCTTGATTGGAGGCACAGCACTATATAGATGCCCATGATTTAATTCTTACTCATCATCTCAAAGAGAACAACATTTGTCTCTTCAGAATGTTGGGTGTGAGCTAAGCCTTCTGAATGTGCCTAGAGAAGGCCATTCCGGTATTTTGTGACCCTCACAGCCTCTGGGTTTTTGACAGCCTAGAAGACAAAACCAACTTCTTTGGTTTTGAAATGAGTTTCCTGTTTGGCAGCTAATCCACGTAGGCCAGATACCGATCCTAGGTATTAGTGATATTTGATATATACAGCTAGGAAAAGCAAGCCCAGATGCAAATAAATCTTTTTGAAAGAAAGCCCCGACCCTTCTAAATTAAAATATTTGGTTTACTAAATCCTCTATCAGAGATCAGTTGGTCTCTGAAAAATAGCACAATAACTAAGGGCTTAGTTGTTTGCCTTGGTTGCCAAAAGCTGAATATTCACAACTAACCTTTGTGTGGCTGGGGAAAAGCTCATTCAGGAAATTGCTTGCTTTACAATCCTAAGGACTTTGGTTCAAGTCTCCATAGCTCTATAAAAAAGCCAGGTGCAATGTGTTATATATAACTTCAGAAACAGAAGACAGAGATGGGTAGATTCCTGAAAGCTCACAGGCCAGCTGGCCTGAGCTACTTAGAAAGTTTCCAGCCAATAAGAGACCCAGTCCTGATTGAACTTCTTGTCAATTTGATACAAGCTAGAGTTATCTGCAAAGAGGAACTTCAATTGAGAAAATTCTTCCCTTGGATTGTCTCTATAAGCAAGTCAGTGGGGCATTTTCTTGATTCCTAATTGATAGAGGAAGGCTCACCACACTGTGGGCAGTGCACTCCTGGGCGAGTGGTCCTGGGTGGTATAAGAAAGTGAGATGAGAAAGTCATGGGAACAGAACAATAAGCAGCAGCCTCCATGGCTTCTGACAGCTCTTGCCTCCAGACTCCTACCCTGAGTCCTGTCCTGACGTCCTAAAGTGTGAGCCAAATAAACTCTTTCCCCTCCAAGTTGCCTTGCCATCATTTTAATCACAGTAATAAAAACCTATCTAAGACAGACCCTGTCTCAAACAAAAAGTCTGGCCCTGAGGATCCTGAGGTCCAACTCTAGAAGCTGTCCTCTGACATTCACACATATATCATATAGGTATATGTGAATACACACAAATTGAAAAAAAAAGGGGGGGGGTCTAGGACTGGCAAGATGGCTCAGTTGGCAATGGCACTTGTCACCAAGCCTGACAACCTAAGTTTGATCCATGGAACCCATGGTGGAAAGAAAGAACCAACTCCCACAAGTTTTCCTCTAACCTCTACATACATGCTCATCTACCCCCTTCTCTCTCTCTCTCTCTCTCTCTCTCTCTCTCTCTCTCTCTCTCTCTGTCTCTCATTCTCTTTGTCACATATACACATACACACACAGAGACACACGCGAGCGCACGCGCGCACACACACATACGTGCACACACTAAGCAAATACATAAATAATTAAATATAATTTAAACATAAGGACTAACCTTTGTAAGTGGAAGTTTCTATGTTGGGCCTATGTCTAGTCTCCATTTATACTAAAGCATGATTGTTGTTTCATGTACCTGTTGTGCCAGTTCTGTGGTAGCCAAAGACAAAAGCACAGCCTCACTATGTCATTTTTGTCAGTTTGCTCAGTGTCTATTCCATAATAGGTGCTGTTTTGTTGTTTTGGTGTGGTTTGGGAGTTTTTTTGGAGAGGGGGCTGAGATAGGGTTTCTTTGTGTAGCCCTGGATATCTTGAAAGTCACTAGACCAGGCTAGCCTTGAACTCACTGAAATATGCCTAATCCTGAGTATTGGGATTAAAGGTGTGCTCCACCATGCTTTCTAGTGGTCATTAATGTGTAATATAAAAATTAGGTCCCTAATCAAATGCATTGAGCCTGGATCACTGATGTGGGAATGCGTTTATGTATGCTATGAATCTCAATCTTTAAATAAAGGAGCCGTTTTGGGCCATGACAGGCACCATAGAAGAAGTAGGAGGAGAAATCAGAACATAGGTAGGAGAAGCAGGGTGGAGTCAGGAAGATAGAGCCAGCTGCCCAAGGAGCAACATGTAAGGAACACAGGTGAGCCACGGGCCATGTGGCGGACAGATTAATAGAAATGGGTTGAGTTAAGATATAAGAACAAGCTAGCAATGTGCCTGAGCCATAGACCAAACAGCATAAAGTTAATATAAGCACCTGAGTCATTTCTGGGGGCCTGAACGGCGGCGGCGGGCTGCTAAGGGGTCTCGGGCGGCAGGTCTGTGGGTCTGGGCCTGTGGCTGCCCAGGACCAAGAAACCCCCACTACTACAGATCACTGCACAAGAATCTGTACAGGCCTCCACCTCTCTCTATGAACTCCTCCTTTTCAAAGTGAATAAGAGATACACTGTTTCTGTAGTTTACCCAGCTAAGCTAGAGATTGAACCTCTGAGTGAACTTGATGACAACATTCTGTGACCTGAGTATATGGATCGGGCTGTATTCCCAGGTGTCAAGGAATGCTCTGCTACCTTCAGAACCTGGACAGTCTATTAAGCACATGCTTCTTTTTGGTGTTAGGGGATCTAAGAAGTAACAATTTTATCTACCACTTTAGATAGGATAATCCTGGCCCACCCTAAAACTGGGTCTATATGCATTTTACCATTATCCTCCACCTTGTGAAGCTTATGTCTTACCTAGATAGGCTATAAGAAGCTTGGTATTAACATTTTTTCTTTTGTTCAACTAGCTTGATATGGTCAGTATCTTTGAGCTGCTCAAAATCATACTTGAGAGAAGGCAGGAAATTGAACGTAATTCTAAGGCAAAACTGTAAGTAGCTAGTTAATTTTATATGTCATCTTAATAGGTCATGGAGTACCCATATATCTTGTCAAACATGATTCCAAGTATTTCTCTGGAGATATTTGTGGATGAGATTATCATCCGTGAGTTAGGAAGGCTGCCCCCACCCCATGTGTGTCTCATTCAATCACTTGAAAGCTTGAATAGAACAAACATGGCTAGCCTTCCCCCCAAACAAGGAAGATTTCTCTGCTTGGCTGTCTCTGAACTTAATTTCTTTGTTTTAGATTAAAATTGAAAATTAGCTTTTCCTTGGTCTCTAAACTTAGGAGCCTCTAGTGGTAGTTAATCTTCCAGTTCCCCTCTGCTCAGGCTTTCTCCTGGGTCTCTAGGTTGCCAGTTAACACTATGAATTTTCTCAGGAGAATCCTACACAATAACCACGTTCTGTGTGGAATTAATTTTGTATTTAATTTTATGTGTAGGGATGATTGGTTGCATCTATGTCTGTGCACTATTTGCAAGCCTGGTGCCCATGGAGGGCATTGGATCACCTAGAATTGTAGCTACGAACAGTTGTGAGCTGTCATGTGAGTGATGGGAATTAAACCCAGGTCCCCTGAAAGAGTAGCCTCTTAACTGTGAGGCCATCTCTCCAGCCTCCCTGCTCCTCCTTTTAATAAGGCTAGGAGACCTGAGTTTGTTAACTCAATAGCTACATAGTATGCATCTGAGGTCACATTAATCTAGTCTAGCAACAATATCACGTCTAAAACAATTGGAGCTACCCCTTGCCTGAGCTTGTGGCAATCTACAGGCCTCTTTTAGCTTTCTCTAGATTCTTCAGGAGCCACACAAGCAAATCAAATGACTTATAATAGCTTGCACCATTCCTTAGCCTATACCAACATCCCTAGCTATGTTATGATACAACTTAGTCCAGGTTATAAATCAATTAACAAAGAGAACAAGTGAGGTCAGCTCCTGGGCTGTGGGTGGGAGGAAGCTTAGTTTATGAAGAAAAGACCACTGTATCATTTTCTCACATGGGGACAATGCTAGAAAGCTCTTAACAGGGGAGCATAAGACACTTCTGTGAGTTCAGATATTCATGGAAAATTAGGAAAACAAACCTTTAAGGACATGCAGCTAACCCCATTTCCCCCATGGGTGTAGGGTCACAGGATTGTTCAAACAGGATCTGGACTTGGAAGTAGAGATCTGTGTGGTGATATATTGTTTTTTTAATAAAAAATATCCCAAAATGTCAGAGGGCAGAGTCACCCATAGGGCCAAGCTGTGAAAGTCAGGAGTGGTAATCCATACCTTTAATCCCATCACAGGGGCAGAGATCTGTCTGAATCTCTGTGAGTTCAAGGCCCAGCAGCCACATGGTGGTGGCACACACCTTTAATCCAACACTAGGAAAGCTGAACCAGGAATTAAGAAAGCAGGGCAGAAAAAGAAAATAAGGCTGAAGGAGGCAGGACATCTTCCCTTGGAGAGACTTGTAGTCTGGAGACAGGCCTGAGGGGTTGACTGGGTGAGAAGTGGCTGTGGTTTGTTTCTCTACCTCTCTGATACTTCAGCTTTTCCCAGTATCTGGCTCCAGGATTTTGTTATAATACCAAAGAGAATTTGTGCAGTAGATCTGATCTGAGTTGGTTCACTGTTCAGACAGCCACTCTATCAAATCCTACGATCCATCTTCACATTTTTCTACCTATTACTACATGAGATGCAACATTTTTGTAAGCCACCAAAGGGACTCTCAGGCTCTCATATTGTTACTTGCTATGCAAATCTGGCAGCCTGCATTTGATCCCCCCTGACTTCACAATGAAGCAAGAAACGATTCCTGAAAGTTAATTCTAACCTCCACACACTTGCAGTGGCCCATGCATGGCACTCATCCTCACACAACATATGTAATAATAATAAATTCAATTCAATTTTTTAAAAAGGAAAGAGCATCCCAAGGACAAAAGAAAGAACATTAGAAATTAATACATACTAGCAGAAATTCAAATTCAAGTATTTCTAAATCTAAAGGAATCTCTTTAAAGAAGTACAAAATGAGTTAGGAAGATGGAAAGTAGGAAAGAAAAGATAAGAAAGTTAGATGATCAGTCAGAAAAGCATATCAAATGTGGGCATAGTGACTTATGCCTTTAATCCCAGCACTCTGACAGCAGAGGCCGGGCAGATCTCCATGAGTGGGAATCTATTCTGGTCTACATTATGTTCTAGGCCAGTCAAGGCTATATACTGTCTCACTGCTCTTCTCCCCCCCAAATATATAAAAGTTTTAGAAAAAGCATGGACTAAAAAATTCTTTTATCCTTAATCCAAAATTGAAGTATGTGTGGAGCCTGTGGATTTGAAAACACCATCCAAAGTCTGAATTGATGAGAATGAGAGACCAGGACCTGAAAGCCATTCCAGTGAGCTTAAATTTTAACCTGTGAGCATGGAGGATCCCGCAGAGATTTAACCAAGTAAGACTGTGTAGTAAAGAAGGGCATGTGAGTAGAACAGATAATGGGTTCGACAGGAGGTGGTGGCAAATGGGAATGGTTCCGAGGATCTTGATAGAATGCTGGTGTAGTTCACTGGTAGAGCACTTGCCCCACATGTACCAGGGCCTAGATTAGGATGCTGAGCACTAGAGAAGTGGAGAGCTGTTTACCAGGTGAGTGGAAGCACTGATACAATAAAGAAAATTAGAGAAAACGTACGTAGAAAGTAGTTTCTGTGTCTCTACCTTGGACTATGTGGCAGACGTTGAACTCTATAATAACTCAAACAGAAAACTGAGAAGTTGGAGTTTGTGTGTGATAGGGTCTCACCACTTAGCTCTGTCAGGCTGATTCTTAAATAGTCTTGGATGACCTTGAAATCATAAAGACCCACAAGTCTCTGCCTCTCAAGTGCTGGGATTAAAGATGTACACCGTTCCCTGCCAGAACCTGAAGATTTAAAGGGAGAAATGACAGTTTTCTTTTCAGATGTACCGGCTTTTAGAGTCCTTGTGATGTGTCCAAGAGCAAATGGTCTGAAGCTTAAGAAAACAATTTAGGGCTGGGAGAATTGGGCTGGGATAAGAGTAAGTGGGGGGGGGGGAGTTGTCTGATAAAGACAGGATCACCCAGAGAAAGCCTGTGAAGCTGGGGAGGGGAGAGGATGAGTGCATGAAATCACTAGCCATCGATAACGAGGAGGACACACTAGGAAAAGTAAGCAAAGGAGAGCGTATGGCACATGCAAGGCTTGGATTTGATCCCCAGTGTCGCAGGGGGAATTTAGTTTCAATATTGTGGTATATCATACAATGTATTTTTTTATTTCTTTAAGATTAAATGGGAGAAGCTGAGTTCCGTAATGTGGGCCTGCATTCCTTCTACTTGAGAGACTGGGATGGAAGGCAGTTTGAGGCAATTTGGGCTATATACAGTGAGACCCTGTCTTTATAAATAAATAAATGAATGAATGAATGAATGAATGAATGAATGAATGAATGAATGAATGAACGAACGAACGAACAAACAAACAAACAAACAAATAAATAAATAAATAAATTGGCTAGAGACACCCAAACACACACAACTAAAACAGAGCATTGTGTGTACAGTCTTAGAAGAGAACATTCTCGCTGGGCTTTTGTCTCTCGGTCTGTGGTCTGTCTATGGTAGCTAACTGCCGACAATCTATTGGATTCCAAATTCCCAGTTATCACTTCCCATGCCCCAAACCCAGCATTCTTCCTTTGCCCATTCAATAGGAGGTCACTCTGCTTGCTCAGCTCAGCTGAGGGCTGCTAGAATGGTGCTCTTTGCTTCAATCCTTTCTAGAATGCACCGGCATTCCAAGAGGGATTAGAGAAGGCTGAACCAAACTGTGGTCTGGAAGGATGCTCCAATACCAGTCTTCAGGTTCTAATCCCATATGTCAGAGGTCTTCATTTACAGCCATCTCTCAAGAGCCCTGGGATCTCTCCCACCAATCCTGTTTACCTGGGGACACAGCAGCCTTGCTGTCAGAAGTAGATGATTCCTATGCTAGACCTCAAATGCAAAAGAGTTCAGGCTCTCTTCACAGAGAGAGAGTATATGGACTCATTTATACAGTATATGGACTCAGCAAGTCAGAGCTGGTCCATGGGCCTCGCTCACCAGATGACAGAGAAACTTTACCGAATCATGAAGCTGAGCAGGAGCTGATCTGGGGAAGTCATTTACCAAACCACAGATTTTTCTGAATGTTACAGGTTGGTTGTCACTGCAGCAGGAGCAAGAAGCATGGATGGTGAAGGATGCAGGTCACAGGTGGTCCATGAGGGCTGCTGGGGTAAACACTGCACCCTCCTCCATGATGCCAAAGCCCAGCTCGCCAGAATCAGGAGATTACGGATCTTTCTCTTACTGCATTTCAGCACTTTAGAGCTCTGTTAAAAAGACTAATAAACATTAATCAGGTGACAAGACAGTGTCCGACTCCAGAACACAAAAGAGTACCTTGGGCTCTGTGTAGAATTAAGTTACTAACTGTAGAGCCCATTCCTTCGGCTTCTGTATGTACATGTTCAAACAATAAAGTGTTTCCTCATGTAGATGAACTTCTCACCCTGTCCATAAATCATATCCATCATTTGCTTTACTAATTACTCCTCAAATTCAAACAGGGTCCATCTCAATACCCATTACTTAAACAATTACATGAATTTAATTCCTACTACAAAGATTTAAAAAAAAAAAACATAAATGTAACCTTCAACAAGGTATAAAGTGAGAGAAACATGGTTTCTTCCAACCTTACAATCTGCAGTGGTTCTTCAAGACCCACTCAGTTTCATCAGGCTCCAACAGACCTGTTAAATAGAAAGGACAGATACCAGCATCCCCGCTCGTCTTAAGCCTTTGATGGTAGCATAAACACCTGACACATCTGTAAGGATACGTATTATTTCTGCCCTAATAATTTTGATAGAAGCTGACCTTTCTGCCCCAATAATCCTCATAAACAAGTTGTTCCAATTACAAGTTAAGATCCAAGGAAATGGCCATAGAAATGAAAAATGAAAGAGCAGTAAAGAGCCATGTGGCGGAACATAGATTAATAGAAACTGGTTAATTTAGGTTGCAAGAGCTAGTTGGGACAAATCTAAGCTAAAGGCCAAGCTTTCATAATTAATAATAAGCCTCTATCATTATTGAGAATCTGGTGGCCCAATAGAAAGATCAGCTACAACCTGCAGGTGAACAGCCGTCTGAGGCTGGTGAGCCCCACTGTTGTGCTGTACATAGACTAGATAAGTTTCCACGGAGAGCTATAGGAGTCGGTGTGACTCCATCAGAGTGCACAGCCTACCTGACCCAGCTTTTCTGTGTCTACTTTTGTGTGTCTGTGTGCCTCCTTTCCTGCATACAGGTTCCCAGACCCAAGCTGTGCAGCAGCTGTCCATTCAGCCTCCAGAGCACCTCCATCTACACATTATCATGTAATACTGGAAATTGTAATGTGTCCGAATCAATAAATTCTTCCGTGTTATATTCTGCCTGCCTTTGAATCCACTCTTGCATCTGTTCCCAGTTTCTGCTAAGAACACGTATTAGACCTGGTGATGGTGCTGTACCTTGGCCCTCTTATCTGTGAGCTTCAGTTACCTACAGTCAACTACATTCCCTCCAAACTTCCTGCTTTCTTTCTTCTTTATTTTCTTTTATTTCTTTTGTTTGTTTGTTTGTTTTTCAAGACAGGGTTTCTCTGTATAGCCTTGGCTGTCCTGGAGCTCACCGTGTAGACCAGGCTGGTCTCAGACTCTAGGGATCCACCTGCCCTGTCTCCTGAGTGCTGAGATTAAGGACATGTGACACCACTGCCCAGCTTACATATCAAAAATATTAAGGAGAAAATTCTAAGAAAAAAAGAACATAAGCTTTAACTTGTATGCCCATGCTAAAATCTCAGACTCACACTTCGTTTCAATCACCTCACTTAGGAAAAATACTCTGATTTTGGACTAATGATGGTTAGAAGTTTGGGTAGAGGGGTTTAAGTTAAGCAGGAAGATTTCTGGAAGTTATTACCCTCAGTGGTAATCAGTGGGTGCCTTGGATTTCAATAGCATGGAGAAACACAGAAATCTAACCAAATCACGTAAATTGTACGTAGCTTCTTGGATGTTCTTACATATATAGTAAACGTGTTCTTTCAGGGCTAAAATGAGAAATCGGAATCCAGAAAAATAGGTTTGTGAAGCTCTCATCAGTGAATTTGGGCTATGGATGATGCCCTGGCTTTAGTCTCTGGCACGACATAAAACTGAGGGAAGCTGATCATGCCTGTAATTCTAGCAGCACTCAGGATGGGGAGGCAGGCAGAACAAGAGTTCAAGGTTATCCTTAGCCACATGGTGAGTTTGAGGTTAGCTTGGCCTCAAACTATATGAGGTCGTGTGCGTGTGCGTGCATGCGTGTGTGCATGTGTGCGTGTGTGCATGTGTGCATGTGTGCGTGCGTGCGTTTGTGCGTGCATGTGTGCGTGTGTGCATGTGTGCATGTGTGCGTGCGTGCGTGCGTGTGTGTGTGTGTGTGTGTGTGTGTGTGTGTGTGTGTGTGTGTGTGTGTGTGTAGGGGTGTTAATTTAGTGCATCTAGAGCCAGGTAGTGGTGGTGCACACTCTCGATCCCAGCACTAGGAAGGCAGAGGCAGGTGGATCTCTGAGTTTGAGGCCAGCCTGGTCTACAGATGGAGTTCTAGGGCAGCTAGGACTGTTACACAGATTCTGTCTTGTTGGGAAGGGGGGAGAGAAGTAAGGAGGGAGAGAGGTAAGGAGGGGAGAGGTGCGTCTAGATTCTGAATATGTGCACACCTTCTTTTTGGCTAATCCTACACTAGGGAACACATTTTCTCTGGACCTCTAAACATTTGTGTTTGCCTCTCCATATGTGACTGTAAGCAGATTATGATCAGTTAATGCTTCTTTGGTGCACACTGAAGTCATTCACTGTAACCCATATAGAAATCCTTTCAATGTGACAGTGAGGGGTGCTGACTGTGAGGGCATCAGGACTCCTTAGTGGAAAATCTCTAGCCACCTAATTACTTCACAGCTGCATCGAAAGGCAGCCGGCTGATGTTGTACAAGGGCTTGAGCCTCAGACCTCGTACATAGTAAGTCTATACTGTATCACTGGGGCCCATGGCCAACCTCATCAAATACAGCTGCTTTTTATGACAGTTCTATGAGAATCAATTATTTCCTTTGTTAATAAATATTCTTTTTTAATGATTTATATTTATGTCTGTGTGTGCAGGGGTTATATGCATATATCAGTGCTGGTGTCCACAAAGTCCCAAAGAAAGTGTCAGACTCCCTGGAGCTGGAATAACAGGTGATTGTGAGTCATCTGATGTAGTTTCTGGGAATCAAAAACAGGTCCTCTGCAAGAGCAGCAAGCACTCTTAAATACAGAGCCATCTTTCCAGCCCTGAAAATCAAATTTTAAAATTTATGAAGTTTGTTGGTTGAGGATATACTCAGACCTAAAGAGATACCTAGAAAAGTGACTGTCTCTTTTCTCAAAGAAGGCAGAGCTATGAGTAGGTAAACATCTGTGAAGCTACCAATCAGCACTGGAGAACAGGCCAAGACCCTTCTCTCTGCTGCCAGAGCGCTGTTCACTCCAGCATAAAGGCATTCTTCAGTTGAGAAGCCCTGCCGCTCATCAACGATGCTCACTTTGGTTAATTAGAAATACGAAAATAACATGGGAATAATTTTGGTAGCATAAAAGAGCATGAATAAATTATATAAAAGCTATGAGTAAACAGAGCATTCACATTAGATTTTCACAATGGTTCCCATCGAAACATCACAGACTTGAAAAGGTTCCAAAGTTCAATGTGTTGGAAAGAAGAATAAGATTCAACTGTGCCCAACCACACTTCAGTTGTATAATTAGCTGTTGAGGAACAGACAGTACGCTTTAGGGTAAGAGCTTGGTTTCTCTAAAATCTATTTGGGCCATGTTATTTGAGCATTTAAATAGAAATAAGGTGTAAATTATTGACTGAAGATACAATGTGACCCTGAAATAAAGAATAAAATAAAATAAAATTCCCTATGGCCCCTCAGAGAGAGGATTCAGAGAAGAGATACTCTCACCAGAATAACAAGAACAGAACTTCCTTTGGATGTTCCCCCTAAGGAACTTAACCACATGTTATATAATGATGTGTCTGGGCTACATACTAAGACCTTGTCTCAAAAACTGTAAACAGCCAAATGAACAGAGAACACTCTCCAGGTTTCCATGATACGTTTGCTGGCCTGATGCCCACTTGCTGCCCTCATTCTCTGTCAAAACTGGCAAGCTGCCTCTCCTAGCTGATCTTAACTCTTCCTTTTACAGTAAATGGACATCTGAAAAGGTTGATGATGATGTGATGGCTTAGCAGTTAAGAGCTATATTGCTCCTCTTGTAGAGTTCTTGGGTTTGACTCCCCACCTTCTGTAGGAAGCCCCAAATCTCTCTTTTGAAGCACACGGTAAATACACGTGCATGCAAAACATTCATACACATAAAATGATAAAATAAATAAATTTAAGTTTAAAAAACTATGCATAAAATGTATTTCTATATGTATGTAGGTGTCTGTGTGTGTATGTGTGGACACCCTTGGAGGGTGAAAGGGGGCATCAATTCCCTGGATCTGGAGTTAAAGGTAGTGAGCTGTCTGATGGGGGCTGGGAATCTAACTCTGCTCTGGTGCAAGAACAGCAAACCCTCTTAACTACTAATGTACCTCTCCATTCCAAGAGAATGTACCTTTTAAATAACTCAAATACTTACTAGCTCTGTTCTTCCCCAGTTGAAGCCACCATCTCCTCTTCTTAGATGCTGTACTAATAATCTTTCAGCCTCCAGCTTCCCATACACAGGATTCCGAGTGATCTTTCCAAATTTCTCTTTGATTAGCTTCTCTATCCCATTTCAATCTACTTAAAAGCATTTACTGATGCAGTGGTGGAGAAACATCTTTAATCTCAGCACTAGGGAGGCGGAAGCAGGTGAATCTCTTTTTGAGGCCAGCGTGGTCTACAGGACCAGTTTCAGGACAGCCAGAGCTATTACACATAGAAACTCTGTCTGTCTGGAAAAATCAAAAACTAAAAACCAAAAAAAAAAGAAAGAAAGAAAGAAAGAAAAAGAAAGGAAGAAAGAAAGAAAGAGAAAGAAAGAGAGAGAAAGAGAGAGAGAGAGAAAAAAATCTCAGTGCTCTAAAAGTAAGAGAATACTCAACATGGCCGGTAAAGACAGCACATCTTCCACAGCCTAGTTTTAAAATTTTTCCCCTCAATCTCTATATTCCAGCTTCACCAAAACAACTATAGCTGTTGCTTCTTCCAGGAAGCAAGTATGGAAACTAAAGATTTCTTGCTAAACACCTTGTGTTCAGCCATGAAAAGATGAGCGTGGAGGCAGGATTGAGCAGGAAGAGCCAAAAGACTGCAATGCATATTTGTAGACACCTTTGGCAGTTCAGGCGGGTATTCTAGAGGAAAGATGGATTACCACAGGGGCCACCATGAGCAGATATTGGCGGGGATTTGTATCCCAGTCTTGGTTATTGACTAGGCCTCCTGAGAAGAGCAGAACCTCCTGTAAAAACCTGAGGTAGAACTGAAAGTGTTAACAGCCCAGATGGTATCAGCTGACCTGCTTGGGGGGGGGGGGTCCTTTCTTCAAAAGGACAGCCACTTCACTGTCTTTCACATGGGACCACATAACAATAGCCGCAGGAAACCAAATCGAACCTCCCTTAACAAGTGACTTGACAACCAAGGCCTACTGTGTCATTTAAAAGCTTTACAGAGCAAGAGAGCCCCAGACTCAGGAAGCTGGAAGTGGCAAAGATGTAAAGTTCTTACAGAAAATGAAAAAAGATACAAAAACACAAGTGGCAGAATGAATGTTGGCTTCTAAGTGTTCAAGAAATGAATCTTCAAGGTCAATGAGATGACTCAGCAGGTCAAGGCTGAATTTCACCCCAGAGATCACATGGTAGAAAGAGACAACCTCTGTTTTCTGACTTACGTGCTGTACTGAAGTCAGTCCTCATATTTGCACATGAGGCCTTCTCCCTCAGCTGAGCCTTCTAGCTGGCCCTACTGTGCATATTTTCCGTGTGCTCACACAGGTGTCACCTTTATGACTCAGTCATCATTTTAACTTAAATGTGAAATATGATTGCCACTGATTTTAAAAAAAATAAACCTTAGTGACAAATTTCAGAGATTATAAACAAGTCAAAGAAATCACCCACCCAGGGAAGCTGACATGTCACACACCTTTGATGTAATGTCAAAGATTGTTGAGACAGGGTCTCCTGTAGCCTAAGCTCATTATGCAGCCAAAGAATGACCTTGAATTTGTAATCTTCCTGTCTCTACCTCCCAAATGCTGGGATTACAGGAGTGTCCCATCAGAACATGCAGTGTGGTCAAAGGTTTAAGGATAAGAATTTTCATCGCTATTTACTGTTTTTTTTATTTGGTGACCTTGTGTGCCAGCCTGTGCCAGCCTGTGCCAGCCCATGCCAGCGGTGAGTAGTACAAAGCTGAGTCAAACTTCTTTATTCTCAAGAAGAGTTTGGGCCTTATCAGCATTTTTCCCAAACCTCCTCCTGGGCCTCATAATCTTCTTTTCTATGTTTTATTCTGATGTTTCAAAATTCAGGAACAGCTTCAAGCTTTGTGTCTTGATAAGTCTTCCCTGGGGCAGCCGGATCTTATTTCTGTCCTTTTGCTCATTATCAAGACTCAGGGACTGCGTTATCTGGCTGCAAAACAGATCCTTGAAATAATTTATCAACACATTGCAATTCTAATAAATATAAAGGAAGATTTGGCCAAATAGAGACAAACACTGTAGTTTCAGCTTTCTTTCTAAATTAGTGAATTGTTAAATATAATTCTAACCAATTTGTCAAATTAATTTTATTTTACTTTACATTTTTTTTTAGCTTAAATGCACTTTATTTGAAGACAATCTACAAGACATTCTTTTTTCTTTTAAAACAATATCTCACCAGGTACTGGTGGTGCACACCTTTAATCCCAGTGCTCAGGAGGTAGAGGCAGGCAGATCTCTGTGAGTTCAAGGCAGCCTGGTCTACAGAGTGATATCCAGGATAGCTAAGACTCCACAGAGAAACCCTGTATGACCAGAAAAAAAAAAAAAGCCACCACTTCAAATACATCACAGTCAAAATAATGTTCAAGATGACATCAGTCCCACTTGTCTCAGTCACACGGATGATAAGCAGCAGCCAGTCATGGTGACAGCTGATAGAGCCAAAGCAATTGCCAACATTTTTCTTTAAAGAAAGCATAAATGAAGTCATACTGTCTTCACAGTAGTCCAGAGACCAATCATGCCATCTGGATTCATGTTTTCACCAATAAAAAAACTGTTAGTCATTGAACTTTGCAAGGACATGTGCAGCCCCAGTCACGAAAGGCTTTACTCTTCCTGTGTCTGTTGTTCAAGTTTGCTTTGAGTGATTTCATGCAGTCTTTGATGTACTTTTTGGAGGCCTCTTTTGTGAAGTTGGATCCGTGTAAGTGTTGGTTCATGACAGTATAAACACCAGTGTTCTGTGCTTTTCAAACCTCCAGGCTTTACCATTAGTGGAAGGATTTCCACCATTGGTCAAGTCATCAATGTTAGCCTCTGTTCTATGGACTACCTTACCCTCCCTCCAACAGGCACATCCTCCATCTCCCGGATCTTGTAGATGTCAGAGAGCAGCATGTTGTGGCTGATAAGATCCCAGTAGAGATCGTGGTGGATGCTGGAGACTGCAGCCAAGCCAGCACAGTGCAGCTGGAGTGCCATGGGGGGCGTGGAGAAGGGGCAGAAAAGCTTATCAAATTAATCTTAAGTTCTGGAAGGGGCAGAAAAGCTTATCAAATTAATCTTAAGTTCTGGAACACATATAGGCAAATTTTTTGTTAATGAATGAAGATCAGCCCTTGGCAGGAATTTTATTTATTTTGAACCCAGGGCCTGATTCACACTAAGCAAGCATTCTACCTCTAAAGTTGATCCTCAGAAACTGTGCTACAAAACTATAATTAAAATGGTGATCATTCTTCTTTCATAAAAGTCCTGTGTTGATATCCTCATCTCTATAAAGGGAAGCTTCTCACCCTCTTTCCTTTGAATTTGAGTTAGACTCTGTGGTTCTTTATGAATGAATAGGTAACACCGGGAGAGAACAGTAGCCAACACTACCTTAGCCAAGTGATGAAGGTCAGTAGTGCATGTGATCTCACAGTCTTTCATAATGCCTGTCAGGATTTAATGAGAGGGATATTTCCTCTCCTGCATTGTTCTTTCCAAAAACCTGTAGACCCACACCGGTATGGGGAGTCATGCCACAAAATGCCTTACTGGTGTTTCTCAAGGGGTGTCAAGGTCACAGGCTGGAGAGAGAGCAGTGATGAAATGCAACCTGATAGCACATTCAGGATGTTCAGGAAGAGGCTTGCCATGAGTCCAAGGCTAGCCTGGCCTACATTTGTGAGTTCTAGCCCAACTTAGGCTAGCTAGTGGAATACTGAGGGGTTTTTTTTGTTCTTTTTTTTTTTTTTTTGTTATTTTAAAAAGCACCGTGATGATATGTAGGATGTATAGGCCCTAGAAGCTTCTAAAGGCCTGGAGACCAGCCTTGCCTCAGCCAATGAAAACTGTTGATAACTAGTGCCTTGAGACTTGTGCTCCTAAGCACTTCCACATTAGCCAACCTGGGGTCTGCCTGGGGCCTTGACAAGGGCAGAGTCCGGATACAAGATGACCTAGACCAGTGAGAGAGCACCAGTCGCAGATACCAGCAAATCAAAGTCCTTTCCCCTGGCTGGGAGGAGGGTCTGGGAAAAGTATTTAAGGTTTTCCCCTCCATAATAAAATGGGACTTTCTTGTTTCAACTAGTTCCCTGAGGCTGCACTGCTGCTCTCTGTGCTTTCTTGCCCCTCCCTCAAGGGAAACTATCAGGACCCTGAGCGTAGAGGCAACCCCAACATCTGACCCTGAACCAGGCCTTACCCCAGCAATGGAACCCTTGGGTCCAAGGGGAAGCCAAAAAGAGGACAGTGATAGGAACAAAGTCTGGCCTTTACAAAAATTAGATGATGTATCACAGTAACGTAAGATTCTGAGAATGAAGGAAACTGGGTGAGGAGAACATGGGAGCGCTGAATGTGCTGTAATTTTTCTGTAACCTGAAATGTGTCATGGAATATTATTTTAAGGTGTGTCACATTTGTTTTTGCTGTAGATCATTTGTTTAATGATGCAAAGATGTGCTGCATTCTTTATGTTGTATTTGTTTAGCTCTGTGAAGCTGTGTTGCTGTCACCTGATGGTCTAATAAAGAGTTGAGCAGCCAACAGCGAGGCAGGAGAAGGGACAGGAGGAGCTGTGGGCAGAGGGAATACGTGAGAGGAGAAATCCGGAAAGAGAGGGCTCAAGGAGAACAGAGGAGCCACGGACCAGGGACACAGCCACAGACACACAGACACACAGACACACAGACACACAGACACACAGACACACAGACACACAGACACAGCCACACAGACACACAGACACACAGACACACAGACACACAGACACACAGACACAGACACACAGACACACAGACACACAGACACACAGACACACAGACACACAGCCACACAGCCACACAGACACACAGACACCCAGTCACACAACCACACAGCCACATAGACACAGACACCCAGACACACAACCACACAGCCACATAGACACAGACACCCAGACACACAGACACACAGACACAGACACACAGACACACAGACACACAGACACAGACACACAGACACACAGACACCCAGTCACACAGACACAGACACACAGACACACAGACACACAGACACACAGACACACAGACACACAGACACAGACACACAGACACACAGACACAGACACACAGACACACAGACACACAGACACAGACACACAGACACACAGACACACAGACACCAGCCACACAGACACACAGACACACAGACACAGACACACAGACACACAGACACAGACACACAGACACACAGCCACCCAGCCACACAGACACACAGACACCCAGACACACAGACACATAGTCACAGAGACACACAGACACACAGACACAGACACACAGACACACAGACACACAGACACACAGACACCAGCCACACAGACACACAGACACACAGACACAGACACACAGACACACAGACACACAGACACAGACACACAGACACACAGACACAGACACACAGACACCCAGCCACACAGACACACAGACACCCAGTCACACAACCACACAGCCACATAGACACAGACACCCAGACACACAGACACCCAGAAACACAGCCACACAGCCACACAGACACTTAGCCACCCAGCCACACAGCCACCCAGCCATCCACAAAATAAGAGTATAAGTAAGATTGCAGAAGAAAGGGAAATATCCCAGAAGCCAAAGATAAAGGGGAAATTTAAGTTAAGGAAAGCTGGCAAGAAATAAGCCAAGCCAAAGCCAGGCATTCATAAGTAATAATACGCCTCCATGTATGATTTATTTGGGAGTTGGATAGGGAGCCCCTCAAAAGAGAAAAAGAGAAAAAAAAACCAACCACAGAATCTAAATCTAGTTTGACTCATTTATTCAAACATGAACATCTGTAACTATTTATTGAGCATCTGCTATTAAACATGCACCACGTTAGGTGTTCTCACCTTCCTCATCCTCCAGACGCTGATCTGTGGGCACAAAGACAAGCGATCGCACAAACAAGAAATTCAGACTCCTGTGGGACAAGCAGCGTAAAGGACCAGTGTCTGTGCCTGCCACAGATACACCAGGGAGTAACTTTTATTTTCTCATGGTTTTTGTGTGTCTGTCTGTTCATTTTGCTCTTGTTTGTTAGACAGATTTCACTTTGTAGTCCAGCCTGGTCTGGAATTCAGACCCCCATTCTCCCAGTGCTAGGATTACAGATGTGAGCTCCCACGGCATACTCTTATGCCCTGGTTTTCCTCTTTCTGTCCTCTGTGTGTGTGTGTGTGTGTGTGTGTGTGTGTGTGTGTGTGTGTGTGTGTGTGCGCGCGCGCGCGCGGGTGCGTGTGTGAGTGCTCACATATGTATACATATCACATGCCTGTATAAGTCAGAGGTTGATGTCAGCTGTCTTCTTCAATAGCTCTCTGCCTTAAAAAAAAAAAAAAAAAAACCAGACCAAAACAAAAACCTCTCAGAGCTCACCACTTTGGTAGCTGACTGGTGTGTGAGCTCCAGAGTCCACCTGCCTTGGCTCCCAGTGCTGAGAACACAGGCTCGCTCTGCTGACCCGCCTTTAAAGTTGAGTGCTGGGAATTCATGCTTGTACACAAGCTCTTTAAGGACTGAGCCACCTCCACAAGCCCCAGGCCTAGTTTCCTGACCAGTCTGTCTTCAGTGTGGAGACATCACCTGAAAGCATCACAGCCCCACTTGGGATGTCTCTAATTGAAAAGAAAACCATCCCATGTACATAATTTTAAGCAACTCATTAGGTGTTTGGCTAAGGATCCCAGTAATTGAGTGTAATTGAGTTTTTATTCTTCACTCTTTGGGGGCTTGCCACTCAGCATCCAACTAAACACACACAGAGACTCATTATTACTTATAAATGCTCAGCCTTAGCTTGGCTTGTTTCTATCCAGCTTTTCTTAAATTATCCCACCTACCTTTTGCCTCTGGGCTTTTACTTTTCTCTGTCCTATATAGCTTTCTTCTTACTCTGGCTGGCAGTATAGCTGAGTGGCTGCTCCTGGTGTCCTCTGCTTTTCCCCTCCCCTGTCCATTTATTCTCTCTACCCACCAGCCCCACCTAATTCTCTCTCCTGATAAGTTACTAGCTGTTCAGCTCTTTATTAGACCAATCAGGTATTTTAGACAAAGTAACACAGCTTCACAGAATTTAACAAACACAGCATAAAAGAATGCAACACACTTTTGCATCATTAAACAAATATTCCACGGCATAAAGAATGTAACGCATCTTCAACTAATATTCCACAATGTTAGTGAGCCCAAGAAAGAAATTGCCAGAAGTATGCCTTTAAAGAGCCACAACCAAGCTTTCAACTGGGAGTGAAAACAGAATGGTTGGGGTGGTGGAACATAGTTCTAACCAGCACCTGAGAGGAGGCTCTCTGCAAGTCTCAGGCCAGCGCAGGGGAGGGGGGAAAAAGAAGGGGTGGGTAAGGGTGAGGGGGCAGCCACAGGTATCAGAGAAACAAAATTATAAATATCAAGTATGCTGCATGCTTAGCTGTACTAACAAGAACTCTGAGGGGAATGGGTCACAGCAGCGTTGGCTCAGTGGTTAAAACACTGCTTTTTATGAGTTCCCAGCACCTGTGTTGGGCCACTCACAAAGGTCTGCAACTACAGCTCTAGGGTATCTGATTGCCCTCTGTGGAGTCCACAAACACCTACACTGCAGTGCACATACCCCCACATAGGCACACAGATATACATGTAATTAAAAATAGTTTCTTAAAAGCCATGGGGCTCGGTACCTTCTCTTAGGGCAGCATAGTTCTCCTCTGCTTCTTCTGCCTTCTCTCTGGCATTCTGCTCTGTGCTTCCTGTTCTCAGAGTTTTCTTAGTCTGGTAGCCCCATCCACACTTCCTGTCTGCCTTTGGCCAATCAGTGCTTTTTATTAAACCAGTGGGTGGGACAATTATTTACAATGTAACAACATAATCTCCCACACAAGACCCTTAATTTTTATATATATATTAGGGGTGCTGGTAATCTTATGGGGACCTAGAGAAAATTTAGGATTATGGGCAAGTTCAAGGCCAAATAGAGCCAAGTGGTGGTGGCACACAGGTTTAATCCTAGTTCTAGGAAAGTTGAACCAGGAAGTGAAATAGCTGGATGGAGACAGAGGAAGAACAAGTTCAGCTTCACCTGCTCTCTCTTTTGGCTGAGGACTCATAGAGAGCCAGAGGATCTCCACCTCCCAAGTGATAGGATTAAAGGCATGGCCACCACTCCCTGACCTTGGCTCTGTGGGTGGCTCTGTCCTCTGATATTTCAGGTTATTTTTATTAAATATACAATATGTCATTACATTTTACTCCTCTTTGTATCTCCAGTGAACTGGTTGTACTACCAACTCATACCAAGTCTGGAAAACAAAGTCTGTTTTTATATTATCTAATTTAAGCATAATTTACACAAGACTCTTCAATTTCATCAGATGTCCAGGCAGTCACACTAGTTCATCATGATTTTAGCAATTAAACAGTTTTTAATATTTGGCTTTTTCCCCTCTTCAGTTGTTATAATGGTACTTTCATACTTCAACTTAGCTAGGGTATAATAGCCAGCAGATTGAGAAGGAAGTTGTTGTTTGGTGTGTGTGTGTGTGTGTGTGTGTGTGTGTGTGTGTGTGTGTGTGTGTGTGTGTGTGTGTGTGTGTATGTGTGTGTATGTGTGTGTGTGTGTATGTGTGTGTTTAGTTAATTTATAATTCTGGGGTATGAACCATGATTTTAAAAGTCTTAGATTTGTTGGAAATGTAGAAGTCATGATGTTTTTAGTGAAGTGTTGCACGAAAGAATGAGACTCAGGGATAGATCTCTGAAGAAGCTGGAGATACTAGAGGGAATAAACACCACAGTCAAATCTTACCCAGCTGTCTTCCAGCTTCCTCAGCCTTGATTCCCTTGGAAATGCTTCCCTCTGTGTTTCAATCCTGTTTTAAGCACTCTTTCCGTAATTAAGGTGTGGCCCCACCACACCTGCTTGGGAGCCTAGAATCCCTTCTATAATCTGAAGTGACCTTGACTCAGTTGGGATTAAGGGTGTAGGTCACCACTCCCAGGATACTCCCTGTGCTGGGATTAAAGGTTTGAATCACCACTCTGATTTTCCTAGACTGACTGTGGTTAGAGCTCTGGGACTTCTGGAGCTTTTACTAACCCCCCACATAGACTGTGGGTAGATTCCCTCTGATATCTCCAAAACTTCTGAAACTTTATTAAATCCCCACAGTGAAGTCTCAGAAATGACAAATGTTATTACATAGCAAAGAAAGTGGGTGCATCAAGTTATAAGATTATGTGGGAAGCAGAAAGTCTTAGAGATTACTAATAAAAATGTGGAAAATGTGAAAAATGTGGCAAATGTGACCTGCTTTCTCCTCTCTGCTTATAGTAAAGTATGAGAGCAAAGAGATAAGTTGAAGAAGTGGCTATTAAGCAAAAAAAATCACTATTTGATTCAGAAAATTTTTCAGTCTCTTCCATGGTCTCTGTTTGTTTGTTTCTCTCCCCTCTTACTTTCTAGAGATGATCTACTATGTTGCCAAGTTGTCTTAAAATGGCAATTCTTCCTTGGCCTCCTTTGTAGCTGGCATTAGAGGCTACCACAGCTGCTTCCTGTGCCGACAGCATTCTCCAGACCCAAAGCCAAGTCCACAGCCAGCAGTTACTACTGAGAAGTAGAGATATGCTACTTGAAGATTTAATCCGTCATCTCATAACAGGCAGGAAGGACTCACTTACATCCCAGCACGTGTCTTCACAGCATGTGTTGTAGGGGGATTATGTTGTTCCCCCTGGGAACAGAGGAATGCCAGGAAGAACAGAGCAGAATGCCAGAGAGAAGCCAGAAGAAGCAGAGGACAACTATGCTGCCCTGAGAAAGGGTACTGAGCCACATGGCTGAACAGGATAAGAATCATGGGTTAGTAAAGAGTTAGAAAGTTATATGCTTGGGCCTTAGGCTGATCAGCTTAAAATTAATGTAAGCATCTGTGTGTCTCTGTGGGACTGCAGGTCTAAACCTTGAGGATAGGCCTGAAAGTCCGGGCCAGAAACCTCCTACTACAATGTGTCACACATAGACCTACAGAGTTGTTACAGAGTTGTCGAGGCTATTGTAGCTACAGAAACACTGGCTGAACCAACAGAGACAGAAACAGAATGAAATGAAGGACATTCTCAGACTTCAGGAGTTCTATAGGCAAGAAATGAACTGATGTGGTTACTTAGCAGCATGTATGTGGCATGATTCAATAAAGAGAACGGGTGGCTGTAAAGGCAAATCCCCGGACCCTGAGATAAGAGTCAATGGCCCAGAGAGCCAAGAAGCTTCCCTGGGCACAGGTGGGATCCAGTGACAAAATTATCTCCAGGCCTTAAAACTTAGTGAAAAAGCCCTGCTAGGTTTCAAACTTACTTAAAACCTGGGGTCCCATTATTCCTTCCATTTTCTGTCCCTTAGAATGGAAGGGCCTGTCTTAAGCCCATCCTGTAATTCTATTTTAGAAGCAGATGACTAGTTTTTTTCTTACAAATAGAGGTGAATCTAGCTCCAGAACAGCCAGATAATGTCCCTCCCATATTTCTAAGTGATAAACAACATGAGATGAGGTAGGTGGTTTGCTATTTAGATGAGATGAAGGATTTGTGTAGTACTGAAATGAGTTAGGACTTGGAGCATGTTGGGATGGGGTAGCTGTACTTTGTGCATGAGACATAAATTTGAGGTGACAGTGAGCAGACTCTTCAGGCTTGAACAGTATCCCTCAAAAAATGCATGTCCACTGGAGAATCAGAATATGACCTTATTTAAAAATAGCCTTTTCAGGTGGAATCAAGATGTCATCATACTAGAGTGATCTTAACATATGGTTGCTAACCTAGGAAACCTTGGAAGGACACAGCTCCTTAAGGGGAAAGCCCTGTGAAGACAGTGTTAGCAATGGAAGCAATGTAGCTATACCCAAAGGTTAGCATAACTTCCACTACCCTGCCAGAGAAGTGTGCAGTGATCTTACAGGCCTTAAGAAGGAGTCGGCTCTGCTGACACTTTCATCTCAGACATCTAGCCTTCAGACGTGTGACAGAATAAATCTCTATCATCTGTCTGCAACAACTCATTAGACTACACCTAGGACACTCATCTTGTCAGATGTTGACCGGTATTTCAACCTTATACTTTAACTAATGTGTATGTGTGTATAGTGTGTATGCCACATGTGTGCAGCTACCCCAGGACACCAGAAAAGGGAGCTGGATCCCCAGGAACTACAGTTACAATGGCCATGAGCTGCCTGATGTAGGTTCTGGGAACCAAACTCCAGTCCTCTGGAAAAGGAGGAAGCATTCATTTTGTTTTGTTTTATTTTGTCTAGACAGGGTTTCACTATGTAGCCCTGGATGGCTTAAAATTCACTTTGTAGACCAGGCTGGACTCAAACTCACAGAGATGTCTTTGTCTCCTGAGTGCTGGGATTAAAGCAGCAGGAAGCACCAATTAACCATGACCCATCTCTCTAGCCCTGATCATCGTATTTTAAATACATATCTTTTGTTCAATATCCTGGGCCACAATTTTTTTCTTCCAGTTCATCACTTAGCTTTTTTGCTTTGTCAATACTACTGTCTCTCTGCCCTCTATGTCTATCAGCTACATTTCTACAGTGCTAGGGATCAAGTGCAGGGCTCTGTGCATGGAGGCAAGTGCAGTCAACACGTGAAACTTTTAATGTAAAAGCTATAAACCCTTTCCTGCATGTTTTTGTGTGTGTGTTCTATTTAAAATATCCCTGATATCTGGGCAGTGATGGAGCATGTCTTTAATTTCAGCAATTGGAAGGCAGAGGCAGTGGATCCTGTGACCTTAAGGACAGTTTGGTCTACAAAGTAAGTCCCAGGCCAGCCAGAACTGTTAATAGAGAAACCCTGACTTGGAAAAATGAAAGAGGGAAGGAAGGAAAGAAAAGAAAAAAATTCCCTAGAACTACAAAAATATTATCCCTTATTGTTTTCTTTAACAATTTGTAATGGTATAATTGTATGGGTAAGACTGTGTCTTTTAGATAATTTACTCAAGTACTCAGTGCCCCACCCCTCTCTACCGACATGTAATTTTCTTTCTATAATACTGTATCACATTCCATATACACAGGGGTCTGGTTTTAGCATCTCTCTTCTGTTTTTTGTACCTATTATCTATCCTTGCACCAAAAAAAAAAAACCTCTATAATTTCCATAACTTGTTAGCAATGAATTTTGTTGAGAGGCAATTTTTACTTTCCAGGCAATTTTGCTAAAAATTTAGAGTCATTTTGGGCCATTATAAACTTGAAGGTGGGGTATGTACCATTGGCATTTAGTGGGAAGTAGCCAGAAATGCTGCTAAATTATAAGTATAGTGCCCCAGAACAAAAATTTATATAGTGCCAAATGCTGCCTATTTTATAGTAAGAGCTGGAGCCCTGGTAATTTCTCACAGTAACTCTTCATGATTTACCCTACCAGCCTCACGGAGAAAACAGAGCTGCTAATAGCTAGAGTTGTCTTATATCATACTCTTCTTAACAGCCGTTAAAGCCATGTGCAAACTAAAATAAAACTTTCTAAGATAGTTCTTATCCTATCCTAAGACAGGGCTCTCAAATTCCACTAGCTTTTGACTTCATCAGAAAACACGCTGTATTGCCTTCACGAGCTGGCTCATGGCCTTCATGATAGAAATACCAACAAATGGGCCCAAACTTCTCTCAGGGAAGTTCATGGCCTGCTGTGAAAACAGACACTGAACAATCCTTCTAAAAGCGCAATTGTGATAGATAGCTGTTGTTGCGTACCATAGTGCTTTACAGTCTCCAGGGAAATGGCATTCCATGTGCTCTCAATCTTGTTTAAAACGGCAACTTTAGTCTGTGATGACAGGGGTCTGCTAAGCAAAATTCAATTTAACCCAGACCTATTCAAAGTGTTGCAAATTTCAAATCAGCTCACCTAGTAGAATTTTAGAGGGAATGAATGGACAGCAGTGGAAATTTCACCTCTCCTCATGTTTAAAGAAAATACTTGTCAATTCTATACACATTCATAGCAGGGACTTGGTGATGAAACAGCACAGCGAGCTTCAGCACCACTCAATCTCCCTCCACTCTTTAGAAGTTTGGAATGAAGACCTGCAGGGTCATTAAGTTCTCTCTGTGGAAGGAGAGTGGATGTGTTAGTCTCAAGCCATTCATAATAGATGGCTGTGTAGTCTGGCCTTAGAAACCTACTCTTACAATGCTCTCTCCACAGCCTCCCTCAGCAGTTCTTAAGTGTTCCCATAATTTTAATGTTTATTAAATCTGAACCTCGTCAACTTATTTCCAATATACAGATGATGAAAGGTAAAGTCTGTTATGACTGACTTGTCACCCATCTCTTCAATGCTAAATTCACATCTCACATACACACGAGGCACTTTCCAATGTCAGACTACTTCCTTTCCCTCCCAAATGCCTGATTTTCTTATAGTTAGTCTTATATCCCCTCCTGCATCCCTCCCCTCCCCTCACATCCTGCCTCTTCTCTGGGTGCTTGACTTTCAGTCCTAGGAGAGCTCTTGATTCTGGTTGCTGATTTTTTTTTTTAACTTTTTAGCTGCCCATCTTAATTCTTCTGGAAAGCAATGCTTTGGGCGTGGTAATTTTAAATGCACGAGCTGTCCTTGCATATCACCGTACTTGGATGTCACGTGACACATGCGAGAAGTTTCATACCTGATTTCATCAGTGATGTTCACATTATCTCCTTAACCACACTCACACCATTTTCAGCCATGCATTTCCTCTATAATTAAATAGACGGGTAAAGAAAGCTGGGCTTCCTTTAAGGTGCTTTTAGACAGTATTTAGTCGAAGGGTTGTGACAAGAGGAATTCAATTAAAAATACCCCCACTCTGACCGTTCAGCTCTTCACTTGGTCCACCAATTCAAATGTCTCTCTCTTCTAAAGTGCTTCCTATATACCTAGAAGTCAGCTAGCCTATCAAAGACTATTCACCAGCATAGGTATATAACACATTTTATTATGTACAACTGTAGCTGACATTTGTGACAATCTGCTGTAATCTGAGATGCAATAAACAGAAGACCAGAAACCTTACATATTTATTTGTTTGTTGGTTGATTGGTTTTTGGAGACAGTTTCCCTGTGTAGCTTTGGAGCCTGGAACTTGCTTTGTAGACCAGGCTGGTCTCGAACTCATAGAGATCCACCTGCTTCTGCCTCCCAAGAACTGTGATTAAAGGTGTGTGCCACCACCTCCTGACCTTATTTATGTATTTATTTAGTGGCCATGTACAGATCCAGCCTGGGGCCTCCCACAGGGGAGGCAAGTCTCCACCATGGAGCACCTCTCACCATTGTGGTCAGCCCTGACAAGGAACTTATGAGGTGGGTATTATTATTCTCACTTCACAGATGAGAAAATGAAACTCATGTTCAGGGTCATTCATGAGATGGAAATGAGCCAGAGAGATGTCTCAGTGGGTGAAAGCCTCATGCCACAAAAGCCTGATGATCTGAGTTCAATCCCTGAGAACAACATGGTAGAGAGAGAGAACTGACCCCTATAAATGTTCTCTGACCCCCACATGCATTCTTTTGGGGGGTGTTATACATACACACACACATCTAATTCTATTATGGGAGGGGCTGAAACTTGCAGTGTAGACTAGGCCGGCCTCAAGCTCACTGAGATCTGCTTGAATCTGCCTCCCCAGTGCTATAATTAAAGGTGTGTGCCACTGCACCTAGCTCTGAATTCAGGTTTCTCTGACCTTAAAATAAACTTTTTAAAAATTAATTGATTTGTTTGTTTATTTTACAGAAGCCAGGCTTGCTCTGTCTCTCTGGCCTTAGCCCACCCTGCTCCTTGGGCTCAAAGCCACCTTCTCAGCTTTCTCATTTGTTCAGACATTTGCAGAGAACATAGCAGAGGCACATGAGTGCTCTGCTCAGATGCCCTTGGCCTCCAGCACAGCCTGTCTGCTGTTTCTGAGATGGTGAATCACTTGCATCTCTTGACCTGAGAGTTTTACTTGGCTACAAGAGGGCTCACCTCATATGAGTGTTATGAAGTGACTCATAACAGCCCAGAGTGTTAGGAAATAATTATGCCTGTCAGGAGCAATCCTCAACCAGTGTGGGTTGGAGCTTGTAGGAAAAAAAATCCCAGCTTTTCAACCCCTTGGGGGAACAATTCTGAGGCTACTATACATCTCTTCTAAGAGGCCCCATTACATCAGCTGGAACCCTCTCATTAAGGGACCCTTATTGGCTGTCTTCCTACCTCTGTCCCACTTTGCTGTTCTCTGACCAGACCTCCTGGGATCCCTCTCTGCTAGACTAATTCCTCTGGAGTTTGCTAAGGGGAAGTCTCACTAGGACAGAGTTCTCAAGCTCCATAGGTGCTCTGGCCCTCCCCTCCCTTCACCCTAGCGTCTGGAAACTCTTTGTCATACTATCCTGGAGCCTTCTTTTTTTTTTTTTTTTTTTTTTTTTTGAGACAGAGTTGCTCTGTATAACAGCCTTGGCTGTCCTGGAACTCACCTTGTAGACCAGGCTAGCCTTGAACTCACAGAGATCCGCCTCCCTCTGCCTCCCAAATGCTGGGTTTAAAGGTGTGCGCCACCACCTGGCACCTGGAGCCTTTCTGGTTGCAGGTTTGATGATCTCGCTTTGAACAGCTCAAGAATGACCCTGATCATCCTGGTCCTCTTTGCTCTCAGCTCTCTAGACTGCTCATTGATGTCTGAAGGCTGTACTGTCCAAACTCCTTCTTGTATTTAATAGACTAATCCCCCATCCTCTCCAACTCCCAGGAAGCTTCATGTGACCCTTTAGTAGAGAAATATTTATACCTGCTAAAATCAAGACAGAAATTTTGTTATAATAAACAAAAATGTCTCTAGTTCAAACCTGAATTAAGCTAAGAACGGGATCCAACAGTTTGCAAGATTTAGTTACTATGGAGGCTGGAGAGATGACTCCACAGTTAAGAACTGGTTTTTACTCTTTCGGGGACTCAAGTTCCAATCCCCAGGACCCATAACAGGATGCTTACTACTGTCAATAACTTTAGTTCCAAGAAATCCAATATCCTCTGGCCTCCAAGGACACCTATATGCACATGGTGTGCACTAACTCATTCAAGCACACATACACATAAATACATAAATAAATCTTTTTTTTTTTTTTTTGAGATTTAGCCAGGTGGCCAGGCAGTGATGGTTCATGCCTTTAATCCTAGCACTCCGAGGGGAGTTAGAGGCAGGTGGATCTTTGTGAGTTCCAGGTCAGCCTACTCTACAAAGGGAGTTCTAGGTCAGCCATTGCTACACAGAGAAGCCTTGTCTTAAAAAAAAAAAAAAAAAAAAAGTCCAGTGTCTGGGAGGCAAAGGCAGGCATAGGCATCACTGTAAGTTCAAGGTTACCCTTGTCTACATAGTAAATTCCAACCAGGCTCACATGGTGAGAACTTTTTTAAACGTTACTTATTTTGATAGTTTTCTTCTTTCTTTTTTTTCTTTGTGGTGCTGACTGTCTTGGAACTCAGTATGTTGACTAGGCTGGTCTCAAACTCTGCTTGCCAAGGCTTCCTGATAGCTGGGATTAAAGGCACACACCACCATCACATAGCAAGTTTTCATTTAAAGTCCCTGTCAGATGCTCTGCTTTAGAGTGTAGATGAATGAGCTGTCTCTCATTGTGGCTCCTGGTATCTTGGGGAGTGGTTCCTCATATGCCAAATTCCATAGACACTAAAGTTCCTCATTACAAAGTGGTGTGTATTTGCTTATCATCTGTGCCCATTGTTCCTATACTTGTCATCCTAGAACTTCTATAATACCTGATAAAATACAAACATTTTAGTAGTATATTATCTAGGGAATAACAACTCCATTTTCAATAAAGATGCACATTTTCCAAAAAATACTAGTCTTGGACTGTTTTGCTTATCTGTAGGTTCTGTTTGAGATTTTATTTATTTTTTGTATGATTGTTCTATGTGCATGTGTGCCTTTATTGCCAGAAGAGAGCATCAGATCCCACTATAGATGGTTGTGAGACACCATGTGGTTGCTGGGAATTGAACGCAGGACCTCTGGAAGAGCAGCCAGTGCTCTTAACTAAGGCAGTAAATTTTACTTAAAATATATTAATATAAGATTAATATTTATTGAAAAACAAATGAACACTCACGATAACAGGATACAGTTTAGGAATACACTTGAGCGATGGGATGGTCCAAGCGATGGATGGATGCTGATCCAGTCTCTCAAGAAGGCAGGAACAAACAGGCGCTCAAGATTCCAGCAGCCCCTCTTGAACGGAGCTGGCCACACCCCCCTTCAGGAGTCCGGGACCCTGGATAAGTGACTTCCGAACTTATCAGCTGACACCTGAATCCCACCACATCTAAAAGGCAAAAACAAACAGGGTGCTCAAGATCCCAACAGCCCCTCTTAAACGGGGCTGGCCACACCTCCTTCAAGAGCCCAAGACCCTAGATAAGTGTCTTTCGACCTTGTCAACTGACACCTAAATCCCACCACACTTAACTGCTGAGCCATCTCTCCAGTCCCTGTTTGTTGGGATTTATTTATTTTTTCAGCAAGCACTCTACTGTGTCTGCTCCTCCTGCATTTCCCTTCTCCTTCTCCTTCCCAGCCACTTCCTTGATTGTGTACAGCCACACCCTGGCCCCTGCTCCAGCAGGATACAGATCTACAGGGAAGGTATATTTGCAAGTGTCAGGATCAACATTTATGAAAGTGCAGTGGAATTTTGGCTAAAGAAGGTAGAGGGGAGTTCTGGGTCGGATTAGGGCAAGTGTAGGTGGTGGGAGTGGAGTTGCAAAGGCCAGCTAACCTGGTGAATGGGACGCATGCTGGGATTCAGAATCATCTAGGAGACACACCTTGGCCTTGGGCATGCTTGTGAAGGTATTTCTGGGGACATTTGACTGAGGAGGGTGGGCAGCACTTTCCATGGGCTGAACTGCTCCCTGGCTGCTTAGGCAGTGTGGCCTTGTCACTGTGTCTCCTGCACAGAGGACTACGCACCCTCTGAAACTGTGAGCTAAAAGAATTCTTCTCTTGAGTTGCTTTCATGGGTCATTTCGTCACCGCAGTGATTAATGCAGGATATGCTGGAGGGGACACAAGCCCCGGAGCATCCTCTTCCTAAGGCAGTGTTTTCCTTATCCTACCCATGGTCTCACATGTGCTTCTTATTTTGGGTATCTAAAAGGAATGATTTCACTCCAGTCTTCTCTTTCTCTTTTTCTCAGATGGAGGTAGCAGGCTTGTCCTTTCTGAAGAGCAAGAGTCAGGGGAGAGCTTGGCTCCTTTCCCAATTTTTCAACATCATCTTGGTCATACCTGGGAAGTGAGAGATAACAATATTCTGTTTCTTATCTATAAAACACTAGCTTGCTGGCTGTACATCTAATTTAGATTAGAATCATGTCTAGCAGTACTGCATAGAACAACACATAAACTATAGTGTCAGAAAATAAATCGATTTTTTGGCTCTGCCTCTCATCAGCCATATATGACTTTGGGTGAGTAACTTATTCTCTAAATCTTGGATTTTTAGTGGACATTAAAGGAGCCACCTCAGAGGTTTTAGGAAAAACTAGATAAAAACTAAAACTCCATACTGGGAGAGCCACAGCTTTGCTGATCCATTTGTTGCTATAGGCAAATTCCTGGCACAGTGAATAAATCTGTAGGCATCTAAGAGACTGTAGGCCTTGTCCAGGTGGGTATGTGGTAAAGATTCTGGCTGATGGCCCATGGCATTCTGACCAGAGAAGGTCAGAGAAAGAAATCATGACATCATATGCAGAGAGATGACAGTGACAGACTAACCCAATGTACCTGGGCTATCACAGACGTCCAGATTGTGGGCAAGAAGAGCTTCAGTGGTATCAATTGTGCCCACTGAGCAAATGAATGGCACTTCTCAGACTTCGGTGTGTCCCAAAGGTTGAAAAGTGAATTCTCATCCAGCAGTTGTAGGTGGAGACCTGACAAGCACCCAGGCCACCTTCTCTGGAGTGACCAGGTGACTAACCAAAGGGTCAGCAACATGTTGCTGTAAAGAGACGGATGGTAAGTTTCACAGCCTTTGTGAACTCTACCATCTGTTCAGTTGTATTCTCCTCCATCAAAAGGGTCTATAGCAGTAACTCAAACAGTGGGGCTGTGTTCCTATAAAACTGTGCTCACAGAAACAGGACAGAGGAGATGTGACCTGTGGGTCTGTCATCTATATATTCCATGATTCACTATACTATTTGTGAGTGTTTGTATGTATGTGAGAGCATTTATGTATGTTGGAGGGTACATGCTCTGTGTGTGTGTGTGTGTGTGTGTGTGTGAGAGAGAGAGAGAGAGAGAGAGAGAGAGAGAGAGAGAGAGAGAGAGAGAGAGAGAGAGAGTACATACACACACAACAGACATTGTGTCCAGTGTTTTACTCTATCAATTTTCACCCTATTTTTTTAAGATTTAATTTTTGTTTTTATTTATGTGTGTGAGTGCTTTGCCTGCGTGAAGTATGCACTTTGTATGTGCCTGGTGCCAATGGAATCCAGAAGGAGCTAGATCCCCTGGAACTGGAATTATGGACGGTTGTGAGCAGCCATGTGGGTGCTAGAAAGTAAACCCAGGTCTTCTTCAAGGACAGCTAATGCTCTTGACCTCTGAGCCATCTCTCCAGCCCCTCCACCATAGACAGATGGATGGATGGATAGAGAGAGAGAGAGAGAGAGAGAGAGAGAGAGAGAGAGAGAGAGAGAGAGAGAGAGAGAGAGGGAGGGAGGGAGCAATAGACAGACAGACAGAAATGCCTCTCACTGAACCTGGACTCTGATTGGCTGGCTATCCTGGCTGCCAATGAGCACCAGGGAAACTCCTCTCTCTGCTTCCCCAGTAGATTATAAATACTCCTTAGTCAGGTTTTTATGTAGATTCTGAGCTTGGATTAGGTCCTCACGCTTGCACAGCAAGCACTTCAGAAACTCAACGATTTCTTAGCCCTATAAACCACTATATGACTGGGCAGTGATGGCCCATGCCCAGCACTTAGGGGCAGAGGCAGACAGATCTCTGTGAGTTCAGGGCCAGCCTTTTCTGTAGAGTGAGTTTCAGGACATCTGGGGCTACACAGAGAAACTCTGTCTTGAAAAAAGTTAATTAATTAATAAACCACTGTATGTCAGTTTTATAATGGATACATTAACTTATCTCTAGTTCTTGCAGTATCTAGCTCTCCTTACCCACCATCTACATGTTAGCAGGAGCAAACCTGTCAGGTTCTCACACGATAACTCAGTGGATGATCCAGAACAATGGTCCCAAAGGACATCATTCATGATCTGTTATACAAACCGTTGTGCTCCAGGAGGACCTTTACATAGAAAACAAGATGACAAGTGTGTGCAACTTCTGCACTGGGCTGGGCTCTTTACAGACCTACCCCAGAACTCTGGAATTTAGTCTGGGGGGCTCCAGCCTTGGTCCATCTGTCCTCTTCAGTCTAGCCAATGGAAACTTAAACAACAAACAAGTATCAGTTGGGATGCAGAGGAAGGTCACAACAAGGGTAGAGGATACAAAAGAGAAATAGGCATGTTCTGAGCTCCTCTTAACACTACAGTCCACGGTTCCAAGCCACTCCCAAGGTCACACATACTTGTATAAATTCATTTTTCCTTTGATCACATCTAGTGACTCATCTCTCCAGCCCCCAACTTTTAAGATTGTTTTTGAATCTGATATTTATATACATTATTGCAGGAGTGCTGGTGGTTTTGGCTTTGGGAGAGGGGCACCACCAGCTCCCAAATCAATACACACAGAGACTTATTATTATTTACAAATGCCTAGCTTTAGCTTGGCTTGTTTCTAGCCAGCTTTTTAAAAATTATCCCATCTACCTTTTGCCTCTGGGCTTTTTATCTTCTTATTCCATGTCTGGCTGGGTGGCTGTGTGGCAGTGTGGCTGTGTGGCTGGGTGGTTGGGTGACTGTGTGGCTGGGTGGTTAGGGGGGCTGGGTGGCTGTGTGGCTGTGTGGCTGTGTTGCTGTGTGGCTGGTGGCTGGCCCCCTTCAATCCCTCATCCTAGATTTCCCTTTCTATTTATTCTTTCTGCCTGCCAGCCCCTCTTATCCCTCTCCTGCCTTACTACTGGCCATTCAGCTCCTTATTAGACCCATCATGTGGTAATAATCATTTTGTCAGCTGTACGGTAACTTCCAGATTCTTTGGTTACGATTCAGTGGCAGAGAAAATAAATTATTGTCTTGCACAGAAAGGGACTTTACACAGCATAAAATGACCCTGGTGTCCTTAGATGGCTGAAGACCAGAGACTGGTCTTGATAACTCCCCACGCCACACCACATAGCTGAGCTTTGAGGAAGCTGCTGTCCCTACTAGAACAAGAGATTACCAGCTTCACGGACCAGACAGTAACCATTCGAGTCACTGTAAGTTCTTTGGGTATGGTTTGAAATCTATAGAATCTGTAACAAAATATGGCTTAAAACTTCTAACATGGGGCTGGAGAGATGATTCAATGGTTAAAAGCCCTGACTACTCTTCTAGTAGGCCCAGGGTTCAATTCCCAGCACCTACATGGCAGCTAGCAACTGTCTGTAACTACAGGATCTGACACCTTCACACAGACATATATGTAGGCAAAACACCAATGTACATAAAATAAGAATAAATATTTTTTTAAACTTATAACAAAAGGCTTATAATTAAAACCTGTAAATAAGTGATTTTAATTTGCTATAATGTACTATGTATGTGACTCAACTTTGGCTTAGAATTCACTGTATATGTAACTTGGATTCAACTCTTGTTTAAGATATTTATTTAAAAAATTATAACTTTTGCTATAAGTTTTAAGTCAAATTTTGTTACAGATTTTGTAGATTTTAAACCATACTCAATGAACTTACAAATCTTGAGATTAAGTTTACAACATAACCTTAGAAGAGTTTTTGAGACTTCTTACCAGAATGCAGAGAAATCACAGAGATAAACGATTTTTAAGAGTGGAACGTTGTAGAACCATAGAGGTAAGAGACTTCAGGATCATTTTTTGTGTGTGTGTGTGGCAGGAGTTGTCACAGTCTTCCGGAATTTGGAAATCAAGTGCAAGTTCTCCAGTTTTTGGCCACTGATCTGTACTGAGGCCAAGCTTTCATAATTAAATCTGAGGCCATAGAAGGAGAGAGAGGGTGTCAGAAACAGACGGCCATGTGGAGGTGTTACTATAAGCTCCAAAGTCCACTTTGATGTGTTAAATAGGCACCTCAACCATCTGTCCCAGGGTTTGAGACTTACTATTCACTAGCTCTGGAACCATGCGCCTTTGGAACCATGTACCTCTGTCATATTCGGAAGCTGCCTGACAAATGAAGATGCTTTCTCCTGAATGTCCAGATCTAGAATGCATTGCCTTATAGCCATTCGACCTCAAGCCTCCTTTGATTTTTCTCTGTTTAACACAGCTCATTTTCAGGCCCAATGTGATTGTACTTGCTTAAAGGAAACTAAGCCTCATTCAGAACAGCAGCAGCAAAGAAGCAAAGACTTTTCTGACTGCTTCCCAGGAAGTTGCATGAAAGTAAGATCAGAACAGATATCTAGGGAGTTACTCCATAGAATAAGCCAATAACTGACCACACAGTTGTAAACCAGCTGGGCTGTGGTGTACATGCCTTTAACCCTACCACTAGGAGACAGAAGCAGGTGGATCTCTGTGAGTTCGAGGCTATCATGGTCTACAGAATGAGTTCCAGGACAGTTAGAGCTGCACAGAAAAACCCTGTACTGAAAAAAAAAACAACCTATAACAACAATAAAAAACCTCACACAGTTGTAAACCAACTTATATTTTTATGACTAAAATCCTAAGAATGAGCAAACGATAACACAGTATATTGCTGTGCTTACATAATTCAGACTGTCCCTTCTGACAAACAGTTAGTTATACACTCACAGCTACTTTAAGCAACAGGAATAATAGTATCTCAAGGGGTTGATGAGCAGAAATACTTCACTCACTTATTTACTTAACAAAGCCTTTCAGACACCTGCTTTGTGTGTGTGCCAAGCATTACTTCTACAAGGTCAAAACTCCTCATGAAAATGCTCTCTGCCTCCAATGAGGCTGGAAGGAGCCTGGGGTTCCATTAACAGAGGCAGAGGAAGACAATCCCCAGTTGGGTTTTGTCACCTAAGAAGGTACAAATATTTGGTTAAAACATGTTTAACAACTTTGAAGACTGGGCAGAAATACACAATAGGACCTATAAACAATGCCAAACTCTTTTGGCCGAAGCTTCATGGTGAGCCTAGAAGAATTTTGTGTTACAGGCCAACAAATCCTGGCAATGCATAGTAGAAAAGCAAATGTAATTAATCTTCTGTCGATGTAAAAAACAAAACAAAACAAAACCTAGTTCTTACTTCAAAGGGAATAAAAGATAGTTTACTCTCGCACCAAGTTTGAGTGACCATGGTTTAGGTTACCCCAAATTCTATGTTCCAATATGGAAGCAGTTTTCATGAAGTTTTTATAGTAACAGAATGTTTTAGTTGGGGTTTCCATTGCTGTGAAAAGGCGCCATGACCCCAGCAACTCTTATAAAGGAAGACATTTAATTGAAGTGGCAGTTTACAGGTCAGAGGCCCAGTCCATTATCATCATGACAGGTGCATGGCAGTATGTAGACAGATGTGGTGCTGGAGGAGTAGCTAAGAGCCTACATCTTTCAGGCACCAGAAAGTTGTCTGCCACACTGGGCAGTGTAATGGGCATAGGAAACCTCAAAACTTACTCCCACAGTGACACATTTCCTCCAACAAAACCATACCTAATAGTGCCTGCCTTTATGAGCTTATGGGGACCAATTACAATCAAACTACCACACAGAACAAAGAAAGCCATCAATCAAGACACAACTCAGACACATTGATGGAAACATCGGAGACACAGTAACAATAGGAGGGACTCTCCTATCGGCCTCCTCCGATGTTATCTGAAGACCTTCTTAGTTTGGGGATTGGTAAAAGATAACGGTCCACTAATAGATTCCAAAGTCCATTTAGTCCATTAGTCATAGGATGTTAATTTTGACACAAAGGTGGGCCAGGAATGGCAATTTGGAGACTTAAGATAACCCAGATAGCTGGACAGTGATAACACACCCCTTTACTCCCAGTACTAAGGAGGCAGAGGCAGGCAGATCCCTGTGACATTGAGGACAGCCCGGTCTACAGATCAAGTTCCAAGACAGTCAGGACTGTTATGTAGAAAAACCTTGTCTCAAAAAGAAGGAGGAGGAGGAGAAGAAAGTCTAGATAAAATGATTATTCTCAGGGACCTACAACATCCCAAGCCCTTCACATCACTTCCATAGGGACAAACACCTTCTTCTAGGGCCTCCAGAGACATTGCAAGTATATGTGCAGACATACGTGCAGGAAACACACACATATATATACACACACACACACAATTATATAATTATATATATATATATTAACAACTTGTGCATATGATATTCCTAAAGCAGAATCAGCACCAGCTTTGACCAAGTATAAAAACAACTTGCAATAGATTGGTGCCTCTTTTTGGCCAGGAGATATTCTGAACGCCACATGAAGAGCGGCATTCCCAACAACAAGAACTGTAGTCTGGTGTGAGGCTCAAATCACTGCCACTGTTCTGCCAGGCATCATGAGCCTGTGTTAGGACACAGAAGATTGAGAATAACGCCTCTAAATTATCAAAGCTAAGAGTTCCCCAAATGGGAAGCAAGAGCCTATAACATGGAGCTGAGAATGTAGCTCACACAGCAGAATTTGCCGTATACACTTGAAGCCCTGGTTTGATCCCTAGTATTCTACTCTGTAATATTACACAAATTCTACTTAGTATTATTATTTTTATCTATTTATTTTAATTTAAAAGTTTTTTTTTAACATACCCACCACTCTTCCCCCTCCCTCCCCTCTTCCTAGTCCCCTCCCCAGCTTCTGCACACCCCCTACCCCCATTCATTCCTCAAAGAGGGTGAGGACTCCCAGGGTGAGTCAATACAGTCTGGCATATCCAGTTGAGGTAGAACCACACTACTTCCCCCAAGTATTGAAACTGAGTAAGGTGTTCTCCTGTAGGGAATGGATTTCAAGAAGCCAGTTCATGTATGAGGAATAAACCCTGCTCCTACTGCCAGAGGCCCCACAAACTACTCACATCATTAGTCATGTGTGGGGATATGTTTCAAATGTAATAAAACCAGTCTGAGATGTCAGAGGGATCTACCCACGGTCAGTCTAGGAGGGTCAGAGAGTGGTAACTCAGGCTTTTAATCCCAGAAAATCTGAGTTTGAGGTCAGTTTAGTTTACAGAAGGAGTTCCAGGCTCCCAGGCAGGCAGTGGTGGTGCCACGCCTTTAATCTTAACCTGGATGTGAACAACTGGGTGAAGAGGGTATTTAAGGCAGGCATAGAAAGACAGAGCAGGCAGAAGAAGCCAGGAGGAGTGAGGCTGAGGAAGCTGGAAGACAGCTGGGTGAGATCTGACTGTGGTGTTTCCTCTCTCTGATATCTCCGCCTTTCCCTGAGATCTGGCTCTGAGTTTCCTTCATTTGTGCAATAGTCATCTACATTCAAAGGGCCTAGTTCAGTCCCAGGAAGGTTCCCCAACTGTCAGTCCAGAGTCTGAGCTCCCAATACGTCAGGTCAGCTGTGTCTGTGGGTTCTTGGTCATGATCTTGACCCCTTTGCTCATATAATCCCTCCCCCCTCACTTTGACTGGACTGGGAGCTCAGCCCAGTGCTTAGCTGTGGATCTCTGCATCTGCTTCCAAAAGTTGCTGGGTGAAGGTTCTATGACAATTAGGATGGTCTTCAATTTGATTATAGGAAAAGGCCAGTTTGCACCCTCCCCACTATTGTTTGGAGTCTAATCTGGGGTCATCTTTGTGGATTCTTGGGCATTTTCCTAGCACCAGGTTTCTCCCTAACCTCACAATGGCTCCTTATGTCAAGTATCTATTTCATGTTCTCACTTTCTGTCCCTCCCCCACTACTTGGTATTATTAATAAAAACCCAGAGCCAGAAATTGGGAAAAAGCTGAAATGTCAGAGAGACAGAGAAATAAGCCAAAGGCAGTTCTCTCCTAGTCAACTCCCCAGTCTGGAGGGTAGATCTTGTCTACGGGAATGTCTCTGAGTCCTCATTGGAAAGGGAGACAGGTGAAGGGTTGGCCTCCTGCCTCCTCTTTCTCCACCCAGCTATCACACTTCATCCTTTAACTTTCTTAGAAAGTTTCTTAGAGCTGGGATTAAAGGTGTGTGCCACCACCGCTTAGCTCTGCTTGCCCTTCAATTCACAGAAAACTCAAGAATCTCTGCTTCCCAAATGATGGGATTAAAGGTGTTTGGTTACTGCTCTCTGACCTATAGGCTTGGCTCTGTCTGGTTTTAAGACAAGCTTCATTAAATACACAATATATCACCACGCTGTAGCTACAGGGATGGAGAGAAAGGAACCATTCTCTGGACACAGTGGAGAACGCACCTTACAATTGTCTCTGACTGATCGGCTTTTTGTGATTTGCTTCTTTCAGTCAGCATAGTGGAGTTTGCCTACCCATGCTAGTCAAGTCCTCTGCCATGAGTAGCACACCAGTCTTGAGCATAGCACAGGCTGTTCTGCCTTGTTTTTGATATGGTGCTTTCACTACTTTGCTGAGTCAGGCTGCACCACCACAGTTTTGAGGGGATTTGTTTGGATTTAGACCTAGGAACTTTTTCTAGATTGGTTTCAAATTTCAAGGCTCAAGTAACCATCTTTCCTTGACCATTGAACCTGGCTATGAGGGATTTGAAGGTATTTCTGAACTGTAGTATGTGTTGATACTTCTCTCTTATGGCTGAATTATACTAATATATCAAATACTGGTTTTCCATTTATCAGTTGATGGACATTTGAGCTTATCCTTGTTAACTTCAGCTGTTAACATAGCCCAGAGTCATCTGAGGGCATCTTAACTGAGGAGTTATCCAGTTTATATTGGTCTTGTGATCATGTCTAAAAGACTGTCTTGATTGATGATTGATGTGGGAGGGCCCAGCCCACTGTGGGTGATTGATGTGGGAGGGCTCAGCCCACTGTGAGTGATGATTGATGTGGGAGGGCCCAGCCCACTGTGGGTGGCACCATCTCTAGGTCATATAAGAAAGTGAGCCAGTAAGCATCATTCCTCTGTGTTTCTGTCTTGAGTTTCTGCTCTGACTTACCTCAGTGACTTGGAAGTGTAAGCCAGATAAACTCTGTCCTCCCCCAACTTGCTTTCGATCAGAGTTTGATCACAGTAAGAAGCAAACTGGATAGATCACTTCTAGCTTTTGCTATCATGAACAATATCACTATCAACATTAATTTGGGGGGGGAGATTTTTTTTTCAGCTTTTAGGAACTTCTACCTTCTTTCCCCTTTGGGTTTCTGCAGAGGATCTTGGGACCACTCAGAGGTGGCTCCAACTCACTCAGTGGTCTACACTGTGGAAATAGCTGACCAGTTCTCAGTGGCTGGCTGGGCACTCCAGTGTGGTGACATATTGTATATTTTAATAAAATCAGCCTGGAATATCAGAGGACAGAATCACCCACAGAGGAGCCCTGAAGGTCAGAGAGTGGTGACTCTTGCCTTTAATCCCATCACTCAGGAGCCAAAGATCTTTCTGGATTTCTGTGAGTTCCAGGCCTAATAGCTAAGCAGTAATAGATCACACCTTTAATCCTAAATCTAGGATTATGATACAGAGTTGAGCCTGGAAGTGAAACATCTGGGCAAGGAAGATATTTAAGGCAGGAGAAGGCAGAAATTCATTCATTCTGTAGAACTGACCAGCTGGGCTAAGAACCCATGAAGATGGCATTTACCCTGTTCACCTGAGAAGTTGGCTGGGTGAGAATTGACTGTAGTCTGTTTCCTCTCTCTGATAATCCAGATTTTCCCCAGTATCTGGCAGGTTTTCATTGTATGCTAACTACGGTTGGTGTAATACTCCAGTCTTCAGTAGGGGACTGCTGGGTGGGCACAGAGGGCACCTGCACAGCCTCAGATCAGTCTGCCCTTCTGGCCAAGCAGAAGTGACCTCAGGAGCTGGTGTGATCCAACCACCCTGAAATTCCTCCTTGCCCCACGGCCTTCTCAGCAGGGGCCTGCTCCTCTTGCCTCTGTAAAAGTAAAGATTAGGATAACCTCCCATGGTTGCTCACAGGAGATAGTGCCACACATGTGGAGTACTTCCTGGGCTATTGTCCATCACATCAGACCCACTGAGTGAGCTCACTTTTTGTAGCATGGGATGGCAACATCCATGTATTGAAGAGCAATGTGTTACACTGAGCAATGGTGGGCAGGTTGACACAAGACACCTCTGTGAGGGACTGGTCATCAGTCCTGGGATCAGTCACAGCTAGAAGCCGTGGCTCCCTGAAGGCTGCTTGGATCTAGTTAGCAAATGTCCCTGGCGCGAAGGAGCCACTTAGAATGAATGGCTTCAGCACTGCTCACTGGCCAGTGATCCACTGACATCCCAATGGCAACAATAGTTGGAGCTGCAAGCAACAGCTTCTCTCCGGTTCTCTTCAGGTAATGAAGTAGATACCACCACTTTTCCTCTTGTAGATGTCCTGTTCATCTGAAAGTCAAGGTTGGTGCCACCTAAGTGGATTCCTGCAGCAAAGAATGTGAGGACATCCTCCTCCTTCATCCACAGGGCATCAAAGGCTCCAGACACTGTATCAGTTTCCCTTTAAGTGACAATGGAAACACCATGAACATGTTTTCATTTATCTTAAGAACACACAGAATTAACTGACCACATGTAACGCTATATTTAGCTTTCTTCTTTTTCTTTATTTCTTTGTTGTTATTTTTGAGACACGGTCTCTTGTAGCCAAGGTTAGCTTCAAAGCTTGCTTTGCGGCTGAGGAAGATTTTAGACCACTGATCCTCCTACTCACCTTCCAAGCACTGGGATTACAGGCGTGCTCCATCATTGTGGCTTTCTATGTTTAATTTTTTTTCTTTTTTTCTTTCTTTCCTTTTTTTTTGGGGGGGGGGACAGCTTTGTTTTCTTTTTTCTTTTTTTTTCTTTTTGAGGCAGGGTCTCCTACATAGCCTTGGCTGTCCTGGAACTCACTCTGTAGAACAGGATGGTCTCAAACTCAGGGTAAACCTGCCTCTGCCTCCCTAATGCTTGGATTAAAGGTGTGCGCTATTACTCAAGTTTGTCTTTAACTTCTTTTGAGATGCTAGCAGACTGCACCATTTCATATGCCCACAATCAGTGTTCTCTCGATCCCCACCAACACTAGCTTATACACTGAGCTTTATACAAGTTATATAGTATAGCATCTCTAATGCCATGGGATATTTTGATCACACTCTGACACACCCAAGATTGCCAATAAAATTTACCTTGAATCAGAGGGCGGAGCTAGCTACTAACTGACCAGAATTAGCCATAGAGGTTTTGGAAGACCCAGAACATATAGAGAGACACAGGAAGTGGTAGAGAGGGGCTTAAAAAGATTCATGGGTCCTTTGGATGAGGAAAGAAAGAGGTCACTGGTTGCTTCTCCACCACTATCTCTAATCAATCAGGTTTTTATGATATCTGACTCCTGAGTTTTCATTGATAAGAATAATTTAGATGAATGCTTCATCTGATGTCCAACACATGGTATTATTAGATCATGCCAAGGCAGTGAAGCCATCACCTCTCAGTTACCACTGCAGCTGGCTTTCCCTCCCTCCCCCAGGCCTCTATGCAGGTCTAAGGTCTCTACAGCAGCCTCCAGCTGCTGCCCATCCCCAGCCCCAACTGCCGCAGGTGGCTGAACTCCACACTGCCAAAGTTATGTGCCCACAGCTGGACACCTCTATCATTCAGGTGACACCCATGCCCTCACTTGTATCAGAAATTTCAGGCATGGTCTAGCCCCGAGGTCCAGATGCAAGTAGCCACTTAGTCGCAAAATATCACACAAAGGCTTATATTAATTGCATACTGTTTGGCCTATGGCTCAGACACATTGCTATCTAACTCTTATACTTTACGTTAACCCATATTTCTTATTTATGTTTAGCCACCTGTCTTGGTACATTTTCTCAGAACAGCGTTCTTGTCTTCCCCCCTCTGCATCTGATGGTGTCTGAAGAGCTGCTCTTCCACTTCCCAGAATACTCCTAGTCTGCTAGCCCCGCCTCTATTTCCTACTGGCCAATCAGCATTTTATTAAGCCAATATGAGCAACAAATCTTTACAGTGTACAAGAGCAATATCCCACAGCACTCACTTCCTGCCAGGAGGGCTTCTTCTGTACATTGCCCTGTGTCCAATTGCTCCCTCTCCCCTTGGGTAGTGGGTTTCTCTGGGCCCTCACCTTGGGCTGCCACAATGCTAGGCTGGCTGCCTGGACACCTGCTCAGACTCTTGTTGCTGCTACCACACACACACACACACACTCTCTCAGCCTTCAGCTATATGTGAGCAGCTGCAGTGGCCCTCAGCCTGACCATGTACCCCCTGCAGTGCAGCAACATCCAGCCTCACACCCTGGCCACAACCCCCCACAGCCAAGTGACACCCACACAGCTTCACCTTCCCGCTGTCATTGTAGCAGATCTGGTGAGACACATGGGATTTCTTACAAGGAAATTAGGTTTTAAAACAAAACAACAATCTTTCCCACTTTAAGAATGGGGAACAATATTATGATACAATGGATGACTTAAAATGGAAAATTAAATAAAGGAATAGTCAGTTTAGCTGAGATATGCATAATGTTGATCATAATTATTATCAGTTTGGTAATTCATGTTTTATCCTTTTAAAAAGTGAAATTTAGAGAAGAATCTACTGTATCATGACATTATGAAACTGAAGAGGAGCAGCCCAAGGTTATTAGAAAACCAATCTTAATTTATCCACCTATCATAAAAAAAAAAAATATCAGATGATAGGATACCCCAAGGCTATACAGAAGTTAATTGGGATCCTGTACATATACTAGATTGGAGAGACTTAAGGAAACAGCTGCTTCATACAGTATTCATTTATCCTTTGTGAAGCAGATGTTAAATTCACAGGAAACTCAGATCAGAATTATTCCACAAGACGGGAAAGAAGTGAAGCTACTTCACAGTTACAATGGAAAACGTGGAGGGGAGCGGAAGCTAGGGTCGTAGAACAGTGAGGAAGGGCCAGAGGTCTGGAAATTTCCCAAGGTCAACTTCTCAGTGAAGGCCAATATATTGATTTGCAAAGATAGCTCAGATTTGCTTACCACACCTTGGCCCTGTGCCACACAGCAGCTTTGAGTGCGTGGGACAGGGCTGAAGAATCGGGGATGAGAACTGAGTCATTTACTAAAATTATACATGGCCCAAAAGAGCCTTCCCTGATTTTTTTTTTTTTTTTACAAAAATTTACTTTAGCTATAAATAGAAAGATGCCAGATCTATTCTGAAATTAGACAAATCCAGAAGTTAGACAAATATTAATCGAGTCCTTGGCTTTTGAAAATGCAAAAGAGCGATTGGGCCTTTAAAGGCAAGATCAACACCAACAGATGAATGAATCTGAAATAGAGCTAATATTGTATCTCACACTTATGATACACTTGGACAGGAAAAGTGACTTCTAAAAATGTCAATAAATATCAGAAGGTTAGATATCTTAAGTCTGGTTGTTTTTTTTTGTTTTTTTAAGGTCACCTGAAAAGAAATTTATAATCCAAACTGAAGGCCCCAGCCTTCTGGAATATGCAGAAGGTGTGACAAAGGCCAGCATTGGACTAATGACTAACATAGGACAGACAAGGTAACACTTTGCCATTGGGAACCACCTTAGAGGCCTCAACAGGCCCCAATACCAAATTTGGTTCAATCATTCCCTGGCAGCATGGGGAAACTCCTCCACAGAGCAATTAAAAAGACTTAATGCCTGTTGTTAAAAACACACACATACACACACACACACACACACATACACACACACTAGGTAACAGAACAGCTTCATTAAAATATATACATATATATTAAAGAAACCATAAAACAAGTATTTTGGCAAACTTCTATAAATGATCAAAGACCAAAGCTAAACACACATGAATAAATGGCAATGTAATTCAAGGTTTGCTAGACACGTGTGTGGATGTAGCAATAATTTCACCAACATCTTGGCATCCAGATTGCCTCTTCAGGAGGTAAATATTCAGCTTCTAGGAATTGGAACTTTATCTCAGGTAAAACAAAGTACAAGATGGGTTGAATGTATGGGACCAGAAAGACAGTTAAAGCCATATGTGGCTAACATAGCAATGAATTTATGGGGATGTGATTTGTTACAATAATAGAAAGTCCAGTTTAACATTCCTTCAATCTCAGGAACAAACCATAAATTTTTTTAAAAAATGCTTCTGAGAGAAATACAAAAATGTATTATCAAGAACACGCACAGACTGTTCAGGCTGTACCAAAGCAGCACACAACAGCTGCTGATCTTTCAAAGGTCCCACCAGCACTACCTTTAAAATAGCTGACTGAAAAAGCTCTCTGGGGTGAAAAGTGGACTTCAGCATCACAAAGGCATTAAGACAGCGGGTACAGGAGGAGCTAAGTGCTCAGCCTATCGAAGAATCAATCAGTTCTTGGAACTCTGGAAAATAGAGAATGGTAACAAATCTAAGCACCATTAAGTGATTCAGTCAATGGACTCTTTGCATCCTGGAAATCCCCGTCTTTTCTAGAAATCACCTAAAAGTTGGTCTATTATAGTGACTTATTTAAAAGACTGCTTCTTTATGATACCTTTACAAGAACAGGATAGAAAAAAAGTTGCCTTCACAGTATCTACTTATAATAATTTCCAGTCTGTTAAAAGATTCTTCCACAATGGATGTTAAACACCCTGTAGTGGGAATGTGTTCTGTTCCATTGTAAGTAATTGTCCTGCCTACTGGTTTAATAAAAACACTATTGGCTGAAGAAAGACAGGAAGTATGGGTGGGGCTACCAGACTAAGAAAACTCCTGGAACAGGAAGAGCAGAGCAGAGATGCCAGAGAAGCCAGCAGATGCAGAGGGCAATTATGCTGCTCTGAGAAAAGGTACCGAGCCGCACGGCTGAACAGATAAGAATTATGGGTTAGTTTAAGGGTAAAGAATTAGCAAGTTATATGCCTGAGCCCTAGGTTGATCAGCATAAAATTAATGTAAGTGTCAGTCTGTCTCTGAGAGACTGCGGGACTGCAGGTCTGGGCCACAGGGCCAGGCCAGACAGGCCAGAAACGTCATACTTCACAGCCCCACTTTGTGTCAATATTTTGTACAACAGCCATTGGAAATAAGTTTTAGCTTCCCCTCTATAGTTTACCATGATAGAAATAATATCTTACTAGCTAATTCAGATGCACATGCCTTAGAAAAATATGTTTGAAGAAGAAAAGTTTCTCTTGCTGGGGGATTACAAATTACTCCTTAAAACAATATAAAGAGAAGATTCTATTAATTACCTAGGTTATAGAATAGGTTTACAAAAAATTCAACTACACAGAAAATATAAATCAGGAGAGAGCAATTACAAACTCATAATTATTTTTAATAATTGCTGGGGGATATTAACTGGATATGGACTATAATTGTACTAACTACTAAAGAACTACATAAGTTATTTCAAACTTTACAAGGTGATAAAGACACAAATAGCTCAAGAAAATTATCAGCTGAGGCTGAGAGCAAATTATCTTTGATAGAAGAGAAATTACAGAATGCACATATGGAGTAACTGGATTCAGAGCTTAATTGTATCTTAGTAATACTACCTTCTATGCATTCCCCTACAAGAATTCTTATTGGGAGAGAAGATCTCTTAGAATGGACATTCTGTCACATAAACAAAGTAAAAAATTAGAGGCCTATGTAGAAAAGGTTTCTGAATTGATTCTGAAAGGAAAATTGAGACTTTATCTAGTGACAGAAATAGACCCAGTAAAAATATAGTACTTTTACTAGTATTGAAATTGCCTCATTATGGGCAGGAAATGAACACTGGCAAAGAGCTTGTAGTAGTTTCTTGGGAGATATTAGAAAATATCCCCAAACCAAGAGACTTTAGTTTATGAAAGAACTAATTGTATCTTTCCTTACAACAAGACCACACCTACACATACTCCAACAAGGCCAAACCTCTTAATAGTGCCACTCCCTTTGGGGGTCATTTTTTTTTCAACCACCACACAGTAAAATTCCTGGTCCTTGAAAGTTGTTATTATAAACTATTTAGAATAATTAAGAAATACAGGTTGGTAGTTAGACATCTAACAGTCAAATCTGTGGCCATTTTAGGAATGTTTTCAAGGTCAAATAGCTATATTTTAGATAAACAGATGGTCTTCAAACACTTTAGAGACCTAGAAACTATAGCATTTAAGAAGTCTTAATAACATAAAACTTTTCATGACAGTAAGACACATCTATACCAGGCAGCACTAATTTACTTCAAAAAGGGATAATGGACATTGAAGAATCTCCTTATGAGAGTTTGCTTTCATTGTGGCAAAGTTAGCCATTGAGCAAAGAAACTTCCCTTGCCTTGACGGCTGGCAGTATTCTGTCCAAATTGGACAAGCAGGACACAAACTTTTCCAAGACAAGATATGACAGTCCTTTAAAAATCCTGTTTCACAAAAAACTCTGTCAGATATTCTAGGTCTGTAGACTGAATATGGATGCCCCAACATTATAGAGAAACTTTGGGTGACTGTCTAGGCATCAAGATGTCTCTGTCATTTCTATAGTTTTGGAAGTCATTTCCTCTGCATCTCCTGTTAACTCAGGTAATAGTTATACTTCCCTCATCTCTAATGGGTTTTAAAGACTAGATAGATAGGTGTAGTTTTCCTTGTTACCAAATTCAAAAAAGAAACTCACAAAAGAGGTGTAAAGTGTATGAGGCTGAGAGACATGAAAGCTTAAATTGTTTATCTAAGAAGGCGTTTTGAGGTCTAAAAAGATAGTTTTGGGTTGGTAATACAAATTAGGATATGAAGTGAATTAGGGCTTGGTGGTAAGTGGTACATGCCTTTAATCTCAGCACTCAGGAGGCAGAGGCAGGTGGATCTCTATGAGCTCAAAGCCAGCTTGGTCTACAGAGTGAGTTTCAGAACTGCCAAGACTATTACACAGAGAAACCTGGTGTCAAAAAACAAACAAAAAGAATAAGAAAGTGAATTAGGTACAAAGCTTTGGACTCAACAAGATAGCATAGATAATGGAGTATTTTCTCTGAATTTGTCAAATGCAAATGGACTGGATACTGTGAGTGTAATTCTTGCCTGATTATTGTTTTTTATTGTATTTAGTTTTACTGCATTAATGTTAAAATCTTCTCCTTTTATTTAGACACAAAAAAATGGAAAATGTGAGATATTTTGGTCACAATCTGACACTCCTGTGACCTTGAATCAGAAGGCAGAGCTAGCTACTAGCTGGCCAGAATCAGGTTTTGGAAGATCCAGAACATAAGGAGAGACACGGGAAGTGGTAGAGCGGGGCTTTTTGGATTGAGGAGGGAGAAGAGGTTACTTGTTTCTCCCCTGCTTCTTTGGTCAGGTTTTTACTTGATATCTGACATCTGAGTTTTTACTGATTAAACAATAGCTTAGATAAACACTGCAGTGGAAGGTGGCATGTCATTGTAAATGTTTGCCCCTATGTTGTCAGGGATCAAATCAAGGGTCTTGTGCATACTCCACAAACCCTCTGCCACTGAGCTATACCCTGTGGCCCACACTGAAATGTTGATGTGCATCTCTCTAATGACCATGGCACAGAGCATCCTTTCCATCTGTACACCATTTTCTTAGAACAGCCTTTCAATTAATTTGACATTGGTAGTTATTTACATGTGAATTTTCTTTTTCTTTTTTCTTTCCTTCTTTTTCATTCCTGGTCCTATGTCATTTACAGATGAGAAAATAGGGCATCAATCAGTTAAGAAACATGTCTTGGCTGAAAAACAGACACTTGGTGAGCCAAGTGCATGCTCAAGAAGCCCTGAGCTGGGTCTCCAGCCCCCATGAAAGTTACATTAAGCCTTATAATCCTGGCACAAGAGAGGCAGAGACAGGTGGGAGTCCTGAGGCCACTGGCCAGCAGGGCTAGTCAGTTGATGAGCTCCAGGATCAGTGAAATGCCCAATTTCAAAAGTAATAATAGTAGAAGACATCTGATATTGACCTCTGGCCTGCATATGTACACATATGGGGATACACACATGCTTTTGAAAAAGAAACCTTTCCAGGTAGTGGTGGTACACACCTTTAATCCCAGCACTCTGGAGATAGAAGCAGGCAGATCTCTTGAGTTCCAGGCCAGTCTGGTCTATGGAGTGAGTTCCAGGACACTGAGGGTTACACAAAGAAACCCTGTCTTGAAAAAAAAAGGGGGGGGGGGAATTCCCTTCCATCGGTTTCCATTCTGACCCTCTCCCCATGCTATTCTGGAATCACTGTTCTGGACCATGAGATGTAGTCCTTCCTCCTGTACTCACCAGGAGCTTCCACACCTGAGCCTGGGATTTCTCTGTCTTCCTTGTGTCATGACTACAGGCAAATTCCACCACACCTAACCTCACTATTGTGCCTCTATTACTAGGGCATTGGTCTTATTCATCAGTACCCTACTCTCAGAAATCTAATCACTTCCAAACTCTCCAGCTCCTGCTTTTATCACCTTGGGGGTTACAATTCTATAATACTGGGACTGGAGAGGTAGCTCAGTAGCTAAGAGCACCTGCTGCTGATATACAGGATCAGAGTTTGGTTCCTAGCACCTACATCAGGCAATTCACAACTGCCTGTAACTCCAGCATCAGAGGATCTGGCACCCTCTCCTGGTCCCATGGATGCTGATTGCATATATCATACATAAAGGCAAGAAGACATAAAAATATTTTTTTTAATTAAAAAAAAATTCATGGGCCGGGAAGATGGTTAAGAACACTAGCTGCTCTTACAGAGGACTCAGGTTCAGGTGAAGATACTTAACACTGACTGTAGTTGGTTACTTTTACTCTTGACTCTTGCTCTTTGGAGGTCCCACCACCCAGCTCCAAATAAGTCACACGTCTTATTCTTATTTATGAATATCTGGCCTTAGCTTGGTTTATTTCTAGCCAGCTTTTTTTAAACTTAAATTATCCCATCTACCTTTTGCCTCTGGGCTTTTACTTTTTTCTACTTCTGTATGTCTTTCTTTACTTGTTACTCTATGGCTGGATGAGTGGCTGTGTGGCTGGGTGGCTGTGTGGCTGGGTGGGTGGCTAGCTGGTTTGGTGGCTGGCTGGATGGCTGGCTGGGTGACTAGGTGACTGGCTGGCTGGGTGGCTGGCTGGGTGACTAGGTGACTGGCTGGCTGGGTGACTGGGTGGGTAATTGAGTGGCTGGTTGGCTGGGTGGGTGGCTGGTTGGCTGGGTGGCTGGGTGGCTGGGTGGCTGGGTGACTGGGTGGCTGGGTGGGTGACTGAGTGGCTTGCTGGCTGGGTGGCTGGCTGGGTGGCTGGCTGGGTGGCTGGCTGGGTGGCTGGCTGGGTGGCTGGGTGTAGGCGGAGTTTACCCACAAGGACACCAATATCAGATAGATATTTATTAAAATATAAACCAACACTCACGGTACAGGTAATAGATTACAGTAGCACCTGAATAGGAACCGGAGTCTGCAGACGGACGGACGATGGGATCCTCCCTCCAGCAGCCAGGAACCAGGAAGAGAGCCTCTCAGCGTCCCGGCAGCCCCTTATCAATGGGGTTGGCCACACCCCCTCCAGGAGCCCGGGACCCTGGATAAGCTTCCCTGGACCCCACCAGCTGACACCCGAATCCCACAACATCTCCCCCCTTTTTCTAACTAAGAAGGTTCTAAACTAAGACTATGTACAGTAGGAATTATTATGAGGTAGTATCTAGGAGAGGTCAAAGTACAATTGCTAATCAAAGCCTAACTTATATAAGGTACATCTAATAGTTCTAGAATATTGGTAGATAGTAGGGTGTATAGATTATTTTAAAGGGTTAATCTGGGAAAGTGAGAATCTAACACCCGAGTGTTCTTATCTAAGGGATACTAGGGTGAAAACCTTAAACATCTATTCTTCAACCTCTTCAAGACCTGAGAAGGAAGGTGAATTTGTCTGAAAGACAGAAGTACATGGAAGCAGCTACTTCCAAAATTTGGGAGAGGACAGCAACACAGCTACCTGGACAATCACCTCTGGATTTGTGTACCGTTAGAGCATCTATCGGATTGGCTATAGGCCTATGGCATCTGACAGATCTTTTCACAAGCAGAACAATTTTGAAGGGACTGTCTTATCCTGTCTAGGCAGGTTTCGTCAGTCTCCATCTATCAACTTGTTCATCCAGCTTGACATCATGTGTGTACTGTCAGCAATCAAGGTAAGGACAGTTCCTTACTCAGCCGGCCATTTTTTGCCAAAAGGACCAACTCCAAAGGAGTATCTTTGATGCTCAACACCATCTCGAGAAGGGAGCAGTGACACCAGTAGTCGTCGTGTCTCTCGTGGCCGAATTTTAAATGTTAAATGCCATATTCTCTGGGTCTATGAAATGGTTGAAGATTCTTGTTCATCTATGATATTCTAACCTGTATCTGACATGACTGGGATATGATACCTTAAATAGTGTTGACTGCAGATCTTATCGTCTTAAGGAATAAACCCTGTACTAAAAATTAGAATACCTATATAAGGGGTGTACAATCTCTGAACAATGACCCTTAGTAGAACTATCGAACATTAGCCAGGGGTATTTTACCAGGTAAAGTGTCCACAGCATTTTAGACATGTAAATACATATATATCATCTAAACAGAGGTATATAAAACATCTTGTGCATATATCATAACTAGTGCAATCATACATTATATCTAGTATAGTTAAATGAAGGTAGTAATTGCATAGTATACATGACAATGATGTGCAAATATTTTAAACAAAGGTAGGAGCATACATAAAATATAGCAATTTCAGATTCAGCTTTACATAATAGTTACAGATTCAGATTTATATCGAAGTACAAGTTGCTTTGGTTACATAAAACAATCTCAGATTAAACTTTGTACCAATGTATAAATTATCACAATTAAACATATAAAATGATTTTGCATTAGTATCAATATACAGATATCTATGACAGTGCAAATTGTCTTTAGCTTAGCCCATACATTCAGCTAAAATGAAGTATAGGTAGGTAGAACAGTCTACCTTTATCTATCCTATCTATTCCCCCTCTCTTCTTCAAAAAAAGATCTCTGATGTTATATTATAGTTTTGTCTTTTACCCAGTTTTACCCACAACCTTTGGAGCATAAAACTTATTGGGAAAGGGGGCGTAGTCGTTTATAAGGTTGCTTCCTGCTGACTTAAGGGCGATGGCATCTCTTTGGGATCCTGTAAAAGCTAAAACAATGGTTAGTTCTTAATGGACTGACCACATACATCTATAACCATTTTTAGGATAGTGGTTAACTCCATCTGGAAACTTAATTAGCAGTGTGATCTGAAGGATAATCATAAGGAGCTATCTTGCAGCTGTTTTTGAATAATCTATTTCTTGAAAGCAATTATTGATTGGTGCGCACCAGGTTCTTGATTTTTCTATTTTTGTCTCTGCTGTCTGTCTATCTGTCTCTTATTCTCTCTCTCTCATACTCTTTCTTTTATTTTTGTTTTTCTAGCAGGAGTTGTTCCGGTGGAGGCCCCATCTCGGTTCCAGATTCTTTGTAGATAGCTGATAGGAGGAAATGTTATTTACAGTGGAAAACTTAAGCATTGTCGATATTCAAAAGATATTTATATCTTTCATGACTTTAGGAGACTGGAAGCAGACAGAATGAGATGTTCGAGAGGTATAGAAACAGGGAGGAACAAGGTTTAAGATGAAGTCACAGTAATATTGGTCCCTAAATATTTTGCCTTCTGTCTCACACCAGGTGGCTTTTATGATGTGAGACAGAATTTTTCATATTCCTTTACCAATATGCTTGGGTTTAGAGAGGGAGAAAGCCACAAGTTCCCAATCCAAATCCAGCCTTATTAATAGTCAAATCAGGACCATTTTTTTTTTTGAGATGTAGATGCAAGATGTAAAGCAGTAAAAATTGAGAAATTACCCAGTAGTGCATGTGTGTATCAGTTGGTCTCGTAGTCCGTCTTGTACATTCCTTAATCCTCAGTCTGTCTTCTATTGCAGGTGAGTAATTATTCAACGTTTAGTCAATGCCGTAAAAATAGTTGTATCCATTTTCCTGTAAAGACAAAACTGAGAGACCCTGCCCCAGGTTTGTTAAGTGTGTTTTCCTTACCACGCATCCGTTTGTCATGTCAAGGATGAGCAGTTACTTTTCTTGTTCAGGAAGAGACTCCTTTTCGAAGCGGGCTTTTATTAGTTTTGTCGGTACCCATATCTTTTCTGTCCCTGTTGAAACAAGAGCAAAACCCCTACCCCATCGAAGCACATACCCTGGCTTCCATCCGGAAGTCAACACATCTTTGAAGTAAATGGGTTGATTTAACTCAGAAGATTTCTCTACTACCCAATGTCTCTCAGCAGCTGAAGTTCCCTTTTCATCAGCGTTAAGAAAATTTAAAGTCAATAAGGCACTATGCAACCTCTCTCTGGGTTTTTTCATTTCTTTTTTTTGTTTATAAAGCATCTCTTTTAATGTGCGGTGAGATCTCTCTACGACTGCCTGTCCTGTAGGATTGTGTGGTATCCCCGTAATATGTTTTATATCATAGTATGCAAAAATTATCTTCATTTTTCGGGAGACGTAAGCTGGGGCATTGTCAGTCTTAATCTGAGTGGGAATTCCCATTATGGCCATGGCTTCCAAAAGGTGAGTAAGTACAGCATCAGCATTTTCAGAACTCAGGGCAGTCGCCCATTGCATTCCAGAATAGGTGTCAATAGTATGATGTACATATTTCATCTTTCCGAATTCTGGAAAGTGAAACACATCCATTTGCCATATCTCATTTCCGTGTGTACCCTTAGGATTAGTTCCTGCAGGTAAAGATGGTTGGTTATAGAAAGAGCAAGTGTCACATTTTTTTACTATTTCCTTTGCTTCAATCCAAGTGATGGGAAAACTCTTCTTCAGCCCTTTGCTGTTAACATGATGTTTTTCATGAAATTCTGTGGCCTTTAGCACGCTTCCTATTAGCAACCGATCTATTTCCTCATTACCCTGCGCTAGAGGGCCTGGGAGGCCCGTGTGTGCCCTGATATGTGTTATGTACATAGGATGTATCCTACCTCTGATGATATCTTGTAGTTGTATGAATAGTAAGGTCAAGTCTGTATCATCGTGAATGAAGTCAGCAGTTTCAATATGTGAAACAACTCTTTCTGCGTATTGAGAGTCAGTAATTAAGTTAAGAGGTTCTGTGAAATCCAACAACACCATAATAATCGCATATAGTTCTGACTTTTGAACAGAGTTATAAGGGCTCTGAGCCACTTTAGTTAGGTTTTCAGACTTGTAGCCAGCCTTCCCTAAATTGTTTGCATCTGTATAAAATATAGGGGCTCCAGAAATTGGTTCATCCTGTACTACATGAGGAAAGATCCAATTAGTTTCCTTTATAAATTGAATTCTCTTGTTTTGGGGATATTTATTATTAATTTCTCCTAAAAAGTCACTGCAAGCCTTTTGCCAAGGTTCACTGTCTGCCCATAATCGTTCAATTTCTTCATTAGTCAGAGGCACAACAATTTCTGCAGGGTCCTTTCCAGTCAATTGACGGAGTCTCAATTTACCTTTAAAAATCAGATCAGCAATTTTTTCAATATATGTCTTCATCTTTTTGCTTGGCCTATGTGGCAGAAATATCCATTCTAATATGATGCTTTCTTTTTGCATTAAGATTCCTGTTGGAGATTGTCTTGAGGGTAAAATAACAAGTATGCATTCCAGGTCTGGATCCACACGATCCACATGTGTTTCTTGAAGTTTTCTTTCTACCAACTCTAATTCTTTCTCGGCCTCATCAGATAGTTTTCTTGGACTATTTAAACCCTTGTCACCTTCTAAAGTCTTGAATAAATTAACTAGTTCATAGTTTTTTATACCAATCATGGGCCGTATATGAGCAATATCTCCTAGTAGCTTTTGAAAATCGTTAAGAGTCTTCAATTTATCTCTATTTAATTTTACCTTTTGTGGTCTAATTTTTTGTAAACCTATCTTATATCCTAAATAATTGATATAATCTCCCCTCTGTACTTTTTCTGGAGCAATTTGCAGTCCCCAATTAGGCAATACTTTCTGTAGTTCTTCAAACAATGTTTCTAATGTCTGTGGGTTTGGGTCTGCCAACAAAATATCATCCATATAATGGTAAATGATAGATTGTGGGAAGCGCTTGCGCAGTATTTCTAGTGGTTGTTGTACAAAATATTGGCATAAGGTGGGACTATTTAACATTCCTTGGGGCAGGACTCTCCATTGGTACCTCTTAGCTGGCCCTGAATTATTAAGAGTAGGCACTGTAAAAGCAAATTTCTCTTTGTCTTGTTCCTGTAAAGGTATGGTAAAAAAACAATCTTTCAAGTCAATAACTGTAATAGGCCATCCTTTAGGTAGCAGAGAAGGCAGGGGAATACCAGATTGTAAGGAGCCCATAGGTTGAATCACCTTATTAATTGCTCTTAAATCTGTCACCATCCTCCATTTTCCAGATTTCTTCTTGACAACAAAAACAGGAGAATTCCACGGACTGGTTGATTCTTCAATATGCTGAGCCTGTAACTGCTCCTGTACCAACTGTTCCAAAGCCTGAAGTTTTTCTTTTGTCAAAGGCCATTGTTGAACCCAAATAGGCTTTTCCGTTAACCATTTCAAAGGCAGTGCTGTGAGTGTCTTATTAAGAGGGCAATTCTTTTGTACAACTTGAATGGCTGGTGAATTTTTGTCATTTTTGGAAACATAGTTGAGCCTCCAGCTGACATCATAACCAGGAGGGATTTTAATCTGGGTATTCCATTGCATTAGGAGGTCGCGACCCCACAGATTCACTGCTATATCAGCCATATATGGCTTTAACCGTCCTTTCTGACCTTCTGGTCCTATGCATTCAAGCCACCTCACACTCTGTTTCACCTGAGATATTGTTCCAATACCCAGAAATTGGATATCTACTGTCTGTAAAGGCCATCTTGGATGCCAGGACCGTGGGGTTATGATCGAAACATCAGCCCTCGTGTCGACTAAACCCTGGATATAAATATTGTCTATCCGTACACCCAATTTTGGTCTTTGTTCATTTATCGAAGTCTGCCAAAATATTCGTTTCGTAATTTTCTTTGGAGTTTCTGAATCTTCTTTTGAATTTATGTTATCATCTGATATTGTATGTTTTTCAAGATCAGGTATTGGGTGTTCTATTCGTCTTGAGAATGCTGGTCTTCTACTACAACCGGATATGATCTCACCATCCTCGAATTTGGAGTCTGATTTTGGGGGGCTTCCCGGGGGAAGCCCCGAAAGGCGTTTCCCGATGGCAGAGGGTTGCCTTCTTTATCTCTGGTAGATCTACATTCATTGGTCCAGTGCCGTCCCTTGCCACATCTTCTGCATAATCCAGAAGGCAATGGCCTTCTGTTCGAATTAAACCTAGATCGGGCATCGTTTCCAAGAGTACTTTGTGTACAGTTTCGTCTTACATGGCCTTGTCTACCACAGTTGAAACAAGTGATTCCTTGGTTCCTCTTCCTTACCTTATCAATGGCTTGGTCTACCCAATTGTCTTCATTACTATGGAGAGGTTCAGCATTGATTGTATATTGAATCCATTCTTCTAGAGGTGCGGCTCTGATTTTTAAAGGCAGAAGCATTCTTCTACATTCCGGATTAGCATGATCAAAGGCCAGAGAAAGTATTATTTGCTTTCTAGCTTCTGGATCTGATATTGCTCTATTTACAGCCGTGGTAAGCCTGTGTAGAAAGTCAGTATAAGGCTCTTTCAAACCTTGTTTGACCTTAGCATAATGCTCAACTTTTTGACCTGGGTCTAAAATCTTTTCCCATGCATTAAGTGCGGCCGTACGGCATAGCAATAAAGTATGTTCGTCATAAGTAGTTTGAGTCTTCACGTCAGCAAACATTCCTTCACCAAGGATTTGGTCCTGAGAAGCAAAGAAACCCCTAATTCTTCCTTGGTGTTCTAAGGTCCTGGCTTCCTCTCTAAACCAGCTTCTCCACTGCAAGTTTTGGCTTTGGTCCAAGACAGCAGCCGTTAGCTGCATCCAATCGAAGGGGAGGATTCGGTTTTTTGCAGACCATGAATTCAGGAGCTGCTTTACATAAGTAGAGTGAATACCATACATGGATATTGCCTCTTTAAAATCTTTGATGTCTTTCATATGTAGTGGCTCATAACTATACTCTACATATTCTGAGGAACCCCCTGGTGCCATCTTGGTCTGAATAGTAGCTGGGAACAATAGTGGTGGTGAAGGAGGTATCCCCGTGATGTTTACAACTTTATGTAAAGTATTTCCAGTACCATAACACCCCATTGGGGGTTGACCTGAACTGTTCTGAGCATAAGATGTATCATTGCCCTTTTGTAGTGTTGCAATATGGTCCTCACATTCTTTCATTTTGGATATAATGGGTTCCCACTCCTGGATTTTGGACATTGCAGGTACAAATTCTTGTATTTCGGATACCATCTGTCTCAAAGTTTGACTTTCTTGATGAAGTAATCCTTCTAAAGACCTCGCCGAGTCAGCAATTTTGAGATCTACATCATTAACATAATTAATGATTTTCTCGTCCACTTTATTAATGTGGTCAACAAGTTTCTTGTTCTCATCAGTTACGTAGAGTTTATATTGTTCTCGTATAGTGCTGTCATAACGAGAAAGCTTGTTGTAATCAATTTGTAGAGTATCTATCGTCTTTGACATAGCAGAGTTTGAGAGCTGTAATTCACATACGTTGGACAACAGCTGCCGATTTAAGTTCTGCATCTGCTTAACGTCATCTGACAGTGTAGCGTTTGATAATTCTATAATACCAAGTTTGGACTGTAATTGAAGGTTTGAATTCGTGACCTCAGTCATCACCCGTCTATTGTGGAACACAACATACAGAAACAGACCAAAAAATAGTAAAACTGGGGTATTGAATACCTCAAGATACTCATTTAAAAACTTGTCAACCATCGTGGAAAAATATATACCGAATTCCTCAAAAGAATAGTTGTCAGCCATTACCTCAATCTAGGTGCAATGATGCTGTGTGGTCAGAAGATGTCACAATAACGTTTAGTGCCCTGCTGTATGGCAGATGCAGAGACACTCAGCACGCTATTCACAGATCCTAGGTGTTAAAGGGTCACAGCGGGTAGAATAGAATTCCTGGGAAAAGCAAAGTCTCACAAATCAAGACAGCCGCTTGAATCTGCAGTTTTTGGGTCAAAACCAGCCTGAGTGCGTTCTAAACCCGACCCGCGGGTCTGGGGCGGGAGGCTGAAGGGACGCGGGTCGCGTGCCACTGGGTGAGGGGCGGAGTTACCGCTATCGCGGCCGAACCAAGTAGCCAGAGACGGAGCCTAAGCCGTTTGGAAGTCACCTCTCACTATCAAACCCACACGCACAGGGCTGGATACGGCCTGCCCACAGTCAAACCTGACCTGAGTGCGTTCTAAGCCCGACCCGCGGGTCCGCCAGCCCGGGGCGTTGGGCGCCAGATGTAGGCGGAGTTTACCCACAAGGACACCAATATCAGATAGATATTTATTAAAATATAAACCAACACTCACGGTACAGGTAATAGATTACAGTAGCACCTGAAGAGGAACTGGAGTCTGCAGACAGACGGATGATGGGATCCTCCCTCCAGCAGCCAGGAACCAGGAAGAGAGCCTCTCAGCGTCCCGGCAGCCCCTTATCAATGGGGTTGGCCACACCCCCTCCAGGAGCCCGGGACCCTGGATAAGCTTCCCTGGACCCCACCAGCTGACACCCGAATCCCACAACAACTGGGTGGCTGGGTGGCTGGCTGGTTGGCTGGGTGGCTGGGTGACTGGGTGGCTGGGTGGCTGGCTGGCCCTATGTACTCTTTCTCCTGTCACTTCTAGATCCATTCATATATTTCTCCTATTTATTCTCTCTGTCCACCAGCCCCTCCTATCCTTTCTCCTGCCTTGCTATTGGCTGTTCAGTTTTTTATTAGACCATCAGGAGTTTTAGTCAGGCAAAGTAACACAGCTTTATAGGGGTATTGTGTTGTTTCATGGTAAATAATTGCCCCACCCACTGGTTTAATAAAAAGTGCTGATGGGCCAAAGGCAGGCAGAAAGTATGGGAAGGGCTACCAGACTAAGAAAACTTGAGAACAAGAAGCAGAGAGCAGAATGCCAGAGAGAAGCGGCAGGAAGCAGAGGACAACCATGTTGCTCTAAAGAAAGGTACCCAGCCATATGGCTGAACAGGAAGAATCATGGGTTAGATGAAGGGTACAGAGTTAGCAAGTTGTATGCCTGAGCCTTAGGTCGATCAGCCAAAAACTATTGAAAGCATCTGTGTGTCTCTGTGAGTCTGTGGGTCTGTGGGCCAAAATCAGGAGGCTAGGCGGGAAAGTCAGGGCCAGAGACCTCCTCCAGAGCTTCACAGCATTCAACAAGTGCAGCATAATTAAATACATTCAAAAAAGTGACACATCTCTGTATACGTAAATAAATATTTCACAGCATAAATAAATAAAACAGATCTTAAAATAATATCCTATGCCAGGCGATGGTGGCACACACCTTTGGCAGAAGCAGGTGGATCTCTGAGTTTGAGGCCAGCCTAGTCTACAGAGTGAATTCTAGAACAACCAAGGCTGTTAGATAGAGAAATCCTATCAATGATCAGAGATCCTTGGCTGAGCACTGGACAGAGCTCCTGGTCCTGCTGAGAGCAGGGGAGGGGACTCTGAGCAAGCGGATAGGGATTATGAGGAGAATTCCCACAGTGATGGCTGGCTGGAGCTCTGAGGAGGTCACTAAATCAAGAATAGCCACTGGAGATCCATCAGGAAAAGGCTCCAATAGCAGGCAACTGTCCATTGGCATGGGTAGTATGTGGAGCCTCGAGGGGTGGGATCAGACTATGTTCCTGTGCATGGGCTGGCACCTTGGAGCCCATTCCCTGCAGAGTAACACCTAACTCAGCCTTGACTTTGGGATGAGGAAATCGGACTTGCCTGAAGTGGATGTGCCACACTGAGCTTTCCCACCTTGGGACTTCTTGCTCTTGGGGGGGAGGGATGGGGAGAGGTGAGTCTGAAGGCTGAGTGGGAGGGAATGGGAGGAAGGAAGAGAAGGGAAGCAGGGGGATACATAAATAAAAATGAAAATTAAAAAAAGAAAAAAACTACAACAATATGTATCTGCATGTGTGTATCTATTTTTATATACATAACACACACAGACATGCATATAAGACAAAAAATTGTCTTACAAGACATAGAGTGAGGAGAGATGAGGGTCTAGTTTTCTGACAGGCACAATGAACTAACAGAGCAGTACCTACTCACAAATGGATGATGTGGGGCAGCTAAGCAGGAGAGCATGAGACTGTAACCCCAGCATTTGTGAGGTGGAAGCAGGATCATTAAGAGTTCAAAGTCATCCTCGGCCAGTGAGTTCAAGGCCAACTCGGCCTATGAGAAGCCCTGTTTCAAATAAACAAGCCAAACAAAACAAGAGGTGTGGGCTGAAGATAAACAGAAATTTCATTTGGGAGTTGTATCTGGTGCCAGCCTATACGGGAGATGTTAGTTTTCAGGACTCACACAAATACTTCAATGTGTTTGATGTTCAGAAGAAAAACTATCTCTTAAGCCAATGATGTGTTAACATATAACAAGTTTAACTTTATGATAAATTGTTCAAGGCTTGCATCCAGTGAAGTTTCACCACGGGAGGGTTTCTACAGCCTTTCAAAATAGCACCATACTCTAGGGACGAAGTATTCAAATACATGAGCCCAAGAAGGATGTCTCACATTCAAACTGTAACAGAAACATTTAGTTCATCAGAAAGGCTTTTGCTGGGGTTGGAGTGGGTGACTCCTCATGTCCCAGAACTGAAAGAAAAATGCTCGAGCTATCCGGTCTATAATATTCTGTTAAAGCAGCCTGTAATCAGAAGTTTCTCTGTCCCACCCAGCCAGTCTGGCAGCCATTTAGTCCCAGAGGCTTATATTAATTATAAACCGTTTGGCCTATGGCTCAGGCTTATTACTTACAAGCTCTTACTCTTAAAGTAGCCCATGATTCTTATCTGTTTAGCCACATGACTTAGTATCTTTTTCCAATCTTACTTCCTCTGCATCTCTCTGGCATTTCTCTTTTACTCTTCCCAGAATTCTCCTTGTCTGGTCATCTCACTTCCCGTATGCCTCGCTTCTGGCCAATCAGAATTTTATTAAATTAATATTTACAGTGACAAATATTTAGTGTACAAAAGCATTTCCCCTTCTTTCTTTTTAAAACAAGAACCCCCAAATCTAATCATCTTTGTATAGATTTTGTCCTCATTTGTATAGATTTTATCTAAAACAACTTGTAACCAACACTGTAAACAAAGACAAACATCCATAATCCTTTCTTGGGGGGAACATAGGAATAATTCTCTAGAGTACTTCCTGCTGATTGGGGGTGCTAGTAATCTTATGGGGATCCTGAGAAAATTCAGGATTATGGTCAAGTCCTAACTGAAGTATCCAGTCTCCCTGAAGCGGTTCTGGATGCAGAGCTCAAAGTAAACAGCATCAGGACCAGGTGTGCCCGAGATGATGTGTTAATTTCACTGGGAAAGAGCATAGCATATCCTCATTCCTAAACCAATTACCAGCAAAATGAATGAGATAAAGATGAGAGGCTCATACTAATCAGCTGGGACGGAGCAGAAGACTGACAGATAACGTGAGTCTCCTCCAAGATGTGGGGATAGGAGCTAAAAGTGTACATGTTCGTGTACATTACCTAAGTGTGTTCAGAACAAGCACGGAGGATCCTATAATTGCAGCACTCCAAGACTGTCATGGTTCCTGCTGTGAAGATGCCCCCTACTTAGAGGTAGGGGAGCCTGAAAGAGCAGACTAGGTTGGAGTCCCCATTGTATATAAATAACTGTGCCTTTAGGCAAGTTCCTCTAGTTAATCTCTATCCCATGCTCTCTCTGGATTTCTGAGACAGGGTTTTGCTATGTACCTGGCCCTTCCTGTCCTTGAACTCACTATGTAGACTAGGCAGGCCTTGAACCCAGAGATCTACCTGCCTCTGCTTCCTGAGTGCTGGAAATAAAGGTGTGTGCCACATGTCCAGCTTCCATAAACTCATTTAGAACACTCCACACACAGTATTACTACCTATATTGATATCAGATTAAAGTGGTGGGAATGCATTTCAAGGGATCCAAGCAGGAGAAGGGTCAAAGTCACCATGAGCAAATACCCCCCCCCCTGCTAAATTTTCCTGCTGTTTGTATGACTGAACCACACCAGATTTTCCAGGCCCCAACAGCATCTTCACAAAAATCTCTGCTGGTTTTAACTGTATTCTTGTGCCTTGAAATCATGATGAATTACCGTCTCTTGTTTCACCCTTGTCCTCTTGCATGGCTGCTGCTCAAAGAAATTAATCAAGTTTATTAAGCATGACCTCACTTGTGAGCCCTGCTCTTGGTCTGCTGGTCTGTACCTGCCTGCTGCTCAAAAAACACCCCAGTCTTGGTTAGTGCTCTGGTGGGGGCAGGGAAGCCAGCCGGGTGGCCACATCTTTTGTTGTTTGCAGAGACCCGATGCACCAGGCTGGATCAGACAAAGGCAGGGCACTTCGCTCGAGAGTACAGGGCCCTTTGTTGCCATGGCTGTGGAAAAAAATAGAAGCAAAAAAAGGATAAATGTTGCATCCAAATACACTAATAATTAACACTTAGCACCATGGATATAAAAAGCACTTAAGGGTAAATTACAATGAGCATAATAGCTATTCATTATTCAGCTCTGCTCCATATGGCATCCTGGCTTGGTAGACTGGTGCTTGGGAACTAACTGGAGCCTAACTGCCCAGGTCTAAAACCCCATCCCACCATTTAACAGCGCTGAGACTGTGGACAAGTTACTGCAGCCTCAGGTTTGCATCCACAGAGCACAGATAATGGAAGCATACAACACACATATGTACTCATACTATGCTTATAAGCAACTTAACCGTGAGCGGCCATACAACATTGCTCAGCCAATTTAGACCTCAGAACAAACTTCTGACATAAACATTATTATCTCTATCAAGATGAAGAAATTAATATTTTGAGGTTAAATGAATTTTTCAAGGTTTCTAGTGTTGTGATAAAACACTATAGTCAAAAGCATCCTGGAGAAAAAAGGGTCTATTTATTTGGCTTAGACTTTCACAGCACAATCCATCATCAAAGAAATCAGGGCAACTGGGCATGAAGGTGCACACCTTTAATCCCAGGAGTGTAGGCACAAGGAGGTGGATCTCTGTGTGTTCAAAGCTAGCCTGGTCTATTCAATGAGTTTCAGTCAGGGCTACACAGAGAGACTCAGTTTCAAAAACAAAAATAAGGTGCTTGAGGGGTATTTCAACTTTGTCTTTTAACATGAAATCAAGAATTTGGCATATTCTACCTCCTGTGGAGTGGATTCCTGGGTGTCAGATTACTGTGAGCATTATCCATTCAAGTCAGAACTTAATCTAGATACAGCCAACTCCTATTTACCACTCAAACAGCTCAATTCATAGCCAAAACAAAACTCAGCTTAATTGAAACCACTCAGATGGCTCAGTGGGTGAATGTGCTTACCGTGTGAGGCTGAAGACCTGAGTTCAATCCACATAACCCCTGGTGAAAGCAAAGGAGTGACTCCCAAGGCTTTCCTCTCACCTCTACACACACACACACACCTCGTATACACACTAAGAATCATAATAAATAAAATAAAAATTCCATTTGTTTTATTTATTTTGGTTTTTCAATACAGGTGTAACTGTTCAGGCTGTCCTGGAACTCAGTCTGTAGACCAGGCCAGCCTCAAACTCATAGAGATCTGCCTCCTTCTGCCTCCCAATTCTGGTATTAGAGTGCATCACCACTACCAGCTAATATAAAATTTTTAAATGAATAAATAGATCTTACAATGTCTCTGGGAAGAATAGGAGTTCAGCCACGGTCGAGTTACATCATTTAATGAACTCAAACTATGGGCAAGGTGTTGTATTAGCAGCCTTGACATCACCATAATCTTCCCAGTTTATATGGGATTGCCTGTTTTGAAACAGGGTTTCACTATGTAGCCCTGGCTATCCATAACTCACTATGTAGACCAGATTGGGCTCAGACTCACAGAGATCCACCTGCCTCTGCCTCTCCAGTGCTGAGATTATAGGGGTGGATCTGGTCTGGCATAGTGGCACATGCCTGTAATCCTAGCAACTCAGGAGGCTGGGACAGGATTGGAGCTTCTGAGCTTGGGGACAGCCTCCTGTGTGAGTGTGATCATTGTGAAACTGAGATCCTGCCTCCTTAAGGGGGGAGGGGGAGGTATGAATTACCATCTGGGTTTAGCACTCTGTTCCCTACTGTGTCTAAACTTCAGTCCTGGAGAATCTAGGATGAGTTGGTCACCATCCTATCAAGGCAGCTTTTCCAAGGCTTGTGGAGATTTCAAACCTAGGAGAAGAATCTGAGTTGTTCACCACCCAGCCTAGTTAGGTGACCAGGCAGGACTTGGCCTCTCCTGAACATCATAGCAAGAGCTAGTTAAAATGAGGCCAACGGTGACACCTAGTGGTCATCTGAAAAACTGCAGCATTGGAAGACTGGCCCCTAACGGCTTAGTTGGTTCATTCATTCATTCATGAATGAATGACTTCTCAACACATGCTGACTCCTATGCTAGACACTGGGCAAAGTTCCAGGACATGAAAAGGCATTTCAGGCAGGAAAGAACAGCAAAAAAAGATCTGGAATGTAAAGAACATAAAAATTTCCAGGAACTAATTACATTATGAGGAACAAGGGTATTAACAACAAAAACCAAGGAGTGACCCAGCAGGTAAGGGGGCCTGCCACTGAGCCTAAGGACCTGAGTTTGATCCCCAGGACTTACACTGTGGAAGGAGAGAACCAGCTGCCCAAATATTCCCTTGACCTCTACACATGCAACACGTATGACTCAAAGTACACAGATATTTCATATATAATGTAAATACATTTAATTTAAAGGTTGATGGATCTGGCTAATTATTGTAATGATAGGGAAGGGAAAAAAATTTTTTTAAAGGAAGGAGAGTTCATCATGGCTTGATCTGTCGCAGGAAATATTTGTCTTGAGCCTAAAAACATTCTGAAATTACTGAGAAATTTTAATCAGGGCAGTAAATTAACTAGACCTCACTTTTCAGTTCTTGCTCAGGGGAAAACTCAAGTCCAGAAAGGCAATTAAAAGGCCACTGTATTGTCCAAATTCTGCAAAATAGTGGAGATGGAAGAGAAAGGTAGGATTCCATGACTTCACAGTGTCAAAGAAGCAAAACAGGCAGGGAGAAGGTGAGAACTAAGGAATCAGGAAGGGTCTGGCACTCTGCAGGTCTCTGGCTAGCACAGCTGCCAAAAGATGGAGAACAGTGTTGGGTATGGTGGACCTGAGGAATCTCTGGGACATACAAGCCAGAGAAGCAAATAAGCAGTTGAATAATGTTAGGAAGGGACACATCAATTGGGGACAGCTTGGATATTTAAGAGCAGGAAAGGGGTGAAGCATGGTGTACACCTGTGATCTCAGCATATAAGTGGTAGAGGCAGGATCCCTTCAGGGTTATTCTCAGATATATAGTGAGCACAAGATCAACCAAGGCTACATGAGACTCTGCCTCTATAAAACATTACAGGCAAAAGCTGGCAGAGGGAGATGCAATATGGCCAGTGGAAAGGTGGGTGTGGCATTTTGGAAACTGAGGCAAGAGACAGAGAGACCAGCTATAGAAAACCTTTCTGAGGCAGTGAGAGCTAAAAACTGACTATTAACCCACATATAAACCATTGATGATGTTGGAGCCTTTTATGATGGTGTGACTGGGGAAAGTGAATTATAACTTAGCAAAGCACACTGTAGATAATTTGAGTAAACTTACCTAAGCTATTGAAAGTCACCAGTATAGATAAGCACTATTTATTAATTTATTATTTTGTTGGTACTGAGGACAGAACCAAGTGCCCTTCCATTGAGGGATTTCCTCAGTCTCACTAAATTGTCCAACTTAAGTCTACGCTGTAGGCCTGCCTCAGCTTCTTACAGGCTCATGTTACCAGGCCTAGCTAGTATGTACAATTTTAAACTGACAACTGAGCCAGCAAGGTAGCTCAGCACTTAGAGGCACTCACCATCAAACGAACTAGTTCGATCCAGCCCAGAACACACATGTGGAAAAGGAGAATTCCTAGAAGTTGTCCTGTATTTTCTACAAGTCAGTGACACATGTGCCAGCACACACGCACACACTGTGGAGCTGCATGTTGGGAAGCTGAGCTAGAAAGATACCAGGAGGCTGAGGTCAGCCTGGGCTATGGAGGGAGAGCCTGATCTAAAGAAGCAAATAAAAGCAGGATATCACTCAAGCATGACCATCCCCGCTATCCCATTTGAAACTTTGTACTCCTAACATCCCAGCTCCCCATTTCACCTCCTCAGTTCTGAAGAGCACCGTTCATCTGTGAAAGGAAAGGGATCCGCTCAGAACCCACCAGGACCAACTCCTCAGCACATAGATTTATTTGCCCCAGAGGGACAGAGAGCAGCGATTAAGAGACAAAGATGGGAAGATAAAGAAGAAAAGGAAGAGGGGCAGGGGCGTCCTGGGGGGACAGGACAAAGGACTTTCTCTGGATAGAGAGGAGACAGAGGTGGCACATAGAAAAATGGCAGCTTATAAAGGTAAAGGGGGAAACCCCATGTTAGGTTGAAGTGTTTAATTTTAATTGGGCATGTTAATTAGTTAAGCCCAAGAGAGGGGTTTTGATTGCTGGATTTTAATACTTTGATACCTGGGTAGTCAGTTTTGGGAGGAGGGGATGGCCAAATAAGGGGAGAGACCTTGGAGGATATTTTTAGGAATGTAACCTAACAGGTTTTTGTTGTTGTCTTGGAGGGGGTTTTTTTAGATTTATTTACTATATATACAGTGTTCTGTCTGCAGACCAGAAGAGGGCACCAGATCTCACTCTAAGATGGTTGTGAGCCACCATGTGGTGCTGGGAATTTAACTGATTATGTCTGGAATAGTAGCCAGTGCTCTTAACCTCTGGGTATCGCTCCAGCCCAACAATTTCTGCAAAGCAGAGGGAATGGGGAAAGAACAAAGCCTGCCAGAACCATGCTCCCCATGCTGGAGCTGGCTAGAGTCCCCTCAACCAGTGTCTATGATTTTAACTACTCCAGAGTGGAACTCATGGAATTGTACAGTATTTGACTTTCTATCTTGGCTTTACTGTTTGGGGTATTAACCCAGGGCCTCTAGTACGCTACCCCTCCCCCAATTCTTCCCAGCCTGCCTTTTTCCCTTCCCTCCCTCCCCCTGCCTTCCGACTAGCTCCTTTCACTTAGGGGCATGTCCTGCAGCCTCTCCCCCGGCTTGAATGCACTTACTACCATGTAACTATACACTTCAAAAGTTAGCCTGGGAGCTGGGGTGTAGCTCAGTTGGTGGCATGCATCAGGTCCTAGGCTCCACCTCCAACAGGTGCGGCGCACCCCTATAATCCCAGCACTCTGGATTCAGTTCAAAGTCATTTCAGTTACAAAACGAGTTAAGAGACCAGCCTGGGTTGCCAGGAATCCAGTACGGTTTGTTGTTGTTTTAATTAATCAGTAAATAGGTATATTCTACAACTCGGAAAAAAATTAAGGTCACCTTCTCTGTGTGTGAGCTTTTCCTGAGCCAACCCTCAGCGGTCAAGCAAGGAGAATGGAGGCGGGTCCAAAACCGGGGGAGCTTTAGGAGCCGCTTCCGGCGGAAGGGAAAGGTAAAAGAGCACAGAGCCGCACCAGGAAAGGCTTAGAGTAGACCCTTAAAGAAGCCAGCTGCTGGGCGGAGCCGGGGCGGTGGAGGCTGCGGTTCCCTGGACCCACCTAGGAGAGTAGGAGGATAGCGGCCAGGAGAGCTAGGATTTCTCTTAGCCAGCAGAGCCGGCTACTGGTGGAGGCTCAGAGTCCACACTTGCGGGAGGGGCGCTGTTCTACGACTTGGACGCCTCAGTTTTCCACAAGCCAAGATCACCCCTGCCTCATCTGAACTAGCAACACCCAAGGCAGGAGTGGCAGGAAGCTACCGCAGCGCGGTGACCTTGTTCCTTTGCCTGCGGGCTCCCCCCCCCCACCCCCCCGTCCTCTGTTTCGCTTCATTCCTGCCCACCCAGCACTAGTCGTCTAGTGGAGGGCAGTGTCAGGCCTAAGTGGGTAATGTTCTGGGCACCACAGGGGACCAGCACTCGCAGCTGCCTCTACCTTCATGAACCCCTCCTTGAAAACCCAGTCTGTTACCTGTGTCAGGTACGATGCTTTTTCAGGACACCACCTTGTTTCCATAGCCTTGCCATTCCCCTCCTGAGCAAGTGGGTCATAAAGAGCAAGTGGTCTTATTTACACCCACATTTTTTTACTTGGGGCCCATGAAAGCAAACTTCTGGGACGGGGCTAAAGGAATGGAGGGTATAGATTATGAAACCCTGACTTTAAAAACTCAGGGTAGCCCACTTTTGCTTTAGCATTCACAGAAAGCTGTATTTCCAGACCCCTTTCTTCAGAATCCACTAACGCCAGGGCCTTCCTAAGTGCTCTAGGAGTGGCCTTTGAGGCTACCGCCTTTTTGTGACCCTTGGTTGTGTAGTCAGACCTAAACCCGTTAATATCCAGGTCAAAGCTACCCCAGCTCAGGCCCTGCACAAGCAGGCCCAAGTTCAGGGGTTAAATAAAGCCTAGCTTTATTTCTCAGCTGCCCATGCCTAAGGAAGTCAGCCTACTCTAAGAGGTAGTAATGGGGACATTTCCTTTTCGGTGGGAGGACAGGTGAGGTCTCTAGTGTCCCACTGTCTAGTCTTTCACTTATAACTCTCATAAGGCTTCAGCACAAGACCAGTAACTATCGATCTGCTCAGTATGAAGTACTTTGGGAAAACTGAACTGGGATTACAGACTTCAGGTGGGAAGACTGAACAACATTCATCAAGGTCGTGCAACAAAGTAAGGACAGTCTTAACTAGATACACCTTTCCCTGAGACAGTCTTAACAGTTTCCATCACAGAGCTTTAGGCTTAGAAATCTTAGAGGGGTGAAGCTGAGGTCCAAGGGGATATGGGAGAAGGAAGGACAGGGGGCCAGGCCACAGCTCAGTATTTGCCTAGCATTCACAGGGCCCTGAGTGTGCTACAAGAATTAATGCTCCCTTCTAGAATCATACCTTGTTCGGGGCCATTATCAGAGCTGCTAACTAACCTTTGCCCAAAGCCAGTACTATCCCTGCCTACTCTCATCTCCCTAAAGTGGTCAATAAATACCCCCTGGGAGGTACGGTCAGCATTGTGTAAGGAGAACACAATAGCAACAGCAACAGCTACTATTGATTGAATTACACTGTCTCCTTTAGCCACAGCAATCTGGTGTGTGTGTGTGTCTATGTCTGGCTTAGCTCTGGAATCCATGTTCTCCTGAGCAATCTGGGGTGTGTGTGTGTGTGTGTGTGTGTATGTCTGGCTTAGCTCTGGAATCCATGTTCTTCTGATTACTGGTCAGCAAAAGAGGTCCTGCCTCCCCTCCCACTTGCAATCCTGAATACCCAGCCGAGCCTCCTAGTCCCAGCAATAGAGTTCCTGGCCAGACCATGGGGCATGGTGAACCTCCCAAATGTCTTTCTGGAACGGTTGCTGAGTCTAGCTTGTGCCTTCTCTAAGGTTTCCTCTTGCATTCTGTCCTTTCAATGTCCTAACCTTCAAGGACCTTCCAGCTGAAGTGAGTTTCCTCACTCTAATCTCACTCATCTTGGGTCCCCAGGCTCATATTTTAGGAAGTTAAGGAAGGCTCGAGTTGTGAATTGTAGTTGGAGTCCTAATAAGGTGATGAGCGGTTGTTCCTTACAGGAACAACAAACAACATATAACAGCGTTTTAAGGATTTTTTTTTCTTACTCCTTTCAAATCTCACTTAGCCATAGAAGAACAAATGAAGAGGCAGATAAAGTTGAGATTGCCCGGATGATTGGAAAGATATGTTAATATGTAAATGCTTTCTCTTCTATCAATTTCTCCTCATTTTGGAGATTGAAAATCTGTAACTGAAAATATTTCAATATTAAAATATGAATGGAACACTAGAACTTTTACACAAATTCCTGTAAAGAAAAAGCACCAGACTAAAATCCCGTGCTTGTGGAGAGGATTCCGGCTCCTCCCCCACCGGGCAGACCTTAGCTCTGAGGTCGCGAGAAGAGAACGCCTGGCACCGAGTGAAGGTGGCTATTGTGATTTCCCAGCCCCAGAGGGGGTGGCTCAGTGCCAAAGGTGTGACCTGGTCCAAGGCCCTGGGAAGGAACTGCCCTTGGTCCGGGCTATACCCAAGGAGACCAATTCTGGGGGAGTAGGCGTGTCAAAGGCGGCTCAGGCTCCACCCCATCTCCCTATCCTCCGCGCTGAGAGTCCGCGCGGTTCTCAAACAATCTGCCCCTAGAGCCTGTGGTCCTCTGCCGGCTTCTGGTTGAGGTTACGCTGCAGAGAGGATCAATCCCCCAAGGTCTGACTAATACCTTTGGCCAGAAAAGACCAAGGAACGCGCTCTTTGGGTAGACCTGGACTCCACGGGCTTCCAACAACTAATCTGGAACGAAGAGTCTTGGAGTTGAGAAAAAAAAAAAAAAGCGAGCGGCCCCAGGACAGGGCTGGGTGGACGGCTTTTGGGCTCGCCATGGCTGCGCCCGCCCGCCGTCTGTGCCATGTTGCTTTCCATGTGCCTCCTGGGCAGCCCCTCGCGAAGGACCTACACCGCCTCTTCGGCTTCCAGCCTCTGGCAGTGCGGGAAGCCGGAGGCTGGAAACAACTGGCCCTGCGCAGCGGAGACGCAGTCTTTCTAGTGAACGAGGGCTCCGGGCCGGGGGAGCCACTGTACGGCCTGGATCCGCATCACTCGGTTCCTAGCGCCACGAACCTGTGCTTCGACGTGGAGGACGTGGGCTGCGCCGCCCGGGCTCTGGCAGCACAGGGCTGCGTCGTGCCGGTACCACCCACTCGCGTGAGGGATGCCCAAGGCACAGCCATCTACACAGTGGTCAGCTCTCCGGCCGGTAACCTTAGCTTTACGTTGCTACAGCGTGCCGACTATGGTGGATCCTTCCTGCCGGGATTCAGACCGCTGCCTTGCACACCTGGCCCTTACTGGGTCAGCCACGTGGATCACTTGACCTTGGCCTGCACTTCTGGCAGCTCCTCTACACTTAGGCGCTGGTTCCGCGACTGCCTAGGGTTTCATCACTTGCCGCTAAGTCCAGGTGAGGATCCGGAGCAGGGCCTCAAGGTGACTACAGGGTCTGGGCAAGGGGGACTACAGCTTACTGCCCTGCAGATCCCGCCTGGCAGTACTGTCCCTACCCTTGTGCTGGCAGAGTCCCTGCCGGGACCCGCCAACAAACAGGACCAGGTAGAGCAATTTCTATCCCGGCACAGGGGACCAGGCCTGCAGCACGTAGGACTGTACACTCCCAACATCATGGAAGCTTCTGAGGGAATGGCGAAGGCTGGAGGCCGGCTCCTGTCCCCTCCTGAAGCTTACTACCAGCAGCCGGGCAAAGAGGAACAAATCATAGCTGCAGGGCACAAGGCTCGCCTTCTAGAACGGCAGGGAATTCTGCTAGATGGCGATAAAGACACGTTTTTGCTTCAGGTCTTCACCAAGTCCCTCTTCGCCGAAGACACCTTCTTTCTAGAGTTGATTCAGAGACAGGGGGCTACAGGCTTTGGCCAGAACAACATCCGGGCACTATGGCAGTCGGTGCAAGAGGAAGCTGCCAGGGCTCAGGGAGCCTAACCCTGGCTAGCTCTGGGAGTTGTCACCTAGGTGCTCAGAGGAGTCCAGCACAGGCCGGCTGGAACTGACACATCTCTCAGCACCACACCCCAGATGAAGGCTATCCATCCCCTCAGGGCTAGGTGCAGGTCTTCCTTCCAGCCCAAACTTGTCAATTCTAGAGTCTTTTACAGGACAAAGAGATTTAGAATTTAAAAGAACCCCTAAAATCCTAGGTAATAATAAAGGAATGAGGCTACATTCCTGAGCCTTTGTGTCTTCTCTGTATGTATTTCCCTTCCCATCCACCCTTAAGGTCTTGTGATTTTTAACCCTCATACTTTCTTAAGTCTAATTACTTGTGAAATGTACTCTGAATAAATGATTCTGAGGAAAGAATTTAATACAAACCCTCCTCAATGCTGACCTCCCCAGAAAGCATCCGTTGCTGATACAGACAGGCCATGTCAGAGTTAGCCCAACCACCTTCTGGAAGATGATGCTCCAACTTGAATAGAGCTTACCTGAGACCCAGAATGGGAGCATTAAAATGTCAACCCCTGACAGCTGCCCCCCTCCCCGCTCCCCTAACTCTGCTGGGGAAAAACACTCCCTGTCTGGGAGCTCAGCCAGGGGGAGTCAGAAACAAGCCAACTTTACCATTTTCCAAACCTCTGAAGGGGCTAGAGTGTTCTCCAAAAGGACTACAAAAATAAGCATTTTATTATACTGGATTTGGGGTTGTCTTTCCAGGATTATCACTGGGCTGTACTGTTGGGTGTGTCTGTGGGACTATGAGGCTTAAAGTATCCATCCAGAGTTTGCTGACCCAGGCGGGAATTTTTCTGGCTTGATGGAGTAGACACCGAGGATCTTTTAGAACCCTGTGCAAAATCCAAAGGTGGGAAGTAATGAGTACACAGGGAATCTTCTGTTCGATCTACTAATCTAGACTATAATGTTGCAGAATTCTCCACCTGCCTTCAAGATCAACCCCTTTAGTCAACTCCCTAAAAGGTGCCCAAGAAAATCTTGCTAAAATGCAAAGCTGGGGCGGGGGGCATAGCTCAGATGAGAGAGGACTTACCTAGCAGGTATAAATCCTTAGGTCTGAGCCTTAGTGTTGGACAGAACTGAGTACAATAGGCATATGCCTATAATCCCATTATGAAGGAGGCTCAGAAGTTCAAGGACATCTTCATGTACAGTGTTGATGAGACCAACATGAAACTGTCTCAAGGGGGTGGGAGGATGGCTTGGAGGTTAAGAGTGTACGTACTGCTCTTGCAGAGGACCTGAGTCGGGGACCCACAAGCACCTATAACATCAAATCTGGGGGATCCAATGTCCTCTTCTGGCCTCTATGGGTACTACACTCAATGTACATATAACCATACATGGATACATATAATTAAAACCAAATCTTTTTCTAGCACCCAAATTAGTGGGGTTATTTGTTTTATTTTCTTTTGGTTTTTCAAGACAGGGTTTCTGTGTGTAGCTTTGGAGCCTGTCCTGGAAACTCTGTAGACCAGGCTGGCCTCAAACTCACCGAGACCCACCTGTCTCTGCCTCCCAAGTGCTGGGACTAAAGGAACCAACAGCCCAGCTAGCAGTTATTTTCACTAAGCTGCTTTTCCTGATTCTTGTCTCACAGATGGCGCCCTATCACATACTCCACAAAACCTAGCACAAATACTTCAGATACCCATGATACCAGAGCCCACACCAATTTGTTCTAATCCTCTACCCTTTAGTTCTTACCCTATGATCGGGTCCCTAATTCACAAACTGTCCCTCTGCCCCTAACAAAACCTGGAATGGATAATACTCAAATCCCCAAATGTCAATAAATGACTTTTAAAAATCACCAGGGGCAGGCTTGGGGGAAGCTGACAGGATGAGCCTCTGAGACTCACCTTGCAGCTCCCTCGCCGATGGTCCTCATACAGGCGGAACACCTAGCCAAGATGGAGGGAACAGAGCTGGCACCTTCTCCAAAAGGAACCAATGCCCTGCATCCCACCCCAGCCTAATCTTGTTTAAGATAGACACTTCTTCATTTATACAGCAGAAAGTTCATGTAAAACATGCAAGAGACAAACAAGAAAACACAAAGGTGGGACCTTTTTCATGGCAGTGGAGACAGCTGCAGTGTGGAATTCCTCCCAAGTCAACCATCGAGCGCCGGGAGGTGCAGGGGTCACCAAGGTCTGTCCGTTGAGGGCCAGACTATATACCTGATATGTCAATTTGATGTGAGAGAAGATGTGGATCACCTAAGGGGAGAGGAGACAGAACCAGGTCTGTCTGTGGACGTGAACACAGAAGCGCTCCTTCCTGGCACCTCTGCTAACCTACCTCCCCCAGGTGCTGGGGACGTGTGGCTGGGAGGGGTCCAGACCAGCTCTGCAGCTCCTGCAGAAGGGCTTTGTGCTGATGCTGTTCTGAGGGCTCCAAAGCGACAGATGGAAACTCCCACAGTCCGGCCAGCAGACCTGATGGCAGCCAGGATGGGGTCAGCCCTTTCTATTCCTGTTGCTTGTGACACTGCCCTCCAGTCCCCATACTCGAGTACCTGAGTTAGGCCTTTGCACCAGCAGGATGAGGGGACTCCCAATGGCTCTGGGCTGCTCCAGAATACAAGTGGCAGAGTATTCCTCCCTGGGAGGCCTACGGCTGGCCTTTCGAGGAAAGTTGGCTACTCCCAGAGTAGGGTCCCAGGGTTTTGTGGGAGGTAAGCAAAGCTGGCACTGTCTAGTCTTGAGAGCTGGAAACAAGGATCCCAAACTCTGTTCAGGCCAAGTGGCCTTAGCTGCCAAGCCCAGGGGAGGCTTAGTCCCACTGCAGAATCTTACTCAGGATTGAGAAGGCAGCTCTCTGAAAGGACCAGGAACAGGATGGGGTCAGGACTGGTGCTTACCACACTCCTCTATGTCAGGACTGCTTGGCAAGGCTGAGATCTGTTCCCGCTCCACCTGAGACATAGAAGAGTATGCCATAGAGAAAGGGTCATCCACTAGGACATTCTAACTCTTCCTCAGGAGGCTCACCCTTCGGTATGCCTGGCATAGGCTCTGCACAGGGCACTGGTTGCAGAGAGGGTGCTGCGGAGTACACACTGTGGCCCCCAGCTCCATGGCAGCTTGATTGAAGTCTCCAGGCCAGGTTGGATCCACTAGCTGATGAGCTAGGCTCCTAAAATTAAAGGAACACTCTGCAAGCAAAAACCCTTTGAACAGACCCTCCCATTTCCCCATCGTCCCAATACCTTACCACAGGTGCTGAGAGACAAAAGTGCTTCTGGGATCAGCACCAATGGCACGGACACGGCACAGTACCCGTAAAACATTCCCATCCACCACACCAGTTACCTGGCAGAGAGGAGCCTGGGGGTCAGACTGGACTTGGAGGAAGGGGAGTGCACACATTAAATATAGGTGGTGTATGGGCTTACCTGGCCAAAGGCAATGGAAGCAATGGCTCCAGCTGTGTACCGCCCCACACCGGGCAGGAGCTGCTGTAGGGTCTCTGCTGTACACGGTATATGACCTCCTAGCTCCTCTACCACCTGATTGGAAGAGGATGTCTCACAGTTTTAAGACACCAAGGTCACTGGCCTCCTGTTCTTTAGTGCAACACCCATTTACCTTCCTAGCTCCCTCTTGCAGCCTTCGGCCTCGAGAATAGTAGCCTAGCCCAGACCAAAGCTGGTTCACTTCCTATAGGTGGAGGTCAGAGGTCAAAGATCAGAGGTCGGTCCCTCAGTTGTTTCATTCCCCCTGGCCCAGGGGAGGCTCACCTCCAGAGAAGCACTGGCCAGGTCCTGAAGCGTTGGCCACTTCTGTAGAAGAGACAGGCAAGAAGAAATAAGGTTAAAAGTAAGAGGCAAGAAGCCTTTTCTGGGGTCTAGCTGAATCTCCCCTCCCTCCCTGGCATCACCTGCATCCATCGAGTATAATAGTCGATCACCGTGGCAACTTGGGTCTGCTGCAGCATAACCTCTGACACCCACACTGAGGAAGAGGGTTAACATGAAGCACTGACAACTCACCGTGGCTCCTAGCCCCCAGCCCCTGAACCTAAGCATAACCCCTAAACCCAAGGACTTCCAGGCAAAGCAGCCCAGGTTTATACTGACCAGCATAGGCCCTTCTGTCCAAGTCAGCCTCCTCCTTTACCTGTCAGTGAAGCCACAGGTGAAGATTAACACTGAAAGAGCTGATTCCTTCTTCCCAGCCCACTGTCCCTGCCCTACTCACCCGTCTTCTCCAAGGTAGGTCACGCTTCTCTTGGTTATACCAGCTGAGCAAGTTCCTTCGGAAAGTTGTGACATCGGCCATGTTTCTGAACAGATGGTACGGAGAGATGGAGGCCTGCAGTAACTCTTCCTTCTGCTTGGCTCCACCTGCAGACAGACGGGACAGTTGGGGAGTTGGGGTTGACCACTCCCACTCTGTTTGTTCGTTTAAAGGAATTATTTTCAATCACACGGGGTTGTGTGTGTGTGTGTGTGTGTGTGTGTGTGTGTGTGTGTGTGTGTATCAGATTCCCTAGAGCTGGAATTCTAGGCAGTTGTAAACTGCCTGGCAGCTGACACATCTCTCCAGTGACCCTTTTCAGTTTTCTAGGGCAGGGTCTCAACAGGATCTCATCTAGTTTGGGCATTACAAGTGTTATCACCAGTCCTGGCTCTCCAGTATTTAGTATTTATTTTTATTGTGTATGTATGATGTGATGAGTGGGCATGCAAGCCAGGTCAGAGGGCAGCATTCACGGAGTTTCTCTCCTTCCTCCCTTGCATGGGTCCATAGATCAAACCCAGGACATTAGGTTTGTGTAGCAAAAGCTTTTTTCTACCGAGTCATCCTGATGGCCCTTTGGGGGATCATTTTTGCACAGGCTTATCAGGAACTCAGAGCATAGCAACCTATAGATTCTCTTCCCATTTAGGGCTCCTCCTATCCAAATCTCTCACTCAATCTCTAGAGTTACAATCAGATGAGAGTTCTAGTTATGTGTAGCCTTGGCCAAAATTCTGGTCTTGGTTTTGTTGGTGTCTTTGTTCTCTCTGGGCCACAAACGAAAACAACAGTCTTAGTTAGGTAGCCTAGGTACTCAAGCAGGGTCCTTTCCCTATTTTCAAAATACACTCAGGTTTATAAACTCATTTGATTCCATGAAAGCCACATGACAGTGAAGAAATGTGTAGATGAAATTGTTTTATTACACTGTTAAGAAAACTCCTATCACTTGCCCCAAAGTTTCACAGCAACAGTCAGAATTGACTTAATTCCTTGGCACATAGCAAACCTAGATCAACCCTCTTGAATGGCCAGTGAAACCAGTCCCTTGACACTCTGGCAAGGGCTAGCTCCTTACCATCAGGGACAGAAGGCGTGGCCTGACTGCTGCTAAAAGCACATTTTTCCCTTTTCTTGTGGTTGGCTCGTTGCTTTCTGTGACTCCTTACAGACACTTGTAGCTTCTTCATGATAACCTGGAACAGACAGATGTAGCCAAAGTGTCAGCCACAGTGAAGCTAAATCTTGGGGAGTCCTGAAGGACCTACAGCCATGTCTCCCCAAATCATTCAAATTTCTGTCTTTTGTCCGCATGCGTTTATATACCATGTACTACCCTCAGAAGGTAGGTGTCGAGATTCTCTGGAGCTGTAGTTACAGCTGTTTGTGAGCTTCCAAATGCATTCTGGAAACTGAATTCTGCTAAAAGAACAACAAGTGCCCTTAAATGCTGAGTGTCTTAGTTAGGGTTTCTATTGCTGTGAAGAGACACCGTGACCTCAGCAACTCTTATAAAGAAAATATTTAATTGGGGAGGGCTTGCTTACAGTTTTAGGGGGCTAGTCCATCACCATGACCGGGAGCATGGTGGTGTGCAAGCGATGTGGTGCTCAAACAGGCAACAGAAAGCTAACTGTCACACTGAGTAGAGCTTGAGAAAGAGACCTCAAAGTCTGCCCCACAGACACACTTCCTCTAACAAGGTCCATCTCCTAAAGCGCCACTCTCTTTGGGGGCCATTTTCTTTCAAACCACCACACTAAGCCATCTCTCTAGGCCCCCGTTTTTGCTTTTTGAAACAGGTCTCACTATGTAGCCCACCCAGGCTAGCTTCACCCTTCTGGTTCTCTGTGATGCCTAATCTTGGTTGTCAACTTGACTACGCCTGGAACCAACTAAATCTAAGCAATTAGGCATGTCTGTGAGGGATTTTCTCCTCCTCCTCCTCCTTTGAGGCAGAAAAGGTTTCTCTGTGTAGCCTTGGCTGTCCTGGAACTCACTCTGTAGACCAGTGCAAACTCAGAAATCCACCACCACCACCTGGCCAGTTCGGGTTCTTTAGAAAGCAATAATACACTCTATCACTATTTCCCAAGGACTGGAACTACACATGAGCACAACTCTTACCTGGCATGTCTATCTTTTCTTAAGCACTTTAAAGATGCCTGTGGTTGTCTAAATGAGAATGACCCCCATAGGCTCATATGTTTGCATGCTTAGTCCCTAGTTATTGGAACCCTTTGGGAAGAATTAGGAGATGTGCCCTTTTGGGACTGGTTGTGGCCTTGTTGGAGCATGTATGTCACTGGGGGTGGGCTTTGAAGATAGTATCCTCCGCCTTTGGATCAGGATGCAAAGTTCTCAATCATTGCTCCAATGTCACGCCTGTCTTCTTCCCACCATGATGATCATGGACTAAACCTCTGAAACTGTAAGCAAGCCCCCAATTAAGCACTTTCTTAAAAATAAGAGTTGCCTTGGGAGCCAGAAAGTGGTGGCACGGGCCTTTAATCTCAGCACTCAGGAGGTAGAGTTAGGTGGATCTCTCTGAGTTTAAGACCAGCCTGACCAAGTTCCAGGGCAGACTCCAAAGCAACACAAGAGAAACTCTGTCTCAAAAAGCAAAAATAAAAGAAGAGTTGCTTTGGTCATGGTTTCTCTTCACAGCAACAGAACAGTAAGTACAATAATGCCCATGGGTGTGGTTATTGGCTAACTAGGGCACTGAGGTTTAACAAAGACACATGACAAATGGACAGGGGATCTTTATAAAGGCAACCTAGTGACAGACAAAGGGTAAAGGGACAGGGCAGGGTGGGGCCAAGGACCAAAGAGCATTACATACCTGATGCTTACCACCATGTCTATGAAAGGGTTGCTGGGGTGTCTAGCAGTATGAGATAAGTAAGAAATCCGTCTTCTTGGATAGCTAACTATTAGTAGTCGATTCAGTCACAGAAATAGAAAACCAGAATTAAAGAGGGGAAAGATGTGCCTGGGAGTAGACGGCAAATCAATGAGAAGAAGGAAGGGTTAGAAATTGTAAGTGGCTGGCATCCGTAATTAGAAGATACGCCCGGCTGGTTTGCTGCCTACTCACAGGGAACACAGGATGGCTGAACAGATAAAGGTGGCTACCTGATGACCACGGCAAGTGTGGTCTCCCGCACATACACAACACACATTAAAATAAATAAAAATAAATGGGAGTGGGTGCTTAAGGTCTGCTTCATCCTGGAAGTGCTTTTTTGAGTTGGCTACTCAACCGGATGGCTCCGAAACTGCTTCTTCCACTTAGGCTCAGGTAGCAGAGGCTACTTGAGCAACTGGATCTCTTTAGCTGTGCTGCGATCCTACCAAACTTGTTTTACACCCCCCCCCCCAACCTGGACTTCACCTCATTTTCATCAAAAGACCCTGCTTTCACTTTTAGGGAGAAAATACACAAACTCACTGCTCTGCCTTCTTCCCACCCTCCTTTCCCCAAGACCCTACTCTAAACAGGATACATTCTGGTCATCACCAACTTCCTTTGGCACATTCACTCACTCGCTCGCTCACACTCACTCACTCACTCACTCTCGCAATTCCTCCTACAGCCTGTTCTCTGAAGAAGAAAGCAATCTTTCCAAGTTATGATCATTGCTTCTGCAACTTAACCTCATGCACCTGTAATCTCAGCGTTTAGGAAATGGAGCCAGAAGGTTCAAGGCCACCCCCAGCCAATACTGAACCACAAGAGAGAACACAAGTACTTGCTCATGGTTTTTTTTCACCTCCATATCTGAACTGTTCAATGGTTTCCTCAGCACCTGAACAAATATTTACAGAATACCTACTGTGCGCCAAACAATATACCTCAGTGTGTGACCTACAGAGGTCCTTGTGACCACAGAAAGTACCAGAGGAACCAGGATGTTCATTGCACAAGGTTGTCTCTTCAAAGAGAGATATATAACCTGTTTTCCACACCTTTGCTCTGTGTGGCCAAGACAACCGATCCCACAGACCTTTATTGTGAGCTTGCCAATCTACAAAACCCATCTTTGTGAAAGGGTTTTGATGATGTCTTAATTTTTTTTTATTTATAAATGACATGAGGTCGAGTCATTTATCACCGAAGAATCTTTCACTGAGCTTGTGTTTAAATATGCCTAGAATAAACAACTCAGGGTGAGGCTCCCAAAGTCTAAACCAACTGGCTAGTTGTGCTGAACCGAACTATTGCCTCCAGGGAGTGATACTCTGCTAGCTGTGGTGTTGCAGAGACCCCCCCAAACCTCACTCAGCAAACACCAAAGGTTTCTGTCAGGAGAGCTTATAATAACACACACAATCAATTATATAAGATATTTAAAAGAAGCTGAGGGGAGGTGGTACAGGCATTTAGTCCCAGCACTTTGGAGGCACAGCCAGGCAGATCTCTGTGAGTTTAAGGCTAGCCTGGTCTAAAGATTAAATTCCAGGACAGTCAGGCCTACACAAAGAAGTCTTGTCTTTGAACAAGAAAACAAAACAAAAATAAGTATCAAAAGTAATTAAGATCTTTAGGAGGCCTGGTGGGTATGGTGGATGGTGGCACATCTTTAATTCTGGCACTTGGAAGGCAGAAGCAGGCAGAATTCTGTGAATTCCAGTCTAATCTACACAGCAAGTTCCAGTCCAGCCAGGGCTATCAAAGTGAGACCCTGTTTTAAACAAATAAGCCCTGAAGAGGATGTCAGGCATGTTTGTGGCACTGTAGCAATCTAGTGTGTCCTAATGCAATGCGAGCTGGGCATGACGTAAGAGAAGATGAGGAAGTTGGGTAGAATCACACAGTAGTTCTTAGACGCTCCTGTTCTTGGGTGCAGGGACTCTTCCCAGTATCAAAGTGATCAGTGCCCCGGCTTGGCTTATGCTCTAACTATGCTCTAGTTGCCTGATTTACTTACTTGCTTCCCCGACCTGAGGGTCTCGCTATGCAGTCTGTCTTGGCTGACCTGGACCACTTAGATTTACCTGGCTGGGATTAAAGGCGTGCCCTACCACCATGCCTGGCCTTCTCCAATGCAGCTTTAATACCAACTGTAATGTCACATTTACTTTTGATTCTTTTGGTCAATGCCTCCTTATTCTACTTTAAACAAAATAGAACCAGGAGGATGATGAACTCAGGTTTTATCATCACAAAAAAACCATACAAACCCAGGAGTTAGAGAGATAGTTCAGAGGTTAAGATCACTGTAGCAGAGGGTTTGATTCCCAGGACTCACAGTCATCTACAACTCCAGCTCCACAGGAATCCAACACTCTCTTCTACTCTCATGGGCAACTCCTTGTGCATGTGCACACACATACACAGACACACCGTGCACAGGTACACACACATTCACATACACATACAGACAGACAGACACACAAACACACACACTCATATACATTAAACAAATAATAATAATAAACTCACAGCTGTGGGCTGGGATGTGGACAGTTAGTCATTGTCTAGAGTACAAGAAGTCCTGTGTTCAATCTCCAGATCACATGGAGCTGCTCAGAGGGGGCCTCTCTGTGAATTGTGTTCCCAGTATCCACATTGGATAGTTACATCTGTAACTTCAGCTCCTTGCTAGGTAGGAGTGGGAAGATTGGGTGGTTTTTGGATGTTGAGGGAGTGGGGTATACAATGCCTCTGGCCTCCATGGGCACCTGCACTCACATGTACAAGACCATACACATACATGTAATTTATTTTATTTTTTTATACATGTAATTTAAAAGAATAACAATAAATCTTGAAAAAAAAAAAAAAGCCCCCAGATGTGGTGACTCACAACTATAAATCCCTGCTCTTGGGCAGAAGCAGGAGGCACAAAGTCTCCTGGTTCGAGACCAGGCTGATCTACATAGTTCCAGAACAACCAGGGCTGCATAGAGAAGCCCTGTCTTTAAAAAACAAACCAAGGTGGTGGTACACAACTGTAACTCAGCATTCCAGATGCGGGGATTGAGGGCTTTTGCTGTTGTCCTTGTTTTAAAGGAAGTTCAAGGCCAGCCTGTGCTACATAAGAGCTTATCTTTTTGCAAGGTTTCTCCGAGGCTATGCAGTTTCTCTGTGTAGCCACTGGCAGTCCTAGAACTTTAAACCAGGCTGGCCTTGAACTCAAGAGATACACCAATCTCTGAGCGCTGGGATTAAAGGCCTATGCCACCACCGCCCGGCTGAGGCCCTAGTTTTAAAAAGAACAAAACCCTCCACGACTAGAGAGGTCTCTTCTGTTTCCTCAGTGCCCGCGCCAAATTTATTAGACACAGTTCGTACTTGTTAGATCAATTAATGGGATGGGGGGAAAGTCTACGGAGATTACTTTTTCAGAGGACCGCTAATGCTGCATATATTGGTAAAAGGACTCTCCCCCCATCCCGGAAAAATAGTTGGGTAAGGGAAGATACGAGTCCGTGGTGCCAGAGGATATGAACGAGCCTACCGTGGAGGTGGTTTTCGACAGGGGTCAAAATCAGACAAGCTGGCTCTTCCCTAAGCCTAAACTCAGGTGCATATTATCACTTGTGTGAATTATCTTTAAAGTGTTCTGGTCGTTTCACCACCTATCTACGCGCGTCCTGTAGAACGTTTCCAGCGTCTCATTTCCACCATTTTTCTGGGGTTGTGTGTACGCTCAGACCCCTTACTCTGCCCCGCGCCATCTCTCCCGAGCTCCTAAGCATTCTCTCCTCCAGCTCCGGGAAGCCTGTGCTGCCCATGCCAACACTGGGCTAAAGAGATGAAAAGATCTACAGTAACTTAAAGGTTCCAAATTCCCGCCAAAGCATGCGGAAAAGCAAATTACCTCACGCGCAGTCTCCAGAGCCCGCAGCACCAGAGAACCCGCCAGGGGGCGTGGCTTCTCACAGTCCGGATGCTCAGCCAATGGACACTCAGCGCGCGTAAGGCCCGCGCTCCGCCTTCGGCCGGAACACGCTGAGCGGAAGTTGACCCTAAGAGACCCAAACGCCGAGATCCCGCCCTAATCTAGTCGGAAGACGGAGCGGAAGTCTCCGTGCACCTACGGAAGGCTAGTGCCGGGCGCACGGCGTCATGGCCGCTGACAGTGTCGACGGAGTGCCTTCAGTTTCAACGACTTCTGACGGTGAGCGGCTTCCCAGGGGATAGCCACAGAAACCTACTCGGTCCCGTGGAGGGAAAAGCCCCAGGCAGGTAGTTCTAGAGACAGGCCTGTAGCTTCTGCCGGCGATATATCTCCTAGGAGACTACAAGTCCCAGTGTGCAGCGCGTGCAACTGCTAAACTTGTAAACTTAGATTGTGGAGCAGTGAGGGCGTGTTGTGGGAGGTGTGGTGACTCCAGTGAAGTGTAGAGTCGTTCACGGTAAGTGGAACTTGGGTCTAACTTTAAAGCACTCTTATCTGTTGAGGCATCATGGGTATTTGGCTTTATGGAATCTATATTTGAGGATCTTGCTCTGTAGCTCAGGCTGGCCTCAAACTCAAGATTCTTCAGCTTTATACTCCCTAGTCCTGGGATTACGGGCTCAGAGGATAAAGAACTCTGAAAAGTTGTCTACTCCACCTCTCTCTTGGTTATGATACAAGGCAAGTGATTTCCAAGTCCCACATAAAGCCACTGGAAGACCCAGATGCCCTTTCCAAATTTAGGGCACTGTCCAAGGTTTGTGTTTTGAGCTGGGGGGGGATACAAAATCTCTAGGGAAAAACTTGTCAGTGGGCAACCCTTCTCCTGTATCTAGTTTGCTGTCTGATCCACTGGAACCTTTTGGGTACATGAAAATCTGTCACTGTCTTTATCTCTAGGTGGTGTCAACAAAAACACAAAATCTGCAGATGAGTTTGTAGTTCGGGTTCCTGTGGTGGATGTACAGAGTAACAACTTTAAGGAGATATGGCCATCGCTCTTGCTGGCCTTAAAGACAGCTAGTTTTGTGGCTGTAGACACGGTGAGGCATGGGAAATGGTGGGCTGGTGGTTGTGAAGGATTTGATAAGTGTGGGGGATAATTACAGTCCTTTATCCATCCATAGGAGCTGAGTGGGCTTGGGGACAGGAAGAGTTTGTTGAACCAGTAAGTATAAGCCTTTTCTTTAATCCCAGCTCTGGGTAGTTTGGGTCTTTTGTGAAACTAACTCAGCCACAGCCATGCCCAAACCCAACTCTAAGGTGCATCGAGGAACGTTATAAGGCCGTGTGTCATGCTGCTAAGACCCGTTCTGTTCTGTCCCTGGGCCTCGCCTGCTTCAAGCAGCAGCCAGATAAGGTATGAGCTACCCTCATCCCAGATGTGAGGAATGGTGCATAAAAACTGAGATGCTGGAAAATGTTCTGAGATTTTCCTCCTAATTTTTGATAGAACAGATCCTCTTTGTTTTTAGGGTGAAAATTCTTACTTGGCCCAAGTGTTCAATCTTACCCTATTGTGCATGGAGGAGTATGTAATAGAACCAAAGTCTGTGCAGTTCCTGGTTCAGCATGGCTTCGATTTTAACCAGCAGTATGCTCAGGGTATCCCCTACCATAAGGGCAACGACAAGGTAGGGCTCCAGCTTCTCTAGCTTTGAGTGTGCATTCCTTGATACCGTAGGCTGAATGCCTAGGGACACCTGCTTCTGAATATGAGGAGTCCCTGGTGACATTCAAGGGAGGGTAGCATTTGGTTAGATAATGAAGGAGTACTTTCCAGGTGGGAAACATGGGGTAAGTGCTTCACAAGAGGATGACTGGGCATTCTGTCCTTAACTGACCCCTTCCCTTCCGTCTAGGGAGATGAAAGCCAGAGCCAGTCAGTACGGACACTGTTCCTTGAACTAATTAGGGCCCGTCGTCCCCTGGTGCTACATAATGGCCTTATAGACTTGGTGTTCCTGTACCAGAACTTCTACGCACACTTGCCTGAGAACTTGGGAACCTTCACTGCTGACCTGTGTGAGATGTTCCCAGCGGGCATTTATGACACCAAATACGCTGCAGAGTTTCATGCCCGCTTTGTAGCTTCCTACTTAGAATATGCTTTCCGGAAATGGTGAGGACGTGGCTGAGGGAAAGGGTGGGGCTTGCTATGAGCCTATTTCATTAAGATTATTTATCAAGTACCTACCATATGCCAGGCACTGTTTTTAGGTGCTGAGGATTCAGCAGTGAACAAAACACAAACCCCCCTGTTGTCATGGAGTTTATATGCTAGTGGAGCAATACCCTCTTGCGCTGTTGCAGTGAGCGGGCAAATGGGAAGCAGCAGGCAGCTGGCAGCGCACACCTTGCCCTGGAGTTCTGCAGCTATCCATCTAGCATGAGAGGCCATATTGACTACCGCTGCTGTACACCCCCTGTAACCCACCGTTCTTCTCATACCACTGGCATCTGCAGCAAGTTCTCGGTGAGAGCCTTCATCCATTTCTTGGGAAGGGGGGTTCTGATGTCATGAACCCCTTCTTAGCCTTTTTCCAACCTCCAGGCCTATGGCTGGTGCCCTCTAGGACCTCAGTGTCCGCAGTCACATGATATTGACCTTATCATTGACACTGATGAGGCTGTGGCAGAGGACAAGCGGCGAAGGCGGAGACGTAAGGACAAACGGAGGAAGGCTTTGCTGAGCCAACCAGAGACACAGACCTTTGAGGAAGCTGAGGATGGTCCTCCAACCAAACATTTCTGTGAAGATAGCTTCAAGACCGAAGAAACTGAGCAAAAAGTGACAGAGGATAAAACTAGGGATCAGCTGGGCTCCAAGCAAGGTCACAAAAGTAGCTTAGAGATGGAGCAAAAGGCAGCAAGTTTTGAAAGAGCTGATGTGGCTACCTCAGAGGTGCCAGTGAGTCAGGCCAGCACTAATCCTGTGCCTGGGGATGGATTGCATAGGGCTGGGTTTGATGCCTTTATGACAGGCTATGTGATGGCCTACGTGGGACTGAGCCAGGGACCTCAACTCTGCAATTCTGGACCTTGGCTTCCTGATTGTCACAACAAGATATATCTAAGTGGTAAAACTGTACCCCTCACAGTGGCCAAGAGCCAGTTTTCTCGTTCTTCCAAAGCCCACAACCAGAAAATGAAGCTAGCTTGGGGCAACAGCTGACCAAACATCTGCCTGGCACTAGGCCTAGGGAGGGAAGCTAAGAATAGGAAAGAGATGTTTGTCAGTGTGTATGGGCTCCTGTCAGTCATCCCAGTACCCTGAAGGCTGAAGCTGGGGGGCTGCTACAATTCATGGCAATACGTAGAATACATAGTGAGCTTCAAGTCAGCCAGAACCATATAGGAAACTCTTAAGAAAAAAGGATTGAGTTGTTAGCCTGTGTATGTCATGTTAAGTACTACAGAGTTGTTGAGGTCCTGGCAGAGACAATAAGTACTTCACTATATTCTTTAGTACAAAGGCCAAGCTCAAGGGTACAAATAAGGCTAACTAGCACCTGCAACATCAACTTTATTTTTTAATCTGAAAGTGTCTTGGGAAAAGTTTTACAAAAAAAAAAAATCAGAAATGAATTATGAAAATATTTGACCAACTTCATTCTTTGGTTATTTCTTATTGCGGTTCGGTAAGGACAGACTGTTCCCAAAGCTCCAGCTATAGCATGGAGAAAATCAGTCCAAGTATAATACATTAATTACTGGTTGTATCACCTGTTGACACATACATAAAGCAGGCCCTGGGGCCTACAAAACCAGCCCCACTCCCAACACCAAGGTTGAAAGTCTTGAGGCAAAAACATTAAGACTCCTTTATAAATATGAAAATAGATTAGTCCCAGGAAAGTCTTTCAATAGGTTAGCTAAAAGATCCTTGACCACCACATTGCCTTATCTCCTCCTTGCATAGAGATGTAGTGATGTGGCTGACCATACAGTAAGTGCAAACAGCAATTATTCAAGTGTCTTAGACATACTGGCAAGAAGCATCCCAGTCTTCAGGTCTGAGAAACAGCCATGCCCTTTATAGCCTCCTAGTTAACTCCAGTTTCCATCCTGTAGCTTATATGCCCCAGAATAGGTAGGGAGCTGGGGGCATAGCTGCCTGCCAGCTCAGCCTGGAACTAAGAGTCCTTTGTCCTGTCTAGGACATGCACTGTTGTCATTGGGAGTCAGAGCTCCTTGCTGGATTTTAGAGGCTTAGAATTAGGTTGACCCTAACTATTGAAATACTTCCTATTAGAGCCATTGGGCACTGAGAGCCCAACTCTTTTAAGCCAGGCTTTTCTCAGCCAGCCTGCTTTGATCCAGCAATTTCATCTAAAGGTCCATCCCTAAGGTGAGGCAGGAACTAGGCCTTCCACCCCACCCCACCCCACCCATCCTACTCTCCCTGGGTTTGCAAGCTTATTCCAGAGACAGAGAAGTGGACAGGAGCCATTTGTGGCCTTTCTTCCACCTCCATCTCCTCAGAGGCAGCTTCAACACATGAGCTGGCCCCCTTGGGCCTGGGCCCAAAACCATTTTCTTCTTGGGGGTTAGAGCAATCCATGGCCTCGTGGACTGAAGCAGCTGGTAGGGCAGAAGCCCGGAATGGTGGGATCTCTCTTACTCCATACTTGAGACTACTGAGTCGTGGTTGCGGCCCATCAGATAGTGATTCTTCACAGCCCACAAAAGGACAGGCCTGACGCAAGAACTCAGGTGAACCAGGCAGAGACCGCCAACGTCTAGAAGACATAGCCAATGGCTCCTGGCAATCAGCCAGAGGTTTGGTTCCAGACCCTGGTGCATCCAGGTCAAATACAAGGGAAATGACAGATTTGCTGGGCAGGTCAAAGAATTTGATCTTGCCACCCTTGAGGTCTTGGCGTGCACTGAAAGGGTTGACTTTTGGGGTACAGGTAGCACCATCTCGTGGCCGGTAGTAAGGGTCCAAGACACTGACTGTACGTGGAGGTTTACGAGAGAAAATGTCTGACTGGCTTCGAGACAGCCAGATAGTACGTCTTGGACGTGGAGACTTATGGGGGATTTTGTCATCCAATGAACTGAGTCGCTTCCCTCCAGGCATTTCCAATAGTCCTGAAGAACAGTAAGCCTGTGTTATTCGGTCAGTATAAGCAGCACTTTATTATAGTTCTCGTGAGGAAGGCAAGGTAGGTAGTATTCCCATTTTATCAATAAGAAAAGAGGGAAGCAACACGCCAGGTCACAACTATAAGACCACCTAGTACTTAACTGTCCATGACCAGTCCCCTCCCACTCCCCAGGGGGAGACTTCTCAGTCTCACTTGTGTCTTCTGGGTCAGGTTTGGGTATCTGGATCTGATCTCTTACCTTTAGCTGTGGGCTGCAGCTTCCTATCCCTTTCCAGCTCTTCTTCCTGTAGGCGGCTCATAATTTCCTTTAGGATCTTCCCAATTTCCTCAAAGGATGGGCGCAGCTTGGGGTCCATCTGCAGGCATCCATACCAGCCATGAGCCTTATACTGCACTTTTCACCCCAAAGATGAAATCTGAAACTGTTTTCTGGCATCTTTTTAAGATTCAGGTTGGGAAACTAAAGTTTTCCCTTGCATTAGGACTGGCTGTTGCTATAGTTCAACACATTAAAACCTGACAAAGCTTGGCCAGACTCAGGGCATTGTCAGGAGTCTACCCCAGGCTGAGGCCTGAAAACTACAAGGCAGTTTTTTCTTTCTTTGCCCAGGGCACTCTGGAGAGCCTATATAGACGACAGTAGGTAATATGGTTGGTGTTGCACATCTGGGGAAAATACTGCCATGCTCCTTATTAGATTAATCTGGAGCATCTCCCTACAGTCCCAATCAAATGAGAAGGGCTCAGCACCTGACCAAAACCAGGTGAAGGAAGACACTCACATTACAGCAGTTGAAGGTGAGCTGCAAAAACTCTGGGGGGCAGTCTCCTACCATGTGCTGGAAAGCATCATAATCCAGCCCGAAATTCTGTGGATGATTAAGGTGGAGAAGTGTACAAGGCATGAATAGATAAGTCATTAATCACACATACTCACCCTGGCCTACTTAGAAGAGGTTGGGAACTGCCTCAGAAGTAGCTACAGAGTAGATTCGGCAACTCCACCCCAAGGATAAAACTTCCATAACCAAACCAACCCCATCCCTGTGGTGCTGGTCCCAAGCCAGCAGCTCACCTCTGTTCGAGGAAGATAGTCTGGATCAGCTTGGATACGGGCGATGATCTCGCAGAGGATGATCCCATAAGAGAACACATCTGCCTGGTAGGTGGTCAGAACAGTTTCCTCTCTGGAGTAAGGAGTGGGACATCTTCCCTGCCCCAACCCCATCTCTTAATAGCCTAGGTCTGGGCTACATTACCCATATTCCATTGAAGTCACCCACTGGGTAAGAGCATCCAGATGCTTGCCCTATACTTAGCAGGCAGGATGTAGCTCCTTACCTGGGCCACAAAGGATAATCAAGCCTTGAGATTTCCAGACTTACCTTCTCATTATAAGGTTCATCTCGGAGAACCTCAGGTGCCATCCAGAAAGGTGAGCCCACCACAGCCAGCTTCTCACTCCCTGTACTGTGAAGTAAAGAAACCTTGCCAGTGACTGGCCCAATGGGAATTAACAAAAAAGTGAGGTTTCACATAGCTTGGACTATATATAATGGGGCTCTTGGTCCTCCAGCCATCTACTGAGTTCTGGGATATCAGGATGCACCACCATGCTGGTCTGTGTGGTGTTGGGATGTTCTCAGGGCTTTGTGCATTCCAGGCAAACAAGCACTATACTAACTGGGCTATGTTATCCCCAGCCCTTGACTCTTTATTATTTGTTGATACAGAGGCTCAAAGTCCTTGTGGACTCAAAACTTGCAGTTATCCTCCTGCCTCTGCCTTGAAAGTACTGATGTGTGCCACTATGCTTGACTACACAATCAGACCGTTTGATGGTTTGGGTTTTGTGGCTCCCAAGGGTGGGTTTAGACTTGGATGGGTCAAGTCAATGAACTTGAGCTGTGGCGAGGTTCTGACCTTTGGGAAAGAAGCTGGAGTTACCCTTAGTTTTAACCATTGTCTATGGCCTTTGGGCTACTCACCTAGCATCAGGAATCTTCTCAGCCAGGCCAAAATCAGCTACCACTGCAGAGTAACCATTTTCATCTCTTTTTATCAGGCAGTTCTAAAGTTCCCAAAGAAGAGGAAAATAAGGTGGTTTAGAAGTAGGATTGGCCAGCATATAGTTATTCTCATGTCTCCCTACCAGAGCACCTTGTCCTGTTTCTTGGAAAACCGCACACTTTGCCTGATCCCAAGGTCAAAAGTGAGGGTTTTGAAACAGCAAATAAGGTTGGTGTGATAGCATACCCTTTAATCTCAATACTGGGGAGGCAGTGAGTTCCAGGCTAGCCAGGGTATATAATGAGACCCTATGTGATGGCTGTTACTGTCAAGTTGACTAATTAATTAATCTGGAATTAATTAAAACCCAAGTCACTGGGGACACCTCTAAGGGATCTTTTTCTTAAATTATTTCAAACGGGAAGACCCACCTTTACCTGAGTTACACCCTCTGCTGACAGCCTATTTGAAGGACATGGAAGAAGGAAGCTTGCCCTCACTCTCACTGGCATTAGAACCTACTTCTTTTGAGGATCTGGAGTGTACTGAAGACCAGCTGAGACACAGAGCCTTGTAGACTGAACAGCTACTGGATTCTTGGACCTTCTGTTGGTAGGCAGCCATTGTTGGACTAGCTAGACAGCCTGTAAGCCATTCTAAGAAATAACTTATTCATTCTGTAAGTTCTATTCCTCTAGAGCAGTGGTTCTAAATCTTCCTGATGCTCTGACCCTTTAATACCATTCCTCATGTTGTGGTGACCCCAACCATAAAGTCACTTTTGTTGCTACTCCATAATTGTAATTTTGCTACTGTTATGAAAGTAAATACTTTGGGAAATGGAGGTTTGCCAAAGTGAGACCCCATTTCTCTAATACACTCTGTCTCAAAAAACAAAAAGTCAGACAATTTAATCCTTAAAACCGTTTTCATTTTCTTATGTATATTGATATTTTGCCTTCATTAGTCTCTGTGAGGATGTCAGATCACCTGGATCTGGAGTTATGATTGTAAGCTCCATGTGGGTGCTGGGAATTGAACCTGAATCCTCTGGAAGAACAGTCAGTGCTCTTAACCACTGAGTTATTTCTCTAGCTTTGTTTTTTGTTGTTTGGTTTTTTTTTTTTCACCTAAATTTTAATTTAAGCAACTTACTCCCACAAGCAAAGGGATGGAATCAGTATATAATGGTCTTCATTTGATCCAAGAAAATGTGTGCTTGAAGTCCCATACAGTTTTCTAAATTATAGTCAAAATCTCTCTATTCATTTTCATAGCATGCCAGAAGTAGGTTCATGTGATGATAATGGAAGACAGAACAGTCACCATCTCCCCAGGGGAAAGGAAAATCTGGTCCTAATGTAGAGCTGGAGGTAGGCAATGAATTCTGACCAGTCATGCATGGTAATGTCATTCTGTGTGACACCTCCCCCCCCCCCCCCCCCCCCCCCGTGTGTGTGTGTGTGTGTGTGTGTGTGTGTGTGTGTGTGTGTGTTTCAGCCTTAGCTCTCTTAGAATTCTGACCAGTCATGCATGGTAATGTCATTCTGTGTGACCCCCCCCCCCCCCCCCCCCGTGTGTGTGTGTGTGTGTGTGTGTGTGTGTGTGTGTGTGTGTGTGTGTGTGTGTGTGTGTGTGTGTGTGTGTGTGTGTGTGTGTGTGTGTGTGTGTGTGTGTGTGTGTGTTTCAGCCTTAGCTCTCTTAGAATTAGCTCTGTAGACCATGCTGGCCTCTGCCTTCTGAGTGCTGGGATTAAAGGCACACACCGCCACCACCCAGCTACATGCAATATTCTTAATCCCATCTAGGGCAGTGTGACAAAGTAGATGGGGAACTTCTACATTCCTCACAGTGGACACCAATCAGAATGGGCAGGACTACCCTAGTAGCTAGGAAACCCAGGATTCAAACATGGCCACTACTTTTTTGTGTGGATTTGAGACAGAATCTCACTATGCAGCCTTGGCTGGCCTGAAATTTGAAATGTAGAACATGTTAGTCTCTGGCTCATGGAGATCTGCCTGCCTCTTCTTCCCAAGCACTGGGGTTAAGGGTATGAGCCTCCATCCCCTACCTGAACTGTTTTATTACTACAACTACTACTATTATTAGTCATTCGTTGGTTGATTGGTTGGTTTTTCAAGTCAGTTTCTCTGTGTAACAACTCAGGCTGTCCAGGAACTCACAGAGATCCACCTGCTTCTGCTTTGGGTGCTGGGATTAAAGGGCCACCACAACTAGGCTTAGTTTATTTTTTTAAATGAGGTTTGATAGAACCCAGGTTGGTCTAGAATTTAGTATGTATCTGAGGAACACCTTAATCCACCTGTGTCCACTTCCCAAGTGCTGAATTTCCAAAGCACAAATGTTATTTGTTTCATTTTTTTAAGGATTTACTTTATTTTTACTATGTATAGATGAGGAAGATGACTGTAGAGATGAATACAGGGGCCTATGGAGGCCAGAAGAGGATGTTGCTTCCCTTGGAACTGGAGTTACAGACAGTGGTAAACCATCTGACATGTGTTGGGAACTGAACTCAAGTCCACTCCAGAAGCAGTACATACTCATAACTGCTGAGCCATCTCTCCAGCTCATATCCTTGTTTTCTAAGTACTAAGCATGGTCTTAAGTATCAAAGATATTTCTCAGTGGTACAATGTGTGCCTAGCTTGCATATTCTTGGTTCAGTCTCTAGCATCCATCCATCAAAACTATAAACTGGCCCACTTTCCACATTTCTATGCCTGGTGCTGCTATATAACACACCTTTCCCAAACGTGTCACAAGTGACCTAGATAAGCCTGGACTTACAAAGCTTTAAGAATCCCTTTATGTCTTTTATCTTTCTTCATATTTTTCCTTTCTTCCATTTGGAGTATTTTCTGATACCTATGCACGTGCATGTGTGAGTGTGTGTCTGTTACTAGGGTTAAACTCCTACAGTCAGAACACCTCAAGAGTGGGTTCTGTTTTAAGCTTTCCTTGGTAGCCAGTTGTGAAGAAGCTAAGGACATGGTACTGAATGAATGCTGCTATATCTAGAGAAAGGATGAACCCAAACCATCTATAAATAACCCAAGCTTCAACTAGCTCTCCCCAAATAGCTGCAATGAACTGACACTGCAGGCTCAGGAAGCCCTGCACCCCACCTGCTCTTCCACAGGCAGCAGAGAGCAGGAGTTCTCAGTTTACAGAACATTGTGGGGCCAGCAAGGCCCTATCTGACCCAGCCTAGTTCTCCCTCCTTCTCTGTTGCTGTCTGGCCAAGTCACCTCTGGTTTATTGTTCACACATTAATTGCTTCTTTTGACCTTGACGTGCTCACACTATTCTTCCCTGAGCTAAAAGGAACCTGCTATTTCATCAGAATCAATCTTGAACTCTAGAGAAATGAACCGGGTGGCTTCCAAGGACTGTCCTTGTGCTCATCCTGACTTGCTGCTCCACCCCAAGTTCTGCTGGATCAGCACTCAAGATCTCTGTGTCTATGAAAAGATGGGGCCCTATGCCAACTGATTAGCTAAGGCTCCAGGTGAGGTCACTAAGCCCATGAGGCAGCTCATATCCATCCCTCACTTCTTTCCCTCATCCTCTTCCTGGTTCACCAACAACTCAGACTTCTGTCTCCAGGTTTGATTGTCTGATTTACGGTTTTCAGAGATTCTGACTAGGTGTGGTGGCACACACCTTTAATCTCGGTGCTTGGAGGCAGAGTCAGGAGGATCTCAGTGAGTTGGGGGCTAGCCTGGTTTATACAGTGAGCTCCAAAACAGCTAGTGCTAAATAGTGAGACCCTGTTTCAGAAGAGGGGGAAAAAAAGTAATAGCTACAGGTGCCCTGACAGCTATTCCTGTATCTCTCAAGCTTCCCCATTCCTGTTTTCAGACAGAACCTCACATGTAGCTCGCTGGCCTTGAACTTGGGATCCTCCAGCTCCATCTACCCTCAGCTACCCTGAATGCCATGACTAGATTACAAATATGAGCCATCATACTCTGGTACGCATGTGTATAGGCATGCCCATGGCAAACATGTGGAAGTCAGCAAGGCAACTTTGTAAGAGTCAGTTTTATACAGCATGTGGGCAGAACTCAGGTCATCAAGCTTGGTGACAAGTACTTTTACCCCCTGAGCCATCTCTGTGTTTACTCCATCTTCTGATACATTTATGTTAAAGGTATGCCCTACCACCACCAGGCCATTTGTGCCCTTTAAATGTATTTATTGTTAGAAAGTATGTGTACATCTACATCTATGTATGTAAGAATACAGGTACCTGTAGAGGCCAGAGGTGTTAGATCCCATGGAGCTGTAATTACAGGTAGCTGTGATGCCAGACATGGAACCAAACATGAATCCACTTAAGAGTGAAGCCCTGAGGCTGGAGAGAAGGCTCAGAGATGAAGAGTGCATACTGCAGCCTGGGATGGTGGTGCACACCTTGATCCCAGTGCTCAGAAGGCAGAGGCAGGCAGATCTTTGTCAGTTCAGGGCCAGCCTACAGATGGAGTTCCAGGACTACAGAAAAACCTGTCTAAGGGGTAGGGGGAGCTCATTCTGCTCTTGCTGGGAAACAGAGTTCAGTTCCCAACACCCAAGCTGAGTGGTTTACAACCTCCAATAACTCCAGCTCCAGTGAAACAGCTGCACTCATATTCATACACAGGCATACACACAACATATATAATAAAAATGAACAACTGATGTCCTGAAGTAGATTAGTGCTGCAGTGATGCTATGAAGAGCTTTAAAAACAGACAGTTTATTAACACCATCTAGAGGTGATCATTTATTAGACTTCCAATAGTGAACGGTGTAACTATTTCAGCCTTGACTATTCACAGCTTGTTTGTGCTCAGTCCCAATACTGCCTGAAGTCAGGAAAGTCCCACTGTGAAGGGTGAGTTCGAATTATGAAATGTACCTTTAGATCCTGGGTGTTTTGTTTGTTCTGTTGGTGGTATTGCCTCTACCATGGTGTAAAAGCCAATCCAGGTAGTCTAGGCCACGCAACCAGTAGGGAAAATGACAATTTTCATTGTAAAGGAAGCTTGAATTAAGAATGAATTGTGGCCACGTGGTGATGGGGCACACCTTCAATCCCAGCACTCAGGAGGGAGAGGCAGGTGGATCTCTGAGTTCCAGGATAGCCAGAGCTACACAAAGAAACACTTGTCTTGAAAACAAAATAACAAAAAGAATGAATTGGGGCTGAAGAGATGTCTTGGTGCTTAAGAAAACATGTTTTGGGCCAGAGAGATCGCTCAACTATAGGAACACTGGCTGCTCTTCTAAAGGACCTGAGTTCAATTCCCAGCAACCACAGGGCAGCTCACAACTGTCTGTCTGTAACTCCTGTTCCAGACATACATGCAGGCAAAACAACAACACCCACAAAAAAAAAAAAAAAAAAGAAAGAAAGAAAAACAAAACAAAGAAAAAAACCTGTTGCTCTGCAGAGAACTGGGGTTTCAGTTCACAGTACCCACTTGGTAGTTAATAACCATCTGTAACTCTAGTTCCAAGAATTCTGATTTCTTCTAGCATCTAGTGTACAAATATATGCAGGCAAAATGCTCGTACACATAAATAAAATTTAAATATATCTTAAACTGGGTATGGCAGTTAATGCTTTTAATCCCTGCACTCAGAAGGCAGGGGAAGCCATAACAACAACAAAAGGGCTGGAGAGACGTAAGCAGTGAAGAACACTGCTCCAGAGGACCCAGGTTCAATTCCTGGTACCCATATGGCATCTCACAACTGCCTGTATGTAACTCAAGTTCCAGGAGATCTGACACCCTCACCTTGTCTAAACCCAAGATGGTATAGCCTAGAAACAAGGAGTTGCTGTGTGTGGTGGTACAAGTCTGTAATCCAGTGCCTAGGAGACAGAGACATAAGGATTACCCTTTTAAAGTCAGCCAGGGTTCCTTAAAAAAGGAATTGTTATAAATTCCTAGGTTTTTTTGTTTTGTTTTTATGTGTATGTGTGTTTTGCCTGAAAATATGTCTGAACACCATGTTCATACAGTGCCTGCAGAGGCCAGAAGAGGGCACTGGATCACAGAAGGTTGTTGAGCCACCATGTTGAAGTTGGGAATGGGACCTGAGTGCTCTGTGAGAGCAGTCAGCGCTCTCAATGGCTGAGCCATCTTTCTAGCCCTTCCAACATTTTGTTTTAAGCACACAGATAAAGAGAATACGTACTTTTCTTTCGTATAAGGAAAATCAAAGGCTGGTTGATCTTACTCAGCAGTCCTTCTAGGCTTATTTTAGTTTGGTCATTTTGTTTATTTGGTCTTTTTATTTGTTTGGTTTAGTTTTAGGAAAGAAACCAGACAGCCTGAGCTAGCCTCAAACTGTAATCATCATATCTCACCCTCACAAGCACTGGAATTATAACATTCCCATCTATGTCCAGAGAACTTATTCATTTTTACAAGTACAAAAAGAACACTAACCCAGATGACAAAGTATTTTCAGAGTACAGAAAGGGAATATGCTACACTGCTGAGGAACAGGAAATTTTCTTCTAGGAAGCTTTACCATTTTGGCCTAGAGTGATATCTCCTGTGATAAAAGCCTAGTTCAACTATAAAACTATAAAATACTGTTCTATTCTTTGGCTCTCTCCCCACCCCCGGCAACTATAAGTTAGAAATTCCCCTTTTCTGTTATTTTTCCGTTCATGAATCCAGGCATAGGAAACATTCATGAAGGCATGGGAGATAACTTGTAAATTTATTCTACTTTAGAACAATACTTTTAGTAGAAAGCCAAAGATCTGATTTTGGTTGCATGCATGAGTGTGTGCATGTGTATATGTGGGGTAAAGTGACTATTATTCTTGGATATATATGAAACTCCTATACTCAAGGGCTGGAGAGATGGCATAGCAGAAGAGCACTGGCTGTTCTTACAGAAGACCCAGGTTTGTTTCCCAGCACCCACATGCCAGCTTACAATACAAGAACTCCAGTTCCATGGTATCTGATACCCTCTTCTGACCTCTTCATCCAGGCATGCACATGGTGCATATATATTCATGCAGGCAAATATTCATACATATAAAATGAAACCTCTAACAAACCTTAGAAGACTTTAATTTGGCTCTTGTGCAGATGGCATACTAAGTACCCTAGGTGGCCTTCCAGTTCCTCCACTAGCTCAAGTAATATTATGTAAAAATCTTGTCATGGAGCCAGGAGGTAGTGGAGAACGCCTCTAGTCCCAGCACTTAGAAGGCAGAGGCAGGTGAATCTCTATGAGTTCGAGGCCAGCCTGATTTACAGATCAAGTTCTAGGGCAGCCAGGGCTACACAGAGAAACCCTGTCTCAAAAACCAAAACAAACAAAAAAGCCTTGTCATTGAAGTATCCTAGGGATATTCAGCCCTCAAGTTCCTGCTTTATAACAAGGCCAACTTTCTCTGAAAGAAACTCTTTTCTAACCTGGTCTCACAGCAGTCTGGACAACAAAACAATACAGGGACCAGCTAACATCAAAGAAGAACTGGCTGAATGGCAGAAACTCAATCACACAATAGAAATGGGTCAGTACACGGCGGCCCACCGGGCACTCCAAACTTTCATTCACTTGACTCACTATCACCCAACTCTGCTCCTAGTTGAGAGCTGCTTCCTCCTGGAGGTCATGGAAGAGAAAATTGATAGGGCTCCACAGCTCCCATGTGTTTCTGCAGCACACATTCAGGAGACCAAATACAAAGGCCCTCAAGATGTGTGTATCAAAGGTGCCTGAGCTGAAAAGACAGAGGCTTGTTTGGTTTTGATTTTTAGGACCTCTAGTCTGGCCTTGCGCTCTCTGTAGTTGAGAATGAACTTGAACTTCTATCCAGTGCTGGGCGGGGATCGAATCTTTGTGCATGCTAAGCAAGTACCCTACCAAATAAGCTATACCCTTAGCTTAGACAGAAGCTTTCTAAGGATTAACTGTATCAAATATTAGACTATGTTTTGATTAAAAAATTAAATCTAGAATAGAGAACCCCATATTTCTAGGTTCTTAAATAATTGTTGTTTTAGCCCTGTATTTCTCTCTCTTTTTTTAAGGGTAGGGAGCCCTGCCCCCTTTAGGATTTATTATGTTTTCACACACCAAAAGAGGGCACCAGATCTCATTCTAGATGGTTGTGAGCCATCATGTGGTTGCTGAGAATTGAACTCAGGACCTCTGGAAGAGCAGTCAGTACTCTTAACCTCTGAGCCATCTCTCCAGCCTGATTCTGTGTTTCTCAAGATTTATTAAAGTAAAGTCTTCATACCTTTGATGTGAGGTCCCGATGGAAAATGCCTTTGAAGTGAAGGTAGCTGAGGCCCACTGCTATGTCATAGCTGAGTTTCAGTCTCACAGTCCAGGGCAAATACACATCACTGTCTAGGAGTTGTTCCAGGTTCCCAGAGTTGATAAACTGCAAACAGAAGAAAAGCCCAGCTACTATTTATCAGAACTGTTTAGGTTCCTGGTAAAAGCATGGAAGAGCAAGCACCTAGAAACTACATGTATTCTCTTTAAGGATTTACTTTGTTGCTTTTCTGCCTTTTTGCCAAGACCCAATATAAAGATTTTTATGTGTATGAATGTTTGCATGTATGTATGTGTATCACATGCATGCCTGATGTTCACAGAGGCCAGAAGAGGGATCAGATCCTCTGGAACTGGAGTCAGAGATGGCTGTAGCCACCACGTGGGTTCTGGAAATGGAACCTAGATCCTCTGTAACAACAGCAAGTGGTTTTAAACACTGAGCCATCACTTCAGCCATTTGTTTTGTCTCGAGGTAGCCTGTTGGCATAATCTTTTTGTACACTATATGAAGATGTGTCTGTCTTTTCTCGCCTGCCTAAGGTAACTTCTGATTAGTCAGCCAAAAGCTAGGCAGGAAAGAATAGGTGGGGCTTCCATGCAAAGATAGGATCTGGGAAGGAATCTGAAGGGCAGAGGATTTGACAGCAAGGTGTGGAGGAAGTCAGACACTCTGTACCCTCAGTAGAGGAAAGTAAAGAGCCACATGGAAAAACACAGATTAATAATAAAATAATAATAATTTGATAAGATACAAGCTTTAGAATTTACGTTTTAAGAGCTAGCTGGGAACAAACCTAAGCCAAGGCCAAGCTTTTATAACTCATAAAAAGTTTCAGTGTCATCATTTGGAAGCTGGTGGTCCAAAGAAAGACCTGTTACGGTTAGTGTTTCATGTAGCACAGGCTGGCCTCAAATTCACTGTGTAGCCAGGGATGACTTTGAATTCAGACTCCTTGCCCCTACCTCCCAAAGTGCTGGAATTGCAGGCATGTACCATCATGCCTGGCTCTTTTCTAAATTAAAAAAAAATTGTTTGTTTGTTTGAGACTATGTAGTCTTAGCTGTCCTGAAACCCAGTTTTTAGAGCAGGCTGTCTTTAAACTTGGAGATTAATTCAGGACCTCTGTTTCCTGGATGCGGGGATTAAAAGTACCACTACAGACAAGATTCCTTTTTATTATAGTTATGTGTATGTGGGTCAGTATGAGTCTAATGCCAGATGTGTCAGTCACTTGAGGAATCCAGAAGAGAGTGTCAGGTCCCTTTGGAGTTGGAGTGTCTGCGAGCTGCCTCGGATTGGGTACCTGGAATTAAACTTGTTCAGTGCTCTTAACTGCTAAGCCATCTCTCCAGCTCCCCAGTCCCACCAAATACCTTTTGAAAAGTCATTTTATGGCCTGCTGTGGTAGCATACACCTTTAATCCCAACACTTGGGAGGAAGAGGCAGGTGGGCCTCTGTTTGAAGCCAGCTTGGTCTACAAATTGAGTTTCAGGGCAGCCAAGGCTGCATAGAGAAACCCTGATTCAAACAACAACAAGAAAACATTTTATACCAGGCATGGCACCTCATGGCTGTAACCCCAGCATCCACAAGGCAGAAAAGAAGCAGGAGGATTACCATGAGCTTAAGGTCAGCCTGGCCTACATAGTGAGTGCTAAGCCTACTACAAAGTGAGACCTTGTCTTAGAAAAGAAAAGGGGAAAAAAAAAAAAAAAAAAAAAAGAGGAACTAAGTCTAGTAGGAGACTAACACTTAGAAAGTAATAATCTTGAGCTAGGGTGATGGTCACTGATGCCAAGTAATAAGGGATGCAAAGGCAAAGTTCAAAGAAAAAGACAAATTTGAGCAAGAAAGCATGGCAGCACATGCCATGATGCCAGTGTTTAAGAAATAAATTCAGGAGAATCAAGAGTTTGAGTCTAGGGGCTTGAGAGATGGCTCAGTGGTTAAGAGCACTGGTTGCTCTACCTGAGGACCCTGGATGAATTTCCAGCACCCACACGGCAGCTCACAACTGTCTGTAAACTCCAAGATCTGACCCTCCACACAGACATACACCTAGGCAAAACACCAATGTACATAAAATAAGGATAAATAAAAAAATTTTTTTTTTTAAGAAAAAGAGTTTGAGTCTAACCTGAGCTACAGGAGATTCACTACCCCCCACCCCCACCCCCGACACATACCACAGCCAGGTTTGGTGGCATATGCCTTTAATTCCAGCACTTAGGAGACAGAGGCAGGTAGATCTCTCTGGTCTACACAGTCTGTCTCAAAACAAACAAAACAAAAACCAAACAAACAAAAACCATATCAGACTCAGTTTCGGTTTAATGGTTAAGACCAGAGTTAGACCAAAGTCAGCTGAATAGGAAGAGACAGGGCTGAAGAACTAAAGAATGTATTTCCCCAAGAAATCTGTTGCTCTCCATTAGTCCCACATATCCCTGAAGCCTTGTGTGGTTTTTGCCATTTGGTTTGTTTGGAACCGTTCTTACTATGTAGCCTAGCCTGGATCCTCCTTCCCCAACTTTCCAAATGCCACAGTACACGTAGATGCCAGCTCTGTGATTATTTTTAATGAAAAAAAGAAGAGTCATGTGTACGGATGCTTTGCTTATATGTATGCATGTGCACCACCTGTGAACCTTAGAGGTCAGAAGAGGGCATTGGAGCTCCTGGAACTGGAGTTATGGATGGTTGTGAGCCACCATGTAAGCAGTGGGCACTGAGCCTGAGCTCTCAGCAAGAACAAATGCTCTTAACTTCTGAACCAACGCTCCAGTCCCCTGTGATACTTTTGTTGTTGTTGTTTTAAGACAGAGTTTCTCTGTGTAGCCCTGGCTCTTCTGGAACTCAGCTTGTAGACCAGGCTGGCCTCAAACTCATGTAAATCCAGCTGCCTCTTCCTCCTGAGTGGTGGGACTAAAAGTGTGTGCCACCATGCCCAGCATAATTTTTTTAAGACCAAAGAAGTATCTGGGTGTGGAAGTATATGCCTTTAATTCCAGCTCTTGGGAGGCAGATCTCCAAGTTTCAGGCCAGATAGTGCTACACAGTGAGACCTTGTCCAAGAGGGAATAAGAGCAAAACAGTATATTTACATAGAGAACACAATAACAGCAATTAATTTTTTTGGTATTTATATAGTGATTGTATTGAACCAAACACTTCTAAAAACTGTGTACACATTATCTCATTTAATCTATACAGCAGCCATACATGGTAAGTGCACTATGGGCTGAGTACCCTTATCTAGCATGTTTAGGACCAAGAGTATTTCCTATTTCATTGTTTTCTAATTTTGGAACATGTACATAAACTTATCTGCATTACTCTCATATTACAAAAGACATTTAAAGGTTAAGCAAGGTTATTCAACTATTAAGGGGAGACTCAAGCAGACAATAGAGTCTGACTCCCAAGTATATATTCCTACAACTACATTCATCATACAAGGAGTTAGAGGTCACAGAATTTGAATGAGATAACTCCATATAGAACAGGAACTCAAAAGTGAATTTACTTAACCCTTTCAAGATAGGTTATCTCCCTCCTCTTTCCAAGGGAGAAGTGGAAACACTCCACAAGTGTAATGAGTATACATTTTTAGAATATGACACCGAACTTAACAAAGAACTAGAGGACCTGATGATATAATGAGCAAGACATTTGAATTCAAGTCGTTATTCCTTCTAATTAAATTCCATTTAATTTTTAAAAATCAATAAGGTTAGCTGTCCTTCAGTTTTCCCATCGATCAGTAGGCACACCTTGTTCACTAGTTTAATGTTGTTTTACATGAGAATATAATAAAATGTGATGTGCTCAGAAAACATGGTAATAGAATAGAAGCATCAAAAGAAACCAGTTGGGGGCAGCACCACACAGCACATCATCCCTGAATGAAGCAGAGGGGGTTTGGGGGGGTGGTAATGCAAAGAAAACAGCTAAAACAAACCTCCTAATTCTCAAAAGGAAAGGCTTTGCCTGTTTGATCCTGCTTCAAGATCCACCTTGGACATCTTACAACAGTGTATAATGGAAGCATTAGTACAATGACTTCTCACTCTAGGGAAATCTGCCCAAGTTCACAACAGAGGTGTCCATTGCTGAAAAGAAATTGAACTCGTAAACTCTAACCTATAGGGAGCAATGTGGCTAACATCTAACCATATAGGCAAGCTTCCTTAGTCTTGACAGTCAAAACATCTAAGGAAATAGTTTGTGTCTTTGACATGGTGGCAGCATGACACGGAAGGCTTGTCTTCAGGAACCACTCAGTTTACGCAGCTGTACATCAGGCAGAAGAAACAAAGCCTGGTGATGCTAGGACTCTTGATTTTGGTCCAAACAAACATATATGCATTTGAGAATATGTATCAAACCCAAGAAAGCCAGGGTGTGGTGTCTCACAGCTATGTTGTTTGAATCAGGGTTTCTCTATGTAGCCTTGAATGCCCTGAAACTCAATTTGTAGACCAAGCTGGCTTCAAACAGAGGCCCACCTGCCTCTTCCTCCCAAGAGTTGGGATTAGAGGTGTATGCTACCACAGCAGGCCATAAAATGACTTTTTAAAAGGTATTTGGTGAGACTGGGGAGCTGGAGAGATGTCTTAGCAGTTAAGAGCACCGATACTCTTAACTGCTAAAGTTAAGGCAAAGTTCAAGGCCAGCCTGGACTACGTAGTGAGTTAAAGGTTAGCCTAGGCTACATAAAAGGATTCAGTTTTAAAAGAAAGGAAGAAATGGAGGGAAGAACTAAATCCATAGACCTAGCTAGAAGGTGGAGAACAAAGAACGGATGAGGATTCAGAATGACTAGCACAGGGAGAGAGAGGTAGGAACCAGTTCTAGAGAGGGAAAACCAAGCATTTAAAAAAACAAAAAACAAAAAAGTGACAACAATCCATTTGTCTTGCCTTATGACAGAAAATATATTGGTGGGGCTGATAGACTTCTGGGCCCTCAAAACCACAACTTCTCCATGTCTCAAGACCCATGCATGCATGTATGAAGAAAGGAAGTTTGAGATCTGCCAACAAGGAAGATTTCAAGGTTGCTAAGCACTGTGTGCCCTATTAGCAGGAACATTCACTTCCCCATAGGCAATTTCCGTGCAGACTCAGCTGTGCAGCCTCTGAACAAATCCCTCTGCAGGAAAGCCCAGGCGAGAACGTATTTGCATGTTTGGCTCTGCTGGGTGGGAATCACAGATGCTATGTGTTCAGTTTTTTACAGACCATCCCCTTGGGCTGTCCTACAGAACAAGCCAATACTGCAACATATTTAAATACCTTATAGGAATTTTAACATTTCAATTTTAATTTCCTCTGAGGCAGGGTCTCCCCAGTCTAGGCTAGCCTCAAACTTGCCAGATAGCTGAGGATGAATTTTTGTTTTGTTTTTCTGAGACCTGTCTCTGTCTCCTGAGTACTGGGATTAAAGGCATGCGCTGCCACCACCTGGCCAATGTTGAACTCTTTATCTTTCGGCCTTGCCTCTCAAGTAGGAATTATAGGTATTTTAGTACCTGTTACACGAAACATATATCCACTTTACCTATACCAAAAACTGTTTCTTTTCCTATCCTAATGAAATATTATAACAGCTTTTTAATTTAATCGTCTTACTAAAAGAAGGTAGACACACATATGTTGGTAAATGGTAACTGTCTCCATAGTCACATAGAGACACAGTGTAATTTCTGGGCCAATACATTGAGAAATGAGTAAAAAGGCTAGAATTCTATATGCAGGAATCTAATATTCTCCAGGTAATTTCCTTTTCTTTCTTTTTTTTTTTTTTTAAGATGGTGTCTCATGTAGCCCAAGCTGGCTATAAAACTACTATGTAGTAAGGCTATCCTTGAACTCCTGATTTTCCTGCTTCTACCCCAACAATGCTAGGATTACAGGCATGCATTACCAGGCCTAGGCTTTCACTTAATTTGTGTTTAATATTTGACTTCCCTATAAATACCTTTCCCTTGGGTAGGTGTTATATGTATATGATAACAAGCTAACTAAGAAATATAATGTAAATAAGTGTTTATTGCTAAAGTACAAATAAATATAAAGTAAGAAAACACATACTAACCTTATTAAAAATTCACCACCATTGGGCCATCAAGATGGCTCAGCAGTGAAGTGATTGCAATCCAAGTCTGATAACCTGAGTTCAATCCCTGGAGCCCACACACAGGTAGGAGAGAACAGACTACACAGCTGTCCTCTGACTTACATACATTTGCAAATGCTTCTCCCAAAACACACATCATTCATATAACACAATAATAACAATAAAAATTGAAAATCACACACACATTTAAGTGGATAATTAGCTTGCCATTTAAGAAGATTAACTCTGATGGGCATAATTATATTCTCTGGTAATCCCAACATTTGGGAGGCAGAGGCAGGTGGATTTCTGGGAGTCCAAGATGCCTAGTTGGTCTACAAAGAGAGTTCCAGGACAGCCAGAGCTACACAGTGAGATTTTGTCCATAAAAACAAACAAACAAACAAACAAACAAAAAAAGCTAATACTCAGTGTGATACTATTAAGAGAATTATCTTTAGTAGTGCTTGAATAGTACGGGTGAAATCCTGTAAATTCAAAGCCAGCCTGGTCTAAAAATTCCAGGTCCGCTTAAAGCTACATAGTAAAACCCTATCTCAGAAACAAACAAACAAAAAAACCTGTGTTGGTCTGTCTATCTTTGTAACTACCCCTCACCACTCTAGATGCTGAAGTTGGAGGATCATTTGAGCTTATGAATTCAAAACCATTGGCATCATAGCAGTACCCTTCCTCAAAAGAACTAAACAAAAAGTCAGTCTTCAGTGTCACACATCAGTCTCTGTGAGTTCCAGGTCGGTGAGGGTTACATATTGATGAAAAGGTTCTGTACCTCATAAGCCTCTCAGCCACAGTGCAGTAATCCAGATCTGAATTAGAAAAAGCTCCAGTTTAATGGGTAAAATGCTCCTGGATGATTCTCCAGCCCCCCAGAGAGAAGGAAGAATGATGGAAAAACCATGTGTCTGTTTTCTGTGGTACAGTTTAAATATCCTGTAGGAGTGGTGTTGAGCATCTCTGGGGTAGGAGCCATATTCAGTGGGGCTTTGTGAGGGGCACAGCCTGGGGAGGTGGGGCTTCTACTTAATCATCCTAGATTCCTTGGGTATATGAGGCTGAGGTGGAGCTTCCACCAGAAACTTGAGACCCTATTTCAAAAAAAACAAAAAACAAAAACAAATTCTAGAAATTGTCTTTTTTTTTTTTTTACTTGTTTTGCTTTTTTGTTTTTAATTATGTGTATTCATATGTATATGTGAATGTATATTATATACGTATATTCATTCTGTTCATGTGAAAATGAGTGCATGTGCCTATGAAGGCCACGAGAAGGCACATGATGCATACCACTACTACCTGGCCCTCTTTCAAACTCTTGAATAGTTATTTTCTACTTTTCAACAAATATATTTATCTGGCCAGAACCTGAAGCACTTCCTTAAGGAGGTAAATGCTGCCAACTATGTGGCAAAGGTCACTTACAGTATTCTAAGTTAGCAGGACTGTGCTGAGACTGTCCATACAGCTACCCAAACAAATCCTAAAAATCTTTAAAGTGAAAACACTAAAGTCAAGCTGCTAGTCTTAGTTCACAGTTCAGTCCAGACCACATCTAATAGAACAAACATCCATTCTGTAGTAGTTTCTGGCCTGGCAGAGCCATAAGGTCCAGACTGCCTGCAGCTGCTTAGTCCCATTAAATACACAAAGGCCTATATTACTTACAAACTGTTGGGCTTATGGCTCAGGCTTATTGCTAGCTAGCTCTTAGAACTTAACCCATTTCTACTAATCTGTGTTTTGCTACATGGTTCATGGCTTACCTAAATTTGTACATCTTGCTCTCTTGGTGACAGACAGCAGCCATCTCTATCTGACTCTGCCCTCCTTTATCTGTGCTTGGATATCCTGCCTGCCTATAAGATGCTTTGCCACATGCTAGAACAGTTACTTTATTATCCAATGGTAATTCACAGCATACAGAAAGACATTCCACATCACCAATCTTTATTACCCTGCCTCCCAAGCATTGAAACTATAAAACATACCTCACCGAGATAATCTTCCTGAAATGTCAATCTGAGGCTACTCCCACATTCAGTAATTCAATGATCTTCTGTTACTCTTGGATTAAAACTCAAAATCCCAGCAGACAAAAAGTAGAGCAAAGGCTCAGCAATTACTAAAGACATAAATTAGGGTGATGTAGCTACAAGCCTAAGCAGACTGAGGACTGCCAGCAACCACTAGAATGAAGAAAGAACAAAGAAGAACCTCTCAACAGCCCTGAGAGGGAAAAATCACCCTGCCATCACTTTGATTTGGTCTTCTTATGTCAGCACTGTGTATGTCAGAGTGTGTTATACATCACTCATTTTGTAGTGTTTATTTGGGCACTCCTAGAAAACTAATACATGATCCAGATCATTTGGGGCTAGGTATAGTATCCCAGGCCTGTAACTTTAGCACTAAGAGGGCTGAAACAGGAGGTGTGTGAATGCAAGCCCAGCCTGGAGAGATGACTGAGCAGGTTTTACACGTCACCTAACCTGAGGACTTAAGTTGGATCTCTGGGAACCCCATGCTAGAAAGATATTGCCCCTGTACTCATGCTGTGGTATCTGTGTATGCTTACTCTCTATCCCTCTCTCTAAATGTAATTTTTAAAATGAATGAATGAATGAATGAATGGGTTGAAGAGATAGCTCAGCGATTAATTCTATCAAGCCAAGTGGTGGTGCATAACTTTAAACCCAGCACTCAGAAGGCAAAGACAGGCAGATCTCTGAGTTTTAGGCCAGCTTGATCTGTAGAACCTGGTCTACCAGGACAGTCAGGGCTACACAGAGAAACCTTGTCTTAAAAAAAAAAAAAAAAAAAATCTATCATAGTAACAGTTGCTATAAAGATTGCCAACATAGTGATAATGTTCCTTTTATTTAGGGACAGTTTCAAATGAGACTGTTAATGGTGATGCACCATGCTTCAGGGCCTTATGAAGGCTACATGCCTTACTCCTTTCCCAGATATATGAAACTATTACCTTTTGTTTCAATGAAAATGTTAATACCAAAGATGGGAGGAGAAAGACTACCAACCCAAATCATCCTGGCCAAATTAATTAAATCAAGCTTTTTAGTTCTCATTCAAAGGCTACCTCCTCCTAAGGCAGAGTTCAGGAGTCAGTATTGGATGTGAGGAAGACAAAGTTTTATAGCTCAAGGGCAGGGGGTTTCTAAATGGGGGATTTGGTGAGCAAAATAGGGTTACAGGGGCTGAACATATATAACAGGTTAGTCATAATAACCTTCTGAAACAAAGGCACAATTGCAATGTGGTCCCAAAAATGTAGTTGTAACAACAGGTGGTCATAACAATATTTTGAAACAAAAGTAGGGTTGGAAGATGGTTATAATAACTTTTTGTAACAAAGACATGGTTGCAGTTTCCTGGAACAGGCAGTATAGAACCAACCATGTGTATTTAAGGTTACAGGTGGGGTATAGTCTTGAGAAACAGAGGTTGAATCATAAGCAGGAATGAACCTAGTTTGTCTTTACAATAGATGGCTTTTAAGCCTAAAATGGAGGCAAGGCTGGTTCATCAAAAACATCCTAAATTCCCAAGGCACCTCTATGATCTCATCAACTGAAATCCTATCCAATGTACCTCAAGATTCACCCCATGATCAAATTTCAATCTTTGAGGATGTAACTTCAAAGCCCACCAAAATGACATATATGGCTGCTGTAATACAATAAAGTGCCCTTCTTCCCCTGATCTCTTCATTAGCCCACATGCTTAAAGTCTATGCTATAAATCTCTTAATAAGCTCCAGTTTTACTGAAATCCTTTCTGTAGTAAAGTCATGAATCCTGAGTGACATCTCTGAAGAAGAGGTCAGGATGCTACAGGAGACAGTGTACCTGCAGCCTGCACCCCACTACTACTGACAGTATACATGTAGAACCTAGGAAAAAGAGTCAAAAGCAACTCATAAATCTCCAAATCAAGATGTTCAGAGCAGCAGTGGGAAGATATCCCAGAATCTTATCTAACTTACTATGTCATCAGTAAGTCAGAAACTGGTATCGATGTCAAATAGCCAAATCCAGGACTCCTGCTCTTTGGATGGGCCTTCTTAAAAGAGTGGCCTGGGTGACAGCCTACTTTTCAATGTGGTCTAACAATGCTTTTGTGCTAGCCACTGGATGCTTGTTGGTCTAAGCACAAAGGCTAGCAGACATCCCATCCTGCTGGCTTGCTTTAAAGAAGAAAAGAAAGCTTTGTTACTGGCCTGGGTAATTCCAGGACAGGCGCCCCAGGAACACCCTGTGGGAGGCTTATGCTCCATAGGAGCCTCCTGTTCCCAGCTAGAAGATCCACAGCCAGTGTGAGAGCATACATCTGCACATCCGCTGAGGCCTGTTTGCCACTGTACAACCTACCCTCCAGGAGACTCATCAGACAGAGCCTGCATGAGAGGAATCGAGAAAGAGGGCACATTAGTTCTGGCTACAAAGTAGCTTTTACTAACCCACATACGTATGTTTCATTTGCTTTGCTTTCTCATATGCCTCTATTCCCTCATGCAGTTTTTATTCACCCTTCCAAGCCCAGCTGGGGCCTTTATTTTGGAAAGCACTTCTTGATATCCCATCTCATACTTAGTGTCACTTGTATATCCTATACATATTGCTACTCCTAATCACAGTAAAAATCTGATGGTAGGGACCAGGTGTTTCTGAACTTTCTAAGCCTGATATCCTATGAAATGAACAATACATTTTTAAATTTTGCTTCTGAAACAGAGTTTTGCTCTATAGCCCTGGGCTCATTAGGAACGCACTATATACCCAGGCTTGGCTATGGTGATCCTGTTAACAAAGTTGTTAGGGTTAGTGCCTAAGCCCCAGGAGCTCTAACAACCTAGGACTGGCCACCAATCCTCAACAGGTCAATAAAAAGCCAAGAAGAGAGACTTCTTCTAAGTGTCCATGATGGAAAGGGGAGCAAAGAGATTCCATGACCCTTACAGTTGCTCCCACCTCCACCACCAACTCCAGCCTCCTCAAGTATATCTTAGGTCTGCATAACTAAGCATTCCTGGTCAAGGCATGGTTGCACCCATATCTGACCTACGATGTCTCTCAATGTGGTTAACAAATGGTCAGAACTGTGCCAACTCTCCTGAGAAACAAGTTCCTCAAGCAGTAGCACCAAGTTTCTGTCATTTCTTTCTCACAGCATGAAACTGCTGGGGTCCAGTCTCAACGGTCTTAAAGCCATAGGGAAAGTCTCTCATTAGAATATCTTTGCAACTAACTGGACAATTATAATCCCTTAGCCTCGGGTTCCAAAGAACTAAGATTACAAGTGTGAACCTACTTACCTGTATAAATTCAACAATAAACAAATAAAAAAAAAGAAAAAAGGAAATGCACGTAAATAAATGCAAACAGGAACTGGAGATTGGCTCTCTTCCAGAGAACTCATTTGGTTCCTAGCACCAAAGTCGAATGAGTCACAACTGGCTATAACTCAAACTCCACGGATCCAATGCCTTCTTTTGGGTTCTGTGAGCCTCCTGATACACCTGTGACAGGTGTTGGTGGTGCACCCCTTTAATCCCAGCATTTGGGAGGCAGAGGCAGGTGGATCTCTGTGAGTTTGAGGCCAGTCTGATCTACAGAATGAGTTCCAGGACAGCCAGGACTGTTTCACAGAAAAACCCTGTCTCGAAAACAAACAAACAACAATCAAAAAACCCCATGGACATATGAAAACAATTTAGAAATAAACAAATGCTCTGTCCCATCTATAGCACCACTACTATTTCTAAGACTCGGGGACCATCAGTAAAAGGGGTGGAAAGACTTTAATATCCAGAAATCCATGAGGACTGGAGCAAAACAGTGTCTTTTGGACATGACAGTAATGCTGTGCTCACAAATTCACAGAACTGTGGTTACCTGCACAACCTGTACCAGATCAAGCCAGTGAACATTTTAACACAGAGGGAGGAGGGGCTACTGAAGAGCTACTGAAGGCTGATAACCTCTAAGGGAGGAACAGGCAGTTTACTTTTGAAGGGTGTGACCCCTGGCAGATCTATGCTTATGTAATGGTTCAACACCTAAAATTATTTGGTTATTAAGAGATACTGAAAACTGTACATATTAGCAAAGAATTATGCAATGTGCCTACTCTGGTTAGGGTGTTCTTTTCCTCAAAGATATCTTAGTGCTGTGACCAAAAATCTCTGCTACCATTTAGAATCAGAGAAACCATTCCAAATATGCCTTTGAATTCCTCAGTCTTTCCATTCTTCCCACTGAGAGAAAGAAAGTCTGTCCAGCCATAGCACTTCCTTTACGGCTTCTCTGTGCTGTACACCTGGACCTTACCTGCAGAACTAGTTGTCCCCATGGCCAGGAGTCTGGCAATTGTCTCTTTCTCAGCTAACATTTCTTTTATTATATTCTAGAGACCATAGAGCTTGTCAGATTCAATATAAACTCAAATTTTGTTATTTGTCTTTTAATAATGCAGACTTTTGTCAAATTTAATAAAGGTCAATAGATGGTATAGAAAAAGATATGTGGTTGGGAGGGGTGGAGAAGTGGGGAGAGAATCTGGAAGGTGCTAGAGGAAGGAGTGAGGAGTAAATATGATCCAAATATATCATATGAAATCTTCAAAGAACAAAAAAATAATTAAAATAAATCGAGGCCCCGCAGTGGTGGTGCATGCAGAGACAGGTAGATCTCTGTGAGTTCAAGGCCATCCTGGTCTACAAAGAGAGTTGCAGGACAGCCAGGGCTACACAGAGAAACCCTGTCTTGAAAAACCAATAGATAAATAGATGGATGGATGGATGGACGGACAGGTGGACAGATAGACAGATAGACAGAAGCAGATTTAAAGTTTCTTATTGGATTTCCTCTCCCAATTCAGTGGTTAAAATGTAATTTGAAAGAGGGGTAGGGGGCTGGAGGTTAGTATGCTGTCAGTTCAATTATCAATGCTGAATAAAATTACCAGGAATTTAAGATAAAAATGGAACTAATGGATGGTTCAGGAAGTAAAAGTATTTGCCACCCAGGTGGATAATCTAAGTTTGAGTCTCAGGAAAAACAAAGTAAAAGGAGGAAACACTGGCCCTGACACATACTCACACATAAATAACCATATGAATGGAAACTCCTGAAAGGGATGTGTCTGCAGAGACCATCTGGCCGGATTAGAATTTCAGTACTCTGAAACTGGACAGTAGTGACATATGTCTTTAACCCCAGCACTCAGGAGGCAGAGGCAGGTGAATCTCTGAGTTTAAGGCCAGCCTGGTAAGATCCAGAACAGCCAGGGCTACACAGAGACCTTGTCTTCAAACAATAAAATGAAAGAGAGAGAGAGAGAGAGAGAGAGAGAGAGAGAGAGAGAGAGAGAGAGAGAGAGAGAGAGAGAGAGAGAGAGAGAGAGAGAGAAGGAAGGAAGAAGGAAAGAAGGAAGGAAGGAAGGAAGGAAGGAAGGAAGGAAGGAAGGAAGGAAGGAAGGAAGGAAGGAAGGAAGGAACAAAAAGCCAAAGAAGTGTGCGTCCTAAACTGGAGTACAGATGTTTACTCCTCAGCTGCTACAGGTTAACATATGTGCTAACATTCAGGACTGAACCCAGGGTACCATGCATGACTGGCAAGCCTTCTATTATTGATCAACATACGTATCCTCAAGACATGAACTAAATCTGGATAGACTTGACAGCTTTATACAACCTGATTTTTTTATCTTCAAATCCTGAACAACTTTATCAGAAAGCTTGTTTGGACCATACTAAAGAACACTGCTCCTTTCCTCTGGATTAACCTTTAAAGATTTTTTATTTTTTAATGTACAAGTGCTCTGTATTCATGTATGGTCTCAATGCCAGAAAAGGGCATAGATCTCATTATAGATGGTTTGTAAGCCACCAGGTGGATGCTGTGAACTCAAGGTTTTTAGAAGAGCTCCTAACTACTGAGCCTCTCTACCCCCATGAGCTTTTTTTTTTTTAATTACATTTTAGTGTGTATGTGTGTAACACATGCACCAGCTACTCACCACAAACACATGTGAACAAGAGGAAGTTGGTTATCTCTTTCCATTACATGAGTCAAAGGTATTAATATCAGGTGGTTAGGCTTGGCGACAGGAGCCTTTATGCACTGAGTCAATAGATGGCCACAGTCATGGTTTTTGTATTGTTTTTTGATTGATTTGCTTGTTTGTTTGAGACAGGGTATAGCTGCACAGCCGTGGCTATCCTGGAATTCAATCTATAGATCAAGCTGATCTCAAATTCATAGATCCGCCTGCCTCTGTCTCACTAGTGCTGGGATTAAAAGGCTGAGCCACCATGCAACCCTAATTCATTATTTTTATTTAAGTGGAAATGTGTATAGACAAGGAAGTATATATAGTATGCTTGTGCAAGAGCCCACAGAGGCCAGAGGGCATCAGATCCCCTGCTACTCCCAGGAGTTCCTGGTGGCTGTGAGCAGCCTATGAATGCTGGAACTAACCCTGGGTACTCTAGAAGGGGAGAATGAATTCAGCCACAGAACCATCTCTTCAGCCCCATATAATTTTGCTTTTTGAGACCTTGTCTTTTACTGGGACCTAGGGCATCTGGAGATTATTTCAAACTGGCTATCCAGTAAACTCTGAGGAAATTGGCCTGAATCCAATATCCCAGCACTGGAATTACAAGCTTCCATTACCACATCTAGATTTTCACATGTGTGCCCAACACTGAATGGAAAATGCTTTTTACTAACTGAACTATCACCGAAGCTCATTGTTTTGCTGTTTATTTGCTTTTTGAGATAGAATTTCAAGTATTTCAGACTGGCCTTAAACTTAATATGTATCCAAGGGCAACCTGCGACTTGTGATAATTCTACATCTACCTCCTAGATGCTAATTATACATGTGTTCCACCAAGCCTGGTTTATTCAGAGCTGGGCACATGAACCCAGGGCTTCATGCATGCTTGGAAAGTTACAACCCAAGCCCCCCGATCAACTAACTCCTTTCACCTTCTGTTTTGTACCTTCTCTTGTCTCCCCATTACCATCCGCTATGGTTGTGTAGTTCAGGAATCTCTGACTTAACTTGCTTTCTCCTCCAAACTGATCCAGAATCATCCAGACTCACCAGCTGTACTACCCCATCCTAGTCCAACTGCCATCTTCTCTCATCTTTCCTCACAGCATTCTTCTGTGGTACTACCACGGAGCTACATCCCCGGTCCATTTTGTTTTCAGAGCTGGATATCAAACCCTTACAAACACTAGGCAAGCACTCTATCACTGAGCTGCACGCTATGTCCCCCATTGCAGACTTGACTGTACAAGCCCCTTAGCTGCTCCTCCTGCTTTTGTTCTTACCCTTTTCCAGGTACCCACCACACAGGAAGCTAGGATGATTCCCTTAAAGTGCAAGTACACCCTCAGCTGTTTACTCAGAAGCCTCCAGAGGCTTCACATTCCGTCCCATGTAAAAGCTAAAATTCTTAAAGATCTAAAAGACTCTGTGATCTATGGGCATTTCCCGGCTTGTCCATACACCACAGTTCTCCTCATTGCAGACGCATCCCCTTCTTGAGTATTGACTTGCTATTCCTGCTTCCTCTCATTCTGTCCAGTGTACAGTTGGGCTCTTCTCACTTCCTTACATTTTGTCTCTTAGGTGAAGCCACATATGATGCCGAGTAAAATTTGTTTTCTCTTCTGTCCACTTCTTATTGATTATAATAGAAAATCCATGAGAGGAAAGATTTAATTTATTCATTATTGTATTCCCAGTACCTAGAAGAGCAGTGGGTACATTCTAAGAAGTAAATAAATATTTTTAAATGAATAGATGAGCCAGAGCAAGTCAGGGAACAGATCCTGTAAAGATAAAGGTAATCAACATGAGCTCTTCTGTCACTTGTCAGTGAGACTACCAGCTTCAAGTGTTTGCTTCTCTAGCCACAGGAGATACTAAATGTAAAAGCCCTTACTTGTGGAAAATGTGCTTCGTATAATTTTTTTTTTTGCTTCCTTCAGTTAGTTTTTTGTTTGTTTGTTTTAGTTTGTTTTAAGATACATAATTCTAGCTGTTGTAGAACTCACTCTATAGTCCAGGCTCAGAGATCCACCTGCCTCTGCCTCCCTAGTGCTGGGACCAAAGGCGTGCACCATCCCCACCCCAGCAGTGCTGTGTTCATTTACTAATAATCTGTAAAATATATCGAAGTGCATGGTTAGTGCTCTTATAAATGCTTGGCCAATAGCTCAGCATTATTACTAACTAGCTTTTACAACTTAACCATTTATATTAATCTGCATTCGGCCACACAGCGTTACCTCTCTTTCATCGTGCACCTCCTATTTCCTCTCATGTCTCGATCGTGTACTTTACACTGTGATTGGTTTAATAAGAAGCTGACCGGCCAATAGATGGACAAGATAAGGTTAGGCTAGAAAACTAGACTAAGGACACTGGGCAGAAGAAGAGCAGCATCAGAGGAGTTGCCAGTGAGATTTGTAGTAACCAGTAGTTAGTAATAAAGCTGAGCTATTGGCTGAGCATTATAATTAGTATTTGGGAACTAGAAATAGAAAAGTCCACCTACAGAAGACCAGGTGGCCTCAAATCTCACAGAGATCTACCTGCCTCTGCCTCCCAAGTGTTGGGATTAAAGGTGTGTGCCACCCCCGGATTTAAGGAGGCTATGATAATCAGTATTCTTAGTAGTTTCTTTAGCAAAGGTCATAAGAGCCTCCCCAGAACTGCCCCACACTTCAAAGACACAAAAGCTTTTGCTGCCAAAGTTAACCTAACACAAGACAATTAGCAGCCCTGATTTCATCAAGCTCAACGCAAATTAGGACATAGGAACACTTTGTAGGAGGTCATACAAAACAAGGGAAATAAGTAAGAGACAACTGGCAATATCACAGCACACCAAGACCCTGGAATCTGACCGATGCGCGTTTCTACAGTACATGAGTTAGGTCTCTAAGCCCATAGTTTCCTTTTACCTTAAACTAAAAAATTATAGAAGGCTTCTTTCTGTGTCTTGTTTTTCCGAGATAGTGTTTCTCTGTGAAACCCCGATTTGTAGACCAGGCTGGCCTTAAACTTAGAGATCCTTCTGCCTCTACCTCCTGAGTGCTGGGATTAAAGGCATGCACCACCACCACCCAGCCTATAGAAGACGTCTTATAAATTTGACAAAGTCAGCTCAGAAACAACACACACCAATCCATACAAACAAAAATTTCCCAAGTTAACTACTCTAACAGACCAAACTCTTCTCCTCTTGTTTCTACATCTCATGTGCTGGGACTCTTAAGTGTGAGCCACCATGCCCAGCTATTGTTAAAGAATGTGTAGGTTCACTTCTCAATCAAATATACAGAAAAACTTTCTAGATCTGGGGGTATTAATTATGAGCATATTCATTTGGAAAAATTTGGTGAGCAATACTTTCCATAGATTTGCATCTTCTGTTACATTATAACTCAGTGGAAAGCTCTTCAAAACCTAACGTGAATGGAAGCATAAGAAAAATAATGGCAAACCAGGATTCAAAGGAGAGACTTGTCACTGTGAGAAGTACACGTCTCAATAGTCAGCACGCATTAAGCAATTACACACAAGGCACTGCACTAAATGAGCCCTTTCTACTTCATACTGTCAGTGTTGTGGCCAGGTCTCCATTTTATTAGCAGCTCGTCCTGTTTAACTGCTCCCTTGCCCTTCTAGATAAAGCTTTTCCCTCTTGACCATCCACCCCCCAGTCTGTCCTCTATACCTGCTGCGACAGCTACAACACCGAGCTCAGCTCCTTTCCTCTTCCCTGTGCTCCCTACAGCAGAAACTACTAATATTTCCACTTAGCACATGAAAACATAGAGGCTCAAACAGACTCAAACCTAGGCAATCAAGACACCAAAGGTTATGTTCTCGACTTCCTCACCACTCCTGTCCTTCTGCCACATAAAAAACACAGTCTATATTCTTCATTCTGAGATAGAATCTCGCTATGTAGTCCTACCTGGCCTGGACCTATGTAGACCAGCTATGTAGACCAGGCCTGTCTCCGCCTCCTGAGTGCTGGGATTGGCCTGACCTTGTACATTCCAGCTGTCAGTAACTGTGAAAAGGACATACCTGAGGCACAGGGGACTTTCTTAAGGTATTAAGGATAATTAGCAGGCACTAAATCAACAGGAAACCATTATTCTTGCAAATTTCATTAACAAGTTTCCTTCCTAAGTTTCTTCACTTTACACATTGGTAAATACTTCTTGATGACGAATGTGAGAATGTTCTAGAACAAAGACCGTCAAACCTAGATGCTTGGGAGACTATTTTGTTTTGCTTTTTGGGTTTTGTTTTGTTTTTGAGACAGAGTCTCTCTTGGTAGCCCTGGCTATCCTGGAACTCCATATGTATATCAGGCTATCCTCGAACTCACAGAGATACACCCGGGTGCCTCTGCCTCCCATGTGCTGTTGTGCACGTATAGAATCAAAGAACAACTAGTTAAATTGCTCTCTCTAAGAAAAGATGGGATGGAGGCCGTGGACTTCTCAGCAAGGAGAGGAACTTGCCACCAGGCCTCGATGACCGCAGTTCAGTCTCCAGAACAAATGTAGAAAGAACTGACACAAGTTGTACACGGAAAAAGAGAAAGAGACATAGTCCCTGAAATCCATTAAAAGATGGAAGCAGTGACTCCACAAGGTTGTCCTCTGAGCCATGGTATATACACACAAATAATAAAATACAAAAACTAAAAATACTGGAAAAGAACCAGGTTGTGGTAGTGCACTATTTTAATTCCAGTACTTGGGAGACAGAGACAGGCAGGATCTCTGTGAGTTCAAGGCCAGTCTGGTCCACAGAGTTAGTTTCAGGACGGCCAGAGCTGTTGTACCAAGAAACTCAGTCTTGAAAAATTAAATAAATATATAAATAATTAAAAAAAAAAAAAAAAAAAAAAAAAAAGGCTCGTTTGGGGCTAGAGAGATGGCTCAGTGGTTTAGGGCAATGGCTGCTCTTCCATACACTCTGAGTTCAGTTCCCGGAACCCAAAGACCGCTCACAACTGTTTATGATGAGAGACCAAATGGCCTCATCTGATGTGCATGCCGACAAAGCATCCATATACATCAAATACATAAATAGAGCTTTAAAAAAGAGTACTGGAAAAGAAAAATATAGATGTGGGGCCTGCTGTGGTGGTATGGGGCTGCATGTTTAGGAAACTGAGGCAAGGGAACTTTCAGCACAAGACCAGCTAAGACTACATAGTAAGACCTTGTCTTAACAAAACCAAGAACATAAACGGGACCTGTTCAAACAGGTTCAACCTCTACGAATCTGTATCCAAGAAGAACTCAAGCATTTTCTTCAGCTACTAACATGGCACCTGAATTCAAGAAGCCTTTATTTGAGAGAGATACTCTGGTCTTCTAAAATGGCCACATCACATTGCCTCCAGGAAACTAGAGCAGTTGATTACAGATCACAACACTTTCCAGTGGTCTGGGAATTTGCTACCAGGAAAAGGCTTGCAGTCAAGCCATAATATCCTTTCACCTGGAAAGGAGAAATCCAGAAAACAAAAACCAGTTTTACAGTGGAATACTCAAGTTCTCAGGCTATTTTCCAAATATTATGAGGGAATATAAGAGCCAAGGCGCTGAGACTATTGTCCCAAGGCAACAAACACACTGCCATATTTTGGTGTAAATATACTTGCATGTGTGTTTTACCTACATACACAAGTAAAATAGATCTCAGCACTGAAAAAAAGGCAAAGAAATTACTTCAGCACACTTATGGAAGTCATACCTCTGTAAGTGCATGCAACTGTCCTTGATGTACACACACACCCATGAACCTGAAAAACAAAACATATTTTTTTTCAAACAAAATGTACAAGACAAAAATGAAATTCCATATGGAAAAACTAGTTGATTTTATCCAGCCATAGGAAACAATGTAATACTTGCTAAGTCCCTCTACCATCTCAATCTTGAGTACAATCTTGAGGCCAATAAGATGGCTCGGCATGTAAAGGCACTTGCCACCAAGTGTGATGACCTAGATTCAACCCCTGGGATCCACTTGATGCCAGGAGAGAACCAATGCTGCAGGGTACCTGTGCTGGCCCGTCTTATGGCAATTTGACACAAGCTGGAGTTACCTGAAAAGAAAGAGCCTTCATTGAGAAAATGACCCTACAAGATCTGCCTGGAGGCATTTTTTGAATTAGTGAATGATGGAGGAGGGCCCAACCCACTGTTGGTGGTGCTGTCAGTGGGTTGATGGTCCCGGGTTCTATAAGAAAGCAGGCTGAGCAGCACCCTCCATGGCCTGTATCAGCTCCTGCACTGTCTGAGTTCCTATTCTGGCTTCCATCAATGATGGACTACAATGCAAAAGTGAAAGCCAAATAAACCCCTTCTTCTTCAACCCCCTTTTTGGTCATGTGTTTCCTCACAGCAATAGAAACCCTAACTAAGACAGTATCCGCTGACCTTCACATGCCATGGCATTTGTATGCTGTCTGTCTGTCTCATAAATGTAATTTATATAACTAAAGTTTTAAAGATGTCTGACTGAGAAATGTCTGGTCACAGCATACCTAGAAGTAAAAGGCAATGGTATAATGGTGAAGAGGGAGCTACTAAGCCTTTAAAATAGCATGGAAGGGCTGGAGCTGTAGCTCAGCGGTATAGCACTCACCTAGAGTCACTTTCCCAAAATTGCCAAAACAAAACAAGACAAATAAATAATAATAAAAACCTTTTATTTAATATTTGAGATTGTCTTGGCAATTCCTTTTTTTTTTTTTTTTTTTTTTTTTCTCATTTCGGTTTTTAGAGACAGAGTTTCTGGAACTCAATTTGTAGACTAGGCTGGCCCTGAATCCTCAGAGATCCGCCTGCCTCTGTCTCAAGCACTGGGAAAGGTGTGTGCTACCACACCCAGCTTGTGTTGGCAATTCTTAAAGGCTAGAGATGTAGCTCAATGGTAGCACAATTGCCTAGCAAAGACAAGGTCCTAGGTTCAATCCCTAGAGCCAATAATTAAATAAGTAAAAACTTTCCAAAGTAAATAGAAGAAAACTAACATGGTATAGTGGCAAATCAGACGGAATATTGGGAAGGGGTGCAGTTGAGACAGGCTCTAGCTATAAATCTCAGGTTTACCTTGGAGCTCAACCAGTCACAAAGGCAGCCTACCTCAGTTTCCTAGTGCTGACATTACAGGAGTAGTCACTGGCTCCGACATTCATTTCTAATCTGAGACTCAGAGTTTTATAGGTCTCTGCTCTTTACAGTGTCTGTCATATAGTAATCTAAATTTTTTTTTTTAATTTTTCAATGTGCATTGGTGTTTTGCCTGTGTGTATGCCTGTGTAAGGGTGCTGGGTACCCCTGGAACTGTAGTTAGAGACAATTGTGAGCCACCATGTGGGTGCTGGGAATTGAACCCATGTGCTCTGGAAGAGCAGTCAGAGCTCTTAACCACTGAGCCATCTCTCCAGCCCCTGTAATCCAAGATCTATTGACTAGCCTAAATGGTTTTATGACCTAGGAATTTATTAATATTGTAAGTGCAGTCCTTGAGTTGGATGTATGTACTTGTGGTGGTCTGAATAAGAATAGCTTGTATATCTAAATGCTTAGTCACCAGGGAGAGGCGCTATTTGAGAAGGACTAAGAGTTCTGGCCTTAAGAGAAAAGTGTGTCACTGGGAGTAGGATTTCAAAAGTCCATGCCAGTCTCCTTCTCTCCTTTCTCTCTCCTCTTCCCCCCCAGCCCCCCCACTCCCCGGGTCTAGACCATGGGCCAGACAAACCACATGGGGCCATACACCCATATAAAACTAAAAAAAAATTTTAAAAAGTTCTAAATCACAAATACAAAGCCAAAAACTTCTAAGTTGTGTTTCCAGTATAAGGCGTAATTCAAAGATGACACAACATATAGACAAATTACAAAATGTCAAGCTTACCATAAACAACTTAAACCCCAAGGCCAATTCCTAAAGTCTCACAAAAGCCTCAATATAACAACAAACTACATATAATAAACTTAAAGGTTCTATTTATGCAAACAAACAAACAAACAAACCAACAAAAGTCAAAAACTTTAACAGTAGTTTCTAAAAAGGCTGTTTGCTGGTGACAGATGCTTCCTGACTCAGCCTTAATGACAAAAAAAACAACAGGTGGCAGTGCTCTACTTAATGACAATATAGACCCTAAAATTTCCCAAAACTAAAGTAATAAATAACTCCACAATATTTAATACTACTTCCCAAAATTCATAAATGTGAAACTTTAATACCTCTGCCATGTTAAAAAGCCAAATAAAACAAAGTCAACGGTCAAAAGAATACAATCTAACATTTTAAAAGCTCTTCTAATTAAAAATACACAATAAAGCAAATTCAAATAAAAAACCTCTACAATATACATAAAAATACATAAACTAAAAAATAATTTAAAAATCTTTAAAAACTAAAATAATAAAAATATAATAAGGCACATAAAAACACAATTATATCTATATTTTCTTTTAATTTTTTAACTGTTAATAAGCTAACTACAAAAAGACATTTAATTATAAAAACTACTAAGTTAAGCAAACATATATTTTTAAAAATCTTAACTTTAAAATTTAAGTCTTAAGTAGATTACTTTTAAAAAATCATACTTTTCATTCTACAAAAAAATAAAAACCTATAAATTACTTCCAGTCTAATATAATTTAATCAAAAGGGAAAAAAATCCTAAAACATCTCTAATAAAATAATCCAGCCTCAGGATCCTAAGATGCCAATACCCCCTCAATCAACAATAACAAAATAATAAAAACTACACCCAAATTCCCAAAGTATTATTTATAAATATATTTTCACTATAAATAGCTAACAATCATAGTCAATTTCTTTCTAGGGAAAAGTAAAAAATAAATTATTAAATCTACTTTAATCCAAAAAGCAACTATTCTCAAAATATTTACATTAGGATGAACTTTAGTTTATTAATACAAACTTAAAGTCAATTTTGTTATACCACATATATATTTCTACTCTTGTTTAAAATATTATATTTATAATACAACTCATTTAAAATTATAATATATAATTTAAAAATTCAAATTAATAGTCATCTATGATAACCAAACTTAGTCATGTTAATTAAGTTTTTATAAATATACAAAAGTATATTTCAGTTAAATAAATAATCTTCAAGCACTTCAAAAACCTACAAAATATAACATTTAAAAACTTAAAACTTTTCTAAACAATAAAACAAATCTACCCCTAACAACACAATCTGCTTCAAAAAGTTAATAAACATCAAAAGAACTCCATAAAAAATTTACGTTTCTTTATGACAAAAGTTAACCATTAAACAAAAAACTATTCTTTCCTCAACTGCCTGACAATAATCTATATAAATTAAATACACAAAATTCATAAAAAAAATGACCTCTAAACTTTAACTAAACAAGCCAATAGTTCTTCAAATTCCTGCTTTGCAGAAAAAACTGCCAGACATCCTTTAAAACACCCCCCCACACACACACACACAACAATTAACAAACTATGCCAAAATAGACAAAACAGTCCTTCAAATTCCTGCTTTACTAAAAACCAGCCAAAAACTCTAGGCCTATGTACTAAAAATAAATGTTCCACCGTTTTACAAAAAAAACCTTAACTGTCCAGGCAGCCAGATGTCACTTATCATTTTTAGATTTTAAAAGTTACTTATACTTCCTGTTTACTCAAATAATATTATATCCTTCTATAATCTTTAATGTAGTTAAAGATTAAATAGTTATTAGTTATTATTAAAATATATTAAATATAAAAGTAAAATATTTTAATTTTGTTAAATACAAATAAACTAAATATCATAACTATAATTCTTACTTAACTGTCTTCTTATATATAATTTATTATATATAATTTGCTATGTTTAAAACTAAAACATTCTTTTCTAGTTAAACAAAAATAAGATGTCTTTCTATATGCTATAAATAATATTAATAAATTAAAAAAACTGTTTTGGTCTGTGGTAAGGCATCTTAAAAACAAATAAAAAAATCCAAACCTAAGTTAAAAAAAGACAAAATAAAAAATACCACAATCTAGCCATCCAAAAAACAAGATGTAAAAATAAATAGATAAGCTACCAGCCACATGGAAAAACAAATTAATAAAAATAAGTTAAATTAAAATTTAAAAGCTAACTAACAATATACCTGAGCCATAGGCAAAACAACATGCAATTAATACAAGCGTCTGTGTGTTTCTATAAAACTGCAAGTTTACAAGTCTAAACCACTGGCCAGACAGGCCAAAAACTCTACTACACATGTGTTCTATAGAAGCATTTATTGAGTGAAAAATAATAATCACCAAATTAGTAAATGTTTTATAAGAAAAAACGTTTTGTTTGTTTGTTTGCTTTTTCAAGACAGGGTTTCTCTGTGTAGTCCTGGCTTTCCTGAAACTCAAACTCTGTAGACCAGGCTGTCCTCAAACTCAGATCCACCTGCCTCTGCCTCATAAATGCTGGGATTAAAAGTGTGTGCTTACACTGCCCAGCAAGAAAGAACATTTCCCCAGCATTATATAATGGGACCTTGTCTCAAAAGGCACAAAGAAAAAGAGGACAGAATATTTTGAGGCAGGTACTAGGCTGGAAAGCCAAGATGTACTTGATTTATTCAACTAATATGTACAAAGAAGTCAGGCACTAAAGTTCTACTATTCACTGGAGTACACGGCAGGCACATTCAGAAGGCACAGACATGATATGATGACTTATTCTTCTCTCTGACCCTTCCTGCTTCATTCCTTACAGAGATGACTACCACTGCCACATTCAAAATGGTGTGATACAGCTGGAAACATAGTTTAGTTGGTAAAAATACTTGCCTAATATATACATAAACTGAATGTGGTGGTGTGTGCCTATAATACCAGCATCTGAAGAAGAGGTAAAGGCAAGATCTGAGTTCAAGGTCATCCTTTCAAACACAGCAACTTTGAGGCCCTACCCTTAAAAAAGTCAGTGCAAATCCATTTCCACATTAAAACTTGAAAATCATCAGGCACAGCAGCATGGACCTCAAGTCCCATACTTTGGCTGAGGCAATGGGAATTAAATCTGAGGTCTGAATTACACAGCGAAACACAGTCTCAAAAAAAGCAGACACTTAAATAAAATCACACTGTTCCTGATTCTTCACCTCCTTAGCCCACTTTTTCTTTCTCTGTCTTTTTTGTTTTGTTTTGTTGTTTGCTTTGAGAAAAGGTCTTATGTAGCCCAGGGTGGCCTTAAACTACAATATAGCTGAGGATGACCTTGAACTCACGCTCCTCCTGTGCCACCACAGCTTCCAAATGCCACCACACTCCCACTTCAATCAGGCCAGCTCGCATTGCTTACTTGACTCAGGATGGAAGTGTGTTCTTTTCTGTGAGACAGTTTCAGTATGTAGCCTGGCTGTCCTGGTTCTCACTATGTTCTCAGAGATCCACCTGCTTCTGCCTCTCAAGTGCTGGGATTAAAAGCATTTGCCATACCTAGCCTTGGAAGTCTGTTCTTAGGTAAGTGCTTAAAAATTTACTAATGTCTCAATTTCTCTATTTTTAGTTTTATATTACATATTGACTAATACTGATAAGAGAATTGGTATTTTATTTTATATTTATTTATTTGGGGTGTGTGTGCATATACACAGGCACATTGTTCTGTGTGTGCATAGACAGAGGTCAGAGGTCAACATCAGTTTCTCTCCAATCATTCTCCACCTTGTTTCTTTTAAAAGACTTTTTATTGGGGCTGGAATGATAGCCCAGTGGTTAAGGCCAATAGCTGTGCCTCGAGAGGACCCAGGTTCAGTTCCCAGCATTATAATCATCTATAACTCTAATTATAAAGAATCCAGAACCCCCTTCTGACCTTTGTGAATACTGCATACATGTGACTAATTTATATATAAGCAAGTAAAAACACTCATAAAAATAAAAAAAAAATAAGTATCTGGGCTCTGCAGTTAGGAGCACTGGCTGCTCTTCCAAAGGACCTGGGCTTAAGTCCCAACACCCTCATAGCTACTCACAGCCATCCAGCCATCTGTAACTCCAGTCCCAGGGATCCAATGCCCTCTTCTACACACACAGACAGGAACACAGGCAAAATACCCAAACACATAAAATAAAATTAAAAATTAAAGAGCTGAAGAGTTGGCTCAGTAGTTAAGACATAAAAATTAATAAAAGTTAAATAATCCAAAGATATAGGTAGGGATGAACAAAACCCAGCCCCTTTCCTTGTTTTTTGTTTGTTTGAATTTGTTTGTTTGGTTTTTTTTTTTTTTCAGGACAGGGTTTCTCTGTATTACATCTCTGGCTGTCCTGGAACTCACTTTGGAGACCAGGCTGGCCTTGAACTCACAGAGATCCATTTGGCTCTGCCTCCAGAGTGCTGCCCAGCTCCAGCCCCTTTCCTTACTGAGCTTCTGGTTGCTGGAAGCTTTACAGCCCATGATTATAGTCCAAATTCCTCAACAGTTACTCAAGGGTTTGAAACACTGAATATGGTGGCACACACCTACCTCAGCCCTTGAGAGATGTACTCGGATGACAAGTTTAAAGTTACTCTCAGGTCCATTGAAAGTTTAAGGCCAGCCTGGGCAACAAGAGATTCTGTTTCCAAAGACCAACAATCAGAAAACAAAAGGTCTGAATGTTCTGGCTCAGCCTCTTATCTCCAATCACATTCACCTGCATTCTTTATTGTGGTTATATAATATGCCACTCCTACACATGTTCAGAGTTCTCGTACTTTTACAATATTGCTTCTCCAGAGGATCGGGGTTCATTTTCCAACACCCATAGGACTGTCCATACCTCTAGTCCCAGGGGATCCAAAGCTGTCATATGGACTCTGTGGGCACTGTATGCACATGGTGTACAGACATACAGAAGTAAAACAACACCCATACCCCCCAAAATAAAAATAAGTCTTTTTTAAAAAGAGGGCTGGGGATGCAGACTGACAGCTTATTGTGTGCAAGGTCCTGGTTTCAATCCCCAGTGCTCCCCCGCCACACACACAACACAATCTAAACTGCCTTTCTAAGATGGCTTACACACACACACACACACACACACACACACACACACACACACACACACACACACACACACACACACCCATCCACTTCATGTTTTGTTTTATTTATATCTAGCTCTTTTACTATGTCACAAGGTTCTCAGGGTCAAAGTTCCTGTATCTGGACAAGAATGTCTACGTCTTCATCAGACTGCTTTACTTTTCCTTCTGCTGTAAACAGTTCCCAGTTTTCACCACACTTGGTTATTACCATGGTATGTGGGCAGATTGTGTCATACTTAGGCCTATCCCAGAACAACTCACCATCATCCCCTAAGCTTTTTCCATCTATCAGCAGTGCAGAAATTTGAGATTTGGTCTTAGCAGGAAAAGGGTACATCCACCCAAGCTCACTGTAGCAGGACTGGAATAAGAAACATGCCTTTAAGGCTAAGAGGTCTTGTTTACTACAGTAACTAACTCCAACAGTCTGGTTCATAGTGTTCAGTAAGTAATTACTAAATTTAATTAAAATTTAAAATCCTTACTCCAAGACAAGACCTTTTCTGGGCTCTATAAGCCTCCAACAGGGGAAGGGACCAAGACTGTGTTAGGGTTATAGGAAGAAAACTGGAACTTTTATGTAGAAAGAGAATTTAGTTTTGCTAGTATTTTAAAAATTATTTTATGTGTAAGTGTGTGTTCCTTCATGTGTGTGTGTGCATCATATGTATGCAGGAACCTTTGGGGGAAAATACAAGTGTCAGATCCCTGGAACTGAAATTAGAGACAACTGTGGATTCCATGGACTACAGGAGCAGCAAGTACTCATAACCACTGAGTCACCGCTCCAGCCCAAGCTTTACTAATATTTAATTATGAGTTAATAGTAGCACAAGGGAACATGCTCAAAAATGTTTTCCTAATGAGATACTGTGGTAGAAGACTAATAGCCCCCAGGAGATATCCAAACTCTAATCCCTAGAAACTATAAATGCTGTAAAGCAAGGGAATAAATAAAAGTTACAGATAGAATTAAAACTGCATGCTAGTAATTTCAATAGTCAAAAGGCAAAAGCAGCAGGATTATGGCATTCAAGACAAACCTAGGCTAAACATCAAGAAACTTTTTTTTTCCAAGAAAAGAAAAGTTGAAACTAGGAGGTGGTTAACATTACTAGTCAATTTACTTTAAAACAGAAACAGACTGGAAATGTGGTCTCAATAGGAGAGTTAGCTCTAGGTTCAACACCCACTAGGGAAAAAAAAAAACACAGGTGGAGGAGATGGGGAGGACTACCCTAAGTGAATGAGGTGAGTAGTTCTAAATACAGTTCTCAGAGAAGGAAAATATAAATATGAGTCATTATCAGAATGATATAATGGGGGGGGTGAACATGATCAAAATATATTGTATACACATATGAAACTATCAAGGAATAAATAAGCTAATTAAAAAAGAGAATGAAACATGAAAAAGACTCAATTTAGGTGCTATTTTCAATTTTAAAAAGTTTAAATTTTGAGTGCTCTGTATTTTGCCTGTTTGTGCACCACATGTGTGCCTGGTGCCCACACAAGTCAGAAAAGGCCTTTACAACGGGAGTTGGACTTTGGTCTTCTGTGTGAGCAGCAAGGTCCTTGTAACTGCTGAGCCATCTCTCCAGCCCCTATTTTTAATTCCAGCAGAACAGTTGGATCTTTTAGTTCAAGGCCAGCCTGGTCCACAATAAGAAGCCCTGTCTCAAAACAAAACAAAACAAGGCAAAGGAGGCTGAGGAAGATCAGTGATACGATCTCAAGTCTCTATAGAAACTGACTCTGGACCTATGTAAAGGCAGTAATAACCTTGGGTAAAGCGTTACCATATAGTTCAAATGTGCTCTGTATATATTACATCATGGAAAACTGGTTGTGCAAGGTCCCAGATATGAGTATTTCTTAAAACAAAACAAAACAAAACAAAAAACTCCTCACACAGGGATCCTCAGCAGAGCTGGCTCAATCTGGCTTCTTTCCTGTTCTACAATGGGGGTGGTGTAGGCTTAGACTGTTGGAGGCCGCTGGCTCCAGCTCCTCAAGGTGGCGCTATTATCTGGTGCTGGCCAACCGCCTGAGTCAGTAGAGAACGCATGCGTGCTCTCGCGAGACTGGTTTCTCAGCCTCTTCCGTGGCGTCATGTGGGATACTGGACTGCAACCTATAGGAAGATGATACGTCTAAAGCAGGGGCCGTTTGGCCGACATAAAACCGGGTGCTTCCTACCTCGTGGCCCCTTTTCGCTCTCTCTCCGCCCCGCCGTGCGCACAGACGCCGGCCTGGCTCCCGGCGCGGGCTCTAGGCCGCGCGGCGGGCGGCTCGGCCCAGGCCACGCCGGGGCCTAGCTCTCTCCTCTTTCGCTTTCTCTTTCCCCGCCGGGGCCTGTCGCCGCGCGGCCCCCATCTCTCTCTCTCCTCTCTCTGCCTTCCCCTCCATTTTCCGTAAGCTAAATGCTCTCCCTCAAGACCCATTAAAGCTGTACTGCAGAAGGATCCTATGTGTGTGCTGCGTCTTTTCTTGCTGGTGAGAAGTGGGCGCGGGAAATTAGACTGAACTCTAACTCACCATCTTTCTCCCTTCACATCTCAAATACTGGAATTACAGATGTACGCCATTATCCTCAACCCTCTCTGTCCAGGGTTTGCATGTATGTGCATGTATGTGTGTGTATATTTGTGAATATATGAGTACATGTATTTGGGTGCTGATGTATGCAAGTGCACATGGAGGCTAGAGGACAACCTCAGGTGTCAGCCATAGAAATGCTACCCATCTCTTTGAGACAGTATCTCACTAGAAGACAATGCCTCAAAAATAAATAAACAATACCACAAAAACACAGGCACCAAAATAGGAAATTATACAGAAAAAGAAAACTTGGACCTAGCCTGCATGTATCATATAACTTTTTTGTGGTGCTGGGGACCAAACCACTAAGTTATTGAGTAGTAACCCTAGAACTATTATTTTTTTCATCAACAGAGCCAGACAAAGGGAAGAAAAGAGCTATAGAAAGACTTGATGAACCCTTCTTCAAGGAATTCAGAAAAGAACAATGCTGATACGGAACATTTGTTGAACACTTAAGGATATGCCAAACACAAACAGCATGGGGGTTCTGATATGGGATGTCTTTCTGTACGCTCTGAATTATCATTGGATAATAAAGGAATTGTTTTGGCCTATTGCAAGCAGCTTATAGTCAGGCAGGAAATCCAAGCATAGATAAAGGGGAAGAGAGTAGAGTCACTCAAGAGACTTAATTCAACTGCCCAAGAAGCAAGATGTAATGGAGTACAGGTAAGCCATAAGCCACGTGGCAAAACAGATCAATAAAAATGGGTTGAGTTAAAATGCAATTTAGCTAGCAATAAACCTGAGTCATAGGCCAAAGAGTCTGTAATTAATATGTCTTTGCATGATCATCTGGGGTTAAGCAACAGCTGACTTGAGGGCCAGACTGGACTTCAGGGCTAGATGAGCCAGAAATTTCTTACTATAAATGGAGCCCAACGTGGGACATTGATCCAGATAGACCTAAAATGGCTTTAAAAAGATTCTAAATGCACAAAAAAAGAGCCACACTAGGCTTCCTACTCTCAGTCTCAGAGCTGCATGGGCACTAGCGGCAATAAGCTAAGCAGTGTAGCCAATTCCTGCAGTCTCTCTCATAAGCTGCATACAAAGAGGCTTCTCACAGCTGCTACTTTTGAGTTTAGGAACACAGCTGTGGGCTTAAAAACACAGTTTCACAATATTTAATGCTGCTTTGTAGAATTGAAGGGGTAAGTTTGACTCTGGTACCTCGGCCATGCTGAAAAGCTGAGTGGAGCAGAGCCAGCAGCCAAAGCAGCACTTTACAGTTTAGCATTTAAAAAACTTTCCTGGTTAAAAAATGATTTAAAATACACAATGAAACAAATCCAGATTCTTTAAAAAAAAAAAAAAAAAAAACCCTTCTAAATAGGTTACAATGTGTGTAAAAAAATACATAGGCTGAAAAGTCCTTTAAAAATAGAGTAATAAAAATATAATAAGCCACATAAAGATAAAAATACAGAGTCTAAATTATGTTATTATGTTTTCTTTTAATTTTTTAACCATTCATGAGCTAAGCGCAGAAGGATTTTTAATTATAAGGGCTGCTAAGTTAAACTAACATATATACTTCAAAGGTATCTTGACTTTAAAACTTGAGTCTAAAGATACATTTCTTTAGAAAAGAAGTTCTGCTTTTGTTTCCACAAATTTGAGAACTTGTATTTTGCTTCCATGCTAATATAGTTTGATCAAGAAAGACCTCCTAAAAAAATCTCTGATGAGAAAAGATAGCCACATCAGCTTCAAGGCTGCCAAATAAGATGATCCAGCCTCAATTCCCTATAAGACTGTCAGTGATCCCAAACAACAAAAAATAGTTTATAAAAAGCTATGCTCAAATTCACAAAATATTGCTTATTTTTTTCATTATAAAAGGTTAGTAGTCATAGTCAATCTTTTCTAGAAAAGAAAGGTGACATAAAAATGACTTAAATAGATTATATCGACTTTAATCCAAAAAACAAATGTTAATCTCAAAGTACATTAGTATAGATTTCACTTTATTGATACCATTTTAAAGTCAATTTTGATATACTGTATCTATACTTCTGCTCTTGTTTAAAGTATTATGTTTACACAATTCATTTAAAATTGTAATATATAATTAAAAAATAAAGATTAACAGTTAATCATCTATGATAAACATAGTTATGTTAGTTAAGTTTTAGATATATAAAGATATATTTCAATTAGATAATCTTCAAATACTTCGAAGACTTACAAAATATGACACTTAAAATATTTTAAGAACTTAAATTTTTCTAGACAGTGAGAAACATCTTTTCCTGGTAAGACCAATTTACTTCAAAAAGATGACAGACATCAAAAAAAAAAAATCCAAGTAAAGTTTACTTTATTTGTGGCAAAAGTTAGCCACTAGACAAGAAAATGTTCTTGCCTGAACTGCTTGACAGTATGCTATATAAACCAGACATACACAACCCCCCAAAAAAGTGACCTCTAAACTTTGACAAAACAAACCAAGATAGTCCTTCAGATTCTTGCTTCACAGAAAAACTGCCAAAGATTCCACAAGACACACACAAAAAGTGACTGACAAAACTATGCCAAAATAGATAAAACAGTCTTTCAAATTTCCTGCTTCAAAAAAAAGTCTACCAGAGACTCTAGGCCTATAGGCCAAAGAAAGATGCCCCAACGCTACAAAAGAACTTTACATGATTGTCCAGGCACCCAAATGTCATCTCTGTCATTTCTAGATTTTAAAAGTTGCTTACATTTCCTGTTTACTCGGGTAATATTATGTCTTTCTGTGGTCTTTGATGTAGTTAAAGATTAGTTAGTTATAATTATAGTTTTCCTTAATTATAATAAAAGATAAATAAGATAAAAATTTTAGACTCACAAAGATAGATGATAAAATATTTTCTTTAATTTTGCTAAATACAAATTGAGTGATTTTGTAACTATAATTATTGCTTGGTAACTGTTTTGTTATATGTAACTTTGCTGTGTCGAAATGAAAACCTTCCCTTAATGATTAGACAAAAAAAGAAAAGTAATGTGAGATGTCTTTCTGTATGCTGTGAATTATCATTAGATAATAAACTGTTTTGGCCTATGGCAAGTAGCTTATAGTCAGACAAAAAAATCAAAAAATATACATATATATAAAAGAGGACAGAGTCACTCAGAGATACAATCCAACTGTCCAAAAAGAAAAATATAATAGAGTACAAGTAAGCCACAAGCCATATGGCAGAACATAAATAAAAAATGGGTTGAGTTAAGATATGAAAACTAGCTAGCAATAAGCTTGAGCTTCAGGCCAAACAGTGTGTAATTAATATAAGTTTTTGTGTGATTTTTGGGGGCTAAGTGGCAATTGGGTTGCAGGCCAGGCTAGACCTTGGGGCTAGACTGGCCAGAAACTTCTTACTGCAGGGTTCCATGCCTGTTACCCTAGTATTCAGGAGGTAGAGGATGGGGGGTTTCAACTTTGTGAAGGTTTGAAAGAAAATGCCCCCAAAGGGAGTGGCACTATTAGCAGGTGTGACCTAATGAAATAAGTGTGGTCTTGTTGGAGGACATGTGTCACTGTAAAGGTGAACTTTGAGGTCTCATATATGCTCAAGCCACACCCAGTGCTTCAGAAAGATGTAGGGCTCTCAGCTACTTATCCAGCACACTATGTCTGCCTACACGCTGCCATGTCCCCCTATGATGACAGTGGAGTGAACCTCTGAGCTGTAAGCTGCAACCTCATTAAATATTTTTCTTTGTAAGAGTTGCTGTGGTTATGGTGTCTCTTCACAGCAATAAAAACTCTAACTAAGACAGTTGAACCAAGGATTGGGGTACTGCTGTAATAGGCTAGACTATGTTTTTGATTGGAGAAATAAGGACTTTGGAAGCTGAGTTAGGAAGCAGTGGATGCTTTAAGCACCACTTACATGGCCATCCTAGTAGGAAACTGAACTGTAGGGTTATGGCTCAAGAGATTTCAAAGGGGAAGAGTATTAATATGTGGCCTAGAGACTAGTCTTGTGATATTTTGGTGAAGAATGTGGCTGCTTTTTTGCTCTCATCCAAAAAGTTTGCTTAAAGCTAAAGTGTAGAGTTTTGGATCAATTGTGCTGGCAGAGGAAATCTCAAAACAGCCTAGTATAGACTCTGTCATGTCGTTTTTAGTGATAACTGATTAAGATTTATAATGAAAAAGAGCATGCTGTGCAAATAAAAATACAAAATGCAGCTGGGCGGTGGTGGCATATGCCTTTATCTCAGCATTGAGGAGGCAAAAGCAGGTGAATCTATGTGAATTTGAAGCCAGCCTGGTCTACAAATTGAGTTCCAGAACAGTTAGAGCTATTACACAGAGAAACCTTGTCTCAAAAACAAGTACAGATTTGGGCTTGGAGAGATGGCTCAGTGGTTAAAAACACTGGCTGTTCTTTCAGAGGATTCAGGTTCAGTTCCCAGCACCCACATAGCAGCTCACAAATTATAATTCCAGTTCCAAGGGACCTGACCCTCATGACAAAACACCAATGTCCATAAAATAAAATAAAATAAAAATTAAAAGTACAGATTGAGAAAAGGGACACCAGAGAGTGGAACAGAGCCAATAAATCCTGTGCTCAAGGAGAGAAACAGCCTGAGAAATGGAATAAAGAGAATAATGACCTCGGGGCAAGATTTCACATGGCTAAATTTCCAACTTGTGAAAAGGAATTAAAGAAAAGCTTAGAGCCAGGTGTAGTCGTCACACTATTAGTCCCAGCAAATGGAAGGCAGAGGTGGCAGATATACCTAGTCTAACCATTAAAAATAAGAAAGTTGGTGAAGATGTAATTGAACAAGAGGGCCATGTTCCCGGTCACATAAGCAGTAGAACTAGGCAGCTTTGGCCTTGTGGTTCTAGAGTTAAGGATAGAAGGATGGAGCTATGGAATTTGCCCCCAATGACTAAAGAAAGCCACTGAGGCCATTTTGAGAAGCTGTGAAGTTCCAAAATGTTGGGACCTTGGGATGCCTGCCAACTTAAGCTGCTAACCAGGAATAAAACCTGCTTTGTTTGGTCCAGTATTTCTTCACTATGCTCCCTTCCCTATGTTTTGGAATGGTAATGTATATACTGTGCCATTATATGTTCAAAATATGTGATCTACTTTTGATTTTCATTTTACAGGTAATTCTAATCAAGAGATTTTGAACTTTAGACTTTTAAATAAGTTTGAGACTTGTGGGAGACTGTGTTGTTTCATGCTAAATAATTGTCCCACCCAGTGGTTTAATAAAAAGCGCTGATTGGCCAAAGGCAGGCAGGAAATGTGGGTGGAGCTACCAGACTAAGAAAACTCTTGAGAACAGGAAGCACAGAGCAGAATGCCAGAGAGAAGCCGGAAGAAGCAGAGAACTATGCTGCTCTAAGAAAAGGTACCCAGCCGCATGGCTGAACAAGATAAGAGTAATGGGTTAGATTGAGGGTAAAGAGATAGAAATTTATATGCCTGAGCCTTAGGCCGATCAGCCTCAAATTAATGAAAGCATCTGTGTGTCCCTGTGGGACTGCAGGTCTGTGGGTCCTAAACCTTGAGGTTAGGCCTGAAAGTCAGGGCCAGAAACCTCATACTACAGAGACTGCTATAGACTATGGGGACTTTTTAAGTTAGACTGAATGCACTTCTGCCTTATGTTATGGCTGCAAGCCTTTGTGGGTCAGGGAGTGGAATGTGGTGATTTAAAATAAAATGGGTTCCAAAAGAAGAGGCACTATGAGGAGGTGTGGTCTTGTTGGAGAAGTGTGTCACTGTGGAAGTGGGCTTTGAGGGCTCATACATGCTCAAGCCACACCTAGTGAGACAGTCTACTTCCAGCTGCCTGCATATCAACATGAAGCAGCTACCTCTCCAGTACCATGTCTGCCTACACACTGCCGTGTCCCAACACAATGATAACGAACTGAATTTCTCTTAACTAAAAGCTACCCCCAATTAAATGTTTTCTTTGCAAGAGTTACTGTGGTCATGGAATCTTTTCACAAGAATAGAAACCCTAAGACAAACTTCAAGCCTAGAACAGGCTGCATAGCAAGACTGATTCCAAAAAGTTTTTAAAAAGGATGCGTCAAACACAAACTTTGTATAAATTACTTCATTTAACCCTTATAAAAAACACTGGTAGTGGGCACTAAATGCTACCATTTCCATTTTACAGGGAAGGAAACTGAAAACAGATTAGGTGGTTTATACAAAACCACACAACTACAAATGGCAGAGTTGTTTGTTTTTTGGGTACATTTTGGGGATCAGTCTTTGTTTTACTGCTTGTACATATACAATGAGGCCCAATTCAGGGGATAAAAGGAACTGAACTATAGAAACAAACAGTCACTCTTTCAAGTAATTCACAGCCAAGAATGATGATGATGCCAAACACTCTAACCAGTTTAAAACACTAGCTGAGGCTGGCCTTGAACTACCACATAGCTGAGAGTGATACTGGACCCTTAATGCCATCTCCACTGCCTGCTGTCTGAGCCATTCTACCATTCCTGGTTTATGCTGTGCTGTGATCTAACCCACACCCATAGCCACTGCATGCTAGAAAAGTGTATTACCAACTGCCTATGGCCTAGCTCAGATTCTCTTTTGTTGTTAACTTATATTTGTTTAATGATGGGAGGGGACATGTGAAAATCAGAGGGCAACTATTCTGTTTGTAGTCAGAAGTTTCTGGTCTGTCCATCCAGGCCTAGCCCCAAGGTCCAGACCTGCCCACAGCTGCTTCATCCCAAATAATCACACAAAGGCTTATATTAATTACAAACTCAGACTCATCACCAGCTACATTTACAACTTAACTGAACCCATTATTCACCTATGTCTTGCCACAGGGCTAGTGGCTTACCAGTACTTTCACATCTTGCTTCTTTGGGTAGGAGCTTGCAGAGTCTATGACTCCACCCATCTCCTTTATCCACGCTTGGATTTCCCACCTGCCTGTAAACTGCTTTGAAATAGGCCAAAATAGCCCTCTTTATTAACCAATGGTATTCACAGTGTACAGAAAGACATCCCACGTCATCTGTTCTCTGCTTCTACAATGTATGTGCTCCAGGGATAGACTCAGGTCAGTAGGCTTGGCAGCAAGTACCTTTATCCACAGAGACATCTTGTCAGCCCCTTCCTCAAATTCTTTTCTTTTGTAAAGGTTGTCCCCTCCCCCCAGGAGTAGGGGAGTCAAAACAAAGTTTTTCTGTGTAGCCCTGGATGTTTTGGAACTCACTATATATATCAAGTTGGCCTCAAACTCAGGGAATCCCCCTATCTCTGCCTCCCAAATGCTGGGATTAAAGGCATGCACCACTATGTCTGGCCTAAATTTTATGTATGTGTTTGTTTTGTCTATGTGTATGTCTGTGTATCACACCCATACAGTGCCTGAGAAAGCCCCCCCCCAAGAAAAGAAAAGAAAAAAAAGTCTGATCCTGTAAAACTGAAGTTAGAGATAGTTGTGTGCCATCATGTGGGTACTGAGAACCAAACCTAGTTCCTCAGCTAGTATATGAAGTGCTTTTAGCCGACAAGTGACCCTTCAGTGCCCTCCTCAAATTGTTTATATACATTTTTTCACTTAATCCTACCATTGACCTAGTATAATAAATGGTACTATTATTGCTCCCTACTTCAGAGATAAAAAAAATAGAGATTACAGAGACTACAGTACTTGTAGAGGTCCTGAACCTTTCCTTTGAATTCCAGATTTGTTTATCCACCATTCCCAAAATCTGTACCCCAAAAGATCTTCCCCAGTGTTGCTACTGGTAATGCGATGCAATTTTTCCAGTTATTCCATAAAACCCCTACGAGGCAACCCTAACATTTCCATCCCTTGCATTAATATCCCACACCTAAATTCACTGGAAAATCTTAGTCCTTATTTCAAAGTACTGAGATAATCCAACTACTATTATCTCCACTGCTATCACTCGGTTTCAGCTACTATTAGCCCTGTCTGGATGTTATAACAGCATGCTAACACTTTCCATCATTTACATACTTATAGACTATCAAATAGCATATAATGAAAATAACAGACCTCTACCTTGCCCAATTACACTCAATACTATCCCAAAGAAGAAATTACAACTTTATTTTTTTCAGCTATTTCCTCTTTTATTCATTTTTGGGTGCAGGGAAGTTAAAGGTAGATCTCACTAGTACCCAGGCTGGTCTTAAACTGGGGATCCAACTGCCTCAGCCTCCTCAGCATGCAAAGCAACCTTACCTAGCCTTTACCTATCTCTTAATTACCCTAATGAACCTGACTTATATACTGCAACTACTAATCTTTATTTTTTTAAAATATTTTAGATCTACTTATTTTATGTATATGACATTTTGCCTGCACTTATGTATGTAGATGCACCATATGTGTGGTGCCTACAAAGGTCAGAAAAATGTATCAGGTCCCCTGAAACCAAAGTTGTGGATGTCTGTAAGCCGCCATGTAGGTGCTAGGAAGTGAATCAGAGTCCTCTGCAAGAGCAGCAAGCGCCTTTAACTGCTGAGCCATTTCTCCAGCCCCAACTTCAAAGTGAAAAAGCTGAAGATATTGTATTCAAAGTACTTCCCTTCCAATATTATTATAAAACAAACTTAGGTAACATCAATATTTAGAGGGGGAAATCTGAGGCTCAACATATGTACTACAATTGATTATGATCATTATTAGATCAGCTGTTATAATGTAATTACATTTTATTTCTAAGTTTTTGCCTTTTAAAATCATTTTATGCCCATCATCAGTTTTTTTTTTAAAGTCACCGACAGAATCATGAATTCTTTTGAGTATAGTTTCCCAAACCTTGCCAAAAAAAAAAAAAAAAATCAGGAAATGTGTATCATATTTCTCACATCTTATTCTGAAGTACAGTATCTCTCCTGAAACTCATAACCTGTATACTCATTAGACTTGGTCTCTAAATGTTGTATAAAAGTTATCCTGGGACTTCTTGCTACCCTACCATCCTCCTCATTTTGTTGTTGCTGGTTTGTGATAGCATCTCATTCTGTAGTCTAGGTTATAATGGAATTCACTGTGTATCCAGCAATTGCTTTGAATCCCTAATCTCACCCACCTCTATTTCCCAAATGCAGTGTTTACAGGGCTGCACCATAGTGTCTGGCTTGTCCTCTGAGAGAGGGTCCTACTATGTGGCCCAAGATAATCATGAACTTTGACAGTGATCCTCTTCCCTGCCTCCAGAGCGCTGTGATCACAGTGTTCCTGATCATGCCCACAGCCTCCTTTCATAAAACACTGAAGAGGCTCAGGCCAGCTTGACTATGTACTAAGACTTTGTCCATCCTGTTAGTTTTGCACATGAGAGACTGACGCACACACTGCCAGGGGAGTTGCTGAGAGAGAGGGGGCAGGGGGAAGAGAGAAAGAGGGAGAGAGAGAGAGAGAGAGAGAGAGAGAGAGAGAGAGAGAGAGAAGAGGGCAGGTAGGCACATTTACTTAACCACGCCTAGGGGCATGCCCTCCATACTCAGTGTTCTGCTGGCGCCATGTTTGGTTTACCATGTGGCCGCTATGTGCAGCGAATCATAACACACACACACACACACACACACACACACACACACACACACACACAAATCAGAAAGACTAGCAGGATGGCTCAGCTGCGAAGTGGCACTTACCAGCCTTACAACCCAAATTCAATCCCCAGCACCTCACAGTAGGGAGAACCCATTTCCAAAAGTTCTCAGTTCTCTCTCTCTCTCATGACCACACACATGCATGCATGCACACAAACACTGGACTAACTGGTTTTTGTCAATCTGACATAATCCTTGACTTATCTGGAAACAAGAAATTTTAACTGAGAAAATACCTCCATAAGATAGGCTTGTAGGCAAGAGTGTGAGATATTTTCTTGATTAATGGTTGATGTGAGAGGACTCAGCCCATTGTGGATGGTGCCACCCTGGGCAGATGATGGTCCTGGGTGTTGTAAGAAAACAGGCCAAGCAAGCCATTAGGAACAAGCCCATAAGTAGCACCCTCCATGGCCTCTGCTTCAACTCCTGCCTCCAAGTTCCTGTCCTTCCCTCAATGATGTATTGTGACATGAAAAATGTTAAATCAAATCTTCACACATTGCTTTTGGTCATGGTGTTTGAGTACAATACTAGAAACTCTACATATACTCAATAAATAACAAAAAATATAATTTAAAAAAAGAGCCAGATATAGTAGTACATACCTGAGATTCCCAACACTTGGAAGGGTGAGGCAGGAGGACTGCCATGAGTTCCAGGTGAGCCTGAACCACCAAGCTCAGTTGCAGGTGATGCTTTAAGAGCTCTCATTTCTGAAGACTCTTTTACCTAGATACTAGGATTACAATGATAAAATCTGAGAGATCTCATTTACCCCGCCCTGGAACACATGCACAGACAAGCACACACACACACACACACACTAATATAATACATTTTCAAACCTCATCATTTAAGAGTCAGCATTTAATTTCCTATATGACTTAATACTACTGATGCATTCCCAATCTTTCCTTTGACAATGAAACCAAAGTCCAGAGATTGGATAATATGTCCTAGATAACATTTAGGATGTTTAACTGTGTTAAATATATTAGAGAGAAAAAATAAAGAACAGAAGATAATCAGGAAAAACATCAGCTTTGTCTAAGGGATTTCTGATTCATGTCTAAAATTAATATTGAGTCATCAAATACTCTTTAAAGAATAAACTACAGTAGCTGGGGGTATGACAAGAGGCTCTACATTCCATCCCCATATAAGAAAAGGAAGAATGGGGAAGATTACCTGATTAGGAGCTATATATCAGGAAGAGTGAAAACAGAGGACAAAGAGGGAAAATAATGTCCACTCCAGATCAGTGAAGAAGGCTGATGTACAACAAAAGGAACAGATGCACATGTCTTCAAGATTCAGGACCAAGCCAAGGAACAAAGGAATACTGAAGATGATTGGATTTTTCAGGTTGGCTAACTGGAAAGATGACTATTTTAACAATGATCCTAAGGCACTAGCTGATAACCTTTCCTAGTCTTTCCAGCACTTTGCCCCTTCCCTTCTCTTCTGTGCTAGCGATTGGACCCACAGCCCATTCACACCAGGCAAGCATTCTACCACTGAGCTACACTTCAGCCCCATCTATTTCTTTTCTTTTCGTTGGCTGTCCTGGAACTTGTTCTGTAGACCAGGTTGGCCTTGAAATCACAGAAATCTTCCTGCCTTTGCCTCCTGAGTTCTGGATTGAAAGTATGTGCCACCACTGCTGTTCCCCTCTATTTCTTACATGTATAGTTTGCTTCCTAAGGGGACAGGAAAAAACAATGGGTCCCTGCTTCCTTTGTACTCAACACTAGATAATCTATTCCAAAGCTCATCTAGGTAGTTCTAAGTAAATACTTGGTAAGTGGAAACCATATTCTCCATTATAACAAATATAATTTTATTTTACTACAAAACTGAACTTGTACTCGTGATCATTCTGCCTCTATCTTGAATATAGGCAAATACCACTATGCTCAGCTTGAGTTGAAGAAACTCAGGGACTGGGGACATAATACTTTAGTGAGGCCCTATTTTCAATTAATAGCATCAAAAACAGGGGGACAGGGAGCTGGAGATATGGCTCAGCCGATGAAAGCACTAGACATTCTTCCAAAGGACCCACGTTCAATTCCCAGCACCCACATGACAGCTCACAACTGTCTGTAACTCCAAGATCTGACATCCTCATACAGATGTACATGCAGCCAAAACACCAATGCACCTAAAATAAAAATAAGTAAATAAAAAAAAGTTCTAAAAACAGAACAACAAAAAACTAGTAGTAGATCAGGCTGAATATGATGAGATCATACCTGTAATTGAAGAACTCAGTGGAAGGCTGAGGCAGTAGGCTAGCCTAGCTACATATCAAGATCCTGTCCCAAAATCAGAGGTGGGGTTCAGCAAGATAGTTTAGCAGGTAAGGTGCCTGCAACATAGACTGATGATCTGAGATCGATCACTGCAAAGCTCCATGGTGAGGAAAGAGAGCTACCTCCTGCAAGTTGTCCTGTGACCTCCCACATGTACATGAGCACTCATACACAAATACATCCATACATAAAATTAATGTAGACAATTTTTAAAAAGAAGGAATGGAATATAAGTTAGTTGACAAAGCACATAGCATGCATGAAACCCAGGATTCTATGCCCAATACTGCATAAAACTGGAAATAATGAGACATGCCTGTGATCTCAATACTTGGGAGGTGGAGGCAGGAGGATCAGAAGTGCAAGAATATCTTCTACTATAGTTAGTTCCCAGACTAGGTTACATAACACCTGTCTTTTAAAAAAAAAAAAAAAAAAGATACTGCGTAAGCCTGATGACCTGAGTTCAATCTCTGGAACCCATGTAAACATCAAAGAAGAAAACTGTTTCCACACAGTCGCCCTCTGATCTCTATACATGAACTATAACATATACACACACCCGACCCCCACACAGTAATCAAATTTAATAAAAACAAAAGGTAAGTGGTATAGCCAGGCAGTGGTGACAGATGCCTCTGATCCAAGCACTCAAGTGGCAGAGGCTGGTGGATCTCTGAGTTTGAGGCCAGACTAGTCTACAAACAGCAAGGTCTACACACTGAAACCTTGCCTCAAAAAATAAATAAATAAATAATTTTTAAAAAATTAAGTAGTAGAATGTCTATGAGGATTTTTAAAGAAATATTAAATTCCTGATAGCATGAAGAATAGCAAAGAGACATGAGAACAAATCCCAGCCAGGTCCTTAGAAAGGTCACTGGGGAATGGAAATTAGCAGGATGTGGAATTGGCTTACAGATCCTGAGCACAAGACTTCCTGGCATAAACAACTCTATTCAGAAGAAGCCCAAACTATCAATTCCTCCAAACTCGACAAAGTACTTCATTGTTTAACTGATAACTTAGAATATCTAATATTAAAACCCACCAATTTTAACTACACACACACAAAATTTATTTACCTACCAGTCCAGTTCACTCATTTTCATTTATGTATTTATCTACTCATTGCTAAGATTATTTATTGCTGCCACCACAGCCTGCTACTCTTTTCCTTCTAAGTGGAAATCTTTGTAGGGAAGATGATAAAAGGGAAAACTGTAGTAAGGAGGTTAGGGTCAAGAAAAGGAGAAAAAAAAAAAAACTCAGCTCAGCTCGACCTCTCCTTCTGGGCATGCAGCAGTTCTGGCAGCTGGGGAACAAGGTATGCCAGGGGATCAGATGCCTGCCCTCCCCAGTAGGTCTCCCACAGCTTTCTTTAGCAGTCTTTCCAAATCACCAACTCAGTCATTTCTTTCTTCCTTCCCTTCTTTTATAAAAAAATTCTTTTTGTTTGTTTGATTTAATTTTGTTTTGTTTTTGAAGTCAAAGTCTCACTATGCAGCCCTGGATATCCTGGAACTATGTAGACCAGTTTGTCTTAGAACTCAAGAGATCCACCTGCCTCCACCTCTGATGGGACTAAAGGTGTGCACCTCTATGCCCAGCTCAGGACAACCTTTCTTTAAAACTCTTAACTAGGAGCTAAAGAGATGGCTCAGTGATTAAGAGCACTGGCTGCTCTCAGGAGAATCTGGGTTTACTTCTAAGCTCATACTGTAACTCTAGCTGCACAACTTTTGTCTTACACAGACAGGCACTGGTATATATAGCTGCAGGCAAAAAGATTCATACTCAGCCAGGTGTGGGGAGTCCATGCCTGTAATCCTAGCATTTGAGGATCAGGAGTTCAAGGTCAGTTTCAGCTAAGTTCAAGGTCAACTGTCTCTAAAGAGACCCTAAAGTTGGGAGGAGAAAGAAAATTTCTTATATCAGCTGTTTGTGGTAACACACACTTGTAATTCCAGGTATTGAGGGTCAATAGGATTTTGAGGCCAGATTTTGACATTACAAGCATCTTATACATAAATCCTACTTAAATATATATTAAATTATGTTGCCTTGTGCAATTTCCTTTGGGAGCACACTTACCTCTCTAATATATCAAGATGATTAAAGTGAGAAATATACAGGTATTAATTACTAAAAAATACATTCAACCTTTTAAAAATATTTTATTTTTATTTCAGGGGTATAAGTATTTTACCTGTGTATATGCATTTTGTACCTTATATATTCCTGGTACCTACAGAGGCCAGAAGAGGGTGTTAGGTCCTCTGGAAGTGGAGTTTGCTAATAGCTGTGTGCTAGGAATGGAACCCCTGTCCTCTGCAAAAGCAGCCAGTGCTCTTTGCTGAGGTACCTCCAGTCAGTAAAAAATCGTTTAAACATGTTTTTAAGTACATTTATTTCATGTATGCATGTATGTGTGTGTGGAGAGGGAGAGGAAAGAGAGAGAGAGAAACAGAAACTACATCTTAAGCATAGATAGAGGTCAATATATGTCTTGCAAAAAGTAGAATCCATATTGTATTTTCTTCCTCTGCCTCATAACACTCAGCAGCCAAACTTAGGTCATCAGGCTTGGGTCAGGCACCTTTACCCACTGAGTAAGTCATCTTGCTGCCCAAGCCTTTCAAATGTAAAAACAATTCTCAGCAGCAAACTATGTCTCCTAAGTGAGTACTCATGGTTATGGTGGAAAGTTTTATGCCATAATATAACTGTAAATTTTATCCACTGATTTAATTACAATTCTTCACAAAGCAATTAAGAAAATTAAATAACCACATAGAGACTAGTCTTTTATCTCTGACAAATTACTAATCACAGTAGGAAACAATTATTCTAATGAGCTAGTACTAATGTTTTAGTACTGAGAGAGAAGATGCCTTATTAAATTCTTGTTAGTTATGGGAAATTAAGTTGTAATGGGAGAGAAAGACCGAGAGCCTGGATAAACCCTAGCAAGATGGAGTCCACAAGATAAAGTACTACTGTATCAAGCCTCCCACAACTTCCAGTCCTGGGGAAACAGAAAGCCCATTACCTGAGGATGTTGGGATGGGAGAGTCTATTCATGAGCTGCATCTCTTTCAACAGATTCCCTCGGTTACTGCTCAGCTTGTTCATCTTGAGAGCCATCACCTGACCAGAAGCTCTGTGTCGAACCTAGAAAGTTTGAGCAAAAACGTCAAGGGCAGCAGCTATCTATGATATCAGAGTCTTTACACGTAGAACATACCAGGTTGTTTCAGTCCCAGTTTAGATAAAATAAATATCGCATTCTGGATGCTGATGCAGAAATAAGAATACACGGCCAGCTTGGGCTATACAGTGAGAAACTGTCTCGAAAAAAATTACGTTTGTCTCACTCCACTAATAAAGATGAATTTATATTTCATCTAAGGCCAAAATTATTCCACACTGAGCTGGCCAGAAATACAATATTAATCATATCTTTCAAAGTTTGTTTTTATTTGTATGTTTTTTCTTCTTGTGGGGGGTGGGGGGAGAATTTGAGACACAGGCCCAGGTTGGCCCCAAACTTCCCATATAGATGAGGATGAACTGAACACCTTATCCTCCTGCCTCCACCTCTAGGTGGGATTACAGGCACCTGCCATCACATTCAGCAAGAATGTGATTAGGCAGAGCCCTGCTATGTATCACTCTGTAGCTTGCCTAACTGTAGCTTCAAACAACCTCCCTGACTCAGCCTCCAAGTGCTAGGATTATAGGCAGGAGCCACCACACCTGGATAATGAGGGGTTTTTTAGGCTACTTCCCTGAGGCCGTGGTGACTTAGGAAACTGAAAGGAATTAGTCCCTTCTGTAGATTTTTATGTGTATGGGGAAGGAAGAAATATGAGTAAGCCTTACATAACAATGAGCTATAAAACTCGTTTATAAGACACTTGATAAGGCATGAAAATGACATACTTTCAGCTTACAGTAAGCACCATAAAAATGTATCTCTAAAGGGAACAGGGCTGGGCATGGCTCAAAGGGTAGAATATTATACTCATCATGCACAAAGCCCTGTGTTTAATCCTAGTGCATCATACACATGAGCACACACACAGAGAGAGAGAGAGAGTGAAAGTGGGGGTCAGAGAGAGAAGTTAAACATAGAATGAGGTTGATGAATCTTTTAGAACATATATTGTAGTAACACAACCCAGAACACTTGATAATAATGTAAATACGAAAGTTGGATACAATAAACATGAGTCATACCACTCACAGGATTATTCATACACACCATGGAAAGTCTATCCCTAGGAGCAGATGTCCACTACAGAATTCATTTCATTTTATTCATGAAAATTATTTCCTCATTTCAAAGCTTACCATAGGTTTTTAAAAACCTGTCATATTAGGCCAGGAGTGGTGGTGCATGCCATTAGCCCTAGCACAAGGAAAGCAGAGGCAGAGTTCAATTCCTAGGTTCTATGTTGGATGGCTCACAACCATCAGGGCAGTCTGATTTCTCTGGCCTCCACGAGCACCTTCACTCATATGTACACAGCCATGCACAGACATAGATGCACATAATTTACAATAAAATATTTTTTTAAAGAAAATAAATAAATTCTGGGCGACTGTGGTGGTTCACTGAGTAAAGATGTTTAATGCCAAACTTGATTATCTGAATTCGATCCTTAGGACTTACACAGAGGAAGTACATGTCCCCACAAGTCACACACACACACACACACACACACACACACACACACACACACACACACACACAATCAGTAAGTGCAAAAAATCTTAATTTCAGAACTGGTACAGCAGAGACTTGCGGTGCAAAGCTATTGCTATTCTGTGAATTTCAGGAGTATTATTTTACATCTACTTTAGACTTCAACCTCTAAAGGCTCAAAGGAGTAACAATGACTTTAACAGTTTCATTTATCAATTAATACAGGATACAACACAGCTTATCTTGGACTTAATGATTTGCAGTGGCCACAGCAGAAGAGGAAAGCTGGAAAGCTACATAAGCCGTAGTCAAAAAAACAGAGGCCAAACTCTGGCAAATGTTCCCCTCATCTTGATCCTCCTAGAGATTTGGAAGCCAACTCTCTACTCAGTGCATTAGATACTGTTGTCACGTATCCCGTGATCGATGAAAGGGAAGTGGCTTTCCTTTCTAGATCCTGCATGGATAAGTATATACAGAGATCTCACGGCAGTATTTTTCCAGCACTACTCACAGAGAGTATCTGTGTTTTCGTGGGGCTCTCTATCTGCTGTCACTTTTCTCTTCCTTCATCTGAAGACTGTTACAGCCCTGACTGGATAGCACTCATCACAGAGCCTAGGGTGGCCTCCTATTTGCAGAAGCACCAGACTACAAGCATGTGTCACCATAGCTTGATGCACTCTGGGTTATTTTTCCTGTTTTCTTTCTTTCTTTCTTCCTGTTCTTTTAAGGACAGGGTTGTAGTAGTCCTGGCTGTCCTGGAACTCACTCAGTAGACCAGGCTGGCCTCAAACACAGTGAGAGCCACCTACCTTTACCTTTCAGTGCTGAGATTAAAGGTATCTGGTCCACAGAGTAAGTTCCAGGACAGACAGGCCTACACAGAGAAATTCTGTCTCAAAAAAAAAAAGAATATTTGACAATAAAATGAACAATTCAGAAATAAGCAGGCCTTTTTTCCCCTTTTGTTTTGAAGACAGGGTTTCACTGTACTGTTCTTGATCAACATGACCTTGAATTTACAGGCAGGCCTGCCTCTGCCTCCCAGAGGTTAAGGGTTGGGGTTAAGATGAAGTACCACCTGCTTTCTTGCGTGCTTGCTCTTTCTTTAATATTTACTTCAACTAGGTAGTGTACACCTTACATCTTTAATCCCAGCACTCAGAAAGCAGAGGCAGGTGAATCTTTCTGGCCAACCTAGTCTACATATCTAGGACAGCTAAGGCCACATAATAGAAAGTCTGTATCAAAAAGAATTTATTTTCTTGTATGAACGTTTTGCCTGCATGTATATATGTGCACCATGTGCATACCCAGTGTCTGAATAGTTCAGGAGGGCCTCACATCTCCTGAAACTGGAGTTAGGAATAGTTCTGAGCCATTCCTGGGAATGTGTCCTTGGGCACTGACTCCAGTCTCTACAAGAGCAACGAGTGCTCTTAACCAGCCCAACCCCCACTCTTTATGTAGACCTGCCTACACTAAAGAGATCCTCCTACATCTGCCTAGGCCTGGCATTAGGCATATGTCACCACACACAGCCCAAGCAGGTATTGAACCTGAGTTCAAGTGATCTTATTTCAGCCTCTCAATGGTTGGTGCTCTAAACGTGTGTTACTATGCCTGGCTTTAATTTACATTTCTTTATTTAGTGCATGCATGTGTGTGTACGCAAATAAACCCACACATGTGCAAGTGGGAGGACAGCTTCCATGTGGGTCCAGAAGACAGTACTCAGTTCATCAGGCTTGGCAGCAAGTGCCAGTATCTGATGAGCCATCCCCTCAGGCCTATTTACCTTTTTCTTTATTCATTTTCTTACCATGTCAGGGAGTAAAACTAGGACTTTTCGCATATTAGGCAAGTATTCTACCACTGAACTATACTGAAGCCTCAATGGTGACAAGTGATAGATACACACTTCCTCTATGCCAGTGAGAAACTAATCCATATGGCTAGCCAATTTCTTTTCAACATGGTCCATATAGCACTGGCTGCTCTGGAACACTCAGACTCAGTTTCTCTTGCCTGTCTCCCAAGTGCTGGGATTATAGGCATATGCCTAAGTACCTTGTGTTCTTTCTATATTATACATATACAATGCTCTTCTTATTGACTTCAGCAGTAAGCAGGTTAGTGATTGCTTGGGTCTGGGGGGAAGGAGAAGCACAGGGCACAATCTAATGGGGGAAGCTGAGAGGAGAAAGTGTGGCCAGAATGTAAAAAAAAATTAAAAAATTTTAATTAAAAAATAAAATAATCAAAAATTAGATACTTGGTAATGGCTACACAACCAACAACCAACTGAATATTGTCAATATTTTTGTTTGTTTTTTTAGAGGCAGAGTTTCTCTGTGTAACAGTTCTAGCTGTCCCAGAACTCACTCTGTAGAGCAGACTGGCCTCAAACTCACTGACAAGCAAATTAAGTGACAGTTGAGTGCTGCTGACGGAGATGGCTCATCAGGTAAAGGCACTACCACCAAGCTGATGTCTGAGTATGTTCCTTCGGACACTCATGGTGGAAGAAGAAAAATGACTTTCTAGAACTGTCCTCTGACTTCCATATGTGCACCATGTATGAACAGGATACATACTCACCACACACAAATAAATAAATGTAAAAACAGAAACAATTAGTAGAAGAGAAATTTTAGTTCAACTGTAATGCTTTTGAGTATTATTCACTTATGTTGACATTTTATCCATATTTAAAAACAAAAGTACAAAGAAAACTCTTCAAGCTTGGAGCCAGGAGTATCACTCAGTGATAGAGTTGTGTGCTAAGCAAGCACAGGACTTGAGTTTGATCCCTAGCACATGGGCATAGGAGACAACAGGGAGCAGGGGACAACAGTTCAACTGTTAGCAGCACATGAAAAATTATCTTAAATTTAAATTAGCAATTATTAGTGTTAACGACACACAGAGAAATTATTTCCTGGAAATGGTTAATTTGAAGCCAGGCATAGTGGCTCATGCCTTTAATCCCAGCATTTGGGAGGCAGATGCTGGCAGATGGAGGCCAGCCAAGGCTACATATAGACAGCCTGTCTCAGAAAATCAAAATAAATAAATTGGCTGCTTGAATTTCCAGTCAAGAAGTCACAATGAGTGTACAAGAAATATACAGTAAGCTAGTTTAGCAACATTAATATCAAATAAAATAGAGTTCAAAGCAGTAATTTTCCAGAAATTATAACAACTCATTTGGGAGGTGTGCACAAAAGTTTTCAGGAGAGTGTTCTGGTTATAAGAATGACCAGGGCTGTGGTGATATATTGTATATTTAGTAAAATCAGCCTGGAATATCAGAGAACAGAATCACCCACAGTCAAGCCATGAGATCAGAGTGATGATTCACACCTTTAATCCCATCACTCTGGATGACCTTCATGGCTTGACTGATGTGGAAATGCCTTTCTGTATGCTGTGAATCTTAATCTTTAAATAAAGGAGCTGTTTTGGGCCATGACAGGCACCATAGAAGAAGTAGGAGGAGGAATCACAATAGGTAAAAAAGGAAAGGCGGAGTCAGAGGCAGACCGAGCCAGCCGCCCAAGGAACAACATGTAAGGAGCACAGGTGAGCCACCGGCCATGTGGCAGACAGATTAATAAAAATGGGTTGATTTAAGATGTAAGAGCTAGCTAACAATGTGCCTGAGTCATAGGCCAAGCAGCATGAAGTTAATATAAGCGTCTGAGTCGTTTCTGGGGGCCTGAGCAGCAGTGGTGGCGGCGGATGGCTAAGCAGTCTGGCTCGGCAGGTCTGTGGGTCTCGGACCTCTGGCCGCCGGAGACCAAAGAAACCTCAGTACTACACTTGACTATGGGTGATTGTTCTCTGATATTCCAGACTAATTTTATTAAATTTACAATATATCACCACACAGGGCTGAGGACTGCTTTTGGCCAGAGATGCTTGACCAAAGCTGTCTTACAAGGTATAGGATGGTCCCGCACAAGCATCATTCCATGTACTATCTGAAACTCAAGTGCCTTGCCAGCCATTCATGTAAATAAAAAAATAAGAAAGATCCGTTTGACCTGAATCTCTATAAATGTAAAAAACAAAACAAAACAAAACAAAACAAAAAAAACCCTACCTTGAATGGTTTTAACATATACTCATTTTTATTTTCAGTGCTTGGAATTGAACTTAGGAGGGCCTTTTAACTTGCCAGGCACTCTACCACTCAGCTATATTCCCAGCCCTACATTCTGGTATCAAGGAACATAACCACTTCCTGTCAGTTTTGCTTCTTTCAGAGCTGATCAGCAATCCAGAGCATCGGGCCACCAAAGGCAAGGCTGCTCCTGGCAGATGAACTGAGAGTAGCACACCTGCGTCAGACTCCATGAGTGGCTTTTATATCCAAGATAATTTATTTAGTCTTTCCTATCAGCACAGCAGATACAGCAAGTACAAGGTATGTTTTGGCTTACTACAATGAAAGTCATCAATATACTTACTCAACATTTCCCCTTAATGAGACATTCAGGATTAAACCAGATAGAGCAAGTTTTGCCTTTATTCTCACTTATCAGTGGAGTTTGTCTTGGCAACTTACACCTTCTCTTCTTCCTTATCACAAACAGATGAATCTAGAATCTACTGTATTTTTATGTTACTGCCACCGGCATCTCTGTGCACTATTGCTCTCCTGGCATGGAGTGCATTTTGTCTTGTTTGTTGTTTTGAGATGAATTCTTCTGTAGTCCAGGTTAGTGATGAACCAGCCTGCCATCTGTTTTTGTTTGGCTGGTTGTGCTTTTTTGTTGTTGTTTTTGAGACAGGATTTTTTTGGTGTATCCTGGCTGTCCTGGAACTGCCTTTGTAGATCAGCCTGGCCTCACACTCAGAGACCTAAGTGCCTCTGCCTTCTGAGTACTGGCCAAGCCATTTTTTAATAATAAAGACAGACTGGGCTCATTCCTGTTTATGAATAAACCTGTTTCTCCAGGATTGGACTATGCCCACCTATAACCTTAACTACAAATGGTTCTGCACTGCCTGGGTCAGGAAATGGCAACCATATTTTTGTTTCAAAAGTTATTATAACCATCTTGCAACACTACCTTTATTTCAAAAGGCTGTACCTTGTTAGGACCACATTGCAATCATGTCTTTGTTTCAGGAGGTCATTATGACTAACTTACGTTTTGCTCCTGTAACTCAGACTATTTTACTAGCCAAATCCCCATTTGGAAACCCCCTGAGCTTAAAAACCCTGTCTTCCTCACACCCAATGCTGACCTCTGGAAGCCCACTTAGGAGGAGGCAGCCTGTGCACACAAATTTAAAAAGCTTGCTTTAATTAATTGTTTTAATTAATTTGGCCATAATGATTTTAGTCAGTGGTCTTTCTCATCCCATCTTTGGGCGAAACATTAACTTCAAACTTGTTATGTAGTTGAGACTGGTAATAAACTCCTCTCGCCTGCAGTTCACAAGTACAGGTATAAAATGACAACAGATCTGTGTGTTCTGTTAAGGCTCAAACCCAGAGTCTTCTGTATACTAGGTAAGCACTGAGCTACTTCCTGAGGCTGGTTTTCTTATCAAATCTAAACAGTCTATCATTCCTGAGACCCTGGGTTCAATACCAGAATCACACTAAAAGACAAAAACAAAACAAAAATGGAGGGCAATCAAGACGGCTCAAGCAATGAGGACCGGAATCCCAGAGCAGAAGAGAATGAGACAGGAAGCCAGTCACTCCAGACTCAGTGAAAGTGTCTCTCAATAAATATGGTTAGAGCAACTGAAGACACCTAACATTGACCCTTGCCCTCTACACACACACACAGGCTTTCCTAAAAACCAATCTGATGAAGCATTTTCACAGTTGAGGCTCCTTCTTCCCAGATGACTCTAGCTTGTGTCAAGTTAACAAACAAACAAACAAACCTAGCCAATACAGACCAAGATCATTTCTAAGGTTTAGAACCGTAAAAAGCATTGGACTGTAACGGGGTTGTGTGGTGTATGTATGTGTACATTCTCATGAGTACATACAAACACACGTGGAGGCATGAGGTTCATGTCAAGTGTCTTCTTCAGTCTACCTTACATTTTAAGATAGGATTCCCCCGAGTACCTCAATGGCTAAGCTAGCTAGTCAGAAAGATTCCAGGGATCAGTCCACTTCCAGATGCTAAAATTAAGAGACATGTGCAACCACACCCAGCTCTTTACACTGATGCTGGGGATCCAAACTCAGATCCTCAGGACTGCACAGCAGGGACTTTACTAATGAAGTCATCTTCCTATAGCCATCTTGTTTTCCTGACATGGGCTATGCAGTTGAGGACATAGGGAAACATGACACTGAACCCTAATCCTTCTGCTTCTACCTCACAAGTGCTGGAACTATGGACCCAAGCCACCAAAAGTGACATGGTACAAATGAAGAGGTAGGTTCCTTTTAGTCTCTCTTTAGAAAAGCCATGCAGTGTAGTTTCAGGCACTTCTGTCAAGTCCGACCACTTAACTTGATCCCTGGAACCCAGATGGTGGACAGGAAAACCAACTTTTTAAAGTTATCTTCTGACCTCTAAATGTGTGCCATGGCACATGCACACGGGCAAACACACACACACACAATAATTTTTATATTAAAAAAATTAACCATAGGCTCACTGAAATTTATTGTAGATCTGGCAACTTGCCTGAGATTTAGAAGCCTATTTCTGATTTCTACTTGTCTGTCTTGCTACTACATTAGTTTTGGTTTGGATTTTTTTTTTTTCTTTCTGTTTTTAAATCTTTGTGTGGCTGGGTGTAGTGGCATACACATTTAAACATAGCTCTCGGGAGGTAGAGGCAGGTGGATCTCTATAAATTTGAGGCCAAACTGTTCTACACACTGAGTTCCAAGCCGGCCATGACTATATAGTAAGACCTTGTCTTAAAACAAAACAAAACCAAATTTTTGCATGTGTATGTATTCATATGTTTAATCCTGGGTGTCACTCAGCACATTATCTCACACCTTATTTCAGACAGGCTCTCTTCTTATTTGTCACTGTTTATACAGGCTGCTGGCCCAACAGCTTGTGGGGATTCTCCTCTCACCTCCCCCAACCTCATCATAGAAGCACTGTGATTATGCACTGACATCTAGTTTTCTGTGTGTCCTGGGGATCCAAGTTCACGGCCTCATACTCTATTGGCAAGCGCTTTACCCACTGGGTTCAATCCTGTTGCTTGAATGCTCTTGTCTATACTCAGCTTGGGTACAAACTGCTTCTCCCCACTGGTTCCTATGTGAGGGCTTACTCCTAAACTGCTGGTGTTATTCTGAGAAGGCTCTAGAAACCTTAGGAGGTGAATCTAGCTAGCTCAAGGAACTAAGTGGTTAAGGGAGGTTCCTCAGAGGCACCTTGTCCCTGACCCCTTCCTGCCTTTCTTCTATAGGTCACAAGCTGAAGAAGCTTCCCCCACCACCCACCCCTTGAGGATCAGTACTGCATAGCCTGCAGTCCTAACATTCGGAACTAGGAGGAAATCGGTCCTTCCTCTCTGAGAATGCTTCCGCCTGGTGTTTGGTCACAGCAATGATGGCGTGAACAACTGTAATGCTCTTCCTCAACTGTTTCCCACACTCCAAACATTTTCACTTTCACAGGTAACTGATAAACACCTCTGCTTTTATTGCAGAATAACAGTGGGGTTTTCTACACTCGTCCTTCCTTGATTTTGAGGGTTTACCTTACTTCTCTGGCCACTTGAACAGTTCAATTTTGAGGTGGCTGGTTTGCTACAAGGAGGCAGATAAGCTAACACACACACTAGTGTTGCTCAATTCAGGCAACAATTCAAGAGCTCCATTCAAGAAATAAGATAAACAACAGACAAATGGAACCATGTGAAAATTTAAAGCAAATCTCTACAGCAAAGGAAACAGTTAACAGCCTACAGAATGAGAAAAAAAATATTTGCTAGATATGCATCTGACAGATGGCTAGTATCTAGAACACACACAAAACTCAAAATACTAAAGAAAAAATTTTTTTTCAAAATAAAAAAGTAATCAGCTGGGCCCTCAGAAGGCAGAGGCAGGAGGATCTTCTCTGAGTTTAAGGACAATTTGGTCTACAGAACAATTTCCAGGACTACCAGGGCTGCACAGAGGGACTCTGTCTCAGAAAAATAAATAAATAAAAATTAAGAAACACAATCAGCAGAGGGTAATGAATAGATTGTTGTCAGATGAAATGCAAATGGCCGATAAGCACATTAAGAAGTACTCAACCTCATCAGCCATCAGAGAAGCACAAGTTAAAATTCCACTCAGATTTTGTCTGAGTCAGAATGTCAGTCATTAAGAACACAAGTAACAGAGTCCTTACCACGCAAGCAGAAAATGCAGGACATGGCCACATAAACAGTGACCCCAGCACTGTGAGAGATGGAGACAGGAGGATAACTGGGGTTTACTGGCTGCTAGCCTAGCTCTTAATATACTAAAATTAAATATACATTAATTATATTATTAAGTATTAAATTAAATATTTATATAGTACTGACTAATACAAAAGATACACAAATTAAGGGGAGGGGGAGTAAAAATAAATGCTGATAAGACAGGTATTGTGACACATGCCTTTGATTCCAGAATTCAGGAGGCAGAGGCAAGACAGCCAGGGCTACATGAGAGGCCCAGCCTTAAATAAAAAGGAGAGGGAGGGAACAAAAGAAAACCCTTATATACTGGCAGAAATGTAAACTAAGCCACCCTGGTATATGAGACCTTGTTTTAGGGAAAAGGGGGAGGGGCGGCTTTGCTTTCTTTCAAAGTTCCTAAGTTACAGCTTAAAAGATAAAATATGATGCTGGGTGTGATGCACACACCTATAATACCAACGACTTTAAAGGCTCAAACAGGAGGGGATCACTTCAGCCCAGGAGTTTCAGGCCAATCCCACATGAACATATACCTCTCCAAAACATTTATCAGATTTGGGTAGAACTAGGACAGTGGCACTAACATTTTTGCTGTTTTCTGAGATAGGGTCTCAAAAAGGTAGCCCAGACTGTCTTCAAACAGAGCAAAGAATGACCTTGAATTTTTGATCCTCCTGCCTTTACTTCCCAAGTAATAGGATTATAGGCTCATAATTATAACAATTTTGGGGGTATTTAGGCTGGAACCTCATGCATGGTAGGCAAGCATGTTACTGACCTAGATCTTCAACCCGGTCCTACCATTTTGAAACCTAGATTATAAGACAAAGCCCTCAGAGAACATAAAACCTCCAGCTAAGGGGTATCTCCAGTGGTGGAAGGCTTTGTAGCATGCACAAAGTCTGCCATGGTCACACACATCTATATAAGTTCAAATAAATCACCTTCCCAATCACAAAAATAAACATCATATTTGTTTGCTAAAATGTTTCCCTACTTTCCTTAAACCACACCCGTTGAGAATGCTACAGAATTTGATAAGCTGTAGGTGTGTTAAATAATACATGCATAACCAGAAACATGAATAAATCAGTATTTCAGTACCAACCAGATGGCAAAGACTGGGTTCTTTAGCTTTTAAGTTTACTGCTCCTTACATGTTAGCAATTTTGTTGCCAGCTTAGAAAAATATTAACAAGAGAAAATCAGAACTCTTTCTTCATATCCATGAGCAGACACAAAGAGTGTGTGTGTGTGTGTGTGTGTGTGTGTGTGTGTGTGTGTGTGTGTGTGTGTGTGTGAAAGAGAGAGAGAGAGAGGCATGCCTGCCCTTGTCTGTTTTCTCTATCATAACAGACATTTCAGAATCCAACTGCTCTAAGTACTCAGAGAATTAAAGTAACCTTCAAAATCAAAAATGGGGGCCAGGCCTGATATTGTACATCTTTAATATGAGCACCAGCAGGTGGATCTCTGTGAGTTCAAGGCCATACTGGTCTACATAACATATCCCAGAACAGCTGGGGCTACATAATAAAAAGATCCTGTCTCAAAAATCCAAAAATGACACCAAACCAAAAAATTAAGAATGGGGTATGGAGGCATATGCCTTTAATTCCAGCACTCAAAGGTGGATCTCTGTATATTCAGAGTTCCATGCCAGCCAGAACTACATAGTAAGACTCTGTCTCAAAATAAAAAGGCTGGGTGGTGGGGTGGTGGCACGTGCCTTTAATCCAGCACTTGGGAGACAGAGACAAACTCTGTGAGTTTGAGGCCAGCCTGGTCTACAAAGTGAGGCCCAGGATAGCCAGGGTTATTTTATAGATAAAACTGTCTCGAAGGAAAACAAAAACAACAAAAATTAAAAATTAAAAATAATGGGGGGGGAGTGTTGGTTAAGCTTTGGTCTTGCAACATAAAATGAATCAGTCAGTATTAGCTCTCTTACAAAGTGAAAAATATATGCATATATCCTCATATTCTAAAAATAGCAAAAATAGATTAAAATTAATTAAAGCAGTCAATTTCTTTGTAGAAAAAATTAAACGAAATTTTCCACTAATTAACTGGGTAAACAGGAAGTGTATAGGTGTGCACGCATGTGTTATATAAATCTATGCATATGGAGGTCAGTGTTTCCTCAATTGTTTCTCTACTTATTGCTCTAAGATTTTGTGTGTGTGAATGTTTGGCTTACATGTATGTATGTGCACTGTGCACATGCCTACCCTATGGAGGTCAGAGGTGATGTTGGATCCTCTGGAATTGGAGTTACTAATGGTTGTGAGCCCCCATGGGGGTGCTGGGAAAAAAAATCCAGGTTTTCTCCAAGAGCAGTAAATTCGTACCCACTGAGACATCTCTCCAGCCTTTCCATCTTTTTTTTTGGGGGGGGGGGGTTGTCGCACGAAAGAATGAGACTCAGGGATAGATCTCTGAAGAAGTTGGAGATAATAGACGGAATAAACACCACAGTCAAATCTTACCCAGCTGTCTTCCAGCTTCCTCAGCTTTGATTCCCTTGGAAATGCTTCCCTCTGTGTTTCAATCCTGTCTTAAGTACCCTTTCAGTAAATTAAGGCGTGGCTCCACCACACCTGCTTGGGAGCCTGGAATTTCTTCTATAATCTGAAGTGACCTTGACTCAGTTGGGATTAAGGGTGTAGGTCATCACTCCCAGGATACTCCCTGTGCTAGGATTAAAGGTTTGAATCACCACTCTGATTTTCCTAGACTGACTGTGGTTAGAGCTCTGGGACTTCTGGAGCTTTTACTAACCCCCCACATAGACTGTGGGTAGATTCCCTCTGATATCTCCAAACCTTCTGAAACTTTATTGAATCCCCACAGGGGGTTGTTTGCTTGTTTTTCAAGACCGAGTTTCTCTGTGTAGTCCTGACTGACCTACAACTCACTTTGTAGACCAGGTTGTCCTCCATCTCAGAGATTCACTGCCTCCCGAGTTGCTAGGATTAAAGGTGTGCACCACCATCACCAGGCTCCATTTTATTTCTTAAGATAGGTACTCCCACTGAACCTGAAGTGTAGTCAAAAGTTTCTGTCCCACCAACTCCAAAATACCCACCAGCCACTTCCAAAATAATTGACTTGGAGGCTTAACATTACTTATAAATGCTCTGCCAGTAGCTCAAACTACTAACCAGCTCTTACACTTAAAATAACACATAATTCTTATCTGTGTTTAGCCACATGGCTTGGCACCTTTTCTCAGTGCACCATCTCATCTTGTTTCCTCTGCATATGGCTAGTGACTACGTCTCTGCCTTTCCTCTTCCCAAATTATCCTACTCTGGTCTCCCCGCCCATACTTCCTGTCTGTCTATTGGCCAATCAGTGTTTTATTAAACCAGTATGAACAACAAATCTTTGCAATGTACAAGAACAGCACTGAATCTTGCCTTTGGGGGTTGACTGGCTAACCAACAAGCCTCCTGGACTTTCCTACCCCTAAGACGCTAGAGAAACAGGTATGGCCACCATGCCCAACTTTTCATGTTGGTACTGGGGAACCAAACCCAGAACTTCATGTTTTCACATCAAGTATCTTCTCACTCCCAGGAATTCAAATCCTAGCTTCAGCATGTACGTGTTAAGACAGTAAACATCTTTGAACCTCAGTTTCTTCATTATAAAATAGAAGTGTGAGGGCTAGAGATATGGCTCAGTGGTTAAACAAGTTTGAATCCCAGCATCTATGTCAGGTAACTTATTAATTACTGCCTGTAGTTCCAGCTCCAGGGGATCTGACATACTCTTCTGGATCCTTAGGGTTTCCACACACATGGTTTATACTTACACACACAAAATAAAATAAATAAAATAAAATAAGGTTTTTTTAAAATGGAAGTGCAACTTCTTACAAGATTGTTGTAGATATTAAACAAGATAATATGTAAAATTTAGCATAGTATCTTGCTGTGAGATATTACTCTTGTAGACTGTAAAGATTTGTTGCTTATATTGGTTTAATAAACTGCTGCTTGGTCAGTAGAAGTATAGGTGAGGCTAACAGACTAGGAGAATTCTGGGAAGTGGAAGAGTAGAGCAGAGACACCAGCCAGACACAGAGGGAGGAATATGAGAACGCTGCTCTGAGAAAAGGTACCAAGCCATGTGGGTAACCATAAATAGAAATATGGATTAACTTAAAGTATAAGAGTGAGATAGTAATAAGCCTGAGCTATAGACCAAACAACTTATAATTAATATAAGCCTCTGTGTGATTATTTAGGACTAAGGGACTGTGGGATCTTAGGGCTAGGCCAAGCCAGAAACTTTTACCTATAGTATTTAGCACAAAGAACTGAATAGCTCTTAGATATATAAAAGAATTAACAAGTAGCTCTTAAATAGGCTATTATATAGAGAGACATTCTAAGTCCTTTACATATACTACCTTAGCATATCTTCAACTCACATAAGACAGGTGTTATTTCTTTTGCTTTTTAATTTTTTAAAATTACATTTATGTATATACTGGAGGGGGCAGCACAGTGCATGCCACATTGGATCTTTAATTTTTTAGATGATATTTATATATTTATTGGGAGGGCAGCCATGTGTGTATTTTAAAGTACAATTTGCAGATTGATTCACCCCTTTCATCATGGAAATCCCAGAAAGGAAACTGAGGTCATCAGGCTTGGTGGCATCACCTTTACTGACTTTACTGACTAAGCAATCTTAAAGACCCCAAATAGGTACTATTTCCATCTCTGTTTTTGCAGATAAAGAAATGAAAACAGAGTCAAGTAATTTGACCAATGTTGGAACATTTATAGTGGCAGCTGAGATTCAAATCCAGAGAGTTCTCTTTCTATTATGTAAACATATGTATATATACACACACACAATGCTTACATAAATGTCTCCTCTCATGCAACAAACGCCTAAAGTGTTCTCTCTAGGTGACAGAGCTGTGCTAGATAATGATGGAACAGAAACAAACACAGGAAAAGCAGAAGGCCCACTGGTGCGTCTGTAGTCTGAGCTACTCAGAACCTATGGACAGCCCGTTACTTCTGTAGAGCAGTCTAACTTAAGCAGGTGACTTAACAAAGGAAGGTGTGGTGCTAAGGATGTCTGCAGATCTTAAATGCCAAAACTGAATTATTTTAGAAGAATACCACTTGCCTCTGCCTTCTTCTTGGTGCTGAGTCAGGGGAAAAGGTATGTGATAGCACACTTGGCTACCATCCCCCTCCCTTTTCCTTTTCCTTCTCTCTAGGTCAGCTGAAGGTCATTAAGTTGCCTGTGTAAATTGTAGCTAAAGTCAAGTATCTCTTTCCATTGTTACTTACATTCCATCTATCCTAACCTTTAAAGATTCAATATTCATTGGTAAACTAAGATCTAACTTCCACTCAGCCATACACTATGGTTATTAGATCATGGATTGGCAAAGTTTCTGTTTGGAGTCAGACAGTAATTATAACATAATAGGGCTCTGAGGCCTCTGGTCTCTAGCAACTGCTCAGCTTGGCCAATGTAGCACAAAGCAAGTATCCAAAATAAATTAACACCTCACGCACTGTCATTACTGTGGTCTTTGGGTATCCACCACACTCCTTTTCACTGTCTGCCTTCTTGGCCAACCATGCTGTAAAATCCACACTTGTTGCTCACATGAATGGATTACAAAGGGGCAGCAGCTACCTAAACATATGTTTCAGAAAACAATCCTAATCTTTATTAAGAACTGATAGGTCCTCTGTACCCTATTTATTGCTGACATCCCCTCAAATTGTTAGTTCTTCAATACTCAGACACAGAAAATAAGAAACCAGGGGACAGAAAAAAAACTAAGAGACTAGAAATAACAGACGTGAGTGTTCATGATCCAACACCGGCTTGTTTCCTCATGAGGAGTTACATTGTTTTGATAATAAAAACATGAATTAAAACTATCTCTGCTCCTACAGCACAGCTGTCTTTAGATTTCGTGTATAACCCAGCTGTGTTTTAGACCCTCTTTTCATAATCTTGTTAATGGAAAACAGAAAAACTGTATACAATTCTTCTTTCAAGTATACATAAATAATGAATAAACGTCTCATAAATGATTGCTTATTTAAAAAACATGAGCCAGACTTGGTGACTCAATTCTATAATCCCAGCACTGGGGAAGGGGAGTCAAGAAGATCAAGAGTTCAAAGTCATCATGGCTACAGCAAGACTGGAGGCCAGCCTGGCTAATAAAAATCAGGACCTAGAGACTAAGTCCTTGGCTCACGGGATTCCATCCCCCAAAGGCTACCTCTTCAGGAGTAAAAAAACAGGACGTAGAAAATTGCTAAAAACAAATGAGAGCTTCCATGATTTGAGCCCCTGTGGGTCCTTACTCTGTGCTTCTTGCTTAGAGTTTTTTCACCAAACAGCCATAGGCTCAAAACCCAGGAAGAGCTGCATTTCCATATCCATTCCAAAGCCAGGAAAAGACAAATGTCTCAGTCACTCAGCAGGAAGAAGTTCTCTCTTGCCGGAGGTCAGTCTTTCTGTTCTTTTCAGATTTTCAGAGGATAAGTTGAAGGCTCTTCTACCTAACTCAGCCCTTTCGTTCAATTCAAAACACACATTCAGAGTAATATGCGACCAAGTATCTGAGACTCCATGACCCAGGTAACAACTTGACAATATATAAAACTAATTACCACACCCCAGACTCTGAAAAGGCAGTTGGCAAAATTCAATATTCGTTCCATTTTCCCCTGACTGCTGGAAATCAAAGCCTTCTCAATCACTGAGCTGCATCCCCAGCTCCAGCATCCATCCATCTTTTCCATTCTCTTCTCCTTCTATGTCTATATATATAGTCAGTGGTGCATTTCATTTTTGTATTTTCAAACATTTAATTTCAATATTCTTTGTTCTTATCCACCAACATCCTTTCTTAATAAAAAGTCATTCTTAACAGATTTTTTTTTTTTTTGGTGGGGAGGAATTCAAAGCAGGGTTTCTCTGTGTATGTAACCCTGGTTGTCCTGAAACTCTGTAGACCAGGCTGGCCTCAAACTCACAGAGATCCACCTGCCTCTGCCTCCCAAGTGCAGGAATTAAAGATGTGCACCACTACCACCCAACTAACAGATTTTTGTTTTAAAGGAAGATGTTTTAATTATTTATTTATCTATTATGTATGTGTCCACTTACCATGGCATGTGTATGGGCATTAAAGTACAACTTGTGGGAATCAATTCTCTCCTATAATGTGGGTCCCTGGGATCAAAGATTGTCAGGCTTTCTGGCAAGGCCTTTCCTGCTGAGCCACATCAACAGCCTAAAGCTTTTCTGTTGTTAAGATTTTGAAGACAGGGAAGAGATGGCTCAGCACTTTAGAGTACTTGTTGCTCTTTCAAAGGACCAGAGTTTGGTTAGAAGCACCCACGGAGTGGTTCACAACCAGACATAACTCCAGTTTTTGTGGACCTGATGCCCTCTTCTGACCACCCCAAACACTAGGTATATACATGGAGTGCATGCATATAATGCAGACAAGACATACATATAAAATAAATTTTAAAAATAAATATAAAAATAAAAGAATCCTTAACTAAAAGAAGGATATCTCTCTTAGCCTCTGAATCATATCATGTTTAACTAGAAAACACTTCAAGTATTCCTATTAAAGTAAGGAATAAGACAAAGATGCCAAAAAGTCATTATTTTAAACATGTTCAGGAAGTCTAAATCAATACAATTTGCTAAGAAAAGCATTACTATTGAAGTATAAAAGTAGAAAATAAATGTGTCATTATTTACAGATGACTAACAAGCTGGAAAACCAAAGCAAGTCAACTTTAAAATCTATTGCAAGAGGCTGGAGAGATGACTCTGAGGTTGAGAGAACTAACTGGCTGCTCTCCCAAAGGTCCTGAGTTCAGTTCCCAGCAACCACAGAGCAGCTCATAATCTAATGCCCTCTTCTGGTCTGCAGGCATCCATGCAAACAAAGGACTTGTACACACTAAAATAAATACATAAATACATAAATACATAAATAAATTACAAAATTTAGATTCTGTAAACTAGCTACATGAAAAAAAAAAAATCAACATTTAAAACAAAGTTAGGCCAGGACTGGAGAGACAGCTCACTGGTACAAGTACTTGCTGCTTTTTGCAGAGGACTAGAGTCTGATTCACAGCACCCCATTAGAAAACTCACAGGGGATCTAACACCATCTTCTGGCTTCACAGGCACAAATCTACACACAGACACACATGCATACACACAATAAATAAATAAACAAATAAATATTTTTGGAATGTTAGGGCATAGCATAACATGCTTCTTACCACAGTACTCAGAAGGCAAATCTCTATGGATTCAAAGTCAGCCTGGTCTATGCAGTGAGATTCTGTTTCCAATGCCCCCCCCCCACCCTCTACACAAACACAAAAAACACTCAAGCCAGGGTTGGTGGCACATGCCTATAATTCCAGCACTTAGAAGGTAGCAGAAAGATCTGAAGTTCAAGGTCATCCTCAGCTACTTAGGGAGTTTGAGGATAGCCTAGGCTATATAGAACTCTAATCAGAGAAAATAAAATAGATAAAAATAAAAATTATATTTTAAAAGCTATTTGCGCCTAAATTAATCTACAAATGCAATTTCAATATGGCAAGAGCCAGTTTTTTTTTTAAAAAAATAGTTCTAAAACTCACACTAAAAAATAAGGGAGCTTATTTTTTAAATATTTAAAATTTAAATATTTAAAAAATAAGGGAAGAAGTAGCTCAATAGTAGACCATTTGTCTAGAGTATACAAGGACCTGTGTCCAGCCAGGCAGTGGCAGGTGGATCTCTGTGAACTGAAGGCTAGCCTGGACTACCAAGTGAGGTCCAGAACAACTAGAGCTGTAACACAGAAGAAACTGTCTTGAAAAAATGAACAAGAAGATCCAAGCTCCTCCAAAACTCAAGTTAAAAAAAAAAAAAAAAACAAGAAGGAAAAAATACCAAGAAAATGTTTTAAAAGACAAGAGATCTAAGTAAATCAAATGTCAAAGCCATGTGTTTAAATTGTTCTAACAATGTGTACTGGTATATGAATAGATAGGATAATAACTCAAATGAAGTCCAGAAAGAAACTAAATCATACTGTACAGGAAAATTAACACAGAAAGATGGTTACAATTTTAATCAGTGGGGAAAATACTAAATATATAGTAAATTCTGGACCAGGCTTGATGATGTAATGAAGACCTGTAATCCCAACTACTGGATAAGAGTTTGACTGAGATAAGGGGGTCAAAGTTCAAGGTCTCCTTAGGTTATGAAGTGAGTTCAGTGACAAAGTATTTGCCTAGCATGAAAGGCCCTAGACCAATTTCCAATATCGCAGTAACTACATAAGCAAATGCTAGTGGTACAACCAAGTAGCCACCTAGAAAAGTGAAATTAATACTATTTCATATAAAATGATTAAAAACTACAAGATTTTTTTTTAAAAAGAGGGGGGCAATGGATATGGCTCAGCTAGTAAAGTACTCAGCGTACTATGAAGACCTGAACTTGAGGCCTCCAATTCCAAGACTAAGGAGACAAAGGCAGTGGATCCTTGTGAGTTCAAAGACAGTCTGGTCTTCATAGCCAGTTTCAGAACAGCCAGGGCTAGACTGTCTCAAGACACCAAGATATAAAACAACGGGTGTGGTGGTGTCAGGAAGACAAAGGCAGACAACTCTCTGATCAAGCCAGCCTAATTTACAGAGCAAATTCCAGGACAACCAAGATTACACTAAGAAACCTCTCTCTAAATCAGATAAATAAATAGTAATAATAATAAATAAATAAAATATAAAGTGGAGCCCAGCATAGTGGCACATGCATTTAATCCCCCCCCCCAAAAAAAACAAAACAAAACAAAACAAAAAAAAAAAAAAAAAAAAAAAAAAACCCAGGAGGTAAAAGCAGAGCAGGTATCTATGAGTTCCAGGTCAGGCATCCAAAACTATACAGTGAGACCCTATCTTAAGAAACAAAAAATAAAATGGAGAGTTGTTGAGGGTGATATGCAACTTCTGGTCTATATAAAGCTACATGAGGGAGACAGAGAAGAGGGAGGAGGAGGAAGAGGAGGAGGTGGAGGTGGCTTATTTGGGTTCATGGTCTGGTTCAGGCTCAAGTGGCTTTATTTCTGCAGAGTCCACTTTATTAAAGCAGTGCGGGGTATCACATATGTGAATTCTCCCTCCTCTTTCTCTTATAAAATTAGCAGTAGAGGACCCCTACACTGATGACTTATCTAACCTTGATCACCTCCAAAGCCACACCTCTAAACACACAGAAGAAGTTACAATGGATTTGATTAAACTTTACCATGCATTTTAGAAGGCACAAACCACAATAAACCAAAGTGAATATGAATGCAACTTTTAAAAAGTAAGTTTGGGGCTGGAGAGATGGCTCAGCCGTTAAGAGCACTGGCTGCTCTTCCAGAGGACTCCGATTTGATTCTCAGCACCCACATGGCAGCTCACAATGGTCTGTAACTCCAGTCCCAGGGAATCTAATGCCCCCTCTGGCTTCCATGAACACAGGGCATGTACATGGTGAACAGACTCATGCAAGCAAAACAGCCATACACATAAAATTAAAGATAAAAATATTCAGTTATAGTAAAATTAGATGCTCAACGAAAGGCAGAAATAGTATATTTTAAAACATGAGATGGTCAGATAAGGTAGTGCACTCCAGTAGCCATAGCACTCAGGAAACATATTTGAAACAATGTAAGTTCAAAGCCAGCCCTGTCTACATAGTAAGTTTGAGACTAGCCAGAAGACTCATGCTTGCACACTTATATACACATACACCCATACACCCACAGGGAGGGGGGAATATAGGTAGTTCAGCTGCAGAATGTTTGCCCTGGATTCCATTGCCAATATTGTAACAATTAAAAAAAAAAAAAAAAAAAGTAGAAGTTATATGAAAGAAGTCTCTCAAAAATAACTAATTGTAACTGGTAGTTCACAACTTATGTAATCTCAGCATTCAGAAGGTTGAGGCAGGAGAATCAGAAGCAGGAACAGGTGGATCTCTGTGAGTTCAAGGCCAGCCAGGGTTACATGGAGAGACCCTATCTTTAAAAAGTAGTAACAGCCAACCAAACAAAACACCATCAACAACTATTAACTCTACAGTGATTCTGACCATCATCAGGAAAATCCTATGAGATAAGCTGAAACATCACCACTCACCTTGAATACTTCAGAGAAAAACCCAGATCCTATTTTTTCACAGGTGAAGTCATCTAAACTCGTCAGTCTGGAACAGGCACTAATAATTGCACGGTATGAAGATGATGAAACTCTTCCCACTTGAAGAGTGTTCCCGTCCCCTCCACCACCTCCTTCAAATTCTTCCAGACGTTCCACACGTGGGGGAAATCCTGCAATGGAGTTCCGCTTGCTCCGATCCATAATCTTAATTACTTTTTTTTTTTAAGAAGGAACTCCACTCATAGTTTTTAGTTCTGTTTTACTTCTTTTCCAGTGTGACACTACAGAAAAAAAATACCAAACACATTTTACTAAAATCATTAATGACTACATGAAAACTAACAAACTCTCAATGCAAACATATTTATTCCCTTGTACATTCTACCTGATTTCTAGATCTAAATAATACGTCTATGTCTTCCCTTTCAAAGCACCACAGACATAAACAAAGGCAAGCTGTATATGAAGATCTACATTACCTTCTTTAAAAAAATTTTTTTAGTCCCAGCATTTGGAAGCAGAGGCAGTCCACTTTCTGGGAGTTCAAGGCCAGCTTAGTCTACAAAGTAAGTGCCAAGACAGCTAGGGGTGTTAAACAGATAAATTGTCAGGCAGGAACCTGGAAGCAGAAGCTAATGCGCAGGATATGGAGAAGTGCTGTTTACTGGCCTGCTCGCCATGTCCTACTCAACCTTCTTTCTTATAGAACCCAGGACCACCAGCCCATGAACGGAACCACCCACAAGGGGCTGGACCCTCCCCCATTAATAACTAATTAAGAAAATGCCTTACATAGGAGATCTTATGGAGGTTTTTTCCTCAATTAAGGCTCCCTCCTTTCAGATAGCTGTGGTTTGTGTATCAAATTGATATAAGACTAGACAGCACACACAATTAGCCAGGAATGGGATCATATATACACAATCTCAGCACTAGAAAGACTAAGAAAAATGTGGGTCATGTATTATTCAAGGATAGCCTAGGCTACACGCAAGCACATCTCAAACAGACAAGCAAAAACAAAGCATGCCTCTGTGGGGATTCAATAAAAGTTTCAGAAGTTTTGGAGATACCGGAGGGAATCTACCCACAGTCTATGTGGGGGGTTAGTAAAAGCTCCAGAAGTCCCAGAGCTCTAACCACAGTCAGTCTAGGAAAATCAGAGTGGTGATTCAAACCTTTAATCCTAGCACAGGGAGTATCCTGGGAGTGGTGACCTACACCCTTAATCCCAACTGAGTCAAGGTCACTTCAGATTATAGCAGGAATTCCAGGCTCCCAAGCAGGTGTGGTGGGGCCACGCCTTAATTACGGAAAAAGTACTTAAAGACGGGATTGAAACCCAGAGGAAAGCCATTCCAAGGGAATTGAGGCTGAGAAAGCTAGAAACAGCTGGGTAAGATTTGACTGTGGTGTTTATTCCGTCTAGTATCTCCAGCTTCTTCAGAGATCTATCCCTGAGTCTCATTCTTTCGTGTGACATGCCTCAGCTATATAGGAAGTTGAGCAGGCATGAGCTATGTGAAATCTGTCTCAAAAAGAATAATAAAGTAAAAAAGAGCCAGGTGTGTTTTACATGCATGCTGGTAATCAAAATACTTAAGAGGTAGAGACAGAAGGTTCAGGATTTCATGGTCAGTTACAGAGCCAGTTTGAGGCCAGTCTAGTACTACAGGAGAACAAGTCTTAGAATCACTAACAAAGGGAATATACACAATATACTCTATATTTAATATAGTAATATGCCTTACGGTCTTCAAAGCAAACAATCCAAGTTCAAATCCTTATTCCCTAACTTGTAGTTATATGAACATAGATATATTTAACTTTGTTACATCTTTACAGTCCTCATCTGTAAAACAGGAACAAAAACAGTGCCTATATTATTCTGTACATATAGCTTATATATGCTAGTTAATTTAAGTCATACATTGACCATATGATTATTGTTTAGACAAATAGTAAACATTCCATTCTTATCAGAATTGCCTAACAATACATTATTTACAGTGAATGTCTAGAAGCATGAACTATAGACACTGTGATGCTGAACTGTAATTACCAAATTTGAATGGGCTATAAAATGCCTAGGGTATCCAGATAGCACACTTTTGAGTGGATGTAAAGTCTTCCAGAGTGGATTAACTGGTGGGTGGGAATCCTGACTGCCCCTGAATGTAGGTGGTACTAAGCCATGAGCTGGAGTCCTGGACTGAATAAAAGGGGAAAAGGAGCAGAGCAGTGGTTGTGCACACCTTTATCCCACTCAGGAGGCAGAGGCACGCAGATCTCTGAGAGTTCCAGGACAGGCTCCAAAGCTACACAGAAAAGTCCTTTCTTGAAACACACAGAGAGACAGAGAGACACAGAGAGAGAGAGAGAGACAGAGAGAGAAAGGGAGGGACTAACTGAGCACCACCTTTCTCTGCTTCCTGGTTCACTAATATGTGAACAAGCAGCCTCATGTTCCTGCCACTATGGAATCACCTAGCACCAAGCCTTCTTGTCATGGTAACAGTATCCACTCAAACTTCAAAATAAGCCTTCTTCCTTCAAGATGCATTTGTAAGGAACTTAATCAGAGCACCTGGAAAGGAATTAACATGGGGTACTGTTATAGTAAACTTGACCATTCATCTTCTGGACTGCTTTGTGGGAGGAATGTTGAAGGGTTTGGAGCTATAAGGTTAGAGAAGCCCTAGAGTGTTGCAAACAGACCTCAGGGAGCCACTATGATGGTCGGTCAGAAGACCAGAATGCCAGTGGAAATGTGCAGTGAAGACTGATGACTCAGAGAGAACTGGATTAAGAATGGAGCTGGAGGCCATTTGCATTCTATTTTGGCAAAAAACCTGGTTGTGCTTTTGACCATATCCCGAAACTGAAATGAGACTGAATTTAGAAATAATAGGCTAAGTTGTTTGAAGGAGGAAATTTCAACACAATACAAAAAAGGAGCTATGGCATGGTTATTGCTTATAATATTTACTCAGATATACTGTGTGTGAGAGAGAGAAAGAGCAGAAAGACATGAAGAATGTGCAGCTTGACAAAAAAAATAAATAAATAAAAGAGTGTGGACACTGTCAAAGTTATGGATAGAAATGTGCAGCTTAGTAAGGAAAGGAACCTGAGGATAGGCAGGTGGAGACAGCAGCTCTAAATTAAAAGCTAAAACCATTATGGAGACACTTAAGATTTTGCATTAGCACAACAGGAAACAAGACACCACCCACTGAGAGCCCCAAGGTATAAAGGAGTAAATCTCAGGTGATGTAGCTGAGAAGACAGAGAAGCTATTTTCCCACATTCAGCCACAAAGAACACAGAGAGCTGTGAAGATAGTCCCTAAGGGGCCTGACTACTTTTTTCTCTCATTTTTGAGGGGTGGGGTGGGGGGAGGTGTCAAGACACAGTTTCTGTATTTACCAGCTCTAGCTGTCCTGGAACTCATTTTGTAGACCAGGCTGGACTCAAACTCACAGACATCTGCCTGCCTCTGCCTCCTGAGTGCTGAGATTAAAGGCTTTGCCATCACTGCCCAGATTCTCTCTCTCTCTCTCTCTCTCTCTCTCTCTCTCTCTCTCTCTCTCTCTCTCTCTCTCTCTCCCTCTCTCCCTCTCCCTCTCCCTCTCCCTCCCTCCCTCCCTCTCTCTCTCTCTCTCTCTCTCCCTCTCCCTCTCCCTCTCCCTCTTCTCTCCCTCCCTCTCTCTCTCTCTCTCTCTCTCTCTCTCTCTCTCTCTCTCTCTCTCTCTCTCTCTCTTTCCTTCTTTGTTCTGGGCTTTGAGACAGGGTTTTTCTGTATAGCCCTGGCTGTCCTGCAACTCATTATGTAGTCCAGCCTGGCCTCAAACTCACAGAGAAACACTTGCTTCTGCTTCCAAAATGCTAGGATTAGAGATGTGTGTCAAGAGCTCGGCCTTAAGCTGGCAGAAGTTGGCATTGCCAACATACTGCTGATTTTTCAGGTATGTAATATACAAGAAGGAGTCATGGAGGCTGGCATTAAGATGGCAGAGTTGCTGAAGCTATAGAACATGTAGCAGGTTTGGATTCTATACATGGGAATATTGAATAGTCTGTGCAGGACTCTGTAAAGGAGCAGTCTGACTAACAGTGGAGATTCAAGATACTGGAGAAGGAAGAAATGTGACCCAACTACCAACAAGAGCTGTTGTATGAGGTTTCTGGCCCAGACTTTCCAGACTAGCCTTGTGGCCCCAACTTTTGGGCCTAGCCTCAAGGCTTGGATCCACAGACCTGAAGACCCACAGAGACACACAGATGCTTACATTAATTGTATGCTGACTGACCTGGGGCCCAGGCATATAACTTGCTAGCTCTTGCTCTTAAACTAACCCATGACTCTTATCCTGTTCAGCCATGCAGCTCGGTACCTTTCTCAAAGCAGCATAGCTGTCCTCTGCATCTGTAGCATTTCTGGCGTCTCTGTGACATCTCTGCTCTGTTTTTCCTGTTCCCAAAGTTTTCTTAGTCTGGTGGCCCCACCACACTTCCTGCCTGCCTTTGGCCAATCAGCGCTTTTATTAAACCAGTGGGTGGGACAATTATTTACAATGGAACAACATAATCCCCCTACAGAGAGCTGTGGGTACTGAATGTAGCTTACCAAAGGAAAGGCTGTGTATACTGTAGGCAGAATGAAGATCCAGGCTATGCAAGTCCTCTGGGGCCCAGATAATGTCATTACCATCCATGAGACTATGTGGTTTGGTCCTGTCTTGAGCCAATATTTCTTTTCCATGCCTCTATTCTTCCTTTGGAATGCTAACATTTACTTTGTGCTACTGTATATTAGAAATATAAGACCTTTCCCTTGATTGTTATAAGGCCTCACAATTAAAAGACGGCCTTGAAACCAGGCATGGTAGTACATGCCTATAATCCCAGCACTTGAAAGAGAATCAGTTCAAGGTAACCCCTTAACTACATAGTCAAGAGAAAGAGCACATCTTGAGGCTCAGAAGAGACTTTGGACTTGTGAACAGGGTTTGAGCTGTTAAGGACTTTAGGAACGTGTAAAAGATGGTCTAAGTGCATTTTGCATTGAGATGAACACTGAACTATTAGGGACCATGACTGGAATATTATACTTTAAAACAGCAGTTTTCAAGCTGTGGGTAGCAACCCCTTTGGCAAACCTCTATTTCCAAAAATATATACAATACAACTCATTAACAGTAGCAAAATCACAGTTATGAAGTAGCAATGAAATAATTTTATGGTTGGGGAGTCACCCCAACATGAGCAACTGTATTAAAGGGTCACAGCATTAGTAAGGTTGGAAAACACTGCTTTCAAATGACATCTTTGGGTATCAAGTTGATAAAGGATGAACCTGTGATAGTTCATTTTGACTGTTAACTTGATTATGAGAGCCCTAGAACATTATTAAGGCATACTTTAGGATATGTCTATGAAAGCTTTCCCAGAGAGGATTAACTACAAGAGAAAACATAGCTAGAATATGTACTGGAACGTGTCTGAACAAAGAAGGACAAAGCAGGAAAACAAATGAGTGCCAGGGTTGTTGTTCTGCATCTTCAAGGAGATGTGAGCAAGCAGCTCCCACAATTGCAGAGCCACTTGCCACCCTCCCATCATCAACAGTGTCCCCTCAAACTGTAAGTCAAAACAAATCCTTCCTTAAAGTTGCTGAGGTAATTACTAGATAGAAACTAAATTCATAACAGCAGCTGTATTGATAGGGGATACTAAGACATGGAATGAAAATAAAGAGAATTCTAAGCCAGGCAGTGGTGGCTCACACTTTTAATCCCAGCCCTGGGAAGGCAGGCAAGCAGAGCTCTGTAAATCCAAGTTCAACCTGGTCTACAGAGCTAGTTCCAGGACAGCCAGGCTGTGGAGACAGAGAGAAAGAGAGAATCCTAATTTGTTTGTGTTTAAGTTATGTCTGGCAACTTGAGTTGGGTCCTTGGCACCCACATAGAGGAAGGAAAAAAATCAACTACCACAAGTTGTCCTTTTATCTTTACATACACACGCACACGCACGCGCACACACACATTCAAATATCCATACACATGAACAAACACAAATTTTTAAACGTTCAATATAGTGCAACACAAATAATGTGAGACCCTGTGTCAGAAAGAATAAATTTAATTTTAAAATAAATTTGTTATTTATGATAAGACTGACAGGTCCCAAGACTTGTCCCAGATTTCTTTGATACCTGACAAATACTTTCCTAAGTATTATATTTTCTTAAAATCTAAATTTTTTTTTTTGTTTTTTAGTTTTTTGAGACAAGATTGCACCTCACCTCAACTCACAGAGATCCCCCTGTCTGTGCCTCTTACATGTTGGGATTCACTCCTCCTGCCGTGGCTTAAAACTTTTAAAAATAAAACATCTTTTCAATATTTTCCTTTTTTTTAAGCCTATTGCCAATGTAAGAGTTATTCGATATGTGTAGGCCAAGAAAACACAAAGCAATCTGGCAAATAAACAGCAATCCAATATGCAAGCCAAGCCTCCAGACTCTCCAACTATTCTGCAACAGTCCCACTACAGTTTTTAGTCCAAGGAATATTTATATCCCACACTACAGTCTCAAAAGCACTGTGGAAACTTTTAAGAGTCTGACTCACACAAGTCATAAATTTAAAGTAGAAAAGAATGTATATGAAACATATTTAGTTTAGAAGCCCTCTTATGTGTTAAAGTAACAGTAATCAGCAGGCAGCTGAGGTGAATGGTAGAACATACAGTCTCCTTTGTGGGAGTAAAGGCTTCATAATATATTTCAGAAACTCTGAAAAAGGACAATGTCCAAGCTGTGGCTTCTGTTCCCATGACTTGCCACTAAAATCACATTTTTTAAAATTATTATTATGTGTGTGACATGTGTGTGCATGTTTGTGAGAGGTTATGGGAGTGTACATGTTCATGTGTGAGGGTGCATGTGCACATTTGTGTGTGTGTGACAATCTGCATATGAGGGTAGGCATGAATTCCCCTGGAGCTGGAGTTGCAGGCCTTGTGTGCTGGGAGTCAAGCTGGATCCTCTGTAACAGCAGCAAGCACTCTTACTTACTGAGCCTGCTCTTCAGTTTCTCCACCCCTTCTTACTGTTGTTTCGGCTTGGGTTTTGTTTTTTCAAGGAGGGTTTATCTTTCTAACAGCTCTGGTTCTCCTGGAACTCACTTTGTAGAGCAGGCTCGTCTCAAACTCACAGAGATCTGCCTACCTTTGCCTCCAGGTATGTGCCACCATGCCCAGCTGCTACTCTGAGTTTTAAAATCTGAAAATGATTAGTTTTAAAATAAAAAATATATATTATTTGAAATGTATGAGGTTTTAAGATGTTTTCTGCCCATGGATTACTCGTCTTAGTCTACTTTATGGAATAGCACCTTCTTAAAAGTATGTATTTATTTTTACTTTATATGATGAGTGTTTTGTCTGCATGTATGTATGTGCACAACATGAGTGCCTGGTGCCATCAGAGGCCAGAAGAGAGCATCACATCTCCTGGAACTAGAAGCAGATGGTTGTGACCTGCTATATAGGTGCTGGGAACTGAACTCAGACCCTTTACAAGAGCAGCCAGTGCACTTAGCCACTGAGCCATCTCTCCAACCCCAGAAATATCAACCTTTTGATAATTATGGTACCCTTCAAATTTTAAATTTTGTGGGTAACAGACCATTAAAATAACTCTTATATTTACCAAAAAATACAATGATTGAAAAACATGCATTTTGGGGTTGGGGATATATGGCTCAGGTAGCAGTGTTTACATAGCTTTCACAAAGTCCTAGGTTCAACCCTTGACACCATCAGATGTGGTGGCACACATGCCCACATCCAAGAACCCAGGAAGTGGAGGCAGGAGGATCACATATTCAAGGGAGCCTTGGTTACATAGCAAATTTGCATCCTGAGTTACATGAGACCTTATTTAAGGAAAAAGAAAAGAGGGAGAGAAGGAAGGGAGGGAGGGGAGAGAAGGAAGGGAGGGAGGGGAGAGAGAAGGAAGGGAGGGAGGGAGGGGAGAGAAGGAAGGGAGGGAGGGGAGAGAGAAGGAAGGGAGGGAGGGGAGAGAGAAGGAAGGAATGGATTTTAAACACTATGTAGACACCTTTTTCAAGAATAAATATGAGTAATTTTAAGCTTGTAAAAACTTGGATTTTATTTTTACTGCTAAGAATGGAAGCTAGAGTCTTGCATATGCCAGATAAGCATTCTTCACTGAGAAAATGCTCAGACAAAACATGGACTTTTTAAAAAAAATAAAAATAAAAATTGGTAATACTTAACCTGCTTCATACAATAACACTTCAGGTAGAATCTCACTGTTTCTCAAACAGAAAGAGGCTTGTGAAAATCTGCTGTGGGAGGCTGGACATCCTTGTCAAGGAAGGGTTTTATGGCAATGCTGGGGGTGTGGGGTAAGCAATACTGGTATTTTAGTGGGCAGGAGCCAGAAAACTAAATGTCCGGCAATGCAGAAAACAGTCCCACACAACAAAGAATTGTCCTGTTTGAAATGCCAGCAGCACCCAGCTGAGAAACCCCGTGTTGGAAAAGCTTCATCACTTTTTTTCCTTAAACAGGAAATGGCCTTTAGTGGTCTTTCAAAACTGTCAAAATTATGTAGCTTACAAGGGAACAAACACTTTTAAGACAGAGTCTCATTATGTAGTCATGGATGGCCTAAAACAGCATTGCTACACAGACCAGGCTGACCTCAAATTCAGAGATCCTCCTGCCTCTGCCTCCCAAGTGCTGGGATTAAAGGCCTGCACCTGGTCAAACACAATTTTTTAGTATGTGTGTTGCAACTTGGACACTTAGACAGAAGGAGAGGAGAGTGGAAGGGAAAAGAAGGGACAGAGGTGGTGAGAGGGAAAATGGAGGAGGAAAGGAACGGAGGGAAGAAGGGAGTGAATTGTATTTATATTGAGATTGAGTTGTCATGGAAAGTAAGTACCCTGCTGGAGAGATGGCTCAGCAGTCATGATTCCCAGAACCCCACTGCAGCTCACAGCCTTCTGGTTCCAGAGGATATGACACCCTCTTTGGGTCTCCTCAGATACTACATGGTACACAGACATACATGCAGGCAAAACAGCCATACACATAAAATTTTTTAAAATACTCTTTAAAAGAAAGAAAGTAGGTACAACAAAAGTTGTGATGAGGATGGTAAGACAGCTCAGTGGGCCTTTGCCTACAGCACCAAATGACCTGAATTCCATCCCTAAGACCCACACGGTAGGAATAGAAAACTCACTCCAGATAGCTTCCACACCCTCCACTGAACAGCCACATGTGTATTCATGGATGCACACAATAAAGAAAGGAAGAAAGAAGTAAAATTTTAATATGATTTTTTTAAATTATGATTGGAAAAATAATTGAAAAGACAGTGGTTAAATATCCTATACTCAATAATATATCTTTTATTTTTTCAAAATGGAAATTACATAAACCATTTCCCAAAGAACCAAAGAAACTTTTAGGACTCTCAGATCACCCTCTTAGCTGAAATGCTTCTATAGATAACTGCAGACATCATTTTGCCAATTGTTTTTGTTTTTTAAGTTTTATTTTATGTACACTGGTGTTTTGCCTGCATGTATGTCTATATGAAAGTATCAGGTTCCCTGGAACTGGAGCTACATACAGACAGTTGTGAGCTGCCATGTGGCTGCTGTTTTGGAAATGAACCCGGGTCCTCTGAAAGAGCAGCCAGTGCTCTTAATGGCTGAGCTATCTCTCCAGGCTCAACCAATTATTGTATGTATGCTTCCTCTAATGTTCATGACATCTCTGCAAAGTATGCATTATCTCCCATGTAAAGAGGAGAGTTCCACTGTATGTGCCACACCCCTTAATCCAAGCAATAGGAGATAGAAGCAGGTGGATTTGATCTACAAAGATTCCCCTGCCGTGGCTTGGTAGTGAGATCTTTGTCTCACATAATAAACAGGGAGAGAAAGAAGTAAGACAGCCAAATTAGCCCACATGCCTTTAATCCCAGCATTTGGGAGGCAAAGACAGGTGGGTCTTTGAGTTTGAGGCCAGCCTGGTCTACAGGAGTTCCAGGACAGACAGAACTATGCAGAGAAACCCTTAAGACTGCCAAATTAAGACTTGTTGGAATTCAAAACCTAAGTTTCCAAAGCTAATCACTTTCAACTATAAAGTGTCTCCATCCACAAAGCTACATTTCTGTTAATTATAGAAAGTTACTTGTAGTCTCTACCCTCCCTAAACGAGAGACTAAACTCTATCCAGATGGTATCTCTCCAGCAACCTCTATCTCTAAGGCTTTTAAAGGCCCGAGTTACTTACTGTACAGTAAATACCATTGATTCTAACAGTCTCTTTGTTGATGTACTGCTGCTTGTTCGTGCTGGGGTTTTGTTCATTTGGAGCTATGTTTTATTGTTGTTACTCCCTCCCCACCAAAAAGATTTTCTGAGAAATGGATGTGAAGCTAGCAGGAAAATCATGCCAATTCCATTCCACTCCTTCTTTGCTATTCTAATAGTACAGTTCCTTTTTCTTTCTTTTTGAGACAGGGTCTCATGGAAAACCAGGCTGACCTCCAATTCCCTAAGAGCTGAGGATGACTCTGAACTCCCGATCCTCCTCACTCTACTTACCAGTGCCAGATGTGAGCCAACACTCCCAGTCTTATGCCCTGTTGCAGATCAACCTTGGGGCTTTGTGCTCACTAGGCAAGCAAGCTATGAACTATGCTATATTTTATAAGCCACAGATTTGTGTGTCATACATTAATATCACAAAGACAAGGCATAAGACATTTCACAACAGGGAAGGCAAAATAAAAATCCTACAATATACTGAAACACTATCAACTGCTACGGGACTATGCTTTTGTACACTGTAAATATCTGTCACTGTAAACACTGCTTTAATAAGTATTTACAGTGGTTGGCCAGAGGCTAGGCATACAGGAAGTATAGGCAGGGCAACCAGACAAGAAATCTAGGAAGTGGAAGAGCAGAGAGAGAGGCCAGAAGGTGCAGAGGAAGGAGATGAGAACGCTGCTCAGAGAAAAGATACCAAGCCACATAAATAAGAAATATGGGCTAATTTAGAGTATGAGTTAGATAGTAATATGCCTGAGCCATAGGCTACACAGCTTGTAATTAATATAAGCCATTGTGTGGTTATTTGGAACTAAGCAGCTGTGGGACTGTGGGTCCAGACCTCTGGGTTAGGCTGGGCCAGAAGCTTCTGACTAAAAGATGACAGAATAGCATATTGTCAACCAGCAGTGAAAATCTTCAATGCCCACTCAAATATGGAATTGAGATGCGTGACATTGGTGGTGAAGAGTATCAAAATGAGAAAAATAGCAATTTTTACAGTTTATATATACTATAAAAAGAATGCAAACAGAATATGCTGATATCCTAATAATTTTTCTCTATAAGAATAAAAAAAAAAAAAAAAAAAAACTCTAACTGACCTAAAAACAAAAGCTTTTTATGTATGATATAGAAATTGGTCATTCATTTTTTAGGATAGAAACACTAATAAGCATATTAGTTGTGTTTCAAAACCAAACACATGGCAAATCTACATGACAGGTGAGCTCAGCAGTTATCTTTTCTATGGACCAACACAGCAAACACAGACACATTTCAGGATTGCTGCATAATTAACTAAAAGTAATACTGTTGAGCTTGACACCCTGCTGTTAAGTAATAAGTTGCAATTACCATTCAAATCAAAGGCATTCTAGCATAAAACCAGATATTCCCTACTTAGATAACTGCAAACATACACAATGACACCTACTAGTGCCAGGCAGACCAAAAGATAGTTCTTTAAAATGTATTAGCTCTTTTGGGTCCTACCATATTTTTTATGATCCTCCAGTCTCAGGCCAGCATTGGGCCAGCACATAAAATAGAAACTGAAGACATCTGAAGGTAAATTAAGTCAGCTCTCTTAACCATTATAGAAATCCTGTAGTTTTTGTCTAATTTATTGGTTTGTTGTTTTAAGACAGAGTTTTACCCTGTAATCCAGGCTGGCCTGAAACATATTATGTAGCCCAGCTTGACCTTGAACTCACAGCAACCCTCCTGCCTCATCCTCCTGAGTACTGGAATTACTTGCATAACCCACCACATCTGGCTAGGAATCCCTTCTATTAACTGACCGAAATGTGAGGTCAGTGAAACAGCTCAGCAGGTAGGAGCACTTATGGAGCAAATTAACTACCTGAGTTCAATCCCTGGTTCCCACGGTAAGCCGAGAATCCTGAATATTGTCCTCTGACATCCTCGCATGCACTTGTAACCCTACCCACACAAAATAAATAAATGATTTTTAAAAAATTAAAACTATGTAACCAAGAAAGACGAGGAACTTCGAGTCCTCCTGCCCCTGCCTCCCAAGTGATAGGATTACTGGCTCTGTTGCATATATTACTTCATTTAAATACTGAATCTGAGGCTAATAGTTACAACAGTAGCCAATAAATACCAAAACATGTTTTTTCTTTAATAATATTCCCATTATTTCATAGGCATGAAAGATTTCAATCATTTCAGACTAGCTGGAAGGAAGTGGACACACGACAGCTGGAAGTCTTCCTGTTAGCCCGGTACTGAGGAGACTGAGGGTGGAAGGCTGAGTCTGAGTCCAGCCTGAGCTACAGAAGAGGTGTAGAGTCTTCAACAGTATCTGCCAAGGTTGGTTAGCCTAGCATTCAAGAACTATGTCCCACTAAAGTTAGCCTAGTCTTGGGGCTTGGATGAGATGAAACAGGGGGGAAAAAAAAGCAAATAACCTAATCATTATCCTCTAGATTTCCGCCACCTTTTTAATGCCATTTCTTTCCTTAGCTCAAGTGATAGTCCTCATCCAGCTATTACAGCACTTTCTGATGATCGACGTCATCCCAACTCTCTTATTTTCACATGTATGTTTTGTGTTTATGCGAACGTATGCCATGTGTGTGCAGGTGTCCGGAGTCCAGAAGAGGACATCACATCTCCTGGAGCTGTTATTACGGGCAGTTGTGGACTGCTTCAGGTGGATGCTGAGCCATCTCCACTCTTCACTCTCAGTCTCAGTGACGAGACTGGTATTTAGCAAATGTCTTTTGAGTCTTCCAAGCATCTAACTCACATACCTTGCAATCTATTATACATGCTGAGCAAACTTATATGCAACAGCACTCCTCCTCATTAGATCCCTATTGTTATCATTTCTTTTTCTTTCTTTTTTCCGGGAGGGAGGGGGTAAGGTCAGGTGGTAGTAGGCATGCCTTTAATCCTCAGGAAGCAAAGACAGGCAGACCTCTGTGATTCCAAGGCAGCCTGGTCTTTAGGACAAGTTTCAGGACAGCCTGAAACCAGGACAGAGAAACCCTATCTCAAAAAATCAAAAACAAACAGTGAAAAAATTGACTTAATTTTATTTATGTAAAACACAAAATGCAGGTATTTTATGTACGTGTATGTTGTCTGTTCATCACATGAATGAAGAAGCTGTAGAGGCCAGAAGACTGTCAGAGCCTTTTGGAACTGGAGTTACAGTCATTTGATACCATATGGGTGCTGGGAAATAAACCCAGGTCCTCTGGAAGAGTGGACGTGCTCCTAACTGCTGAGCCTTCCGAGCTCCAATTTCATCTGTCTTTACTCTCCTACCCTCAGACACTGATCCATCAACTTATGGTGATTAGTGTTAATTGTCAACTTAATGAACCTAGACTCACCTGAGAGTCACTTCACCTGGGTGCATCTGTGAGGATCATTAGAGGACCACACAATGAAGAGTGTCACTCCTGGCTTCAGTCCTGCACTAACTAGGTCACTGGAGAAGGGGAACTGAGCAGTAGCGTGCGAATTCCTTCTCTCTGCCTTCTGATTATGAATGAGATGCTACCAGCTGCTTTAAGTGCCTGCCACCTTGACTTCACCACCATGGACTGAACCCCTGAATGATGAGCCAGGTCAACACCATGGACTGAACCCTTGAATGATGAGCCAGGTCAATCCCTCCTCCCTTAAGCTGAGTCTCTGTAGACTCCTGCTCACATGCTCACATTTCAGTGCCCATGCATGTGGGCACATTCTTTCTCCTTGGTATGTTCTTATTGGTTTCTTCCACACAGCTCTTTCAGGAATCAACTAATATGTGAAGTGTTCTCTGACCTTTCAATATCCTTTGTCTATGCTTTGATATGATATTGTCCTGAACAAATCCTACTACAGCTATCTTACTGTATGTTAATGGTTGCTTATCTGGTTATGACCACTGGACTATGAGCTCCATAAGAACTTGGACTTGAACCTGCTCACCTTCAAATGAATTATGGTATAAAAATTTTAATACCGGATATAAGTCAAAATGTACAGTTGAGGGAAAAAGTAAGATTTAGACACTGAGTGTGGGATAATGCTCTTGTACACTGTAAAGATCTGTTATTTGTATTGGTTTAATAAAATGCTGATTGGCCAGTAGGCAGGCAGGAAGTATAGGCAGGACTACCAGCGTTTACTATAATATTAAGCCTCATAGTCAATTATTTCATAAGCAGCAGCAGTGGGACTGGCCAGGTGGGACAGAGAAACTTCCAACTACAATTGAGATTCAAACTTCATTGTTCTTTGCTTTGGATTTGGTTGGCTTTTTGTTGTCAGGATTCAAATTTTGTGTGTTTGAAATTATGGGTGTGTGCTGGTGCACATACTTGTTTGTATGTGTGTGTGTAGGACAGAGGTCAAACTCCTGAGGTGGTGTCCCTTAGGAGCTTCCACTTTGTTTTCTGAGATAGAATCTCTGACTGGATCTTGCTGATCAGGATAGACTGGCTGACCAGTGAGTCACAGGATTATCCTCTTTCTTTCTCTAGCTTTGGGATTATAGGTACATGCCTGAGTTCTGGAGATCACACTTGGGTCAAATCCTCATGTTTGTATGGCAAGCACTTTATCAACTGAGCTATCTCACCTTACCAATATTCAAACTCTATAAAAAAAAAAATCACTCTTTCATTCACTTAGTCAACAAATACTTTATTTACCACCTCCTAGAGGTTAGACCCTTGCTAAGACCTTGCAAGTTTAACAATATAGACATGCTCAGTGAAAGAAGATATATGTATGTTCAAAATGATAATTGTTCAAAATTGCTATTAACTTTGTGAATCTTGGGCAGTGTGATGGTTTGAATAAGAATGGCCCCCACAGGCCCAATTTTTGGATCCTTACTCAACCAGGGAGTAGCACTGTTTAAAAGGATTAGAAGGATAAGGACAATGGCCTTGGAGAAAGTGTGTCACTGGAGGTGGGCTTTGGAGCTTCAAAAGCCCATTCCAAGCTTAACTGCTTTTTCTCTCCTTTCTCTCTCCTTTCTCTCTCCTTTCTCTCTCTCCTCTCTCTCTCTCTCTCTCTCTCTCTCTCTCTCTCTCTCTCTCTCTCTCTCTCTCTCTCTCTCTCTCCCTCCCTCCCTCCCTCCCTCCCTCCCTCCCTCCCTCCCCCTCTGTCTATGCACCACTTACTGCTTTAACATTTACCTGCATGTTCCTTGTCATAATGGACTAAACCCCTGAAACTGTAAGCAAAACCCCAATTAAATGCTTTCTTACCAGTGGTGGTGGCACACACCTTTATCCCAGCACTTGGGAGGCAGAAGCAGGTGGATCTCTGTGAGTTCAATGCCAGCTTGGTCTGCAGAGGTAGCTCCAGGATAGCCAGGGCTACAGAGAAAAACCCTATACCAAAAAAAGAAAGAAAGAAAAAAGAGAGAGAGAGAAAGAAAGAAAGAATGAAAGAAAGAAAGAAAGAAAGAAAGGAAGAAAAAGAAAGAGAGAGAGAGAGAAAGAAAGAAAGAAAGAAAGAAAGAAAGAAAGAAAGAAAGAAAGAAAGAAAGAAAGAAAGAAAGAAAAGAAAGAGAGAGAAAGGAGGAGGGAAGAAGAAGGAAAGAAAGGAGGGAGTGAGGGAGTGAGGGAGGGAGGAAGGAAGGAAGGAAGGAAGGAAGGAAGGAAGGAAGGAAGGAAGGAAGGAAGGAAGGAAGGAAGGAAGGGCTTTTTCTCATAAGGGTTGCCTTAGTCATGGTATCTCCTCATCACAACAGAACACTAACACAGGCAGATTATAAGAAGCTTATTTTATGAAATCCTCTCTACTTGCCAATTCTTTCTTCATCCCCAGCACTTTTGAAACAGTCTTGCTACACAATCTAGGCTATAGTCAAACTTAAGATCCTTCTGCCTCAGCCTCTTGAATACTGAGATTATAGGTTATGCCACTGCACTAGCTTCATGTTTTCATTTTCTTTTGTTTTTGTTGTTTTCTAGATCTTCATTAGTAAATATGCATTACTTTGACAATCAAATTTTACTGAGTTTCCCATAGTTATAAATTTATGCCAATCAATAAGACTGTACTCAGAAAAAATACATAAACATTTGTGAACTGTAGCTAATGTGAGAGTAAAAACAATTTAAAAGTTCTAGTTAGATTCTAATACAAAAAAAAAACCCAACAAAACTAAAATATGCAAACAAAAACATAGGCAGCTGAAGAGTGTGGTTGGAAATTATCTCAATGCAAGAATTACTGCTGGAAGTAGTTAGCATGATGAATAAAGATGCAGAGATAAGGGGCTGGGGAGACATGGCTCAGCGGTTCAGAGCACTGGCTGCTCTTCCAGATGACACCCACATGGCAGCTCACAACTGTCTGTAGCTCCAGTTCCAGGGAATGCAGAACCCTTACACAGACACACATGTGATGTGGAATATTGCTTTACACTGTGTCATTCTGATTGTTTAATAAAAAGCTAAACAGCCAATAGCTGTGCAGGAAATATATCAGGGACCTGTGGACAGAGAGAACTCTGGGAAGAAGGAAGAAAGGAAAGAAGGACAGAACTAAAGGAAGGAAGGAAGGAAGGAAGGAAGGAAGGAAGGAAGGAAGGAAGGAAGGAAGGAAGGAAGGAAGGAAGGAAGGCAGAGTCACCAGCAGATGGAGAGAGAAAGGTGTGCAGGAGGAGAGGTAAAAGCCATGAGTCACGTGGCAACAGATAGATGAACAGAAATAGGTTAATTTAAGTTCTAAGAGCTAGTGGAACAAGCCCAAGCTATAGGCTGAGCTTTCATAATTAATAATAAGCCTCAGTGTTGCTTTTAGTGAGCTGGCAGCCCCCCAAAAAAAGGCCAGCTACAAATATGCAGGCAAAACACCAATCAATGCTCGTTAACAAAAAAAAAAAAAAAAAAAAAAAAAAAAAAACTTCACAGATAATAGCATCTATTAACCCAATGTTGATAGAAACAGCAGAAAGAAAATATTGCAAATAAGTTTAGAAGGGCTAGAGAAGAGTGCAGAGGTTATGAGCCCTTGATGCTCTTCCAGAGGACTATGAGTTCCGAACTCATAACCCATGTCAGGCGGTTCACGGTCACCTACAGTTCCAACTCCAGGGGATCTAACATCCTAACACCTCCTTCTGGCCTCCTTGGGCACCTGAACACATGTGTCATACATACACACACACTCACTCACTCACCCATAGAGGATTTTATTTTTATTTTTATTTTGTGTATAGTAGTGTTTTGCCTGCACATCTTGTCTGTTCATCATGTGTGTACAATGCCCACAAAAGCCAGAGGAGATTCCTTGGCCGCAGAGTCACAGAAGGTCGTGAGCCTGAGAGCAGCCACAGTCAGTTATCTTGTCCTTTCCTTCTTTTTCTTTCTTTCTTGCTTTTGGTTGTTTGTTTTTGAGACAGAGTTTACCTGCATAGCTCTGGCTGTCCTGGAATTATCTTTGCAGACCAGGCTGGCCTTGAACTCACAGAGATCCACTTGCCTCTGCCTCCCAAGTGCTGGATTAAAGGAGTACACAACCAGGCCCAGCTCCTAATTTTCTATGTAACACAAATAAAAACTTATCATTCCATTCTATTTAATACAAGGGAAAACATGACAGCCTCTGTACAACTTGTTCAGAAGATAAATTAATAAATAACATTATATTTCATCTGTCTAATGATTTACAGTTCACAATGCACTTTGATCCTTATAACAATTCTGTATCCTTGCTTCAACTGGCTAGATTCAAAAAGTAAGGACTAAAATGTGGAAGGCCTTTCTTCCTATATTTCAAAATCCAAAAGCCATAAAAGAAGATTGAAAAGTTTATCAGCATAAAAATCTTGTACTTCTATAGGGAAATAAAATAAGACACCAGAAATGCAAATATCAAAACAGGCCTAAGGGCCTGACAGCAGAGCAGACACTAGGTACACATGAGGCCCTGGGTTCAACACCCTGCATCCAAGAAGAAAAAAAGAAAAATTCTTGTAAAGCATATCAAAAACATTTTGTATAGAGAGTGCTAGAAATCAGAAAGAGATCCCTGACTAACCAGAAAATTCATGGTAAAGACTTTAAACTGGGTAGTTCACAGACCAGGCAATGAGGATGACTCAGACATAGACACTTGGTCTCCTCATGACTGAACTAAAACAACTGGAGCCTCTCGGACTTATCAATTCTGTCTATCACACTGGCAAAAATCCAAGATTGATAACAGAGGGCGTAATATTAACAACACTGACCCTCCTCCAATCAGAGTGCTTACTGGAATTTCTGCAGCTTGGTGGCTATGAATGTGGGCACTTCAACCACTCCTAAATGTATTCATCTGAAAAACAGAATCAGTGCCCATCTCAAAGGAATTTTACTAAGATTAAATGAGGTGCTGTATATAAAGCACCTAGAACAGTATTCATTGTACAAAATAAACACTGCTGAAGCAAGCATTAGCTACGACACAGGCAGTATTTGTTGAGTAAATAGGCAATGTCAATGGAAAAATGCCTGAGGAAAGAAACGGAAAAATTCATGGTAATAAATGTATAACAACTTTAACTTGGAAATTCTGCTTTTCTAGACGTATCCTGCAAATCCCTTGTAAAAAGGACATGTCCAAGGTTTCCATTACAGCACTGCTTAGAATATTAAAAAGCTAAAGGAATGTACCTAATAGGGAACAAGTTACCATACACACATTCAACAGCTTCGTGTACCTTTAAATTTTTTTCTATTACATTTCATTTATCTGTGTTTAGAGGCCAGAGGACAACCTGTGGACATTGGTTCTATCCTTTTAGAGCATGGGTCCCAGAGGTCAAGCTCTCAGACTCTGTGGCATTTACCCGCTGATCCGTGTCATCAGCTAATTTTTTTTGTTGTTTTGTTTTTTTGAAACAAGGTTTCATGTCGCCTATATTGGCTTCATATGTGCTTTGTGGATAGCCTCCCCTCTCAAGTGATTGTTTTGTTTTGGTTGGTTGAGTAATTGGTTGCTTTTTTGTATTGTACTGCTATTTTAGATACCTGGTCAGATTTTATTTCTACAGTGCACACACACACACACACACACACACACACGCATGCACACATGCACGCCTATGGAAAATCTTTTAAATTCTGAATAGTCCTAGTGCCGAGTACGGGAAAAAGCCTTGTGGGACTAGTTCAGCAGGAAACAGGATTGATATTTAAGGAGACCTGTCTGTTCTCCACAAAAAAAAAAAAAAAAAAAAAAAAAATCAATTCCTTCCTGCTCCTGAATTCATCTTCCTCCATTCAAAGCCTGGTCTCAGCCACCAGCAACTTAAAGAGGTTCCTAGACATTTTCAGATTTCCCTGAAGGCCCAGATGTGGCCCCTCCTTGTTTTTCAGTGTCCATTCTGTATCACTTAACCCAGCCAACCATCTATAAACTATGGTCCCTAAGACAGGGTGACAATACAAAGACAAACCCCAAAGCTCTGTGAAGGCATCTCAGGATCAAAAGCATTTTGGGGGAGGGAAGTAGGAATGTCTGTTTTGTTTTTGAGACAGGGTCTCTTTGTTGTCCTGGCGGTCCTGGACTATGTACACCAGGCTGGCTTTGAACTCACAGAGATCCTCCTGCTTCTATCTCCAGAATACCAAGATTGCTAGTATGCACTGTCACACCCAGCTACACCTAAAAGAACTCTATGGGATATAATGTAGGCAAAGTACTAATCTGAAAAGCTCTCAAAGATATACTAAAATCAAAGACAAGCCTAGAGAGGTGGAAGACATAACTATGAGAAACCATCAGCTTTTTCATGAAAAACAGAAAAATAAGATTATACATCTGAGTTTGCCTAAGCAAAGTCTAAAAAATGCAGAGAGAGAGTGATGGTCCACACTCCAGCCTGTGTGCCAGGGAGGTCAGAATTAAAGATTATCCTAACAAATCTCTTCTCCAAAACCAAGATGAGGAGGGGGTACATTATAAAAAGGGCATCTGAGTAAGACACTAGACTAGCATGTTTAAGATTGGGGTTTGATGAGCACACCTTTAATTCCAGCCCTGAGACTGGTCTACAGATCAAGTTTCAGGACAGAGAAACCTTATCTTGAAAAACAAACAAAACAAAATACCCTAGGTTGTCTTCAGCGACCAGCCCCCAAAGAGTTTTAAAAACCATGGAGTGGGTAGACAGAAGAGTCATGAGATGCAACTCCATACAAAATATAGATAGATATATAAAATCCTATGTTACATATAAACAGTTTTATATTTAACCACTTGGATATATCATATTTTCAAATACTATATATACATAATTTATTTATTGTAGGACTTTATGTTTTATTTGTATGTGTGTTTTGTTTAGCAGAGCAAACATGTAAACAACAACAACAAAGGCTAGAGAGGCTTTGTCCTCTGATATTCCAGGCTATTTTGGTTTTGGTGTCTGTGTGTGTGTGTATGGTTTTCTTTGTTTTTTTTTTTTTTTTTTCCAAGACAGGGTTTTCTGGAACTTATTTTGTAGACCACGCTGGCCTCGAACCACAGAGATCCTCCTGCCTCTGTTTCCCAAGTGCTGGAACTAACTGCATGGCTGGCTCTCATGGCTTGGCCCTGTGGTAGATTCTCTGATATTCTAGATTAATTTATTAAATATATATTACCACAAACAGGGGTAATTCCAAGGAATACACTATTTTGGTATTTTTGAGACAGGGTCTGACTAGATAGACTAGGATGCTAACCCAAAGCATATGCTCCTCTTACTTCAGCCTCCTAAATGCTAACACTAGAGAGCCTCACAGCACCCAGCTTCAAACATTAAATTGAAAACAAAACACTAAGGCTTACAAAAGGTGAATATTTTACCTATAACCAGATAGTAACACAATTTCAGTTTTTATTTATAATAAAGATGTCTGATATCTTTTCCCTTTTTACACTGCCTTTATAGAATATCAGAGGGCCAGTAAAATGGGTAAAAGTATCTGCTGCATACTTAATGGCCTGAGTTCAGTCCCCAAGACCCACATGGTAGAAGCTCAGAATCAACTTCTGTAAGTTGTCCTCTACTTCCACACCTACACATACACACCCCCACACATGAATACTAAAAAATAAAATGTTAAGAATGGATTGTTGACACATTATTACAAATATACTCTTGAACAACCAACCCCTTCAAATGCTCAGCAAAAATAACCCTACTGAGATCACACTGAATCTTCATTTGATGACTGAGAAATAGCATAATGTCCATTGTTGATCCAAAATATTCACCATCAGCCACACAAGCAATGTAATAATTAGGCTCCATTACCAGAAGGAGATAAACTTCCCAAAAAGTCCCATCCCAGATTTCAAACTCCAATAGAACATATTTCAGAACAAAATGAAGTGTGTGATATTAACAATGAATTTATAAGCACTTTAATATAAAGGAGAAATAAATTTTTAAAAGCAAATTTCCTGTCTGCTCCAAATAAGCCAGGGAATAGTTTTCTTTCTTATTAAAAAAAAATTATTTATTTAATTTTACTTTATGTGCATTGTTGTGAAGGTATTGAGTCTCCTGGAACTGGAGTTACAGACAGTTGTGAGCTGCCATGTGGGTGCTAGGAATTGAACCCAGGTCCTCTAGAGGAACAACTAGTGCTCTTAACTGCTGAGCCATCTTTCCAGCCCCACAATTTTCTTCTGATAATGAACTGAAATCATAAACAGAAAGCATCATTGGAGAGTAGACTATTAGCCTCCTATCGTGTACATGCCAAATCACACAGGATAGTGTTTGAGAAACCATATGAAACATTTATTTCTATAACACAATAATACAGCATGAATTGAAATCACCCAGATATCTGAAACCATCACTGTTAATTCAGAAATAAACATTTGTACCATTAAATACTAGTTTCTAACAAGCACCAAGGAATCTCCAATTTGAGTCCCTCCTTAGTGTTCATAGGGCCTGGTATCTCCTGCTCCTGTGTTCTATCTCCTGTTATCATACTGGGTAATTATGACATCCATACAATTACATAGTCAACATGGCCCTTATTTTAATAACCCATAGCTCCATTTCCCATCAACAGCAGTGAGACAGTTATCCTTTTCCCCCCCTCCCTTTGCTTTGAAAGAACTCTGAACTTTCCAGTAATGTATTCTGAGAAAATCTTGTCTTTAATCACATTTCTGGTCATCTCTTCATTCTTCAAGTACACTAGGCTTCTTAAAGATTTTACTACTTTTTAAAATGTTTATTATCTCATGCATATGAATGTCTTGACTGTGCATTGTGTGCATGCATTGCTCAAGGAGGCCAGAAGAGGGTGTTGGGTTTCCCAGGACTGGAGTTATACACAGTTGTTAGTTGGTATGTGGGCACTGGGAACTGAACCTGAGTCCTCTGGTGGAAGAGCAACCAGCTGAGCTGAGCCATCTCTTCAACTCCAGATTTTACTTCTTATAACCTCCAATTTAGACTGTACAATTGATCATAAATCTCACACTATCACTAGCAGCGTAGAGCGGCTACCCATTTTGTTTCTGTTTTGCAAATTCCAGTTTTGGATTAACTGAATCTTTTTGTCACACCCCCCCCCCACACACACACACACACACCTCCTGTTCTTAGGGTATTGGAGAAAAACGTAAAATATCATGGTGGCACATCTTTGATCACAGCAGAGGCAGGTAGATCTCTAAGTTGAACAAAGCTTGATCTACAGAGACAGTTCCAGGACAGCCAGGGCTATGCAGAAGAACCCTGTCTCAACAACAACAACAACAAAACGATAAAAAGTTCTTTATCTTTGGTGCTAGAGATGACTCAGTTTAGAGCACTTGCTCTTCTAGAGGACCTGTATTTAAGCCCTAGCACCCACAGACAGCTCACAACAATCCGTAACTCCCCAGGGAATCTGATGCCCTTTTCTGACTTCTGAGGGCACCAACACACATGTGGTAAACAATATATCAGGCAAACACTCATACACCATACATGGACAGCATATGAGTTCCAAACCTGTCAGAGCTACACAGATCCTGTCCCAAAACAAACCCAAAGAAAACAAGGGAACTCCCAATTGCTAAGCCCACTTGCTTCTGACTCTGGAACACCCTCCTGTCTTCACACTGTCTTGTGTTCCAGTTCCTGCTCTAACCCTTTATACCTCTCTTTCGGTGTCTGTTATCCTCAGTGACGCTGCTTTGACCTACAGCCCAATTCTTTGCTTTCAGAATTACTCCCTCTTACTAAGGGTTTCAAGAATCCCTATATATTCTCTCTACACTTCCAAATGTATGCCTATATATCCAAACTTTCTCAGTTTTATGCCCAATTTTACAGCTCTATCTGAAAAACTCCAGTTGAACTTGGCCACAATTTATCTTTGTTCAAAACTGCTTTTTTTTCATTCTGTTTCCTTTACCACTGCCAACCCAATACCATAGACCAATGAGAAATCTCTTGCTTACAAAAGCAGGAAAATTAAAAAACCTTTCAACTCTATTTTGAAAATTTTGGAATTTCATACCATTCTCTTCATTATCTTACAACTACCCCCCCCCACACACACACACACAAGTTCATTCATCCTTTCTTATCCATAGTAACACAAGATTCCTGCCTATGGAGGCCTCTGCCTTCCCGTCTTTACTTTCAATCATTCCTTCACATTTTCCAGAGATAATCCACATCAAGCTCTGCTTGCAACCTTCAATGGCTCCCTGTAAGTCCAACTTTTTAAAAAAAGTTTCTCTCAGGTACGAACTAAAAAGTTTTCCAATTCGAGTAATCTGGATTTCATTTCCAGCTAAATCTGAACCGTAGTTTAGATTAGGGTCTTCAAAAAGAAGTGCAAAAGGTAAATCAGTCAAAGGAGAGAGACGGGAGCAAGTCTCTTAGGAGGGATGGGCACGTTTGATGGGAGGGAAGGAATCCATTCTCAAGGGAGAAGGGGTACCCAGACTAGTGAGGCACACTCACTAGGGGAGCAGGAACTTCCCGAGTGAGCAAGGTCAGACACTTCCGATGGGTTCCCGGCCTCTGAAGCGGGAAGGTGAGGACTGTCCCGGGACCCTGAGCGAAGTGAGAAGGAAAAGGAAAGGGGAAAAGAGACGAGAGACTGACTGTCCCCTGCCTCTTTGAGAATCTCGAGGAAGACACCAAGTATCCAGTGCTCGGTGACCCGTGAGCCAAGGCTGCTCGCGCGGCGGGGATGCCGAGCCTTGTTCCTCACTCCCTCGACATTACCTGAGGCAGGGCTGAGCCACCGAGGGGGCGTCTGCGCGGGCCGGAGGGCGAGGGAGGAGGCGGCCCAGAGCCAGCATAGCAGCTGCCCGCCGCGGCTGTTTAGCCTGCGGAGGAGGTGAGGGTCCCTAGCGCAGAAGCCGACGATTCCGCGGGGCCAGCGGCAGCGCAGGAGCGGGAAGCTACTGCCATGGCCTTGCGGTCTGGGCTGCTTCTCCCCGCCTGCTCGGCGGGGCCCGGAGGCGGATCACCGCAGGGACCAAGAGGGCAGCTGGAAACTCTCGACTCCCCGCGGGTGAGCGTCTGAAACGCTTGGGGGCAGGGGATCGGGGGCGGGGCCTCCCTCAGAACAACCAATCAGTCGTCAATCTTTGACAAACTAGCTGGTAGGGTTATCCAATTAACGATAGGAATGCCACGTGGTTCGAGGGTGGGCACAATGGGCGTCCAGAGAAGCCAATCAGCAACGCTAGGCGCCAACTCTTAGAAGACGAAGGGAACCAATAGGAAGGGCGTGAAGGTAAAAACAAAAAAGACGGTGTTGAAAAAGCGGAACCGCAGAGAATACACCTGGGGGTGGTGGGGCGCAAATCTAAAGAGTCTCTAAGAGGGGAGAACAGTAAACACCAGCTAAACGAATCAGCCCCCCCCCAGCAAAGCCACTGATAATTAAGCCAACTGAATAAGCTTTAGACTGGCGGGGCTTTTGAATAAGGTGTTCTGCAAGATCGAATGCGATATAATGAGAAGCTAAAATCAATACATAATTCCTAGCGACTTGCGAAAGAGCAACAAGTAGAACTGAATGAAATCCGAGGGACAAGATTGGATTTGGTGAAGACTTAGAGGATAGGTAATACAAGCTGACTTTAAAATGAGAATTGTGAAAGAGCTTCGTGGGGAGTAAGAAGTTTTGCCCAACTATTAACCAGTTACAGATTTCCTCACACTTCCATACCCATGCATCTCAAGGGTATATATTCCTATACCTGAGCAGACTGCAATTAAAAAATAAGGACACGATGGAATATGGGCCTTACCCCAGGATTCAGGGACCTCTCCTCAAAAATCTTTAGACTTCACTCTTCCTGGAAGTAGAGATTCTTGGCAAATGGGTGAGACATAAATAACTGGAATAGAATTGATGCAGAAGGCAATGGTGGAGAGTGTGTCATGTGACCGCACTGACAGACAAGTAATAACAACTGAATAAAGGTTATCCTGATGGCAACATGTTTAATATGAATAGAGCTTGAATAATAAAACTATATTTTTGTTTTTATGCTTGTGTGATTTGTTCTTGAAGAGAAGCATAACTTAAGCAGAGCATTGTCTGAGGAAGAGTAATTAGTAGCTCACAGACTCTCTGAAAGGAGATCACTCCTGCTTACTTCTCCGGCCTGTCCAGAATCATTCTGGAATAAATTATGTGCTGCCACCTGGTGGTAATTTAGATGTTATTGTTCCACTGTTGTCTAACACTTCTTGTTAAAAGATTTGGCCCTTGTATATCTCTCATAGAGCTTGATCCAAACAGTTGATAAATACTACTGGTAGCAATCAGAGTTGAACAATGCCACTGTGGCAGATGAATTACCAGCCAGTTAAAGACAAGGAGAGGCTTAGTGGGAAGGCTTTTTAAAAGTGGGTCTAAACATCTTGGATCCCAACAGTCCAGATGCAGAGGCTAGCAGATCTCTGAGTTCAAGGCCTGCTTTGATTAAAGATCAAGTTCCAAGACAGACATAAACACAGAGAAACCCTGTCTCAGAAAAAATAAGAAAGTGGGTCTAAACAACAAAATTTTTTAATTTGGAGCTAGGGATGCAATCCAGCTAACAGAGTGCTAGTAGGCATGAAGCTCAGATGTGGTGTCACATTCCTATCATCCCACCATTCTGGAGGCAGAGGCAGGATAACAGGGATTCAAGGTCATCCTCAACTACATATGGAGTCTAGGCCAGGCTGGGACACTTAATACCTGACCTCAAAATAAATAAATATTAAATAGAAGGGGGAGAGAAAATAACAGTGGATACAAGAATTTGCTATGCAAGCATAAGGAAGAATCTGTACTCCCAGCACTCCCATGGAAATGGGAGGTAAAGACCAGAGTTGCATCCTCTAAACTCAACATGTGCACTGGAATGTGAACACACACACATGCTCGCATGCGGGAAAGGATATATAAGACATCCTGTAGCTATTCAATGTCTAAGTACTCTCCCTACAATATTGGCTGCTAGTTGAGCCAGAGATTTAAATATGCCGTTACTAAAAGTAGCTTGTCTTACTGTCTCAGCCTTTTATTGTTTTTATTTAAGATAACTCTCCTCTTGACATTATGAACTAAGAGTTGGAACCTTTCCATAAGCTTACTGTATATCTTAGTTCAGGGCAAATGCATACAAAGACCTAGTTGGTGGATGGGTGGCATTATCTTTTGTCTATAGGTAACCACTGAAAGAGGCTTCATGAGGCCTCTATGAAATGCTGATTCCTGGAAAATCTTCTTTTTTTTTTTTTTAATTTGTTATATATACCTGCTGGCTGGCCAGAAGAGGGCACCAGATTTCATTACAGATGGTTGTGAGCCACCATATAGTTGTTGCTGGTAATTGAATTCATGACCTCTGGAGGAGTAGCCAGAGCACTTAACCTCTGAGCCATCTCTCCAGCCCTTCTAATCTTGAAGATCTAGACTATAGAGTGCAGGAAAGAAGACAATAAAGCTGCCCTTCACTTCCTGTGAAGTGAGAATCTCAGGTGAGGAAATGCCTCCATCAGATTTGTCTGTAGACAAGTCTGAGGGGGAACATTTTCTTGATTAATGATTGATGTGGGAGGGTCCAGCCTCCTGTGCAGTGTCACCCCAGGCAGGTGATACTGGATTATAAAAAATAAAAATAAATAAGAAGCCATCTGAGGCCAGGCTGTGGTGGCACGTGTCTTTAATCCCAGCACTGCTGAGGCATAGGCAGATGTATCTCTGTTGAGTTCAAGCTATCCTGGTCTACAGAGTGAGTTCCAGAACAACCAGGGCTACACAGAGAACCCTTGTCTGGAAAAACTAAAAAACAAACAAACTAACAAAACGCAGCTGAGCAAGCCAATAGGCCATCTTCCACATCAGTTCCTACCTCCAGACCCTGTCCTGACTTTGTGGGGATATTTTCAAATATAATAAAAATATTCAGAGATATCAGAGGGATCTACTCACAGTCAGTCTAGGAGGATCAGACAGTGGTAACTCGCACCTTTAATCCCAGCACAGGGAATATCCTGGTGACCTATGCCCTTAATCCAATCTGAGTTTGAGGTCATTTTAGTTTACTGAGGGAGTTCCAGGCTTCCAGGCAGGCAGTGGTGGTGTCACACCTTTAATCTTAACCTGCATGTGAAACAACTGTGTGAGGAAGGTATTTAAGGCAGGCAGAGAAAGACAGAGCAGGCAGAAGAAGCCAGGAGGAGCGAGGCTGAGGAAGCTGGAAGACAGCTGGGTGAGATCTGACTGTGGTGTTTCCTCTCTGATATCTCCGCCTTTCCCAGAGATCTGGCCCTGAGTTTCCTTCATTCCTGCAGCATAACTTCTCTTCAGGACTGAATGATGAATCACAAACTGTAAAGTAAACCCTTTTCTCTTTGAGATGCTTTATTCCCAGCAATAGAAAAGTAAGCTAAGGACCAAAGCACTAGCCATAGGTATTTTGTTTTGTTGTCTTTTGTTGTCTTTATTGTTGGTTTTGAAATGGAGACATCTCAAACTCCAGATCCTTCTGTCTCCACCTCTCTAGTGCTGGGATTACAAGTGTACACAACTCGTTTTAGATAAAACAGGGAAAAAATAAAATAAAGCTGAAGGCTAAAGAGGAATCTGATGCTATCTTCTGGCATTCAGGTGTGTACCTGCAGACAAAGCACTTAATGATTTTTTTATTTAAAAATAAATAAATAAATAATAAAACTGAATATAAATGGACCAGGGATATAACATGGTAGTATAACACTTTCCTAGCATTAATGAGGTAGGCATGTTAGAAACAGCAAGTATACTAGCTGGCATACTGGCTGGGTATAGCAGCACATACTTATAATCTTAGAATTTAGATGGTAGAAACAGGACAGGAAGTTCAGGGTCTCAGTGGCAATTTGAATGAGAAGGCCCCACAGACTCATATGTTGAATACGTAGTCTCCAATTACTGGTGCTCTTGGGAAGGACTGGTTGGTACGGCCTTGTAGGGGTATTGTGTTGTTTCGAGGTAAATAATTGTGTCCCCCCACCCCCACTGCTTTAATAAAAAGCGCTGATTGGCCAAAGGCAGGTAGGAAGTGTGGGCGGGGCTACCAGACTAAGAAAACTCTTTAGAACAGGAAGCACAGAGCAGAAAGCCAGAGAGACCACCAGAGAGAAGCCAGGAGAAGCCGGAAGATGCAGAAGACAACGATGCTGCTCTAAGAAAAGGTACTGAGCCCCATGGCTGAACAGGATAAGAGTCATGGGTTAGATGAAGGGTAGAGAGCTAGCAAGTGATATGCCTGAGCCTGAGGCTGATCAGCCAAAAACTATTGAAAGCATCTGTGTGTCTCTGTGGGACTGCAGGTCTGTGGGTCCTAGACCTTGAGGCTAGGCCCGAAAGTCTGGGCCAAAAACCTCATACTACACGGCCTTATTGGAGAAGGCATGTCACTGGGGTCATTAAAGTTTCAAAAGCTCTTCCAGTCCCTGTGTACTCTGCTTTCTGTCTATGGATGGGATGTGCTCTCGACTGCTGCTCCAGTGCCATGCCTGCCTTCCAGCTTCTGACACGCTCACTGACAGGATGCTGATAGACTCCTAACTCTCTGGAACTACAAGCCCCAAATAAACTCTTCTTTTTTTCTCTCATTTTTTGGTTTTCAACACAGAGTTTCTCTGTGTAACAGCTCTGACTGTCCTAGAACTTGCTTTGCAGACCAGGCTGGCCTCAAATTCAGAGAGATCCACCTGCCTCTGTCTCTGCTGGGAGTAAAGGCGTGCACCACCACTACCCAGTTTAAACCTTCTACAAGCTGCCTCAGTCATGGCATTTTATCAAAGGAATAGAAAACTAAAAGAGAGTTACTTAAAACCAATCTGTGTGTCTCAAAAAATTAAAAAGGGAGTTGGAGAGATGGTCCAGCAATTAAGAGCACTTGCTTATCTTCCAGAGGACCAGCGTTTGATGCCAAGCATCCATATGGCAACTCAAAAACATGTGTAACTCCAGCTCTTCTGGCCCCTCAGGATACTACACATAGGTGGTGTATAGACATATATGTAAACATACACATAAACTAAGAAAATAACTTTAAAAAATAAAAATAGTAAAATTTGAATTATGAGATTCTTTGTTTCCTCATGAAAGTTACAGTAAAAACTACTTTTTGGCCAGGTGCAGCAGTGCACACCTTTAAGCCCAGGACTAGGGAGACGGAGGCAGAAGGAGATCTTCAAAGTCAAGGCCAGCCAGGTCTACATAGAGAGACCCTACCTCAAAAGAAATAAATAATAAAAGTTTGGGAGAGTTTGTTTGTTTGCTTTTTTATCTTTGAAGATAACTCTTCAGAGAAACTGAGAAGCCTTCTGGAAACATACAGGCTGGGATGCTGAGGATGAGGAGGAATGGAGAATGTGGAGTAAGCTTCAATAAGCAGTATGGCAGTGCAACTCTCTAAACCTAGTGCCCATCAGAGTATCTCGCTCTCCTCTGCAATCTCATCAATAATGCCTCAGACCAACATCCTAACCCATTCTACTCATCAGAACAGGAGAAATTATTTCTTCCCAAGTTCACCTGAGCTTGTAGTCAAAGCTGTATCTAATGAGATTTCAGAGGCAGAGGTCATAGGAAGCAGTTAGGAAACAAAAAGGAAATATACAGCTGAGTCAATCCCATGTGGGTGAAGACTCATAGAAAAACACATCAGGAAGAGTTATGCCACTTTATTTTAAGTTAGCTGGAGAGCGAGAATGACTGGACGGTGAGATGCCTCGGTAAAGAGGGCACATACCAGAGGGGTTGAGAAGATGGCCTTGGAGGGAAGCTTCATCTCATTCTCCTTACAAGTCCTTACAGGTCACTCTGGAAAATCTTGGGGCCTGTAAGGAACAGATCCTCTTGCCCAAGACTCTGGGCATGGAGCTGAGAGCTGCTGGGGTCCAGGTTAGAAATGGTACTCTGGAGTTCTGAAAGGAAGGAAAATGTTTAAAAAAAAAAAAAAAAAGTCAGCAAGACTGTGACTGTGATAAGCATAAAACTAGGCCCTGGACCTTCATGGAAAGGACACACAAGCCCAGTTTGCATATACCCATTCTATGGTGGTTTCTCATTGTAGTGGCACATGTCTGCAATTCTAGCCCTCAGGAACTTGAGAAGGCTGTGCTCCATGGCAAGCCTGAGCTACAAAGAACAAACCTGGCCTTTAAGTAAATTTCAAATAATAACTACTGTGGCTTCTCTTCAGTTCATATAATTATTTTGCCTTTCGTTATACACATTAAATAATTAAGGAGCTTAACTCTCCCTGATCCATAACGTGGGCAGATAGACTCACACAGAGAAAGACAATACCAAACAATTAGACAGCACTCGGATTTGGCCTCCCCCAGGACTGTCCTTACCCCTATCTAGTCTCTTTAAAAGTTCCCAGCTACGGTCACAGTCTGGAAGACTGACTTCAGAGCTAGATGAAGAAAGAGACATGGAGAAGACGGTGGCAAAAGGCAGCTTAGGCTGCTGGGCATGAACAGAGGTCCTAGAAAGAACAATCAGAGGTGTAGTTGGTAACAGACCTAGGACACTCTTCTAGCAGAAAACTGTCTTCCTTTCTGAGGTCAAGTCTCCAGACTCCCACCTTACTCCCCATTTACCATTCAGATATATAAAAATTAAAAATCCAAATTAAATAATGAATGCTTGACACTGGGACCAGCAGGATGGCTCAGCTGATAAATGTGCCTTCCATCAAGCCTAACAACCTAAGATTGATCCTAAGAACTGATGTGGTCCTCAGGCCTCTACATGCACTTCACGGTACATACGTGTACACAATGCAGACTAAAAAAATAAAGCCAATATATATTTAGTAATGCAGGTGAGCATAATAATAATAACAACACACCTGTTATTCTGTACTCAGGAAGCAAGGACAGCAGGTTGGTAAGTTTGAGGCCAATCTGGGCTATCCAATGGAGCTCATCTCAATAATAAATAAGTAAACAAACAAACAAATAAATAAAACTGAGTCTGGTAACATACCTGTTACACCTGCACTTGGGAGGTAGAAGCAGGAGGATCAAGAGTTCAAGGACAACCTAGGCTAGAATGGCCAAAGCTGTTACGATGAATAAAACCCCAGATACTTAGACCAATCACCCCAACCAACCCTGGCAAATTCAGGATAGCAGAACTTTACTTGACCACCATGAAACAAATCCCCTCTAATGCCACAGCACACACAACCTCTGACCTGAGGAGGTAGGTGTCCTCCTTCTGGGCATCAGAAGCCTCTGTCCTGGTAACCTCCAAGGTCTGAACCTTGCCCTTCTGGTCACTCTGTAGGTGTTCCAACGTCTGCCAAACCATGGTGCAGAGGAAGAACTAAATCTCTTTCGTTCCAAGGAAAACCTTTCCCACAACTCCCCTCCTGGACATGCGAGAGCCTTCATGTGGGCAGTGACTCATGTTCACAGCAAAGAGACTGGGAAGAACTGCTTTAGGGGGATATGGAATCAGTATGGGGAAGAATGATGGGGGTAGAGGTGGGAGGAGATATCCAGGCCTTTCTGTAGAGCAGGACAGACAAGGATACGGCACAATGAAGAACTCTGAAGTCTGCTCTAACCCTGTCCTACCTTCCAGCTATGGGCCTGAACTTGGCGCCCCTCAGCCATCTGTTCCAGCAACAACTCCTGATGTTGGCCTGAAAATGAGACAAAATATAAAGGGACCATTCTCCAACTTTATTCCTTTTCCTACACTGCCTTGTAACTGAACTGGCAGTAAAAACTTAGACAAACATGTTCTGGTCTGACAGTTGAAAAGATTCCGAGCTGATGGAGAGACTAAATTCACACCATGAGAGACAGAGCAAAATAAAATATTTTGCCAAAGGCTAGGAGTGTAGCTTGGTGATAAAGCACATGCATAGTAAGTACAAGGTCCTGCTGTATTATATACAATACACAGATAATTGGCCTGGCCAGGGGTGGTGCCATATGCCTTTAATCCCAACACTTGAGAGGAAGAAGCAGTAGGTTTCTGTGAGTTCAAGGATAGCCTGATCCACATAACGAGTTCCAGGACAGCTAGGTCTATGTAGAGGCTCTGTCTCAAAAAATTTAAAAATAATAATAATAAAAGTAATAATTTGCCAGACTTTTCAAAAGTTCAAATGGGCAGAGAGGTATGGTCAGTTACTAGGACAACAACATGATATTCCAGAAACAGGGACAAAGGAGCACTGTGGAGACATAACTATGAATATAAAATCCCCACAGAGTACTCCCAATCTTTCACTTACTCAGCTGGTCTCGGAGCAACTTCAGTTCCTCCCGAAGAATCTCTGACTCTTCCCACAAAAGTTGGTGCCTACATGAGTGACAACAGTGTCATTTTAGAATCAAATAAGAAAGCCAAAGTGGCTGGAGATTACAACTCAATGCTAAGGGTTGTACAGCTCCATTTGTGGGCATGCACAAGGCCCAAGCTTTAATATTCAGCATGACAAAAAAAAAAAAAAAAAAGTAAGAAGATCAAACTTCTAGTATGCCAAGGGGTCAGAAGCCTCAAAGGAAGCCTTGAGGCTAGGAAGCTAGCTGGGTGATGTTACGAGAACTTATTGCTCTTAAAGAGAATCTTGATTTCCAGCATCCACATGGTGGCTCAAAACCATCTTTAACTCCAATCACAGGGGATTCAACAGGTCTGCAGGTGATGAACATACATACATACAGGTAAAACATACATACACATACTTTTTTCTCGTGTGTTTTTGTTTCTGAGGCAAGGTCTCGCTATGTGGCCCTAGTTGGCCTACAACTCAATATGTAGAGCAGATTGATCTCAAACTCAGAGATCTGCCAGCCTCTGCCTCCTGAGCACTAGAATTAAAGGTGTATGACATCAGGAAATAAATTTTAAATAGACAAAAGATGAAGTGTGCCTATCACTTACTCAGTCTGCAGATCTTGGTGAATGCCACTGGTTCTGTTGAACTTCCCTGGTCTTGCTTTCATTTGGGTTTGGACTAGCTCCTGAACCTGGTTCCGAAGACACTGCAGTTCCTTTCTCAACCCTTCCAGGCGTTGCTCCAGAAGGGCTCTCCCTTTTGGTCCATCTTGAAGCAATTTTAGTGATGCTATAAAGGGAAAAGGGAAGGTAGTTTGCTCTAAGAGCTTCATACATGAGCTCTTACTCTACTTGAAAATCAAAACAAGTACACGTACAAAAGCTATACAGCAAAACTGTGGGCACATATATAAAGTGTGTGGGGCTGAAAAGTTCAACCACTAAAGGCTAAGCCTCACAACCAAAAGTTGTATATAGCTCAGTGGTAGAGCATAGCTCACCATGCACAAAACTCTGGTTTTAATTTTAAAACTTTGTATACTGTACATGAAGAAAAGAATTTGCCCAGTACCTTCTAGAGCACTGATTTTGTTCATCTGCTGTTCCCGATCCTTCAGCAGGCTCTGCACAGCATGCCTTAGAGCCTCAGTCACCTATCCAAGCAAAGAAACCCCAAAAACTACTTTCTAAGCTGTTTCCCCAACTCCTAATGTTATCCTCTCACACTGCACCACATACAAACACCTAATACCTCACCTGAGCCTGAGACTGAAGCTGGGAGCGGAGTTTAGTGACTTCCTCCCAGAAAGAAAATGAGCTGTGAGATTCTGGGCAACTCAGTCTCTCTCCAAGAATGGGAGTCTTTAGAGCCCAAGGCTGATGAGCGTGAGCCTCTGGCTGAGGAGGTAAGTGATGAGGGGTGTCAGCCAGATCCCCTATTGAAGGAATAAGGGACAAGAGCAGGGTCTGTGTACGAAATCAAAAGTTCCAGAAAGCACGTAGCTGGAATCTGTTCAGAATTGTAAATAATACAGGCAGGCACTAGAAGAAAGAAGGCTTTGAAAAAAGAAAAGGCTGGAAGAAAGGACAATACTTACCTGTAGCGGGCACTCGAATCGGAAACAAACTCTGCTACAAAAGAAAACAGTTCCATAAGCCAGTGAGCTCTACCTTTAACCTATGCACCCTAGCCTAGCTTCCCAATGAGAGGGAGAAATTGTAGGGGAGGTTGGGAAGGGAGGGTTCCTGTGCCTCCTCACCTTAATCCGAGCCATATTTTCATCGGTTGAATTAAGAACTGCATGAAGCTGATCGGACCAGCTAGAGCTCCTATTCATTCTGCAGCACTGAGGACTGCGTCCCTGACTTCTGCTCTTGCTCTCCGACACCGAAATAGCCGTGGTTCAGCCCAGGATAGGCGACAGTGTTAGATGGAAAGAGTGGGAGTGGATGCGAAAGCTACAGATACAGAACCACAACAAAGCTGCGGATGTGGAACTAGGGAAGGCAGTTCTTGGGGAAGTGTGAAAAAACAAAATACTCTAAAACACAGATATCAAGTGAGGGTAGAATGAGCCGAATCTTGGTTGAAACCTCCCCAAATCAAGGACGCTAGCACAACCCCCACGTTAAGCCTGTGCCAGTCACCAATGCCGCCCTTGAGTTCAAACTCTGGTAGGCGGAGAATGAGATTTAAGCACGGGTGCCGCAGCGCAACCCGGGAAACCGAGTCGGCTTCTTTGCAGAGACAACAGTCAATAGAGGACGGAAATACGTTTCCCTGGAAGCGCCCCCGTACGTTCATACACACCCCCGTGAAGCTTGTCGGGACACGGAGTCTTACAGGCTCTGTTATGTCTGGGCTCCAAGGAGCAAAAAAACTACTTGTACCAAGATGCATCCTGCAGAGTCAATTGAATCCGTTACTGGTCCTTTACCACCTGGGAAATGTAGTCCATCTCGGCTTGAAGGGTAAAAACTCAAATTAGCTATAAGACTCCATTTCCCAACAAGCTCAGCGTTCAGCGTGCGCTATGGAGCCGCGTGTAGCAGAGCTGAAGCAGAAGATTGAGGACACCTTGTGTCCTTTTGGCTTCGAGGTTTACCCCTTCCAGGTTGGTTTGTCTTCCCTGTGGTCCGAGGGCCAGCTGTATGATTGCTTTGGCGCCAAAAGTGTTAAGACCGGTGAGCCCTTCTTACCCTACCCAAGCTCCTACCACGGCCATCTAACGGCCCGGTCTCCGGGTAGTGATGTGAAATGGGGCTTGGTTTAAAAGGTAGAGAAACAGTCACATGTTTGCCCTTTTACCTTTTTATGATGCCAGACAAATGAATTGGATACAACCCACGATATCTAACCTCTCGTCTCAGTAATTTACAGGAAAAATGTCCCCCTGTGGGACTGGAATCACCGGAAGGTTGGCATGGCTATGTGTTAGGTCAGATGAAGAGAGAAGCGTATTCCTCATGTTGAACAGGACACAATTGGCTAGTTTGTTCCTTCAGCCAACAGAAGGCTAATTCATGGTGTTCTAGCCATCAATGCAGGACGGAGCATAGAAATTCCTCACGCTTGCCTGGTACAGAAGTCTCTGTATCCCCTCCCCCTCTCCACCCCATCCGACTCCGCCCCATCTTACGTTTTCCTCCCACAGTACTGAATGAACAAGATGTGCTTAGGACACAAACCTAAACTAAAAGTCATCCTGAGCCCTTTGACCTATTTAAGAAACTTCCCAGTTCCCACCCATGCCATTGAGCTGTCCACAGCAAGACTTAAAAGGTACTATAGAAAAGCAAATTAAGTGTAGATTGAAAACCTTGGAGGGGGGGGAAAAAACTGAAGTAGAACCTCTGGGGAAGTTGATGGAGCTCTTGACTACTGTGCAGTGAGGAAAAAGAAGGAAACTGAGAGCTGAGACTAACTCAGTGAATAGAGTGCTGGCTTAGCGTTGTCAAGGTCTGGGTTTAACATCATGTACCAGCACAAAAACAAGCAAACAACTGAAGAAAAGATGGATTGAAAGGAGGGAGAATTATATACATCCTGGAATAAGGATTCAGAGGCAGGAATGAGAAACAGCAGGGGTGCCTATGTGAGGGCCAGGTATGGTGGCAGAAGACTTTGACCCCAGCACTGTGGAGGCAGAGGTTTTGATACCAGTTTGGTCTACATATGGAGCTCTATATAGTTTGATATAGTAAGACACTGTCTGAAGTGTGTGTGTGGTGTTGAGAGAGAAGGTCTGGGTAATAGGAACTAGTGTACTGAACAGAGTGAGCTCTTCCTGTTCTGCTACTCACCTCAGTCCTACAGCTAGCAGCCACCATGAATAGCCCCTGAATCTTCCAAACTCACAGATTTTTAGCCCAGCAACCTATCCTGTATCCCAGAACACTTCTCTTACTAGGATTAATCTCCTGCTGCCATCTTGACTCCAATCCATTTTCTACACTACAACCTGATCTTTCTAAACTAGGTCATTTTTTGAGCTTATTTTATGTGCATTGGTATAAAGGTGTCAGATCTCCTGGAACTGGAGTTACAGACATTTGTGAGCTGCCTTGTGGATGCTGGGAACTGAACCCAAGACCACTGGAAGTGCTCTTAACATCTTTCCAGCCTCCACTTCACTCTCAGTTAAACGGCTTCTCACTGTCACCAAACTGGATTGTTTTTAAATTGGTATTTAAGACCAGGCACAACCTCACTCCTACTATCTCTCAAGCCTTTTTCCTTAGTACAGACCCTTCACTTTCACCAAACTAGATAGTCTGCTCTTCTCAAATTCGATTAGTACATACTTTTCTTTTTCTTTCTTCTTTATGTTTGTTTTTTTGATGCAGGGTTTCTGGCTGTCCTGGAACAGACCAGGCTGTCCTCAAATTCGGAGATTCACCTGCCTCTGCATCCCCCCACCCCCAGTGGTAGGAAATACAGTGTGTGCCACCACAGCCTAGTGGGCTGAGTGCATTTTTTCTGGCAAGGTTACTTAGTGAAACCCTGTTTCAAATAAATAAAAAGCAGATTCTCTACCCCCCTTCCCCTATCACCTTCAGTTTCCTTACCAGCCCCCAAGACTAGATTTCAGGGTTTGTTTTTTTTTCTAGTGTTAGAGGATACTTACCTGGTCCTGCCATAAGATTAACTGTCACCTTTTTTTTTTTCCAAGACAGAGTTTCTTTGTGTAGGCTTGGCTGTCCTGGAATTAGCTCTGTAGACCAGGCTAGCCTCAAACGGACATCTGCCTGCCTCTGCTTCCTAAGATCTGGGACTAAAGGCACGTGCCACCACCGACCTGCCAATTGTCACTCTCTATTCTAGTTTGTTTATAAACTCTTTTCTAGTTTAGATCCCTGTCAGTTGCAGACAGATTACCCATACAGGGTTAATATAATACATTACATAGCATCAGTGAAAATTCTTTGAATGAAAGAAATAGAGATGGGTGCAAAATGTGTGAAGGCTTGAATACAAAGCCAAGTATGGAACTGGTTAAGGCCAAGCTGCTGGCCAATTAGTCCTGAACTTTCTGTTCCAGGTGGCGTGGTACAATGAACTCCTGCCTCCAGCCTTCCACCTGTCCTTTCCAGGACCTACCCTGGCCTTCCTGGTACTCAGCACACCTGCTATGTTTGACAAAGCCCTCAAACCTTTCCTGAAGAGCTACCACCTCCAACCACTGAGAGACCCCGTGGATCAGTGCGTGTCCTACCACCTGAGGAGGGTTATGGAAGTAAGGCTCAACTTTCCTACAACTCCCAAACCTTTATCTGCTTCCCTGTTAGTGCAGCTCAGTGCAGATCTAGACTTGGGGCTAGGAGCTATAACATTCTGTAACTTCTTCGTAGTCTTACCTTCTCACACCCAGGTTTTACTCCTTCCTTTAGCAGACACCCCATCTGAAATCAGTTTTGTAGGGTGACTATACTGATGGACAACTATATAAACATCTTTTAGAGATCATTAACTGTCCCTTTGCCCTGGGCTTACAAACTCTGTGCTGTCTTTGGAGCCTTTTGAAGGCAGAACAGTATTTCCCAGCCTATACTCATTTATATACACATAAATTTGTACAACGAGAATTGTTAATGAAAAGGTTCAATAACTCCTGATAATGGTGACTTTTGAGCAAGGTCTTTTGTATTTCCCTTCAAGCACAGACCTTCTGAGAGGACAGAGGTCCTTCACTTAGTAGCTTCTTAGGTTAAAGTTATATTTTCCCTTCTAACAGGGCTTATGGCAACTTAGTGGAAAATCCCAGCAGTAGGGAGGCAGAGGCAGGAGGATTGATTATTTTTGGCTATATATACCAAGTTCAAGGCCATTCTGACCTTGTCTCAAAAAAACAACCCATGGACTTAGGAGAACAGGACATGTTAATACACAATAGGCCTTTGTATAATAGTCATAATTCCCATCATGCTAACAGGAGCCCCTTATTCTGTTCCAGAAGTTTCCGGAACTGAAAATGGAAGTCATTGCTGACTATGAGGTCCACCCCAATCGGCGGCCTAAGATTCTAGCCCAGACAGCAGCCCATGTGGCAGGTGCTGCTTACTATTATCAACGACAAGATGTGGATGCTGACCCATGGGGGAAACAGGTTAGACTAGATGTGAATGAAATGAGTGGGGGCTGAGAAAAAAATAGTAGTGGCCTCTCAAGTATCCTTATGAGGTCCCATATTACTTCCCTTTCCTTTGATGAAGTTGATGTAAAACTCAAAGTATCCATGTTCCTGAAAAGTAGGCCACCTATTTTCTGGCCCCTTCACCTGCTTTCTGATTTACCTGAAGACTTAACAGTTCGAGATCTGGTCCCTTTTGGTGTTTTAAAAATATTTACTGTGTGTGCACACACTAATGGAGGTCAAAAGACAACTGCAGGTGTCAGTTCTCCTTTTCTACCCTGTGGGTCCGTGGGGATGATCTGAGGTCAGCTAGGCTGCAAGCACCTTCACTCACTGAGTCATCTCACCAGCTTCCTGCTTTATTTTTGAGACAAGGTCTCTGCATCTCTGGCTGTCTTAGATCTCACTGTATAGACTACGCTGGCCTTGACCTCACAAGATAGTGCCTGCCTCTCTGCCCTGCATACTGGAATTAAGAGCATGTACAACCAAGCCTGGTCTGATCTGATCTTGTTATTTGATTTTGTTTTTGAGACAGGGTTTCTCTGTGTAGCCCTGGCTGTCCTGGAGCTCACTCAGACCCATCTGCCTCCTGAGTGCTGAGTTGTACAGCACCACTCCCCGGCTTGCTTGCTGTTCTTAAAACTGTGTTAAATGGCTGTCTTAGGAAAATCCAAAGGCAGAGTAGTGATCCCAATTGAAACTGGGAAGCTGCCTGAGGTCGGTGCTCAAGTCCTTTAATCCTATCACTCAGGAGGCATACATAAGTGGATCTCTGTGAATTCAAGGCCAGCCTGGTCTATAGAGTGAGTTCAGAGATAACCAGGGCTACAAAGAGAAACTTTGTCTTGAAAAACTACACATACATACATACATACATACATACATACATACATACATACATACAACAAAAGAGGGAAAGAGGCTCTCGAATAGAATCAGTGTGCATTTAGTGGGAAATATACACAAAAATAGGAGCTGGAGAGATTAGCTCAAAGGTTAGGGCCATTTGTTGTTCTTGCAATCCCCAGCACTCACATGGCTGCCCACAACCATCTGTAACTTGCTGCAGATCTTACAGCCTCTGCTGGCCTCTGTAGGTACTGCTTTCCTGAAGGCGAAACACTCATAGAAGTGCACATAAAAGTAAACTGAAGGGAAAAAAGCTTACAATAGTGGTAATTGGGACTGAGTGTCACAATGATCTCTGTAACCCTGTTCTCTGCCTTCTCAGCACATAGCTGGTGTGTGCATACACCCCCGATTTGGGGGCTGGTTTGCCATCCGAGGGGTAATGTTGCTGCCGGGGATTGAAGTGCCAAATTTGCCACCCAGAAAGCCCCCTGACTGTGTGCCTACAAGAGCTGGCCGCATCACTCTGCTTGAAGGCTTCAATTTCCATTGGCGTGACTGGACTTACCGGGATGCTGTGACTCCTGAAGAACGTTACTCAGAGGAACAGATGATCTACTTTTCCACCCCCCCTGCCCAACGCTTGGCCCTATTAGGCTTAGCCCAGCCCTCAGAACACCCTAGCACTACATCTGAACATTCCAGTTCCAAGCTTACCAACTCTCATAATTCCAGCAGAGCACGAAGCTGGCTTAACCCCAGTGTCTCACCACCTGTAGGAGATATAGGCCCTTGATGCCATCCCCTGTGGAATCCCACTTACGATAGATTTATTTTCTGTAGAATTTGGGTTTTGAAAAAGCACTTGTTTTGCTTGTTTTTCAAGACAAGGTTTCTCTGTAATTGTCCCGGAACTCACTCTGTAGACCAGGCTGGCCTCCAACTCACAAACATCTGCCTGCCTCCTGAGTGCTGGAATTAAATACCTGTACTATGACCACCCAGTGAAAAACAAACATTTTGATACTTTCTCTTCAAAGAAAGTCAAGAAAAATCATATGTCAAGGCAGACTAAAAGCTACCTTCAAATATTGGACTCATACCCATTACTATTTTTATGCAGTAGTACTCCCAAGATACTATTTAGTTATGGTTCTCCATCCTCCTAATGCTGCGACCCTGTAGTAGTTCCTGTAGTAACCCACCAACCACATTATTTTCATTGCTATGAAATAACTAATCTTGCTGTTATGAATCGTAATGTAAATGTTTTCTGATGATCTTAGCGATATGATCCCTGTGAAAGCACCCTTCAACTTCCAAAGGAATCTTGACTCACAACCTGAGAACTGCTGATTTAGAGAATCCTAGAGGTATATACCTCTTAAATGGTACCCACCACATAGGGCAAGTCATTATTTAAATAAACTACTTTAAAACTGTGATTACTAAAGGCTTAAGGAAATCTTGCACTTCTCAAATAGGTCTAGTTTGATTCTGGAAAGTTAGAACATGATAGGTAGATAACACAAGACTGTTTTTGTCTGCTGTTACCAAGAACTCAGAAATTTCTTGCTGACCTAACAGAGTCAAAACAGAATTATCATAGTTAGAATGCAAGTTGAATATAATCCTATCCAAAGCTATCAATTTTTCTGTTCTTTGCAATCCCAATTTGCCCAATCCTGATTTTCAAGTCTCACTGCCAGGGTCTACGGAGGTAGCTTAGTTGGTGAAGTGCTTGCCATGTGTAATATAAATTGTATTGGTAAATTGTGCTGGTTACACTTGTTTACCTGTGAGGCATGAGGTCCTGTCTTTAATGGGGGAAAAGCTGCCTCAGTATCAACTGAAGGTATATACATGCACACTGAAGTTAAAATTTTATTTTTACTACATTCTGGATGGAAGAACACGGTTAGCCATGGCACTGCAATTCACATTTGCTGGGTTGCAAATGGTAGTCTCAGCAATGCTGGGAGGGTTGCATAGAAGCAAAATTTTTGCTTTTAGGATAAATGCAAAATTAGGCCAGTAACAGGCTCATTACGTATGAAGATGCTAGCCACCAAGCCTGCCATCAATCCACATAGGAGAGAACTGACTCATGGAAGCTCTCTCTCTCCATAAATGTGATTTAAAAGCAACACCCGAGCCTATCAATTCTTTAATCCCAGAGATGAGTGGTAGATTAAAGCCAACCTAGGCTACAAGGCAAGACTTCGTATATGTGTGTACATGTGTTAGGACTTCTTGAGGCTGGAATTAAGAGGCAGTTGTGAGCCACCGTCTCCCTACCTCCCCCTGCAGATTACAAATCCAGGCATTTTTATGTGGCTGTAGTGTGATCTACATCTGATTAAAAAAGAGTTTATTAACCCTGTAGCAACCAAAAGTAATGTCAAATAGTAAAACATTGATCAGGTGTTTATGAAATCTTCCTTAGACAGTTCTGGGCAGTGCAGAGTAGAGCATTCTCCACAGGTAATCCTTACACTTTTGTTTCTCCTCTCTTGTGCTGAGATTATAGGTGTATACCACCACCCTACTTATATGACAGGGTTACAACACAAGGCTTTGTGCACAATAGGCATACCGGTTAATTTCTGTCAACTTGACAGTTAACTTTAGTCACCTGGGAGAGGAAACCCCAATTAAGGGAATTGCTTAGATCAGACTGGCCTTTGGACGTTCTGTGGGACTCCTTTTGGATGTCTAATTGATTTAGAAGGGCCCAGTCTACTACTGTGCACAGTACCATTCCTAGGCAGCAATTGGTCCTGAACTGTTTAAATCCTCCCTCCTTCAAGCTTCATCAGTATCAAGAGCTGTAACTCCAGCCCTGAGGCAGCTCTCACACCTAATTTTTTAAGAACAGCAGGAGCAATAGAGATAGCTCTGTCATAAAGTGCTTGTCAGGAAATGAGTTTGGTCCAGAGAACTCCAATCAAAAAGAAGCCATGTATGGTAGGCCACACTTATAAAACAAGCACTGGAGAAGCAGATCCTGCAAGCTGGCTATCCACCTATCCATCAGTTCCAGATCAAAAAGTAAGGGACCAGAGAAATGTTTCAGTGGTTAGAAGTACTTATTGCTGTTGCAACAGACCCTGGTTCAATTTCCAGCACCCACATGGTGGCTCACAAGTAATCCATAACCCAAGTTCCAAGGGATCCAAGAGGCAGCTATATGGTGTGTATGCAGGGAAAATAATCACATAAATCCTTAAAACCAAACCAACAGCACTCAAGGAATACCCTCTGGCGCACGCACACACGCACGCATGTGTGCATGTACTCTACACAAAAGAATAAATTCCGCTTAAAAATCTAATATTGCCTTAAAATAAATTACCAACATTCTCAAGAGTTCAAGTTTAATAGATACTAAAAAAAAAAGGAACAGGTTGATTTCTGTGACCCATAACACAGCTCAGGCCATTCCCAATAGAAGAAAAGGCTAACCAACCCAGCACTGTAGAAAAGGTATGTCTTGAATCACACCACATTCTATGTTTAAGCAAGAATGGAGTACAAGAGATTTTTCTTTTGGCTGCCCAATGCAGCTTGGGAGAAAGATGGACCAGTCCTCACTTCTGCTTTGAGAAATATTCTTTGCTCTGTTTGACATCAGGCTTGATGGTATCGCTGCCAGGTTTCCAGCCAGCTGGGCACACTGCAAGAGAAAGGTATCATTAATTATTAACCTGCTCAATGGTGTGTATCTCTTTTCCTCACCTCCTTAAACAAAGGGCTGTCTTGTTGTGGTGGCACATGCTAGCAGGATATTCTGAAGAAAGGCAGGCAGGATTATGAAATCAAGGCCAGCCTAGGCTACAAATTTTCCATAGCACATGCCTTTACTCTGGCATTCAAGAAGCAGAGGTAGGCAAATCTCTGGAAACTATCTAGACTACATAGTGAGTTCCAGGCGAGTGAGACTGCTTCAAAATAAAAAACAAGGTGGCCTCTTGTGGACATGAGCGCAGAAGTGGGTCCCTAACCCTCACTAGCTGCCACATGGCTCTCTCCACAGTACATGGCTTCTGGAAGGGGGGCGGTGGCCACTAGGAGTTTGTTTGAGCATGCTCCAATGAGTATATGAGCAACACAAAATGAACTTGGGTTTTAGTTGAAGGAATAGTGGTAGACTGGGATGCATATTAGGTTCCCAAATAATCAAAACGCCCAAAAAACAAAGCTAAGAACGGCTCATTCCTATTAACCCCAACACTCAAGTAATTCCCACAGGTGGAGGCCAATCTAGGCCAAATTCTAGGGCAGCCTTGATGTCTCGAAGTATTAAAGTACAGGGTAGTGGCGGCACACACATTTAATCCCAGAGGCTACTAGATCTTAGGCCAGCCTGGTCTGCAAAATGAGTTCTAGGACAGCCAGTACTGTCACACAGACAAAGCCTGTCTAAAAAAAACTGCCAAAACAGCACAAAACACACACACAAAGAAACTTAGAGCAAGCAGCTGGAGAGGGAGCTTAGTGTGTACTCACACCAGTGTACAACTTCCTAAAAATTCACACCCTCTAGCTACTGCTGACACCTGCTCATACCCACCCACATATACATTAATTTTAATAAGTAATGGATCTTTTAAAACTATAAAGAAGCCTGGAATACATAACATACTCCAATAGTATAGTAGAATATTTGCCTAGTGTGCCCAAGGCCCTAAGTTCAACCCTTAATATTACATGCCCCATGCCCCCCCCAAAAAAAGGTTAAAAAGACAAAATCTGGTCAAAGGAGGCAAAAAAACAAAAAAAACAAACAAAAAAAAAAAACAAAAAAAAAAAACAAAACAAAAACCACCTCTGATCCTTGGATGACACAAGTTTGCAATCTGTCACTTAGGCTTTTGATATAAGTTTCACCACAGACTTAACCTACTATTACAGCCTATTTGCACCCCAAATCTAAGCAATAAAGCTTCACTTGCACTTACATCTAATAATATAAACTGTCTAAAGGTATTGGTGACACATGCCTTCTTTAATCCCAGCACATGGGAGGCAGAGGCAGGCAGATCTCTGTGAGTCAAAGGCTAGACCGATCTATAGGGTAAGTTCTAGGACAGGCAGGGCTACTACACAAAGAAACCTGTCTGGAAAAATAAAAAATAAATTTAAAAACCTGTCTAATATACATAAGACATTAGTATTTATAGATGGGCTAAGTAGTCACATGCATACAATTTTATGCATGCTTCACATACTACTTAAGAAAAAAGAGTGGGATATCAAAAATACTCTTGAAAGCCAAATGAGCTAATTTAAAGCCAGGAGGTATCACACAGCACTCAGAAGCAGATCTTAGTTCAGTATCAGCCTGGTCTAGCTCCAGAACAACCAAGACTACACAGAGACCATGTCTTTAAAAAGCCATCATTTAAAAAAAAAAAACTTAAAATGGGTCAATGAGCCATGTGTTGTGCTGAATGGCTGTTACCCCAATACTCAGGAGGCTAAAACAGAAGAACTCAGGAAAATGAAAAGAAATAAACACCAAAGAACCAGGCAGTACAATGCCTTCAGCCAATACTCAGAAAACAGAAACAAGACTATATTCTGTGAGTTCAAGGCTAGCCTAGAACGAAAGAAAATAGTTTCAGATCATGTATCTGACAAGGTAAATAAATAAAAGGCTATCTAGGGGCTGGAGAGATGGCTCACAGGTTAAGAGCATTGACTGCTCTTCTGGAGGACATGGGTTCAAATCCCAGCACACACATGGTGGCTTACAAATGCCTATAAATTTGTTTCAAGGAATCTGATACCCTCACACAGACATACATGTAGGCAATACATCAATATACATAAAATTAAAAAAAAAAAAAAAAGGCAGCTTTACTTTTCCTCTGTGGCCACAGCCATCAGATGAGTCAAGATGGATGCATACAAAATCATGCAGGAGCTATGGAGGAAAAGGTAGACAGACATGATGCGCTTTCTTCTTAGGGTCCATTGCTAACACCAGTTCACTGCACTGCAGGGTTTCCCACCCCACCTGGCCTGATAAAGCTCAGAGGCTGGGATATAATGTCATATACAGGATTTGTGTCCACTGTGGTGGTCCCAAATGCCCAGCTCCCAAGGGTGCAACTTGCAGCAAGCCTGTCATCATGGTGTTAATAAACAAGCTAAAGTTTACCCAAAGCATTCAGTCTGCTGCTGAGGAGAGAGCTGGAGGCCATTGTGGGGTTCTCAGAGTCCTGAATTACTGGTATGGCGAAGATTTAAATATAAATTTTTTGAGGTTATCCTCATTGATACATTCCATAAAGCTAACAGAAGAAACTTTGACACCCAGTGGACCACCAAACCAGTCCACAAGCACTGACATCTGCTCACACCATTAGTAGCTCTTGCTAAGCAGCCTGGAGAAGGTGCCAATACTCTGCAGTTCCACTGTTACTGCTAATACACATAATATTTGTAAAATTCATACCCAATAAACAATTTAGATTCCCCCCAAAAAAGGCAAATTACCAAATTACACCCCAAAGAAACAAGTTCTCTGGGAATCTCTTGTTGAAATTAATTCACTAAACCAAAGGGGAAATCTGTTCTTGGAATGAGCTCTCATACAGTTCTAACAACTTGACAGACTGAAACCTAGTCAGTTATAGGTAGGACTACATATATCTCTTTGGTCTCTAATTAAACTGCAGTCTCATATGGGGATATTTTCAAATATAATAAAAACAGTGGAGATTATCAGAGGGATCTACACAAGTCAGTCTAGGAGGATCAGACAGTGGTAACTCACAACTTTAATCCCAGCACAGGGAATGTCCTGGTAACCTATGCCCTTAATCCAATCTGAGTTTGAGGTCATTTTAGTTTACAGAAGGAGTTCCAGGCTCTCAGGCAGGCAGTGGTGGTGCCACACCTTAACTGAAGGAAGAAAGTATTTAAGGCAGGCATAGAAAGACAGAGCAGGCAGAAGAAGCCAGGAGAAGGGAGGCTGCGGAAGCTGGAAGACAGCTGGGTGAGATCTGACTGTGGTATTTACTCTCTGATATTTCTGCCTTTCCCAGAGATCTGGCCCTGAGTTTCCTTTATTTGTGCAACGTCTCACCTCAAGATCCCAGAGATGGACTGGAATTGGGTGTCATTAATAAATCTCCATGCTTTTTAATAAACAAAGCCCTTGAATACACTTCACAAAATATGCTCACTACACCCTTTGGGGAACTGCAAAATCAAATCGCCTACTAGGAAAGCTATACTAACATAGACTAAAACCCTTGGTTATAACTTGTGTGAATATGAAAATACAGCAATTGCTGTGAAGCTTGGCTCTTCAAGAAACTAAACATGGAACTAATGCACAATCCAGCAATTATACTCCTAGAAAATAGTCAAAAGATCTGGGGCCAGCAAAATGGCTCAGTGAGTAAGCCACCAACCTGTCCCTTTTAATCCCTAGGACCTACATGGTGGAAAGACACGCCCCAGCAGTTGTCCTGACCTTTAGAAATGCCTGAATGCACCCACCCACTCACAAAGTAAGTCTTAAAAAAGTAAAAGCTTTGCAGAGCCACATCCATTTAGTTACAAAAGACAATGCTAGGGAGATGGCTCAATGAATGGGGTTAAAGTGCTTGCTGCTCTTCCAAAGAACCAAAGTTTGTTGATTCCCAAGGGATCCAATGCAGTCTTCTGTTCTCCACAGGCATTTGTTAACACTTCAAAAAAGAAAAAAGTTTTTCTGTATAGCCCCGGACTGTCCTGGAACTCACTCCACAGACCAGGCTGTCCTTGAGATCCAACCACCTTTGCCTCCTGAGTGTGGGGAATTAAAGATTTGAGCCACTACATTCAGTGGTTAAAGAGTTCTTGAAATAGTGGAAATGGATACACATAAGTAAACTGGTAAATTATTTTAAGAGAATAAAAATTGCAAATAACATAAAGCATAGTTTGCTAGCATTCCTTTATTTCTTAACAAAATAACAAGCAAAATAAAGCATGATGTGATATGACACTGTTGCCCTAGAACCAGCACCAAAAAGTGGACACAGAAGTTTCAGATTTCCAAGTGTAACTTGACTACACAGGAGCTTTGAAAGCAGACTGAGCTATATCATATCCCCCACCTACCCACCCCATACCCCCAAACCTAAAACCCTAAAAACTACCCCTGCTTCTATCATAGCATTTCAGAATCCAAAAAGCAGCAATCTCCAAATCTCAGTTCATAACCCCAAGGTTTTTTGGGGGTAGGTGTGTGCTTGCGTGCGTGCATGCATGTGTGTGTGAGAGTGAAACAGAGATATGCCTGCCTGTCTCCTGAGCGCTGGGTTTAAAAGTGAGTGTCACCACCAGTGTAGCGTATGTTATTTTGAGACAGGAACTCACTTATGCAGCAAATAAATTTCCTTCTGAGACAACACACTCAATCCACCATACCTCACTGCTCCTCAGCTTTACTCTCCAAATTACAAAGCAGTACACTATAAAGTAAGATCCTGTCTTGGGGGAGGGGACGCTAGTAATACAGGAAGAAATCTCAACTCTTGTGTGAAAATGAAAGGGAAGCCTCTATGACCTTAATAACAGGCTCTATTGTCAGTTCTGAGCAGTGTATGCATGGAACAAGAACTAAGTAAGAGAACTAGAGATAGCTCAGCAGCATTTGCTGCCCTTACGGAGGATCCAGGTTCAATTTCCAACACCCATAATGGTAGCTCCCAACTATCCTTAACTTTGATTCCAGGGAATCCTACATTCTATTCTAACTTGTAAAGTTACCAGGCACACACATGGTGCACTACATATATACATGTGGGCAAACACTCACACACATAAATTAAAACAAAAAACAAACAAACAAAAAAATCCCACACACTTTGGCAGATCTCTGTTGAGCTTGAGGCCAGCCTGTTCTACAAAGCAAGTTCTAGGACGCCAGAGCCACAAAGTGAAACCCTGTCTAGAAAAACAAAACAAAAAACTTAAAAATCAGACTGGCTTCAAATTTACAGATCCACTTGCCTGTGCCTTCAGAGAGCTGGGATTGAAGGCATGCACCACCACTCTAACTCATTTCCTGGCTTTTGCAACACCAAAGGCTAACCAAGATCAACTTAAGCATGAGGAAAAACAAAAAGAAAGAAAAAGGAAGAACTGTGTAAACACACACAAGCCAATGGGTCTGGGAAACACAAAGAACTGGCTTACAGCTTATCTCTAATTCTGATACCTGAGAACCACATGGCTCCTCCACACATACCAAAACAGACACAAACCCACCCACCCACAATAATAAATGTAATGGTAATGGCTGCAGAAAGCTCTGTCCATGCTACCATTTGGAATGCTACAGAGACAAATTCAGAATTATGGAAACCTGGGCTCAAGATAAGCAAAGTTTAATATCCAAGATTGTCTTCTGACCTCCATGGTGCAGCACCAACCATGACATGCATCCACACAGACAAAATAAAATTTAAAATAATGTAAACAATAGGAGGGGCTGCAAAATGGCTCAGCAGTTAAGAGAACTGGTTGCTCTTCCAGAGGACCCGGGTTCAATAGGAAAGAACAGTGTTTTATACCTGCATTCCTAGCACTTGGGATGCTGACTTGGAAAGGATTAAGCTTCTCTGTTATGTGTATGAATGTTTTACCTAGTCTCTAAACCAGCTGCATACAGTACCTGAGGAAACCACAAGAGGGCATCTTCGTGTGGGTAGTAGGAATAGAAACCTACCCATCACACCATCATTTCTCCCCTGTAAGATTTAACTTTTCTTTCATTTTTATGTTATGAGTATTTTACCTGCATGTACACAATGTCCAAGAAAGCCGAAAAGGGTTATCAGAGTCCCTAGAACTGGAGTTACAAGATCATGATGAGCCACCCTGTGCTTTCTGGTAATCAAATCAGTCCTTTGAAAGAAAGAGCAGCCTTCCTCTTGTTTTTTCTTTAAAAAAGGGGGGGAGGGAGGCTGAAAAGATGGCTCGGCAGAGCACTGGAGTTACCTTCCTAAAATATTTTTGGGAGACCTGTCTTAGCTACCTAGAATTTGCTATGGAGAATACAGTGGCCCTGGTAGGAGTATCATCATATCCCAGACAGACTTCACTCTTTAGCCCAGGTTGCCCTGAATTTGCATGTATCAGGATTACAGAACTGAGACAGTAAAAGTAGCAAGAACAGACTTTAACATGGCAAAATATCACCTTTAATTCTGCATCTTTAATTCATCTACTCTATTTCTCACACCCTTTTTTGAGCAGATAAGCTCTACAACTCACTGTAGCTTTGTAACTCACTAAATAGCCTAGAATGAGCTCACTTCCTGAGCCTCAGGCCTCTTCTTCCCGAAAGTGCTCAGATTATACTCATAAATTAGAGAAATTACCAATGAGCTACATTCCTAACAGCCATAGATAAATTTAAGATCTTATGTGTGAGCTTTTTTGCCTGCAGTATGCATATGCACCTTGTGCTCTTGGAGGTCACAAGAGGGCAATGGACTCTGATCATCTCACCAGCTGAAGAGCTTTCTGTTTGTGCGAACGCACGCACGCACACAAAGGCAAAACCAGGGTGCAGCACTGGGGGCAAATGGATCTCTGTAAGTTTGAGGCCAGCTCAAAATCTATCTTGAAAAACAAACAATCCCCTTTCCCTTTTGAGACAGGATTTAATATGCAGCTCTAGCTGATGTAGAACACACTATGTAGACCAGGCTGGTATCAAATTTACAGAGATCCACTTGTCTCTACCACCTAAATGCTAAGACTAACAGTGAGATCCTCTTAAATCTGCCTTTGTTTTCTTCTCCAGGCTTGTCTATTAGCACTCCACCCCCACAGATCACTCTAATTCAGTCTTCCACTTCTTGCATAAACAACCCTTTTACCCAATAGCCTTTGCACCCTACCATACCGCTGCCTCATTAGGTCTGCCTTACCTTCACCATGTTTGTCAGTGAACTGGAAGGCCTGGACTAGTCTCAGAACCTCATCCACAGAGCGGCCAACAGGAAGATCATTTATAGTGATCTGCCGAAGGATACCTTTATCATCAATAATAAAGAGGCCCCTGGGTCAAAGAGATTGAAGGATTGAAAAAGAGGCATTACAAATCAAATTTCTGCATTGTTGGAAGTCTTAAGAAAACAGGCTGTTCCATAGTTATACTAGCCTACTATTAGTGAGACCACTACATTAAATAATGCAATGAGAAATGATACAGCTCTGTTGGCAGCATGCTTGCCCAGCATGCACAAAACCCAGGGTTTGATCCCCAGGACCACATAAACCAGAAAGAGTACACAAAAGTGAAGACAGTAGATCAGGAGTTCAAGATCATCCTCAGTTATCAGACACCATATCTAAAATAAAATAAGTTGGAGGCTAGGCACATACTTATAAACCTGAACCTTGAGCCTAGCAAGTTCAAGGCCAGCTTGCACTACCTATATTATAACAAAACTGTCCCAAAATTAAAAACGAGGCTGGGAGAAAAGACTCAGCCAGTAAAGTGATGTCTTGAAAGCATGAATGCCCGAATTTGAGCCCCATAACCCATTAAAAAAAAATTTACCAAACAAGTAATCTCACCTTTATAAAAAATAAATTTAGGTTACAAAAAAAAAAAAAAAAAAAAAGGTAAAGATAACCCAGAGATTAAGAACACTGGAGGCTCTCTCCAGGACCTGAGTTTGATTCTCAGTACTGGAATGGACCATTTTTAACTCCAGTTCCTGAGGATCCAATGTGGCACACATACATGTATGCAAACATTCAAACACAACACATACAATTATGTATGTATTTAAAATTAGGCATGCAATCCCAACACTGAGGCAGAAACAGGCAAGCACATAGCCAAGGAGACACTATCTCTAAAAAGCAGTAGACCGTGCCTGAGGAACACTCCAGGTTGTCTTCTGACATCTCCAGGACACATGAAAATGACATGAGGAAGGATACTCCTCAAATTATATGTTCTGGCTTTTCCAAATAAATGACTATTAGCTAACAAGACTATTCTCACAGTAACTGCCATCTTCCACCCTTAAATTACATACCTGAAAGAGATACCTTCATCAGCCTTTAGGACTCCATAATCCTGAGCAATGGTGCGTTTGGGGTCTGATACCAAGGGAATGTTCATGGGTCCCAGTCCTCCTTGTTTCTTGGGTGTATTAATCCTATAGCAAAAAGCATTTGGAATCCATTCATTCACGTCTTTGTGAAGCAAGAATATTAACTGGACCCATCCCTCACCTTTTGGATACTCTTTCACCACAAACAAGAGTGGTCACCAGTGTATCGACAACAGCAACTCAGACTGCTCTGCTCTGCTAGGCAGTAAGACAAAGTTGGAGACCAGAAGCCAACACCTAAGTCCACTGCCAAACCTCTAAATTTGTTCAAGAAATCCACAACACACTGCCAGTTATACTCCTGTAATCCCACCTACTCATGAGGTTAAGGCCAGAGAAACTACAAGAAAGCTGGCCTGAGTTACTAATAACACTAACTCAAAAAAGCAAAAAACTCCACATGCCAAACGGAACAAAAACCTTACCATGCCAGATGACAGAAGTGAGAGTCCACAGAAGCTCCGATCACTTGGCAGTTGAGTTTCTTAAATTCTTCAGCCCTGTCACTGAAAGCAATGATCTCAGTAGGGCACACAAAAGTAAAATCAAGAGGATAAAAGAAGAATACGACATATTTTCCTGGGGAGAAAAAAAGTAATCCAGATGTCAGCTTTAAAACTGAATTTCTGATCTAGGGGTGCTGATACATGCCTATGATCCCAGCACTCAAGACAGAAGGATTGCTCTGAGTTTGAAGACCGACTGAACTACACAATAAGAACCAGGTAAGCCAAGGTTAGAGATCCTCCCTCAATGGAAAAAAAGGGGGGGGGGGCAGACTTCCAGGAGATTCCTTTACAAACACAGTTTCCTACAGAAGACTGTTAATGACAGTTATCACGAAATGTTAGGAATTTCAATAAAGATGGTTCTTGGAAGCTGCTTTTAAAACCTTTATACCAAGAAATACTGAAGTAAAACATTTCTTCTATATAATTCTTTATTATTTGCATCTATATTTTTTGACTAACTATAAAGTAAACAGTATTCAGTCTAATTTTGATCTTCTGAGAGGCTAATATCAGCACACCCATCAAGTTTTTTCAATGACAAACAAAGGGGTGGGCAAGGATGGAATTCATCTAATAAGCACAACAACAGTACTTACAAACAGTACCTAGAAAACCAAGTGTGCTGGCATACTCAGAAAGCAAAGGCTAATGGATTTCTCTCTACTATAAAACACTGAGCCCCAAGAGGAAATCATGGTGGGATATAGTGGCTGGAAGTCAGAGCTGGAGACCAGCCTGAGTAGCAAACTCCAGGACACACGAAGACAAGTCTCCATCCCAAAACACACGCAAAAACACTGGGTGTGGTAGTTAACTCTACCTAAAATCTAGCTTTCAGGAGACAAAAGCAGGAAAATCACAAATTCGGAACCAGCCTAGGTTGGTTCTGAGTAATAAGTTCCAAACTAACTTGGAGACTGTCAAAAACAAAACTGCCTGGTGGTGATGTCACATGCTTTTAATCCCAGCCATTGGGAGGCAGATGAATCTAGCCAGCTCTACACAGAGAAACACCATCTCAAAAGACAAAAACAAAACCAACAACAAAAATTGGAGGTGGAAATTCAAGGCCATTATCCTAGGACTTGGGACATAGGAAAAGGAAAAATCAGAAGCTTGAGGTAACAGTTAAGAGATAGCTGCTCTTCTAGAGATCCCAGATTTAGTTCAAGGCATCCACATAATGGCTCACAATTATAATTCCAGTATCAGGGATCCAAGACACTCTTCTGGTCTCTTCCAAACCAGATTCCCATGTATGATATAGACATATATGCAGACAAACACCCACTCACAAACAATAACTAAATTTAATAGTAAGAGTAATACTAGTAGGATTATAGAATCTAACCGAAGAATCCGTTCCATGGGTCAGAATAAATCTGAGTACTCAGGCTTAGGCAGCAAGCACTTTACTTGATGAACATGTCCCCAGCCTTAATGGGTTTAATTTCATGAGTCACAACATGTTTCTAACAAGCCCAACAGGACATAACTAGAAAAACTTTATAACCAAAAGTACCCAAAGTACTGGTAGGTAACAAACAGGAACCAATTTTATTTAGTAAATACAGATTATCACTGAAGTAAATAAATCTTCCAAAGGCCCATGACACCTCTCACCATACCTAATGGCTCGCCTACTGGAACATTTCCACTTATTTCAGGTAGCAACTATGTCTGAGAGTCAAAACAAGCAGTCCTTGACTCATCTAAGCAATCTCTGTGGCTTTGCTTAATAAGCACTTTGAAGCCTCAGTAGACCAAGCCCTACAGGGCAGAGAGCAACTACTCCCCAGACATGAGCCAGGGTCACCTCCTTAGAGGTTTTAAACTGCTGTAGGAGTATTTTTTTCCATGAATATCTGTTCTCATCCCAACAACAAAGTGTGATGTCAAGAAGTTTAACTGGATATTTTACTCAAAAGCTATCTCCAGAAACTCATAAACCATCAAAAAAGGTACATTTAGAGCCAGTGTTTGGGGGCTTGCACCTAAGGAATCTATGTTCTCAATGGTCCCAAAAGACCCAACCACTGAGCTTGCAAGGCAGGCAGTGGAGAAGAACAGGGACTAGAGCAATAGCCCAGCAGTTATGGGTATCTGTGCTGCTCTTGCAAAGGACCTGGTTGGGATCCAAGCAGTTACATGGCAACTCACAACACCTGCAACTACAATACCAAGAGTTCCAACACCCATGCACACAAGCAGTGTACATAAACACACACACATAAAAATACACCTTTAAAAACTAATTAAGGTGGTCAATTTATGCTGTGTGTGTGTGACAGGGTCTCACTATGCAGCTTTCACTTTCCATTACTGGATCCATTACTTCACCTAGCTAGGAATTGAATTAAAAAAATAAATAAAAATAAAAAAGGAGGAAGGTAGAACATTAACAGAAACTACGTATGAAATAATGGCAAAACAAAATGTAATTGCAGTTACCAAGTCTTCCCTGTGAGCAGAAACAAAGCATAGCTCCAAAGACGTGATTAAAAGACTAAATGTACTCAAATTTTCTTAAAGCAAAAATGGATTATACAGATGCTCAGTTATTAATCACAATGGCTGCTCTTCCAAAGGCCCCAGTACAGATGTGAGGGCTTACAAACATCTCATTCCAGTCCCAGGGGATCCAATGCCCTATTTGTAGGCACAGGTGCACTGTAAAAGTACCCACCCATACACATAAAATAGAAAATGTTTTAAAAGCTTTCCAATTTATTTAAGGATTTACTTATTATGTATATTCTGTCTGCACATATCCTTGCTGGTTGAAGAACTGAACTCAAGGGAGCAGTGTTCTTAACTTCTGAGGCATTTCTCCAGCTCCAGTTTTCCAATTTAAACGAGGAAGGGAAGGAAACCAAGCATTGATGGCAGACACTTTTAATGAAAGCAGAGGCAGGCAGAGCTCTAAGATTTTTGGTAACACCCTGATCTACATACCAATGTTCAGGCCAGCCAGGATAGTGAGACCCTGCCTCAAACAAAAAGTTTGGGAGGGAGGGAGGGACCAACCACAAGAGGGCAGGGTGGCATGTCTTTAATCCTAGTACAAAGGAGGCAGACAAGATAGTGAGCTCCTCCAGGACAAAAACTAGTCTCAACAAAAATAAAAAAATAGATGACGGTGGGAAATGGAATTCAGTAGTAGAGGATTGTTAGCATGTGTTGAGGACCTGAATTCAATGCCCAATACTTCAAGGTACAAGACTCTTTCCAATAGTAAGTGCCACTAAAAATATAATCGGTTAAATATAAGTGGCTTATACCTAGGATAACTGTCCTAACCATGACTTCACTTCAACACGGAGACACGAGAAGTGGCCTCTTGCTCAATGTAATTTATTCTTACCTTTGTATTCACTTAAGCTGATATCTTTGAACTGTCCATCTGGCATAACAGCGGTGGCTTTGAAGTTGGGGGCAGGATGCCCAATTTTTGCATTTCCTGAAGACATCTTGCTATCCGCTGAAAAGGGCCAACAAAAAATTGAAACAAGCCAACAGCTTCCACCCACCTATAACCATAGTTCAATGGAGAAACTGTCCAGTGTCTTTGATACATTGTTTTATATTCTAGTAGTAAGCACAGGCTATCATTCAAGGGTCACAACCCAAATGCTCCAACTTCTGGGTAAAACAAAACTGAATATTAGCCTTTGTTTTCTTTCACTTAGGAACAGCTCCACAGTATCTAACCAAGTCAGCTCTACCACCCTTTCTGAACCAGTTCTTGCAACAATAGAACTTTATTTTACATATACATTAGGCAGAAGCAGGAAAGGGGAAGAGACACAATCCAAACAGGAGGCCAAAACATTGGCTTTTACTGGTGATGTGTTTAAGCAGTTCTCGCTGCACAACTTGTTTGAGGCCAATTTAAGTGAGACCTTGCCTTAAATTCTTTAAATTAAGGTTTCTGCCAGGATGGTGAGGCATTACTCCTGCACCCTGGATGTTGAGGCAGGATACTGAGTTCAGGCAAGACTGAGAAAACTTGCCTCAAAAGTTTCTGGACCACCCGACGACCTTAGCTCAATCCTATGAACCTGCATATAAAGATGGAGCAAGAACTCAACTTCTACAGGTTGCCTTAACACCAGTGCCCTCACACATAAATGCTTTAAAAAAAAAAAAAAAAAAAAACTTTTTTAAGTTTTTGACTTCTGGGCCAAGATCTTGCTTGGGGCAAAGATATGAGTCACTTTGCCGGCAGGGTTCAGGATAACAAGTGCAATCACAATACTTGTAAGTAGAAGAGTTCGAGACTAGCCAAAGTAAAGGACAGCCCTGGTTTCTTAAAATATATATAAATTAAATTAAATAAATCCAAGTATTGTTAGAAATGTATTTTTGCTATTTACTCAGGCCGATACCAAGATAGGAGCTTTAGAGAGAGCTCAACAGTTAAGAGCCTGCACAGCTCGTGTTTCCAGAACCCACTGAAGCACCTGTAACTAGCTCCAGGGAGGATCTTACAACTCTAACCTCTTCAAGCACATGCACTCACATGCATGTACCCAGACTTAGATGAAAAACACAACCTAAAAATGTGCAACACCCAAGTCTGAATGCTCCAAGTTCCGAACTTCTTGGTTCATAACACCGATAACCAAAATAAAGACTAGGAGCGTCGTTTATACAAACTCTTAAAAAGCCTTTAACTTTTTCTTTAACTTATCTTTAACCAAACTCCGTCAGTGTCGCCCCCCCCCCACCATGCTGCAACTTAGCAACTACCTATTCTGGTGTGGCACACCATTTTCTTTATCACAATTGCTTTGCAAGATGACCTGGCACTTCCAAAGCCCAATCAATCCCGGAAAATTGACTTCCGGCCACTGCGAAGCCTCTCTGGAAAATTCGGCGCAGAATGCCCGAGATAGTTACGCCCCAACCTCACCGCAGGTACGTTCCTGCCACCCATGCCATCACCCACCCCAGCACCTCAGAAAGCACCAGGACACCGGAGTGCACGCAGTGAACTCCGTCCAGAAGACTCCAGCACTACACGTCCCACTCTCCGCTCTCTATCAGACAGCACAGAGGGGAGGAAACTCAGCCTCAGGTTCCAACAGGTGAGGGAACTAAGGGCCACGTGAAGAATGCGAGTAGCGTCCGAGCACTCGTGGAACCAGGCCTCGACAGGCTGGCCGCCCCTGGGGAGAAGGGACCGGCCTGGAGCAGAAAAGAACTGGTGATGTGAGGCGAGAGCCTCGTTTTGCGGCCTCGATACCCGCACACTCACCAGAGCAGACTCACAGGTCCCAGAAAGAACAAACCAACTTCAGCAAGGAAGGAAGACGACGCCCGAGACGCGCGCGGGGCGCAGCTTTTATAGCGCACAAAGTTATCGCGAGACTCGGAGCGGGCCGGGGGATGCGAGAGGAGGGGGATCTGGCTGAGCCCCGCCCTGCCCTCGCCTTCCTGCGGGGATGACTCAGCGCTTTCCCTAGTGAAACTGGAGTGGGGTGGAGGTGGGGGGAGGGTCCTCAAAAAGTGTCCGTGCTCCTGCTGCTGCTGTTGCTGCTGTTCGGAGAGGTGGGTCACCCTTGAGGCATCTCTTCTAATCGGGAGCATCTGGGAAACATCGCCCGTCTTTAGTCCCAGGACCCCCGTGTGCTGTGCTTTCAAGACGCTAACTGGAGTAAAGATCTTCCTATCTGCTCAGGGAAGACCACATCTAATAACGCCATATTCGGGGAACTGTGCACCCCAGTATTTCCCGGTTTCATCCGGCTTCGAAAACCCTGTTCTAGGGCTGAAGAAGAGGTTAAGAGTACTGGCTGCTTTTCCAGAGGACCGGAGTTCAATTTCCCAGCTCCCACGTTGACAGCTCACAACTGTCAGTCCAGTTCCAGTGGTTCTAACACCAATGCACATAAAATAAAATTTCTCTTGTCTGATCCTCAGTAACCCACATAAGGCATTCTACCTATTTGTCTCAGATGACTCTACCCTGCTTTTCTGTCTTGCATCCATTTTTTCCACTCTCTTAAATCTTTGTGAATCTGATCTTGTCACTAATCTGATTTGTAGTTTTAAAAACTGGGACTCTGTGGTCAGATTCCTGAGTTAAAGTCACTGTTCCAGCCGCAATGGTGACTCAGGCCTTTAATCCCAGCACTGGGGAGGCAGAAGTAGGTGATCTCTTGAGATCCAGGCCCGTCTAGTATACAGAGCAATTTCCTGGATTGTGAGCACTACCATAGTAAGACCCTGTCTAAAAAAGAAAGTCACCGTTCTTTATATGTGACCTTACATAAAACCATAAAAGGTAATCCTATTAAACCTTGTATTTTCTTGCCTATGAGGTGGATTTTTTGGGAGGGTAGCAATTCAAGGCAGGGTTTCTCTGTATAATCCTGGCTGTCCTGGAATTTGCTCTGTATAGACAGGGTGGCCTCAAACTCAGAGATCCATCTACCTGCCTTGGCCTCCTGAGTGCTAGGATCATTGGTATGAATCAGCAAACCTGGCTCATAATACTTAGTTCTTAGTATTACTATTACTAGTTAATAGAGATATTGACTATTATTTCTAGGGTACCTTTCCCATGTTCTGCACTTAAAAAACTACTTCAAGTCTATTTGTTCCTACCAGGAAATCAATTCCCCTGTGTTGTCCTTGAGAGGATTCGACTGGCCCAGAGACTCAGATAAGCATTAATTACTTCCTGTAAAGCTGTTCATGACCTTGGTTTATATGAGCAATCCCTCCAACAGTGTTACTGACTCTCTTTTGTCCCTTGAATTGACCATTAACCCTAAACAATAACCTGTACAGCCACAAAAAAATAAATCCTTTAGTTTTGTTTACATGTCTGCCCCCCCCCCCCGCCCCCCCCTCCGTGATTTTCTAGCACAGTGGTTCTCAGCCTTCCTGGTGATGCTGCCCTTTAATGCAGTTTCTCATAGTGTAGTGACTCCCAAGCAGGAAATTATTTTTATTTCTACTTCATAACTGTAAGTTTGCTGCTGTTATGAGTCATAATGTAAATATTTATATTTTCTGATGGTCTTAGGCAACCTCAGTGAAAGGGTCCTTCAGACGGAGAACCACTGTTCCAGAAGGTAGAGTTTGGATTACATCCATCTCTGTGTCCCTAAATCACAACACAACATGTGATATAAAATGGGAACACTGAGTTTTGTTGTTTTTTTTATGTACATTAGTGTTTTGCCTGCATTTATGTCTCTATTGGATTCCTGGAACAGAGTCGTAGACAGCTGTGAGCTGACATATAACGTGAGTGCTGGGAATTGAACCCAGGTCTAATGAAAGAGGAGCCGGTGCTCTCAACAGCCGAGAGGTCTCTCCAGCCTCAACACTGAGTGTTTAATAAATAATATGGGATCCCTCTCCTACTCTTTCTTTCTCTCTCTTTCTTTCTTCCTTCCTTCCTTCCTTCCTTCCTTTCTTTCTTTCTTTCTTTCTTTCTTTCTTTCTTTCTTTCTTCCTTCCTTCCTTCCTTCCTTCCTTTCTTTCTTTCTTTCTTTCTTTCTTTCTTTCTTTCTTTCTTTCTTTCTTTCTTTCTTTCTTCCTTTCTCTCTTTATTTCGAGACTAGGTCTCTTATGTTGTCCTTGCTGTCCTGGGACTTGCTATGTAGACTAGGCTGGCCTCAAATCCACAGAGATTCTCCTGCCTCTACCTCCCCCAGGCTGACATTAAAGGCATGCAGTACTATGCCTGGCCCATCTCTAGCTGTCTTGACTCTTAGTAACATAATAGGGTAAGAAAGGGGAAATGCTATGTCATGCTACTTGGATATTTCAAATTTGGGGTATTTATCATTCCTTACAACAGTAGTGATTTTCTTTTTTCCTTCTCAGCATGAGGTTGACTAGTTATTTTCCGTTATTCATTTCCAGTTAATAGAGGAATTAACCCTCACTAGTTACCACATGGGCCTGGTACCAGGACAGAAACAGAGAAGTGCTATGTCATGCTGCCTGAGCATCTGGCTTTTAAATTTTTTTGACATTTTTCAATTCTCTTGACAACAGCAATTTTTTGTTGAGTTGCTTTTTGTTGTGTGTGTGTGCAAGAAAACACTCATACATGTAAAATAACCTTTAAAAAATATATTTAAAAATATTTTTTAAAAAAGAAAAAAATTACCATCTGGGTCAGCAAGAAAGTTCAGTGGGTAAATGCACTTGCTGCCAATTCTATAACCTCAGTCTAATTCCCAGAACCTACAAGGTGGATGGGGAGAACTCACTTCCATAAGTTGTGCTCTGATCTCCACTTGCATGCCATAGCATGCAGGCAGGCAGGCACACACAGGTGGTAAAAAGATTCTGGCCCTGCCTAGCCCCGAGCTCTAGACTAGCAGTCCCAAATAATCATACAAAGTCTTCTATTAATTACAAGCTGTTTGGTCTATGGCTCAGGTATATTACTATCTAACTCTTTAAGATGATCTATATTTCTTGGAGCAGCATTCTCATATTCCTCCCTCTGCTTCTGGCCAGCATCTCTGCTCTGCTCTTCTGCCTCCCAGAATTCTGCTAGTCTGCTTGCCCCAACTCTACTTCCTGTCTAGCTACTTGAACAATCAGCATTTTATTAAAACAATAAGAGTGACAAATATTTACAATGTACAAGAGCATAGTCCCACAGCATTTCCCCTTAAAAAAACAAAAACAAAAAAACAGTCAAACGAACAAGAACCACAAATCTAATCTCCTTTGTATAGCTTTTCCCCAGACCATTATTTATAACTTGTACCCAACACTCTAAACAAAGACAAACATCCATAATCCATTCTTGGGGAATATGGGCATAGTTCTAGAGACAACTTCCTGATGGTTGGGGGTGCTGATAATCTTATGGGGGACCCAAGGAAAATTTAGGATTATGATCAAGTCCTGACTGAAATATTCTATGAAGCTAGGTCATCTTAGCCAGTCTCTGTGAAGCTGTTCTGGAAGCGGAGCTCAGAGGAAACTGCAACAGAGGTGCTCTGAAAGGTTGGATCGTCTGAACTATCAGTTTCCACTGGAGATTTTGTAGGGGATCTCTTCAGTCAAGCCTTATTTTCTTTAACCAGAGATGAACCCACAGCCTCTCATTTTCTGTGGGAAAAAAAAAAAAAGAGAACCTCTCCTCCAAAGTAACATATATCTTTTGACTTCAATTTGAAGTCAAGACGTTTACAAAATATATAGATTGGATTAATACAGCAGTATTTATAATCAAATGTCTCTTAGCAATTCTTGCTCCTTCCTGAGCAGTCAAACAACTCAAATTAAACCTAACATACAGTAGCCAGACTGTTTATTTCCATCTTTATATCTCTCTATATATACTACTTTATTTCTTTTTCTAAGGACTTTATCCCTTTTCTTTTTCCTCTCCCAAGCCTATGGATATTTTTTAACACACTGTAAACCATTTAAAGGGTTTTGTTTATCTCTTTTTTCTGACCACACTGTTCAAAATAAATATTTTTAAAAAGGTAAGATAAAATCCCAAATTAAAGAACATCTAGATAAATGAAGGTGTATCATGTTTATGAATGGAAAGAATCAATGTGGGGCTGGTGAGTTGACTCAGAAGCTAAGAGATGTACTATTCTTGCAGAGGACCTGAGTTCTATTCCTACCATTATGTTAGATGGCTCACAACTGGTTGTAAGTCCAGCTCCAGGGCACACAATGCCTCTCACCTCCACAGGCACATACACATGTACAGATACACATAATTAAAGTAATAATGTCTAAAAAAATTTTTTCTTAGCCCAATTTAAGTAAATGTGGCTTTTTTGTAGCTGTTATTTTTGTTTTGTTTTGTTTGTTTGTTTGTTTGTTTGTTTGTTTGTTTTTTAAGCAAGGTTTCTCTGTATAGTCCTGGATTTCCTGAAACTCACTCCAGGCTAACCAAAAACTCAAGAGATCCTTCTGCCTCTGCCTTCCCAATGTTGGAACTAAAGGTCCCAGGTTGGAATGACTGGGATGATGGATGCCCTAGCCTGCTTGTATTTTTGTTTGTTTGTTTTTAAGATTTATTTAGTTTTATTTAACTGTATATGAGAGCACTGCTTACGTCTATGTGTACTATGTGTATGCTTGGTTTCATGGAAACTAAAAAAAAGGTTTTGAATCTACAGAAATTAAAGTTATAGACAATTGTGAGCCACCTTGTGGGCACTGGGAACTGAACTCAGGTCCTCTGGAAGAGCAAGTGCTCTTAACCACTAAGCCATTTCTTCTGCCCCAAAGTACGGCTTCTTTGAAAAAAATAAAACCACATGGCGGACATGATGGTACACCTTTAATCCCAGCACTTGGGAGGCAGAGGTAGATGAATCTCTTGGAGATGAGGCCAGCCTAGTCTAGAAAGTGAGTTCCAAAACAGCTAGGGCTGTTACACAGAGAAAGCCTGCCTCAAGAAATCAAAATAAATAAAGTTAAAAAAAATAAAATAAAACCACCAACATCAAGATGGAAATGCAAGTGGGAAGATACAAGCTCAGCTTTCTGGTACAATGCTCCGTATGGAGATGGTCCTGATTTCTAGAGTAGAGCTCTTGGAGTTCTGTGTGCCTGTCCTGTCCACACCCTTGGATGTGACTCATTTCTACTGCTCCTATTTTTTTCTTCTATAAAGATGCATAGAATCTTTGATCGTAGTGTTCTTTGTCAGTAGTTGCTTTGGGCCTGATTTGTTATGAGAGACAATTATCTGACTCATGAAAAGCCATTGTTTTTTCTTCATCGTTAACCAAATATAACAGGACAGGCAGCTCCATTCATGTTCAACAAAGCAGTGGAAAGCAGGAGCCAAGTCAGCAATCATTTTTTATATTAAGCCTTGTTAACCAACAACAACCTAACCCAGATATATAAAATATTTAAATTAAGTTAATAGACTATTAAAGTTAAGTGCCTTATTTAATTGTAACAATAAATACATAAGAAAATCATGGAACCAGACCACAAGATGGCTCTGTTATGAGGTCATCATGGTGATTCAGAATATGTGTATGTTAAAGCTGGGCATGGTGTGCACATTCCTGTAATCCCAGTACTCAGAGGGCAGAGGAAAAAACAGAAGCCGGATGATACTTCGAGTTTGAGACCAGTTTGATTTACATACTGAGCTCCAGACTAGCCAAGACTGGTATTTTTGTAACTAAGGACCAAACTCAGGACCTTGTTCTTGCTAAGCAAATGCTCTACCACTGAGCTAAAGCTACAACCCAGGATCTAACTTAAAAAAAAAAAAAAAAAAGTTGATATTAATTTTCATCTGTGTATCAGAACTACTTAGTTCTTGGTTTTCAAAACTACATCATTATAAGTAAAAGCATTTTTATGTTATTTCTCAATCTTGTAGACACTTAAAGTGTAATAAATAATTCCTTATTATGGGGTTGAGGCCTATCCTGTGCATAATAACAAGGATATTTAGTAACACCTTGTCCTCTGCCATCTCTAAATTCTAGTAGTGTACCTGCTGCCCCCTTGCCCCTTGTACACATTGCCAGCTGTCCTCCAGGTGACAGAAGCATCCTAGGTGATAACTCCTGGACTAGAGACAGTAAAATAAGAGGCTGGTGGTTCCCAGCCTATCCTACCTCTAGTTTGTGTGACTTCATTGCAAGGTTAGCTTTGTCATCAAGAAGCAGAGGGAAGATGTCTTTCTATGCACCTGTGTTTCTAGCTCTTTATTTTAGACAAAACTTCCTGGGAAAGGGGGCCCTTCTTGTCAAAACATTGTAATTAAGAGAGTGGTGATGTTGGGACTAGATATGTCTCTTTGACTTGTTTTTAAAAGAAAGCCACAGCCGGACGTGGTGGCACAAGCCTGTAATCCCAGCACTTGGGAGGCAGAGGCTGGCAGATCTATGAGGCCAGCCTGATCTACAGAGTGAATTCCAAGACAACCAAAAATACACAGAGAAATGTATAGGAGGTTTCTGGCCTGGACTTTCAGGCCTAACCTTAAGGTCTAGACCCACAGACCCACAGTCCCACAGTCCCACAGAGACACACAGATGCTTTCGATAGTTTTCAGCTGATCGGCCTAAGGCGCAGGCATATAGCTTGCTAGCTCTCTACCCTTCATCTAACCCATGACTCATCCTGTTCAGCCATGGGGCTCAGTACCTTTCTTTAGAGCAGCATGGTTGTCCTCTGCATCTTTCGACTTCTCTCTGGCCTTCTGCTCTGTGCTTCCTGTTCTCAGAGTTCTCTTAGTCTGGTAGCCCCACCCACACTTCCTGTCTGCCTTTGGCCAATCAATGCTTTTTATTAAACCAGTGGGTGGGATAATTATTTATAATGAAACAACACAATCTCCCACAGAGAAACCCTGTCTCAAACAAGCAAACAGAATAGAGTCATATCCACTTTGTCATTTGACACATGTGCTTAGGGGTGAAAAAGGCACAAAAGACTGAGACTGTGGCTGGGAAATACTCACCTTACTTACCAGCAATAAAGCCTCAGTGATTCATTCTTAGCCCCACCGTACCTCTAGGCACAAACAGTGATCTCACCTGCTTTAATGCACTTGGTAATGTTCCCTTGTCACACCTCAGGTGGCAGTTCTAGTGGTCTCTTTCCACTTTCCCCAAGGATTGACAATACTGACAAATGGGCACTAATCTAAGACCTGTAAAACCAAAAAAGCTTCAAAGCAGAGTCAGCTCATATGGAATAGCTGGGACACCTGACAAAAGAGGACAGAAGAGGTTTGGTAATCTGCCCTTATACCTGATCATCAGCTAGGCATTGTGGTCACATATTTAATCCCTACACTCAGGAGGCAAAGGCAAACTGATCTTTCTGACTTCCAGGACAGCCTGGCTGAAATAGCAAGTTATAGGCCGGCCAAGGCTCATCATACACACAATCCATGAGCCAGGAGATACTGGCCCTTTCTAGTTGTGAAATAACAACACACACACACACACACACACACACACACACACACACACACATACACTCTGCTTATCATTCATTGAAGCTGGATTAATATTAAACATGCTACTGCCCCAACTACACACAAGACATGATACACAAGGCCCTTCGGACTCCTCATTCTCCTCTCTGTGCATACTGTATGCTGCTCTAGTTATAAGGTATATTTGCAATACTCTGAGTGTATGTGATGCCCTGCTGTCTCATATCCCATTCACTGACTGGTTAACTCTTATTTACCTCTCAGAAAGATACCAATTCGGAACAATGTTCCTGACAGCTCCTCCTTCTCCAGTCACTTTTTTTGTGTGTGCCTTATCTGTGTTTATTGTTCCTGTGTATATTCTTGTCATAGATAGAGCACTTATCACATCTCCTATAACTGTTAACTATTTCTTTTTCTCTTTCTCTGGTAGACTGTTATCTGAGTAAGCCAAGGTCACCTCACATCATTGAAATGAAATTGGTTGAAGGCTAGAGCGATGGTTCATTAAGTAAAGACACTTTGCAGCCAAGTCTGACAACCTGAATTCTATCTCTGGAATCCACATGGTAAAAAAAAAAAAAAAAAAAAAAAGAACTGAGTTCCAAAAGCTGTTCTTCGGCCTCCATATGTGCATTATGCCCCATCCCTATAAACACACACAAATAAACATATGTAATAGTAAAAAATTTAAAGAAAAAAGCAGAAAACTCGGGGCTAGAAAAGATGTCTCAGCAGTTAAGGGCACTGATTGCCTTTCTGAAGGACCTGAACTCAAATCCCAGTATCCACAGGGCAGCTCACAACTGTCTGTAACTCCAAGATCTGACCCCCTCACACAGACTTACCTACAGGTAAAAAACATCAATGCACATAAAAGAACTGTCAATAAATTCTGCAAAATAGAAAACTCATGGGGGGGCCATTCATTGTACTGAACTGCTCATTTTGTTAGGATAAGGCAACAACAGGGGGCAGAAATGACTCAGCAGTTAAGAGCACTGGCTGCTTTTCTAGAGCTCGATTCCCAGCAACCACATGGCAGCTCACAACCATCTGTAATGCCTGCTCCAGGGGATCTGACACTCAGACATACATGTAAGTAAAACACCAGTGTACATAAAGTAAAAATAAATAATTTTAAAAATAGGGTAGCAACTTTACCTCTGCACCTCAACATCCAGCCCATAAGCAATTGGTACTCAGTGAATGTGGAATACGCAGGTTTTCAGATGGAAGGAGAACGTAGCTGGGCATGGTAGCACACACCTTTAATCCCAGCACTCAGGAAGCAGAGGCAGGTGGATGAGTGGCCTAGTCCTAGGCTAACCAGAGCTACACAGTGACACCTATCTCAAAGAAAGAAAGAAAGAAAGAAAGAAAGAAAAGAAGGAAAATTGCTCTTGAACAGCCTTTTATTGCTATAATGAAATACTGAGAAGCAGCTTAAATTCATAAATAGGTACATTTAGCCTACAGTTTTGCACACACCTGTGAGAGGCTCTCTTGGTTATGTCACTTCACTAAAGATGGCCCTTTTCCTGGCAGTCCTCTGGTGGCATAGAGCGTTACTTGGCATGCTGTCCTTGCTACTGTTCCTCTTATAAAGCCACCAAGATTCAATAACCAGTACTCCACCCTAATGAACTTACCTAAACCTAATCATTTCTAAACATTTTACCTCTAAACTCATTAACGTATGTCTTTAGGTTCCAGGAGGCATGCCATATCCAAATCACAACAGGTAGCTAATTACATATTTAATAATTAATTTTTAAGGCTGATGGTGTCCTGTCCCCAGCCCATTCATCTGTATTCTTAGAGGAGCATTCGCTATTACTACTGACGGACATCCCTAGACCCCAGTGTGGGGATTTTCGATGAAGAATATTTTGGTAAATAGGAGTTACAGACTAGATTTTCCTTTCGCCCTCTTTACTGTCCTTTGAATAGAGGCTTATTTCATGGTAAAACTCATGTTTGTTCTACCTGAGCCTGCCTAGGGCTGGGTTTCCGGTTGTGCCACCATAAGCCACCCCCACTGCTTGGATTTACTGTTTCATTCTCAAGAGGGTTTCTAGGCAGCACCTGACCAGGGAGTTCCAGAGTTCTAATTAGCTACTAATTGACCATTCAAGTAATAATACCTGTCCAATACTCAGGTCCCGAAAGATTAAGACTAATGAAGAGCTATTTGGGTTCCTAGGATCTCACTGTAAGCCCAGGCTTATGTGAAATTTAATTACTGTTTATTGAATGCCCACTGTCTTAGTTCTTGGGTATCTGAAATTTCATGAAATGAACTCAAATATCTCCTGGATAAGAACACAGTAGAGCTAAGCAACTTGGTTGTCATCGGCCTTTAACTGAAAGACTAATTTTGCAACCATAGTTTATCTGCTAGATTTCCTTAAAAAGAAGGTGTGAGAGAGAGTGAGAGAGACAGAAACAGAGAGGAAAAAGGAAGAGTGTTGAGAGCCTCAAAGTCCAGCTGTAGCAGAGCTCAGAGAAATCAGCTTCTCACCCTAATAAGGTAGGAAAAAACACTATTAATATACCTGGGGCTTTAACTCTCACCCACAGTCCTGCCTAGATAAGGAAATCTGCCAGGCTCAGCCGTGGTTGAGACAGAGAAGAAATCCCCACACCCACCCAGGCTGAGGCCCTCCCTCAGCTTGCACAACCTCTATCCAGGAGCAGGAACTAGCATACTGGCCTTCTGAAACTTTGGACTTTGATCCTTGGGGCTGAATAAACTGAATATAACTAATGCCAAATCCGCCTTCTGTAATCACAACCAAGAGATTTCTCTTTCCCTGTGTACTTGACATATCAAGGACAGTACTCATAGCAACATGTACAGGTCCACCTCTTCCTAACTCTGTGGCTTTTATGCTATAGATACATAATAATTTATTTGCCAGTTCTCAGGAACATTTAGATACCTTTCCTCTCTTCTAAACAATGCAATAGCTGGGCCTGATAAAAACCTATAGTCCTGACTAACAGGGAGACTGAGGCAGCAACGGTACAAGGTCAAAGCTGACTGAAGCCACTTAGGGAGACTGTCTCAAAATAAAAAGTAAAAGAAACATAAATAAATAAAACGTGTGTTAGTAAATCCACTGTGGTGGTGCGTTCCTTTAATCCCAGAACAACAGAAACCCTGTCTCAAAAAAAAAAAAAAAAAAAAAAAAAAAAAAAAAAAAAAAAAGGCATATTAGTGTTTGTCTACTAACAAGGGCCCTGGATTCAACCCCCAGAACTACAAGCAAGCACAATAAATCTCTTTCACTTTCTATTGGTCCTACAGATGAAATGCTTAACAACTGCTGGATGAGAAGGGAACACATTTAACATGTACCTGAAAGAGAGACGGAACCATTTTCCCTTCCTTCCTTCCTTCCTTCCTTCCTTCCTTCCTTCCTTCCTTCCTTCCTTCATTTTTGTTGTTTTTGACAGGGTTTCTCTGTGTATCCCAGGCTTTCCTAGAACTCTCTTCAACTCAGAGATCTGCCTGCCTTTGCCTCCCAAGTACTGGGATTAAATGCCCAGCTCGTAGGTTTTTGTTTTTGTTTTTTTTTTTTAACATTTATTTATTGAATTTGTGTGTATGTGTGTGAATGCAGAAATCAGAGGACAACTCTCATGAATCAATTCTCTTCTGCCACCTTGTGGGATTCTGGGATCCAGCTAGATCGTCTGGTCTGTGTGCAAGCACCCCTACCTGATAAACCATTTCTTTGGTCCTTTCTCACTCTGTCAACAGCTATATTGAGGATGGAAAGATGACTCAGTTGAGTAAGGACAAATTGCTCTTTCAGAGGACTCAAGTTTGGATCTCACATTAGGTGGCTCACAACCACTTATAATACCACTCCAAAGATCTAATCATTTCGTTTTTAAAAAATTAGAATGTATTATTATTTATAGTGTTCTGCCTGTGTGTTTGCAGCCAGAAGAGGGTACCAGATTTCGTTACAGATCATTGTGAGTCACTATGTAGTTACTGGGAATTGAAATCAGGACCTCTGGAAGAGGTACCAGTATTCTTAACCTCTGAGGCATCTCTCCATCCCCTAAAGACCCAAATCTTTCTGGTCTCTAAGGTACTGCCACACTCATGCACCTATTCACATGCATAAACATAATTCAAAAATAAAAATAGGGGCTGGAGAGACGACTTAGCAGTTAAGTGTATTTGCTGTTCTTGTACAGGACTCAGGTTTGGGTCTCAGCACAATCGTTCTGAGATCGTTCACAATCATCGATAATTTCTGTTCCAAGGGATCTGACACTCTCTTCTGGCCTCCTTCGGCACCTATATTTACATATATATATGCAAACTCATACTTTTTTTTTAAACTAAAAATCATCTTTTAGTAGTAGTGATGCAGGCCTTTAATCTCAGCACTCAGCAGGCAGAGAGAGGCAGGGTGTGTCTCTCTGATCTAGGCTAGAGTTACATAGTGAGATCCTATCTCAAAAAAGTCAAAGGACAAATTAAATATTTTTAAATGAAGAGCCCTATTGAGCTATAACAGCTTGTAATACACTGCCCATTTTTCCTTTCCCTCCTTCTCTTAATTTGAAACAGAGCCTAACTTTGCTTGTATGTATGTGCCCCTCATGTATGCCTGGTGCTCTCAAAAGTCCCTTAGGACTGGAGTTACAGATAATTGTGAAACACCATGTGGGTGTTAGGAACCAAACTTGCACCCTCTGGAAAAGCTTTAAGTGTTTTTAGCCACTAAGCCAACTCTCCAGCTTTATATAGGGTGTGTGTGTGTAGTCAGATTTTGGGGGGATCCACTGGCTCACAAATAAAGACATGAAGACTTATTGTTAGTTATGAAAGTGTGGCCTTAGCTTAGGTTTGTCCCACGAGCTCTTATAATTTAAATCAATCTGTTTTATTAATCGATATTTTACCTTTTCTTCATTCTGTGTGTTGGTCCCACCATGCTTCACTGGTGTCTCCTCTTCCTTTTTCTTCCTCAGAAATCCTGCCTATACCTCCTACCTCCTACCTAGCTATTGGCCATTCAGCGCTCTCTCTCTCTCTCTCTCTCTCTCTCTCTCTCTCTCTCTCTCTCTCTCTCTCTCTCTCTCTCTCTCTCTCTCTCTCTCTCCAGGGTTTCTCTGTGTAACTGTCCTGGCTGTCCTGGAACTCACTTTGTAGCCCAGGCTAGCCAAGAATTTACTGAGATCTGCCTGCCTCTGCCTTCTTGCATGTGACTCAGCTTTTTCTTTATTACACTAATCACTGTGGTGATGTATTGCATATCAGATAAAGCTTACCTGAGACCAGAGGACAGAGCCAGCCACACAGTTAGCCATAGAGGTCAGGCAGTGGCTTCAATCCTAGCACTCAGGAGGCAGGGGCAGAAATCTGTCTGGATCTCTGTGAGTTCAAGGCCAAACAGAGCTAGGCAGTGGTGGCACACACCTTTAATCCCAGCACTTGGAAGGTTGAAACAGGAAGTGATATGGCTGGGCAGAGAAGGGAATGTAAGGCGGGAGTTCAGCTGAGGAGTTGGCGAGGTGAGAAGTGGCTATGGCTTCTTCCTCTGTCTCTCTCTGATTCTTTAGCATTTGTCCTAATATCTGGCTCCTGATTTTTATCATAAGCTCAATTAGGATTTGTGCAACAAATCACAGCAATACATTTTCACACAGTGTACAAATATCCTATAACATGTATGTGTTCGGAGCATGCAGGTGAGTAGGCAGATGTATACCCCCATATGTGTTCCTATGGAGGCTAGAATGGGGTGTTGGAAATGTATGCCTTATTACCTTGAGATAGGGTCTCTTGATGAACCGAAACTTGCCTTTTCCCCTAGGCTGACTGTCTCATGATTCACCCCTACCCCCAGCCCGGGACCTATAGGCATGTTCAGCCATGCCTAGATTTATGTGAGCAGTGGGGATTTTAACTCAGGTTCATAGGCTTGCAGAGCAAGCAGTCTTGCCCACTGAGCCAGTTTCCCAATATTTCCTTTATCTTCTATTGGATTTGGTTATTTTTCCCTTAAAGTCCTTGTGTCTCAACCTCCTTATTAGTAAGACTCATGTGTCAACCACACTAGTCACATATGTTCCCCTTTTTAAAAGATGTTTTTATTTTTTATTTTATTCATATGGGTGTTTGTTTTGTCTACATGTATGCCACTACACCATGTACATGTATGCATTACCCCTGCAGGCCAGAAGAGGGCATCTAATACTCCAGAATGGAGTTACAGATGGCTCTTAACCCTATTTGGATGCTGAGAATTTAACTTGGATCCTCTAGGAGAGCAGCAAGGGCTCTTACCGCTAACCATCTCTCCAGTTCTTTCTTTCTTTCTTTTTTATCTTTCTTGCTTTTTTTTATAAGACAGGAGCTCATGTGTTCCAGACTAGACTGGAACCTACTATGCAGTAAAAGGATAACAATGGTCATTATCCGTATGTGGCACTGAAGATATGCAGCTTTATTCAGTTCCCAAGTTTAAATCCAGGACTCCATGCATGCTAGGCAAGCCATCTACCAACCAGTCTAAACCTCCAGCTTAACTCCTGCCGTATTCAACAAGGTATAGCTCCTGGAATTTAGGTCCCGTTTTATTCCCTCACAAGCTGGTACGTTTGTCCTGCCTAGATAGCTGCTTCCTTTAACTTCCTGAGTGACAACTGTCTCTCCTTCTAGAATACTTTCAGCACATGACAGATTTCATTGAATGTGTCAACTGGGTAATTAAATCATGCTTTTATATACATGATACTGAGGATTGGATTCAGAGTCTTTGTTGTTTTTGTGAGATGGGGTTTCTCTTTGTAGCCCTGGCTATCCTTGCACTTGCTTTGTAAAGCAGGCTGGCCTCCAGTTTATGGAGATCTGCCTTCCTCTGCCTCCTGCGTGCTGGGACTAAAGGCATGTATGACTGTGCCCTGCAGTCTCAGGATCTTGTACATTCTAGGCAAGCACTCTACCACTAAGTGACAAAAAGCATGTCTTTTAAAAGATAGGATCTTGCTGTGTATCCTAGGCTCAATCTCTTCTACCCACTTTTAACAGAGCATTGTTTGTGGGACACATATGCAATAGATGTCTCTAAAATCAGGAAATAAAGTTAACAGAGGAAATCCGTACTGTCCCATGACTTAGGCATCTGCTTCCTTCTGTGGTTTTCCTGCCTCGCCAGCTCACCCCACACCACTCACTCCCTCTCTTTCCTTTCCACCTTCCAGCCACAAGACAGCGGTCTTAGCTGGCTGCAGCCTTCTTCCCACTACCTCACTTCAGCATTGGACTTTCTGATTGATTACTGCCGATATAACTACACCTTCTATGCCAGTAGCTGTAGCTCTACAAAGGTATGTGTGTATTTACATGTGTGAGCATGCTTGCATGTGTGCATCCATGTGGAAGGATGGAAAATGTACAACCTAGTTGTTGAGTCCTGCATTCCAGACCATCCTGACTCTGTTGGGCTAAGATGCAACATTAAAAGGGCAGAGTAGGAGAGAGGAGGTGACAGTTCTACCCCAGGCTACTCTGCAGCAGTCTAATAATGATAAATAATAATAAATAATAATTACTATCATTCAATTCCTACTAGTGCTCTTAATTCTTTCTTTGATCCCAAAATATCTCAACAATGGGGTTTTTTTTCCTAATTTCTTTGGTTTTTTTTTTTGTTTGTTTGTTTTGTTTTGTTTTGTTTTTTTACTTTATTTATTTGGGGTTTTGGAGACAGGCTTTCACTGCATAGCCCAGGCTTGTTTTGAATTTGCATTGATCTTTCTGCTTCATGCAATAGTTTTCTATGTTTATTTGTCTTATACGTATGAGTGTTTTTGTCTGGATGTTTGTCTGGGTTTTCTGCATGTGTGTAGTGCCCTCAGAAGAGAGCATTACATCCTTTGAAACTACAGTAACAAATGATTGTCATCTGCCATGTGGGTGCTGGGAATCAAAGTCAGCTCCTTTGCAAGAGCAGCCAGTGCTTTCAACTCTCCATCTCTCCAATCTCTCTCTCTCTTTTGAGCCACTGAGTTCAATCTGTGCTGCCCATATACTTAAGGGTATGGGGCCATGTGGGGATATTTTCAAATATAATAAAACCAGTCAGAGATATCAGAGGGATCTACTCACAGTCAGTCTAGGAAGATCACACAGTGGTAACTCACACCTTTAATCCCAGCACAGGGAATATCCCAGGAGTGGTGACCTACGCCATTAATCCAATCTGAGTTTGAGATCATCTTAGTTTACAGAAGGAGTTCCAGGCTCCCAGGCAGGTAATGGTGGTGCCACGCCTTAACTGAGCAAAGAAATATTTAAGGTAGGCATAGGAAGACCGAGCAGGCAGAAGCCAGGAGGAGCGAGGCTGAGGAAGCTGGAAGACAGCTGGGTGAGATCTGACTGTGGTGTTTACTCTCTGATATCTCCGCCTTTCCCAGAGATCTGGCCCTGAGTTTCCTTTATTCATGTAACAGGACCATCCACTGGAATGTGTTAAATATGTGGAACTGCACCCTTAAAGAAAACTGACTCTCCCCTTCCCCCCAAAACCATCAACTATCAACACTTCCTCATTAGAGGTGGCTGCTTATGAGCCTCTTTTTCCTGCATGTTAGAATACTGAATAGCTTGATCTTATGCAGACAACCACAGCGGATGTGAATTCATGAGTTTGGTAGACCCTTTCAAAAGACACTGCTTTTTTATCAGCCTTCCCTGAAGCGCTAAACAATCTGTCCACCTGTTACTCCAGCTCCAGAGGATCTGACACCTTCTTCTGGCCTCCACTTGTACTCATTCATACATACCCACATGCAGACACACATTAAGTATAGACAAATAACAGTTTTTAGTCAGGCAGTGGTTGCACAAACATTTATTTCAACACTTGGGAGGCAGAGGCAGGTGGATCTCTTTGAGTTCGAGGCCAGCCTGGTCTATAGAGTGACCTTCATGATATGCGGGACCACACAGAGAAACTCTATGTTCAAAAACCAAACAAATGAGGCAGTGGTGACCCACGCCTGTAGTCCCAGCACTCAGGAGGTAGAGGCAGGTGGATCTCTATGAATTAGAGACTGGCTAGCCTGATTCACAGAACAAATTTCAGTACAGCTAGGGCTCTGTCTCAAAACAAAACAAAAAGGATTTTCTATCTTGGTGATGCCGGACATGGTGATGTAAGAGGGCCTCTCTCAGTTCTTGTCTTCCGAAATAATTAAGTTGACAGAGCAGGCAGCCTAATCAGAAGTTTATTTAGCAAGCGAGCATTCCAAAGAGAGATGAAAGACGGCTATTCCAAACTAGGCATGGCAGCAGAATGTATTCTGTATTGTGGATTTTTTTAAGTGACTATTTATCAAGTAAATGGCATATTTATGGGGTAAGATAACAAAACCATGGTGGACTGGATCTCTCTATTACGGAAGTTTACTGCATTATTCTCTAGGTAGCTCGCAAGGGGAGGACTGGGGGCAAGGTCACAAGGTAGTGAAGCCAAGGAGTCTTTTGCACTCCTTTAGTGCACCTATGGTGATGCCCTGGTGCCTTAGTTTGTGACTGAGCTGAAACAACCTATCTGCAACCTCAAGGACTGTTAATCACGAAGGAGCATTGTCATGGTCAGGAGACACAGCTACCAAGGTACAGCTGCAGTTTGCTTAGTGACTTCATACCTAATTTGATTTTGAGACTGCTGTAGGTCCCATAATTGGTCTCAGAACTAGTTCTCTGTTAATAGTTTGCCATTCTAGAGTTAAGACAACTTGTTGCTCTTCTACATTGTGGCTTTGCCACAAAGGCCAGGCAGTGGTTTTACAATCGCTTTCCAGGCTGTGTGTAAAAAGGAACAGGGTTTGTTTGGTCTGTAAGACACCCTTCTCTCCGCTCTAAATTCGTTCTGTCTTCCTGATGTATGCCTGTAATTCTAGAACTTGGAAGGTAGAGGCAAGAAGATCAGAAGTTCCAGGCCAGCCTCAGCCACATGAGACCAGGCACCAGGCTTGGTGGCACATGCATTTAATCCCATAACCTGGGAGACAGTGGCAGGCAGATCTCCATGACTTCAAGGCCATCTTGGTCTACACGGTAAAAAAGAGAAAAGAGGATTTGTGACATGTGCTGGACATCCAGTCTAGCCAATCGGTGAGCTCCAAATCCAATGAGAGGAGACTCTCAAAAATCCAAATGTTGACTTCTGGCCTCCACACAGGACACATACCCACACACAGAACAAACAAGAAACCGCCATCCATTTAAACTTCAGCCAGTAGAGGACATAGAGAGAAAGAGGTGGGGGAGAGAAAGCAGCCATCCATTGCAGAGTTCAGCCTTGCTTCTCTGTGGGGGGATATTTGAAGAGAATGCTGATGAGCAAAACTTCTGTAGTCAGATGGTCAGCGCCTGACTTGTCAGATTTCTGCTCCCCTTGTTATTGTGTCTTGCAGTCATCTCTTAGTCTGTGCATATTTGGAAATAAGATACTTCTTTGTTTAATTTTTAAATTTTTTTATTTACCATTGCCTGGCTGTAGTGGTGCATGACTTTAATCCTGGTACTTGGGAGGTAGGGGCAGGAAGATCTCTGAGTTCCAGACCAGCCAGTACTATTACACAGAGAAACCCCGTATAGAAAACAAACAAAGGAAAACATTTTAATGTACAGATTTCCTTTACAATTTGGAGCACAAATGTATCCTTATTTTTTAATTAATGTATTTTTTTAAATTTAATTTTATTTGCATTAGTTTTCTGCCTGCATGTATGTTTGTGTGAGGGTGTCAGATTTTGGACTTACAAAGTTGTTAGCTGCCATGTGGTTGCTGGGATTGAACCAGGAGCCTCAAGAAGAGCAGCCAGAGCATCAACCGCTGAGCCATCTCTCCAGTCCCCCAATGTATCTTTATAACATAGACTATAAAAGTGTCATATGTCCACAATGCCACTACTCAGGAGTTCAAGGCCAGGCTGGGTTACAGCGCTGAGATCTTGTTTCAAGAAACCTAGAAAAGGCCCCTGCTGCCACACAGACTAAGTTCAGTCCCCAGGAAATTCATGGTAAAAGGAGAGACCAAACACCAGACACACACATATACATACACAATAAAAATTACAATGCAATTAAAAGTAAATAGGATACCTCACCCCTTTAACCTTGTACTCAGGAGGAAGAGACAAATTGAAATATGTTAGCAGCGGTCCTCAGCCTTCCTAGCACTGCCAATATGCAGCTCCTCATATTGTAGTAACCCCCAACCATAAAATTATTTTCATTGATACTTCATAACTGTAGTTTTCTATTGTTACAAATTGTAATGCAAATATCTAATATGCAGGATATCTGATATGTGACCCCTTTGAGGGTCACAACCCACAGGTTGAGAATCCCTGGGTTAGTTGGAGGCCGGGTTGGTCTGCAGAGAATTCCAAGTCTGCCAAGACTACATAGTGAGAGACTATCCCAAAAATAACAAACAGAACAAAAGAAAAGAAAAGGAGGGCTGGAGAGGTGGCTCAGCTGTTAAGGGCACTGGCTGCTCATCCAGAGGTCTTGAGTTCAATTCCCAGCAACCACGTGGTGCCCTCTTCTGTTATGCAGGCATAGGTGCAGACAGTACACAGTGTACATAATAAATAACCCTTAAAAAGGCAAAACAAACAAACCAAAAACAAAACGAGAACTTTAATATGTGTAGAATCAGAGAAAAGACAACAAAATGCCTGTGAGAAGTATTCACTCTGGTTTACTGAAAGTTGATCCAGGCACTGAATGCTTGTCATTTCCGTGCACCCGCTAAGGATGTGGCTCAGAGGCTTACAAAACAAACAAACAAACAAACAAACAAACAACAACAAGGAAGCCACATTTAGTGGCTCAGGCTTGTGGTCCTAGCAGTTAGGAGGCAGAGGCAGGAGAATCTCAGTTAAAGTCTACACAGGGAGTTTCAGACCTGCCAGGGATATACAGTGAGATCTCGTTTCAAGAAAAAAAACTACGGTCATGGAGAGAGTAACGGCCGTTAATCCCAGCATGTGGGAGGCAGAAGGAGGAGGATCTCTGTGAATTCAAGGACAGCCTGGTCCACAGAGCAAGTTCTAGGACAGACAGGACTACACAGAGAAACCCTGTCCTAAAACACCCCCCCTCCAAAAAAAAAGTGTAGCCCTAGCCATCCTGGAACTGGCTCTACAGACCAAAGACCTGCCTCTGCCTCACAAATTCTGGGATTAAAAACTTGCACCACGACTACCTATCTTAACAATAAATATAATTATGAGAAGAAGCACTTTTTCTATCTATGCCTCAAACCCTAGTTCTCATCATCAAAATGACTCTAGTGAAGTCCACCCAGGTATGCTGCGACAGATCACAGCTTGTTAGTGTTTAATCTCTAGTTGTCTGTGTCAGACTTTGTTATCCTCACTTAGAGGAACATGCGCTGTCTTCATGGGGCGGCTGGTCCAAAGTTTCTGACTCCATCAGCAGGACAGGCAAGCCCCTCCCCCACCTCCTTCTCCTCTTTTTTCTCTTTCTCTCTTTTTTTTACACGAGGTCTCAACTATTTAACTGTGGCCTGGAACTCCCTATGTAGGCTAGGCTGCCCTTGAGTTCACAGAGATGAATTCCTCTCTGTCTCTTGAATTCCTCCTGCACTGAAGGCGTTCACCATGTCCAGCCTTATTTTCTTCCTCACGTTTTCCCTTTCCTTCCTATGTCCCCTTAATTTTTCTTGCTCTTTTTTTTTTTTTTTTTTTGGCGAGGGGAGGGGCATAGGGGCAGGTTTCCAGGGCACAGTTTCTCTGTGTAGTCCAGGCTGGCCTTAAATGCAAAGAGATCAGCCTATCTATGACTCCCAAGTGCTGGGATTAAAAAAGCATGTTCAGGAATAATTTCTTAGTAAACTCTTGTTTTATTTACTTTAGGAAAGGTACAAGAGACTCCATTTGTTAGTGATCTTGAGATAGGATCTAATTATTATAACCCTGGCAGGAGTGAAATTATTACAAAAACAATAGGGTCCCTAATTGTGTAGAGAGCCAATGAGGAAGGAAAGGTTCATTTATCAAGGTCTGTTCAAACAGATTTTCCTTAGATTTAACAGAATACTTGATGATAAGAATGTAGCTTTTGCCCAGCATGGCACACATTTATTCTCAGCACTCGGAAGGCAAAGGCAGATGGATTTCTGTGAGTCTGAGTCTAGTTTACAGTGTTAGTTCCAAGACAACCATGGCTACTCAAAGAAACAGTCCTGAAAAACAAAACAAGGGGCCAAGTGGTGGTCATGGCACACGCCTTTATTCCCAGCCATTGAGAGGCAGAGGCAGGCGGATCTCTGTTAGTATGAGGCCAGCCTGGTCTACAGAGTGAGTTTCAGGACAGCCAGGAACTTAGCTGTTTTTTCACAGAGAAACCTTGTGTCAAAAAGCCAAAACCAAAACAAGGGGCTGGAGAGATGGTTCAGGGGTTAAGAGGGCTGAGTTTAATCCCCAGCAACCACGAGGTGACTCACAACCATCTATAATGAGATCTCATGCCCATTTCTGGAGTGCAGGCATGCAGAGCAATGTATATGTGATAAATAAATCTAAAAAAAAAAAAGAAGAAAAGAAAAAAGAAAAACAAACCGACAGAAAATGTAGTGTTGGGTTTTTTGTTTGTTTGTCTGACATAGTAGTCCATGACCTTAATTCTAGCACTCAGGAAGGTAGAGGCAGGGGACTCTGTCTCAACAACAAAAGCCTTTTTAGCTTTTCTGGGCTGGAGAGATAGCTTAGTAGTTAAGAGTTCATAGGCTTTTGCAGAAGAACCGAAGTCTGTTCCTAGTACCCACATTACTCCAGTCCAACATCATCTTTGGGATTCCATGGGCATACAAATACACATGCAGAAATAAAAATAAAGTATATTAGCCTGGCAGTAGTGGTGTATGTAAGGATTCTTGAGCACCCTAGCATGTAGCAGTCACGTGGTAAACCCAATATGGTGCCAGCAGAACATGTACCGACTGCACACCCTTAGGCATGGCTACACAAATCTGTGCCCACCCATTCTCTTAAAAGGAGACACCTCTGTGTCTTTTTCTCATCTGCTTCTCTCCCTTGTGCTCACCTGGCAACTCTCCTGAATAAACTCCCATGTGGTGCTGGTAGTGTGTGTCTGATCTCACTTGCGAAACCAACAGTGCATGCCTTTAATGCCTGCACTTGAGAGGCATAGAAAGGACTAAACAAAAAAAAGCCCTGTCTTGTCCCCCCACAAAGGTAGAGCTAGAGAGGTGGTTCAGTGCCTAAAAACATTTGTTCTTACAAGGGACCTGGGTTTGGATTTTAAAACCCATACGGCAGGATACAACTATCTGAAACTTCACTTCCTTGGGCTCTAATGCCCTTTTCTGACCTCTGAGAAGGCAATATACATTCATATATAAAGCTAAACACTTACACAATGCATAAAATAAATAAATCTAAAAGTTTTTAAAATTGGGCTGGAGATGGCTCAATGGTTAAGAGCACTTGCGCCCGCCAGTGGTAGCATCTACCTTTAATTCCTGCACTGGGGAAGCAGACACAGGTGGATTTCTTTGAGTTCCAAGCCAGCCTGGTCTACAAAATGAGTTCCAGAACAGCCAGGGCTGTTACACAGAGAAACCCTGTCTCAAGAAAACAAAAAACAGGCTGGGTGGTGATGGTGCACACGTATAATCACAGCACTTGGGAGGCAGAAGCAGATGGATCTCTGTGAGTTCAAGGCCAGCTTGGTCTACAAAACAAGTTCCAGGACAACCAGAGCTATGACAGAGAAACCCTGCCTGGAAAGAAAACAAAACAAAACAAAACAAAACAAAAAGGAGAATTTGTTGTTTTTGCAGAAGACCCAGGTTCAGTTCTTAGCACCCATGTGGTAGCTTACTACTATTCATAACCTAGTTCTAGGGAATCCGGTGCCCTCTTCTGACTCTAGACACACACGACGCACATGCACACATGTAAGTGAAACATACATATATGCAAAATAAAATAAGTCTAATTTTTAAAATGTATTTCTTATTATAGAGTTGGAGAAATGACTCATCAGTTGAGAGCACTTACTGCCCTTCCAGAGGACAGGAGCTTTGTCCCCAGCAGCTATGTCAGGATGCTCAAAGCAACAAAACATCCTACACCCTCTCTGACATCTTCAGGCACCTTCCCTTATGATACACACATTTACCCACACACATATGCATACATTAAAAGTTTTGTTGTTGTTGTTGTTATTATTATTATTATTATTATGTTTTGTTCAAAAATTTAAAAGAGGGCTGAAGAGATGGCCCAGAGAGTTAGGAGCACTGACTGTTCTTCCAGAGTTCAATTACTGGCAATTACATGGTGGCTCACAACCGCCTGTAATGGGATCTGGTGCCCTCTTCTGGTGGGCAGGCAAAAAGAACACTGTATACATAATAAATCTTAAAGAAATGTAAAACAACTTCATTTATTTACTTTTGTGCCTATTTATGTACGCAAGTGTGTCATAATGTGCATGTGTATTCTGAGATAAACATGTCACTCCTAGAGAGCCACCTCCTTTTTCTTACATTAGGTGCCACGTGTGAGGACAGGTGCTTGGAGCAAAGATCTTGCAATCCAGAAAGCATCAGGGGCTGGCAGCTCATCTCAGGCGTAAATCCTAGATCCTGGCTTTCTCTTTGTCCACCCCCACCCCCAACTCCTTCTTTCCAGCCTCACCCTCTGATCGCATGAGAGTTGCTGTCTTGCTTTTTGGGACTTCTGGGTCCACGTGAGGGTGATTCTTTAAACACAATCTCATGCAGTGTTTAGCAAGTCTTAACCTCTCTGAAGGCCCCATCTGGGTAATTCATCAGGTGATTTCTCTTTTTTCCCTTTTACCTCCTTTCTTTAGCTTCTGAGAACCTGGTGTCTTCTTTTCTCTATAGTCAGAAGTTTCTGGTTCAGCCTAGACCTGAGGTCTGGACCAGCAGTCCCAAGTAATCAGCCAAAGTCTTGTATCAATTATAAGCTGTTGAGTCTAGCTCAGGCTTATCACTTGCTAACTCTTATACTTTAACACATTTTTTAAATGTTTAGCCAGGTGGTTTGGTACCTTTTTGTGCTGTGCAGCATTCTCATCCCACTTCCTCTGCACCTTGATGGCATCTCCTGTTCTGTTCTTCTGCTTTCCCAGAATTCTCCTAGTCTGCTTGCCCTGCCTTTCTTCTGTCTTGCTACTTGACTAATCAGCATTTTATTAAGCCAATAGGAGTGACAAATATTTACAGCATACAAGAGTACAGTTCCAAAGCATGCTTCTTGTGCTCATGCCCAACACTGGACTCATACGCACCCACCCCTACAAGTGGCAAGTGATCCTTCTGTCTTAAGCTTCTCTCCCAAGGAGCCTGTGACATAGTCCCCTGGGTACTGCCAAGCTAGAAGCTTGATGTGATCAAGGTGTGCTGTGTTTCTTTTGTGCTTTTTCTGACCTCTCCTGGAGAGGTTTTGCTGTTGCCTGAAATCCTTATGGGGACACCTGTCGGTGGGTCTGGAATCCTCAGAACACTGGAAGCTCTCCTTAACAGCATGGGTTCCTAGTTTTTAAGATAACTTCAATTTCCTCCTTCAGGTACCTTTTAGCCATCCTTTCTAAACTATGCCTCAAGGGTAAAGAGATTACTCAGCCTGGTTGCAGTATAAATTGGCCCAATAGTTGGAAAATGGGATGTTTGACTTCCAGATTCTCAAAGATCTTAATAACATCATAGAAGAACCCGAAATGACTAGTGGCAAGAAGTTCCCTATATACAGGCTTTTTCTATTTCTTTTTTCATATGCCAATCCTGCTCCCAGCTCCAGGACCTTTACACTTTTTATTTTATTTTATATTCCTCTTCTAATTAGCTCTCTGAGGACTTACCAAATCTCTCTGCCCCTTTCTACCTAAGCAACTGTCCCACCTCCCTCCGGGTAGGCCGAGGCCTCTCTCAGTGGGTGGATCACCCTCTTACTCTCAACAGGGCTTGTCTGAGGCTGTTCAACCCCCAACTCTCAGTTTAAAACTGCTGCTTCTGCCACCAGCCCAGTCCAGATTTGACTGGCTTGTAAAAGCTGGATTTACTGTCAGCACATTAATCCACAGACTTGGAAACTGCTTCCCCGGCCTGCAGGGACAGTTTTCAGGGACAGCTTTCAGCCATAGCCCCTTCTCTTTACAGTCCCATCCTCTTTGCCCTTGCCTTCCTGAAATACAAGCCCCCAAAGATAAAGTGCTTTCAGAGACTTGGTTAAAATAATCACAAATGACTCCCAGCCAGCCCCCACCCCCACTTCTTTACCTGGAGACTCTTTCTAAAGGCTGATACTATCTGCCTAAATATATAAAATTCTCACTCTATCTTTTTTCTCCTGGATGGTTAAATACAGTCATACTATTTCAACATCTTACAGTGCTTTTATTCACTGAGCCATCTTGCTGTGTCTGTTTGTACATTTAATTGATGTACTGGGGACAAGTGGTTGAACTTAGCTTGTTGGGGCTGCTTGGGCCCAAGCTTTTACCTAAAAGCTCTGGTAACCCTAAGAAGACAGAAATAGAGCTTTGTTGAAGCAATGACAATTATTTTAAGGCCACACTATGTGTCAAACTTTCTTGTCAGACTATTTTTGTCAGAACTGCCAGTCTCCAAATAATGACCTGGAGACCTCTTAATTTTAAAAGCTTAGCCTTAGCTTAAGCTTTTTCCCCAACTAACTCTTACAATTTAATGAACCCACATTTTAAAATCTACATTCTGTCACATGGCTCGGTTATCTCTTCTTAGTATGGCACATCTGACTTGCTCTGAGTCTGCTGGCAAAATCTCATGCCTAAATTCCTCCTCACAGTTCCTCTCTTTCTGCCTAGAAGTCCCACCTATTCTCTCCTGCCTAGTTATTGACCATTAACCTCTTTATTAATCCAATCAGAAGGTGCCTTAGGTAGAGACACATTTCTGCAATGTAAACAAATATTCAGAAACAAGTTAGTTTTTGTCAGCTCGACATAAATAAGAGTCACCTGGGAAGTGGGGCCCTCACAGTTGAGGAATCTCCTCTATCAGGTTGGCCTGTGGGCATGTCTGTGGGGGTGCTTTCTTGATTACTGACTGGTATGAGAGGCTGTGCCCACTGTGCATGGTGTTCCTGGGTTGATTCTGTAACTAGATTGTATCTGTAAGACAATGGATCTCCATGGTCTCTACTTCAGTTCCTGCCTCCAGGTTTCTGTCTTGAGTTCCTGTTCTGACTTTATTCAATGATAGACTGTGACATGGAAGTGTAAGCTGAAATAAGGCTTTTCCCCAAGTTGCTTTTGATCAATGCTTTATCATAGGAATAGAAAGTAGACTAGGGTAATGCCCCAAGCCATAAAATTACCATTCAAAATTATGATTTTTATTTATTTATTTATTTATTTTGTGGCAGAGTCTCATGTAGCCCAGATTTGCCTCTAACTTGTTACATAGTCTGTGAAATCATAGATTTACCTTTACAAAATTTTATCTCAGGGAAAGACTATTTTTATAGAACATCTAGTGCCTGAGGGCAAGGCCCAGGTTTAAGAAGAATGTAGGGGAAAAAAACCTCAGGAACTCTCCTGACAGCCAATAGATTCAAAACTTTGTTTCACACCCAAAGTTTAACCAGTAGTTTCCAAGAGTTACTCTACCTCATGCCCCTTACTCAATCCTGAGATGCTGAGACGTGCAACACCCCACTTATGTTTAAACCCTTCACCCCGAGCTCAGGGCCAAATTCCCTCCACTGCCTCACAACATAGGGTTTTGGCTCAGGTTCCAACCTGTCCAAAAGAATAAACTGACCCTCATGTGTTTGCATCAGACTCCAGCTCCCTGGTGGTCTTTGGAGAGTCTCTCAACATGGGTACTACAAGCCAAGGCTGATCTTGAGCTTCTTACCTCCTCCAACTTCCAAGTACCAAGATTAAAGGCATGATCCACCAAACTCCTCAGCAAACAAATGAGTTTTGGAAAAGAATACACATCCAACCCGACTAGAAGGATTCTCGGTGGACTAGGGTCACACTTTACATGTGACACTTTGTAGTCTCAGAGTTGGGAAAGGAGAAATCTGGGATTCAACGATGACTCAGCAGTTCATTAGCTGACAAAGTCACTATTTATTGCTGGACTTCAGACTTTTAGAAACCAGGTTCAGCAGGAAAAGGAATGAAGAGCCCATTAGACCATGAAGAAGATGGTGGAAGTACTAAGATGGAATGTTAGGAGCACAAAGGTCCTTGTCCTCACAGAGAGACACTAAGAGAAATAGGAGTGTTAGTTATAGAGGGTGTCTCCTCAATGGAGGAGATAAAAATCAAATACCTGCATTCCATCCACAAAGATGAGTGGATTTTTCTTTTTAACAACCTGCTGTCCATTTTGCTATCTGTGAAGGTAGACCTCCCCCACCTTTTGCTATCGAGGCAGACCTAAATCCAAATTCCCATAGTGATTTCCCCATCCCAGACTCTTCCTTAGGGGGAGATGTCCCATGTATTACAGTCAGAGACCACACTAGATTCTAGGCCCTTTAACTCCAGAACCCACTCTCACGATATAGTGATACTGTAAACTTTATTGTGCATCTGCAATTGGACTGATTGGACTGGTTGTTGCCTGGAAACCATTCCCCAAATTGTACAATGTTATAAGTCTGCTGACAGTGAAATGCTTGGCATTAGATTCACTGAATGATCTTGATATGTAGCCATGGCTGTCCTGGAACTCCTTCTATTGACCAATCTGGCCTCAACTCAGAGATTCACCTGCCTCTGCCTCCCAAATACTGGGATTAAATGTGTGTGCCACCACTATGTGGCTTCAAATCTGTAATTTAAGAGCTATAGGTCAGATTATAAAAAGCTTTAATCTTATTCAGTTTAATTTATAAAATGTATCAGGGATATCTCCCTTTGCAAGTATCTGATATGCTGGTGACATTTGTACCTTATCTAGATGTGGTTGTATTGGGGGGGGGACCCCATATATTTGTACATTTCTGTACCCATGCTATATCACACTATAAAAATCTAATAAGAAATAAAATAAGGGCTGGAGAAATAGTGGTTAAGTGCACTGGCTGCTCTTCCAGGGTTTGATTCCCAACAGCCATATGACAGCTCAGAATCATCTATAAGTCCAGTTCCAGAGGGATCTGATACCTTATTCTGGTTTCTTTGGGTACCAGGCATGCATATGGTATACAGACACACCTGGAGGCAAACACCTTTACACATAAAATAGTAAAAATTTTGAAAAAGCAATAAAATAGTCAGGGTTGGTGGCATATGCCTGTGGTCTCCAACCAGGGAGGCTGGAGCAGGTTTGCTTGAACACAGGTATCGCAGGATAGCCTGGGCAACATAGAAAGCCAATGGTCCTTTTTTGCAAGTCTAATGTAGTCAAGGCTGACCTTAAACTCATGAAACTCTCTTTGAGCATTTCCAGCAACATGCCATCAAACCTTTTCTTGAAACAGAGTTATGGAGTTTCCCTTTGTAGGCCAGGTTGGTCTGGAACTCACTACTTAGCCCCAAACTGCCTTTAAACTTGATATTGAACTTCTTACCTAACCTCCTAAATGATAGAGTGAAGGTGTGTGTGTGTGTGTGTGTGTGTGTGTGTGTGTGTGTGTGTGTGTGTGTGTGTGTGTGTGTGTGAAGGGTCATACATCAGGCATATTGGCTCACCCCTGTAATCCTAGGACTATCTTACTACTTTCAGAAGGTAGAGGCAGGACAATCATGAGTTCAGGCCAGCCTCAGATATGTCAAGGGAGTTTCAGGCCCATCTGGGGCCTGGGTTACATGAAACTGTTTCAAAAAGGGCAGTGGGAGAGTTGGAGAGATTGCTTAGCAATTAAGACACTGGCCATTCTTGCAGAGGACCAGGGGTTCTGTTTTCAGACAGCTCATAACTATCAGTAATCCAGTTACAGGATATTCTCTTGTTGAGGGCCAGATTGACTGAGGCTTTTCATGAGGCCCTGATTTATGGAGAAGGAACACAGCTTTTCTGGAAACCAGAAACATGCTTAGAAAAGTGAGTAATGACCTAAAGCCAGTGCTTTGGGGGAGCTTCGGCTTCAGATCTAGAGCCTTCAGTGTGCTTGGTCTTTAATGTTTTTGAGATTCCTTGTGCATTCTCTGTGGGGATATGTTTCAAATATAATAAAATCATTCAGAGATATCAGAGGGATCTAGCCCAGTCAGTCTAGGAGGATCAGACAGTGGTAACTTACACCTTTAATCCCAGCACAGGGAGTATCCTGGGAGTGGTGATTTACACCCTTAATCCAATCTGAGTTTGAGGTCATCTTAGTTTACAGAAGGAGTTCCAGGCTCCCAGGCAGGCAGTGGTGGTGCCACCCCTTAACTGAGGGAAGAAAGTATTTAAGGCAGCCATAGAAAGAGTAGGCAGAAGAAGCCATGGCTCACACCATTAGTTTCAGCACTTGGGAAGCAGAGGCAAGAGAATCTCTGTGAGTTCGAAGCCAGCCTGGTCTTCAAAAACAAGTTCCAGGGCAGCCAGGACTGTTTCACAGAAAACTCTGTCTGGAAAAAACAATAAACAAACAAACAAACAAAAAGACTGGAGGAGGTGGACTGTCCTCTGATATCTCCAACTGTTTTTTTTTTTTAAATTATATTTGAAAATATCCCCACAGTTCTCCTTGTACAGCATTGATTAGCTTTCCTCTGACTTCATTCCATTGTACAATAATTTCTGCTGACTCTGTTCCATCTACCCTCGAATATAGTATATAAGATGTCACACTTCTAATATGCTTGCTTGGCATAAGACATAGCTTATGCAAGACCTTCTCATCCCATACTTATCCTTCTCCTTATCTTATCATCTCCTGGTCCTCTTTCTCAAGACCCATCCCTCAAGAGCAACCTCTTGGTCCAGGTCACTTCTGACCTGAAGAATGACTTCTTGGTCCAGGTCTTCTGCTTGGATGTGGTACACATGGCTGACCCAGAACTCACTCAGTAGACCAGGATGACCTCAAACTTAGAGATCTGTCTGCTTTATCCTCCTGAGTGCGTGCACCACCATGATGTGGGATGTCTTTCTGTATGCTGTGAATTACCATTGGACAATAAAGGAACTATCTTAGCCTATGGCAAAGCAGCTTATAGGCAGGCAGGAAATCCAAGCATAAAGGGGAAGGAGGGTGGAGTCAGACAGAGATGCAGCGAGCTGCTGCCCAAGGAAACAAGTTGTAAAGAAACATAAGTAAGTCACAAGCCACGTGGCAATACACAGATTATTAAAAAGGGGTTAAGTTGAAGGAGCTAGCAAGTAATGAGCCTGAGTCAGAAGCCAAACAGTTTGTAATTAATATGAGCCTTTATATGATTATGTAGGGTTAAGCGGCAACAGAGCTGCAGGTCTGGACCTCAGGTCAAACAGGCCAGAAACTTTTTAACTATACCACCACCTCACAATAAAATAATTTATTATTATTATGGGTTTTTTTTTGAACAGGGTTTCTCTGTATAGCCCTGACTGTCCTGAAACTAGCTTTTAGTCCAGACTGGCCTTGAACTTTCAAAGATCTGCCTACCTCTGTCTCCCAAGCATTGGTATTCAGGTGTATCCCACCATACTTAGCATAATTTCAAAAATAGTTTATTTATGTTATTTTATGTGCATTGGTGTTTTGCCTGCATGTATATTTGCATGGGGGGGTTCGGATCTTTGAGTTATAGACAGTTGTGAACTGCCATGCAGGTGCTGGCATTGAACCTGGTCCTCTGGGAGAGCAGCCAGGGCTAGTGCTCATAATGACTGAGCCATCTCTTCAGCCCTAATAATTTTTTTTTTAGACAGAAAAGCAAAAGGTCTGGGTAAGATGGTGTATGTCTTTAATCTCAGCACTCAGGAGGCAGAACTAGGCATATCTTCTCTGTGATTTGGAGTCTAGCCTGGTCTACATAGTGAGTTACAGGACAGCCAGAGCCACATAGAGAGACACTGTCTCAAAACAACAATAACATTAAAATCCAAAACAAACATAAATCAACCTCCAAGCAAATAAAATGCTTGTAGTTGTGTATCACAATTATTCAACTAAATTCTATTTATGAATCATTTTTATTTATCTATGTGTGTTTGACCTGTATGGGGGTGTTCACGGAGCCCAGATAAGGGTGTTAAATTCCCAGAGCTGGAGTTACATAGTTGTGAGCCTCCTGACATGAGTGCTGGGAACTGAACTTGGGTTTTCTCAAATAGCAGCACTTGTTCTTCACCCTCCTTGACATCCCCCGCCCCACCTCTCCAGCTCCAAGATTTCCTTTTAGTATTGGGATCATGAATCTCAGGCCAGCCCCAAACTCACTGCGTAGGTAGAACAGTGAGTTTGAATCTTTCTGATTTTGCTCATCTCCATCTCCCCAGTGTAGGTGAGGATGGCTTCTTTATATTCCTTTAAAACAAAACAAAACAAAACAAAAACAAGCAAACAAGCAAACAAACAAAACTCCAAGGAATTCGTGTATCCCATGCCGGCGTCAAATTCATCAAAACCTATTGTAGGCTTTGAACTCCTAATCCTCCTGTCCTCACATCCTGAGGACTCAGAATAAAGTACGGGCCACCGTGCAGAACTGAGGCTTGAGCCCAGGGCATGATGGGTAAGTGCTCTATCAACTGAGCTACATCCTCAACAACTTTGAATTTTTGATCCTCCTTGCCTCCACCTCTTGGGTGCTGGGATCACAATCCAGTTTCATACAGTGCTGGGATTTTTAATTTAGAACTCTATGTTAAGCAAGCTCTGTAGTAATTTAGCTACACCTCAGCCCATATTTATGAAGACTTTAGCACAGTGCCAGTGCAAGGTATTGACTGAGAGATCCGTAACTTTCTAGAATGGAGTCCGCAGAGGCCAGCGTTTTAGTCCGCTGGTCAAACTTCCTGTTGAGGCTGATTTAAGATCCGGGCCCAGACTACTGAGAAAGAAAGATGGGTGGCCAGAAGGACCCACCAGCTACCACAGAGTATTTTATTCTCCAGGAAATACAGGAATCTATGTCTAGAGAGGTGCCTGCGCGGTGCATTGTGGGACGGTTGGAAGCGTGGCCAGCGCCCAGGACCGTCCACGTAGCCCGTGCGCTCGCACTGTCTGAGGACCCAGACCCTTTCAGACGCTCGTCTCGGAGTGAGAGGCTCCCAAGGGAGGGATGTGCAAAGTCCCTGCTCTGGCTTCTTCCCCCGGTTCGACTTCGCAGGACAGCGGGGGGCTACTCCGTCCTGCTCGTGATTCTGGAAGCCTGGCCCTTGCTCCTCCCTGGGGTGGGGCGTCCTCTTCATTGCCGGATTTAAGCCTGTCGCCTCAGTACTGGAGTGCTGAGCTCAATTCCGACCACATTGTGTTCTCCACAGCCTGTGCTCACTGCCAAGGTGAGTTCTTCCCACTGCTGGCCCTTTCCTCCCGCCCCACCCCCACCGCTGAGGAAGAAGCGGAGATCCTTCGCTGCTGAGCATCCGGCCTCGGGATTGAGTGGAAAGCGTAGGCTTTTAGACGGATGTGATTTAGTTTCGGTTTTGAGCCCTTCCTCCTATTCTCTATGTTATCAGATAACGTCTGTTTCTCTCAACCTCTGTTTCCTTAGATTTGGAATGAGCAGGAACATCGGTTCTATAGCGATAACTGGCATCAGCCTTTGAATATGTCTGGTATATGTCATGTGCTTGGTAAATTTTAGGTGCCATCTCCTTTCTCATCTGCACGGCATTTCTAGGGTCTCTGCCTTTCCTGATGGAGGCTCAGGGATGTTTCTAGGAGTGGCGGAAGCAGGAGGAGAAATTAGCATGATCAAGTTTGAGAAAACCCATGGACATGTTATATATCTTTTGCCACGGAGCTCTTTTAAAGTGAAAGTACCCGAACTTCCACATTACCGAACCTACCGACCCTACCATTGAATCTATGTCTCCACCTTCTAAGTGCTGGAGTTGTAGGAGATTGTCATCGTTTTACGTCACCTCTGGGAACTAAACCCCAGGACAAGCACTTTACCAGCTCAACTACACCTCCAACCTAGATTTTTTTTTTTTTTTTATACTCGCCAAATTTAGTAAAATACTAACACGTGGCTGCTCATGCCTTTAATTCCAGAACTTGGTAAGCAGAGGCAGGCTAATCTCTGCTTTGAGCCAACCTGACTCAAAGTTTCGGGACATCTGGGCTACACAGAGAAACTCTTCCCCAATAGAATTGGCATGTGTAAGACCTTGAATTAATTAATTCTCCATTGCTCTCTAAGATACACATACACACACACACACACATATCAGTAATTTCCTCACATGAATTGGCATGTGTAAGATCTTGAATTAATTAATTCTCCATTGCTCTCTAAGATACACACACACACACACACACACACACACACACACACACACACACATATCAGTAATTTCCTCACATGAATTGGCATGTGTAAGATCTTGAATTAATTAATTCTCCATTGCTCTCTAAGATACACACACACACACACACACACACACACACACACATATCAGTAATTTCCTCACATGAATTGGCATGTGTAAGATCTTGAATTAATTAATTCTCCATTGCTCTCTAAGATACACACACACACACACACACACACACACACACACACACACACACACACACACACACACACACACACACACACACACACACACACATATCAGTGATTTCCTCACATGCCTCTCCTGCAAGCTGAATTGTCCAGATAGCATGGCATGGTATCTCATGCCTGTAAAAACAGTACTTGGAAGGGAGATTATGAATTCAAATTAATTTTTGGCTACAGGGAGTTTAAAACTATCCTGGGCTTCACGAAACTGTGCATGGAAAAACCAAATCAAAGAGAAAAACCCCAATATTCAAGGTCTCTTCTCTGTCTACTTCTGTGTGTGCAGGTAAGGGTTCAGATAAATGACCCAGGTTTTTTTTTGTTTGTTTTTTAGACAGGATTTCTTTGTGTAGCCCTGGCAGTCCTGGAACTCACTTTGTAGACCATACTGGCCATGAATTCACAAAGTCCATATGCCTCTGCCTTCAAGTGCTGGATTAAAGGTGTATGATACCACAGCCCAGCTAAATGACACAAGACAAAAAGATGCAGTGAGATGTGAAATCTGTTAGTTCTCAGGGTCTCTCCTCTCCATCCCCTCCCCTCCCTCCCCTCTTAAAACAATCATATGCAAAAGTAATTAGAAGTTTCAGGGAGGAACCAGAAATTCCAAGTATTAGCTCAATGGAGAGTAACAGTTAGCTAGGCAAGTGTGAAATTTGGGGAAAGAAGATGCAGAGACGCAGGAGTCAAGTGGTGCTTGGTCTGAAATGAAGGGAGGATGGTGAGGAATGTGAGAGTCTGGACTTTAATCTGGGGACAACTGCTGAATAGGAGTCACATGATTGGATTTGGTGAATGGATTTGAACAAGTCTAAATTAAAAGTAGTGCCTGGTTTAGGCAAGGGATGGTAAGTGGTCACAGCTAGGGCAAGGACAGTGGAGGCTGGTGTGAATACACTGGAAAAGATTTATATCCCAGCCTCAGGAAATGTATATATTTGTTTTATGTTTATATACTTTTGGTGTTTTTGAGACAGGGTCTTAGCATGTAGTATAGTGTTATCACAGAATCATCTTACTAACCTTACTAACCTCAGATATGCACCATTCACACCTAACTCTGGGAAGTAGGTATTTTTAGAGAGTTGGAGGTTTGGGGCTCTTATGTTTGTTATTATTTAGTTTGTTTTGTACCACCCCATGTCCCTACTCTGCTTCTCAGTGATCCTGTTTTTTTAAGACAGGGTTTCTCTGTGTAGCCCTGGTTGTCCTGGAACTCACTCTGTAGACCAGGCTGGCCTTGAACTCACAGAGATCCTCCTGCCTCTTCCTCCCAAGTGCTGGATTAAAGGTTTGAGCTATTGCCACCAGGTAGTGACCTAACAGGATGCAGCAAACAACAAATCTGGCCCGGTATTACATATTTAGGATGATTTTCAAGCAGAGTTTTTAGAAGTGCAGGAGAAGATTAAAAGCCCTGTAGATAACTTACTTTTAAAGTATTTTGGGTGGATGTAGAAGGTAGAGGGTAACCTCAGGCATCCATTCTTTCCTTCTACTATGGATACTAAGGCTTGCCCATTAGATAACTTTTTAAATCGTTCCATAAATAATACTGTGAATATGTTATTTATCTGCTTTAATACTTTCTATCCGGGGTTTTGGTCTCTGGTTAGAGTATAAGAAAGAAAAGAATGAGTCAGATACTATGCATACTGCTTTAGACACAGGAGCTCTTGACATGGTGGAGCTGAGATTCAAACCCACCCAGGGTTATGCAACTCTAGATCCTGGACTATACTGCACTTTCAGGCAGGCACTTGTGGATCATACTGCAGAAAGGCCATGAAGATCTAAACACTGGCATAGATGGTCACTGAAAACACAAATTGACTAACGGGAGAAAAGAGGCTGGGGGAAATGGAAGGCTGGCTTGCTGGGGCACAGAGGGAAGTCCTCAGAGGCAGGAGGCATTTCTTGTCTTGTCAGCAACTCTGCTGGGCTATACGGGAAGCTGATGGTACCTAAAGCAGACTATTAGAAAATCACAAGCCAGCGGAGGATTACTTTCTGCCCTAACAGAAATCTGTCCTCTCTTCTCGGAAGTGCTTTGTTCTTGTCCCACTCCTTTGGTTTTTAGTTTCTCCTGCAAAAGGAATGAAGAAGCAAGCTTAGGGTTTCTTCATGTTCTATGAGGCCTATAAAGGCTTTTGTTCAGTCTCCACCCTCGTAATTTCAGACCCTTCTCATGTGCTGGGAGAAACCTGGGGAAAGTAAGCAGGTTGTTATTGTTTAATATCAAGCCCCTGCAGGAACTTAATCCATAAAGCTGCTTGCTTGATCCCTAGGAAGTCTGTGGTTACAAAGATCATTGCACTGGGTGTTTGGTTTGCTGCCTGGATTGACCGGTTTTGTAGTTTTAGCAGAAATTATGGCTTTTATATTCAAATTTTGCTAGGCTATAAAATCCTTTCAGTTGGAATTACTAGGAAAAACAATTTTGATATGTCCCTTACTTACAACTTATATTATTACCTGCCTTCTCATGCATCTTTCAAAACTTGGGAACAAAGTTCATATTTATAAAAGATGTCACTGGCAGGTAGATCAGTCCCAGGAGCGTATTTATGGTACTGATAAGATGAAGGGGAAAGGTTATTTCTACTTTGTTGGCTCTTGGAGTAAATACTCTTTTTCCTTCTCTTTTTGATAACTCCTATTCACTTTCTGAGTATTGAACCCAGGATCCAAAACATGTTAAGTCAGTATTCCACCACTGAGCTATTGTTACTTCCAAAGATGTGAGGCAAAAGACCATCGACCCAAATCATCATGGCCAAATTAATTAAACTGATCAATTTATTTATATTTTGATTATTTACTAATAAATTAACTTATGTTTGTTCACAGGCCACCTTCCCCTAATTTGGGGTTCGAGTGATCAGCATTGAATGTGAGGAAGATAAGGTTTTTATAGCTCAGGGGTAGGGATTTTAAATGGGGAATTTGGCAGGGAGATGGGTGGGGGTTACAGAAGCATAACATATCAAGGTGATTCTAACAAGGTAACTATAACAACCTTTTGAAACAAAGGCAGGTTACAAGGTGATCATAACTTTCTGAAACAAAAACATGCGTGCCATTTTCTGCAATGGGGCAGTATAGAACTATTTGACCTCTTTTTTTCTTTAATCCCTCTGATTATTTGTTTATAATTTTTGAGGCAGGGTCTCACTGTGCAGCTGGGTGTCCTGTAACTGCTTTTGTGCCGTTTAAAAGTTACATGTCTAGTTCCGTTGTAGGAAAGACTCTTTACCTTTGACTCTTGGGAAAGACCAGCTTGTTTCTCTCTCTCTCTGTAGTAAACACAGAGTCCTGAGCAGCCAGGTGTGCACTTTTATCACAAGACTATAGTTGTAGCTGCCTTTCAATTTTTTTTTTTTTTTAAGAGATGTATTTACTAGCCTAGATCTAGAGTGAGTTTCAGGACAGCAAGAACTGTTACACAGAGAAAACCCTGTCTCAAAAAACCAAAACAAACAAACAACCCAAAGGGGAGGGGGAAGGATGGAAAAAGTTGGGGAGAGAGATTGGTTGGTTGATTTTTGTGTCTTTTGTATATGTTTGTGTTAAGAGATATGCTTATAAATGTGGATGGAGAGGACATCAGTCCTTGCTATTTTTCCTTTCCCTCTCTTTGAGACAGTGTCTCTGTGTAGCTCTGGCTGGTCTGTTTACCGGTCTCCAATTTTTCCTTATGACCTAGTTCTTCCACTTTGTTGTCTTTACGGTTTACGATCCTATTTTCTCTTCTGAAAATTGGTAAGGAGCAAACTTTGGTTGAAGGAGCCCACTCAAGGCTCTTAACTTGGCCAATCAGTCATGTGTGAGAGAGATTCAGTGAGTCTCTCTCTTTGTTAAAAAAAAAAAACTTCAGTTTCTGGTCTGGAGAGATGGCTCAAGTGTTTAAGGGCTGCTCTTTCAGAGATTCTGAGTTCAATTCCCAGCAACCACATGGTGCTCAAGAGCCATCTGTAATGAGATCTGGTGCCCTCTTCTGGCCTGCAAGCAGAACACTGCATAAATAATAAAATATTAACAAAGAAAAGCTTCTCTTTGTGATGTTCCTGCTGGCATATTTAATTTATCCTCAGAGGAATCGTCCTTTTCTGGGCCTGCTCTCTTGTGGAATTCTGTCTCATAATGACCTTTGTCCTGCACGGCTTGAGACCTTGCTTATTTGTCTTAAGCTTTGCTTTATTGGAACTTGTTTCTATTTTACTAGTTTTTGGTTGTTATTTTTTAATAGCTCTGGCTGGCCCGGTTCACCTTGAACTCACAGAAATCCACCAGCCTCTGTCTGCTTCCCGAGTTCTAGGGGAGGTTTTTGATTTCATGAGACAAGCTGGCTTGGGACTTTTGGTCCTCCGACCTCAGTTTCCTGAGTGTTAGGATTATAGACTGTATCTCTATGCTGTGCTTGTGTTATAATGAGGTGTTTGCTTCCCACATCTGCCACCACTCCTGACCCCATGTTGGGCGCCAGATATAGTAGGGATTATATAAAAAGATTACTATTTATTAAGGAGTCTATGAAACACTCACTGATACATGATTGAACCTTAGGGCAACTCCTGGAGGGCTGAAATGTTCCACACGGCCTTGGGGGCTTCAGTCCTCCCTCCGAAATGTGAGGAACAAACCAGAAGGAGAGGCAGCATGCAATCAGTCTTCAAAGGGGCTGGCTACGCCCCATACAGATGTCCTTAAGATTTAAAGACCACACCTCTAGGTCAAGGCGAATAATACCTGCTCCTCACTACACTCTATTCCTTTTCTGTGTTAGAGCAGTGGATGGCTAGGCTCAAGGTAACACTAACTTCCTCACCCTTTTTTTTTCTATCTATGTTTTAGGAGATGATGGCTTCCTGTGTCCTCCTACACACTGGACAGAAGATGCCTCTGATTGGTCTGGGGACATGGAAGAGTGAACCTGGTCAGGTGAGGGATTGGGAAGAGGAAGGAGACTTCCTGAGTCTCTGTCAGGGAGCAGGAGGAATTTTCAAGGTGGATCCTGTATTTTCCTTATTTTATTTCTGTTAAAAATAAAGGCAATGGGAAGAGGTGAAGGAAGAAGGGGCAACCATGAGCCTTGGTTTCCCCAGCTAACTCAGGAAGGACTGAAGGCCCCATAATGCATCTCTTCTACATAGTATTATGGCAGAGTTGGAGTCTCTGTGGACTTGAGCTTTGAGTCCCAATATATAACTTAGCACCCTGTGTTGTGATTACATCTTCTGTTCTACACACTTTGCTTATTGAGAACTGGACCTCTCCCAAATGCATGTATTTTGGAGTTGGGAGCATATCCCAAAGCTTGGAAAGTTACTGGGTCCACTGTATAGACAAGAGTTAGGAAAAAAATTTAACCAAATTGTTTTTTATTTTTTGAGACAGGGTTTCTTTGTGTAGCCTTGGCTGTCCTGCAACTCATTCTGTAGACTAGGCTGGCCTTGAACTCACAGAGATCCACCTGCTTCTTTCTGCCTCCTGAGTGCTGGGATTAAAGATATTTGAGGCAAACTTTTCTTTTTAAAAAACTTTTAGATTTATTTATGTTCTGTTTATGAATGTTTTGCTTCTGTGTATGTATACCATATGCTGGTGCTGACAGATGTAAGAAGACTACGTCTGATCTCCTGGAACCAGAGTTACAGAAGAAGATTATGTGCCACTTTGTAGATGCTGGGAACTCACCTACATCCTGCAGAAGAGCGGCCAATGCTCTTTGACCTGAGCTTGAATTTTGATCCTCTTGCCAATTTACGGGCATAAGTCAGCACTCTTTTTATTGTAGAGATCAAGTTTAGGACTTCATACATGCTAGGCACTCTGCCACCTGAGCTCTATTCCTAGCTTAGAATCATTTTTCATCTTCTCACCTCTGACCTGCACAGGTAACCTCCATATAATCCTTCTTCTTTACCTACCAGCTCAGACCAGTAGGACTAAAGTAATTTTTCCTTCCTGGCAGGTGAAAGCAGCCATCAAACACGCCCTTAGTGTAGGTTACCGCCACATTGATTGTGCTGCTGCCTATGGCAATGAAACTGAAATTGGGGAGGCCCTGAAGGAAAGTGTGGGATCAGGCAAGGTGAGAATCGGGGGCACAAAGAAATGGGATGGGAACCCTTAGAGCTGAAGCTGTGATAGTTTTGGATGAGGGGAATTGGTATCAGCTCCCAGCATGTCCAACTTGACATTGTTATCTGTAAAGTTCATACTTGAGAATTACATGATGGCTTTAAAAAGAAAACCTCATATTCTAAGTTTGGATTTTGCATTGGGTTACATTCTGGGATATAGTGGGTCCTCTCCCATAGGTGTGGGTAGGTAAGACTGGGTGCTCTTGGCTCTTCTCACAGGCAGTGCCTCGAGAGGAGCTGTTTGTGACATCCAAGCTGTGGAACACTAAGCACCACCCTGAGGATGTAGAAGCTGCCCTCCGGAAAACACTGGCTGATCTCCAGTTGGAATATCTGGACCTCTATTTGATGCACTGGCCTTACGCCTTTGAGTAAGCCTTGCCCCTGCAACTCTTTCTAGAAGTTGGGGGTTGGGCGTGGTGGCGTTAGTAACTTACTATATTCACAGCTGCAGAATGGAATAAGAACACTTATTTGTGCAATAAGCAGAGGAGCTTATGTACCATGGGATCCTTACCTTTTCTGTGCAGCCAAGTGTTCTGGTATATATAATAAGGAAATCACTCAGTATATACTGTGTTTATATGAGTGGTTGGTCTCTAGTGCTCTGTTCAATCAGAGAACATGCTGCTGCTCTTCATTTACAGTAGGTCCCCCAAGGTTTTGGCTTTGAATATTTCTCAACAGAGAGTGTGAGAAGTCTTACATTAGCACTGGATACTTGTCAGATGGGCAGAACTCCCCTTGTGGAAGATGGTATTAAGGAAGCTGTACTAAAGAAAAGGAAATAGAATCGGAGCCATGTGTGGTATCAAATATCTTTAATCCCAGAACCTGGGAGGTAGAAGCAGGTAGATTTGAGTTCAAGGCCAGCATGGTCCACAGAGCTAGTTTCAGGAAAGTGAGGGCTACATAAAGAAATCTTGTCTTGATAGACCAAGAAATTAAAGAGAGAGAGAATCTGGGTCCATGAAAAAGAGAAGGAACGGCATTCCGTGTAGATGTAACACTTGATTTATAGACTAGAGGAGTAAACAAGCATTGCTGTTCTAGTTCCTGTCACTTTACCCCTTGGTCTTCAGGTGTAGCACACAGAATAGCTGGGTGAGCAGGTCGGGTAAAAGCCTGATACTTTGCTTGATACTTGTGGGGCTGTTTCTCTCAGGCGGGGAGACAATCCCTTTCCCAAGAATGCAGATGGAACCATGCGATATGACTCTACCCACTATAAGGAGACCTGGAAGGCTATGGAGGCACTGGTGGCAAAGGGGCTGGTGAAAGCCCTGGGCTTGTCCAACTTCAACAGTCGGCAGATTGATGATGTCCTCAGTGTGGCCTCTGTGCGCCCAGCTGTCTTGCAGGTGAGAACTACAAACAGATGAGTGGAAGATGGGTTGTGTGTACAAAGGGTGAATAATCAGGTGATGAATCTCCTTAGTGGAGAAGGCAAGTTGTCAGAAGTGTTGTTGAAAGAATTCTCTGGGTAAAGGTAGATTTGAAGTCCTGGAAGAGCATGAATTCACCAGTGAAAATTCACACGTGGCTCAGATTTTATTTCCTTTTCTTTAGTACAGCTTCCTTAATACTACCATCTTCCACAAGAGGAGTTCCGCCCATCTGACAAGGGCTGAAAGGTCAACACTAGAGGGCTATTTGGTCTGGAGTTTAGTAAACTGTGTGGTCATTCCATGCTAACGCGCTGTTACTTATTTCAGGTGGAATGCCATCCATACCTGGCTCAAAATGAACTCATTGCCCACTGTCAAGCACGGGGTGTGGAGGTGACTGCTTATAGCCCCTTGGGTTCCTCTGATCGTGCTTGGCGCCATCCTGATGAGCCAGTCCTGCTTGAGGAACCAGTGGTCTTGGCACTAGCTGAAAAATACGGACGATCTCCAGCTCAGATCTTGCTCAGGTATGGAACATTTTTAAGAAACAGGCCTTTGGTATGGGGACAGGCTTGATTGGGAGGAAAGGATTGAAGGAATTATTTTTTTGAGACAGGCTAGCCTGGAACTCTGTCTAGACCAGGCTGGTCAGGAATTTGCAGATTCACTTGCATCTGCCTCCAGAGTGCTGGGATTAAAGGTATGAGGCACCACATCCAGTTTAAGAGATTTTTTTTTTTTTAATTGCCAGCGTATGGCTGAAGATTTTGCCTTGTGGTCTGGAGTGAGGCTACCAAAATGCATGTCACCTATTCTAATGAGGCTCAGGTAGTCTAGGAATTAGGGAAAGCTGCATTAAGGTTAAACTAATGTTTCTGAATAATAACTCATTTTTCTTCATTCCCCACCTAGATGGCAGGTTCAGCGCAAAGTCATCTGCATCCCCAAAAGCATCACTCCTTCTCGTATCCTTGAGAACATTCAGGTACGTGGTCATTAGGGTCTATTGAGATATATTTTGGCCCTGAATCTATCTGCTAAGAAGCCAATGATGAACTCACAAGACTGCTTTTCTGTTCCCCAGGTATTTGATTTCACCTTTAGCCCCGAGGAGATGAAACAGTTAGATGCTCTCAACAAAAATTGGCGGTATATCGTTCCCATGATTACGGTAAAGATGTGTTAACCTTTCAGTCAGGAAAACAGGGAAGAGGAGGTTTGGGTGTGATGGCCCGGGTGGGATCATTGCCCGTGTCCCCTCTGCTTCCTCCTTCCCTGACTTCCTGCCTCTCTTTGGACTTTTTGAGACAGGCACTTAAACTGTCATTGATGTCATTCATGCTTTTGTGGAGCTCGTCCAGGAGCTCAGGCTTCTCCTGCCTGATTCCTCTCTTTCTCTCTGTCTTTCTGTTTCTCCTTCCTTCCTTTTAGGCAGATTTTAAACTTCACTCTATTCTCTTGCCTCAGCCTACCAAGTTCTGGGCTACACCAAGCTCTGCTCCAATGGTCTCATTCTCTTGAAATGACTCAGGTGTAATGTGCGTAACCTATGAGTTTTAGTCCTTTTTTTTTTTTTTTTTTTTTTTAAATTGTGTATACTGTGTTCTGCCTGCATGTATCCCTACAGGTCAGAAGAGGACACCAGATCTCATTACAGGCAGATATGAGCCGCCATGTGGTTGCTGGGAATTGAACTCTGGTCCTCTGGAAGAGCAGTCAGTGCTCTTAACCTCTGAGCCATCTCTCTAGCCCTTTGTCCTGCTTCTTGATTATCTTGTAACCTATTTAATTTCTCCAGTTAAATAATAAGAGAGGAGCTCAGGGGCTGGAGAGATGGCTTGGTGGTTAAGAGCACTGACTGCTCTTCCAGAGGACCTGAGTTCAATTCCCAGCACTGACATGGAAGCTCATAACTGTCAGGGTCTAACATTCCCATACAGACATACATACAAGCAAAACACCAATAAAATAAATACTTAGGAAAAAAAAGAGGAAAGAGGAACTCAGAAAACATTCTTGACCTTGTTGAAGTCTGCTACATAAGGAAGTAAATAGATTCTAAGCACATTATTCCAATTGAGATTACAAAGTCTTAAGGGCAAGGTCATGTACTAGGCTGTGGGCTTGATGATGGAATCACTGTTGATGTAACATTGAGGCTTGGGTCCTGCTAATGTTAGTTCTTATAGTGCTAGAGATGGTAAAATTCTTGAGAAGCATTGGAGGTGATGTGCAGGTGGAGGTAATGGAGGTTTTGGGATGTCAGTGCTTGCTACTTGCTAATGGATTCATCTATTTGTCTCTTTTCAGGTGGATGGGAAGAGGGTCCCCAGAGATGCTGGACACCCTCTGTATCCCTTTAATGACCCATACTGAGGCCATAGATTCTCAGCCCTTTCAGCTCTCCTGCTAAATGTTCCCTGCTACACCTGAAAAAAAAAAAGGAGTCAATAAAGAAAGCCCTTAGAGTGTATGCTCTGTTTGCTTGACTCGTTTGTTCTGTTAGGCTTGGGAGGGAAGTTGTCCTCAGGGACAGCATAGATTTAAGGTTACTGCATAGGACTTGCCCTTGCCTTTATTGGCTTTGGAGTGACTGTATACAGCTGAATTTAAGTAGTGCCATCTAGTGGCTTATTACTATTTGTTCTTTCATTTATTTATTTATTTACAGGTAGGCAGAAGCTCTGCTTGCTTCCCTAGCACTCTACAAAAATGCCAAAAATTTGTTACCTTCAAAATGATGTACTGGTACTTAGTGAGTTTTAAAGGCAAAACTTGAATTTCTACCATACTCTGCCTTAGTCAGTGCCTAAATTTAAGAGTAGAAAGAACCCCCCAAAATTTATTAGATGTTTAGGGATCTCAGCTTGCAGAATTATGAAAGGTGAGGGTGGGTCTTTTCTCTCTGAGGTGCTATAGTGAGTGTACAAGGAAACACGTCACCTAAGACAATAAGTACCTTATTCCATCAGAGGTCACTAATAGATGTTAGGAAGACTCACACTGACTCTAAATTCTATTCATATTCATATGGGGTTTCTACATTAAAGCTTTTTTTTCACTCACTAATATTTATAAGTGCATGTGAATTAAGCATACTGCTAGTCCCTAGGGATATAGTATAACTAAGATATGCAGGTCCCTGTAGTCTACTTGAGGAGACAGACTAAGTAATTGCATAATTACTTTAATTATAGTGAGAAGTACATCATGAGAAGCCTATTTATTTAATCAGCTGAGATCTTAAGGATGAATAGAGATTAATTAGTTAAAGGAGGTGAAAGTGGGAACAACATTTTAAATTGGACAGCTTAGGGAAAAAGCTTTGAAATTAGAAGGTATTGGAAAAGCCTGAAATGTGACAGAACCAAAAGATGAGTACAGAGGTGGGAAGGGAGGCAAAGGATGATGCCAGAATGGTGGGAGCCTGGAAATAAAGGGCTCCATTGATTAAACTGCTAGAGGAGCTGGGAATGTGGCTCAGATGGTGGAATGCTGGCCTAGCAAGTTGGAAACCCTGAGTTTGATCCTCAGTACCAGGTAAAGTGAGTGTGTGGTTGAACATCTAATCAGCACTATGGAGGCTAAGATCAGCTGTATCAGATAGTCTCAAAAAACAAGCAAAGGGTATGGTGGTATACATCTTTAATCCCAGAGCTCAGGAGGCAGAGGCAGGCAGATCTCTGGGTTTGAGGCCAGTCTGGTCTCCAGAGCAAGTTCCAGAATAACCAGGGCTGTACAGAGAAACCTATCTTGAAAACAACACAAAACAAAAGTTCTTGATTCAAATATCTCATCTTGTTTTTTAACATTAAAAAAAATTAAAAAAGGAAATGTAAGGATCTAACAGTTAAAAAGGGAAAATCAGGTGCTGGAAAGATCAGTTAGATTGTAGCTCTTCTAGAGGACTGCAGTTTGGTTCCTAACACCTACAACCAAAGGTTCCTAACTACCTATAATTCCAACTCCAGGAAATCCAAACCCATACTTAGACACACCACATCACTATCATCATCATTCATTCGGTTTTTCAAGACATGGTTTCTCTATGTACGATTGTGAAGGATCTAGCTCTGGAGACCAGGCTGGCTGTGAATTTAGGGAGATCCATCTGCCTCTACTTCCTGAGTTCTGGGATTAAAAGTCGTTTGCCACCATGCCCCACTAAAAAAAAGTTATTTTTAAGAGATCCCACTTTTATTTTATGTGTATGAGTATTTACTTGCATGCATATATATGTATCATGTGTGTGCCTCTGGAGACCAGAGGAGAGCATTGGATACCCTGGAATTGGAGTTACTGACAACTGTAAAACAAGATCGGTATGGTGGTGCTCATCCATAATCCCAGCACTTGGGAGACAGAGGCTGACCGATCTGTGAGTTGGAGGCCAGCCAGGGATATATTGTGGGCCCCTGTCTTCCCTTTCATATATATGAAAGAAGTAAGATCGCTAAAAGGTTTAAAGTGTTTTAAATACAGGGATTCAGTTTAACAACTCAGTCTTGGAATGTGGGCTGGGTGTGAGATGAAGGCATCACCCGATTGGGAGGATATGGAGGGAGGAGGAAATTTTTGTATCCCTTCGCCTCTCCGAGTTTTGAATCTAGCGCTTTAGTTTCATTTGTAGCCAATCCTAGACCAGCATCTTCTGTCGTCAGTAGTTGCTGAGGCTCAGAGCCACGAGTCTCTGGTCAGTTCTAGCCGTTGCTGCTGTACTCGTGCTCGGCTCTAGCGTTTCCATCCGTTAAGACTGAGAGGACCTAGAGAAGACCTGTCACCTTATCGGGTATCCCCGCCAGAAAGAAACCCTCGGCTACTTATTCTGCACCCGCAGAGGGCTCGCTGGCGCCATTTAATGTGGAAGCTCTAGGCTGACTCCGTCAGAAGTTGTACCGAGCTTCTGGTGTTTCTAACACGGCTAGCTACAGGAGCAGGAAATTTCATGTTTTTATTTCTTTTTTAAAGAAAAGCGGGCCAGGGAGGGAATTTGCTCAAACGGGAAGGGCTGCGGTAAAATATCCTCGTGACGGAAAGGAGTTGAGTCCTGGCCCTTTAAACCTGAGGGGGAGGATCCGGAAGTGGATGGGCGGGGCAAGCGGTCCTGCTATATAAGAGAGCCCCAACCGCGCGGGGTCTCCAATCTGCCATTTTCTGTACCTCAGTGCGACTTTGCTGTCCTGAATTCTCTTCCCAGGCAGCATTCCGCCAACTGGCCCACCACCTCAGGGGAACGATGGCCACGGAGTCTACAGCCACTGCTGCCATCGCCGGAGAGCTGGTTTCCGCTGACAAGTAAGCCGGACGCACTGGCCAGTCCGCGGGGAGAGCTGGTGGACTGGGCTCCGCGGGCGGGACGGACTGGCGGGCGGGACAGCTGGCTTTCCGTAAACGGCTGCGGGTGTTGGGGGACAGGGAGTCTGTGGAGAAGCCCGGCGTAGGAAGAGCTGGCGGCTGGCGGTAACGGCGGGTGGCTGGCGCCCCCTGCCCGGCTTTTCGCAGCCGCCATCTTGCCGGGGGCAGCGGCGGCTGTCTCCATCGCCTGCCCCTTTCCTCCCTCCCTTGGCTCGGGGCTGCCGGTGGGGAGGCGGGGCCCTCCGTCGCCGGTCGATTCTTGAGCCCTCACTTCCCGCGTCCTCCTAGCGCGCGCCTCGGTAGAGAGTATGAACAGGAACCTAGAAAGCGGCCAACAGATTTGGCGCCAAAAAAAAAAAAAAAAAAACCCACACACGAGAATTAAGGCTCCGACCGGAGGGACCTGAGTGGGCGGGGTCTCCTAGTGGGCGGGTCTTAGCACGCCTGCGTTGGAAGTCCCGGCTCTGGAGAAAGGGGCGGGGCCTCGAGGAGGCGGGAAAACTCCATTGTTTGGGGTTTGAGCTGCTCCTGCCAGAGCGGTGGGGCGCCATGAAGTTTATCCTGTACCCCTGTCTGGATTACCGTAATCTGAGGGTCGTTACGGGACTGAAGCCCTGTGATTCCCCTGCCTCTGCTGAGAAGCCTCGTGCTTCTTTAGGTTTTCGGTGTATGGGTCTGAGATTTGGTTGCTTCAGGGAAGATTTTCACACACACATAACGTCTTAGGTAAACGCTACATGGAGCTTTGCAGTGTTTACTTGCTAGAAGAGTCTGTTAAGGGAAAGGACCCCGTAGAAGGAATAATTGCTTTGAGAGCTTCACAGGGCTAATCAGACATGAGCTGCGTTTTTGGATAGTGCACCCATCATTTGGAGGAAACACATGTTTTCCATACAGTGGGTCCCATTTTCCAAAGTTTCCTTGTCTTTTTATTTTTGTGTGTGTGTGTGTTTTTTTTTAAAGTTTTTTTTTCACATATATGCCACTGCTGCTGCTCCTCCTTTCCCTCCTCCCAGCCCCTCCCTCCCTTGTCTTTTTTTAAGCATCTGCTAATTTTTCCATCCCTGTTCATTTTTACAAGTTTTGCCTTTTGTAAAAACAGAGGTAACTGAAAAATTTTTATGAGTGATTTTTTTCTGTAGGGTTAGGTGTTTTAGTTAACATTTCAGTTAGTGAAGTTGTGCCAGAGATTAAGATATCTTGCCTACCCTACCTATCACCTTTTGGTTCCTTCCTAGTAGGTTCTTGAAAAGCACTGGTTCTCAGTCATTTGGGAACTGGAGTTTTAATTTTAGATGCCTATTTTCTGTTTCCTTTTTTATTTCTTAGGACTAGATTGAGTGGAAATTCTGTAAAATTTATTACAAAAAGAATCTCTTTATGATGCTTCCTGAACAACTGTTAGTATTACATTGGGGATCTGTATCCTCCTATACTTTACAATTTGGGGGATGCAGCCCAAGACTGCTTGCCTATAGTTTGGGGATGTAGCTTAGACTGCTTGCCTAGCATGTATGAAGTCTTGAATTAGATCTCATCACAGAATTTTTCATGTTGTCATTTGTGTCCAGTCAAACTTTGGTTATTGATGAAGTAATTCCCCATTTCCTGATAGGACAAACACAGAAAATTACATGCCTATTGATAAAAAGACCTCACACACTTTTGGGGGGGGGGGGAGGTTGATTTTGAGTCAGTGTCTCTTAATTATCCCTAGCTATCATGGAACTTAATATGTAGACCAGGCTGTTCTGGAACACAAAAAGATCCACCTGCCTCTGCCTTTAAGTGCTAGAATTAAAGATGTGCACCACTATCCCTGGCCCCAAACTTGGTTTTTCGGGACTGGGTTTTACTGGGTAGTCCTGGCAGTCCTGGAACTTTGTATGTAGACCAGGCTGACCTTGAACTCACAGAGGTCTACCTGCTTCTGCTCAAGTGCTGGGACTAAAGGTGTACACCACCACCTCTACCTTGTCACAAACTCATTTCTTGAAAATTGTACTATAAATTGCCTACTACAAGATAGCAATTTTATGTGTTGGGTGTGCTGTAGGGTTTTTTGGTTTTTATTGTTTTCTGAGACAGGGTTTCTCTGTGATGGTTGTGGCTGTCCTAGAACTCCCTTTATAAACCAGGACGGCCTCACAGAGCTCTGCCTGCTTCTGCCTCCCAAGTGCTAGAATTAAAGGCCTGTGCCACCGCCTCCTAGCTTTGTCTAAAGTTGCTTTTTAAATTTTTTTAAAAAAATGTTATGGGGTTGGAGAGATGACTCAGCTGTTAAGGGGATCCTAAGTTCAATTCCCTGTGACCACATGACTCAAAACCATAGTGGGATTTGATGCCCTTTTCTGGCATATCGTTATCCATGCAGAGAGAGTACTCATATTCATAAAAATAAATAAATCTTAAAGATTTTATATGTATGAACATTGCTTACATTTATATGTGTGCACCACGTTCATGTCTGGTACATTTTGAGACAAGGTTTCTCTGTAATTACCTTGGCTGTCCTGAAATTCATTCTGTAGACCAGGCTGGCCTCAGAGATCCACCTTTCTTTCTGTCTCAGGCTTGTGCTATAGATGCAGCAGGTGCTCTTAACTGTCCAACCATCCATCATCATCATCTTGAGTAAATTTTTGGGTTACATGACTACAGTATGAACTGATTTAAATTTTTCTATATGTGAGAAAAACCAAGATGGAGAAATTTTCAAATTAAGTGACATTCTGAGTTAAATCCCTCTTACTTTAGTTTTCATTCCTTCAATTTCTGTGAAAAAATCTTATCTGTCAGGAAATTGTATGGTTTAATAATGAGTTTGAGAGATAAGTGAAGGCAGTGCCTCAGTAAAGTAAGTAAGTTGGTAGAGGTATTTAGAAATTTTTATTTGTGGTAATAATGGGTTAGCCTAGGACCCTGAAAGCTGGTCAAGCCTTCTACCACTGAATCATGTCTCTAGCTCCAAAATAAAGTTTATTGTGTTTAAGGTGTAAGTGGTTTGAGTTAACTTTACAGTTTGGGGGATGTAGCTCAGTAGAGTGCTTGCCTGGGATGCATGAAGTCTTAGTTTGGATCCCTAGTATTATTGTGAAAGACAGGACTGGTAGTGCCCATCTGTAGTCCCAGTGTCAGAAGTTGATAGGGGACAATCCAAAAGCAGGGTTATCCTCCATTACATGTTGAGTTTGAGGCTAGCCTGGTCACTCTATCATAATTTATTTCAGTGTTGTTTTTAAATAATTATTGCTGGCCATGGTTGTACATGCCTTTAATCCACCAGTCTGGTTTACATGGTGAATTCTAGGACAGACAAAGCTATGTATGTTATCTTAAAAACCAAGCAACATATCTGTGTATCAAACACATGCTTGGTGCCCTTGGAGTCAAGAACTCAGATCTTTCTGCTTTTGCCTCCTGAGGCTAGGATCAAAGGCATTTGTCACCATACTGGGCTTGTTTTGCTCCCAAGGTTTAGAAGTGAAAGGAAGGAGTGGGAGAAAAATTGGACAGTAGTGGCTTACAACTTTAATCCCAGCACTCTGGAATGGGAGGCAGACTCAGGGGCATCTCCAGTTAGAGGCCAGACTGGTCCATAGTTCAAGTTCCAGGACAGCCAGGCTTATACAGAGAAACCCTGTCTTGAACCCCATCCCTCAAAAAAAAAAAAAAAAAAAAGCAACCAAGCAAACAAAGCTGTGTATGGTCTAAAGTTAGGCATGCTGGCCCATGCTTGGGAGGCAGATCTCTTAAGAGTTTAAGGCCACCATAGTCCACATAGCAAAGTTCCAAGGAGCCAGGAGTACATAATGAGTTTGTCTCAAACCCTTCCCCCTCAAAAAACAAAACCACCCAAACACTAAAACCTGGAGTCTAGGGGCTAGAGAGTTGGCTCAGTGGTTAAGGGCAGATTCTAGAGGACCCAAGTTCAGTTCCCAGCACCCATTTGTGGTATTTCATAATCCTTGTAATTCTAGCTCCAGGGACACGCACACTTTGGTTTTCACCTTTAAAATTTTTTTTTTTTTTTTTTTTTTTTTTTTTTTGAGACAGGGTTTCTGTTTTCAGGGACTCCAAGCTGGCCTCTAACTCAAGCCTCCCTCTGCCTCCCAAGTGTTGGGATTAAAGGCTTGCATCACCATGCTTTGTGGTTTTTCAAGACAGTGTTTCTTCCTGTATCCCTGACTGTCTTGGAACTCACTCTATAAACCAGGTTGACCTCAAACTCAGATCCATCTATTTGCCTCTGCCTCTGTACTGGGATTAAAGGTGTGCATTACCACTGCCCAGTTTATTGCTGTTATTATTATTATTTTTAATTTTTATGTGTATAAGTGTTTTGCTGCATGTATGTATGTATTAGTGCCAGAGGAAACCAAAGAAGACTTCAGATCCTCTAGAACTGGAATTTTGGATGATTGTGAGCCACCATATGAATACTGGAAAAAGACCCAGTTCTTCTGGCCGAGTAGTCAATTCTCTTAAGCACTGAGAAGCACTGAGATATCTCTCTAGCCCCTGATTAGGGTTATTTATCATAGTGACAGAAATGAAAATAGTACATATACTTTTTTTCCTTTCTTTTCTTTCTTTCTTTCTTTTTTTTTTTTTTTTTTTTGAGACTGTTTCATTATACCCCTAAGAGGCCTCAAACTATTCTGTTCTCAAATTTAGTTGTCTTCCTACCTCGACCTTCCAAGTGTGTGAATTACAAATAAGTAAATTTTTTACACTGTTGACTTTACTATATAGCTTCACTTCCCAAAATGTCAAAAAGAGTCTATTCTGATGCTCTCTTGTTTATTTTATTTTGAGACACAGTTTTAATGCATGGCCCTTACTGGCCTCAATGTAGATGAGGCTGGCCTCAAACTCAGAGATAGGCCTATCTCTGTTTCACAATTGTTGGGATTAAAAGCATGGACCACCATGCCTGGCCTGATAATTTGTATAACAAATGTATTTTTGAAAAATTATTTGTTGTTACGTATGATATGTAGTGCCAGAGCACTCAGGGACACCTTTCAGGAGTGAGTTCTGGGGATTCAAACTTAGGTTATCAGGCCTGCACACACAGCAAGCACTTCTACTTGTTGAGCCTACTTGCTGGCCCCAAATAATAGTTTTTTGTTTATTTGATCCTCCTATGTCCTGAGTTTTGGGATTATAACATGAGCCACGAAGTCCTGCTAAGTTACTTACCTGTTCTAGTGATTAACTATCAGTCACTCATAAAATTAATTTTTAAGGTCAAGTGTGGTGGCACATACACCTTCATTAATCCTGGCACTTGGATGGCAGAGATGAGTTTATAGTGTTTTATGAACTTTTAATAGCACACAGGGAGATGTACAAAGCCTTAGGGTATTATTAGGAAACACAGCAGAATCTGTTATGACCCTGTGACTGTCCGCTATCTCATTAAAAAAATCATCTGATACATATTGAAAAAATTAAAACCTAGTATTTTAACTATTGTAGTTAATAAATTTGTGCCTGTACCACTGGATCACCATACCTAAATAATTCTTTGGGCTGTAAGAGGATGTAGGTACTGAGTGGTAGAGCACTTATTTTAAGCCTAAAAGGTGCAAGACTGCCTAGTATCTGTGAATGGGAATATAACTATCTGCTGCAGAGTTTGTATATAAGGATCAGAAAGGTCATTTCAGGATCTTGTAGATAACCTTCTTTGATCTTTACTGTACCTAAAAGTACTTCCTTTTGAATTCTGACTGTTTTCTGATTCTTGCTGTGAAAGTTGCTGTTTCTTTGAGTGGTTTGGGGTTAAATTTTATTCATTTTGGAGACAGTTTTATTACATAGTTCTTCTGGCTGGCCTAGAACCCACGGAGATTTGTCTGACTGTGTGTCCTACTTTGCCTTTTGAGTGCTGGGCTAAAGGCATGCCACACCTTAATTGGGCTCATTTAGTTTGTAAGGGTACATTAAGTTTTGTGTAGCATTAAGAGAGCACATGTGAGTGGAGTCAACTTGTTTGAGCCATTCTCCTTCTATCATGTAGATTCCAGTGCTCAAACTCAGTTGTCAGGCTTGGGAGCAAGTGTGACCTTAGCCACCCAAAAATTGAATTTAGTAATGCATATGAGTCAGTAATATTTGCTTTTTGTTGGTTGTTTAAAACAAACTTCTTTCATATTGTACTTTTGTATTTTTTGATATTACTTTATATCCAAGCTTAAAGTATCTTCCATTTTTATTTTATATTACAGAACTGAAGATGCACCTGCTCCTTCTACCTCCGCAGATAAAACAGAGAGGTAAGAGTATATGGTACAATTATGATCATATCTGGAACAGAAGAGAAGTGAAGTAAGGGCATTTGGCTGATTCTAAGGCCTTACTCATAGCAGTCAAACATCGCTTTATTGGGATGTACTTTTGGTCTCTAGTGAAACTTTTCAGGGATTCAGGTTTTGTTTTTTTTTTTGTTTGTTTGTTTGTTTGTTTGTTGTTTTTTTTTGAAAAAGATTTTTTTTGTGTAACTGTTTTAGCTGTCTTGGAACTCTGTAGACAGGTTGGCCTCTATCTCTAGGGGTGTCAACAAAACAAAACAAAAACCCAGCAACAAAAACTTAGAAATTTAAGATTTTGGAAAATTATTTTTGACTATGGTGAATTTGACAGTGTCCCCAATATTTTAAAAACGTTCTGATGAAACTGGTAGTGACTTTTAAAAATATGTTGTAAGAGCTAAGCTCTTAATTGTAATTCTAGCGATCCTAGGTGTTGAAACAGAAAGGTTAATTGCTTTAGCTTCAGTTCATGGCCTGTTTGTGCAATGTAGTGAGAACCACTCTCCCATTCCTCTCTACTAAGTGCTGGGATTACACTTAAATCTTCATCCTCAACCTTGTTTTGTTATTGCTGTCGTTTGTAGTAAGAAGTTTCTCATCTGCCTTCCCCTGTGTCTCCTTGGCATCTCTGCTCTACTCTTCCTCTTCCTAGAGTTTTCTTAGTCTGGTAGCTCTGCCCATACTTTTTGTCTGCCTTCTGGCCAGTCATCACTTTATTAAACCAGTAGGCTGGACAAATATTAACAATTACAAGAGTACAATCCCAGGGCAGTTTTCTTTTTGCATTTCTAATTTCTTGTTTATGTTTCTTTTGTTTTTTTGAGACAAGGTTTCTTCATGTAGCTCTTGCTGTCCTATAACTAGCTCTGTAGACCAGGTTGGCCTTGAACTCATAGAGATCTGCTTGCCTTAATGAATGCTGGCATTAAAGGTCCCCCCCCCCTTTTTCTTTTTGGTAGTGTAAATAAGTGTGACTTAGCTAGGTCTTCTCTCTGTCTCTCTCTCTCTCCTTAACATAGGATCTTGGTATATAGTTCAAGCTGGCCTCAGTCGTCTGTCTTTAGAGTGTTGGGATTATGGGTATGTGTCATCATTATCAGTTACTTTGCTAGGTCTTCCATAGCAGTCCAAAGTTAAAAATTTAAACTTTTATGGTTTAAATGTAACATGTATTCAATGAGTATTGATTTAAGTATTTGTTACTAAATTAAATATTTTTCTTGCAGTCTGGATGTGGATAGTGAAGCTAAGAAACTACTGGGATTAGGACAGAAACATCTGGTAATGGGGGACATTCCATCGGCGGTAAACGCGTTTCAGGAAGCAGCTAGTCTTTTGTAAGTATATGTTCTATTGTAAAACAGTAGTATATTGCTAATAAACCTTTAAAACTTTTTCTATGGGGAGAAGGCAGGAAGACTAAGGATAGGGTATAGTTTAGTGGGTAGAGTACTTGCCTAATATAAGAGTTTCTGTGTCTTAATTCTCTGAATGAACCACTACAACAACTGGCTCTTTACTTTCTATAGAGGAGTTTTTCTTGTAATTCTAAGACCTAAATATCACTGTATAATTTACTGAATTTTTCTGAGTAAGGTGATTTTTGTCTTAGTCATTACTGAAGAAGGCATAATTTATTTTTACTTTTTATTATTTAAAATATGATTGAGTTCAATTCTAAGACCATGCGCATACAAATTAAGTACTTTACCATTAAGCTATTCTCTTACCCTACTAGGACTGTTCGGTTTAAGATTTATGTTATTATATGGTGCTCTTTCTGCATGTACACCATGGAATTGAACTCAGGGCCTCTGGAAGAGCTGCCAATGCCCTTAACTGCTGAGCCATTTCTCCAGCCTTCTACTTAATTTTTATTATACATGTCTGAATGTGTTGTCTAAAAGTTTTTATGTATGCCATATGTGTGCCTGGTACCTATAGATGTCAGAATTTGGCATTGGGATTCCTTTGGAAGTAGATGATTTGTGAGTTCTCATGGGCATGAATGCTAGGAATCAAGCCTGGTTTCTCTGTCAGAGCAGTAATTTCTTTAAACCTTTCAACCACCTCTCCAGACTATCTCTGTATTTCTTTTCTTTCTCTCCTCCATCCAGAGACAGGATTTCTTTGTGTAGCCTTGGCTGTCCTATAACTAGCTTTGCAGATCAGGCTGGCCTCAGACTCAGATCTGCCTCCCAGGTGCTGGGATTATAGGCATGCACCACTACAGCCTGGCTACTATTCCTGTTTTAACACTGGAAGTTTGTCTTGGTTAATTCTTTAGTCTCTGATAAGTCAATATGATTGGTCACTTTGTTACTTAATCTGTTATTAGGATGGCATTTTTAAATATTAACATTGTTAACCTGCTGGTGCAAGCGGTTGGAATTTGGTGGGTACTATGAGGTCGCCATATATACTTTAACAGATTAGTTTTATTTATTTATTGTCTTTTAAGTATTTTATTTTCCACAAGTATTTCAAAAATCGGAGTGGAAAAAAATCTGAGTCTTTATTAAACTATTGCCTTTTTTTCCTCTAGTGACTTTGAGCTAGTTTCCCTGTTTTTGGGTTTTTTGAGACTTGTGTAAACAGCCTTGTCTGTCCTGGAACTCACTCTGTAGTCCAGGCTGGCCTTGACCCACAGAGATCCACATGTATTTACCTCTCAGGTATTGGGATTAAAGGCATGTGCCACCACTGACCAGCTGAGCTAGTTTTCTCTACAGTAGTTTTTTACCAATAATTGTATATTACATTTAGTTCACACTAAAAAAAAAAAAAACTTTTTTACAAAAAAAAAAAAAATTAGTTACCTGCAATGGTTAGAAGAGAATAATGGATCTGGAACTGGAGTTACAAATGGTTGTTCATTAACTATGTGGGTGCTGGAAACATGGGCTCCTAACCACTCTCTCTCCAACCACCTTTTTAATTCTTGAATAGCTCTTTGAGAAAATTGATAACCTTTGCATTTTATAGAAAAGGAAATTTAAGGCACTGAGTTAGAAAAATTTGTCTTAAGAGTGTATATCTAGATTAAAGGTAGGTTTTAATTTAGGTACCCTGGTTTAAAAATTAATGCTCTTTGGGGACACCTATGTGGCAACTCACACTTGTCTGTAACTTAAGTTCAGGGCTTGTGATACCCTCACGCAGAGGCAAAACATGCATGCAAAACACCAGTAAACATAAAATAAAAAAAAAATATTAATGCCTTTCATTTCAGTATGTTCCCTTCCTTCCTTCCTTTCTTCCTTTCTTCCTTCCTTCCTTCCCTCCCTCCCTCCCTCCCTCCCTCCCTCCCTCCCTCCCTCCCTCCTTTTTTCCTTTCTTTTGTTTGTTCGTTTCTATTTTTGGTTTCTTTGTTTTTGATTTTTTTGAGACAGGGTTTCTCTGTAGCTTTAGAGCTTGTGCTGGAACTCTCTCTGTAGACCAGCTGGCACTCAACATGGCTGTGTCTCCTGAGTGCTGGGATTAAAGTTGTGTGCCGTTTCAGTTATGTCTTTCCATGGTTCCTTTTTTTTTTTTTAATCTTGTATGTCCCAACCAAAGGTCTTGTGACTATTAGAGTCCGCAGTTATTTATAGTGTGGCAGGAGGAATACCTTTTATAAAATACCTGGTTGGTGGCACTTAAAATATACATTATATATGTATGAAGAACATGTGATATTAACTTCATGTGTTAATTAGCAACAATGTTCAGACTAGATATTTACTTTTTTTGTAGAGGTAAGAAGTATGGAGAAACAGCTAATGAGTGTGGAGAAGCCTTCTTTTTTTATGGGAAGTCACTTTTGGAGTTGGCCAGGTATGTCTTGGAAAGCCACATTTTGTAAATAAAATGTTTAGTATCACTTTGGTCTGTTTAAGAATTGAAGCTTTCATGTTGGCTAAATTGTTAATACAATTGATTTTGAGGTTTTGAATTAGTAGAAAGAATGATATTTTCAATAATAGTCATGGCCAATCAGAGTTTAATGCAGTGAAATGAACATTCAGAAGTATCTGAGCTAGCTCAAAACTCAACAAAGACTGTATGGAGTATAATTTGAATGAGTAGCACATGAAAATATCAGGTGAGGATATGGTTCTACATATGTGAATTTCCCAATACTTGTGGAGGCTGAAGCAGGAAGATCAAGTTCAAGAGCAGCCTAGGGTACCACAAATGACCCTGCCCAAATCTGTATGTTCTTCTCTCCAGGTAAAAAGACTTAACTATTAACTTTCTTGGAATGTGCTTAACACATTTATTAACATGACTAAAATATTTTGAGGATATATAAAATGATGGTTAGTCTTTACACATAATTTTGTGATTATTCACAGCACTTAATGATTTGGTGTGAAATATTGACAGAATGTCATTGTCCCTTTAGAGAAATGGGAGTAGATGTGATGTTTGGAGAATAGTAAGTCCCTACTATAAAAAAAGAATAGTTTTTTTTTTTTTTTTTTTTTTTTTAAATTATCTAGTATTCCACTTGCATGTATGTCTCCAGGTCAGAAGAGGGCACCAGATCTCATTACAGATGGTTGTGAGCCACCATGTGGGTGCTGGGAATTGAACTCAGGACCTGGAAGAGCAGCCAGTGCTCTTCTGAGCCATCTCTCCAGTAGTCATTAGTTGTACTTTTCAAGTGACAATTTGCTTTCTCTCAGCCTCATACAGTGTTAGCTTATGACATGAGTCTTAAAAAATATTTATTTTAGCATATTTTAATTCTTACTAATAATAGGTTTTATTAGGAAATTTTCTTACATATACATCATATTTCAATTATTTTTACCCATGTTTACCTTCTGATGTCCCTCCCACTCCTGTTAATACTCTTCTTCCCAACCATGCCCCAGTCCTGTGGAGATCTTGTATAGGCAATTACAGTTGCTGTTGACAGAAGAGTGCTCTTACCATTCTTGGAAATCAGCCTGCTCGTCCTTTCCAGTTCATACGTTCTTTAGGCCTCTTCTTGATCTTCCTCTGAGCCATGGAAGGGGTGATACAGCTGTCTCACTTATGGATGGTCATTCATTGTTCTTAAAGTTCTGATCATTGTCATTTTTGAGCATGTAGTTTGTTTTTTTGTTTTGTTATGGGTGTTTTAGCTGACTTAAGACAACTTATAGAAGAGTTTATTGGAGGCTTGCCTAAGTTTCAGAGAGTGAGTCCACAGCTATTATGGAATGGAGCACCACAACAGGCCAGCATTCATGGCACTGGAGCAGTATCTGAGAGCTTAGAGCTGTCGCAGCAACCGTGAGGTGGAGAGACCTGGGAATGTTACCCCCCAGTGACAGTCCTCTTCCAGCATGCCACACCTCCACTAGCTGGTGATCAAGCATTCTAACATGAGCCTATGGGTTTGGGGATTTTTATTCAAACTACTTCAAGAGATTTCAATATGTAGATCAGTCTGGTCTTGGATTCACAGATAACTTCCTGATTATGATTGGCCAGTGTTGGAATTAAAGGCATGTGACACAACATTTTTTTTTTTTTAATTTTAATTAGGTGTAGGTGTGGGTATGTGTATATGAGTGCAAGTGTTCTTCCAGGACTCTTCAGATCCCCCTGGGCTAGAGTTATCATTTGTGAGTCATCTGATTTGAGTGCTCTCTGATATCTCCAACTGTTCCCCCCACCCTCCCCAGACAGTTTTCTGTGTAACAGTCCTCAGAGGACAGATCACCTCTTCCAGTCTTTGTTTTGTTTTTTCCAAGACAGATTTTCTGTGTATCTATCCCTGAGCTTCCATTATTCGTGCAACACAGAACCATTTTTCCAGTACTGCCTCCCACCACCCCTTAGTTTTAAAGAGAGACTAGTAAGACTCTACTATGTAGACCTGGCTAGCCTGAAACTTACAGAACTCCTGGTTTGTATTCTCTTTACTTGATTTTTTTTTTCCATCTTTAAACACATTGTTATGAACTAGTTATATACCTTTGTGCTTTGTCCTCTTTTAGAATGGAGAATGGAGTGTTGGGAAATGCATTAGAAGGAGTGCATGTAGAAGAGGAAGAAGAAAAAACCGAAGATGAATCTTTGGTAGAAAATAATGATAACGTAGATGGTATGTAGAGTTGCATGCTACACTCAAGAGATGCGACGACATATGTTTCTTTTAAATAAATTATGGAAATAGGGTCCTTATACTTATTGATCTCTCCAAAGTACTTGGGCTGATGCATTGGGTATAGGCTATTATTAAAGTGACAGTGAACCTCTCAAGATGTATCCAATATCAACCATTCAACTAGGTATATTAAACATTAAGAATGTTAAGTACTTTTCTAATGGATATTTTAAAAATGCATAGCCCAGTTATTTTAATAGGAGAGTCCTTAGAACACTTTTGTGTTTTATGCATCTTTAGAAAATTCAATATTTTCTGAGTTTGGCTATTAGAGCTTTACAAATTAAATAAGTATAATGTTTAAGAGAGGAGTGAAAGTCTGATGTGTCTTTCTTGATTGGTAATCAGATCACTTGAAGTGAAGCCATGTAGTTCCTAGCCTAAAGAGGTTTGATTTCTTTGCTAGCTTGGATTTTTCCTTTGCTTTTCTCATGGGGCACCTGCTAAAACCAGCCAGGCTATTTGAGGGCTTTAAGGGATGTACTGTAGTTTCCATTTATGCTTTTATCATTAAACTCGGAGACATGTTTATGCTTCATGTTCTTTAACCATGTAGAGGAAGCGAGGGAAGAGTTGAGAGAACAGGTTTATGACGCCATGGGAGAAAAAGAAGCCAGAAAAGCAGAAGGCAAGTCTCTGTCAAAGCCTGAAACTGACACAGAGCAGGAAAGTGAAGTGGAGAAGGGTGGAAGAGAGCCTGCAGAGAAGCTACAGGAGAGAGTTGAATCAACTTCAAAACAGTTAACTGAATCCTCTGGAGAGGCAACAGAAGCAGCAATACCAGGACTGAATGAAGCTGAGGTCACTTCTGGGAAGACAGAACAGGACACATTGTGTACTGAGGAAGGAGAATCAATTTCTGGAGCTTATGTTCAAAATAAAGAATGCAGAGAAACAGTGCATCAGGAGAAGGAGGGAGAGGAAATAAGCATAGAGAAAAAGCCAAAAGAAACTTCAGAAGATCAGCCTATTGAAGTTCCAGAAACACAGGGTACTTCAACGAAGGTAGAAGCTGAAGCATTAGATCCTGCAGCCAAGTCAGTTGACAAACCAGGAGATGTGGGTGGGGAGGAGCCAAAGGATCAGGTAGCTACCTCTGAGAGTGAAGTAGGAAAGGCTGTGCTTCAGCAACTATCAGGGCAAGAGGTCGAAGTGTCACCAGTGGTGGCTGCAGAGGCTGGATCAGATGTCTCTGAGAAGCCAGGGCAGGAGATTACAGTTCTTTCCAACAATGGTTCAGTTGGTGGACCATCAGCTACAGGAGATGAGACTCCTAGTGAACCACAGACTTCTGCAGAAAGACTGACAGAGACTAAAGATGACTCAAGTGTAGAGGAGGAGGTCAAGGCAGAGCTGGTTCCTGAACAGGAGGAAGCTATGCTGCCTGTAGAAGAGTCTGAGGCAGCTGCAGATGGGGGTGAGACCAAGGTAGCCCAGAGGGCCACGGAGAAAGCACCTGCTAATGAAGAGACACAAGAGAGAGACGAACAGATGAAAGAGGGTGAAGGTAACTGGGATATGCTAGAGCTGCAGTGGGTGGAGAACATTCTAGATTTGACTCACTAATCATTGGTAAGAGTCAGCCTTCCATTCAGGATTTTCAGTCTGCCTTTGGATTAGGAAAGGATTAGTTTAGGAAAGGGCTAAATGAAAATGGGGGTTAATTTAAGAACATGATGATAGGTTTATCAAGTTAAATCAAAAACAGCAAGTCTTAACTAATATTTTTACTAATTACAAAGTAGGTCTGATTTCTGAAACTTGGCTAGCAATTAGTACTTTTGCCATACTAGCCAATGAGATGATATGAAGGGTGGATTAGAAATGGGTTGTGGGGCAGGTAGGGAAATAGTAGGTTATAGGCTGGCAGAGAATGCTGAATGGATGTTCACGTGCATGCCTTTGGGTTTTTAATTTACTGTTCACATGGTTTTTCTTATGTGCTGTAAGAAGTAGAAGCAGCAGTAGAATCCACTGAATTGGTACACTTAAGCAGGCATGCTGTTTAAATAAATGATGACTGTTAGCTTTTGTTGCTCTTTCCACCTTTTGTTCATAGAAATGTTTAGAGGGTTGTTCACATTAATTTCAGTGTCGTGTCCTGCCCCCTTTTCAGGGAAAAGATATAACAAAGTACTTAGCCATTTATCTCTTCATGCTTTTCTTCCTCATTTCATGCTTGCTTTGGCTGCCAACCAACTGCAGTGTTAGTGGCTTAATTGTGATTTAATTTTGTCAAGCTTTTAAAGCCTCTAATTACTAATTGGCACGTCTGACTTGAGTTGTACTTTCTTGGGGATTCTACTGCATATAAGTTTCATCTAACATTGGCATTAATAATTACAGGCCTTATTTTAATTAATAATATTCTGTGTAATTGCTAGACTTAATTCAAGAGTTGTCTTTAGATAGAGATTTTCAGTAACCCATCTTTAATACTTGACCATTCTGGTAAGCATCTGCCTGTATGTAGGTCCCTGCACACCTGCACACCCTGCACACACTGCTGGCATCAACACAGCCAGCAGTGAACTTGTCAGGTGATAGGCACTGGTGGGCTTCTTGAGCTTCAGGACTTCTTTAATAGAGAGCACAGAACTGAATCTTCAGGTTTTCAAAAACTCTGATGTCTTGATTCTTCCTCCTCCCCATGTTGTGTCTAGGACTGAACCCAGGGCTTCTTTGTGTGTATTTAGAGAAACGCCCTATTATTGAACCAAAAGTTTGTGTATTTTACAAATAAGGAATGGGGAGGAATCTGGCTTTAGGGCTTAGCCACCTTGGTTTCTTTATGTTATATAGATGCTAGTCCACATCTTACATGTGATAACTTGAGTTTGAATCCCTAGAATCCACATAAAAGTGGGCATGCATTCCCATTTATGATACCGGTGTTCCTAAAGGGAGATAGGAACCATAGGCAGAACTCCCAGAAGTTTGTGGAACAACTAGCCTGGCACACAAGACATCTTGTCTGGTCTCTGACCCAACCCAAGGCTGTTGTCCTCTGACCTTTATAGATGCCATAACGTAAGTGTACTCCCATTCACGTCTATGGGTCTCTACACAAAACAATGGTGCATGGGATGGCACTGAGTGGTAGACTGGCACGCGAGAAGTTCTGTGTTTGATCCTAGCACCACGAGAAAATAACAACCCATTTCATGGTTCTTGACTTTTGCCACTTCTGTGATATGTAAATCTCTCATACAGATCATCGTGTTTTTTCTCTTCCTTTTTTTTTTCCTTCCTCCTGCCTCCCTACATCCCTCTCTCTCTTTTTTGGTGTGTTTTTAATTGTCATGTTAGATGTTGGTAACTGAATAAAATTTATACTGTAGTCATATGTTGGCTATGCTCAGGTTGTCTGTACTAATTGATCTGGTGGGTATTTAATTATAGGGATTCGATGTTACCATTTATTTGTTTTTGAGGCAAGAGCTCACTGTCATCTAGGCTGGCCTTAAACATGGCAGTCCTGCCTAAGTGTGCTGGGATTACAGATGTGAGGATCACACATGGCTTATTTTAGTATAATTTTAATTAATTTCTCATTAATTGGTAAGGATGTCACAATATCAGATATAGTATAAAACAGGAAAATAGAATATTCATTGACTAATAATATTTCATTTCCCAAAAGCTTAGAAAATACTTAAATTTATTTGATGACATTAGGACATTCCCATTAAAGCTTGGTCCTGGTTACCAAGTTTGAGACAGTCTTCCTGTTACTGGCTTTCTTTTAACCTAGCTCATCTTTACTGTTCCATAAAGTCAATACCTTAGATTTCTCAAGAGAAACCTGTTATTCTCAGGACATTGTAAAAATTTTAATATACAAATACATTATAAAATCCTAAATAATAAAATCTCTTATGCTAAATTAAACTTCATGACATTCTGGTATGAATAAGTATAAATATCAGATAATTAAATTATAGCCTTAGATGTCTAATTTTGTTTTGTGAGCATCTCACTTTATAACCTAGTTTTACTATAACTCAAAGTGTCATTGTTAGTCTCCAACTATTAGCAATCCCTTCTACATCACCTTCCAAAGTGCTGGGATTAAATGAGGTGTTTTTTTTCTAAGAGAGGCAGGGTTTTATGTGTGGCTTTACCTCTCTGAAGCCCAAGTTGGCCTCAAACTGCCTGCCCCTGCCTATCTATAATGAGATCTGGTGCCCTTTTCTGGTGTGTAGGCATACACTCAGGCAGAATATTGTAAACACAATAAGTAAATAATAAATCTTTTTAAAAGGGGGGGAAAAACCCCAAAGAAAACCCCACCTAGCTTAATGAAAGATGACAGTGAGTACATACTTAATCTATGTGAATTGATTATATTGTACCATCTGGAAGAGCTGGCAGTTTGAATTTGACTTATCAATAATAATTTATTATAAAAGCTTGTTCTTTGGATAACTGACTTGTGACAGCATGTCAAAATAGGTGTAGGTATGGCTGGTTACACATTTAAATGAATTTTTTTTTTTTTTTTTTTTTTGTCTTTCAAATCAGGGTTTCTCTGTGTAGCCCTGTCTATCCTAGATCTTGCTCTGTAGACCAGGCTAGCCTTGAACTCACAGAGATCTGCCTGCCTCTGTCTTCCCGAGTGTTGGCTTTAAAGGCCTATGCCACCATGGCCCTGTGTATATGAAACTGGCTTGTTCATTCCCTTTTTTTTTTTTTTTTTTTTTGAGCTTGTTAGAGTCTCTGTGCCATGCTCTTTGGGGAGAGTTGCTGAAGACATTTCCCATAGCTTGTTATAGGAAAGCTAGTCTGTTGGTTATTCTGAGTAGACTGGAATTATTTAGGTTTTAGTACCTTCAGTGTAATATAATTGTCTTAACAGATGAACAACCTGTCTGCTGAATAGATGCAAGATTCCTGGAAGGCTTTAATTTAAAGAAAATCTTTAGTCTTTAAACTGGTGACATTTTGATGAATAGACTTAGATTTGAATTAGATAGTAACCACTGACTTTTAACTTCAAATCAGATGCTAACTGACTTGGATTCGTCTCTGTTCCGTATTGGATGTAGGTTGACAGATGTTTATTATTAGAATCTGACCAAGCAGAAAATACCTTTAGTTACATCTCAATACTGAGGAATTTTTACTTGTAGAAACTGAAGGCTCAGAGGAAGAAGACAAAGAAAATGACAAGGCTGAAGAAACACCAAATGAGTCAGTTCTTGAAAATAAGGTAAATTGTTATTCCTTCAAATCCATTACAATTTTCTTACTGTAGGGTTATGCATTACTCATATAGGTAAGGCTACTGTAGACAGCTGGTTCTTGGTTAGGGATTAGAGATACTTTATTTATCATAAGATTAAATACAATATATTTCACTGATGTAAGGTGACATAAACTAGAGACCTTATAATAGAGCTCCATTTGGTAGGCTTTAGGGAGAAGACCTGGATTTTGAGTTGAAACCAGCTTTTTTTTTTTTGAAATTATAGTAAATTATATATTTAGATTTATTCTCATGATGCCTCTCTTTTACTTCTTCTGCCTAATGCCAATGACTTGGATATACTTTAGTCTTTTCAAGAAAATGAAGAGGAGGAGATTGGGAACCTAGAGCTTGCCTGGGATATGCTGGATTTAGCAAAGATCATTTTTAAAAGGTAAAAACTGGTTTAAAATAGAAAGCACTTTTTAGGGATTAGACAATTATTTTTAAGGCTTTACTAATTCATCTTTCTTTTTAGGCAAGAAACAAAAGAAGCTCAGCTTTATGCTGCACAAGCACATCTTAAACTTGGAGAAGTTAGTGTTGAATCTGGTAATGCATTTTCCATTTAGCTGTCTCCTAACTTCCCCCGTGTCCCTATTCTCCTGTTTCTATAGAATGTTTGAATGTTTGAGTTCTTATAGTGCCTAGAGCAGGGAACAGCCTTGTAAATAGTTTGTCATGACAGCTAAAACAAGCACTTAGCATGGGAGGCAGAGACAGGTGGATCTCTGAGCTCTTGACCAGTATCTGCCTAGCAAGTTCAGTCAGCCAGCGCTGTAGCAAGACCCCGTTTGGAGGGAAGGAGAAAGAACTGAACTAAATTCTGTAAGTGCTTTATAATAAATGCTGTACAATCTGTGTTCTGTCTTCATTAGAGAATTATATCCAAGCTGTGGAAGAGTTCCAGGCTTGCCTAAGCCTCCAAGAACAATATTTGGAAGCCCATGACCGTCTCCTTGCAGAGACTCATTACCAGTTGGGTTTGGCCTACGGTTATAACTCTCAGTATGATGAGGCAGTGGCACAGTTTGGCAAATCTATTGAAGTCATTGAAAAGAGAATGGGTGAGTGAATAGCAGTTACTTTATACTTAGATAATGCAGCAATTTACTGTGTGGGGAAAAAAGGGGGGGGGGTCCTTTTGTTACTAATGATTTAAGCCTGTTCTTTGTAGCTGTACTAAATGAGCAGATGAAGGAGGCTGAAGGATCATTTACTGAATATGAGAAAGAAATTGAGGAGCTGAAAGAACTGCTACCTGAAATTAGAGAAAAGATAGAAGATGCAAAGGAGTCTCAGCGTAGTGGGAATGTAGCTGAACTGGCCTTGAAAGCTACTCTGGTTTGTTGAGTTTTATCTTAAAATTTCCTAAATAACATACTTATGGTACAATGACTGTCCTGGAAAGCTCTGTAGGCAAGGCTGGCTTAAACTCACAGAGATCTGCCTGCCTCTACCTCCCTGTGAACGAGAGCTAATCTCACTTGTACCAAATATATAGTGCAGTGGTTAGGAAGCCCAATGTGTGAACAGCCTTGTTTAAAATCTGTCACTGCTACTTTGTCTGGGCATGGACAGTCTTTGCCTTTAGTGTAAACATGATGTTATCTGTGTGTAAAATGTTTTTGACAATACCATATAGGAAAGGTTTATGTCATGGAGTCTCTTAACCCTAAATTGCCTGACTCCACTCCTGGCCCACTGGCATCTGGGGAATGTTCTGTGATGGAAATTGTACATGAAGGATTTAGTTTTATGCCAACTCTGAATTTCTTGGGTGTCTTTGTATGGAAGACCTTGTTGTGATGCTAAAGCCCTGGGCATTTTATCTTTTAATTAAGTCCTTGTGTGGTGGTTAACTTAAGCTTGGGTAGCTGGGGCTCTATGCTGCAACTTACTTGTCTGTATCTCACAGGTGGAGAGCTCTTCTTCAGGTTTCACTCCTAGTGGAGCAGGTGCCTCAGTCTCCATGGTGTGTATTGTGTTTTTTTCCAATAAGCCTACTATGAGTCAAGGTTTTTGTAAATTGCTAATAACAAAGGCTTATTTTTCTCAGATTGCCAGTAGAAAACCAACAGATGGTGCTTCCTCCTCAAATTGTGTGACTGATATTTCCCATCTTGTCAGAAAGAAGGTAAACTTTACATGTACTTATTTTTTAGCCTCCAGTCTGTGTTTGAGGGTAGGAAGTTTGAAAAAATATTATAGCAATAATTGACTCTAGAATACTTTACCTAGCAAACTTAGGTAAAGTCAGGGCTTCTTAGCCTGGGGCCTATTTGGAAAGCTAAATAGGATTGATTGATTGATTGGATAGTACATTTAAGGATCTGGTTGATTTTCCTCAGTAGTAGGCCTGCTGACACTTTTGCAAATAATTCTTTCCCTGTGGTAAATCTTTACTTGAGTGTTACTGACTGAAAGTAGGTAGTCTATTTGTACTCCTTTATTGTTCAGATCTCCACCCTTCACCCATACCAATTCCATGTGTCCCAACTAGTGTAGTGGTCATCATAGAGCTGTGAGTCAGGATGTTCAGGATTGATTGGCACCACAGAGGGTTATGGAATCATTTTATAATTGTCTTCTTATGATAAATATGAAGGCCTCACAATTCTATCTTTAGAGGAAACCAGAGGAAGAGAGCCCCCGGAAAGATGATGCAAAGAAAGCCAAACAAGAGCCAGAGCTGAATGGAGGCAGTGGAGATGCTGTCCCCAGGGGAAATGAAGTTTCAGAAAACATGGAAGCTGAGGTAGATATTCAGTAAGACTTGGCCACTTATCTCACCTGTTCTTAGGGCTGGGAACGTCAGCCTTCCAAATACATATGGGACACTTAGAAAAAATGATTGTACTGCAAATAGTTTACCTATGAATAGGATGTCTGACAGATTTCATTCATGTAATTTGTGAACTATTGGATTCACAGTATTGTCTTGTAGCTCTTGAACAAGAAGTGCAGGGGCACATGACTGAATCTTGCTGTACGTAATGCCAGGGTAAGTTATACTTCCTGTCTTTTAGGTTGAGAATGAGGCTGAAAGCCTGGCGACGGCAGAGGGGACAGTGGAGTCTGCAGCTACAGTTGAAGGCACTGCATGTTAAGAGGGAGCAGAACCTTTCTCCCGAGGGAAAGTGTTTTTGTACATAATGTATTTTTTCACTTTTGGGGATTCTTTTTTGTATAACTTCAATAAAGATTGTAGGTAACAGCTAAGACTTTGGCTTTTTTTCTTAAATATTGGCAGAATCTATGCCTTGACACTAGGTTTTTGTTTTTGGTGTGTGTATGTGTTCATTTTATGTGTGGCTTGAAGTCCCTCATCCTCTACTGGTGCTATGTTTCTATTTCCAAATACTTTGCTGAATTCAGTTCAGTCATTTTGCACGCTTTCACTGGTGCTGTTGCTGAATGGGGTCTGCCAAACAACTGGTAAAAATATGTTTGGTGCTGAAAATGGATGATGGAATATGAACCAGGTCTTTCTTGGGTTGTGCCTATTTTCTGTTTACCTGGTTTCCAATTAAGGCTATAATCCTATCCTGGAAAAACTGATGGAAACATGGGAAGTGATCCCTGAGGAAAACAGTTTCTATGTTAAATCAGAAACTTGAGCTCTGAATGGAAAGTCTCAGATTAGCGTGGTGACAACTGGAAGAATTTAGAGACAAAGACTTTTTTTTTCTGTATAGAAAGATTGCAGTATGTCAATGATTGGAATTGTTATATTGTTTGCAGTTTTGCCTTATAAAAATAAATGCTAATTAAAAACAGCCCTTGTTCTGGAATTATACTTGAAAGACTTTATAAGAATGGGTCCTCGTTTGCCTGACAATACTACATTGTGGGCTATGGGGTAGAGTGGCAATCAGTTCTGGGTGTCTAGTGATAGTGGTCAGGTGCAAATACCATCCCATTGGGCTTTGATAATTAAGGGTGTATGAAATGAGAACAGACCCTAACTGGGCTGTTGGAAGCTTGAGATCATTGAAGTCCAAGGAGGCTGGGAGTGGAGTGAAATTGAATGATAAAGCTGGCTGTTTTCAGAGATTTGAATTGAATGCCAGGCAGTTACTGAGAATATCTGAAATCATTTACTCTGTTTTACAAAAGGGAAACTGTACTATGGTGATAGATTGTATATTTAATAAAATTTATCTAGAATATCAGGACAGAATCACCTGTACAGCCAAGCTCTGAAGTTCAGGGAGTGGTGGGTGACCCATGCCTTTAATCCCATCTTTAGTATGCATCTGGATCTCAAGCTCAAGGCTTATCAGCTAGGCAGTGGTGGGAGGCAA